>OX359281.1:33534466-35001966 GCA_947179155.2 Hedera helix
AAACTATGACTGAATTGAGCATTAATCTTTTTTTATTAATAGTTGGACTCTCAGTTCTATTATGGAACTGAGAGCACAACAGTTTAAAAAAATTTAATCTAAAAATATTGAATACAATATTCAATTGTTATATTAGTTGCACCATGTCTTCAGACACGAGTTATTCCTAATATATATATATAACAAAAATATTATATACAATCACAAATGGACTAAATAGTCTTAGGGTATTGTAAATTTTAATTGATGATTACTCTCACATATGAAATATGATTGTTTTGAGTGCTTAGGAGTCGACTCATATTTTTTCAATGCCTTATAGAATCTCATGGCAATATCATTATTTTTATTGGGAGATTGCTCATAGTGAGACTTTCGACATGCATCATTATAATGTTTATCGTACAAGGAATGACTACTTATCAATGAATTAGGTTTTTCAGATTTGCTCGGTTCTCAGTACTATTCGTGTGAGTTTGTGCTTCTTTTATTATTATGGTGAGACTTTATTTCATTCTTATTACAAGCCTTTTCTCCTCTCTCCTTAGTACGATGCTTGTTCCCTAAATAAAATTTACTACACTAAGAAAGATATATATTACATTGTTCTGCTTTAAATATTTTTGTTTCCGTAAAGAAAATTTACTACACTAAGAAAGATATATATTACATAACCATAATTCAACTCTAATAAGTTCTTTGATTTGCATACATCACTGCATGCGTACAAATTAAGTTTGCGTGAAACAAATCAACATCATTTAAATTACTTGTCGGTCAGTTGCTAAAATTTAAAAATTAATGGAGATCCGAGATATGAAAACTAACCACAAGTTACAATGTACACACCTTATCTTTAATTTCTGTATTGTTGGAATTAATAACGACAGGATGATGAATCTTAATTTCTGTATGGTACAACGTCTACGTGGCAGTACCATTGATGTAATTATCAGCAGAATGTGCCTTCTTAATTGAATAGTTGCTGTAGACAATATAAACATCATCAATTATATATCTTGCGTAAATTCTCCTTCATGAGTCTTGTTTCTCTCTCCTTCTCTAAGAAGGACAATCGAATGTAAGGAAGGCTATGCACGGTTTGGTACTGACAAACCCCATAACATGCAAGCTATCGTTTTCAACTTATGTTCAAAGAAGAAATTTAACCAAGCCTCTCATAATTTAATAGTAAAATAATTATTCATAAGTCTTAAGTGCATTAAATCTTAAGATCCAACCATAACAAAACAAAGGTCGTTAAATTCTCTTAAACTAACAAGAAAAAAAAAAGAATTTTTTTTTTTCATGTCTGATAATTTGAGGCATACTATTTATTTTTTTATATATAGGACTAAACACTTTTTTAAGGAGTAAAATACAAGACTAATCACTATATTCTTAGTTTATTTGGATAATGTGCCCCTTTTTGTTGGTTAATGCAAAATAAGCTTTTTACTATAGAAAAATTTGGATAATAAACCTCTTCAAACTCAAAATCTCAGTCTCATAACTTTAAACAACTACCCAACTGAGCTATATGATATTGTAATAAATGAGACAACATAAATTTTAGACAGAATGTCACTTTTGTCCCTCCAAGTTGCCATGCACTTCCAAAGTCATCCTCAAAGTATATTTTTCGTCAATTTAATCCTCCAAGTGTCAATTTTTTCCATTTTCGTTCCTTTTATCCTAATTTTTTGAAATTCCCCAAAAATTCGCCTTGACCCAATTTATTAAGGGCAAAATTGTAATTTTCCTACAAATTAAATACCAAGGACAAAAAAGTAATAACCTAATCAATAGCTTGCCTGTTCTTCATCAATAGCTTCTACCTCTTCTTCTACTCTTGCCTGCCTGTTCTTCATTAATAGCTTTAGACTTCTTCTCAATATCAGATTCGTCCAACTCAAAAAATCATCTATGAATGGATCATCCCCATAAGAAGACATATCCGAAGCATAATCTACTATTTCCTCTTCAACTGATCTATGGGTATACTTCAAAACAAGCTTCAGAAAAAACTACACCAATAAATGAATTTTCTTGGTACACTTTCATAACTAGTGTATTTTCTAGTAAATCCAAAAAGAAAATTACTTCAAATTCTCGGATGCAAACGCATACATGTAGTTCCCGTAACTATAGTAAATATTTAATATGCAATAACAGAGTTATTAAATTAAGTAAGTAAATTGAAATTAGAAAGTTCAGTATACTTACTTGAAAAAGGGAGATTGAATTTTTGAAAAGATTAAATCCGAGTCCTTTGAATTCACAAAGTCTCCTTGAAGCAAATTTATTCCCTCACTGGTGCTAAAAGGTTTCTGAATAATTACTTCCCAAGATGAAACAGATTTCTAATCCTTAATTAGAAGCACTTCAAAATTAAGAATTCTTCGAACTCAATTTCTATGCTTTATACTCGAACTGACTATATGATGAATGTAGAAGAATGAAAATTATTTCTGAAAATGAATGAATGAATGATTGCAGCGCAGACAGGTTATTTATAGGATGAATTGTGACTGATCAGAAGGGACACCTCCTTTGGCATGGCATCCATTCGTCAAAACGACGTAGTTTTGGACCAATAAGAATGGACGCTTCTGTTCAGAAAGGCGCCATAAAAACGACGTAGTTTTGGGTCTATCCGAAGGGTGCTTCTGTTCAGAAGAGGCACGTCTCAAAACGACATAGTTTTGTTTCCGCTTTTGCGATAAATATTTAAAAAAAAAATTAAATAAATTTTGCCCAAAAAATTATATACAGTTACTCACGACCCACGACCGACCCGGCCGGGCGGGAGGCGGCGGCGGCGCACGCGTGTTCAAACTAAGCCTTAGCTAGGTCCTCTCACTTCCACAAAAGTGGGGTGCCCCTTGGGGCCCTTCCCATTGTGCAATTATCCCATATATAAACCCTTCACCTTTCCCTCATTTATTCTATGAGGGACAAGGTATTTATGACAAGTTTAAACATTTCAATTTGATGATTTTGGAGTCAATTTTTCATTCAATACTTAATGGATTTGAACAAATAAATATACCACGTTATACTCTTTGCGGAGGAGAACGCGTTGGTACATGGACCCGACATTTTTGGAGTTTGGGTCCCACATTAATTGAGCCTAAAAAATGCTCTAATTATTTAGTTTTCAAATCCATTTCCAACAATCCCCCACATGAATGTAAAATTGGCTTTTCTATATGCAAAACATGAATATGCAGACACTAGTTCGAGTACAGAAGAAAAGATACTTCATCGGGTTAAGTAGCCTAGTGGCTTTGAACTTGCCCTAGTAAAATCTATCGGATTTACTCGGCTAATCAGTAGACCTGATGTCTTTGAACCGTCAGCTTTTCGTGTAAACCAAGACAATAGAATTAACAAAATATCTCTTCAGACATAGTTGGTTCTCACGTTTGTGTTCATTTTGGCCTTGAAACACCTCTTGGTTCCGTGAGTATGTTAGAGAATTCAGCCTTCAAAATTCTCACAGAAGTTGTAAGACTCCGAATTTTATGAAATACAAAATTTAATTTTTCTTCATATATATTTTTTTGAAACAGTAAGTGGTTAAATCGATCAAGTTAAAAGTTAAGGATGTTATCTGCAAATTTTATTTTGTCGGACAATATTCGCTTTGTCGGGAAATATTCGTTTGGTCGGGGAATATTCGTGTCGTACGACGGCGCCGAAATAACAAATTATTGGTGGACCCCACAACGGAATATTTGTCGGATATAGAAAACGACAGAAATAACCTTTTTAAATAAAAATAGTCAACGGAACTGTTAAAATACCGGTGATAAAAGAATAGTAGCATACGGTAGTTATTGGTATTTTCTGTAGCACTCGGTACTCTACAGTAACACACGGTATTGCATAGTGTCTCATATTATTGGTCTGATAATTGACACCGTAACTGTTACGCATCATTTCATCGATAATTGTCACTGCATAATATTTTATATTATCAATTCAATAATTGTTGTTACACAGTATTTTGCATTATTGATTTAATAATTGTCATTACACTGTATTTTATATCATTGAGTCAATAATTGTTGCTGCACTGTTTTTAAAATTATTGAACCTAATAGTTGTCACAGTAACATATGCACAGTAATTCACATTATTGAATCAATAATTGTCATGACACAGTAACGTATTTTTCTTTTACATACTTTCTGCATTATTGTTATCTCTATTACGGTATTATTTAAACAGTTGTATTTCATTAATTAATTGACTTGATATCTAAGAGCTAACTATACTGTATTTATAACAATTAGTCATAATAATTGAATTGATAAAGTTATTTGTTTATAATATAAAGTTAGGTGATATGAAATGAATGGTGTAGATTAAAGTGTGAATTATTGTTGAATAAATAAAGTTATTTGTTTATAATATAAAGTTAGGTGATATGAAATGAATGGTGTAGATTAAAGTGTGAATTATTATTGAATAATTGAATTGATTTGTTTATAATATAAAGTTAGGTGATTATTAGGTAATATGAAATGAATGGTGTAGATTAAAGTGTGAATTATTATTGAATAATTGAATTAATTTGTTTATAATATAAAGTTAGGTGATATGAAATGAATGGTGTAGATTAAAGATAATATAAAATTTGAAATGGATGGTGTAGATTAAAAGATGATTTTTTTAAATGAATGGTTTAGATTAAAGGAATGATAAGATTTTTGGCTATAAATAGAAGCCTTAACTTAAGGATTTTTCATAAACTTCCTTACTTGTTCTTTCTTTCTCTCTCTAAATACTTTTTGTGTAAGTTCTCTCTAAGTGTTCTTAAGTCATTCCTAGTTTTGAAATCTTTTGCATTCTTCTTTGAATTCCCGAGTAGAATTTTCTTATGTACAGCAACTCTTTCGAAAAATCGTAGTAAATTCATTATTTGTCAGAATTTAATGAATTAAAAGCCTGTCTCTTCAGTTTTTCGTCCTCTACAACTTTGAAGAAGGAAGAAAAGTCATCTGAAATCATCTTCATGTCTTAAAATACTAAAAACCGTAACCTATTCTAATTTTCGTCACTATTTTCAGTCTTAGTTTTGAAAATTCATAACTCATTCATATTAACTCCGAATTGAGTGATTCTTGAGTCTATGTCGTCTATCTTTCCGAGAGTAACATTATTTTAAAAACATAAAGAGATTTTAAAAAACTCTAGAAGACTCAAAAGTCAGATTCTTTACTGCTACAAACAAGGAAGGATTTGTTCGGCTATAAACTTGTTTCACAATATCAAGGTAAGGGATACCATCTTTTTCATCTTCCATTATTCAAACTTACTACGGTAAGGAATATCATATTCTTTCATATTCTATTATTCAAACTTGCTACAGTAAGGGGTGTCATTTTCTTTCATACTCTTAAATTTACTACTCGTAAGGAATATCATCTTCTTTCATATTCTATTATTTAAACTTATTACGGTAAGGAATATCATCTTCTTTCATATTCTATTATTCAAACTTACTACGGTAAGGGATTATCATTATTTGATTCTCAAAAATAATATCGTTTCTTTCTTACTCATAAGATGTGCCATTTATTTCCATGTATTAAATTGTGGGAATAACCTTACGGCGCGGATTATCGCCTGTTGGTGAATAACCTTTCGTATTTATTTTCATGTATTAAATTATGGGAATAACCTTACGGCGCGGATTATCGCCTGTTGGTGAATAACCTTTCGTATTCATTCATTATTAATCTCTGAGAATAACCTTACGGAGCGGATTGCCGCCTGTTTGGTGAATAACTCTTTGTACTCAAATTCTATTAAATTGTGGGAATAACCTTACGGAGCGGATTGCCGCCTGTTGGTGAATAACCCTTTGTATTAATTTCCTTCACCTTTTGTTAATCAAACCTGCTACGGTAAGGGATATTATTTTCTTTCATACTCCTAAATCGAAATTTATTATGGAACTATTGCTTCTATAATTCCTGAAAATATTATATGTTCCATAATAGTTGAACTTCATTATTTCAACTGAACCTTCCTATTTACGTGAACCTTTCTATTGAATTGTAACCGTTATTCTGAACTGTGGATCTTGAATATCATTTTTAAATTTCACTCCACATCATGTTGACAATTTGGACATTATTTGAATCTGTACAAAGTAAACTTTCGATACTTATTGTTATCCTATTTCTTCTGTTCATCATTTATATCATTCTAATCATCCAAAAATCAAGCTGTTGTGAATATCTGTGGCCGGGGGCACAGATGTGATATATTTGTTGAACAGATGATAGGTTAAAGGCGATATAATAGGTTAAAGGCGATACATCTGTTCGGTGTCTTTTATGGCACGTGGTGAATGTTCTCTTTGGCCCGTAGTGCAAAGATGAACTGTTGTTTGGTATGATTATGACCAAAGGCTGAATCTGGTATAATCATGACCGTTTGTGCTATATTGAATATCTTTGGCCCGTAGTGCAAAGATGAGCTGTTGTTTGATATGATTATGACCAAAGGCTGAATCTGGTATAATCATGACCGTTGGTGCTATATTGAATATCTTTGGCCCGTAGTGCAAAGATGAACTGTTGATGTGCATGATTATGATCAGGAACTGTGAATTTATATTATCATGACTAATGGTATTTCAGATGATAAAAGTTGATGATGTTTTTACGAAAAAGAGAAGCGAGTGGACATTATAGTCTGCATTATTCTTCTAATAGATTGTTCATTCCGCTGCTATTATTGATCTGAACATTGTTTAAGAATTTAACTACAGTTTTTGATATAAACCTTGTAGTCTATTGTATTCTATCAAGAACTCAACTGTTGAAGGCTAATGATAATTTATTCGTCATTATCTTAGTCATGATATTTCTTACTGGGCTATTTGAGCTCACCCTTTCTTTTGTTCCATTGTTTTTCAACAGGAGATGAAAACATAACAGGGTCTAGCCGGGGAATGGAGTGAGGGTCCGAGGAATAGTTATCATAGTCTTCACGTTTTGTAAAATAGTGTGGCAATAATAGTGAAGACTTAGTTGTGTATTATTATACACTGTATTGTTGTACGTTGTGCTTTGTTATAATAATTTTGTTGTAGTCTTTTGACGACCCAAGTTTGGGCTGTGTGGGCCCAGATTTGGGGGCGTCACAGTTGGTATCAGAGCCATATAACGAAGAGCCCCGAGCCTCTCGCTGGTGACTTCCTAGGGAAAGGGGATGCACCGAAGCCAGACTCTCCGTAGGGGACGCCTATAGTACAGGTGGCAAACTGATAGGTACCATTGTGAGGTGCTGTCCCTATGGTGGGATGAGAGTCACAGTTGGCATCAGAGCTTAGGGATATGGTCTTTAATGGAGATCTGGGGTTAGAACTAGGAGGGGAGAGACGAATAGAATCAATCACTAGTGTGTCCTACCTAAATTAGATTTTGTTATCTAACGAATCGATTTGAATGTAGGAACAGGAAGTGATGAGTCAGTTTGTTTGAACTAACAATTATTTTGTGACCACAGTTTAGTATGGCATCTGAAAATCAGGAGGATAACTATGAAATGCCTGGTACGTCAATTTCGGGGACGAAATTTCATAAGGAGGGGAGGTTGTAAGACTCCGAATTTTATGAAATACAAAATTTAATTTTTCTTCATATATATTTTTTTGAAACAGTAAGTGGTTAAATCGATCAAGTTAAAAGTTAAGGATGTTATCTGCAAATTTTATTTTGTCGGACAATATTCGCTTTGTCGGGAAATATTCGTTTGGTCGGGGAATATTCGTGTCGTACGACGGCGCCGAAATAACAAATTATTGGTGGACCCCACAACGGAATATTTGTCGGATATAGAAAACGACAGAAATAACCTTTTTAAATAAAAATAGTCAACGGAACTGTTAAAATACCGGTGATAAAAGAATAGTAGCATACGGTAGTTATTGGTATTTTCTGTAGCACTCGGTACTCTACAGTAACACACGGTATTGCATAGTGTCTCATATTATTGGTCTGATAATTGACACCGTAACTGTTACGCATCATTTCATCGATAATTGTCACTGCATAATATTTTATATTATCAATTCAATAATTGTTGTTACACAGTATTTTGCATTATTGATTTAATAATTGTCATTACACTGTATTTTATATCATTGAGTCAATAATTGTTGCTGCACTGTTTTTAAAATTATTGAACCTAATAGTTGTCACAGTAACATATGCACAGTAATTCACATTATTGAATCAATAATTGTCATGACACAGTAACGTATTTTTCTTTTACATACTTTCTGCATTATTGTTATCTCTATTACGGTGTTATTTAAACAGTTGTATTTCATTAATTAATTGACTTGATATCTAAGAGCTAACTATACTGTATTTATAACAATTAGTCATAATAATTGAATTGATAAAGTTATTTGTTTATAATATAAAGTTAGGTGATATGAAATGAATGGTGTAGATTAAAGTGTGAATTATTGTTGAATAAATAAAGTTATTTGTTTATAATATAAAGTTAGGTGATATGAAATGAATGGTGTAGATTAAAGTGTGAATTATTATTGAATAATTGAATTGATTTGTTTATAATATAAAGTTAGGTGATTATTAGGTAATATGAAATGAATGGTGTAGATTAAAGTGTGAATTATTATTGAATAATTGAATTAATTTGTTTATAATATAAAGTTAGGTGATATGAAATGAATGGTGTAGATTAAAGATAATATAAAATTTGAAATGGATGGTGTAGATTAAAAGATGATTTTTTTAAATGAATGGTTTAGATTAAAGGAATGATAAGATTTTTGGCTATAAATAGAAGCCTTAACTTAAGGATTTTTCATAAACTTCCTTACTTGTTCTTTCTTTCTCTCTCTAAATACTTTTTGTGTAAGTTCTCTCTAAGTGTTCTTAAGTCATTCCTAGTTTTGAAATCTTTTGCATTCTTCTTTGAATTCCCGAGTAGAATTTTCTTATGTACAGCAACTCTTTCGAAAAATCGTAGTAAATTCATTATTTGTCAGAATTTAATGAATTAAAAGCCTGTCTCTTCAGTTTTTCGTCCTCTACAACTTTGAAGAAGGAAGAAAAGTCATCTGAAATCATCTTCATGTCTTAAAATACTAAAAACCGTAACCTATTCTAATTTTCGTCACTATTTTCAGTCTTAGTTTTGAAAATTCATAACTCATTCATATTAACTCCGAATTGAGTGATTCTTGAGTCTATGTCGTCTATCTTTCCGAGAGTAACATTATTTTAAAAACATAAAGAGATTTTAAAAAACTCTAGAAGACTCAAAAGTCAGATTCTTTACTGCTACAAACAAGGAAGGATTTGTTCGGCTATAAACTTGTTTCACAATATCAAGGTAAGGGATACCATCTTTTTCATCTTCCATTATTCAAACTTACTACGGTAAGGAATATCATATTCTTTCATATTCTATTATTCAAACTTGCTACAGTAAGGGGTGTCATTTTCTTTCATACTCTTAAATTTACTACTCGTAAGGAATATCATCTTCTTTCATATTCTATTATTTAAACTTATTACGGTAAGGAATATCATCTTCTTTCATATTCTATTATTCAAACTTACTACGGTAAGGGATTATCATTATTTGATTCTCAAAAATAATATCGTTTCTTTCTTACTCATAAGATGTGCCATTTATTTCCATGTATTAAATTGTGGGAATAACCTTACGGCGCGGATTATCGCCTGTTGGTGAATAACCTTTCGTATTTATTTTCATGTATTAAATTATGGGAATAACCTTACGGCGCGGATTATCGTCTGTTGGTGAATAACCTTTCGTATTCATTCATTATTAATCTCTGAGAATAACCTTACGGAGCGGATTGCCGCCTGTTTGGTGAATAACTCTTTGTACTCAAATTCTATTAAATTGTGGGAATAACCTTACGGAGCGGATTGCCGCCTGTTGGTGAATAACCCTTTGTATTAATTTCCTTCACCTTTTGTTAATCAAACCTGCTACGGTAAGGGATATTATTTTCTTTCATACTCCTAAATCGAAATTTATTATGGAACTATTGCTTCTATAATTCCTGAAAATATTATATGTTCCATAATAGTTGAACTTCATTATTTCAACTGAACCTTCCTATTTACGTGAACCTTTCTATTGAATTGTAACCGTTATTCTGAACTGTGGATCTTGAATATCATTTTTAAATTTCACTCCACATCATGTTGACAATTTGGACATTATTTGAATCTGTACAAAGTAAACTTTCGATACTTATTGTTATCCTATTTCTTCTGTTCATCATTTATATCATTCTAATCATCCAAAAATCAAGCTGTTGTGAATATCTGTGGCCGGGGGCACAGATGTGATATATTTGTTGAACAGATGATAGGTTAAAGGCGATATAATAGGTTAAAGGCGATACATCTGTTCGGTGTCTTTTATGGCACGTGGTGAATGTTCTCTTTGGCCCGTAGTGCAAAGATGAACTGTTGTTTGGTATGATTATGACCAAAGGCTGAATCTGGTATAATCATGACCGTTTGTGCTATATTGAATATCTTTGGCCCGTAGTGCAAAGATGAACTGTTGTTTGATATGATTATGACCAAAGGCTGAATCTGGTATAATCATGACCGTTGGTGCTATATTGAATATCTTTGGCCCGTAGTGCAAAGATGAACTGTTGATGTGCATGATTATGATCAGGAACTGTGAATTTATATTATCATGACTAATGGTATTTCAGATGATAAAAGTTGATGATGTTTTTACGAAAAAGAGAAGCGAGTGGACATTATAGTCTGCATTATTCTTCTAATAGATTGTTCATTCCGCTGCTATTATTGATCTGAACATTGTTTAAGAATTTAACTACAGTTTTTGATATAAACCTTGTAGTCTATTGTATTCTATCAAGAACTCAACTGTTGAAGGCTAATGATAATTTATTCGTCATTATCTTAGTCATGATATTTCTTACTGGGCTATTTGAGCTCACCCTTTCTTTTGTTCCATTGTTTTTCAACAGGAGATGAAAACATAACAGGGTCTAGCCGGGGAATGGAGTGAGGGTCCGAGGAATAGTTATCATAGTCTTCACGTTTTGTAAAATAGTGTGGCAATAATAGTGAAGACTTAGTTGTGTATTATTATACACTGTATTGTTGTACGTTGTGCTTTGTTGTAATAATTTTGTTGTAGTCTTTTGACGACTCAAGTTTGGGCTGTGTGGGCCCAGATTTGGGGGCGTCACAGAAGTGACCCCCTTCTTACTCACGTAGGTGACTTCTATCAAGAGTATCCTGCAATACCCCACTTGAACGTATTCTAGATATAAAAGTCATTAAAAGTGTCACTTATCCTCATTCTCGCGGCAGATGTGCACTGTCTCATCATAGGAATGGTTAGGAGTAAATATCTCCTCAGCGCTTTACTGAGTACTACATAATTTGGTTTGCCCATTGAACCTAGATCTTGGGATCTCCATTCACTAAGTTGGGTTGCCATTATGACGACTCTTATTTAAACAGTAGGCTTTAAACCCATTCCTTTCGATGAACTTTCCACTTGCTCTCTTGTTAAACCTTTCGTAAGCAGATCCGCAATATTATCCTTTGACCTTACATGGTCAATTGAGATAATTCCATTTGAAAGCAATTGTCTAATTGTATTATGTTTTCGTCGTATATGACGTGACTTGCCGTTATATAAATGACTTTGTGCTCTTCCAATTGTTGATTGACTATCGCAGTGTATATGTGACGCCCCCAAATCTAGGCCCACACAACCCAAATTTGAGTCGTCAAAAGACTACAACAAAGCATAACGTACAACAATACAGTGTATAATAATACACAACTAAGTCTTCACTATTATTGCCACACTATTTTACAACACGTGAAGACTATAATAGATATCCCTCGGACTCTCACTCCATTCCCCGGCTAGACCCAGCTACGTTCTCATCTCCTGTTGAAAAATAATGGAACAAAAGGGTGAGCTCAAATAGCCCAGTAAGAAATATCATGACTAAGATAATGACGAATAAATTATCATTAGCCTTCAACAGTTGAGTTCTTGATAGAATACAACAAAATACAAGGTGTATATCAAAAACTGCAGTTAAATTCTTAAACAATGTTCAGAACAATAATAGCAGCGGAATGAGCAATCTATTAGAAGAATAATGCAGATATAATGTCCACTCGCTTCTCTTTTTAGTAAAAACATCATCGACTTTTATCATCTGAAATACCATTAGTCATGATAATAAAAATTCACAGTTCCTGGTCATAATCATGCAAATCAACAGTTCATCTTTGCACTACGGGCCAAAGATATTCACTATAGCACCAGCGGTCATGATTATACCAGATTCAGCCTTTGGTCATAATCATACCAAACAACAGTTCATCTATGCATTACGGGCCAAAGAGAACTTTCAATATAACACCAACGGTCATGATTATACCAGATTTAGCCTTTGGTCATAATCATACCAAACAACAGTTCATCTATGCACTACGGGCCAAAGAGAACTTTCACCACGTGTCATAAAAGACACCGAACAGATGTATCGCCTTTAACCTATTATATCGCCTTTAACCTATCATCTGTTCAACAAATATATCACATCTGTGCCCCCGGCCACAGATATTCACAACAGCTTGATTCTTTATGATTAGTACAAATAATAGTGATACAATTGATGAACAGAAGAAACAGGATAAACAATAAGTATCGGAAGTTTACTTTGGGCAGATTCAAATAATGTCCAAATTGTCAACATGATGTGGAGTGAAATTTAAAAATGATATTCAAGAACCACAGTTCAGAATAACGGTTACAGTTCAATAGAAAGGTTCACGTAAATATGATGGTTCAATTGAAATGATGAAGTGCAACTATTATGGAACATATAATATTTTCAGGAATTATAGAAGCAATAGTTGTAACGCCCCCAAAAATCCCCGCGCTTTCGATGCGGCGGACCTTGTGCGTTAATTTCATACATCTATTGACTTTAACCAATGATCCCATAATCATATTGGTTAAATTAGTCTTAATTTAGACTATACATTAAAAAATTCTCTTAACTTTGTCCCTGGATCTTAACTTGATCTCAGTCTCATAAGTATACAAGTATCAACTTGTATTTCATCCGTATAAATGGATAAAACCATATATAACGGTTTAATTTTAGCCTTAGGATTTAAATATTCTATATACGTCCACTTGTAACGGTCTCATTCGTACTACAAGTATCAATATACAAAGATATCTCTTCATATCAATAATCCTACTTATATGGTATTCAGAATAGTAATAACGAGTTATACCTGGGTCCAAGGAACCTTAACGATGGATTTGACCAGTCAACATCGCTTAGTTCTATCTCAGATGTACAGCACTCACAAGTTATTTACCGATCCTCATCCAGATAAATAGATCATTATCAATACTATGTTAAATTTTTAACAATTCTAGGTTATATCAAAATAAAGACATAACAACATTCTGATGATAATTATTTATATCATTCATTCAATATTCGGTTACATGTTTGTTTGTCATAATGACAAATAATTATCATCAGAATGTTGTTATGTCTTTATTTTGATATAACCTAGAATTGTTAAAAATTTAACATAGTATTGATAATGATCTATTTATCTGGATGAGGATCGGTAAATAACTTGTGAGTGCTGTACATCTGAGACAGAACTAAGAGATGTTGACTGGTCAAATCCATCGTTAAGGTTCCTTGGACCCAGGTATAACTCGTTATTACTATTCTGAATACCATATAAGTAGGATTATTGATATGAAGAGATATCTTTGTATATTGATACTTGTAGTACGAATGAGACCGTTACAAGTGGACGTATATAGAATATTTAAATCCTAAGGCTAAAATTAAACCGTTATATATGGTTTTATCCATTTATACGGATGAAATACAAGTTGATACTTGTATACTTATGAGACTGAGATCAAGTTAAGATCCAGGGACAAAGTTAAGAGAAATTTTTAATGTATAGTCTAAATTAAGACTAATTTAACCAATATGATTATGGGATCATTGGTTAAAGTCAATAGATGTATGAAATTAACGCACAAGGTCCGCCGCATCGAAAGCGCGGGGATTTTTGGGGGCGTTACAATAGTTCCATAATAAGTTTCGATTTAGGAGTATGAAAGAAAATAATATCCCTTACCGTAGCAAGTTCAAGAGTGTAAAAAAAATGACATTTCTTACCTTATCTGGTGACTGGATATTGATAAAAATGAGATTGATCAACCTATATATTTATAATAAAATTAGTAATTACCACATATAAATTTCAAAGTGTATGATAACTCGTATAATATGAACTATCAAAATTATATATATTTAACATAATTTTTGTAGTATAATATAACTACTTTAAAATAGTTTTTAAAATAATATTCCAAAATAAATCGTCTAAAGAAAACTTTTAAAAATGAATCTTCTAATAGAAGAGTCTTCTAAAGAAAGATTTGTGAATACCATGAAATATAGGAATTTATAAAATTATTACTCTTTAATAAAAGACTTACTTGAAAAATTTCTGCACTCCTTTTGGCTTTCAAATACTCAAAATAACCTTACTATTCTTAGAGAAAACTCATAAAATTCTTATAGAAAAATTTTATGTTTTAGGTGTGATTTTTCTATTCAGCTGAGCAAGCTATTTATAGGAGAAAAAAATAACTATGCGCGGTAGGTGGCAGCAGGCGTGATGCACGCCTGCCTCATTCTTTCTAAATTGGCAGCAGTCGGCTGCCAACCTTCCAGGCACAATTCTCACATTTTAATTTGATGCGGGCCCCACATGGGGTCCATATGTTACTATTCACGTTACTATTTCAAATAGTAAAATTAAATTTTTTTTTTTTTAATTTTTTTTTATATATTTATTTATTCTTCCTGTGGGTCCAATCATATAATAAAATAATGCTACAACAATAATTCAACAATAATGTAATAAACACGTTACAGATTATTATTAATTTAATAATATAAATTACAGTATATTTGTAACTATGACAATTATTAGGTTCAATAATTTTAAAAACAGTGCAGTAACAATTATTGACTCAATGATATAAAATACAGTGTAATGACAATTATTAAATCAATAATTCAAAATACTGTGTAACAACAATTATTGAATTGATAACATAAATTATTATGCAGTGACAATTATTGATGAAATGATGTGTAACAGTTACGGTGTCAATTATCAAACCAATAATATGAGACACTGTGTAATACCGTGTGCTACTGTAGAGTACCGCATGCTACAGTAAAATACCATAAATTACCGTATGCTACTATTCTTTTATCACCGGTATTTTAACAGTTAGCACCGTTGACTATTTTTATTAAAAATGTTACTTCTGTCGTTTTCTATATCCGACAAATATTCCGTTGTGGGGTCCACCAATAATTTGTTATTTCGGCGCCGTCGTACGACACGAATATTCCCCGACCAAACGAATATTCCCCGACAAAGCGAATATTGTCCGACAAAATAAAATTTGCACATAACATCCTTAACTTTCAATTTCGTCAATTTAACCACTTACTGTTTCAGGAAAAATATATACGAAGAAAAATTAAATTTTTATATTTCATAAAATTCGGGGTCTTACAGTATACATATAGCTGGCACGGGTCTTGACCAATTTGGAATATCCTCTAAGAAATTACAAAGCCACTCTGCTTCTTCTATAGCTTTGTCTAAAGCAATGAACTCTGATTCCATTGTAGACCTTGCAATATAAGTTTGTTTTGAGGATTTCCAAGATACCGCTGCACCTCCAAGGGTAAAGGCATATCCACTTGTGGATTTCGAGTCTTTACTATCAGATATCCAATTAGCATCACTATATCCTTCTGATACTGCTGGATATCTCGTATAGTGCAAACCATAGTTTTGAGTATGTTTTAAATATCCCAAAACTCTCAAAATAGCTTTCCAGTGATCTTTACCTGGATTACTCGTATATCGACTTAATTTGCTTACTGAATAAGCTATATCTGGTCTAGTACAGTTCATGACATACATTAAACTGCCTATTATACGAGAATACTCTAGTTGAGATATGCTATCACCTTCATGTTTGGCTAGATGAAGATTTATATCGGCTGGGGTCTTATTTAGAATTATATTATACTTATTAAAATTTTCAAGTATTTTTTCAATATAATGAGTTTGAGATAATATAATTCCATCAGAAGTTCTAGAAATCTTGATTCCTAATATCATATCAGCAACCCCTAAGTCTTTCATATCAAATCTATTAGCCAACATACGTTTGGTAGAGTTGATAATTTCATTGTTACTACCCATGATTAGCATATCATCAACATAAAGACAAACAATGACATATTCCTTTTGAGTGTTTTTGACATAAACACATTTGTCACACTCATTGATTTTAAATCCATTTGATAACATAGTATTATCAAATTTCTCATGCCATTGTTTTGGTGCTTGTTTCAATCCATACAAGGATTTAACAAGTCTGCATACCTTCCTTTGTTGTCCAGGAGCAATGAAACCTTCAGGTTGTTCCATATATATTTCTTCATCTAATTCACCATTTAAGAATGCAGTTTTTACATCCATTTGATGTATTTCAAGTCTATTTAATGATGCTATTGCTATTAGCATACGAATAGAAGTGATTCTTGTAACTGGTGAATAAGTATCAAAATAATCCAATCCTTCCTTTTGTCTATAGCCTTTAACAACAAGCCTTGCTTTGTATTTATCAATTGAACCATTAGCTTTCATCTTCTTTTTGAAGATCCATTTATACTCTAAAGGTTTGGAACCTGGTGGAAGATCTACCAATTCCCATGTATAATTTTGCATAATGGATTCAATTTCACTATTAATTGCTTCTTTCCAATGAGAAGCCTCTGGAGATGATATTGCTTCCTTGTACGTTTGAGGATTGTTTTCTAACAAATATGTTAGAAAATCTGGGCCAAAAGACGTTGAAGTCTTTGCTCTTTTGCTACGTCTAGGTTCATCCACTACAGACTCTTTGTCTATATTTTCAGGATTACCAATAGTAGCCTCTAAAGGTCTTTTGTATAAATTTGACTTTTTATTCAAGTTATATGGAAACATATTCTCAAAAAACGATGCATCTCGCGATTCAATAAAAGTATTAACATGAATATCAGAAATTTCAGATTTATGAACAAGAAAACGATAAACACTATTGTTATTTGCATAACCAATGAATACACA
Organism: Hedera helix; assembly: GCA_947179155.2. Lineage (NCBI taxonomy): Eukaryota > Viridiplantae > Streptophyta > Magnoliopsida > Apiales > Araliaceae > Hedera > Hedera helix. Next base: position 33,551,782 of record OX359281.1, read on the forward strand.
GTCGATAGTTTTTGGTCCTATCTTAACCTTTTAAGGTTTAAGAACCATTACTTTTGCTAGACACCCCCACACTCTTAAGTATTTATAGCAAGGTCTATAACCTTTCCATAATTCATAAGGTGTTTTGTGTATTTTCTTATGAGGAACTTTGTTAAGAATATAATTGGCAGAAAGCAAAGCTTCCCCCCACAAATTCTGAGGTGCTCCAGAACTGTTTAACATAGCATTCAACATTTCTTTCAATGTTCGGTTCTTGCGTTCAGCAATACCATTAGATTGAGGTGAATAAGGAGCAGTAGTTTGGTGAATGATACCATGAGTAGAGCATAACTCTTCAAATGGTGATTGGTATTCACCACCTCTATCGCTTCTTATAGCCTTAATCTTTTTGTTAAGTTGATTCTCAACTTCATTTTTATAATGTTGAAACTTTTTTATGGCCTCATCTTTGCTTCTTAACAAATATACATAACAGTATCTTATGCAATCATCAATAAAAGTAATGAAGTACTTTTTTCCACCTCTTGTTTGCACAAACTTTAAATCACATATATCAGTGTGAATTAAATCTAGAGGTTCGATTTTTCTTTTAACGGAATGGAAATGTAATCTTGTCATTTTAGATTCTACACATATTTCACATTTATGCTTTGGATCAATATCAAATTTAGGCAAGAATTCTAAATTAATTAATCTACGAATTATATTATAATTAACATGTCCTAATCTGGCATGCCACATAGTTGAAGATTCTATCAAGTAAGCAGAAGAATTAATTTTATTATTATTATCAATAGACTTTGGTACAACAGTCATTACATTCATCTTAAAGAGCCCATCAGACATATAGCCCTTTCTTACAAACATATCATTTTTGGTAAGTACAAATTTATCAGACACAAATACCAACTTGAAGCCATTCTTGCTAAGCAGTGACCCAGAAACTAGATTTTTACGGATATCCGGCACATGAAGCACATCGTTGAGAGTCAGTTCTTTGCCGGATGTCATTTTCAGCACAATCTTTCCACGTCCTTCAACCTTGGAACTTGAGGAATTTCTCATGAAGAGTTGTTCGTCATTTTCCACTGGTTTGTAGGTAGAGAACATCCATTTGTTGGAGCATATGTATATATTTGTGGGTCGGGTCGGGTCGGGTCGTGGGTAACTGTATATAATTTTTTGGGCAAAATTTATTTAAAATTTTGTTTAAATTTTTATTGCAAAAGCGGAAACAAAACTATGTCGTTTTGAGACGTGCCTCTTCTGAACAGAAACACCCTTATGATAGACCCAAAACTACGTCGTTTTTATGGCGTCTTTTCTGAACAGAAGCGCCCATTCTTATTGGTCCAAAACTACGTCGTTTTGACGAATGGATGTCATGCCAAAGGAGGTGTCCCTTCTGATCAGTCACAATTCACCCTATAAATAACCTGCATGCGCTGCAATCATTCATTTCCAGAAATAATTTTCATTCTTCGGCATTCATCATATAGTCAGTTCGAGTATAAAGCATAGAAATTGAGTTCGAAGAATTCTTAATTTTGAAGTGCTTCTAATTAAGGATTGGAAATCCATTTCATCTTGGGAAGTAATTATTCAGAAACCTTTTAGCACCAGTGAGGGAATAAATTTGCTTCAAGAAGACTTTGTGAATTCAAAGGACTCGGATTCAAAAATTCAATCTTCTTTTTCCAAGTAAGTATACTGAACTTTCTAATTTCAATTTACTTACTTAATTTAGTAACTCTCTTATTGCATATTAAATATTTACTATAGTTTTGGGAACTACAATACACACTAACATAAACACTAGTCAAGGATTATACATACATCTCTTTGCCGCAATTTATCAAAATGTGGAAGGCATTGCCCAGAAAAACATAAAAGCACGCCCAAAAACTAATTAAAGGAAAATCAATTAGCACTCATCAGTTTTACCTAATGAAACGAAGGAGAAGAGGTTGCAGCTGCGAGGTCTCAAAATCTGATATCGAGAAGAAATCTAAAGTTATGTGGTTGTGTTGTCTTGGGGATGACGCGACTTGGGACTCTGGATGATTATTGTTTGCCTTTAATATGTATTGTTTTGCATGTCAGATCTTGACTATAGATTTTATTGGTTTTCTGATTTCATTACCGGTGTTTTAATCGGCAATCATGTGTATGCTTTGTCCACTCTTTGTTCTGTTTACCGATTTGTTTCTTTTCTAGGTTCTAGGTTGTTCTGTTGGCTTAGTGTGTTTCATTTGTTGTTTCTCTCCCCAATCTCTGTTTGTTAGATTCTGATGGTCAGATTTTAGGGGGTTTGATTTTCGCCGGCATCACAGCTTTTGTCCCACTTTGAATTCTATTTTTTATTCTTAATTTTGTATCCTTTTCAAATTCAAATTTGGTGTTTTTTTCCTAATCTATTGTGATTGTGTTGTAATGGGAATATTGACTTGTCCCCGAACAGAATTCATGGTCACTAATTATATTTTTGAAATTAGAATTTGTTTTTGTTGAATAGTAATTAGTTTGCTTTGTTTTTTTTTTGAATAGTAATTAGTTTGCTTGTATTTTAATTTCTAATTTGTATATTTTAATATTGGCAATATTTATGAATACACATATATACTGTACATAAGCGGCATATGTATGTTTAAAATATAATTTTGATTTTTTATTCTGAATATTGTTAAAGACAATTTTGCACTTAATAAATTGGATCGAGTCAAATTTTGGACGAATTTTAGAAAATTCAGGTAAAAGGAATGGAAATGACAAAAATTGTCACTTGGAGAATTAAATTGACGAAAAATGTACTTTGAGAATAACTTTGAAAGTGCGTGGCAACTTGGAGAGACGAACGTGACATTCTGCCCAAATTTTATTTATACAAGTTTCTTCATTTAAACCAAAAAAAGAAAAGATAAATAAGTTGGTAAATAATAATAATATAAAATAATAAAAAAATTTATATAATAATAATAATATAAAATAATGCAATTTTTTTAATAAAAATTTTAGATTATTTTGCAGATTAACTGAAAAACCAAAAACAATTTAGATTATTTTTTTGGAACGATATATAGGAGTACCATATAAGTTCGCACAAATTATTTTGTTCATGCTCATGTATTGTGACAAAAAGATATGATAACTACAATACATGCATAAAAGAGGCCATACTCAGAATGTGCTGTTATAGCAAACAAAACATAAATTTAGGAAGGTTTTTTTTATTTCATGAATAATCTTAATTTGTAATACATTCATTCTAGCTAGGGATTTTATTGTTATTATTCAGTCAAGATCGTGATTTACTCTCTTAATTCATTCTTTTTCTACTACATATTGAACCCACCCTACCTATAAGATTTATGACTGCTACATGCACCTATTGTCACTGCTTTACAAATTATTTTGGGTTGGTTTGTATTTCACAATCTCAAATTATAATATTTTAGAGTCTTAATTAATTAACTGGCTATATCTTTTTATAAAAATATTAATTTAATATAATAATAATAAAATTTTGAGGTTGAGGTTTTGAATTCGAATCTTAACAGAAGAATTTTTTTTAGTAGTTGTCACTAGGGCTAAGCGAGGAACCGATTCGCTCCCGAAACCACACAAAAAATCGTACAAACCGCACCAATTAAAATCACTCCAACGGTTTCGGCGTATGTGGTAATTTTAAGTGGGTGAAAAAATAGAATTTATGGTTTGATCGACTTTGATTTCTGGGTAAAATCGCATTTAAAAAAATGCACCCCACCAAAATTGTATTTTACTTTTGGATCACCAGTTACTGAAATGCTCACTACGATATATGATGTTGAGTACTTTTAAAAGCATAACAATCTTTCTTATAGTTTTAAGTTATTTGGGATTCATTGAATGATTTTAATTGATTAATAAGTTTGATTTTACTTAGATTATCTCACAATAACTTGCTTCGTTAAATAGAGATACATTAAAAAAATGACGATATTTAAGAAAAATAAAATTAACTAATGGTGATAATGATAGTACTCAATAGTAATGACATATTAGAAATTTCACGACACTTTCTAAAATTAGATATGTATATTTAATTTTAGAACGAGTAAAAAAAATGTAATGCAAATTTTGAAATAGACGGAGTTTAAATTTATCTCTATCTTCAATTAACATGCAATAGATAATGCATGCTTAAGTTGTTTGATATGGGAGCTAGGGTAGATGCTTAGTCAGTTATAGGAAAATCACTTGGACAGAATTTTGTATATTTGAATTCTTGATTTCAGTTTCATATCATTGGAGAATCTTTCAATTCCATGATTCGGTGAAATCAATTTGTTTTATTACAATAATTAGGGGATACTTAAATGTGAAAATGTAAGTGATCAGATTTATATTTTTATGTTCCTCTTATTCTTCAGCAATAATCAGTTCGCAAAAATGGTCAATTGGTTTTGAAACTGAAACTGTACCCAAATGAAACCGCACCGCACGTTTTAAAATCACGCCAAACTGCACCTTATGGTTTCATGTGCGGTTTTAGATTTGTCAAATCGTACTTCAGCGGTTTCGGGTGCAATTTGGGTTTCAAATCGCAGCAAATCTCCCAATCGCACCATATTCTGCCCTGGTTGTCACATAAAGATTTGTTATCCAATATCCAAAATTTTCTATAGCATAAGGTTTATTTTGCATTGACCAACAAAAATGGACACAATATCCAAATAGTCAAAGAGTACAGTGATTAATTTTGTATTTTACTCTTTTTTTTTAAAGTATTGGTAACTTATTAAGGACAATTTGGTATAACCCAACTTTTCTAATTTTCTATAAAATTCTCAAATAGGTAATTTCATGAACTCTGTAGGCACGTGTAAAGAGAAAGACAAATCAAAATGAATGAAGTTTTAACCTAATTGTTAAGATTGAGACCATATCACCATTAGGTTTCATATTCGATTTGAGATTCAAAATAAAACACGATATTTTTTAAATTATAAATAGTTCATCCCAACTATATATATATATATATATATATATATATATATATATATATATAGAGAGAGAGAGAGAGAGAGAGAGAGAGAGAGAGAGAGAGAGAGAGAGAGAGAGAGAGAGAGAGAGAGAGACTTAGCTACTAGAAATTAAGATAAACTGTCAACATCTTTTTGTCATTGGTTCATTATTTTTATCTGAATTGTAACTCGATTAAACATTTGACGAATTCATGCATTGCTTGACATTCATGACTACCCAGAAAGTGATGGCGCCTAATAGGAATTGATAGAAAGCTTCCCAATTGGGGGGAGAAAATGACAAGTTCGTACACTAACAAATTGAGACATTAATAACGTAACATGCATAATTGTAAGATGTCTTGATCAAAGCAGAACAGTCATGCTTTAACCTTACTCCATCTACAAGAATCTAATTAATAATTAATTCTTTCAAATGTCGTACGCTAGCCTGCCCTTTTCGGCTAGTTCTTGCGAAATTTCGTAGAAACTGGTAATGCTCGTATGCGCACAATATGGGGGATCAATTCCGGGAGAATGACGGTTTGAAACGACGCCCCAATTGTAAGGGTTTAATGGATAGCTAGCAAATTAAATCAGATTTAATTATTATACATCCATGCATTCACACACACACACATATATATATTATTACTCCCTCCTTTCAAAAATAAAGTGTCTCATTTTCATTTTCTAAAGTCAATTTACAAAAGCTTAAAACTCAAAATTGACATGAACTTATTTGATTTTAATTAATACAACTGCAATTATTGTAAAATATATAAAAACTATTACTAATTAAAAATTAAATTTGTTGTTTTCTAAACATATGAATTACATTTTTAAATTTAAAATTTCTCAAATTGGCTTTAAATAAGTCAAACCGGGACTCTTATTCTAGAAAGAAGGCGGTAAATATGTAAAGTAATAGGTTCATATTTCATACATTTAAATTACTTAATTTTGTTCATTTTTATTAATTTAATTAATTAGTTTTATTTTATTTTGGGAATTAAATAAATAGATGAAATTTATTTGAAAAGAAAGTTCTAGAAATTTCCTAATTGTTTTTCATTTGAACTCCAATAAAAAGATGTGTAAGAAAAGAATACTAATTTAAAGATGAAGATAAAGAGATTGATCTTATCTAGAATATTGAAGAAAAATTAACCAAGCTCATTTTACCTAGTTTGGAGCACAAATAATTTATCCCTATAATAGAGGATTACCAAGAGAGATTTGGGAGGTATTAGATTAGTTATGTACGTATAAGTTTATGTTAGGAGTAGGAGTAAAATTAAATTACTTCTTAATTGCATGTTCGATGGAAGATCTTAATAAAAAGAGTTTTCTTATTTTATTTTTATGTTTAATTAATCTTCTTCTTCTTGATCTTAGTTGTTTTATTTATTTTCATGTCTAACTAATTACTTTAATCTAGGATGAAAATGAAAGTAAATCTTTATTCATGACAATATTCTTCATCTCTTCTATTAGTTGTGTTTTAATGTTTAATTAATTTTTCCTTCATATTTCATTATTGAAATACTTCTGTTTTACAATTCTTATGTGATTTTAAATTAATAAAGAGATTTTGATAGATTATTGTTAAGATATGAGTTTTTCATAATGCATGTTTGCTCGAAAAAGTTTTAATGGCTTATAGTCAATCCCTTGCTCAAGTTAATTATAAAATTACTAAATTACAAGGGAATGAAGATCGAAATCATAGTTAATTTTAATTGGACTTAATTAATTTATTTTTTGAATTTTGTATACCAAATTAATTGCGTAATTTGAGTTATAAAAAATAAAAGAGGTTAGTTTATTTGTCATGTTTATTGTTTACTGGAATTCCTAGATTACTTCCATATTATTAGTTTTCATCTCCTAGCAATTGGTTTAATTAGTATTTAATTGTAGTTAATCAATTTTTCATCTTCATTATTGATTTGCCTAAGATACATATTAAGGTTGTTTTAAAATTAATTTAGCTAGTCTTCGTGGGTTTGACATGTACTTTTCAGTTCTTTAATTTAATATTATACACTTGTAGTTACTCATTTTTAATACATCAAGTTTTTGATGCTGTTGTCGGGGACTAAATTAATTTTACTCTTTAATTTTTATTTCTTTGAATTATTTTTTAACTCTAATATTTTTTATTTTTTAAGATTATCGAAGCATATTAAAGGTAAAAAAGTTAAAGATGTTATTGTTGCACTTTTCCTGGTACTTTGTATCTTTATTATCAAAAATATATAAAAATTGAAATTTATTTTTATTCTTAGTTTTTTATTGTTAGTTAGAAAATTACTTGTTGCATTCATGTATTTACTCACGTAAAACACATCCTATTTAAGTTTATATTTTATTTTATTTATTTAAGTCAAATATAAACTGTGGTGATTGTTGGATGAAAGAGATACGCTTAATTTCTACTACTTTAGTAATTCACATAGTTTAGGACACATTATTTGTTTACAGTTTTTTATTTTATTTTATTTTTGCATTTTATTTTTAATTTACCTTTATGGGTGTAAACTCATAATAAGATAGGGTGGAATTTCATCATTCTTCCTTAACCCACAAATAACCAGCTTTCATCTTGCATAACCCTGCCTTAATAAAATTAAATAGATGTTAACCCTTAAAATTTTTGAGTTCAATTAGGATAAGAAAATCCAAGAGGAAGCCAAATGTTAAATTAATTAAATTATTGGTGTCTAGATAGGCAAGTGATTTATAAGGAAAACGCTTCACTAGTAGAAATCTGGCCTATAGCGACGGTCAGTAGTTAACCGTTGCTATAAGGCCTATATTTTCATTTTATAGGGATGATTAGGAGTCGACAGTCGCTATAAGGCCAATTTTTCCTTTCTATAGTGACGGTCAGGAGTCGATCATCGCTGTAGGGCCTATTTTCCTTTTATAACGACGGTTCCGCCTCGACCGTCGCAATACATCAATTTTCTAGTAGTGCTTTAAGAAAGTATGATTATTTCATTATTTATCATACACATGGAGAGAAATGTTCTTATATTTACCTGGCTAGTGGTGTGATTAATCTTGAATTTGGTGACTCTTAATATTTAGGAACTGTCTAGATTTTATTAAGGTTAACTATAAAATTAGATTTTTATTTTTTATTTTATTTTTTTATTTTTGTGTGTAATTTTCTTGGTTATAATTAGTTGCTTATTTGTTTAGTGATTTTTGAAAACATGGACTCTTACTTTAATTGAAATAATAATTTTATTTGGAATAAAGAACCCTATGAAAATTTTAATGCACATAAAGTAAATCAATTTTTTTTTTCAACTTACCAAAATCCTTATCTAAATTCTTACTCATATCCATATTTCACAACCTCAATATCTATAAGAATTTTCAAAAGATTAAGCACCTTAAAGAAAACTATGAAAGTTTTAATGGAAACTCAATCTAATTTCATGAAAATTACTAATCAAGTCATATTTCATCTAAAAATTCAAATGAGTCAATACTAGCCACTATAATAAATAAGCACGAAATGGATGAGTTTACTAGTCAATTTGAGATTAATCTTGAAAATTATTATAGTTGTGAAAGTGATGAGAAAAATGAAAACCATGTATTCAAATCTACACACTTTGAGTCAAACTAATTTGAGAAATCTAAAAATTATGAGTCTATACCCAAAATTGATTTTGTCATGTTAATGCATCTATTGAAAAAGTCTATAATTAATCCAAAAATTCCATACCCTGAAAGTCTTATTCCTAGAAAATTCACTCAATTATTTTTTGGACCAACTCCCATTGTAGTAAACATGATCCAAAAATTGTCCATGACCCAAGAAATAATTGAAAATAAATTCATGTTTGAGAATTAATGACCTAATTGATTTTTTCTTAAATCACCTTGATCAAAATTGAGATGAATCTGAATATTTAGATAAAGTTAATGAGTTGTTGAGATCCACTACAAATAAGTCAATCAAATTAGAAAATGTATTGGAACCAATTCCTTCATGTTTTGAACATATTAGTGAATGTTTTCATGAGGTAGACTTTAAGCACATTCTTGATGAAAATTCTAGTTATTTTTTATTTTGTAGACCTCCTAAAAATCATGAAAAATTCACTCACTTGCCCCTTTGTATCACTAATTTATTATCGTATGCTTTTTAAGTTTTATAAAATTCGTAGATAGGTACATTTATTTTCTTTCTCACCGTATATTTTGTAACACAATGCATACAAGGTAAAATTCTTTCACATCTTTGCTCCATTTCTTCATTTACATACATTAAGGACAATGCATATTTTAGGTATGGGAGGAGGGGAGTTTGTATGATTGTGTTAGATTTTTTTTTCTCTTCTTTTAAGGAAAACAATAATTTTTTTTTTGGAACAAATAGAAAAATAACAAAAATATGAAGAAAAAAATTGACTTATTATGAGTTGGAATAATTCTTATAAGTGTCAGTGGAGCAAAAAATCATGAATAGAATTACAAGATTTAGAACTCTTGAACATTAGACTAGATACAAAATCTTAGCTTAAAACATCGTCTGGAAAAAAATTAATTTCATACATATCCTTGCACTAATTCTTAGTTGTGGAGTCTGAATTATGATTCAAACAATTTTAAAATAAATAAATAAAAAAAGTTAAAACAAAGAAATCAATAAAAAATAAAAATAAATAACTGCTTCAATATCGATTAAACGAAATAATTGGATATCCAAACCTCAGGACGGATCGATATTCACCTTAAAAAGTGTGATGGATAAAACAGTTTGACTAAGCTAGTCTTGTTTTGCGGCCTTCATCACTTGAGTAAGAAGACGTTATGAGTGTTTTTACACCTAGTGTTCTAAAGTCAACTCATTTAAGAGTTATTTATCCAACGCTTGTTACATGGGTAATACTAAAAAGTATAAAAAAAGGAGACATTTCACAAGTCAAAAAGAAAAAAAAGAAAAGTGAAGGGGGGTAAAAATAAGATTGTTTGAGTTTCATGGTAAAAATTAATTTTTACAAAGAGTTACATCACATACACAATGTATGCATCATATGAAAATAATTTTATGAATGACGGTGTCTTGAATGAAAATAAAGTATTTTTGAAAAAGTGAAAGTGTGATTTTAAAATTAATCTTGCTTATGTGTAATGCTCATGGATACTAATTAATAGTTTTCTTTTCATTTCATAATTTGTTGAACCCAAAAATATTTTATTTATAATTTATAATTTTATAGGTATATTCACTGTAAACTCTCACGAGACATAACTCGTCTACTTAAGGGTAGTCTTGGAGTTTAAATGTTTGTTGCATATCTTAAGTGCAATTGTGTTTTTTACGAAATTAAAATGGGTTAGTATTAGTTTCTAGTTTATTTTTATTTTACCCAAGAATGAGCAAATTATGTACGGGGGTATTTGATAGGTTCATAATTCCTACATTTAAATTACCTAATTTTATTCATTTTAATATTTTTATTAATTTAATTAATTAGTTTTATTTTATTTTGCAAGAATTAAATAAATGGATGAAGTTGAGTTGAAAAGGGAATTCAAGAAGTTTTCTAGTTGATTTTCGTTTGGACCGCAATAACGAATACGAAAGAAAAAAAAAATACTAATTGGAAGATGAATATAAAGAGATTAATCTTATGTAGAATATTGAAGAAAAATTGACCAAGTTCACTATACCTAGTTTGGAGTACAAGTAATTTATTCTTATAAATGGAGGAGTAGCAAGAGAGATTTGAGAGGTATTAGAATAGTTATCTATAAGTTTAGATTATGAGTAGTAGTAGAATTAAATTACTTCTTAATTGTACATTCGTTGAAATGTCGTAATAGATGAAGTTTTCTTATTTTATTAATTTTTATGTGTAATCTTCTTCTTAATCTTAGTTGTTTTATTTATTTTCATGTCTAACTAATTTTTTTTATTCTAGGATGACAATGAAATTAAATATTTATTCATGACAATATTCTTCATCTCTTCTATTTGTTGTGTTTTAATGTTTAATTGATTTCGCCTTTATATTTCTTTATTGAAATACCATCATTTTATAATTCTGATATAATTTTAAATTAATGAAGAGGTTTTGATATATTTTTATTAAGATATGAGTTTTTCATAACATATATTTGTTCAAAAATGTTTTGACAGGTTATAGTTAATTCTTAAATTTTCATAATCTATACTTGCCCAAGTTAATTATAAAATTACTAAATTAAATGGAAGAGAGATCAACATAATAGTAAATTTTAATTGAACTTAATTGATTTATTTTTTGAATTATGAATATCAAACCAATGGCACAGTTTGAGTTATAAAAATAGAAGATATTGAATTATTTGTTATGTTTATTATTTATTGGATCCAGATTTCTAGATTGCTTCCTTATTATTAGTTTTCATCTTCTAATTAGTTTAATTAGTATTTAATTGCAGTTAATTAATTTTTCATCTTTATTTTTAATTTGATTGATCCAATGTACATATTAATGATGTTTTAAAATTAATCTAATCTCTGTGAGTTCAACATGTACTTGCTAGTTGTTTAATTTGATACTATGAACTTATATGTAGTTACTTATTTTTAATACATCATATATAAAGATTTAAATATTTTCATATTTTTGCATAGTATTAATTTGTATCCGTACACTTGTATTGTTAAATGAATGTCAAAATCATTTCATATTTAAAGTGACACTAAATAAGTTATCTAAGTTCGACCTTATATATATATATATACACGCACATTCCAATATTCAAACTAGCTACCAAATGAATTAGGTAAGCTGCAGGCCGGCCGATGAATTTCTTCCACAACTTGTCGTAGGTGGCCAAGGTTGTTTGGAGATTCTCACGACAATTTAGGATCCACTTGGGTTTAGAGTTTATTATTAAAATTGCATTTCCTTGCCTTGTGAATGAGTCTTCTTAATATATATATATATATATATATATATATATATATATATATATATATATATATATATATATATATATATATTAATTGAGTGAATTTTAAATGTTGTGGTATTTTGTTTTAATAAGCGTGGTATTTTTTATGTTTTTGAATGTGCTCTATTTGTGATTTAAATATATTCGTGAAAATTTTTTGTGATTTAAATGTGTTCGCGAACATATGCATGTTCGCGAACTTGATCGAGTTCGAATTTGTTCGTGAACGAATTTTGTTCGCAAAAATATTGATTTCGCGAACATGATCGAGTTTGAGTATGTTTGCGAATTGTACTAGCGAACCGAACTCGTACAAGTGTTTTACTTCGATTGTGTTAAACAAACATGTTTGAATTTGACTATTACTATTTGAGTTCTGTTTGAGTTTGTCAAAGTTCAATTATGGTTTGCAGTCTTAGCTTAGTGTATTGAAACTCAAATTATGACAAACTAAGAAATGCACCAATAAATGTTTAGAAGGTGCATGCACGTACATATCATTACATGTATGATTAATGGCATTAGTTACGTACCACTAGGTCACTAAAAATGATCCATATATATTATCTATAGTATGTTTGTAGGGAAATAATTTTCATGATTAATATATAGTTAATGTTCATCAAGATTCCTTAGATGAAAAACACGGAGGAATGAAATGAAATAAAGTCCGTTGGAGATTCTTTCGCCTTCTATTCCACCAGCACAAAAATGGGTAAAAAGAAGAAAATGACTCGACTTGATCAGTGGATATAAAACCTTGAAATTAAACCACTCAAAATGGTATCTTGGTGAGTGCTTCATCATGCCATTGTGCTTATAAAGGAAGCAAAATTTTTATCACAAATCTACGTATATAATATTCAAATACAAAATCAAACATTACGTTTATATTTATCTTAATCATTAAAAAATGAGGTATGACACGAATTTTAATGTTATACTATACACTTTTTAATTTTAATCATTAATACAGTGTTTGAACGTTTTGTACTTATACTTATTTAAAATGGCACGCATGGAGCTAGTTGAGGTGAGATGGGTTTTTGTAACTAGCCTATGGCATTAGGGGTTAAATATATTTTTCCCCGCTGTACTCGACTCCAATTTACATATGCATCATTGTACTGAATTTTTTAACAATCAAGTCATTGTACATGAATTTTTTTATAAAAATTGAAATTTTCGTCAAAAACTGTTAACCATTTAACAGAAAAATGACCTAACAGTATTAAATATAATTTTCGTCATTGAACTAGAGGTTAATTTATAATTGCAATATTGAAAGATATAACAACAACAACAACAACAACAACAACAACAATAATAATAATAATAATACCCTCTCCGTTACACAAAAAAAAAAGATTAGTTTTGCTTTTTAAAAATTAATTTGAGGTATTTTAAAAATAAATTTTAATTTAATAATAATAATAATAATAATAATAATAATAATAATAATAATAATAATAATAATAATAATAATAATACCATCTCTATTACACAAAAAAATAATAAAGATTAGTTTTTCTTTTTAAAAGTTAATTTGAGATATTTTTAAAATAAATTTTAATTTAATAATAATAATAATAATAATAATAATAATAATAATAATAATAATAATAATAATAATAATAATAATAATAATACCCTCTCTGTTACACACACAAAAAAAAGATTAGTTTTGCTTTTTAAAAATTAATTTGAAGTATTTTAAAAATAAATTTTAATTTAATAATAATAATAATACCATCTCTATTACACAAAAAAAAATAAAGATTATTTTTGCTTTTTAAAAGTTAATTAGAGGTATTTTAAAAATAAATTTTAATTTAATAATAATAGTAATAATAATAATAATAATAATAATAATAATAATAATAATAATACCATCTCCATTACACAAAAAAAAAAGGATTATTTTTGCTTTTTAAAAATTAATTTGAGATATTTTAAAAATAATTATAATATCTTTTGCTTATTATTATTCAATCAAATTTATTTTTAAAATACCTCAAATTAATTTTTAAAAAGCAAAACTAATCTTTTTTTCTTTTTCTTTTTTGTGTAACGGAGATGGTATTATTATTATTATTATTATTTTTATTATTATTAAATTAAATTTTATTTTTAAAATACCTCAAATTAATTTAAAAAAACAAAACTAATCTTTTTTCCTCTTTTTTTTGTGTAACAGAGATGGTATTATTATTATTAAATTAATTTTTTTTTAAAATACCTCAAATTAATTTTTAAAAAATAAAACTAATCTTTTTTTGTTGTGTAATGGAGAGGGTATTATTATTATTATTATTATTATTATTTTATCTTTCAGTGATTCAATTGTAAATTGACCTCTAGTTCAATAATGAAAATAATACTTAATATTTTCACGTCATTTTTCTGTTAAATGGTTAACGGTCTTTGACGAAAATTTCACTTTTTGTAAAAAAATTAAAGTACAATGACTTGATTATAAAAAAATTCAGTACAATAATGTATATTTAAATTAGGGTCGAATACAGTGAGAAAAAATATATTTAACCCACGGCATTAGGTTAGGGAATGAACTACGTATAAACAAAAAAAGAGAAAGGAAATAAAGTTATAATTAAAGGTTTATAAAAGATACTCTCAAAACATTTCTTTTGAAATTCCAAGTTTAATGATTGAAACTTGACATAACACCTATTGAATAATCTTATATTTCATGTATAGTAGCAAATATGAAAAGTTACAACTACTTAACTATTTTTGAACCACATCTTACAAAGAAATAGTATTGTTAGGGATTGTTTGTAATGTCCTAGAATTTCCACATCTTTATTTATTAAATTATTAATTTAATTTCCAACGAGTTAGTTTTATGAGATTATTTAAATCTTTTTATGTGATTAATTAATTATGTGATTAAATAATTATGTAATTAATTACTAAAATTAATTAAAGGGGGTCACTAATATGTTATTAAATTGGTGGACAAACCCTAAAGTTTTAATATCAAAATAATTGATAAGTTTCCTATTAATTAAATATTCAATTAAATTGAATATAATGAGTGAATTAAATATAATAAATTAATTAATATGATTATTAATTAATGTAAATAATGTGAAATATTAATAATAATATTTATTAGTCCATTTAGTAATTTAATACTAATGGGTTAGAATATTTAATTATTTATTCAATTTAATTATTTATTTAATCATGGATTGAATAATTAATGTATAAATTATTAAATTAGCCCAACATGGGTCAATTAGTAGCCCAAGTGTAGAATAATAAAATTTGACAATTTAGTAGCCCAAACAATTTAATAGAAGCCCAATTGGTATTTTAAATTAAAGCCCAATGATTGGCCCACTTGAAAAATACTTAAATTAACTTATTAATTATTAAAAATAAAAATGTGACTAATAATTTGGGACATGGAAAAATGTCACCAGCCGACCATGGCATGGAGGAGAGAGAAAAAGTGATTTTTTTGATATTTTATTTTATTTTCCATTTATTTAATTAAAGGTTGCTTGTTTTGATTTTTGGGAAAGTCTTTTCCCACAAAATCCTCACCAACTTAGTATGAGTTAGCTTTCTTATGTAAGTATCCAATATAGATGCATGATGGTCTAGATTAATAGATACAATGTGTGTATCTAATATTTTGTAGGAGTATACTTGCATTTGTAAGACTTGTATACTTCATTATTTTTCAAGCTAAAGAGAGAGCTAGAGAGCAATTGAGAGTGAGAAAATAGTGAGAGCAAAATACTAAGAGAGGAGAATGAGTTCTTGGTGTATGTCATCTTGATTCACAACATATTTTGGGAGAAAAAGAAGAATAGTCATTAAATCAAGGTAATGGTTATTTTAAATGAAGTTTTGTTCTTAAATTAAATAAATCATCATGTTAGTATAAACATGTTAATATGGTTATTAATGTGTAGTGTTAATATATATGCCATGTTTGAGTTTAATATGCTTGGTTTGTATTTTGGTATATTTTATATGCTAAAATATGTATTTAATAGTGTGTAAGCAAGTTTTGGAATTTATGTCCAAAAATATTTTTTTTATAAAACTTAAGTTTGATGTTCTAATATTATAGAACATTGAATCATGAGAAAAACAAAGTTTGAATCACTCAAAATGGAGTTTTACACAAAAAGTTATGATTTATGGTAGTTTATGTGATGTAAAATTTTTTATAAAAAAATATTGATATTAAATCATGAAAAATTAATTTTTCATGTTATAAATTAATATAAGATGATTGGTAATTTTTTTGGATTTTTATTGAAGAGTTAAAGATTTATTGAAGGTATATTTTTATTTAAAATGGGTAGCCGGAAACACTGTTCACGTTCTGTCGGAAGAAAAAAAATTTAAGGGTTTCCGCGCAATGCGCGCGTGTCACTGTTCACCGAGGAAGCGGAGCCAAACGACGTCGTTTGGCGTCCGTGGAATTTTACTCCGCGCGTTATGCGCGGAGGCCATTTCCGGCCTTTCAAAAACGATGCCGTTTTGGTCCTGCATCGGCATAACGCGCGCAATGCGCGAGCAACTGTTTTTCGGCGAAATTACCATTTTGCCCCTCCGTGTTTTTTCGACAGAATTACCATTCTGCCCTCGGTTCAGTTTTCGAATTATTTACGAAATTGCCATCGGTCCGGTTTTTCAACTTAATTACGAAAATGCCATTCGGGTAAATTTTAATTAATTTAAATATTTGAAAATTAATTTAAAATTATAACAAAAATAATAATAATACAAAAATAATATTGGGGAGGATATTTTTCATTAAGTTTAATTTTTAAATATTAATCTAGTTAGCTAAACCATGGTTAAGTTAAATAAATTTATTATTTATTTATTATTTTAAATGTTAATAATAAATAAAGATGATAAATTAGCAATTATTATTTAATGCCTATTAAATAATATTTAAAGAGAGATAAAATTTATAAATTAATTATTTATTATTTAAATATTATTAAATAATAAATAAGGATAATTAAGTAATTAATTATTATTTAATTAACATTAAATAACGATTAATGGAAATTAAGTTATTAGAGTAATAATTTATTATTTAATTAAAATAATAAATAAGAATGATTTGATTATTATTTAACCTTAAATAATAATTAAAATTAATTAATTAATTAATTATTATTTAATTGACATTGAATAATAATTAAAGAGGATTAAGATTAGTAAACTATTATTTAATTTCCTTAAATAATATGTAAGGTTAATTACTTAGTTATTTATTGGTTGATTAACATTAAATTAAAGAAGGTTAAAACTAAGTTAACAATTATTTATTATTTAATTATAATTAAATAATAGGTAAGTACAATTAGTTATTATTTATTTTAAATAATAACTAGAGTTAATTAATTAATTTCTATTTAATCAATATTAAATAGTAATTAAAAAGAGATTGAGTTAATAAAATAAATTGAATTGAATTAAACAATTATAATAAGTTGTTTAAGGGTTTAATAAGTGTCCAACACTTAAGTAAAATATTTTCTAACTTATTAAATTATTAACCTAAAATGATTAAGTGTCTATAAGGTTAATAATATTGTTTTGACTAATGTAAATTATGTGTTAGTACTTATGTGTGGTAAATAAGTTCGTTATTAAGCGTATAGTTATGCAAATACGCCGTACTAATTATTAGACCAACTTTATTAATGTTAGGTCTTTCAAAGCAAGTTAGTTAAAGCTAGACAATTATTGTAGCTGAGCAAACAGGCAAGTTCTCCAACCCTACTCAATTATTATCGTTGAACAAGTTTCCATACTTGTATTTATTGTTAAAGCTTGAAGTGGTTTAATTATTTAAAATTATTCCACATCCATATTGTTTATACAATCGCACTTAGTGCATTTGAAGCTTATTAGTTCTTGATTCATGAACTGTATTAAAAATGTCTTAAGCTAATAATTCAGCTAAACATTACGTTTCTAAATTCAATAACTTGAATACTTTTAAAAGCTTATCCAAACCATTGTTGGGTGCGGATTTCTTATATTAAGTCTGAGGATTGAACAACCCTAAATTAGGGGATTTTGTGTCGGGAAACCGACTTTGGGCGCCAGTGACTAAATGTAATGCATATACAGCGGGTTGAATAGGCTGATCCCCTTGAAAACCAAACAACTCAAAGGGTCAGAGGAAACTCTATTATACCCTAGTTAGTTCAGGGTCCTTAGTGACCACTCAGCATTTTAAGATTCAAATATTCTGTTTATTAAAATTTGAATCCTGTTTCATTCACAATTGTTATATCTATTGTTGAATCATTGCTGATATTTCCCATTCATTCATGATATATTAAATCTATATGATTGTTCTAAACTTGCTGAGCAAACTAGTTGCTCATTCTTGCTATATCATGAACCATTTTTCAGATAATCCTGATTGCTCAAAGAAGGATAAAGGAAAAGGAAAAGCCAGATCTTAAGTTAGCTTATGCATGCTAATTAGATCTTTAATTATGTATTTACGGTTGTTAAACCTTTTGTAATTCCTTGTGATAGGAACTGTTATTATGTTAAGGTCGATAGACCCTGGTATTGTAACCTTTTGAAGGGAACCAATATGTATTATTCCGCGATATTTAAATGCAATGTATGTATTTAATTGTTAGTAATGTGTTGAATAGTGAGAACCAAACTCGAGGTTATGGAACCCGGATTTGGGGTCGTCACAGGTTGGTATCAGAGCCGTAGGTTAGAAACGTTAGGATTTGCGAAACCTAAGTTATAACCTTAGTATTAAACTCATATCGAGTGCGTTAGGGGATGAATCGGGGAGATTCATCATGTTGTGTATTTTTGGAGATGGATTTAGAAAATCCATCGAGCCGAGATGTACATGATAAAATATCATTTCATTTCATCAATGAATATATTTTATTGCTGTACTAACGTGTGTTATTGTTTTATGATATAGGATGGCAGAGATCGGACAGTCGAGTCGCACTGCTGAGGAGGACTATATTGATATCCATATGGATACTGCACAGCCGCTGGTGGCTGCACCCGTAGAGGAGCCAGAGTCAGATCCTGAGGAGGGGGATCGTGTGGAGCCCGTCTGGGGCGGAGTCATGAGGCCTTACAGTGAGGATGAGGCAAAGTCAGAGGAGTCTGAGGAGGAGGAGTCAGCTGATGGCATGGGCACCACTGCCGCTGACATCATAGAGGGACTGACCGATAGGAACGAGGGGCTGGAGGCAAGGGTCCAGCATCTAGAGGAGCAGAATCTGACCCACCAGCACATGGAGGATCAGTATAGGGATGCGGCTTATCAGTTCTCTGGCGAGAACGCAGAGCTGAAGGAGAGGATTGTAGGACTGGAGGATCAGGTACAGGAGTACGAGGATTCAGTGGAGCACTTTGCGGTGCTAACTCATCAGCTGGTAGAGCAGGATGTAGAGCTGCAGGCTAAATTAGCAGTGGTTGAGACTAGGTTGGCAGAGGCTGAGCTGAAGGTTCAGCAGGTTCAGGCAGAGAAGGCCGCCATCCGTGCACACTGGCAGGAGGCGATAGAGGACCGTATAGAGATGGAGAGACAGCGGGATGCCGCTTATGGTCAGATGATTGAGCTAGAGGAGGAGGTCCGCGAGAAGCGGGTGAGGACGGATAGACTTAGCTACGTCTACCGATCTTCATATGGTAGGCTTCAGAGCAGGGTGCACTACTACCCAGCTGAGGAGGGCCAGTCTATGCACACCATCAGCAGGAGTGTGGTGATGGCCATCGGGGATGAGGAGTATGACGACGCGATCCGTAGGGGGATGCGCAGTCAGTAGTAGTAGTAGTTATTTTCTAATTTCGTATGTAAATAGAAGCAGTAGAACCCAACTTTTGTTTTATTAGAGGGTTAATATGTCACTAAATCCCAACTCTAGGAAGTTGTAGGATATGTCAGATCCCATCTTTTGTAGCTTCTCTGGGATAGAAGCATTTATAACAGTATGCTTTTGATGTAAAGTGCTACGCACTCCTGTTTTAGCATATGAGTATAAATGCAGTTGAATTTATGTTTATATGCGTGTTGAAATAATTACTTGTATTTTAGCTAAACATTGTCTAAGATACAAAATAATGAAATGAAAAAGATGAAACCAGTATAATAATGTAAATTTTTGTTTATAACAGAAAATGCCGCCACGTAGACAACCACCAAGGAACCAGGGGGTAGAAGAGTCAGTTAACAATGACCAGGGGGGACACAACGTAGACCCTATGCAAAACTTCGTCGACATGCTAGCTGAAGCAATGCAACACAGACACCCTGTTGTAGCAAATCCACCACCACCACCACCAACTCAGTTGGCAAATTTCAAAGATTTTAAGGCGGTGGGACCGCCAGAGTTTAGGGGAGCGTCGGATCCGATAGAGGCCCAGTCATGGATAAAGGAAATAGAGAAAGCGTTCGTTATCGCGAGGGTAGCTGAGGAGCAAAAGACAATCTTTGCTACCTATATGATGAAGGGAGAGGCCAATTTCTGGTGGGAAGCCAATCAGAATAGGGCTGGCGAGGGGGTGGTGTCATGGACAAGATTTAAGGAAATATTCGATGAGAATTATTTCCCGAAGAGTATGAAAAGTAGGATGGAAGTGAAATTTCTAGAACTGAAGCAGGAAAACATGTCGGTACCTGAGTACGCGGCAAGATTTAATGAGCTGGCCAGGTTCGCTCCACATCAAGTGGATACGGAGGAACGCAAGGCCAGAAGATTCGAAAATGGATTGAGACCTTGGATATTCAACAAGGTAGCGGTACTGCAGATTGACTCATTCGCAACTTTGTTGGAGAAGTCAATCATTGCTGAAGGAGGAAGCGACGCATTAACCAAGTACAACCAGGAGAGAAACAAAAAGAAAAATGAAGGGGGAAGCAAGAACAGTAACAGTGGGGGGAATAATAACAACAATAACAACAACAAGCGCAAATGGGACAACAACAGCAACGACAAGAGCTCGGGGAATCAACAAGGAAGTGTTCAGAAAAAGTCAGCATGCAATATATGTGGAAAGAACCACTTCGGGGAGTGCAGGAAAGGGAAGAATACGTGCTATAATTGTGGGCAGGTGGGACATATTTCTCCAAATTGTCCCCTTCCAAAGAAAGTGAGATGCTTTTCTTGCGGAGCATCTGACCACCTGATAAAAGATTGCCCTAAGAAGAAGAATGACGGGGGTAGCGGCTACAAGGGCAATAACAACAAATTGGCTATCGGGGGACCGGTACCACAGAACAAGCCGACAGCCCGGACGTTCAATATGACGGTGCAAGATGCCGTGGGGTCAAAAGACGTGGTGTCAGGTATTATTCCGATCAATAATATAAATGCATATGTATTGTTTGATTCGGGTGCTACCTGTTCATTTGTGTCTGATGATTTCGCTAGACGATTAGAGTTGCCTAGGGACAAACTAGAAAACTCAATGAACATAGAAGTTGCTAATAAAGAAGTGATTCCGGTAGAGTACATACATAGAAATTGTTGTGCTGAAATCAGGGGTCAGAAATTAAATGTGAATCTAATTCCAATACGTCTGGGGGAATTTGATGTAATACTTGGGATGGATTGGTTGTTTAACCACGGGGCGATAATTGATTGTCAGAAGAAGTGCATACACCTTAAGACACCAAATAAGTCTAAGGTCGTATTTTATGGCAGCAAATCGTCAAGACAGTCTTCTTGTCTGACGATGATGCAGGCCAAGAAATTATTGAAGAAAGGTTGTGTAGGGTATTTGGCTCATGTGGTGGACACACAAGTGGTGAGTCCCGAGATGGAGCAAATACCCGTAGTTAGGGAGTTCATGGATGTTTTTCCAGATGTACTGCCGGGTTTACCGCCAGACAGGGAGATAGAATTTGTGATTGATTTAGTACCGGGGACAGCACCGATATCGAAAGCACCATATAGGATGGCTCCGGTAGAACTGAAGGAATTGATGGTGCAATTGCAGGAGTTGTTAGATAATAAGTACATTCAGCCAAGTGTTTCTCCATGGGGAGCACCGGTGTTGTTTGTAAAGAAGAAGGATGGATCGATGAGATTGTGTATGGATTATAGAGAGCTGAATAAGGTGACAATTAAGAACAAGTACCCGTTACCACGAATTGACGATCTTTTCGATCAATTGAAAGGGGCGAAGTACTTTTCAAAGATTGACTTAAGGACTGGTTATCATCAGTTGAAAGTCAGGAAGGAGGATATACCCAAGACGGCATTCAGAACTCGATATGGGCATTATGAGTTTCTGGTGATGTCGTTTGGACTAACGAATGCGCCAGCCGCATTTATGGACATGATGAACAGAATATTCAAGCAATACTTGGATAAATTTGTAGTCGTGTTCATTGACGATATTTTGGTGTATTCCAAAACGGAGGAAGAGCATGCTGAACACCTAAGATTGGTGTTGGAGATTTTACGGAAGGAGCGGTTGTACGCTAAGTTTTCAAAGTGTGAATTCTGGTTGGAAAGAGTTCAATTTCTAGGTCATGTTATTGACAAAGAGGGAGTTTCGGTTGATCCGGCGAAGGTTGAATCGGTAATGAATTGGGAACAACCAAGGACGCCGACAGAAGTAAGAAGTTTCTTAGGGTTAGCGGGTTACTATCGGAGGTTCATTCAAGACTTCTCAAAGATAGCAACACCGTTGACCAACTTAACAAGAAAGACGGTAAAATACGTGTGGACGGAGAAGTGTGAGGAAAGTTTTCAGGAGTTAAAGAAAAGACTTAGTGAAGCACCTGTATTGACCTTACCAGACGATACAGGAGGTTTTACGGTCTACAGTGATGCATCGCACAAGGGGCTTGGCTGTGTGCTTATGCAAAACGGCAAAGTCGTTGTGTATGCGTCCAGACAATTAAAAGATTATGAGAAGGGATATCCTACCACGACTTGGAATTGGCAGCGGTAGTGTTTGCCCTTAAAATTTGGAGACATTATCTGTACGGAGAAAAATGTGAGATATTCACAGACCATAAGAGTCTAAAGTATATCTTCACACAGAAGGAGTTGAATATGAGGCAACGGAGATGGTTGGAATTGATCAAAGATTATGATTGTGAGATTCTATATCATCCCGGCAAGGCCAACGTAGTAGCGGATGCTCTGAGTAGAAAGAGCAGGGAGAAATTGTTCATATTGACAGATCAAGAACAATTGGTTCAAGAGATGACTCGAATGGAGTTGGAAGTGAGAAGTCCAAACGAGTCATTAGAAGTCGAGGTGAGCCCAACCTTGTTAGATAGGGTGAAAGAGGCTCAAGACAAAGATGAGGAATGTGACAGAATCCGGAAGAGGATGACCGATGGAGAAGAGGTCAAGTTTAAAATTGATAGCATGGGATTGCTGAGATTTGAAAATCGTGTTTGGGTACCGCTAGTGCCTGAATTACGAGAGAAAATTTTGCAAGAGGCCCACAGTACGAGATACTCGATACATCCGGGGAGTACGAAGATGTATCAAGATCTACGTCAGCATTTTTGGTGGCCGAATTTAAAGAGGGAGGTTGCAGAATGTGTCAGCCGATGCCTAACTTGTCAGAGGGTAAAGGCCGAACATCAGAGACCAAGTGGATTGTTACAACCGTTAGAAATTCCTGAGTGGAAATGGGAGCATATCACAATGGATTTTGTAGTAGGACTTCCAGCAACACATAAGGGATATGACGCAATTTGGGTGATTGTGGATCGGCTAACAAAGTCAGCGCACTTTTTGCCGATCAACATTAGGTTCAGTTTGGATCAGTTGTCCAAACTGTACATCAAAGAGATAGTTTCAAGACATGGGGTGCCGGTATCGATTGTGTCAGACAGAGATCCGCGCTTCACGTCAAAATTTTGGAGAAGTCTTCAGGAGAGATTGGGGACACAGTTGAGAATGAGTACAACGTATCATCCGCAGACTGATGGGCAAAGTGAGAGAACAATTCAGACATTGGAAGATATGCTCAGGGCCTGCGTGATGGATTTCAAGGGCAGTTGGGAAATCCATCTACCACTAGTTGAGTTTGCATATAATAACAGTTATCATGCGAGCATAGGTATGCCGCCTTACGAAGCTTTATATGGCAGAAAATGCAGAACACCTCTATGTTGGGATGAGGTAGGAGAACGCCGACTGTTGGGGCCAGAATTGGTTCAACAGACGGTAGAAATTATCAAGGTAATAAGAGCTCGGCTAGTAGCAGCTCAAGACCGTCAAAAGAAATACGCCGATTTACATCGACAGAAACGAGACTTCGAGGTGGGGAGTTTTGTGTTCATTAAGGTATCTCCCTGGAAAGGGAAGATCAGGTTTGGAAAGAAGGGGAAATTGAGTCCAAGGTTCATAGGACCGTTCGAAATATTGAGAAGAGTGGGTGAAGTAGCATACGAGGTAGCTTTACCTCCTGAATTGGAACATATTCACAATGTGTTTCACGTGTCGGTATTGCGGCCATACAAACCAGACTACAAGCACGTTATCTCCTATGAACCAATTCAAGTCGGGAAGGACTTATCATATGAAGAAGTTCCTGTTCAGATACTCGATAGGAAGGAACAGAAACTGAGAAATAAGATAATTCATTCTGTCAAAGTACTCTGGAGGAATCACGCCATTGAAGAATCTACGTGGGAATTAGAGGAGGAAATGAGGACAAATTACCCGTTTTTATTTGAGTAACCTTATTTTACAATTCCGAGGACGGAATTTTTATAAGGAGGGGAGAATGTAATGTCCTAGAATTTCCACATCTTTATTTATTAAATTATTAATTTAATTTCCAACGAGTTAGTTTTATGAGATTATTTAAATCTTTTTATGTGATTAATTAATTATGTGATTAAATAATTATGTAATTAATTACTAAAATTAATTAAAGGGGGTCACTAATATGTTATTAAATTGGTGAACAAACCCTAAAGTTTTAATATCAAAATAATTGATAAGTTTCCTATTAATTAAATATTCAATTAAATTGAATATAATGAGTGAATTAAATATAATAAATTAATTAATATGATTATTAATTAATGTAAATAATGTGAAATATTAATAATAATATTTATTAGTCCATTTAGTAATTTAATACTAATGGGTTAGAATATTTAATTATTTATTCAATTTAATTATTTATTTAATCATGGATTGAATAATTAATGTATAAATTATTAAATTAGCCCAACATGGGTCAATTAGTAGCCCAAGTGTAGAATAATAAAATTTGACAATTTAGTAGCCCAAACAATTTAATAGAAACCCAATTGGTATTTTAAATTAAAGCCCAATGATTGGCCCACTTGAAAAATACTTAAATTAACTTATTAATTATTAAAAATAAAAATGTGACTAATAATTTGGGACATGGAAAAATGTCACCAGCCGACCATGGCGTGGAGGAGAGAGAAAAAGTGATTTTTTTGATATTTTATTTTATTTTCCATTTATTTAATTAAAGGTTGCTTGTTTTGATTTTTGGGAAAGTCTTTTCCCACAAAATCCTCACCAACTTAGTATGGGTTAGCTTTCTTATGTAAGTATCCAATATAGATGCATGATGGTCTAGATTAATAGATACAATGTGTGTATCTAATATTTTGTAGGAGTATACTTGCATTTGTAAGACTTGTATACTTCATTATTTTTCAAGCTAAAGAGAGAGCTAGAGAGCAATTGAGAGTGAGAAAATAGTGAGAGCAAAATACTAAGAGAGGAGAAGGAGTTCTTGGTGTATGTCATCTTGATTCACAACATATTTTGGGAGAAAAAGAAGAATAGCCATTAAATCAAGGTAATGGTTATTTTAAATGAAGTTTTGTTCTTAAATTAAATAAATCATCATGTTAGTATAAACATGTTAATATGGTTATTAATGTGTAGTGGTAATATATATGCTATGTTTGAGTTTAATATGCTTGGTTTGTATTTTGGTATATTTTATATGCTAAAATATGTATTTAATAGTGTGTAAGCAAGTTTTGGAATTTATGTCCAAAAATATTTTTTTTATAAAACTTAAGTTTGATGTTCTAATATTATAGAACATTGAATCATGAGAAAAACAAAGTTTGAATCACTCAAAATGGAGTTTTACACAAAAAGTTATGATTTATGGTAGTTTATGTGATGTAAAATTTTTTATAAAAAAATATTGATATTAAATCATGAAAAATTAATTTTTCATGTTATAAATTAATATAAGATGATTGGTAATTTTTTTGGATTTTTATTGAAGAGTTAAAGATTTATTGAAGGTATATTTTTATTTAAAATGGGTAGCCGGAAACACTGTTCACGTTCTGTCGGAAGAAAAAAAATTTAAGGGTTTCCGCGCAATGCGCGCGTGTCACTGTTCACCGAGGAAGCGGAGCCAAACGACGTCGTTTGGCGTCCGTGGAATTTTACTCCGCGCGTTATGCGCGGAGGCCATTTCCGGCCTTTCAAAAACGACGCCGTTTTGGTCCTGCATCGGCATAACGCGCGCAATGCGCGAGCAACTGTTTTTCGGCGAAATTACCATTTTGCCCCTCCGTGTTTTTTCGGCAGAATTACCATTCTGCCCTCGGTTCAGTTTTCGAATTATTTACGAAATTGCCATCGGTCCGGTTTTTCAACTTAATTACGAAAATGCCATTCGGGTAAATTTTAATTAATTTAAATATTTGAAAATTAATTTAAAATTATAACAAAAATAATAATAATACAAAAATAATATTGGGGAGGATATTTTTCATTAAGTTTAATTTTTAAATATTAATCTAGTTAGCTAAACCATGGTTAAGTTAAATAAATTTATTATTTATTTATTATTTTAAATGTTAATAATAAATAAAGATGATAAATTAGCAATTATTATTTAATGCCTATTAAATAATATTTAAAGAGAGATAAAATTTATAAATTAATTATTTATTATTTAAATATTATTAAATAATAAATAAGGATAATTAAGTAATTAATTATTATTTAATTAACATTAAATAACGATTAATGGAAATTAAGTTATTAGAGTAATAATTTATTATTTAATTAAAATAATAAATAAGAATGATTTGATTATTATTTAACCTTAAATAATAATTAAAATTAATTAATTAATTAATTATTATTTAATTGACATTGAATAATAATTAAAGAGGATTAAGATTAGTAAACTATTATTTAATTTCCTTAAATAATATGTAAGGTTAATTACTTAGTTATTTATTGGTTGATTAACATTAAATTAAAGAAGGTTAAAACTAAGTTAACAATTATTTATTATTTAATTATAATTAAATAATAGGTAAGTACAATTAGTTATTATTTATTTTAAATAATAACTAGAGTTAATTAATTAATTTCTATTTAATCAATATTAAATAGTAATTAAAAAGAGATTGAGTTAATAAAATAAATTGAATTGAATTAAACAATTATAATAAGTTGTTTAAGGGTTTAATAAGTGTCCAACACTTAAGAAAAATATTTTCTAACTTATTAAATTATTAACCTAAAATGATTAAGTGTCTATAAGGTTAATAATATTGTTTTGACTAATGTAAATTATGTGTTAGTACTTATGTGTGGTAAATAAGTTCGTTATTAAGCGTATAGTTATGCAAATACGCCGTACTAATTATTAGACCAACTTTATTAATGTTAGGTCTTTCAAAGCAAGTTAGTTAAAGCTAGACAATTATTGTAGCTGAGCAAACAGGCAAGTTCTCCAACCCTACTCAATTATTATCGTTGAACAAGTTTCCATACTTGTATTTATTGTTAAAGCTTGAAGTGGTTTAATTATTTAAAATTATTCCACATCCATATTGTTTATACAATCGCACTTAGTGCATTTGAAGCTTATTAGTTCTTGATTCATGAACTGTATTAAAAATGTCTTAAGCTAATAATTCAGCTAGACATTACGTTTTTAAATTCAATAACTTGAATACTTTTAAAAGCTTATCCAAACCATTGTTGGGTGCGGATTTCTTATATTAAGTCTGAGGATTGAACAACCCTAAATTAGGGGATTTTGTGTCGGGAAACCGACTTTGGGCGCCAGTGACTAAATGTAATGCATATACAGCGGGTTGAATAGGCTGATCCCCTTGAAAACCAAACAACTCAAAGGGTCAGAGGAAACTCTATTATACCCTAGTTAGTTCAGGGTCCTTAGTGACCACTCAGCATTTTAAGATTCAAATATTCTGTTTATTAAAATTTGAATCCTGTTTCATTCACAATTGTTATATCTATTGTTGAATCATTGCTGATATTTCCCATTCATTCATGATATATTAAATCTATATGATTGTTCTAAACTTGCTGAGCAAACTAGTTGCTCATTCTTGCTATATCATGAACCATTTTTCAGATAATCCTGATTGCTCAAAGAAGGATAAAGGAAAAGGAAAAGCCAGAGCTTAAGTTAGCTTATGCATGCTAATTAGATCTTTAATTATGTATTTACGGTTGTTAAACCTTTTGTAATTCCTTGTGATAGGAACTGTTATTATGTTAAGGTCGATAGACCCTGGTATTGTAACCTTTTGAAGGGAACCAATATGTATTATTCCGCGATATTTAAATGCAATGTATGTATTTAATTGTTAGTAATGTGTTGAATAGTGAGAACCAAACTCGAGGTTATGGAACCCGGATTTGGGGTCGTCACATTGTTGAGTTTCTGTGGACCTTTAAAATTTATTAATACTTAATTAAATTTCGAAAACATCAAGCAACTACATCAATTAAGGGGAGATAAAGTCGTTTTTAAGTGACCGAACTAGAATTCTTATGTCAGGTTGGTTGTTCAATGTTCAAAAGACTTTCTTTTTCCCTTTACATATTCATCTTTTCAAAAACCCAAACTCAGTCTTCTGGATCTGCATTAGTCCTATTTAAGGTGCAAAGCCTCTTCAATAAAGACCTCCTTATTCATCTTTTATAGTGAGAAAATTAGTGAGAGCGTGGAGATGGAAAAGAAAAAATGTTGTTAGAAGCTTCATTTGCAATCATCGCATCCATCTACCTATGTCAAAACTGCCCTCCCATCTATTGATCTGTTTTAAAAGATGATATATTCATTATCATTTTCACACTTTCATATTAAATTATAAAATAAAAAAAAGAAGTAAACCAGAATATTATATCCCCTTTTTTGGAGGTTTCTAAGTTCGGCTGGTCTTCCTTTGTAAAAATAAATAAATAAATAAGCCCTAAAATCTTTCTTATTATTATTGAACTTTTATAGTGTGGACTGTATCTTGGGAAGGACAGATGTGTCTACTAAGATTATGGCAAAATGGACCAGGTGAAAGCCAGCTAAAATATGGGCTTCTTTCGTTTCGGCAAGTAAATAATCAGGCAATGTTTTCAGGTTTCAAGGCCCGCGAAAAACGCAAAATACAAGATAACTGTCATTTAGGCGAGTGAGCACTGAGCAGTTAAAATTAGGGTTTTAGAATTCGAATGAATGGCTCTGTTTATTTCACCTGCTAAATATTCAATTTTATCAGTTGAATCTCACATAAATTTTTTAATCCCAAAACCCTCGAGAGTATCAATACCCACCTCCAAAAGCCCCCAAATTTCAATCCATTCAACACCCAATTTCTCAAACGCAACTCTTCAGAGACCCCATTGCTGCTTGAGCTCTGCCAGCGAATCTGCTGATATATCTCCTTTCAATATATTTTTTGTTAAAGGTATACAGTGTAATTTTAGACATAATTTTTGGGCCTTACTTTTATTTTTTTGGGTTTCTTGAGTATTAATATTTTGCTTAGACACTCGATTATACATAATTTTTTTGAATTATATATTTTTGCTCCAATATTAAACTCAAAGAGTAATGTAGGACTCTCATTTCTTCTATTTTTATTCTTTCTGCTGTAATTTTATTATTGATTTTCATTTCATTTCAACTGCTAATTTATGGTGCCATTATTTCATTATTTGAACTACTAAAGTTACATGTTGCATTATAATCATATATCATTGTATTCCCTTCATTACAAAATTAGAGATAGACTTTTTTTAAGTCAATTTGGGAAATGCTAAAATAGAAAAATAATATAAATTTATTTGGTTATAATGCAAACAACTACTATAACTGTTGTAAACTAATTAAAAAATATTACTAATTACCATAATTGCTGCTTTCAAAATTTAACTAAATTCACATCAAGTTTTTGAATTTTAGGATTTCACAAATTGACTTCAAAAAGTTAAAATATATTACTAATTTTGGAATAGCTAGAATATATATTTATCTTTATATGAGAAAATCGACAGACAAAAAATGTGCATGCTTCTTGGTGGACTCATAGGTTTTCTAGATTATATGTTATCTAAGAAGCAAGGATTCTTCTATAGGTTGACGAATCTCCCGATTTTGATTCAGCAGGATTCTTCTGTATTTTTTATTTCATTTTCTATTTTAATGATGTTCCTCGGCTTGAATTTCTTTGTAGCTATTTGAGTGAAATTAATGACTTTGATAAGTGCAGGACTGCCACTATCAACATTTGAGGGAAGCTTGAAGAATGTTTTTTCGCAAATTGGTGAAGTTACTCGAGGTGAATTTGCTGTTTTTGCTTTTATGTGTGTAGAAAGTGGGAAATATAGGGTGGCATGTCAATGGAGTAATTTTTATTATGTTGGAACTTGTTAGAATTTTATGATACGCGATACGTATTTTATGATATAAAATACATATCCCAGGATGAATCTAAAATAATACCGTATCTTACGATTTAATTACGATTCGATACGATTCTTACGATACGATACGATATAATGCACAGTACTTTTTAAAAGCAATCAACTTGTAAAAAATTTCATGTAAATCTAAAAGACTAAAAACAAAACTTTTAAGTTTTTTAACATTTCAACTGAAGATGTTTTCTAACACAAACATATTCTATATCGTTTCATGAGCCTTTAATCACTTTTTGAAGTATTATATCTAATTAAAAATGTTACTCTATTTTTTTCACGTCACTTTATATAAGCAGATATATAAATCTCCATTTGTTAATTTGAATTATTCTATTTTATTTTATAAATTAAAGGTGAATCTGAATTTTCGTTTTCTCTTGTTACTCTATAAAGTTTACTAAAATAATATTTAATAAGTCAATTTAGAGTATTTTGACTATTGTTTAAATTTAAAATGTATTTTAATCTATAATAATATTTACTTGACTACTTTTATATATAATCGATCTTGTATTTTATATGTTTAAATATATATTATTATTTTTTTTATTTTGTTTTCGTATCGATACGATTCACGATACGATATATAAAACACGATACGAGAGTTTTCGATACACGATACAATTCACGATTTGACAAGTACGGTTGAAACATGTAATCACTTGACAAGTTTCATTCACTCTTCTGTAGTATACAGTTAAAATCATAACTGTTAAAAAGACTAGGAAATCTCTGGGATTTGCATATATTTGGTTTGCTAGCAGAGAGGATGCCGAATTGGCTGCAAAGGAGATGAATGGAAAGGTATAAATACTAATTGCATTTCACTAAATCACTGAATTGGCTGCAAAGGAGATGAATGGAAAGTATTTATGCGTGTGGGTTGGTTGGGTGGGTGGGTGGGTGGGTGTTACTGTTATCGTCGATGAATTATTTCATGACTTGGGAATTGGTTCTGCTGTTCCAGCTTCTTGATGACAGATTTGTTTCTGTTAAAATGGCAATTCTCGGATCTTACAAAAAACAAGTGAAGGCAATGCCGTACAAATTCTGAACAGAAGAAACCATGCGAATAAGGAAAGTTTGACAGTAAGCAACTGAGGCAGTTGTGGCCATATGTGGAACTGAATTTGTCCCTGTTATTTGCCCGTTTGCTCAATATAATTGTTTGTGCAGTGCAGTATACGTGTATAGTATGTTCAACATGGTTATTCATACATTCTTTATGCCCCTTGTGATGTCTTGGATCTTAGTATAACTATGATTACAATTACATTGTCTTCTTGGCAACAGAATTCCAGTTCTTTATTTACAACACTGCTATTACTATAAAGATTGTGAGAATCTGCTATTATTCTCCGAGTCTGAACAGTCCATTGTTAAGAAGGCAATGAACCTGTAACTCTTCTATCAGATTATGACATCATCATGTCCCTGGGAAATGGTTCTTTTTTAAAAAATAAAATAAAAATAATTCCGAGTTTTGTTCATGATGAATACCGCTGCTCCAGCCTGTTATTTCTATGCCTTGTTTTTACCAGTGCTCGTCTCATTTCTTGACAATGCAAAACCATCTCATATATGATATAACAGCCTAAATTGATTCCAACAACTATTATTTATTTATTTTCTCATCTATCTATCTATATTATAAAGCAACCATGATGATTTCCTGTGACGCTTATTCTCTTTTTCATTTTCTTTTTTCTCTTTCTTTTCTTTTTTGTCCCTACAACTTTAAATGTATTACTTTTTGTCCTTTTTAATTTGGTTCTTTTGTGTTACGCTTTTTTTTTTCTTTTCATTTATCTTTTGCCCCCAAAAATTTTAGATATATTACTATTTTATCTTTTTAAATTTAAACATTTTTATCTTACTATTTAATTCTTTAAATTTTATAAAATTATAATTTTATCTCATATAATTTACTTACACGTGCACCACTCAAAATGCTAATTTATATAATATCAAAACTGTGTTGATGCTATTCATTAGGGGTACACACAAAATTAAAAAATTGATTGAATCTAACTGAACCGTTAATAAACAGACAAAATCAAAAACTCTAGAAACAAAAAATCGAAGTTTGACCGGTCGTTTTCAGTCTGATTTTTACAAAAATTGAAACCGATCGAATTACTTAAAATTATATAATTTATATAAATTTTTAATAATTATTTATTTTATATAATTATATATTTATATATTATAAAATATAAATAAATTACTTTACTAGTATTCTTTTGGTGCTAGTGCGATTTTTATTTCGAAATTGTTTGCTTTTGCATTTGCCTGTATTTGCATGATTATGTGATTATGACTATGATAATTCTCTAATGGATGGAGTGAATACTATCTATTGGCCATCTTGTAGCACTCGGATTTCAAATGAATTAGGAGCTGGCAGAGTCGGCCCTGAGGGGTGCAGAAGGGGCGACCGCACAGGGCCTCTAAATTCGGAGGGCCCACAAATTATACCTTATATATTAATGTATATTATTTTATAAGTGAGAGAGGGCCCCCAATTTTATTTTTTGCACAAGGTCCCCAATATAAATTGTGTTCTTTGGGAGCTGGGCATCCAAAGACAACTAAACTGGCCGTAAAATCCACTGTGTATAATTTGTTGTATAGAAGTTTTCATGCATACTGTTTTTACATCTCTAATGTAGTGATGAATTATTTATATATAAATTATAATTCATCTGATATTTATCAATATATTATCTTAAAATTTGAAAAAAAAGATTACATGATCTATAATTGATCAAATTGTTTAAATCAACTGATTTAACTGATAATTGATCGACTATAAAATAAAATTTTTGATAATTTTAATTTTTAATTTTTTATATTCAACTTAAATAATTTTTTTTTTTTTTATATATAAAATCAATCAAATCGATCGCTATGCACACTATTATTCACGGTGCAAAGTGAAAACAAACTTAAAAGTTTTAGACCAAAATTGAAGGCAGCCCACCACCTCATATAGATAAGATAAAAAAAGTCAGACAATGACTTTTGTCTTTTATGATGAAAAGTCTTGGGCATAGTTTATGTAAAACATATGATAGATATGTGTGGAATGTTCGCATTCATTACATAGTACATACTTGATAACAAGTTTTACCGGAGAAGTCAAAAATTAATTATCGATCAATAATCGATTATTTTGAATTATATATATATATATATATATATATATATATATATATTATCAAATTATTATCAAATAGAATAACAATAAATAATGTTAAAAAATATTTTATTATCAAATTTCAAACTTCAAACTAGACCATAAAAAGTTGACATTGTGACCAATAGGTTGTTAAACAAAGTAAATACATCATGTACGACAAATCCTATATGATTTCTTCACCTTTGTACACATATTACTTGACACCTACTTATACTACCATTTTTAGACCTCGGAAGTTTAGCCCTTTTAATAAAAAATAATCATCAATTTTACTTTGAAGTTTATATTATGTAATTACACTTATACACCTATATATGTACGAAAAATATAAAATTATTATTTTTTTATTAAGAACCGTTGTACTACCATTTTCTCTATAAAAAAAAATAATAGCAAAATATTTTATTCTTAACATTCAAAATTAAAAAATTAAATGTGCCAAAGCCCAAACTTTAATATGTGTTGGGAAGTTAAATCCAACAATTATTCTTAAATCTTAACGTAAGAACTTACTTAAAAAAACAGTGACATTATTCTTTATTATTATATTTTTGTTTTAAATTTTTTTAATCCCTCATAAAATGTCGTAAATATTTTGGTGAGCTCCACGTGTAACTTTTTGGTATCCAAAGTCCTACGCCCACGTGTTTATAAATAAGTTACTATATTACTGTATAAAAATAAAAAAACACAGGTAAATAGAAAAATATAAAAATAATCACTGTTTTTTAAAAAATTATCTCATACTTCTAAAATAAATAAATAATATATACATCCTCTTACATATATATGGCCCGCCACAGGCGGACTCACGGATACGTGAATGTTCGCTCGTAAAACAATAGCCAGCAGAAGTACGGAGGGGCTTCCCGGAGTCAGTTAATTTGAAACATAGTGGAGAGAGAAAGAGATGCGCCTGATCAATGAGGTGGTACTGTTCCGATTGGCGACGAGGAATATGAGCATGGCGGCGGCGGGGCCAGCTGAATTGAAATTGGAAGCGGAACCTTCAATAGATTTTGGATCAGTTTGGTGGTTTATATACGCCGGGATCTCCTGCTTTCTCGTCCTCTTCGCCGGTATAATGTCCGGACTCACCTTAGGTTTAATGTCACTCGGTCTCGTTGACCTTGAGATCCTCCAGCGTAGCGGCACCCCTGCTGAGAAGAAACAAGCTGGTAATAAATCACTTTTTCTCTCTTAATTTCTCCATTTCAATTGTATTGATACGTATTATCTCTTTATTTGTAATTGCTCATGTATTGATGTATTAGATGATTGATAAATCGATATATAGCTATTCAATTTCAATGTAATTTTGGTAATACTGGAGTGTGTGCTTTGCGTTTGTTTCTATGGCAGAAATGTAGCAATTATGAAGATGTAAGCTATATATCAAATTGATCTGTAAAGTAGTTCTATACAAAGTAGACATATACGTTCAGAAGCAAGGGAAGATGAATTGTTAAATGTGTGGACGTTGTTAAGCTACATGGTGGTTACTCATGTCTTGTTGTGAACCAAAGTTTATACTAGTCTTGCTTTGCAAAGGATTTTCCTATTGACTTGGAGCTAAATCCCTTTATGCATTACTTAGCTTAATCCTTATTCTAGTGTTCTTTTGTAGTGATAGGTTACACAGCTATTATATGATATACTCCCTCTATTTCAAAATTAGAGATACATTTGTGAAACAACAACTTTTAAGGAAAATTTTACTTTTTTAAACTTATCTTTAACATTAACTAGAAATGTAGTAGCGGTGGCATAATATTACTCAATCAACTAAGAATTTAAGTAATGGTTTGTTAGGTATTTCTGAACAAGTTTCTTGATAACAAACCTAAAGGTAAGATTTTCCTATTGATGTTATTGATATTATTCAGGGCCTTGATTTGGGCTTGCCAGGTTCATAACTCATCTCATGTTGCTAGGGCGGATTTGCTCTTTGTCAGTTAGTCCTCAATTCACTATGTTCTCTAGGAGATTCTATTCTAGTTGTTTATTCTGCAATACATTGTGGTTATGTAACAGATTCTTGTGGTTTATTGAAAAACTAGATATATGACTTGAAATATTGCGATACTTTTATTTCTTGTTTCGATTCTTTAACTTTTTCCTTTAAAATATATACCTGTGTTTGGGGCTCTGGCTTGGCGTTAGTTTCAGTCCTTTCCACGTTCCATTGTCCCCCCCTTAAAAGTATTTGTTTATCACCGTTAGTTTACTCCCCTGCTTTCTAGTAACTTGTTCTCCAATCTCTTTTGAGTTTTCACAACTATATGATCCATCTATCTAAATGAGGTTTTGGGGGATTATGGTGGGAGAGGAATGTGTGAATTTATCATGGCAGATCTTTGCATTTTGGATCTCTTGCGGGAGAGAGTGATATTTTTATCTTCTCTATAGGCTTCTGCATTTGAGGTCTTCCCAAAGTTTTTGTTTCTGATCTTCAAATTGTTAGCTGGCTGGGTTTCTATTTCTGATATTCATAGGGTTGACTTCCTGGCTGGTTGCATTTCATTGAGGGCCTTGTTTTTTCCTCTTTCTTTCTTTTCTCGAGGATTCCTTGTCCCATTTTCTACTCTCCTTTGACCTTTCTAATAAAATTTCCATTTTCTATATATGAAAAAATCAAATGAAATTATTAGATAGTCATGGGAAAGGTAATTGCTTGAGAAAAACTCAATTTTACTTTAATGTTTCTGACACATATGTGCTAATATGCAGGACTTTAAAATATAGTAACTGCAAACAATTAAAAATAAACAAAAATTATAGAGCCCAGATTTGTTCTCATATTCTATAAAATACAAATAGCATAATGGATGAACAAACCAAGTGGTTCATTTTAACGTGGTGCTGTGACTGGCATAATTATAATGTTTCAAGAAGCATATGTATAGTTTTCTGTTATGCATTTTCAGAAAAATTTCATTTGGTATTCCTATTTTCAGCTGTCATCTTCCCAGTTGTTCAGAAGCAACACCAGCTTCTTGTGACTTTGCTTCTATGTAATGCAGCTGCCATGGAGGTAAGAGATTGAAGTTTCTTTTATGATAGATTTCCTTTACTATTCTAATGTTAAGAAATAAAATGTTGGTATTCCTGGTTTTCATAAATTTAAAAATTCATTCCAGACTTATAAAAAAAAATGACATGAAGAGAAGTAGTGAACTGAAAATGTTTATCTAACTTTTATTCGTGGTAGTTTTAAAAATGGAAGTCATTAAGCATATTTAGTTACAAAATGCAAGATTTATAAATGCACTTTTTGACTTATAGACTGAAAATTTGAATAGATAATGGTTTAAATATCACCATCTCTTCTGATGTTCTATTGAACAAGTATCATTAAGCAGAAAACACTTATAAAATTTCAAAATCTAGCAAATATAGAGATTCTTACTTGGAGATGATTGAAGATAAGAATATGGAAAGAAAGAAAAGTTAGCACCACATGTAGTTTTCTGCTGATGAAACCCGTTGGAACAACAGGTGCATCCTTAATGGAAGTTGTCCTTGAATTTTATAATATGCATCTAGCATTGTTGTTTTAATTGGAAAATTTCATCATTTCAACATACTAACTGATGGGTATGCTTGAACTATACTGAAAATTTCTGTTTGATATCTGCAATCTGCAGGCCCTGCCTCTATACTTGGATAAGATTTTCAATCAGTTTGTGGCAATCTTGCTCTC
This sequence comes from Hedera helix, assembly GCA_947179155.2. NCBI lineage: Eukaryota > Viridiplantae > Streptophyta > Magnoliopsida > Apiales > Araliaceae > Hedera > Hedera helix. The sequence goes on from OX359281.1 coordinate 33,589,405, forward strand.
TGTAACTTTTGTTCTATTTTTCGGAGAGGTACATTTTATTATGAAATATATAGAAAGCTTTACATTTATATACTCATTGATTTCATTGGAATATGATTCTCTTCAAAATTGCTCTTGTCAGGTTATCCCACAAGCAATATGTACCAGATATGGACTTGCTGTAGGTGCAAATTTTGTTTGGCTCGTGCGTGTCCTGATGATAATTTGCTATCCAATTTCTTACCCTATTGGGAAGGTAATTGGTGTTCACTACACAGTAGAGTTGCTTGGATTTATTTTTCTTTCTTTCTTTTTTCTTTCTTTTCATTTCATTGCTTTATTTTGTCTTTTCCCTGGTCAGGCAATTGCTTACTCCATGATCCTTACATATGGTTCCCATTACATGTTTTGTGTAAAACAAAGAAATAGAAAATAATTTTTTTCCTTCAAGCGCCCCCTGCCCCTCCTAAAATAATTACATCGATACGCATTTCCAGCATCTTTTTGTTTAGTAGTTTGTGTTTGTCCTCCTTTATATGAGACTATCCCATGGGATAGCTCAATTGGTAGTTAGCTTCTTGATGTGTAGGTACTTGTCATGGGTTCAAAACTCCGTAAAGTACTTTGGGGCCAGTGGGGCTTACCCTATTGACACCCGAAGGGTAGTGACTGTGAATGCCGATGCCAAAAAAGAAAAAAAATGTATATGAGATTGGGTTATTGCGGAAAAACCTTTACCTTATATTATTTCTAGTCACGTGTTTTTAAGAAACGGGAGATGGAAAACATCATATTTTAAGTAATTTCATACTGTTCCGACTTTGACAAAATAATTGGATGATTTTTCTCGGTTCTGATAATGGTAGATTCTTAACTTATATATTCCACTTCTTAGAAACTATACCCATTTTCTGACCTTAACTAAGCTGTGTTCTGGATACAGATTCTAGATTGGGTATTGGGACATAATGAAGCACTATTTCGGCGAGCCCAGTTGAAAGCCCTTGTCTCCATCCACAGCAAGGAGGTAAACAAAATCCTCCTTTTGAATTGATATGTTTCACATGCAAGTATTGTCTAATAAATGTGAGCCATAACTTTAGACTGTATACTTTTCAAGTGTTTAAATGGCTAAACTTCTCTTGGGTTTTGTTCTTGTCATAATATGATTTTACTGTCTCTTTCAGGAAGGTAAGGGAGGTGAGCTTACGCATGATGAGACAACAATAATTAGTGGTGCACTAGATTTGACAGAGAAGGTAGGCTTGTAGCAGGTTAAAATTCATTAGTTCATTGTTTGTTTCTTGTCAAATGTCACCATGATTTACCACTACCACATTAAATTATCTTGTGAAAGATACATTTTCTTTTCTTGTCTATTGAAATCGCTAAATATTCCAGTCGGCTTTTCTTTTTCATGAAATACCTGCTCTTGATACAAGGGTAGACTTGCAAGGAGCTTATTTATTACATTTTCTATTTATGAACAGACTGCTGAGGAGGCTATGACGCCGATCGAGTCAACATTTTCCTTGGATGTCAATTCAAAATTGGACTGGTAAGTATCCTTTATTTCTTAAGGTAGCATACAAGTTGACATAGTCCAGTCGGTGTTCGAGTGTAAAAGCGAAATCTTAATATAAAAGGTTTGGCCGAGACCTATCATTTTAGCTTTTGGGTCGTGTTGGGTTCAACAGGTGTATTAGGGTCTTTGCTCTGGATTTCCTTGGCATGTTTATATCAGTTTCAATTTATCATTATTGTCTACCCCAGGTCCTCCCCTTTCCCATTCCCCCATGGGATAATGATGATCTATTGCATATTGTTAGCTTCTGGGTTGGAGATAGGCTATTGAAAGTAAGGCTGCACTTGACATATGAATTAGAAGTAAGAAGTTTATATTCAACTGACATTCGAGCCCTGTCATAGTAAGAGTTTCAAATTATCACCATCACTGCAAATTTTTACTCTGAAGCAATTTCATTTCATTTATAAATAGAAAGAGAAAAATGATGGTGTCACCTACTTACCCGAATATTTTGACCCTCTGCTGCAATCTATTGAGTCATTATTCAAGTGCATAATGTTAACCTGTGGTTCAGCTTATGAAGTGAACTTGTTTACTAGAAGCATGTGTCTGACCTTTTTCCATTATTATAATGATGTCTGTATGAACTGCTTGATGTGCTCTCCCCCAACATAGTAGATTTAGAGGAAAAGTTGGGCTAGTTATGCGCAAATTTGTTGAAGATTTTCCTAGAAATTATCATAATCATTAGAAGCTATAAATTCTGTTCAGTTTGTATCTTATGTGTAGCAAATTGACTGCTGTTGGGTTTACATTTTCTTGTATGAAACTTTTACTTTATTTATTATGAAGCATTAAGGTCTTTAATTTTTATGACTGATGTAATTCTTTTTCAACAAGTCATGATTTCTTAGTGGAAAGGAACTGTGGAAACAGGATACATTCATTCCCTTCTTTCCTTGTCAATTTGATGCCACAGGGAAGCAATGGGTAAAATTCTTGCTCGGGGTCACAGCCGGGTTCCTGTATATTCTGGGAATCCGAAGAATATTATCGGTCTTTTACTGGTAGGTTTAAGGTGCTAAGTTTTTCAGTAAGTTTTAGTCCTTACCTATTTCAAGTAATTTTAAATTTTCATCTTTTCAACCCTGGTTGAATTAGGTGAAAAGTCTTCTTACGGTACGGGCAGAAACAGAGACCCCAGTTAGTGCCATCTCTATCCGAAGAATTCCACGGTGAGCTCAGTTGACCTTCTCATGCTTATGCTTGTTTTTAATTAAGCATGGTATAAAAGTTTACATATCCTGAGTCTTTTTCCAGGGTTCCTGCAGATATGCCTCTGTATGACATATTGAATGAGTTTCAGAAAGGTAGCAGTCATATGGCAGCAGTTGTGAAATCTAAAACAAAAAGCATGAAACCTACATCAGTTGATGAAGAAAAAACTATAGAGGGTACAGTTACCGACGAGACTTCTCAATCAAGTCCCCTGCTATCCAAGCATGACAAGAATTCGGAAAATATTATTGTCAACATTGAGAAGGCTTTAAAGCCAGCAACTATTAACATACAGACTCCTCAGAATAGCGATATAGTTATTACTGGACATTCTCATTTGTCTGAGGATACTGAAGATGGAGAAGTAATCGGAATCATAACCTTGGAAGATGTATTTGAAGAACTACTGCAGGTACTTTTCATTGAATCTCACTTCGTTAGTTGCTTCAGTTATTGGCGGAAGTACATACCGATTATTTTCTTCCAAAATGCAGGAGGAGATTGTAGATGAGACAGATGAGTTTGTTGATGTACATAAAAGGTACTTTGACTGAGATCACAATTGCGATTTAGTTTGTCTTGGATAAATAGAAAGATTAAATAATTTCAATATAGTATTTGAAGCAAAAGAATTAAACTTTGTAGCAATCGTTCCATACTGTAGGATACGTGTCGCTGCAGCTGCGGCTGCTTCTTCTATGGCACGTACCCCATCAATTCGGAGGTTAACTGCCCAAAAGGGAGCTGTAAGTGAGCATTATATAGTTCCTTTTATGTTATATAGTTTTAATTGCAATTCTGAAGTTACTTTTAAAAGATTCTTCACAATAAATCTTGTTAAGAATCTAGTTTTGTGCTCTCCAATACTGAGTTTTGTGTCATAGCTTCAGGGAGGCCAAAATAAGCAAGGGCAGACTCCAACTTCAAAAAGTTCCAGTTCAACAAGGTTGCAAGGGAGTCTAGCTGAGCCTCTGCTTGGTAAGAAAGAATGAATATTGTATTAGGAGTTTAGGATACACAGTTTCTTCCACGAAAAGGGTCATGTTTTTATAAAGAAGGAACAGAAGCTGGTGCAACGTATTGTACTTTTGGACTTGGGATTTGGGAATATTGCCTGCAAAATGAATTAGATTTCATGGCTGCGATGTTATGTGCTGAGCAATTATGGTGTCTGCGCCATATTGAAGGTATTGATTTTGTATTCTAAATTTCAACATTTGTGCTTCACTACATTTTGTTTTACTGGTTAAAATGATACAGATTTTGTTTTACACTGAATAGTATATAGAGACACTCGGGATGCCCATACAAATTAACTAAACATCAAAAACCCACTTCCGTATACACATTGTACATATCTAAAATTTGCACGTATTATTAAAATTATTAAATTATGTGATAAGAGAGTAATAACATCAATTCACAAACAATTAAAGATATCAAGAGAAAACTTATAAAGCTCAATAAGATTGCTTAGAGAACACACATTCTTTGGGTTACCAAAGTGTAAAAACCAAGAATAAGGGAAGGACTAGTGAATGCAAGGAAATGGGTTTATTCATTTTTCTTCCTTATGCCAGATCCATACAATGAAAAATTGGAAACTATTATGAATGTCTCGAAAAGAGTTTTTCGAATTAAAATAACACATTTTATAATTTTTACTCGTTTACAAGATATAACTAATTTAGTGCACGACACCAAAAAAAGAACATGCAGGGCCACCGGGGGACGCTTACATGTTAGCACCTAGTTTGCAAGAAATAGTTGATTTAGTACACGAGATGAAAACGGAGCATGCGCGGCCCACCAAAGGGAGCTTACATGTCAGTGCCTGCTGCCCATGTAGGGCCTTTGAAGGCCATTTTTCAGCATTTTGGGCGAGAATATGAGAAATAAAAAAAAAAAGGAAACAAAAAAGATAAAAGAGTGAACAAACTAAAAAATAAAGAGAAATCATTCTTAGAATAGATCTCAGATCCTCAAATCTAATAGTTTCTTTTCTAAAATTTCTTCAATTATATTTTTAAGTATTCATTTGTATGCTTCAAGAGAAAACAGAGTTATCAAAATTTAAAATTATTTCATTCTTAAAGTCCACTTTCTTACTATCTCTTCTTCTTTTATTATATCTTGTTGATGGTTGGACTTGATTATTTGGAGATTATTATATTATTTTGAGGCTTTCTAAGCATCCTAATTTATTACTAGTGATGTTTGAATTCTATTTTTGAATTATGAGTTGTTTAGGAGAATTTCTCACAAATAGAAATTTCTTCTAACTTTCTAGTAAATCTTTTTTGGTATTATTTGATTTATAGTTAGATTATTATTATTATTATTATGGATTAGTTGGTGTTATTTTGATGAATCTGTGGAGTTTAGAATTTATGGGTCTAAATTCTTAGATTCTAAATTTCTTTTGTTAGATCTTATTAACGTAGTTAGATTTTTATGATGCAGTTAGTATTGATATAATTAGATTCATATGATGTAACTAGTGCTATAATTGTGATTTTATTGATATTTTGCCGGATATATGAATTTAGGGTTTATGGATCTCTTTTCCTAAATTCTAAATTTCATTTATAGATCTTAATATTTTGTGAACCTATAAATGAATTCAAGACCCTTAAATGTTATGTTTAATAAAAAAATGAAGGATATTTTCATGATAAACTTAAAAAATAGTTATAATTTTTGGATTTAGAGATTCGTAATTGTGTTTGTGTCTTAAAATAATTTAGATGATTTTCATGCCCAAAAATTTGGATTTAAAACTCATTTATAATGTTTTATGTTATTTTGAGGTGTTTAGGGTTATTTTGATGGCTTACATACTCATGGGTACTTCCAACTCTATTTTTGATGCTTAATTTTATTTTTATCACATAAAAATAATTTTTAAACAAAAAATCAAAAGATTCTCTTATAATTGAATCAAACTAGGTTGTTAGAATGATTTTGGTCTAAAATTTGGAGTAATTTGAGTTTTGTTTCCTGTTTGACAAAATGATTTCAAAAACCATTTTTTTAATCCAAAACTATAATTTTCATCATTATTTTTGTATATAATAAAAAGGTCCATAAAAATTAAAAGACATTAATTTTTTACAAAATATATACTTATATGATTATTTTGTGAAAATGATTTCTTAAAAAATGATTTCAAAATCCTAAAAAACATATTTGCCAAAAATAACTTTTTCAAAATATATTCACATAAATTCAAGTTTTCAAAAAAAAATTAAATCAAAGTCCCATCTTTATCCGAAGGAATAAAAACTCAAAATGCTTTCAAGATAATGCACTTAGATAGTATAAGAAATAGCATAATTTTAGGCATACATGACACGATTCACCTAAACACAAAACACTAAACACACATTTTTATACTTTTTAAAAAAAAATAAATTATTAAAACTTTAGGAAAAATATTAAAAAAAATGATAACCGTATTTTACGGAAGTCAGAGTTTGTCTAACACCTTAAGTTGGTATATTTATTTAAATATTTATCAATTGACGATTCTGTCTAATTGGCCTATCAGATAATCAAAAATTTCAAAATTCATGGACATAAGCCGATTTTTTGAAAAACACCCACCACAATTTTTAAGACATTAAGAAAAAATCCCGACGTATACAGACAATGAATATATATTAAACATAAAAAGAGGATGTTTTTCTTTCTCACTCATTTAATTTAATCACATATAGGATATGGGGGTAAGATGAGATATTTTTACGGAAAGTGATATTTTTATATAATCTCTTTTATATAAATAGTGAATAAATCTCATAGTTATGTTATTTAAAAATATTATTTTTTTCATCTAAAAATTCCTATTTTGACTAGTATATTTGCTAGAGAGACTCGTAATTTTTTTAAAGTGTTCAGCATTCATACATTTACTTTTTACTCGATTGATTTCACTCTTTTAGTTTCTTGCTTTATTCGGACCTATTACTAATTTACTTTTACTTCCAACAAATCCAAAAAAATAATTAATATTTTGTTAATAATTAGAAGATATTTGTGACGAAATAAAATTTGCCACAAAATATTATATTAATGGTAACAAACTCAGAATTTTCTCATGACATATTAAATTCACTAGTGACAAAACAGATATTTTGCAATTATATATTCACCCTATTGAGAATTTAGAGGCAAAAAGTTTTTTTGTCACGAGTTTGCCAACAATAATGTGATTCCGTGACAAAAAATGATTTGTCATAAAAGTTTGCCCTTCACACTTACTTTTCTTATATATATATATATATATATATATATATATATGCATATCTTTGGTTAACGAATCTACTTCCCCCCTTCTCTAATTTTCATTGATACTCCCTTGATCTCAACCCACGACATTGATGTACAATGTGAATTAAAATGATTAAAGTGCAGTTTTCAATCATCGAAATGCACTTTTAGATTATTAAAGTGGAACATATATAGAGTTCCGCCAATCTGTTCTACTTGGCACTTGCATCCCCTACCTTACTAATCATCATCCTCACCAAGTTACGTTAATTATTTTCTTTTTGGGGATCACCTGGCCATGCGGGAAGATAGGACTGACCCCATGCATGCAGTTTAACAATGTTCTTAAATTCTAATTTTAAATTAAAAATAAGTGACTTGATATTTTCGGAAGTAAAGTTACAGTTGCACAAGATATCTTTTATATGAATAATGGTGGGCTCCACATTCATATGGGATTTTTTTTTATAAAAATATAAAATTTTACTTGTAAAAATATTAATACTAAAAATAAGTGTCTTTAAGTCCATCAGATTGTTCATAACTTAGCATAAATGAATGATAGTAACACTCTGATGATAAATTTAGCTCAAAGAAAGCTCATAAATTATAGTAAGACAATTGTGATATATCTTAAAATTTAACCTATATAAATTTCATGTAAATCATTCAAAATTTTCTTTCGGTATTAGAAACTACAATATTTTATTATCAAAATGAAAAAAGTTGAAATTTTGCATATGCATGCACAAAAAAGAATTAAGTATATGGTCAATAGAAATGAGATTTTTAAATAAAAATTTAATTTATAGGGAAACGGAAGGAGATAGACATAAAATACATTAAAGTGCAGGGTAGCATACTCAAAATAAATAGAGTAATATATTGTAGATAATTATAAATTTTGTTATTATATTATATAAATCTAAAATAACTAACCCTAATACTAAAATTTTATAGAAATTTGTTAAGAGTAGAGTGTATCAATCGATGGCGGCAACGGCAACAGCAGCAGGAGTCCCTAATCTTTATCCTCGTCCGTGGTTGGCTCCTCCTTTGGAGTTCTGTTCTCCTCCGGGGTTTCTTTGTTATTTTTATTATGGTAAGGAGCTTAAATATTTTTTTTATCACTGGTTCCCTTTCTACACTTAAATATTTTTTCTTTAATTTTAATAATTAAGTAATTATATAGTCTTAGAACTTGTTTATCGAGTCATAAAATTGAAAATCTTAATTTCCTGTCCTTAAGTTTTGAAATTATTTATATACACACCTAGACGTAAGGGTGCAAATGAGTTGAACTTATCCGAACAGAGAGCTACTTGAATTTGACTCGTAAAATTAAATTCTTACTCGAATTCGAATTATATTTAAAAATTAAAATTCAAATTTGACTTGACTTGAATTTTCATTACTCGAATTCGATCCGACTTGAATCGAATTATATTCAAACTACTCGCGAGTTTCGAATTCAAGCTTAAATTCAAATTTTCACATAGTAACTACTTTTATAATATATATTATTACTAATTAAACTTATTATTTTACTTAGAAATGAGAAAATATAATTACAATTATACTTTACAAATATAAATTATAATTAAATTTACAAACAAAATAAAAAAATAATAATTAATTATTCTAATTTTGTTTAATTGTGTATATATTATAAGAAAATATATCGAGTATCTATTTAAATATGTATCAATCGAGTATGTATCAAATCATGATTAATAATTCGAATATTAAATGAGTCGAATGTAACTTTACTCATATTCTACTCGTACTTTTATTCGAATTATTTTTTGTGCTTAAATTTGGATAATATTATTAATGAATTCAAGTTTCGCTCACATTTTTTTGAATCAAGTCCGAATCGAACTCAAACCGTTTGGTTCGATTTGCAATCTTACCTAGAAGTGGATGAATAGAGGTGTGTGTGCGTTTGAATCAATGAACTATATATGTCAAATTTAAATTTTTTTGCATAGTTGTAACCCTAAAATTCAAATAGACAAGTTAGATGTCTGCTTTGAGTTATTTTTTAGTATTACTTAGAATAAAAATACCTACACATGCAGTGAGGTTTTCTAATTTTCTAATCTAGTAAATAAATAATAATCACAATAACATAAACAAAATATGTAAAGTAAATTTAAACACACAAACATACCAAGATTTATACTTGGTTCGACCCCTTAGTCGTCTACTCTATGGGCATACATATATACAAGGTCAGATCGATATCAATCGATACCCAACAGGTTCTTTTAATATTAATAAATCAATTACAATATTTTATACTCCTTGTACAATAGAATTCAAAAAAACTTCATGAGCACACAACTCTCTTGAGGAAACATGTTTTCTTGAGCACCTCTGCTCCCTTGATCAGTACAACTACTCTCTTGGACACCTCTATCCTCTTGAACTCTCTTTATACAATATTAAGGGAAACCCTTTTTTTTTTGTTTGAAAGACTAACAAAGTTCGTTTAGGAAGATCAGGAAGATTTTAGACGATAACAAACTTTTGTTTTCAATTGACCAACTTAATTTTAGAGATAACAAGCTAAAGCATACCAAAATAAGTCTGTTAGGAACATTTTTAAAGGAATCTTTTTAAAACAAGAAGACCAAGTATTTTAGACTACTGATATAATATTTCTTGTCCAATAGAATTTTTATAATAAGGAATAAAAATATGGAAGGATAAAAATTTAAAACCCAACCAATTTCCTTTTTAAAGTCCCTAACAATAAAAAAAGTTGTTTTAAAACAAATTTCTTTTGAATTATGATATTAAAAACAACTTTCCTAACTTATTATTAGAATAATAAATAATCTTATCAAAACAGATTTTACCGAGTGAAGATTAATATTAATTATACCATATGCCTTGATTTTAGGAAAAATGTTAGAAACCGTACATTTATTTCTTAGACCCAATCACTCTTCACAATTTATATCTTGAAACTTCAATAAATCACTCAACTTGTAAAATTCTAAACAATCGAAGTCCAAACCTATAAGATTATTGCAACACTATAAAGCGGACAAATTTATATACATACACAACATTCAAATATAAAATTAAACATTATATTCATCTTAATTATTAAAAAATAGAGTATGATACGAATTTTAATGTCATGTCTCACTTTTTAATGGTTAAGATAAATATAGTGTTTATATATTTACACTTATACTTATTCTTACAAAGCAACTTTGTCAGTATTAAAGCATATAAACAAACATTTAACAAATGATGTAAGACAAGGATAGAAGAAAAAATAAAAGAAATTAAAAAGGCTATATATTGAAAGTAACAAAGCACAAGGGTTAAATTATTTTAATAATAATCAATTATTCAATGTTATTGTTTTCATGATCTACGTCTAGATGCTCTATTCAAAGTGAAAATTGATATTTTTATATAAAAATATAATATTTTCACATGAGTTTCTCGCATGAATATGAGATTCGCCTAGTATTGTGATACGATAAAGAAGAAGAAGAATACTCTCTCTATATATAATAATCTCTCTCTCTATATATAGTAATATCCATGAAAGTGTCAAGAAAATGAATTGAATAGGGAGATCATAAAGGATACAAAAACATCCCTTTAGATGTTTATTTTATTCCTCATTTTTTTTTAGAGAAATACATATATCATTTCTTTGTTTCTTGTCTATATATCATTAATTTTATCTATAAATAAAGTAAAAATACTTTATTTTTGAGTTTCCCAGAATTTTGAATGGATTGAATCATTTTGCCAAAGAAATGAACACAAAGCCCGTTCGAATGCTTCTTCTATCGAAATCTTATGTTCAAAAGAAGCCCACCCCTTATATTTGAGTGACGCTGGAAAGGAAGCCTACCAAGTTCAATAAGGAAATGCTTCCCCATCTATCTATCTATATATATATATATATATATATATATTATAAAATGGGAGGAGATTTGATGTTAACAAAATAATGAAACCTTTTACTTTTCTATTTTACCTTTAAAGATAGAAGTAGTTATTTTTTAAACTCAAAAACTTTTATTTTCTCTTTCATCACTCTTATATTCTCTCAAATATTTTCTCATTCATTCTACACACACAGTGTATACCCAGGATAATAATCTATATTATAAAGTTTTCTCTCCTCTTCCCTCTCCCTACCTCTTTAATATATTACTATTTTTTTTTATTAACATTTTTATATCTTTTTATTTATTTCTCTAAATTTATAAAGTTCCAATTTCACCCTCCATAATTCAATGAATGACAAAAATCTTAATGTTGTAATCTATATTCTAGCTATAGGCACATTAATGGATTGACCAATGGTGTAGCGTGGTTCATAATATCTTATAATAAATAATGCAGATACAATTGCCAAAAATAAATCCATAGTCATAATTTGTTACGAATTATCTTCAATATAGGTATGCATATATAGATATATTTGATGTGCCAAATTGATAAAACTGATGAAACCACGCAATCACAAAAGAAACAATATGGTAGTGGAGAAGTTATTCCATACTTCTGAAATATGGTTACTGTTTACTCCACTTTCTCATATGAGAGTGAGTTCTATACGGGTTCTATCACGTGTGAACCCTACTCTCATGTGAGAGAGTAGAGCAAACTGTAATTATGCTCCAAGAACATATCATAATTTTTCATGGTAGTGGAAGAGGGGAAAATTTCTGAATCTAGATTCTAGCGTGAAGTGGTAGTATTTCGTTAGTGATATTTTTGTCATTTCATTAATTGTATTAATGATAGGTATTCATTTTCACCAAGTTATTAATCAAACTTTAGTTGATTGTGACATGAATCCCAACCATGCATGTTTTTCCTGTATATATGATACTATAAGCAGGACCTAGCTCTAACTTCATAATTTGTAATGTAACCATCGTCTGCAGTAATTCCCGTGCCATCTGGATGTACTATCATGAACTTAGATTTGTAATCTAACTTCATGTGTTTTTGTTTAGAACAAGTATTAGTACATAATATTTAAATATTATATTTATTTTAATTATTAAAAAATAGGGCGTGACGTTAAAATTCGTGTCATACTCTACTTTTTAATGATTAAGATGAATGTAGTGTTTGATTTTGTATTTGAATTTTGTGTCCCTAAACTTATCCGTTTGTTTAATTCTGTGAAAATAAGCTCAACTATTAGAAACTAACTATTAAACAAATTCCCTTTTGCAGTTCTGTCCAGATTATATTAATTTAATTATGTGAAAATAAACCATATGACATAATCTAGACTTAGCTTTATGGAAGCTGCAGTAAGTAATATTTTCATCCTTTTGCACATTCAACCATCTATATCTTCTTCTTTTTCTATAATGGCAAATTGCCAGCTAGATATTAGCCAATATTTTAATTTTTTTTGCTATATTAGGCTCATTTTTTTCGCCAAGTAACCTCATAAAGAGCTCAAAGCCTTTCAGTATTCTGACATTGTTAATTGTGTGTGCGTGCCAACATGAGAATCAGAGAGAGATTTGTGTATAGCTATATATAATTTTCCGTCTATATTTTTCTGCTCTAAACCTCACCAATTTACATATACGTATGTATATACTCCACGCATACAAACGGATGAAATCTGATAAAGGCCAATAAAGAGAAAGATACTGCAGGTGAAAAAAACTAACTAAAAAGAGTTTACAGGGCAGTAAATTTTTGTTTCCTTAAGAGTACTTGTCCCAACATAAAAGCATACTGATGCAGACCCTCATAATATACAGCTTTGCCCTCTGTTGTCTCACAACTCTTTTCCACTTAGAAATTCTCTCAACCAACCTTCCCATTGCTTCCTAGTACTATAACAAACTTAATTAACCTTCACTTCAACTAAGGCCTAATTCATTAACATCCTATATATATATGCGTCTAGGCATAAGGATTTGAGCCACCAGCCAAACTAGATCACGAGTAGACCTATAGTTCATGCCATAGGGTCCATTTGTGCCCTCACTGTGCGTCATTGTCACGTGTCGCCTCCTCCCTCTGCAAGTCCAAGTTAATCAAATGCCTTGCCGGCCATTGATCATTTCACCGTGTTTGAATCTGCTTAAGTCCAACATAAGGAACCTTATCTTCCATGAACGTGAACCTACATCATTATCTTTAAATGGACACAATTTCCTTTTCCTTTATAAAAAAAGGCGCTCACACGCAGTGGTCCTCAGCTTTTCCAAGGACCCCAATTAACAAGAACCATATGAGTTATAACTAAAACTACCAAGTAATAGTGATCATTAATGTAACGCAATTATGTGTACCAAGTAAGTACTTGACAAATCTTTCAATCAAAGTGTCTATTTATTCATGTGTGTAAACATGTCCCATTGTCATTTTAAAAGTGGGACAGAAGGGTTCATTCATTATCCAAAGATAAGATCTTAACTATTCTCTAAATCTCTGTGGACCTGCAAGATGAAATTTTGATAGCTAGCTAATATAGTTAAAAATATCGTAAATCATATGGCTGAAACAGGTTTTGGTCCTGTAGGCAGAGTTAGTCGCGATCAAACAGGATCATAATAAGCCATTAAGTATTAAAAACAAGAGTTGGTTGTGGTAGACCGAGATATATTGTGTTTGAAAGAAGTTTAAAGAATTAAAGGAGTGTTTAATAAAAACTGAATAAAATAGTTTTGAATGTTTAAAGTAATCTGAATAAGTTGAATGAAACAGAATTCTGAATACTGAATGAAAAAGTTGTTTGACAAGTGACATGTCTGAAATATCTGAATAACAGATTTTTACAATTTTACCCCTTTGAAAAAATTTAAAGTTATCGTAAAATTATTTAATATTACTTAATATAATAGTTAATATATATATATATATATATATATATATATATATATATATATATATATATATATATATATTTTTTTTTTTTTTTTTTTTTTTTTTTTTTATTTTTTTACTTAATTCAGTTGGGACTTGTTCATTCAGTCAAAAGAAATAAACTTAGTCATTCAGTTCAAAAATCTGACCGCCGATTCAGTCATTCAACCTAAAACAAATGCAATGCACTGAATAACTGACCGATTCAATCATCCAATTTTTTTAAGTACTAAATAAACAGGGCCTAGAAGGAAAAAGCCATAGTGCATTATTGTTAGATGTGACTAACTGAAACACTAGGATCACAGATTCACAGTAGCCCCTAGAGAAACAACTTGGAGAAATAGATGCAGAGAAGAGGACAGAAAGAAAGACCAGATAAAAAAAACTCCCATTTGCTTTCTGAAGACAAATCATCATGCATTGAACACTACTGAATCAACTTCAGGCTAATATGGTAAACTCTATTTTCACAAAGTTTTTACCGAGTTAATATAGTACAATTTTTCAAGAATTATAGTTTCCCCATTCATTATGGCTCTCACAGAACCACCTATATACCAACACCATTTTTCCATTTGATCTTTGCCTTTGGCTAGTATCTACTCAGCCATACTGCTTTTGATTCGTATCTGCACCAACTAGGTCGGCAATAGTTAGTTAACCAACCTATATTAATTGAAACCAATTGGGTTGGTTAACTATTTTTATTTATTTAAATTGGATAAAATTTGGACCCATATTTTAAAAAAAAATATAGTCTAATGTTCCAAAAATAATAGGAGAGTGGAGTAGTCTTCGATTACGGTTTTACTACGCTGAATGCTGCTTGCTTAGAAATGCTTGTATATCACAACAGATGTATCCACATGGAATTGGGGTTTCAACATTGGGGGGTCCTACTTATCAAGCAGGGCACACTAAACAACGTATTTTCACTTGTCTGTCCACAAGGGAATGTTGAACTCATATGACATCATGTAATCAAAATTAGATTGCGTTGGGTTAGCATTAAATTAATATAATAATATTTTTATATATTAAAATTTTATTATAAGTATAATATGATTACGTTAATTTAAATATTTTTTTATTATATTTATCAGTAGATATATTAATTCATTACGTTTGTAATATACATTCGTAATGTAATAATTTATAAAAAATAATATAGTAATAATTATAATTGATTTAATATTTTAATTTATAATTTATAATTTATTTTATTCATACATAAATTCATATATTTAATAAGCTAAACATAATTTTAAATATAATATAATAATATTATAATTACTATATAAATACTATAAAAAAAATATCTTATAATAATTTATTACTGTTACATTATAATTTTATTATATTTCATCAAAATTCTATATCATGAAAACACGTACCAAACCCTAACTTAGAGAGAGAGAGTATAAAATTTTGAGGGCGAAAAAAAAGTATATAAAAAAAGTGAACGTAGAAGAATTTTTAGAGAAAACAAGTGTACAAAAACATTAGAGAGAAAATTAAATTTTTTTAGAGAGAGTGTATAAAAAAAATTAGAGAGGATAAATATATAAAACATTCGAGATAGACGGTGAAGGAATATATAAATTAAATATCATAAATAATTTATTTAATTGAACCATAATAATGGTAAGCTTGAAATTTAAAATATGAGTTGACCTATATTTGACTCATAATTATATGGTTCCAACTCATATAACTTATATTAAAAATAGGTAATGTGGTTTTAATTCTTAAATGAAATCATAACCAAATTTTGTAAATCAAAACCAACTCATAATCATATTTTGACAAGCCTAGCACTAACTATTGCGAAAATGTGTTGGAGCGTATAAATATATTAACTAGATCAACAAGTGTGTTGGATCACCAACTTACCAAAAAAAATTAACCTATGTAACTCGCGTGTGAATTTCTAACATGGAGTGGGTCACTGCTGGACTATGCTTACGGTCCCTCGTGGCTCCTTTAATATTCCCTGAAATTCTACTAAAACTTCATGTCATATAAGATATAAGATATGGGGTTACTAGAAAATTAGCTACTAATATGGCAACTGGCATGTGTAAATTACAGTGTAATATTATTTGAAGCCATCAAGTTCTGCAATATCCTCATGTATGCTTATTGTGTAGATGTGTAAGATGCTTATAAAATACTCCACAAGTCTTCTATTATGGATCAATTGAAGTTGTTTCTGGACTGAAATGTCAATCAGTCGATGTAACAAACCCCTCCTAGATCATCTCCGTTGGCCTGATTGTTGAAAACTCTAAATTTAAACCTTTATACAAGGCTGATCATCTCCATTTGTTAATTTTATATTTAAATTTTTAAACCATTTGATAATTTATTTATTTTTTAATTTTCTTTCATGTAATTAAACAAATAGTGATCGTCTCCTATGTGACAAACTGAAAATATTACGCGATTAAATGAATTAATATGTTATATCAAATAACATTGAGGAATGGAAAAATTAACAAAAAATTGAGTCAACATATCACCAAACGAAAAAGTCTATGAAGCTTCTTTAATTCATGAGGAAGAAACTGCCGAATCAACTCTGAGCCAAATCTCATATTAAGATTCCCTTTATCGTATTATCTTCCAAATGTTCACGATACACGTTGTTTAATGACATAAATCCAACAATATCATTCCATTATTAAGTGCATAACACAATCTTTGGTGGAGCTATTTCAGTTGACTTTTTAACACCCAATTCAACTAATTAACAGAAATATAATTTTTGCTACTGATTATTTGGGTGCATATCCTAATATGTATGTACTCAAATCTCTTATATTTGTGTCTTTTGCAATAAAAGACAAACATTACATTTATTTTGAGGGCCATCGGTTGGTGGGCTAAAGTCTAGAAATAGGAAAATGAAGCAGTCCCAGAGATCTCTGACTGTGAGACGGTGACATTGCAAAAGACAAAACTCTCTAAGCAATCTTTTACGAGAGAGTGACAACCTTCCAACTCGCAAGTATGGAACAACATGATCTGGTCCTTAGAGCTATTCATGCAGCTAAATACTTATCCACAATGAAGTCATTTAGAAGTATTTTAAGTTTGAATTAAGGATGCAACTATTGATTACAATGGACACTAATAATTGATCATGAAAGTGCCTTATTTTTTCTTTGATGTATGTCTATTATGCTGTGAAAAACTCTATAAAGTTTCAGTACCGCAGGTTTTTATCTCTTGTGAGGAAGAACAAGTTTATTATATGTTGTTAGGTTGATTCTATCTTTCATATGTTTCATCAACAGAAGTCTGATCTTGAATGGAGGAGATCATCGCTGACTGTTCGTGATGGTGCTCTGGGATCTCCGTCTATATGGTCCTCCTCGTATGCTTGCACTTGAGGGTGGTTAAGACATAGAACACTCTAAATACTACTGTCCGACGGTGAACCTCCTTGTACTTGTTTAAAGGATAGTTTCTTTCCCACAGTTTCCTTTCCACGATTATCATGGTACATTCTATTTTTGGAGGATATACCAAATTTAAAGAAAATAAATGAATCAATTAGCAAATTAATATCGACATAAATTTTAACTCTGGTTGGATGTTCTACTTATATCTATCTGTTAGTGGAGGCTATGACATTTATCCAGTCAACACTGTTGAGTCTTGATGATTTTTATTTTATTATTTCATATTCGAGCTATTATTTGGTATCAAAAAGAAATTATGTTCTACTGTGTCTAATCTAATCTTATGGCTTGTTTGTGAGTTTTAATTCGACCCATTCCCTCTGAAACAAAACTCACAAACATGGCCTTGATGCACAAAAAGATAACAAGTAAAATATAATTCTCAAAAAAAAAATAAAAAAATCCACGCTAGTGCAAAGGGAAATAAAAGAACATCCATGCCCTCATCAGGTTTTCTTGAATGGAGAATTTTGATAATTGTTGGAGAGAAGCAATTTTGGTTTTTAAGGACACAAGGTTTGCGGGCGTGGCTCCGAATGAGGTGACAACGTCGAGTATTATAAAAGCTTATTTGCTTAATGGGGGCGAATTAAGAATGGTAAGAGCTATACTCTAAAAGAAAATTACATTTACCAACCTACAAAATTTATGGATCATGAAAATAAATCTTAATAGGCTAAAACCCTATAGTTTTCTTTCAATGATCAGCTCAGCAGCCGCTCCCATTGTACCAATCCCACCTACCTCTAGCAAAGAAAGAGCAAGCTCCTCATTCCAATGCCTCAGCCCCTGGCTGATCCTCTTCAATACCTCTACATCCACCTCTAACACCCAAGTTGGTGTGCACTCCACCATTAGGCTCACGAAACCCGAGACATATGCACGCCAAGTGGCTGGATCACAGCCAAGTGATGTCTTCCCATCAAGGGCACTTGCTAAAAATTCCATGTGGAACCCTAGAACTTTAGGGCGGCGCTTTGATGTTGATGAGGATGAGTCCACACCCCAAGCAAAAGCTCCACAAAGCAAAGCAAAATATGCTAGTGCATATCCACCAAGCATTGCAACCGCTCCTCCTGCATCTTCTTCATGCTGAAATCGATGAACAGATATAAACCAAGATGGCAGAGTTTCTTTTATCAATGACTGAACTAGTGCAAGACCGCCAAACCATGCTAGAGAAGCCCCTAGTGAAGCAGCTAGTTTTACCTTGGTCATTGCAGTAGCAAGTGAAACCTGCCCATATTTCATTCCATATTTGGCTTTCTTCAGCCTCTCTAGTTTCTTTCTACAAAGCCCATTGCATACTATCTCTCTCACAGATTGCATTAATATAGAGAGAATCTCCTCTCTCATGAACATGATATCTCTGATGGACCGGTAAGCTCTCAAGTATAAAATCCCTGGGGCAACCGGGGATATCCCACCAGAAAATTGGGATCCGAATCCATGACCAAGAAGTGGTCCAACACCACCGCTACTTGAGGTGTGGGTGCTTTTCAATCCAAGTGTGGCAGTGAAGCAACTTTTGAGAAGCTGAACCACTGCATCATTGTCGTGGAGAAAGACTGTACGCGAGGCAGAAAAGACCAGGAAATCGCTCCAGCGTTTTACCTTTTGGGTCCACAAGGAAGCCACAATTGGCATGCATGGCCATGGGCAACCTGCTGCAAGTGATTCCAAGGCTGGGCCAGCCAGATTGAGGAAACGCTGCGAGGCTTTGTCAAGTTTATAGGTTATAGTGAGGCTTACAAAGGCAGCTAACGGCAGTGGAAGTGTTGCTGGAGAGCTTCCCCCTGCAAAAGAAAAAATTCTAACCAACATTTTGAAAAGCTAGTTTTACGAAGTGAAAATGAGATCATTCTTCTAAGGCCAGTTCAATTAGCAGAGTGTTCCCCAACAATGAAGTTATGGATGTTGCTTAGGAAGGTCAAACTGCTTCAATCAGAAAACACAGACATAAATTGTTGATACTGATTATATTTATTTATTTATACTTGAAAACTTTGACTCTGCTATCAACCCCATAGAAGTGTTTATATACATTTGTTTGTTTGTGTGTGCGCGCATGTTCTTATATTTTTAGGAGTTGTAATTAATTTTTATTTGTAATGAAAACAGGAAATACCTGCAACAAGGCATGGGACATCTACACCAGTGGCAGCTAGGATCTTCTTGATCTGTTCCTCAACATTTGATAGATTTGCAGATGGACTCGGCCAATCCACTCCATTCATAAAAACTGGTTTCCAGACACCACGACTTACTTCGGCTGAAAAGTAACTTACAATGGATGCCAAGGATGCAGGAAGAAAATCAGCTAAATCTTTAAGCCCTGTCATGAAATGCAGAATAAGTTAATAAGCTTTAAGGTTGTAATCTTCCATCCAAAGCTACAACAAACAGTAAGGATTCCCTTAATAACAAGTCTTAAAAAGTTTCATGCAATGTCCTGAGTAATATATTTTCTAGAAGTCGCAATAAGAAATTTGAAAGATTTTGTGATGAGAATCAAATGCACTAATAAAACTGCTATGGTTTCATTTCCTTCCCATGAACGTCAAATCAAATACAACTCGAAGCTAATACAAACCAAATACTAACACCAGACTAACCTGTACATAGTTCACGAGGGGAAAGTCTTCCATGGGCACATGCTGTTAGAGCAGCATCAACCACAAATGGAACAGCTTCAAGAATATCCCAAGCAGCTAATTTGGGCCTTGGACAAGAATCGTCAGTAAGCCCAGATGAGGCACTACTACCAGAAGTTGCAGAAGTCAAAGATTGGCTTCCTCTATTGATGATCTTTCTGAACATCATGGTAAGAAGCTCATCCACAATCTGATGCACTGGGGTTCCATGAACAAGACCAGAGAGTGGTGAAGCTATACATGCCAGATGCTGGCGGTACCATACTTTTAATTTTGGGAAGGAGTCCACAAATAAGGGCTTAGAAAATAATGAACTTGAATCAGCAGCAAGTCTCCTTTTAGTTTGATCCCAGCAAATATTATCAGAAGATACCAAGTGGGAGTTTCGTGCTAGTAGGAGGTATTCGGGAGTGAGTTGAGATCCTACTGGAGGTATGTCTCCTATTCCATGTTCTAGAGGTGGATGATTAAACCTCCATAGCTTTAGAAGAAGAGCAAATGCATTTGAAAATACCGCATGGGCAGAAATCTCCTCTCCTGTTGTTAGAGTCCATGTGACATTTGGTACACATGACCCAAAAACTTCACAGATTGGCATCAATGAACCAGCAAGTTGTGGAACCTGAAACAAAATCAAAATTAGCTAGAAGGTCCCAGTGACCACCCACCCACCCCTCACTCATGCATATTTACTCCCCCCCTTTCTGTTCAGAAAATACCATGTTTTGGAGCCCAAAATAGGGACAATGAAACTGCCTGGTCAACTCAAGGATCAATATAGTATGAAGAAATGTTTAAATCTAAACGTACCAAGTTATCCAAGTCTCTGGTCAAACCAAGAAAACTATTGGCACATTTTTATTAATAGGAAATGTCTGGATCAGTTTAAGTTTAACATACCAAGCCCTGTAGAGAGAATATCTGAACACAGTCAACTGGCGCTATTCCAACAAGTAGGACATTCAGCATTGGAGCATATCGTATCAGATGGCTTTCACTCCCAGAATAGTCAGCAGGAACTGGAAGAGACAGTAATCTAGTTATGAAATAAACAGTGTGTTCCTGCAAATATCATGATTTAAACACAATTAGACTAGACCCACTAAGGTGATTAACCATTAGAAAGAGAAAAACTAATGCTGTTGGCTTGGATTGATCTAATAATGCCTGCAAGTTCAATAAACTAATGCTTCCTGCAGTTTTATGTGGATAATCCAACTACAGATGCTTAAATCTAGTAACATCTAAGTGCTTACTTGTATATTCCAACCACGAATTAAAGAGGCCCCACAAAGGATGGTAGCAGCTGCTATCTTGTCATCATCTGATCCTTTGACAGCAATCTCAAAGATTTTCTCGAGCTCTGCTAAGCTTCCATCAAATCCATGAGCTTAAATTCAGTTGTGTTACCCTTGTCTAAATCAATTAAAAAGAGCATCTGATATACCTGGCTTCAGGAAACAAAACAGTGTAACTGAAGGCCAGGCTACTGTAAAGGTTATTAAAGGTAATCAAGTACCTCACCGTTGTACTTCTGTACATTTGGAGCCACTATTAATATGTTTATAAATATCATATTTAAAAAGATGAATGTCCCTTCATTTTTACCATAAGAAAGTATGTTTTTATTAATTGATCTTCAAAATCTTCAACCTATTTTGACAGTGTTGAACATGGCATCCAAGAAGTAAATTTATTATTCTAGTTTTTGGATACTCCTGAAAAATTCTACGATTAACAAAAGCTAGTCTGGTGAACTGAATTTATCAACTAATCTACAACATGTCATTAATTTTCAAAACTGCAATATTTAAAAACAGAAGTACAGATTATATAGCAGTACAAATCTTTGCAGTTTGTCACGGTCAAGACTAATAACTATAGCATCTAAATCAGAGTGGAACCCAACCCTTCATCAGATTACTAGTGTAGAAGCTTGGTTTAAATTAAATTCTAATAATCTAAAGATTCTAAACATTAAATGGGTCAGTTAAGAACTTAAAGTTTTAAATGCTGATAATTGTATGGATACCTTGAAGCAGGAGCTGAAACTAAAGCATTTATCACTAGTGGAGTAAGTGGGCTTCCCTTCATGAATGATGACCAACCAGGAACTTGGGAAGGCACACTATGAGATATTTGATCGACAAGTCCATTCACATAACCTGGCCAAAAGTATGCTGACGTGTCTAGTAGATTTCTGGCAATACAAGCCTCAACTATCAAATGGCGCAAGTTTCCAGCTGCAAATAAGGATAAAAAGTAGTCAATTTTAGATTGCCTCTTGGAAAATTCAATAATTGTTGATATTTTCTTCCAGTGTTATAAAGTTCAATCAAGATGAATCAAACTTGCTTTCATGCATTGTTTATTTTCTTTAAAATGTGGCATATATAAATAGTTTGTCTTTTTAGAAGCATACTAACATGTCCCATGCCTTCACTAGAAATAAGTCAACCAAATGTGTTTTGTTTCTCTTCTTGTCTGCTTAAAGTGTAAAGATATAGGTGAAGGAAGACATTCTATTCTATTGTATTCAATTGTTGTAAATTGTAATTATATGGTTTTTAGTTGTTAGGATCGTTTTAGCCTAATTTTAGGGTCATATAAAGGAATTTATTTTTGTATGTTAGGCAATTGTACAACTTAGCAGACTCAAAAATGCCATGACACTGGACAACATGCCCTAAACAATACAATCCCATACAAGTTTGAAATTACCCTAACTGAAGCGTTATGAATTTGGAGTTAGAAATGATACTTACAACAGTTTATTGGCATATCTTTCATGCTGATGCACTCAGAGTACGCGTTACTAGCATTGATGCCTGCTATAAACATCATTGCTTTTGCAGCAGCCTGATTGGCCGCAGAAATAACTGATTCAGGTGGAGACAACAAGGTCTGGTAATCCCCCAAACTCTGTAAGCAAGAGATCAAATCTCTACGACGCTTTCTAGGAATCTGTTCTTTACAGTGATCTCCAGTCCTATATTCTGTCTCAGCAGTTGGTGCAATTTCCTCTTCCTTGATGAGTTCAGCAACTACAAGAGTTGTAATAGACAATAACATGCTCAAGCGAGTGTCAAGGTGAGGCTCAGGGCCCTCAATGGGATCTCTTTCCTAAATTTGATGAATTAATTAAAAGAGTTAGTTTCAATTATATACATAGAAGAAGAGTTAATTCCATTCTATACATGGACAAATGTATCATACTGATGCACACCAACATCGCATACACAGTTAATCCGATCGTCCAGTTCATCAAATTCATCAATATGGTGTTAATGGAGGAAATTTAGATAACCAATGATTAAATTCTTAATAATGGAGATCTTCCTCTGCTATTAAGAATAAGGTTTGTTGTATGGATATTAATTTGATCCTCAGAATAAATCCATTCCCATTCTGGCATCTCTAACTAAAATGAAGTGAATATACTTTTATGATCAAATTATACAAGACAGTTAGATACAAATCAATAATATTAATGGACTCTTCAGAGAATTCTAAACTTGGTCGACAATATATATATATATATATATATATATATATATATATATATATATATATATATATATATAATCCCTTTAAAATACTGACATTCAAAGTTTTCCAACACAGTTAAAAATTAGGCTGTGTGTGGATTGAACCAAGACTCCTCCAACTAGACATCAAATTTATATGCTGCCAAAATATGCACTGAATTCAAAAATAATTGTAGTCTTGAGAAAAATGTTTATAGTTTTATGGTGAAACATACGAACCCTTTGAACAAGATGTAGAGCTGCCATCCAAAGACCTAAGAAACTTTCATGCCAAGTGGTGTCATTAATTGCTTGAAGGGCCTTCACAGAACCTGTACAAATAAAAACACAAGTTTCAATATTATTAAATGCTCTTTAGATAGAATTGTAAAAAGTTTCTTTGAGAAGTTGATTGACAGTTAATAATTAAACAGGATTTACCAGTAACAATTTCAATGGCACTTGTTGCATTGACTTGTGAACAATCCATTGCATCTTCTAGAACCAAATCAAGAGGAAGCCAAAGAGCAGAACGACTAGTTCCATGACAAAGACCAGCAGAAGAAGCCAGAGGCCCACATGCCACTACCTTGTGGAACTCTTGCAGGTAGCTTTTATTGTATTCCCGAGGCATAACTTTGCGAGTATTTGACATCAACTGAACAATAGCCTCTGGTGTCATAACTTTTGAATTTCTTAATGCTGATGAGTTCACTACAAGTACCTGTACATGCTGGGTGAAATCCCCCCAATGTGTGGGCCTGATAAAGTTGCAAGCAAGTAATGATAGTCAAGTTTCAAAGACTGTTGCAATTTGAGAAATGAAATGATTGTCACTATAGCCATCCCCAAACAGTATAAAAGACTTGGTTAAGGGATAATTATTTAGAAATGATCTCATTCGACAGATGCAACAAAGCCAACTGAGAATTGTATCATTTCTATGGTTAATACAATATGTGACAAAATTCAGTGATACTCAATTCACTTCTACTTTAGAAAGAGTAAAAAGAAGAGTGCAAAAAGTAAAGTTCTGACATGTTTCTGTGGGCCAAGTGAAGAATTCTGGAAGTCACATTGTTTTGCAGAAATTGACCAATTAGCTCGATAGCCATCACAGTATTTACACATTGCAGTCTCTCTTGATGGTTAGTCCTCTTCTCGTCATAACTATCCTGACCATCTAATTCCATATTCTGAGGTTTAGATATCCATCTAAAATCTCTATCTGATGTAAGTTCCAGCAACCCTTCATCATCTAATGACGCGTCCAGTAACTGCCAAACAATTGAAAATATAAATTCCACTACAAGAATACCAGGTTCATTGGCTGGGACACCAAATATTTCAGAAAGCTGGAGAACATTGTCTACAGAATTGATGATCCTGCAAGTATAAGAAAGCCTATAATGAAATTGTACATAGAACAATCATTTATGAGAATGATATTAAAAAAAACATAAAATCCAAGAAACTTCACAAATAGACATGTTATATCCCAATTAAATCAGCATTATCCACTAGGAGGTAGGATGGGTATAGTATGGGCAAATCCCATTATGCCACATAGATCAGAAATTCATGCCAATTGCTCCAAGCTGCCAACTATCATTATCACATGCTTCAGCAAGTAAAGCACCGCACTTGGGAGGCAAACTTGTCAAAAACCAATGTCTTCACCTCTAAGAGTGAACTTAATCCCAAAGACAGACACCAAAAAATCTCAGGACTTTGCATTCCCGCACAAACCACTCTTGAAACCTCCTTAGTCTTTTGGATTGGTGCATAGAGACAAAGGTCTAAGTTCTAACACCTTGGCACAACACCTCTTAGGAGAAAATGTGTGAAGGCCTTCTCAAGGGAAAAACAAAGATGTGCTTTGTCCCTTAACAAAGACATGTGTTGAGTGCTCAGACTCTGTTGTGCTTGCAAAAGCATCAACAGGCAAGCTGCAGAAGGAGCACACACCACAAAATGGCAACGTGGAAAGGGTCTAAATGGTTCTCATTCTCACATGTGGAAGGCACAAGCTAAAACCTTAGCTATAAATATCCAACATTCCCCAATAAGGTTTCATCATTTGAAGAACAAGCTTGCCTATGTTCTTGTACTTCTTCTAAAAAGAGCAAGGAAAAGAAAATAGCTTGCCTTTTTTCTGCTGCATCCTCCATTTTGGCTCACAGAGATAAGTCTTCCTCATTTCATTATCTATTCGATGAGTTGCTTTGCCTCTCTCGTCTACCCTCCAATCTCCTTAGGAAGTCTCACCTTGACTCATCAGTGTTACACCTCCTTACCCTATTTATATCTCAATCTATACTCCAGCACACACATTCAAAAGATGGAAATGGAAAATAAATTTAGCTTGATGCAAAATCATTCACTAACATTACTAATTGAGAGGAAGTGCAAAAGAAGTATTTTTGTAGCTATCATCACATACTTGGATATTAACGCTTTGATAATCCGAATACAATAACATCACTAGGCAATATCAGACATATGGAGCTATGATGTGTCGTAATATAAGAAGGAAAGAAATCTAAGTTAGATTGATTTTCATAACACTTGCATTGACAAAGCATTGAATATTGACAATCAAAAGCACTTGGTACAATCATACTGCTCATTGCTGAAGAGCTTTGGTAAATAAAAATAATAACAATAACTTACATCTGGTAATTTGAACACTTTATATGAGATATAAGTGTGAATACATGTCTCTTAAGGAGTTCCATATAAAGCCTAAATGCTGCTGGCTGGGAACGTCGATTTGGAATAACCCTGTAGAAAACAAAGGGTATGATGTGTGTCTTAAATGCTGTAACATTAAAGAGACTCTGAAAACAACTAAGAAAGAACATTCTTAATGAAGATTCTCCAGAATATTAACAAATGAAAAAACCATTCTGCAACACCAAATATAAAACTACAGTACACAGATTTCCAGAAATGGATGTAAGGCTTTAAACTTTTACTGCATCTCTCAAGGCCTCACAAGTTATTGCATATAATTATTACTCCAATATCAAATGCAACAAATCTTAACAACAAAAATAAAAATAAAAAATGCAATGAATGACCACCAGCAACTTAGTGAACAAAAGAAAACATGCCATGATTACTAATACACGAAGCATCATAAACTAAATCATCTCTTGAAAGAAAGCAAAAATGGCAACATCAGCAACATCTAGAATGCTACACACACATTCATTTATAACCATGAATATTCTCCAATATACAATCATTTAGGAAGAAGAAAAAAAATTGTCATCCCAACACAATTATAAATTCTCCATATCAAACATAATGGAATCAAATAGTTAGATAAAACCATTGTCAGACTCTACCAGTTTAATCTGAAACCAATCCTTTCTTGTGGAACATCTTAACTGAGGTGGGATCCAATTGAATCAAACAGTAGCAATCAGTCTACCACTTTCAAAAAAAAATATCCCAATTTCAATTGCAAAAAACCCATTAATGATATTTTTGCCACACACAAAAGAAAATCCCCAGAAAACAAATAAGTTACATAACAACATCAAACATAAACTCAAAACAGGAATACAGAAAAACATGGACCTTGTGGAAAGCAATGCAAGGACAAGAATAGGAGGCACGATATTGAACATTAAAGCCTTTTCAAGGAATTTCCAAGCAGTGGGAACATTATTGTCCCAACAAATGTGGGACACCAAAAGGGTGGCTAGCTCAGGGGAGGGCAGAGGAACCCCAGCAGAGTTCAAATTGGATGATAGCTGAATTGCCCACAACATCGGATCACCACCCTTTTGTTCTGCCATCTTTGTTAGCTCAAGGACATCGTCCCAGATTCTGGGACGCGAGCTAACTGCCATTAATGGTTCATATGTTGTACAGAGAAGTGAAGTTTGACGGAGAGAGAAAAGGGGGAGAGTAATTTGATGAGTTGGCAGGGTCGGTTGGTTGGTTATGGCAAATTGGGTTTGTATTATAATGCTGACAAATATATAATTGGGTATTTGTCAAAAAGTCAATGTCTCGAGGTCGAGGCCATGTGGGGTGTTAAGGCCAAAGGGCACTCATGGGATTAGAATATTAAATTTTCTTCCATAATTTTTATTTTTACTTTCACAAATTCTCTTTTACATTTAAGGCCGAATAAAAAACGGACAAAATAAATTATCAAATTGAATCGAAATTTTTTAATCAAATTATTTTAATTATTAAATTATTGTACTTAATTTGGCTATAATCATGTAGTTATTTAATATTCGGATTTGGTTTCAATTTTTAAAATTATATTATTCGGATACCAGAATAATTGAATTAAATATTATAAAAAAAAGTTCTTAACTTTGTTCCATGGTTATGTATTTATGTATTGTGTCCTAAAAAAATGTACTTGTGTATTATTAATTTAAAATTATTAAACTAATTTATGAATTATTATGATTGTAGATTCTAGTCAAATATTTTTTAAAAATTCTAGTGTGAAATTTGAAATAAATTTTTTAATCGGATAAAAATAGGTTCAGATTTTGATTATTTACCGAATAACCGAATAGTATAATTTGGTTATACGATTAGTACTAATTTTAAATATTTATTCAGATAATAAAATTATATAAAATACACTATTTAATTATAACTGAATAAACAATTCAATTCGATTATAACCGAATACAATCCTTATTCACATTATAGATATATGGTTTTACAAGTTCTGACATCATGTATATCTCCTTGTCAAAATGAAATATAATAAAATAGCCGATGTTAAACTTAATCAGTTACTAAAGTTTCAACCTAATTTTGATTGAAAAATCAAAATTTCTTCTAATATTATGGACTAGAACATATTTTTACTGTCTCTCTCAAATTATTTTGAAACTATTCAACTCAAAATATTTATAGGAATAACAAAAGAATTGATGATACATTTTCGTTCATCGGAGAAATAAACGTCCTTGATTTAAAAAAAAAATAGTGTTATCTGCTCCTATAAGATTAAAACTTTTGATATATAACCGAGAGTTTGAGCTCTTAGGTCAACTTTGTGGAATAGTATCATAACAAATGGAATATTTGTTATGAATTATTTTATATATATATATATATATATTCCTTATGTATCTCTTTTTACAACAAATTTTGAATTTAAAATCTGTCTTATTCTTTCAAAAAATAATTTCACAGTTACTTTTAATATCCACGGAATAAATCGGAAAGACAAGGCATATGTGGGCAAAAAAGCTCGGAATACATCAGATTTTCACTTAAATGAACTAATAGTGCTCTCTCACTTCTATAAAATAAAAATAAAATAAAAAGTTTTCAATGATTTTATTTCTTAATTAATTTATAAGATTTTTTCAAATATATGTAAACGTATTCAAACATATACATGTAAGGGTGTAAATTAATCGAATCAGATCGAATATTGAATTGCTTAAATTTAGTTCATAAAATTTATCCAGTATTAAATAAGATTTGATTGAATCTCGTTTAGTTACTAAGTCGGACAAGATCTCGAATTGAGTCCAAAAAGTTTAAACTTTTTAAACGAATATAGTCCGAATATTAATAGAAAATTGTAATTTGAAGAAATTCAAATAATTTATCGAATTTTAAACTTTGTTCCTATTTGAATCGTTTATATTTTAAATTGAGCTCGAATCGAACTTTTAGACGAGTAAATATGAACCGAACTCAAACTGTTTGATTCATTTTACAACCTTATATACATGTAGTCTAAAAGCCTGATTCTTGATTGGAAGAAGCAAATATTTTAGTTTAATGAATTTGGTACGAGAATCATAGCAAATGAATCCCTTTCGCAACCATTGAATTGCATACAAACAAATAATGCCTAGTAATAAATTCATATTAAAAAGTATACCCAACTGTTGTTGCCCTTCGTTTCCCCCCCTTTTAATCGTCGATAAAGGCAATTGAGAAGTTTATATATTGTGGTTAGGGGTAGGGGTGGTAGGTAGAGATGGTGATATCTTACTACTCTATCATGCAAGGTGATTGATAATGATATTGCTCTAGGTATGGGAAAAAAGAAGGCTAACTCTTTTTATCTCCAACTTTGGGGTGTAGCTTTATTCTTATGGAGTAGTCTTTACACTGTGTATATCATTATCTCTTGGTAGGTAAGCTTGCAAGTCGTACAAAAATTATAAATTAGGGACCATTATTACCAAACAAAATCCAATATGTATGGTTCAACACCTCCAACTACTTCATATCTTCTTTGTTTTTTTTTTTAAATAAAAAAAGAGGAGAAGGTTAAAATTTAAAATTTAAAATTTAAAATAGAATATTTAATTTCTATAATATGTAGCATTATTTTTATTTTCCTATTGATAAATAAAAACGATCGTCGTACTCATCTAAAATATTATGATTACATTTGAACGCACAATATATTTATTTTTTTAGGGTGTCAAATTGAAACCTCACTTCTCTATTAAAGCCCTTTGAATTAAACAAAAGTTGTTATGTTGATGTACATTAGTTTTTATTTTATTTTTATTTATTACTTATTTATTTATTTGGAATATATTATTTCTAAAAAGATGAGTTAATTTCGCAATATTTCTGTATACTAAGTCAACACTTTATGACCTTCCTTTCATTTTCTTTTGGTGGGGTTATAGTTTGGTAAAGGTCATTCCTCACATGTTGCTTCATAACTGGTAAATGAAAAAGTTACACAGCATGTCTGGATAGCGGACGCCAAAGATAAGTTTATTTAATGGGATTGTGGATATTTTTTTCTTCTTCTTCTTTTTATTTATTTATTTTTTTTGTGACAAAACTGATAATTAAATTTCAAAAAATGAGAAATAAGTTGGTTAACATCTCCATTCAAAAGGATTTAGACTAATGCATTTATTAGTTACTACCTAATCAAACAGTAAAAATAATTTAGCAAATATATATATATATATATATATATATATATATATATATATATAGTAAAAATAGTTATAATAGTGAATTAGGTGAAATTGGTTGGTCATCTACATGATGTTCCTTGTGAATAGGTCCAAGTTGGTGAGGTTTCAATGTTATACTGTGCAATTTGGAGGTTACAAAGAACACGGGAGATATTTGTAAGAAATAAAAAACATTACATTTTCTTCCTTGAAGCATATATGATTTTTTTTAATTTAAAAAAATTTGTATTAATAGTGGTAGTAACTTCTTTTCATGTTAAATGCAACTAGACTAAAATAAGAGTAACCCTAAGAATCCTGAGAGAAATCTAAAAAAAAAGAGACAAATTTAATTCAATTGAAAAGAAAAACACAATTTCACAAAAAAAAAAAAAAAAATAATGTATCAACCAATTCTTTCAAAATTAAAAGGAATCTCCAGCCAGGTACAAACCAACAGGGGGGGGGGGGGGGGGGGGGGGGGGGGGGGGGGGGGGGGGTTGAGCACTAAAGTTCATAGCATGAAGACGGTGTTTAATCCATATTTATATTTTATCCATGGAGAATAATGGTGACATGGATGAAAGGAACAAAGCAAACAAAATGATGATGGTGCCATTCCACCACTTGAGTAGCAACATTTAATAAAATTTTCAATACTTTAATATCGCACAGAAAACTTTGTTATCACAACCAACAATGGCCAAATATTTATATAATAGAGGTGTCTAGTATTTAATATATTTTTTAATTAAAATTTAAAATACTATTCGAAACTGTGACCAGATGTTTCCGAACTGAGTTTAATGATTCATTTAAATAGTATTACTTTTAAAGTAATTTATAATATTTATAATTATATTAACGTAAATAAAATTAATTTTTTAATAATATTTGAAATAATTAACTTTTTAAAAATTAATGTTAACCTTATAACTTGAAAACGATAAATTATATAAAAAGTTGCGCTGTTGTGTGCCTGGATATTGCATTCCAAATTTGGCCGTTCAGACATAGAAACTGCTGAATTTTCATTCAACTTATGAATATGGGAGGAAGTAAAGAAAAGTAATGGGACATCATACGGCGCCCCTGCACTTATAACTAGGGGTGTTTAAGTAAATCGGTATTTTTTATTTTGTACTGAATCAATTTATATCGATACTTTTTAATTTTTTTAATACTTTTTAATATTAATACAGAGATTTCTGAATTTTAGTACAAACCGATATACTGAAAGAACTGATTTTTATATAATAATAAATTAATATATATTATAATACTATATTAATATTAATTATAATTATATATATTAGTATACGATATTACTAAAAAGTCGAACCGACTTTGTACCAAACCGATTATTTAATATCGGTACTATTTCTTAATTTTCAATGATTCAAAATGGGTACCGGTTCAATTTTTTTAATTCCGATACAGTTCTTTACCATTGAACACCCCGGTATGGCACCTCTAGATCTCACCACAATATAAAAGCAATTCCCGCAGTTCGATTTGGACCGTCTCTCTTTAACAAATACTAACAATAGATTGCAATAGAGTAGTGCCACTAGCATTTGAATAAGGAACCACCCTCACAAACCCACTTTTATCCATATTATTATGCAAAATTACCCTTTAAAATTTTCTATTTTTTCCTAGTATGTGGATATATAGGTTACAAATTTATTGCCCATGTTAAATTTGTTTTAGAGTAATATTTTGTTTTATTATTATTTTACACTTTGTTTAATTAATACGTTGCCATTTGTTTAATATGTTTAAATCATTATTTTGCCCATGGTTTAATTAATATTTTGTCATTTGTTTAATCAAAAAATTTGACCTGATGCTTCTGAACTGAGTTTAATGAATATTTACTAGAAACTATATGCTACCATAGATAGATAGATACAAGTACCAAATTTAGATGCCTGTATCAGCAGCATCGTCTGATTCATATAAGTGGAAGCCAAAACAAATTTGATCATCAGAAGTCTTCATCCATTTTGAAGACAAAGTTTTTGGTACCATCTTGGAGACTTGACATAACAGAAGCCTTCTGATAATCGCCCACCCTTCTCTCAAAAAAGTTAGCTTTTCCTCTGCTCAATCAAGCAAA
This sequence comes from Hedera helix, assembly GCA_947179155.2. NCBI lineage: Eukaryota > Viridiplantae > Streptophyta > Magnoliopsida > Apiales > Araliaceae > Hedera > Hedera helix. Next base: position 33,622,055 of record OX359281.1, read on the forward strand.
TAAAGCAGAAACATGTTCGAGTTAAATCCAAGTATAAACTAACCGAGATGATATATAACTATGCCCTTACAAATGATTTACAGGCCAAAAGTCCAGAACAAATTATTTATAACTTCTAATTCACAATTCAAAACCCCCAAAAAACAGAGGAAGAAGACGACATTGACTTATAGATGTTGATTACCATTTATTCTAAAATGCACCCGATCACACATTTTCATAATATTCACCAGGTACTAGCTTCATGCATAAATTTGCTAAAAGAGCATCAGGATTGGGACCTCTATGCAATGGGTCTTCCCAAATATCTCGAATACAAAATGATCGGATCAAAAACGGCAACATTAAGAAGCTGATCTCACTTGCTGTTCAAAACAGTGAAAATCCACGAACTAGAGGCCTAGAATAACCATCTTATCCAAGAGAATTAGAAGAGAATTAGATGTCTCAAACACCAACCATAAAGTGGTAAGTAGTCATAAGTCCACTATATTTGGCATATCTCAAGCACTAAAGAGTTTGTGCTTTCGGTCTAAGGATCGTAAAAGAAGCTTAAACGCTAATGAGTTCTAACTTTAGGTCCACGAATCGCATAAAATGTTCAATCACATAAACAGGACAAACTACGGGTATTTTTCCTATTCAACACTTTAATGAAACCAATCAGACGATCTGACACTTGATTTCATCGGGAAAAAAATTTGGAATGGCGGTGGAAACCGCAGCCCCTAACCTAAAGGTATGCATCGGAAAAATCACCAGGTGCATGCAATACCCCACCAACCCGAAACACTGTGTAATCCCATATTAAATTATGTGTGGGTGGCCACAACGAGATCTAGCAATTTAGGGGTTTATCATTTTTTTACAAGTAGATTTCATCAAATACTTACTGCAAAGAGATAAATTCCATCCAGTCAAAGGGATTTTCTACATTGTACTTCCTCTGGTATCCTAAGGCAACCTGAAAGAGAATAAATATATCAACACCCTTATCTAATAAACAACTAAACAATTAACCGCAAGTAAGAGAATCAAATGATCTTACCAACAACCTGTCAGCAACAAACTTTATATATTGGCTCATTAGTGTTGAATTCATGCCAATCAATGCACATGGGAGGGCCTCACAAACAAACTGAATCTCTATTTCGACAGCATGGTTCACAATGTGATGAACTTTTTGCCATTGCAATTGATTACACAGTAAACTACAAACAAAATAATAAATAAATAACTAAATTCATTGGTACTTCTTGCCACGTCCGCTTCCCAACTTTCTCTTTTTTTGGGGAAGAGGTATTAGAGAAAGCATTCTATAGAGATATGATTATATATTACAGGCATGCATCAATTTTGAAGGAAAGCAACCTGTATAAAAGGCAGGCAAAGTCGCAGTGAAGACCCTCATCTCTAGAAATAAGCTCATTTGAGAATGTTAACCCTGGCATCAATCCCCTTTTTTTAAGCCAGAAAATGGCACAAAAGCTGAGAAGAGAAAGACAATCATAAGTGATTTGAGAATGGCAAGCTTGGCAAGAAAGTGTAATTCCAGCATTGTAAAAGAAGAATCCCTAAAAGAAAGCCATCAGTTTAGCATAAACTTACCTTCCTGAGAAAAAAATTCCTTCAATACATGCAAAAGCAACAAGTCTTTCTGCAAATGAGGTAGAACTGCATATGGAGATAGGTACTATGAGCTGATAGCAGTAACTTGCATTGCTTCTTAACATATTGTGTTCCAACTAGAGCATGCAAATAAACTAAACACAATACAAAAGGCTGAACGAGTTGATATAGAGAGTTTATCTGTTTCAGTTTAATTTAACAGATAGCATAAAAGGAGATAACAGCTTGTAATTTCAGCTATATTAATAGAAATTGATATTCAAATAATGATAAATGATAATAGAACACGTAATTACACTTTACAAAGATACACAAAATCAATTATATTTCTCTATCTGCATAATCTATTTAGTAATTCTATTTCTTTATTCGCATAACCTACTTCTCTTATGAGCATTATACTTGATATGGATTTGAGCCATGCATGAAATACACCAGAAAATGCAAAAAGAATCAAACAAATGTCTTAACTTTGAGCCTTATGTTTAAAATAATTTCTTTTTTCCTGTCTGGATATACATACTCCGCAAGAAACTTTCAATAGAAGTTCTGAGAGTATTATAGAAGAGAACCACAATAAACCCATAGAACTGAAAATTTCAAAATCATTTGTTTTTCCGTATCTCACTATGGTAAGAATCTATCCAACCCCTAATGAGGAAACCCGAATGAGCAAACATGTGTGGCACGCTCACACAAGGAATGTGAGAGAGAGAAGAAAGAACACCATCAATAGACATGATAATAAATTGGTCTAGGAAGAACTTCAAATTTTAATTTTATTTGTAACATCTGGCAATGGATTAAAGATTACAGGCTTTCAGACTAGAGGTTTTTAAACATATCTTAGCTAATTTTTTATGATCAAATGCTTTGCTTAGGGAGTAAACTTCTTCTCTGCTTTATATTTGTACACCATGAATGATCAAGCCTGAGTCTCCAGGTATAGTATTTTGCCATTTATTTATTATTATTTTTTTGGGGGGTGGGGGGGACAAGGGAATGAGAGACATGCATATACGAAGGCACAAACTAATACTGGCAACAGAGTTAGACAATAACTTTCCACGTCAATGCAACTCAACATGACACGTATAGATCATTTACAAACTAAGAGTAAATAATGCAGATATACCCTCACTTTATATAGCCTTCCAATACCATTTGGTATATTCTCATATTCCATAATAGATGACAAAGCATTACTTCAAAACTTAATAAAGAATATCATTTAATCAAGGCTATCCTCAGTCAAAAATAACTATGTCCAACTGATCTATAAAGGTGCATGATAAGAATGTGTGATACCTTTTTATCCAATTCAAAGCCCACTCAGCCTTTTGAGCAACACAAGGAATGTTTTCAATTGCATTGAACAATCTATGCTTCTCTCTTGAATCTTTAATGTATGTTTCCAAAAGCAAGCTGTACATCTCTAAAATAGCAGGTCAAAAATATTCAAGATCAGACAGATCATGATTCTGAGTAAATCATCACATGAAAGACTTATAAAGCTCTACCAGAATGTATATTCTCCATAGCAATCTGAAATCCATAAAAAGCTCGAGCCTGTAAAAGCATAAGAAGGGTTGATACTAATCAACTTTAGAGTAGGTGGCATAAATGACAGCATTAAAACAGAATTCAGTATTGACAAAATCACCAAAACAATGCTGGTATCAATGTCAGATAATGTTTACAGCCACTAAATTCAAGAATTCATCCAATTATCGCCAGCTGATTGCCGTCTGTACTTGTGAAGCACAATCTACATACTTGAAAAAATAAAGCAACTCACTCCTACTTGTACCTTCTCAAGGGTAGTGGCAGCGGGTTCCACTATCATAAGGGAAACAAAAAGAAAAAAATAAATAAAAATTCACTCCTCTATGGGGGCAAGTCATAGCAGCTCCAATCTTCTCGCAACTTACTTCCATTATTTTAAACTGCTGAAAAAGTCGCCTATGTTCAGATTTCCATTTCTCCTGGCAAGACATGACCTAATACTCAACCTATACCTCTAAGATATAAGAGAACTGATGTTATCTGTTGATGACTTTGCAGAATCTCTATCTAGTTATTCTTTCTAATGGGAAAGGAAATCAACAGTGGTAAAATTTTATAGAACCCTCCTTATTATGAGCCATGATGGTAATTTAGTTGAAGCAACAACCCTTTACAGTAAGGTGTAATTCTTCTGAAAAATCTATCCTGACAATAAGTAACTCTATGCTGTAAAGATAGGTGTTAAATAATTACAGAAAAAACAGAAAATTGTGATAAATTAACTTTTTGAAACAAGACCTAATTAAAATATCATATGATACCCAAGAATCTTTATAGAACATTACCATATAAATTCATAAATTTACCTCAGGAATTTGAACATCATTTAAAAATCTTGCAGCCAAATTTTCCAAAACAATCCCATCCGATGCAGCAAAAAAAGCCAGTACATGGCTTATGAAATGTTTCTCAGATGTAGACAAAGTTTCCCAGTGCTGCACATCAAGAGAGAGATCGACCTCCTCAGCTGAAGCCCGATCAAATAGTTATTAGAGTAATGTAGGAAGGAAATACGATGGTCGTTGAAAAATAATTTGCTAGAAGGAGAAAAAATATCACGTATGCACTACATTGTTATCTAGTCAACAAGTAAATAAATAAACCACACAAAAAAATAATAAAATTGATATACCCTTCGGTATTGGATTTGGATCAAACGATATCAAAATGATATACATCTAACGAACAAATATACATTTGCCACCACTCCCAACATTATTAATTCTTCTTATCACTCTCACCATTCCTTTTCCCTGTCCTTGACGCCCCAGTATGCTTAATTGTGCGAGCTAATATTTTGATACAACAGTAAAGGAAAAAGCAGCTAGCCCTGACCTAGTTAGAGCAGCTAGGAAGCATCCTTCACGATCTTACGAGCTATTGCCATATTCCCAGACTGGATACTCCGATTCTCAGGATTCTTTCCTCCTTTATAAATTATGTGTTTTGAATGATATATTGTTTATGACTTCATGTTTATAGAAATATGAAATTTATATTGTTTGTTGTATGTTTGTTGTTTTTCTATTACACTATCTATTTTGTTGAATGGTTTATATATATATATATATATATATATATATATATATATATAATGAAAAAATATGCTTCTTAGAAGAGCATGCATCACCACTTTCTCAAAATGCAAGCTTTAAAATGTTGTGTATTAACTCAAATACCTTCAAAGTTGTGTGAGGGAGACAATCAAGCTTCGATTTTTAGCAAATAACCTAAGTGAAGCTATAAACCTACCTCATGCTTTTTAGAGAGACATATTAGAAGAGTAAAGCGGTGAGTAAAATGGAAGGAAAAGGGGTTCTCCCCATGTTTGGTAAAGAGGAGAAAGGGACGAAAAGTAATGATCTCCTCCAAGGAGCAAATCTCTTGTTTCATAAATTTGCGCTAAAAATGGAAAGGAAAAGAGTTGTTGATTGTTCCCTAGTCTTTGAAACCCTATCCAGTAGTTAGTGATTCAGCTGCTATAATGCAGATGGCTACGACAGAAAAATCATTAAATAGTGAATTCACTCCTCTCTCTCTCTCTTACTACAACCAAACAATATAATGTGCCTTCCTCTTCACCTTTCATCCTTGCCTTCCCCTTCCTTTTCTCATACTAAACAGGGCACAAGTCTAACATGTGTGAAGTGTAAACAAAACTGTACAGGGGCTTAACGGATTTGGTGCTTGCTGATCTCCAAATTATCTAGTCCTCGTGCTACTATATCATTATAAAGGCCTTCTAAGGGAATGGGATTCAATATATATCCTTAAAGGCATGGAGTGCACTGGTAAAATTTTGCAAAAATTGTAAATGGGACTCTTTCGCTATCCGAACTTCTCTAATACTTCAAATTGCACAGCGAATTTCTCACCATTACAATGATTCCCAGATTGTGCCACCAAAAGTAACTAAAATAATTAGAGCCCTCAACTTTAAACCAATTAACTAAACGAAATAATACCCAATTTGACAAAAAAAAAAAATCTTCCCAATTTCAAGTAATAAACACAAGTATTCTACTTATGACCACCCACATCAATTTAACAAGTCAAACGTACAACTACCAAAACTTGTAACTGCATAATCACATGCTCAAATTCGATGCACACATATATAAGGAAAAGATACAATTTTGGACAATTAATGCATAAAGTGTACAAACGAGATATCCAGCAACAAGAAATTATATATATATATATATTACCTGTCCAAAAACTGGCTTCAGCCTTCTTATACATCTCCCAAAGTTGAGGGTATTTAATGGGAAACATACAAAACCTCTGGGGTTGTACCATTAATATGGGCTCCACTTGTTGTTGTTGTTGTTCTTCTTCAATTTGACCTCCCTCCATTCCATTTCTCAAAGAACCCATTTTCTCTTTCTGTATAATCTTTCTCTCTCTATCTTTGCATAATATTTATATAAAAGGGTTTGTGAGGAAATAGAAGAAAAACCCAACAAAAACCCTTCCCGCAGAAGACACTAATTGACTGGGTAGGTTTTGATTGTAACGGAGATTTCTTTTTCTGTCATTTGCATGGGGCTAATGTCTTGTCATTCTATCGGCAGAAGATTGGAAGTTTTAACAAGCGACGTCGTTGTAGTGAAGTCTATATAATATTTCCATACAAAATAAACTGAATGTAATTGTTGTTGTTGGGCTGGGCCAAAAATTTGGACTGGTTTTGGAGTGAGCCGTACTTTGTGAATATTAGGGTTTTTTTTTATTTACTAAAAATATTAATATATACATAGAATGTATTTACATAAAAGAATAAAAAGAAAAATTAATAAGAATTTTTAAATTTGAAATTTAATATTACAAAATTGTCCAAAAAGATTGTGTCTAAATATATCTTATACAAACTTTAATATACAAGAATATATATATATATAAGCTAGGTGAGGTCCATATGCCAAAGTTCAAACCCTTTTTCAAGAGTTCCTCCTCCCATGCAATATAAAAGGTAGCAAAGTTGAGTTAGGTATAATATCGTTGGAGCATCAAACTCAAGTAGAGTGTTCTTTGATTCCAAGTAAAAGTGAGTTCATCTCCGTATAGCCCACAACTGAAGCTATTAAAAGTGAATCTCTTGGATATGGCTCCAAATCATTTTTTGTTTGCTCTTCTAATAGTTGTAGCAGTTATCGCCTAATGAGAGCTGGGCTTAATACTACAATCGCCATTTACTGCGACTTTCTCAATATGTTGGGATTGCTATATAATTGAGTCGAATAAAACATAAACTAGGTAGGTCACAAACAACTTGAGAAACATGTTTCACTAGTAATTCGACCTCAATTAACCTTACAACCCACGATTACACAATACATTAATGAAATACTATGTTAAAAATAAATTTTAATGTAGCGTTATAATTTTAACACCATTCATATATATATATATATATATATATATATATATATATATATATATATTTTACAAATATATTTTTATTTGTTATATAATTTTAATAATAAATTAAAATTAATTCACTACAAAAATATATATAGGTAATAGCTACTAATAATATAATAATAAAATTATTTTATTATTTTTCTTTCAAATAAAGTACCAACTCTTTTTATAACACATCTTTTGAATATATATATATATTATCAGTATATCAAATTTATATACGGGATATCAATTTTTAAATAGAAATAAAATCTCCCACAACTCATCCAAGACGTGACACAACCCATTTTAACTTAAATCGCTTTGCCCCAAGCTTTGAGACCGGCCCGCTCGTTTAGCAAGTCACTACCAACCACAGAACCACAAATCTAGCCAACTGCATTTGTGTTCCGGAATCATTCTACTGTCCCTTTATAACAGACGTAAGCGATGACATCATTTTCTGTATATATTAATAGGGTTCGTTTAATGTGTGTCCTAAGGGCATACACTAAGCAAGAAAAATAAGAGATGAGATCCGTTAAAAATTATTTTTTTATATAGTTGTACTGAATTCAATACATGGGGTCCACTAGTATATTATTTTTTTATACATTAAATTTAGTGCGCTACATAAATAAATAATATTATACATTATTTTATACGCTTAATATGTACTCTAAAAACACAAATTAAGAAAATCCATATTAATATCCCGACCGGCCGTTCCCACGAAAAATTATCAGCTGGTCCTCGGGTCTGGGGACCAATTGGTGCACCGTATCAATTATATATTATCATTTGTATTAAATTTAGATAAATTTTAACAAATCACTGGATTCAGATCTCATATAAATGAATCGTGAACCAGTACCGACTTTCTGTCCCTGCTTAAGTATACGAATTGTATACAACATAAATTGGTGTCGTATGTATACTGGATTGTGTATCTGTGTAATCCTACTATAAGCTTAAATCGAGAAGAATAAGATAAAGATGTCAGGCCCTCAGTGCTGTGCAAATCCACCAAGCCTGAGCTCAAGCTATGGAGCAGGGCATGTGGAAGAGCTTGGAGGCCTCAAATCGTACGTTGTTGGCTCCTCTAATTCCCAGATTGCTGTTCTTCTTGTCTCTGATATATTTGGTACGAGCTTTCATAATTTATTTTTTTTGATTTTTGATTTGGGTAAGTGGGTGTTACCCTTTTCGGTTTATTTTTGATTAATTTTGATGGGTATTTTTTACCCTTTTATTTTATATGCATAGTGATGAGTTCTTTTTGGTGTAGCAATTAGCATTTGAGTAACTGATGCTTCTCATTGGATTGCAAACAAACTGTTATTTAATTATTTAAAATCTCTATTTTGCATATTTTGAACTTGGTGATTCTAATTTATAATTTCAATTTTTGTGATCGTAGCTTCTTTTTATATTTTGTTTTGGTTTTTAGGGGAAATTCTAGTTCTTTGACAGAGAAAAGCTACATATAGCTTCCTTTTAAAAAAACTATGGTTCGTGTAGAAAATGGAATGCTTTTTTTCAGGGATTAATACTCTTTTTGCTTAAAGTACCTTTTCTTTTTCCTTTAAAATTTGATGGAGAATAAATTTAGGCCAGGGAGTCTGAGTTATCCAAAGCTCTGTATGTATTTCTGTGTCTATATATGTGTGGTTTTATACAGTCTTCCATTGATGGCATCATTGTCATTTGTGAATTTACATGTGCGATTTTATTTGGCAGGATATGAAGCTCCACTGTTAAGGTATGGTTATTCTCAACTCTATTAATATCTTTCCTCCCCCCCCCCCCCCCCCCCCCCCCCCCCCCCCCCCCCCCCCCCTCTCACGCAATTGATGAAGAAATAGTTGTCCGGCTGATAAATTCATAACGCACTAAACTACTTCATTGATGTTTGTATCAAATGCATACTACAATATACATAAATTATTATTCTTTGTATCATACCAAATCTAGAGGCAAAGTTGTATGAAATGCTTAGCCATATGTTCCCCACATATTTATATTGTTTTGTTGCAAACATTCACACACAAAAATTTGTGTTGATGTTTAAATTTGTGTTCTTGGCTCATGCATTAGTGCGTGTGTATTGATCATGCATGTATGAGTGTGTTCAAATGTTTGCCAAAGCATAGGAATGTGTGCATGCATTGGTGCTTTTGATGCTATAATGATATTTTTCTGGTTGAGGAGGTTAGCTTGTCAAATATCTTTCGTGCCCAGATACTATTGTTTAGTACTGTTTTAAAGTGAATTTCAAAATATGCTGAGGTAATTTATAACCTAAAATGTAATCAACTCGGTATGCTTGAAGTAGTAAAACCGATATTACATTGTAGTTTCTCATGTAATAATTGAAGCATTTTATTTTGTTAAAGAGCAATGCTTTCTTATTTTTATTTCTCTTCAAAGTCTTCTTCCTTTAATCATTTTTTCAAACTGTTTAAAAAATGAGAATTGATAATTCCAAAAGTAAAAATGATAGTTCCAGAAGATCTCTCTCACATGAATAGTAAATGGGTCTCATACCTATGTGAGATTTTACTTGTGGAAATAACAATTCCCTTAAAAAATAATGAACAAACTGGATCTGTATCTTCAATTATTAAACCTTATAAAGTTATTCTGTCAAGCAGGGGTCAAAAAACTACAAAATCCTTTTGCTATTTAGTATTGCTAGAAACAGTTCTCCATTCTCTACAGTGTTAAAATAAATTGTATTAAAGCTGGAATTTTTAAGAATCTGATATGTGATATTTTAGACTTTATTCCAGGGATTTGCTTTTCTTCACAGTTTTTGTTTGATAACAGGGCACGTTTGTCAAAACACACTCTTCATCTTTGCATTACTTGGTAGATACCTAGGAAGTATGAAGTATTATTATAGAAGGCTAGTGCTTATGTGAACTATGAATAGCCATATTTTTAACCATATTGACTTCGGGAAGCTAATATCGTCAACCTTTTAACTATAAAGGAAGCTCGCAGACAAAGTTTCTGCTGCTGGATTCTATGTGGTGGTTCCTGACTTTATTCATGGAGATCCCTATGTACCTGAAAATGCAGAGAGACCTATAACAGTTTGGTTTAAAGATCATGGAACGGTTAGTTAATCTAACATTTACATGAAATAGTTATAAAGTGAGATTCAGTTTATCTTTTCCTTTTTCTGGAGCTCGTCTAGGCCATTGATTTGACAGCTCTAGAGAAGTATGAAAGTTTCCTACCTTTTTTTGACCTGTATTTTACTGTGTTCATCCTATTGTTTAGCAATGTTAAAATCTGGATGACTTGATCTTTATTTCCAGACTCTAGAAATGATGAGTTAATTGAATGGAAAACTTGTTATCTGAATTTTCAACTGGTTATAGGACCAAGGATTTGAAGAGGCAAAATCGATCATTGAAGCTATAAAGAGCAAAGGTGTATCTAAGATTGGAGCTGCGGGCTTCTGTTGGGGAGGTAATCTAGTGTTTAAATGCATCCCCACCCCCTCCCCCACCCCCACCCCTTTTTTGTCCTGTGGACAGTTTTCACAAAATCTTGTCAACTTGCATTTTAGTCCCCACTTTAGGAACTATATATGAGCTTTTTGTAAAAATTTGAACTATTAGTTTTTACTGATCACATTAGCTAAAATATCAACTTCTTGAATTCTTATCAGCCAAGGTCGTAGTGGACCTCGCAAAACATGCTTATATCCAAGCTGCAGTGCTTTTACATCCATCATTCGTCACATTAGATGATATTCAGGGTATGATTATGCTACTCAATTATTTCCGATTTATTTTCTTCTATCATATTGTTGGATAAAGAATTCTAACCAGGCACCTGAGGTAGGCCACTGAAGACCTTTTTGCTAGCAAGTAGGAATTATTTTTCCTTTATACTTACTCCGTTTCAATATTAAAATTAGAGATACATTTGTAAAATGACGACTTTCAAGGAAAACTTTACTTTTCCGAATTTATCCCTAACATAGTTTTTAGAATTTTACGATACGATACGGAGATAATTCGATATATATCGTAGGGTGAATCTAAAATGACACTGTATTTTACGATTTAATTACGATTCTTACGATACGATACAATGCACAATACTTTTTAAAAGTAACCAACTTGAAAAAGTTTTAATGTAGATCCAAAAGACTAAAAACAAAACTTTTAAGTCTTTTGACATTTCGATTGAAGAAATTTTCTAGCATAAACATATTCTATATCGTTTCATGAGCCTTTAATCACTTTTTAAAGTATTATATCTAATTGAAAATGTCGCTCTATTTTTTCCACGTCACTTTCTATAGACAGATATATAAATCTCCACTTGTTAATTTGAATTATTCTCTTTTGTTTTATAAATTAAAGGTGAATTTGAATTTTCGTTTTTTCTTATTATTTTATAAAGATTACTGAAATAATATTTAATAAATCAAACTTGTGTTTTATATGTTTAAATAAATATTGTTACATGTTTTATTTTGTTTCCGTATCTTACAATATGATTCACTATACGATACATTAAACACGATACAAGGGTTTTTGATAAACGATACGATTCACGATTTGACAACTATGATTCCTAACATTAGCTAGAAATGTAGTAGTAGTGTTATGATAGTAGTACTCCATCAACTCGGAATAAAAGTAATGCGATGTTAGGAACTTCATGACACTTTATAGTCTAAATATGAAAATGTATCTCTAATTTTGGAATTGAAACGGATAAAACAGGAAATTTTTCATCTAACTTTGGAACGGAGGAGTATATATTACTGTTCAAAAGCTTGCCCCACTAACTTGTCTACTTTAGTTTTGTGGCTCAAGTGTGGGCACTTTCCAATGTTGAATCACTGATATTTTATGTGGCTTTCAGAGGTTAAGGTTCCAATATCAATACTGGGAGCTGAGATTGACCAGAGATCTCCGCCAGAGCTCTTGAAGCAGTTTGAGGAGGTGTTAGGTAGTAAGCCTGAGGTAGGAAATTATATTAACCTCAACATTCTTATTTTTTTTTCTTCACTAATGTGCTCATATGTTGAGTTTTTCTTATAGAGGTCTTGTCCTGCTATATTGCTATAGTCATCTATTCTTTAGTTGGTGATTGAGTATTCAAAGAAAGAGTAGGGGTTTCTTCTAAAAGGTTTTGTGCATATATTTTCTGTTTACTTTCTGCAATAGAATTGGCAGTAGAAGTTGGATGCTGGATGGTATGTGTTTACTCTCTCTTGAGTTGCACATGCTCTACTACATTGTGTTGGGACATTTAATAACTGTGTAAAGTCTTTCTGATCTACTGTTTTAAGATACATTTTCCTTCCTTGATAGGTAATGTTTTAAGATTCCTCTCTATATATTAATTAAGTTGTCTTTAAAGGAAGGGCATTGTGATGGATAGCTTGAAATTCTGCCTTCATCGTCCAGTTTTTCAGTGCGGGTTCTTTCCAGTTTTGAACACCAAGTTTAAGATAACATAAGAAATTCCATGGTTTATACCGGTAGTGTGAAAAGGCTTTTAGTTTCGGCTAAGATTCTGTGAACATATACAGATTAAATGGAGCGGTGACAATAAGTGGTTATTTTTTACAGGTTGATTGCTTTGTGAAGATATTTCCAGGTGTTGCACATGGATGGTCCGTGAGGTACAATGATGAAGATGAGGCGGCTGTGAAGTCCGCGGAAGAGGCTCACCGTGATATGTTGGACCAGTTTGTCAAGTATCTTAAGTAAGAGAAATATTGCTACTAAGTTCTGGAATAATATCATTGTGTAATTGTTTGTGTAAGGCTGTGAGCATGCAGGAGAGACCAAGATTAATTGAATTGGTTTGAGGCTTTGAGAAGTATCTTAGTTATAATAATAGGTATACTATGGACAATAAATGTGGAATACCTTGGCTTGTATTCTAATTTCTATTAGTGTGACTAAACTGCTGTTTATATGGTTAAAATTATCATGATCATGTTAGAAGAGGAAATTGTTTTAACTATTTTCTTGAAGCTGTGTAACTCTTTGATCTATTACACCCAAAAAAAATGTTTCCCTCTCTCATCCTCACTTTTTTCTCCATGTTCTCTCAAAATTTTCCCTCAGAATTCTACTCTTAATATTTATTGCAATTTGATTTCCACAACTTTCTATCTTACTCCTTAATTTTCCTTTCCTCAGCCCCTTACTTCTTTCAAATATTTTTACCCTGATCTTTGAAATGTTATCTATTTGAGAGGTTATGTAAATATTTTTTGGGATTTTTGTTGTTGATATTTTTGCATATAGGGCCCGCTGTTTGACTATATCAATATTGCTGAGAAAGTTGAGGAATTGGTGTTCCAAATTAGCCCCCAACATTTATACCTCATAGGTGCCCATCCTTGCTCTTCAGTCTCAGATGCCCGTTTCATATTCTTCCATTCTCATTCTCTCTCTATATTTAGAAAATCAAAACCCTGCCAGTCCCGTTATCTTTCTCTTGATATATGTGTGTGTGTAAGAAGTAATTCGTGGTTTTACTAATAAAGAAAAATAAAGAAAAAACAAGAGAACGAATCAACTTTAGACCTGCAAAGCAGTAGGACAATTACGGAGAATATGAGAAATACTTTCAGGGTGGATACAACACGAAGGGCAAGAGTTTGAAGTGATGATGTTTCTAGCTAGCAGCAGGTCCTGCGATGAAAATCGTGACCGACAGGCTAACCACAGGAAGGTGACGAGGGTGAGGCAGATTTATTATTAGAGAACTCTCCATTAGGTGAAAAACTTCCAATAGGATGAGTCATCGCGTTGGCTAAACCAAGGTGATACTTGCCTAAGTCAAGGGTACGGTCAACGCCCAGAGGAACAAACTTCGTTCTACAGGTTATGGGAGAAAAACACTTTGGGTTTGGAGTCTTAGGACAGATTAACCTTTTGCTCCGACTCCATGCAAAATTTTTGGAGGACTTCGCTAATAGCCAGACAGTTTTTCATGTCCGCCTTCATAAAAAGTAAGAGATCATCTGCGGAAAAAAGATGAGAGAAGTTGGGCCGGTTACGGGAAGTTCTGATAGCGTTCCTGTTTCTTAGCTAGCAAGGGTGGGAAATACTAAAGAAAGGTATTCAAGACAGAAGATAAAGAGATAGGGTGAAAGGGGGTGGGTCGAATCCCTCTAGTAAATTGAGAGGTAGTGGTGGGAATACCATTAACGAGCACCGAAAAGGAAGAGGAAACACAGTTCGTGATCAAGTCAATCCAAATATTAGGGAATCCAAACCAAACCAGAACCTTTCGCAAGAAGTGCCACTCCAAAAGATCACAGGCTTTCTCAAGATCTATTTTGGTAGCCACAGTCCCCGTCATTCCCTTCTTTTTGCTCATGGTATGGATAAGCTCCTGAACCACGATGATGTTATCACAACTCCGACAACCAGGGATGAAACTAGACTGAAAAGGACTAATGAGGTTACCAAGGAGTGGGCGAAGCCTGTTCACCAGGATTTTGGTAATGATTTTATAAAACATGTTACAAAGGTTAATCGGTCTGAAATGGGACACAGACACCAGGTGATCCACTTTATTAATGAGACAGGTAAGTATATGGTTAATATTCTGAGCCAGTTTACCCTAAGTGAAGCAAGTGTGGACAAGAGAAAAGACGAGTCTTTAATAATGTCCAAATTAAGGTGGAAGAAGATAATTTAGCAAAAAAAATATAAAAAAAAGGTGGAAGAAGATAGGATGAAAACCATCTGGGTCGGGAGCTTTAAGGCCCCAAACGGCCGATTCACCTCTTCCACAGATGGAGGAAGATGGAGGCTGCAAGTTTCCCAACTGAGAGTAGGGAACACCCAAGGAGGGTCCCCCACAGACACATTACAAGACATCGAAGAGGAAGTGTAGAGGGTTATGAAGAAGTCAACAATCATGGCAGAAATGACAGCGTAATCAGAAACCCAAACCTCCAGATCATCAAGAAGCCTAAGGATTTTATTTTTCCTCTTACTGTTGACAGCATTAACATGATAAAACTTAATGTTCCTATCCCCATCCGAAATCCAATCTAAGCGAGATTTCATAGTCCAAAAGATAGCTTCTTGGTCAAGAATTTCCATGCAATTGCGAGAAAGAGATTTTTCTAGATCTAAGGAGATAGGAGTTATGACCATTATCAAGGGCTTTTTTTATATATACCACCCAGACGAACAAGAAGTTTTTTATGAAAAATATATATTACCAAACTCCTTTCGGTTCCAAACGTTTATCCCAGCAGAAAGGTATTAATATTATTGACAAGATTGATCGAAGGGTTTGCCCATACAGTCTCCACTATACCATAAAAAGAACTATTAGAAAGTCACATGGGCTCAAAACGAAAAGGACGATGAGAAACGGGTAGACACCGCTTCGGGGAAAAAGAGACCCCACTCCGAGTTAGCCTAACAACGGTATATTTATTAATGATAGTTAACATAATATTTTAACAGTGAGACTCATAATAATAAAAGTATTTATGTCCTTAATTAAAAAGATTGAATTCATAATAATGAAAAGTATATGTCTTAAAATTAATGAAGGAAATATGTGATTACTCAAAAGAATGACTATAGTGCATAACTGAAAGTAATAAATTTGTGATTCTATGTAAAATTATTTTACCA
The DNA here is from genome assembly GCA_947179155.2 of Hedera helix. Classification (NCBI taxonomy): domain Eukaryota; kingdom Viridiplantae; phylum Streptophyta; class Magnoliopsida; order Apiales; family Araliaceae; genus Hedera; species Hedera helix. The sequence goes on from OX359281.1 coordinate 33,637,807, forward strand.
TAAAACATATAAATGTATATAAACAAAAAGAATTTACTTTTTCTATTTGTATTTTTTGTTTTTAATTGGATCTATGATTAGAGGAAAAAAAAGTAATTTTAAAATTTATTCTTTTGAGCATGAAGGGAGTGTTGCATTTAATTTAATATTTCATTCGTTTTGTAAAAAGAGTTTAATTTTACTTTAATACATTAAAATCTAAAGTGTGATGTGATTTTATTTAATTTTTTATTTTTTTTACTTAATAATACCTTTTAAATAGTTTAAGGTATTAACTACTTAAAATGTATTATGTATTTAAGATATTATGTAATTTCAATAAATTCACATCAATTTTAATTTTTAAGATTACACAAATTAATTTTTAAAAAAAGGAGACTTTATTTTATTGTATTGTATTTTATTATTTATTTTGTTTGTGGAAAGCATGTTTTTCTTAATACTTTACACGTGTCCATCTAGCACGAACTTCATGAGGTGCCCTAGTCAGCTCCGCACCACCTCATTATCAACACAACCGTTACAAGTATTTCTCTCTCTGGATCTGTAAGTAAGAATTCATTTCATTTCATTTTTCATTCAGTTGCATTACTGAGTTCTTACTATCTTGCTAGTCCTTTTCGTGTAAAACCCTGTTTTCTGATTGATTTTCCCGTTTGATCCCCTAAATTGCCTTTCTTTCAGCTGCATGCAGCTCAATTTTTCAGTTGCATAGTAACAAGAACCCTAGTCTATTAAACCTCTTAAATCGCAGAAGTACTAATCAGGGTGTTTAGATCATACAAAGAATTAATTCTCCGAAAAACCCTAGTTTCAGAAAAAGTAAAAAAAAGAAGATTTATATATTATGACAGGTAGGCAAGTTTCACATCTTCCTGAAGATATTATCTTCATCATCCTTTCTTTACTGCCAGTAAAGTGTTTGCTGCGTTTGAGGTCAGTTTGTAAGTTATGGCTTTTGATAATCTCCGATCCGAAATTCGTAAAAGCTCACTTGCAACTTGCTATTAGTAATGAAACCGAAAAACATATTGCCTTCAATAAAATCCCTACATATCCTCCTTATCTTCCAAATATAACAACCATTGACTATGAAACTCATGATCGCTTGTTGCTTAATTTACCCTTTGCAAGTTCTTGCGAAAAAGCAGAGATTTTAGGTTCATGTAATGGCCTTTTACTTCTTGGTGTTGGTGAAAATTCTCATTTCTTGTGGAACCCTTCAATTAGCTCAAAATATTTAGAAATTTCGAGCCGTGCTCACTTTCTAGATTTCAAAAGACTCTATGGACTATGTTACGATTTGTCTAGTGATGCGTATAAGGTGGTTCGTGTGGTCCGTGGTACTAGTTCTTGGAACCATCCTGATCAGTTTTATGATGTAACTCATGCCAACGTCTATAACTGCAAAACCAAGTCTTGGAAAAAAATCGAGCCCTTCCCGTATAAGCTTTTTACTAGTGCACAAGGTGTACTAGTAAATGGAAATCCACACTATGTAGTGATTCGTGAAACTGATACAGGTACTAGTGATCAGAATAATATTAATGGTGATACCAAAGATATAGATTATGTTGTGATCTATTTTGATATTGTGGAGGATAAGGTTAAGGAAGTGGCAAAACCCGAATGGTTAGATAAGGATTCTAGTTTTGATTTGGGAAATTTTGGAGGGATGCTATGTTTGGTTCAACATGAAATATTGAATCTCCTAGGGTTGAACCAAAATGCAGCGAACCAACATAGATTATGGAACATTAGTAAGGTATGGGTAATGAGAGACTATGGAGTGAGAGATTCTTGGATTCGATTGTTCACCATAAGAACTAGATCCAGGAAGTTGGTGCCTTTGTGTTTTAGAAACAACGGCGAGATTATGTTGGAGAAAGATACGAAAGAACTGGCCACCTACTCTTTTGCTGATGAGACTTCCCGTAAAGTATTTTCCTATATCGACAATCAGGTTGGTTTCAGCTCCGCTAAATATGTGGAGAGCCTGGTTTCACCTCTTGATGTAGAATGAGTTTATGGGACAACGAGAGGAAGGAGCAGGAAGAACTTGGTAACTTAAATCACTTTGTTATGTTGTTCTTTTCTTTGTCATACATGATGTTTTATTTTGTGTATTAATGCTTTCTAGATAGCATCCTTGACTTGATATTAATACTTCATTACCACGTCTATTTGTTTGTTTTTCTTAGTGAAATAGAACTTTACTCATCATGTATCAATTACATGAGAACAAGAACTGAAGCCGAACACTCTAACCAAATCAAAAATTTTGTTGAGTTTTTTGCTTTTGTTTTTGTTTTTTTTTTGGGGGGGGGGGGGGGGGGGGGGGGGGGGTTTATTGCAAAACCACTAAAAGTTGGTTTACTGTGGTGCTTCAAGAATTTGACAACAACTATCGGTCCTATTTTCGATGATCAAGTTTTGCAATATTATTGATCCTAGATCTGTACGAATCCTACTTAAAGTTATGTGCTTGATTTAGAATTATAGTATAACTTCGATGTTCTACACTTCTTACTCTACATGTGTTGATGTGATTAGCGCACTTAAAATCGCCCTCAAATTTCAAGTGCAATATGGATAATCTTGCAAATTATAGTATTATGTTTTGAAATGGACTTTCGTATGGTGAGCTCTTTGGATATCTACATTGATGAACTTTTATCTTTTCAATATTTATTATAACATCCATCCAATATATAACTCCACTATTTCTCAATGTAATGATGAGACTTAACTTCTCAAGAAAAATCGAAAATGTCTCGTCATATGAAGTATGAATATATTTGTGCAAATCACTGTTTTCAAAGTTGTAATCGTATGAGCAGAGATTTCCCATAAGCAGAACCTTAAGATTGCAGAGTTTATCGCTTTGTTTCCAGGCTTTAGAACTCTCGTTATTGTGGAGTTCTCATAACTTGATTTCAGTTTTTGAGCCAAACAAGCAATTCATACCATCTAAGGTAAAACAGCTTTGGACCCCTTAGTTGATCCATTTTGTTATTTTGGATGGTAGAACCAAAGAAGGAATAAAATAACTCATTCCTATAAAATGAAAAAAAAAATGTTCGGTTGTTACATTATATAATGGAATGAACAAATTCCATTCCTGTCAAATTGATGATTTTCAGTTCTCAGGAATGTTGTAAATTAAATAACTCATTCCATTTCTTTTTTTATTCAATTTTTATCTGAATTTCATTTTTTTAATCTAAATGTAGCATTAATGTTTCTCGTGAATGACTTTTCCACTTGCTTGTAGCTTAAACATGCTCTTTGGTATAAAACGGATTTGGCTACTGTGAAGTTGTCACCGACCGACCATCGGTCGGTGAGCAACTCCACAGCCGACAGGTGGCGGGGGTGGTAAATCAATGGCCAACATGAAGCACGCCGCCCGATCAAGCACGCCGCCCGAACACAAGGTTTCCCGCCGAACATGAAGCACGTCGCCCGAACACAAGATTTGGCCATTGATTTGCCATCTGCGCCACCTGTCGGCAATGGAGTTGCTCACCGACCGATGGTCGGTCGTTGACAACTTCATAGTAGCGGGATCGACTCCAGTTTTCAGTGTTTCAAACGACGCTGACTTTTTTGTAGAGAGAGTTGTGACATTTTCCAATAGAGGCCTAGGTTAGTACTGTTGTCTAGAAAGCTCGAGTCCCATTGGCTAAACTTGATTAAATTCTTCGTTTCCCACCTTCAACTTCATCATTTGGGTTTAGAATAAAGGATTTGGTTATTCTCTTCCTCAAATTAGATGTTGATGTTGATGATACATTTATCAGCTCTCTTTAGTAATTTAAAACGTAATTTATCTTGTATATGAAAAGGCTTCCTCATAGAAGTGCTGTAAAATAAACTTGCATTTTTACATAGCATTTATAGAGAATTTCTTCTGAAGTCCTTAAATAATCTAAATCATTTTGACCACGAAAGTTCATCCACATTTACCATGATGTTTTGTTTCACTGTTTTTTAGTCTTTCAAGTTCCTTTATATATGCATTCACTGTGTTATATCTAGTCAAGTCTCATGTACCCCAAAAATCTTTTACTTTAAACATTTTTTCGATCAAGGCATATATATTGAAAAGTTTTGAGTGCCTTTCTCCAAATTTCCTCCTTTGGGTGACAGTTTTATCATTTGCCCATCAAATGCTTTCGATCAAGGTTTAGAATTTTCTCTAGCCTTCAAAGGGCATCGTACGTAGTTATTATACTAGATATTTCCCATTTATAGAAAATTAAGGTATTATATATGATATATCTTATTTGCAGGTTAAGCGTTACTAAAGGATGAAGCTGAGGTCTGTGTCGATACATGTGGCGTGGAAGAGACTTGCCTGGTATCTCGCGCTGATTTGTGAAGTATTTCGTACAACAGTTTATTGTTCTTCATCTTCCTCTTCTTTTGGTTCTTGGTATTCTTGAAATTCTTGTTCTTGGTGTTGAACTTGTTATGTTGCCTTTGTCCTTTATTTGTTCTGATAAGACATGCAAGGCTTGTTAAGCCTGTCACTCTTATGAATTGTGTGAACTGCAATAATTTGCTGATATTTACTTAATTGGTCATCCCTTTTTAGTGGTAGTTGATTAAAGTAATAGACATACATACATGGAAGTCCTCAAGACATTGATTATTATTCCATATTCCTATGGAGGACTTGAATTGCTTCATTTATAACATGATTCCAAAGATTTTGTTTTTTTCATTATATATTTTGGAAGTATAAATAAATAGAGCATACTGTTGAAAACTAATGCTGTCTGCAAAAAGTTGGATTTTTATAATTCTTTCGTTCAAACCAAGACTCCATTTAATAATCTAATTTTACTTCCTCTGTTTTAAATTATAAAATTAATATTAATTTTTTAAAAAATAACTTATAATATTTTCAAACTCAAAATTGACAAGAGTTCATTTAGTTTATGTCAATATAATTATGAATATCACAAACTATCTAAAAAGCACTATTAGTTATAAAATTTATTATTTTCAAAACTTAAATGAATTACGTCAATTTTGAATTTGAAAATATTTGAAATTGATTTTTAAAAAATTTAAAATGATATTATAATTTAGAACAAATGGAGTATATTAATATTATAATATATGGACTTACAATTTGACCTATGAGTTTATGTTTGCTTTTGGATTTGATTTCGTGAGTTTGTCAGCCGGATCAAATGCATCATAAATAGACTCCATTTTGTTTACCTAGTTATTTGGATCAAGTTTACCATACCTCATAGATCTATGTATGTGCAGAAACTATAGAGATGCTGGGTATATAAAATGCATGCAACTGTTTCATTCATTGCTCATGGCCTATTCTTTTAGTATAGGGCCTTGGAATTACATATGAAGCTAACCACGCAAAAGGAAACCATCTAACTTGCTACTTCTTCTGTCCCAAAATTAGAGCTAGATGTATTTTAAAAATGACGATTTTTATAAACAATTTTATCAAAACCTTCAGAAAACCTTCCTCCATTGCCTGCAAATCAAGTTAATGTAAAAAAAATAATCAAAAAAAAATCAGTAAGAGTCAAATCGACCTCATTTCAGCTAAAATTATCAATTTAATTGTACATGTATAGCTTACTTGGAAGGGCCAAAGCATTAACAGGAAGATTAGAGATGGTGATCACTGCAATGCCGATTCCAACCTCCATCCCTCCGCTATTTCAATTCTAACCAGTTCAGCGGATCAAAGTCAATTCTAATCAGTTCAACCGATCAAACTCCTAAGGCTTATCGTTCTCAATGAAGAGCACAAGTTCAGTTGTAGCAAGTCGATTAACAGTCGTAACTATCTATGGTACCACCAATCAGAAATATATTCAACTTCAAACGGCTACCTTGTTTCAACTATTTTATGGAAAAGGGCAACTCGAGTATATTATGGTATTTTATATTTCAGAAATGTGACTCTAATTTTTAAGTTAAAAAAAAAACAAAAACAAAAAAACAATGTATCTCTAAGTAGATAGGAGATGATTTTAGAGCAGATAATTAATAAAGTCATAAGACTCCACATGCAATCTTATTTGAATTATATATTCCACTATTTTCATTAATTTTGAGATCTAGTTTAAAATTTCATTTAAAACCTTGAGAGAATGTATACATATATAAAAGAAAAGAATTGCGACGGCTGTGTTGCAAATAGGCCTCAGATTATGCAAGTGAGGTCACTAAGCATTGCACTGCATCAAGTGTTGCAAATGGATTAGAATCTTCTCCATTATACCTATTCTCCAATTTCATTTAGCGACATAAATATTATTTTTAAAAACGCTTTCAATGATGCAATTATTCTATTGCAAAAACCATAACCATAAGAAGGCGAGCAATTAAGGCGGAACGTACACTTAAGATACTAGTTATTGCTAGATTCTTGAAGATTTTAAAAATTTTCAAATCTAACAGATATTGGAATAGAAAAACATTTTTCATGGTGCAGGTCTCTTTTCAAAAGCTTCGTTTGCACGTACCTATTTCTATTAACAATTGAATCCTAACCCAATTATAATTCTCGATTGGTTAATTGCAGCTAGCAGTTTTTAGCGTGGGATTACTACGTAATCGACACTAACATACAACAGTTAAAAGAGTGTCCATACTTATTTAATGAAATTAGTAGGCCTTTATACTATAGCTAGTTAATTTTTTTTAATTTAATGTACTTTATAGTTTATGCTCAATTTAAAGAATAAATTACGGTTCAATTCTTTGCTAGTAAAATGTACTCTTTTCTATAACTGATATTTTCACGTGATTTTTTGATATTTTCACATGAAAAGTGTCGCTATAAGTCTATAACGACGGTTTTGATCATCGTTATATTATAGGTCTATAACGACAATTTATACGTAAAAATATCAAAAAAACCTGTGAAAATAACACTTATTTGTGCTTAATTAAAAGAATAAATTATACAGCTAGACCATTAAGTGTATTTTAGAACCTAGCGCTCTACCTCCAAAGTGCTTTAATAGGGTTTTGAGCTCATAATCTAATTTTCACCAGCATACTGGTCGGAATCTTGATACTCCTGTTTATTTTTAACAAAATTAATATATCAGTCCACCTCGATGCGTGAAGTCAGATAATAGAGAGAGCGCCTCTCATTATCTGAAGATTTGGCCTTTACAATTTCTGAATATAAAATATATTGGGGCATTATCTCGACTTAAAGCTATCCAATATTGTGAACTACCATATCCGAGGTCTTTCTCAGATTTCTCTCAAGTTGTTGATTTTGGGAGCTGAACTAAGACAGTAAAGAGCTTAACCGAAGGGGCATCACTGAGCTACTACTACTAACCACCTCCATCACCGTTATTTGGTTTCATTGTACTACACACAGTTATACTTGAAAAAGATATTGTTTTGCACAAATTTCAACTACGTAGTCGCAACACATTCATATGTTATAATTTTCAATATAGTTTTTCATAAAAATTAATCTCAACATCCAGAGTGCAATTACAAGAAATGTCATATTGAAAGGAGAAATTATTTATATGTTGACAAATTTTATGTCCCAAGTTATATAAATTTGTGGTATTATGTAGCAAATACTCCATTAAACTTACAATATCTCAACAGGGCCTTAAGATGTGTTGCATGCACTTTTTCTTGAAGTAATGAGATAAAATGTGACGGCCGTAGCATATCTTAGGGGTGCACACGGTTCGGTTTGGTCGGTTTCTTGGGGAAAAAAATAACCAAACCATTTAAATCGGTTATAAAAAATTAAAAACCAAAACCACCCAAATTTTTACATCGTAATCGGTTTTCGGTTTATTCGGTTTCGGTTTATTCGGTCGGTTTATTCGGTTATTCGGTTCCATAATTGATAATTTGGTATTCATTATATTGTCATTTTTTCATAACAATTAATAAATCACTAACTCAATAACTACTAATTTTATACAATATTTCATTATTGGTTTTTTTCTTAGTTGTGCTTCTGGCACACAATTATTAAGATTGGAATGTGTAAATATTTATTAAATGAAATGTGTAAATATTTATTAAAAAAATATATAAATTATATTATAATTTTAAATTATTCGGTCGGTTCGGTCGGTTGAGAAGACAAACCAAACCGGCCGAACTAATTTCGGTTTTTCAATTTTATAGTGTTCGATTTTTTCGGTTTGAAATAGTAACGGTTCGGTTCGGCCGGTCGATTTTTCGGTTTTTTTCGGCTTTTTTGTGCACCCCTAGCATATCTGACTATATTCTTAAGTTCATAAACAACTTTTTCAACGTACATATTTAGCCTGGTTTTGGGCCTTGGGTTCAAATATGTTTGTGCTCAGTACCCAGCTGCCTCATAAGAAATCATTCTTCTGTGCATTTGATTCTTCAAAGTATACAAAGACTTGATTTGCCTCGAAAGAATTTATTACTCAGAAGCTGTTCTGCATAACAATGTCAACCTTGTAAAACATTGATTTTAAAGCAAAAGGTGAAAAAAATTGAACCTCAAGTGCACCAAGAAAACTATTCCGAGTGAGGCCGAGGAGACAAAAGGAACAGTGGAACACCATTCTCAATATTGATAAACCAACTAAATAACAGTGTAAGCCATTAAATGATACATATAATTGACTACGTACAGTTACATAATCCAAGAATTTCTAAATTCTAGGAACTACAGTTCTTGCCAAATAACAAATCTGAATACATCTGATGTTCCTAAATCAGTATATCCTTGGCTTAACCCTCCTCCCATTCACGTCAACACCATCTGGGGTAGCTTCATTCCCAAAACCATAAGAAACAACTGAATGTTCACTGATCCTTGCTACGCACTCGAGCAATTCAGAGATGACAGAAGGGCAACCCTCCTTTAAGTAATCAAATCCATCCGTCTGCATCACAGCTGAAAACGAGACAGAATGCCATTAGCATTAGCGTGTCAATGTATATTTTCAAGGAACAACATGGAAAGTCAGTTTAAACAGACACCAAAGAATATTTTGAAGATACAATTCTACTATCCACATGTTTAATCAAAGAACAAAGTAGTTCTTGTTATTGTTCTAGTTGGTGTTGTTCTTATTGTTGTTGTTGTTAACAACTAAAGCATGGATGCAAAAACCAACATGTGAAACACTACCTACCCCTGGGGATTTTCTTTCAGATAAGTTCAGATAATCGCACATGTAAAAGTTCTAGTACAACTAAGAGGGAGAATGAACAATTACCTTTCAAATTTTCAGGAAGTGCAACAAATTTGAGACATACAGATTTCAGCTGGGAACAATGATGCTGATCCGCCAAAGCTAAAGTTGTGCCTACATTATTAATGGCGACATCCTCACAAAGTTTAGCCTCACAGAGCAATCTGAGCCTCACAAGTCCATATCTGTCCGCCGCTGCAAGAAGATGCTGAGCCATCAGAGCAGAAGCCCATTTTGAACTTAAGCCCCCAATTTCTTCCATTTCAGGGAGAGCATCACAATAAATGAAATGGAGTAATGCCTGCAAAATCATTTAGCCAAATAAAATAAATAACAGGTCAGGCACTTCATTTCCTCTCTCTCAAGTATAGAATCAGGTTCAACCATAACCAAAATTGTGCAGAGCATGAAATGTTATAACACGATCATATAGAAAAGCCCACTAATGAAACATCATAGATAATGCAACACAACCACTAGAAAAAAGAAGGGGAACAAAAGATGATAAAGTCTGGCAGACAGTTTCTACACCTCAGCGGCTCAGGCTCATCACCACAAATTAAAGAACATTGTGATCGTCAAGTCCCTGTGCCTGTCCATGCTCTTGGATCAGCCCCATCAATACAAATTAAAGAACATTGTGATTATCAGGTCCCTGTACATGCTCTTAGGCCTTTGTATTCCATTAGTTATGTACTAAGTCATTTCTAGTTAGGATCTTTATTCTATTTTATGGTGCATCACAAAATTGTGGAACACTTTATTTCCTCCTATAATATTCTTTTAGTAAATGTACAATTATTAAATTTTGCATATCTCTGTATGTCAACTTTAAATTTCAAACAGTTTCTAATCTTTTCTGCTTTTTAATAAGATAAAATTAATCCTTTCACTGTTCAATTGGGCTTTTACAGAGCTGAAAGTTTAAAAGAATATTAAAAACACAATCAATCAATAGAGAAGGGGACTAGTTTACTTTAAGGGTGTCCTCTATCCTAAACTCCTAATTTTGCTATAAAAGAAGAAACAGATTCTCTAACTACCAGCAATACCAATAAATGTTAGTTTCACTTTGTCGAACGAATACAGGAACGGAGTACACTACAAAGTGAAAAATGTGGCACGCTAGAGTGATGTCATTAAATATATGGCAAATGCAAATTTTGACCATTCAATACTAATTCAAAATATAGATATCTGTGCAAAAGAACAAAGAAATATATGGGTCGCTAAACTTGATTGTCAGTACGTAAGATTACCATGTTTGAAAACAAACCTACCAAAATGCAGTTCACTAGTTATATAAGAGTATCTGATTTCTGATAAGACTGGTACCAATAAGATGATCTTATAAATATTCATCGAAATCCCAGCAAATTTAAAAAAGGGTATTACAGAACTCTAGAACACAAAAACAATGCACAGACAGAGAAGGTTCCGACCTTAAAAACAGGAGCCTCTATTTCTTCAATTTTGATGCAATGTGTGTCATGGTCTTTCATCGGACCAAAAAGTTGAGCCCTGAACACAGGGGAACGTGCAGCAAGCACCAATTTGTGAGCCACAAAGATTTCCCCATCAACTTCAATATTAACATCAGCTCCCTCTCCACTTTCCAGTAGCTGTCCAAAATGCTGACCGATATCAGATGGCGGTGACGGTATAGAGTAAACCTTGGGGCCCTCTGTATGCGATTTAACAACACCAACGGTGCACTTTACCAAGAGACAGTCATCTTTAAGGTAGTCCGATGTTTCTAGAGAAGTTCTTTTGAGAAAACGTTTATAACCCCTGTAACATCAAATGGATCCACCAATTTTAAATGAACCAAGAAATCAGACACTATAATTGTGTATATAATAATCTTTATTACATATAATAATCAAAAAAGTGTTAATAACAACAAATAAGCATATAATAATCAGTAGTATTATTATAAAACAAAAACAGAGCATTCAACAGAAGATCAGTTACCCAACTACTCCCTCCATTACAAAATTAGATAAATTTCCAAAACAATGACTTTTAAAGACAAATTATATTCTCAAAGGTACCCAATGTTAGTTAAGAATTAAGTAGTGGTGTCGTGATGTTTGAAATGATATTAAGAAAGTAATGGCAAACTAAGAACATTTATAGTCCTAATATAGACACATTTCCCTTTTTTTTAATAGACTAAAGAAGAAAAAGTAGCTCTAGTTTTGCAATGGAGGGAGTACTTCCTCTATTTGTTTGGAATATTTTTTGAAAAAGGATGCAATAAAAACAGGGGGGCAAGAAGTCCACCCTCATCAAACTAGTGGTAAACAAGAAAAAAGAGCACTTCACAAAGTGCAGCCCAAAAAGGTACCCCTAAAGGCACCATAGCTTCTCAAAGGATGCAAGAATAATAAGCCTATCCCTCAACAAATTAAAAGTGCTCCCTCTTAACATTCTAGCATTATATTCATTCCAAATTTCACATAAAACTGAGAAGAAAGCACATCTCCATATAATTTCACATTCTTCTTACTTCCCTCGAGAGCGAGTTAACAACATATCTTCAACAAAGGTGGGAAACACCCACTGCTACTCCCAACACTATAAATATAGTCCCAAAATCCCAAGTAAAAAGGCAATACAAAAATAAATAATTATGAGTCTCCTTTACTATGCGTGCACATAAAACAACTGTTGGCAATACCGCAATAGTGCCTTATAGGGTTTTGCAGTCCTGAAAGATATCATTAGTATTCAATCTTTGTTCAACCATAATCTGTACAAATGCCTCACTTTGGAAGGACCTTCCTTTCAAAATGTATGTAGCCAATGGGAATAAAGAAGTGATAGCAAAGCGAGTAAAAAGAGAGGAATAACTCTTACACGAAAAGTAATCGATCTAAAGAAAAGATACACTTATCAGTTATCACAACAGCATAACTAATCAGAATAAAGTAAGTTAAGAAAAAATACTATCTTATATATATTCATGATAATTCTGAGAAAATCAAAATAAACAGGGTTCCGTGAAATATTTTATGAAGCCCAAAATTACAAAGGGCAACTTGTGCTAAATGAAGAAACTTAAATGATAGAAGATTACCATTTTTGAGAACAGTGCCATCGAAACATTTTTTGTTCAAGGGGATTTGGAAATTCAAAGGTAAGAAGATGCTTGCCAATGACGGTGTTGGTCATGATGCAATCTTAGTGAACTAGCAAAAAGTGAGAGAAAAAAAAGGAAAATTTTACTTGAGAATTTAATTTTAGGAAGCATAGTAGCGGTACTTGCATTCATTTAAGGTTTTTTTTTTTTTTTGGTAAAGAGAGATCTTTTACTTTTCTTTCCTTCACAGTAGTCCAACACAGAGCCTAAAAGTTCTTCCTAAGGAAATCGCCATCATTGCCATCATCTACAAATTGTTAACTAATATACAGGAACACATGTACACAGTACACAAAAGAGATACCAAATTCAGAATAAACACACAAGGCTACAGAATTTACATACACACATACATAAATACAAAATATATAAATACACATAATGCAGCGGCATGGATCCCAAATTCAGAACAATTACACCCAAATATTGATATAAAACATATTAACATAGATGGAGAAATTACCACATGCTTCCACGATACTTGAGAGTGTAAGGACCGCTCTCCAAAGCCCTACCAAAATGGGTATGAACTTTGTGCCTCTCCTTCCCACTCTGATCCAAAAGCGACAATTCGAACAAAGCCCTAACATCTGTCCCCTCGCTGGCTAAAGCTATAAACAGGGACACATAGGTGGCGTTATCCTCGGTACTCTTCCCATCCGGATAGAAATAAATTGCCCACAAGTGCCCTCCCACCATGAACGTATCTGAAGCTACATATCTCCCGATTCCCATCCCCTTCAACAATGCGTATCCGCTGATTTTAAACTCATGCGACCCGTTTCCAGTGTCGGTACAAGAGGTCGATGTGGTGGTTTGCGAGAATAAAGATGGGGACTGTGAGATGGAGGGTTTGGGGGTTTGCTTCCAAACCCCAATTGTATCCATGGATGATTTTCAGGTTTTTTAGGGTTTGTGTTGTAGAATCGGTGGTGGTGGTGAGAGGAATTGGGGGTTTGGGATTATTGGATTATTGTACACGACTGTACACTCGTTACATATATACTTGCATAGAGAAATCTGTCTTGTGTGAAAAGAAGAAATATTGGTGAGGGAAGAGGCTGGATTTTACAACCTTTTATAAGAACTTGTCCGACCCGTTTCCTCTGAGCTCAACCTCCAGCTAATTTTCGAATCCCAGATTATTCATGTTTGGTTTAAAACTTTTGGAATTTTTAGAATTTTTGGGGAATTTAGAATCCACCACACATAATTTATAAATTAAAATTAAAATTAAATTATAAATTATTTTTAATTATGACTTATAAGTTTAATATATAAGTGTTAAAAATTAAATCTAAATAAGTTGTGAAAGTATTTGACTAATAATAATTTATTTAAGAAAAACTTATTTTTAATTTCTGAAACACTTGCTAAAATTTAATTTCATACTGATAAAGGAGTATAACTGAACGTGTAACCTTCAATAATAAACAGATGTCTTGACCACTAGACTATCACATTTAATCTAATAAAGTAAGTCAAAATAAATTACAAAAATTAATAAAAAAATATATTAATTCAATATTTTATCATAAGAATCACAATTTCAACATTAATAAAATATTAGAAAGATTCATAACTTTAATATAAATGAGTTTTTTCTCTCTTTTCTTGACGTAATATCCATGAGTTATTAATCAATATTATTATTAATATTCTTTTAGACATTTTAATAAACCATTATTCTCCTTTTGTTATTATTACTATTATTCTTTTTACATTTTGAGACTTGTAAAACTCAAATTAATTAAAAAACAAAACAAAACATAAATAAATATTGAGAAAAAAATCATCCTAATGAATATAAATTTAATTATTCTTTTTTAAAGTTTTAATTTATTTAAAAAATTAAATTAAAAAATAGATGGAAGGATAGAGGTAGGAGAGAGAAAGAGATTAGATATAATTTGGGGGGGGGGGGGGGGGGGGGGGGGGAATGTAAAATAATTATTAAATTTAGTCAAACTTATTTATTTAAAATGACTTATAGTCATTTTGTTTATATATATGAAGGTTGAATCCTGATTTACTAATACTACTGATGGGTCCAGTAAACTTAAATTTTCTTAAATAATGTTATTTTCTAAAAATAAGGTATATATTATACCAGCTTATTTTTGTGGTAGTTGAGTTGAGGAGGTTACGGATCTGGCAGACTTCATTAATTTTACCTTATAGTATCTCTTAATTGTGTTTTATTTTTATTAATAACCATTCAAATATATCAATTAAAGGATTACAATAATATAATCAACTTCACAAAAGATTAGAACATCATATGAATTTTTATAGTTAAGTAATAAAAATCTCTCAATAATTAAAATTTTATAAAGAGCAAATTCATGAGATAGTAAAATAATATTTGATTGATATGAATTTTTGTGACATGCATATGATTGACTAATTTTGACTAAAATTTATAAAAGGCTATTGTTTTGCGAAAAATACAAATATCAGCTATGATATTATAAAACTTAAAATGTTAGCACCTATTTTTAAAAGATAAATAATAATTGTCAACAACGAAATTTTCGCAAAGATCGTCTCTTTTAAGTTTTTTTTTTAAATTAGGGTGATTGGTGAGAATTTTAAAAGCGATTTGTTAAACTTTATTTAAAAGATAATTTTGAATTTGATTTTATTTAAAGGTTGCTTTTGAATTGGGTCAATGACTTTATTTACAGAGTCGTCAGTTATTATAAGTTTAATTGAATATAACAACTCATTCAAAGTGGAGTTTTGAATATGAAAAGGTTTAAAATAGAACTCTATTATATTAATCGATCTGCAATTATTTTCACCTATAATTTATATGAAGGGAAAAAAAAAGTCAAACAATATACGGAATAAAAAATATCAAATACATACATTGTATGTATATACTATTATGATGTACAAATATAGCCAAATAATATTAGGATGAGATTCAATTAATGTATGGAACTCTTTAATTAAAAATATTTTGGACTCCTTTTATTATATTATTCAACTTAATTATCAAAAAAATAATAAATTCTTGTCAAATTATTAAAAAAATATACAAATTATCGTTATAACACATCCATCATCATTAAATCTACGTACCATCACAAGTCTTTGCTAAGTTCGGTATTTTCGCGCTTTAACTAGTTCAATTTGAGAGGACAATGGATAGAGGGAAGGGGGGACGGGAGGACAGGAACAGAAGGACCGGAGGATCGATGGAGGGTGGTTTCAGGGTGGGGATGAGTGGATGGGAGAGGGGGAAAGAAAAAGAGCGAAAAGGAGAGATTATAATTGGGTCTCTTTATTTTTTCATTTTTTTTCCTTTTCTTTTTGTTTATTCTCTTTCAATATAGAAAATGTATTATTTAAGTATGGTTAAATTAATATATGAAATTTTAACATTTAAAGTGTGATATAAATCGATATTACATGAATTAAAATTAATATTAATTTGAACTTTAAGATTTGTAAATTAATTTAGATAAAAATTAAAAATGAGGTATTTTTTTGTGAAATAGAGAAAGTAAAAAATTAAGCATCTTTTCTTTTTAAGAAAATAAAATTTTGAATTTTTTAATTTTTACACACTAGATGTAGAGTTGCAGAAAAGGCCCAAGGCCTGGCTTGAAAAAGCTAAACCTGAAGGCCCCAAAGAGGCCGCATTTTTTAGCTTCTAGCCCTGACTTGTGCCTAGCCTACAGGCCTAGTCATCAATCACCAACCCCAAGTTTAGCTTTTTTGTTTCCCTTTCATTCTCTCCATCAGACCCAATAATTCATTCACCTTCCTCATCGCTTTCCCCAATCGCTTCAATTTGGAACGCCTAATTTACTCTGCCACAATCCAACCCCAAACCCTAACAAAATCAGAACTCCAATTCCTCCTCGCCATCTCCAAATTCGATTGTCGCCCCATGTTACAATTGCTACACAACTCATTTGCTCCGATGTGGTTTCAGCAGGCCTTCGAATGTGTAATCCAAGCACCCGTCAATTCGTTTCGTTACCCACCACTGAATCGAAGACTCGTTATATTACGACCCTTTATTCTTCTTCCACAACTTCTTTTAGGTTTGACTCGGCTAGTTACTAACACTAAACAATTCGGACAGGAGCAAATTACTAAAGTAGGAGCAAAATAGAAAAGGTATGGAGTTTCAATATGATGTATTTCCTGATGGTGAAATATGTGTATTTAGGTTTTCTTTCTCAATTCTGGACTTTCATCTTAATGACAATAGCATTGATGCTCCATGGAAATAGGTAATGTTTGTTCTGCTAGATATCATGTGAGTGTTAATTTCTTTCTATATATTATCTTGGATCATGTGCTGAAAGCTTGTACTGTTTAGGTGCTTGGATTCGTCAATCCCTCTTGAGGAGTATTGGTATGCATTCTTCTTCATTAGAGCAATATTATGTGATTGTTTCATATTTTTCTAGTATGCTCTCAGTTGTCTTCTTCTTCCCAACCCGTTGTGGACATGGTTGGACAAGCCTGGCCTGACCGATAGGCTCACTTAGATCGCCAATTTAGTCGACAAGTCCGACCTGAGTTACCCTAGTCAACGGTCAAAGCTTAACAGATCTAAATTGGGACAGGTCAGGCAACCTATTTGTGCACTAGTAACCGAATGCTATGTCATATGTCATGTGAAGACTAACTACATTACCCATGATTAACTATAGTTGGGGTTGGTCAAATTTTGAATAATTTTAATAATTGTTTAAAAGTTTAATGTTATTGATGTTAAAAATATTATTTGTATATTTTTTTATTAGTTTAACAGGAGTACATTAATTTTTTTTGGTAATTAAGTTTATATTAATTTGTTGATATGGACTCTTTTTCAAGAACTTTATAGTTAGAAATTTTTTGTGAACTTTTTAGTTTAAAATATTTTGTACTCTCTTTTTGTTAATATTTTTTTGGATTTGGACGTGTTTTATTTGTTAAATGATTGTTAGTGATCTATAAATTCGGCCAATATACAAAGGACTTTTTAGTTAAAAATAGTTTGGACTCCCGTTTTACATTAGTCTTTGGACTCCTTTTTTTTTTTTTATCTCTTCAAACATTATCTCATGTAAAGAGTTATATATAAATATATTCTTAATAGTTATCTCACATAAAAATATAAAGACAAATATATATTATATATGAAAAAATAATAATTGCATAATAAAATTAATTATATGTAAAGATAAATGTATATTATGTAATATTATTACTCGAGTGAACTCACGACCAACCAAAAAATTTAGTTAACCTAGGCAACATAAATGGTAAATTATCATGTATAATATGTAAAATTAATTAAAATTTTAGAATAACACGATATTATATTATTATGCATTTTTAAAATTATTACTATATATATATAGGGGACCGTTTCATTAAAAACGTTGTAAAAATAAAATTATCCTTAGGCTGAGATCTGACGGTTGGAATGGCTCTCGCCCGCAGTATAATATTCAGGTATCCGCAGTATTATACTGCAGACGATATTAAATGTCCAAAATACTCCCAGCATGCATTTAACACACTCACCGTCCGCAATATAATACTGCGGACGGTGAAGACTATGCCTTATACGAGAAACGACGATATTTTGAAATTTTACCGTTCGCATTATTATACTACGGACGAGATAATTTACCGTTCGCAGTTTAATACTGCAGACGCTGGTTTAATTATAAAACTGCATTCGTCTTTGTTCATAACAATTATTTTAGATCTTATCTCATTTTCACAGTAGCAATGTAGGTTGTTTTAATTATGGCTATTAAATTCTCAATTTCTTCTGGGTAGATAACTTGAATCTGCAATGAGAATACGCAGGAGAAATAGAAATTTAATAGTCTGAATTATAAAATTATGTTCGTTATTGTTCATAGCAATCATTTTGAATCTCATTTCATTTTCACATAAGTGATTTCGGTAGTTATAATTATGACTATCAACTTTTCTATTTCTTTTTCTAAATAACATGAATCTGCAATGAAGATACGCAAGAGAAATAGAAAATTGATAGCCTTAATTATAAAACTACGATCATTCTTGTTCATAACAATTAATCATTTTGGATCTTATCTCATTTTCACAGTAGTGATTCGGATAGTTAAAATTTTCGCTATTAAATCTTCTATTTCTTTTCATATATAACATGAATCTATAACGTTGTAATGCAGAAGAAATGAAAGATTTATAACCTTAATTATAAAACTGTATTTGTTATTGTTTATAATATTCATTTTGGATTTCATATCATTTTCACAGTAAGGATCTAAATTGTTCGACTTAAGACTATTAAATTTTGATAATAGCTTTACCTAATGTTCACCCAAACACGATGGCTAGTTTAAGGTGTTTATTTCAATTCGAATGGCAATTTTAACACTATCAACATTTTAAAATTAGAGATATATTTTTTAAGTCACAACTTTTAAAAAATAAAATGCTTTTTGTGTTGAATTTAAAATACTTTCTCAATCAACCGCAAAAAATAAATGACTTTTTAGGAACTTCCGACCACTTTATAGTTTTAAAAAAAAAAACGAATCTTTTTTTATCAATAAAAGAAAATGTTCATTAAAACCTGAGAGTACATCATGTGTGATAATTCTAAAAAAATTGAAAAAGGTCACAATTGAAATACAATACATAAAACTAGAAACTCAAGACATGATATCAAAACATAAAACCCAAAGTCGAAACTAACCATCGAGACGTATTCTTGCAAATTGCAGCAACTAAAACCCAAGTTAGAGACTGAACACCGATGCAGACTCTTGCAATTTGCAGTAAAATACAAAACATCAAGATGAAAGATATTACCTTGATGGTCCCTGTACTCTTCATAAAGAAGTCAAAAAACCTGACGATCCGCAGAACCCGAAAAAGAAATTGCATACCTTTCCTTACCTGTGGACTTGTCGCACCCTGAGGCATCAATCCCATCAATAAACTCTCCATTTGATCTCGTGTTGCAACAGTCCATAGAAGATCAACACTAGAGTATCATGCATAAACTTTTAACCCTGATATTACATAACTCTTGCACAAATTCCACCAAAACTAAGCGTGGAGATGCGGTACCACAAGATTGTTGCTTTCGATATTGACATTCCAAAAGAATCAAAAATCTCCGACTAAGATATTATATAGTACTACAGCCTCTATATCAATCTCCCCAGAACAATCACATGCCCTTCTACTTCCAAATTGCAAGTCAAATCTGGTTCAATACAAAATCAGCTAAATCTCTAACGTTTAAACGGACTAAAGCTAGATAAAAATATACCTCTAATTTTGGATCGGAGGTAGTATCAAATGACTCAACTCAATGAAGAAATTAATCAAGCTCAAGATGCTGATGAGGAAAATAAGAGGAGATTCAGCCAAGAATGGTTAACTAGCAGTAGCATTAGCAAGAGTCCATTAGTTTTTAGTTTTCTTCCCCCAGCTCTAATGATGAGGTTTCTTCAATTTTCAGGTAGGCGGTATATATTGAACTTAGAAATTCCCACAAAAGTGTCTGTTTATGCGTGGAAGGCTTTACATGATGGTTTGTCTCTGAATTTTAAAACAGCAATATTAATGCCCCATGCGTCTCATATATTGTGTGTTGAGGCTCTCTTTTTTCTCAAGTTCACAATAATACTTTGGGTTAGGAATAATTTACTATAAGAAGGAAATCTTTGCTTAATCTTCTCAAAAGATCGAGCTACTCATGATTCATCTCCTAATCATGTTAATGATGATGGTCTAGCTATTGATTATACTATGATCTTTCCACAAATTCAAGTGCAGCTTTCGGATCGATCCAGATTAACCGTTTTGATTATAATGTGAAGAAAAAAGTTATAATTATATAACACAAAGTTGTATTGTAACTTAACGTTATTTTTTACTATTATTAAAATTGCAATGCAATTATTCTTTATTGAATTTTCTCAACTTCCAAAAAATGTCAACTTCAATTTGGATTTGGTCTACCCATTCAAAGTATTTAAGCACTTTATGTAGAGATTATACTAGGCAATGTTGATGGCAGCAAATAATGTGTGAAAAAAAATATCTATTGGATGAATGTTGGTGCAATTCTTTTATTTGTACTCTCAATTCCTGTCTCGGCTCAAGTCGTGACGCGGATATCGTTACAAATTACGAAATAATCTCGAATTTATGAGAGTTTTTGAATTTATAAGAAAAAAATAAAACAAAATTTTATTTAATAATTCATTAAAAGCTACTGTACTCAAAGAGTGATAATTAGTTATATAATAATTAAGAAAACTCTAATCAGAAGTCATATTGGACCAAATAAATAATTAATATCAAAATCCTATTGAAACAAAAAAAGTTCAAAATAATAAAATTGAAACTTAAAATTGTGAAAATCTCAAAGAAGGTGAGAATTTGACTTAAAAATGACAACCCGGATTAAACCCGTTCTTTCCATAATATAATACTATTTTCATATGAAAAATAATAGTTTGAAGCCCAAATCAAAGTTTAACCCAATTATTAACTATTTTAACTCGTGAAGATCCGACTTTTGACAATCTAATTGTTTCATATATAATTGTGTTAGTTTATCAAAATGAAGTCTCCCTTTTGTATTATCAACTTGATAGGAGGAACATTTGATATTTATAATGTTGTGAAGCTACTAGAAGCTTGGTCAAACCAGCCCATGCAATTTGCTTGATTTTAAAGCATCAAAACCTCCGTGCCCAGCCCTCCTCTAGGAAATATAAAAAATAAAAACTACATCTGATATTTTCTAAGTTAATTTGTAAAATTATAAAATTTAAAATTAATATAAATTATTTAATTTAAAATATTAAAAAATAATTAAATAATATTATTAAGTATAAAATTATTATTTAAAATTAAAATAAATTTACGTCACAATTTAAGTTTCGATTTTTTTAAAAAATAATTGAGATCTCAAATGGGATAATTTGCTACCTTCTCATCCGACTGACCCGTCATAAGGATCCATACATGCGTTCCTAAATCCCTAATTCCAAAGCATTCGAAACTGCAGCTTGGGATAAACCCTAACCAACCCACAACTCACTCAAAATTCCGCACGCATTGGCGGCAATATGTAAGAAATGAAGCTGTGAATGAGTTTAGTAGTGGTAAGGGCATTTCAGTCATTGGATTAGTTTAGTAGTGGTCAATTGTGTCTTTTCCAATTTTCTTTTTATCAGAGTCATGTTTTGAATGTGAGATAGCATGTGCAGCACATGCTATCATTTTGGTTCCCTCTCGGTTGTGTTGCTGGGCTATATGTATTATTTTTGAGCTGGTAAAAGGCATGAATGAAATGAATGGATTGTTTCTTCCCTAATTCTTCTGTCTCTATCTAATTCTCCCTCCTTCTATCTCCCTCCTTTCTGCTTCTTCTCAAATTATTCTCCCATTTCTGCAATTTGTTCAGCAAATCTTCACTATTCTAGTTCAGTAACTGAATTGGAACCAACCAATTCATTATAATTGGTATCAGAGCTATCTCGATCCTAGAGAAAATCACAATGGAAAATCAAAATTCTACAAGCCTAGGAAACAATACTGAAAAATTTAGAGAAACAATGAAGGAGCTGTATAGTTCTATGGATGCAAAACTTGAGCAGTTCATGAAGAGAATCGAATTGCTCATAAATTCTAGGGTACCTGATTTCAGCACGACATCAAAATCCGAACCAGAGTATCATCGTAGAGTGCTAATTTGTGGTGCTACCCAAGAGGATGACTGCCTATGTGTAGCAACAGAGTCCATGGGGCCAGAATATGATGAAAATGATGATCTAGGTGAGGTGGTTTTGGATTGCGAGGAGGAAGCTGTCAACCAGAGTCAATTGCAGAATCAAATACTCAGTCCAGTTGTAGAGAATGATGGAGATCTAATTGCACCTGAGGCTGGGAATTGTACTAATTTTCAGTCACAAATTGAAGCTTCAACTCCACTGATTCCTCAAGTTTGGGATCAATCGATTCATCAGAAGGTAAACTTTGTCTCCAAAAATGATTTCTCCTCTTTTAGGTTAGTCAACAACACTGTGATAGGAGCATTTTATACAAATAAAAAGGAATTACCTGCTGTAAGTAAGATGTTCGATGGAAAACCTAGGAGAGAGACTTTAACTTGGAGTGTTTTCATTGCTGGCTGCAATCAGGAGGAAGATTGTGTGTGCATTATTACTAATCAATACCAGCCGAAATACAATGATAGTGGAGGCAAGATAGAAATTCCAATGGTTAACGATTGTGGATTAATTACAAAACCAAAAGAGCAAATTGTTGGTTCCGCATTGATAGTTGCTGAATATGTGGAGGATAATGAGACACTAACGAGTGGTCCATCTAACTCTGGTGATGGCTACGTTTCCTTGTTGGTTCGTATGCTTGGGTTGGACAATGATTCCTTAGACAGAGAGCAGACTGTTGTTGCCTTTTGGAAAAATTCACTAGGAGGAAAGCAGTATATTGATGCCGTCATGCGATTCCATGCCTCCATTAATCTTGTTGTAAACCTTCTAAAATCAGAGTCTAATGCTACGTGTGAAGCAGTTGTAGGTCTTTTGAGGATGATATCCTCAGTTAATGCTTATAGAGACTCCGTAGCAGATAGTGAGGTGATAAAAGAAATGTCTGGTCTGCTCAGTCGGTCTTCCTTGGCTTCAGTTGTGAAGGAACAAAGTATGTGTACACTATGGAACTTATCTGTCGATGAGAAGCTTCGATTAAAAATTGCAAACTCTGATCTCCTGCCTTTACTTATTAAGTTCTTGGAGGATAAGGACATAAAAGTGGTGGAAGCAGCTGGAGGGGTTTTAGCTAATTTGGCGTTGAGCCACTCTAATCACAAGATTGAAGCAGGTGTAATCTCAAAACTGGCGAAATTCCTTAAGACTGATGAAGGATCCAAGGTAATTAGAAAAGAAGCAAAAAATGTATTACTTGAACTTTCTAAAGATGATTACTACAGAATACTAGTCATGGAGGAAGGTTTAGTTCTAGTTCCTTTGATTGGTACGGCTGTCTATAAGTGCTTTAGAACAGCTTCCCATTCATGGCCTTCTTTGCCTGATGGTACAGAGATAGAAAAAAGTTCAAGAGGCCCTTCAAGGTTTGGTGTTTCTGAATTACTTTTTGGATTAAATGTTCAGGACAATAATTCTAACCTAGAGGAAGCAAAGATGAATGCTATTGACAGAAGAACACAGCAACAATTCCTTGACCTTATTGGGGCTATTGAATTGGAAGATCAAAATATATCTAATGGTGAATCCTCTTCTAGTCGGCGAATCACTGTTTTGCTATGGATGGGTGGTATAGCTCGGTTGGTTCTGATTCTTGAACTACAAGATAAGTCTGCTATTGCCAGAGCTGCAGAGTCTATTGTTTATGCATCTATCAGTGAGCATATGCGGGTTTCATTCAAAGAAGCTGGAGCTATAAAGCATCTTGTTCAGCTAATGGATCATCATAGTAATACTGTTAGATTGGCAGCCATTCATGCTTTGGAGAGGCTGTCTATGAGCAACGATGTTTACCAAAGAGATGAAGGAGAAGGTATTTTGTATCTTTTAATTAATTCACTAAAGATCTCAGAGATATCTGGAAGCGGGACAGATATGATTTTGAATATTCTTGCTCGGATTTTAGATCCTAGCAAAGAAATGAAATCAAAATTTTATGATGCGCCAGTTAATGGATCAAAAAATAGATGGGCTACAAAAAGAAATGTAAAATCAGTCAAACCGACTTTCAAACATATTCCTAAGAAAGGGATGTTAGTCCTTGATGCAACTCAGTTTGATGGGATTCTAAAAGAGATTTCAGAGTTCAACAATGCTCTTTTATCTGATTGGGAAAAAAAGAATTTAGCTCTGGATGAGATGGGGCTACTATACTTCTTAAACATGTTGCTGATGGAAATGATACACTATTGGAATTGCTCCAGAAGAAGCATCGTGAAGGTTGAAGAAGGTCAGTCTCAAGTTCTTTCCGCCGCATTAGAGACTGCGGAAGAGGAAAATCTGGAAGTTAATTTGAAATTCCGAGCTTTAGTTGCCCTTGGGTCACTGATGCTTGAGGGTCTAATAAGTTCCAGTCAAATGTTGAAGTGCCGAAGCCGAAGTGCCGAAGCTGAAGTGTTGACACCGAAGTGCCGACGCCGAAGTGCTATTAATGAGAACACTAATGGTTTGTTCCGATATGCCATCCTCTGCCAAGGGAATGGCATTGTCCCCATTGTTGAGCTTGAGATTCTTGTGGATGGGCTCCATGACATCAGAGAGTATGCTTATGTAAAAGAGTGTGTTCTTGCTGTTCTAGTGGTCAACAAGCTCAGAGGGTCACCTCCTGCAGCTGTCTCTTTTGACAATAGTCTCACATCCATGGTTGTCAATAAGGGGATAGAGAAGCAAGATGGTTTGGCCTGTGCAATATGCAAGGATTCTCTTTTATTTGGCACTGTTGTGAACCAGCTTCTATGTTTTCACCTCTATCACCATTCCTGTATTTTGTCATGGTTAAGTGCTCGGTGCTCATGTCCCCTTTGTAGGTATGAGTTTCCAACTAATGACAAGAATCATGTGAACAGGAAACAAAGCAGTATCAATAATGCAGCAGGAGTGGAAGTTTTGGGTCAATGGGCTAACACCTTGCCATCTAAAGCTATTTGAGAGGATTGGGAACAAGCGCACTAGAGGTTCACTCACTTCCAACCTTGAGGACAAGGTTTCTGTTAAGGGGGAAGGATTGTAAGAAATGAAGCTGTGAATGAGTTTAGTAGTGGTAAGGGCATTTCAGTCATTGGATTAGTTTAGTAGTGGTCAATTGTGTCTTTTCCAATTTTCTTTTTATCAGAGTCATGTTTTGAATGTGAGATAGCATGTGCAGCACATGCTATCATTTTGGTTCCCTCTCGGTTGTGTTGCTGGGCTATATGTATTATTTTTGAGCTGGTAAAAGGCATGAATGAAATGAATGGATTGTTTCTTCCCTAATTCTTCTGTCTCTATCTAATTCTCCCTCCTTCTATCTCCCTCCTTTCTGCTTCTTCTCAAATTATTCTCCCATTTCTGCAATTTGTTCAGCAAATCTTCACTATTCTAGTTCAGTAACTGAATTGGAACCAACCAATTCATTACACAATAATCTCGACGCTTTTCCCATTCCAGCCTTGTTTCTTATATCTACAAATTTTCGGCAACCCCTCTATATCTATAATCTCGCATTCAATGCTTTTTCGAAGAGTCTATACCTCTCTTGCCCATTCTAACGCCAACCCATTTATTTTATACAGAAAATCAACAGCCCTTTTTCTTTTTTCGATTCAAACCCACAATTCCTGAGCCCCAATAGCCTTCACTTTGAGACTTTCAAGGCCAAATTCTGTGAGCCATCAGTCTTGTTCATCAAATTGCAATATGGGTGATGCTAGGCTACCCGCAACTGTTCCAATTCCGGCTGTTGATAAGGCGGATAGGGCCGAATTGAACCGAGCACTTGAAGCTTCATTGGGTACTCCATTTAGTTCACACCCAGTAATCCCAAATTCTAGCCCTT
Organism: Hedera helix; assembly: GCA_947179155.2. Taxonomy (NCBI): domain Eukaryota; kingdom Viridiplantae; phylum Streptophyta; class Magnoliopsida; order Apiales; family Araliaceae; genus Hedera; species Hedera helix. Next base: position 33,663,748 of record OX359281.1, read on the forward strand.
TGATTATAGTGATCAGTGGCCCAGGTGGGGTTGGTAAAGATGCAGCGATAAAAAGATTGAGAGAAGTGAGAGGAAATATTCATTTTGTTGTTACAGCAACTCGTAGAGCTACGAGACCCGGTGAAGTTAATGGAAAAGATTACTTTTTTGTGAGTTATTATCAACGGTGGAGAGGGATGAGTTATTACCTGCAATTTATTACTGTTAGCCTTGGAAACCAGACTTTGTAATATAATCAAGTCAAATGGAGTACATTATTGCAACTTCTGATGAACCAAAGGAAACCCAGACTTTTGTTTATTAGTAGAAAACAAGCAGCAATTCAATAGAAGCCATTATGAGTAAGTGGTGGTGGTGTAATTCGAATGTTTTGCAAGTTATATCCATAAGTGGACCCCATTATAGGCTTTGATTAATTTGGAACTGAATTTTTTCTCCAAAATTACACTCCCTTTAGGCTTTACATGCATCACATTTTGTTGTGGTTTTCATATAGAAGAATATTCGTATGCTCAAAGCCATGATAAAGTAAGGCACTTGGGACCCATACAAGCCTTTAACTTAACGCTAGAATATTCCTTCGAACAAGGACAGTTAGAAAGAGAGAATTAGTCTGAAAATTATTTAATTATTTTTCGCCAAAAATATGATGCTCACACTTGACATTAAATAGCAAAAATAAAAATAAAAAACTATGAAAGGTCAACTATTCATGAATAAATAAAAATAAAGTAGACTGACTGGTTGGAGTTTTTTTCTCTGAGGCAATATCTTCCACTCTCATTTGTTATTTCAAACATGGAGTAGTTGAAGCAATAAAAAAGAATTGCACCACCACCACCACCACTTACTCATAATAGCTTTCCCAAATAACAAAACATGGTTATTTCAAACATGGAGTAGTTGAAGCAATAAAAAAGAATTTTAAAGGCATAGGGACAAGAAAGAAAGAAAGAAAGAAAGAAAGAAAGAAAGAGGCTTTTAAATTTTTTAAAAAAATATCTGAATCTGTTACGGGAGGAAGGGAGGGCTACTTTGGCCGTTTAGTAATATTAGTATACTTACAACTTATGTAAGTAACATGAAAGCTTTAAACATTTTAGTCAGAGTTTACAAGAAGGAACCTTCCTGGCTTCCTTATAGATAGGACGAGGAACAAAAAAGAAAAAACAGAGACCACGGAAACTTCTTGATTAAGGGAGAAAAAACAGAAAGTTAAACTTATTTTGTTTAGAAAATTGATATTTTTACGAGTTAATTTAATAATTTTATAAAATTAAATGAGTCTCGTTTGTAAAAATATCAAATTAACATATAAAAATATTAATTTTATAAATTAATTTGATATTTTTAATAAAATGAGATTCATTTATAAAATTACCAAATCAACTCGTAGATTCCGCGGAAGGAGACTCAACACAAAACGTGCTCCCCAAGCTCATTTTCCTCTCTTTAAGTTAGTCCATCCTATAAACTACTACCGCTTACTTTCATTTCTCATCTCAAACTAGCAGAATTACAAGCTCAAATCTAAAGATCTCAAATACGAATTCGATTCATCGATATGGATCGAGGAACCTCATCAAATCCAGACAGAAGCGTTCGTCTTCAAATAGTTGATCTCAATGCAAGACTAAGCCAAACCGGGAGTTCAGGTCCAACCACTTATGAGCCCCAAAGCAGCACTGAGAAGAGGTACAGCAGCAATTCAAATTCAGACTCTGTTTCGTCCGTGAGAACCTCAAACCGTGCACCCGAAAAGGAGTTGACCCTCTTCGCACTACGCCTCGCGGTGTTGGAGAAAGCTGCTACTGGCTTAGGAACTCTAGGGTTCATCTGGGCAACGGTGGTTCTGCTCGGAGGATTTGCCATTACTCTTGATAAAACAGACTTCTGGTTTATTACGATTATTTTGTTGATAGAAGGAACTCGAATATTTAGCAGGAGCCATGAGCTTGAATGGCAACATCAAGCCACATGGTCAATTGCTGATGCTGGAATAAATAGTTTCCGCGCTATTAAATCCAGCTCACATTTCATACTTAAAACTATCACAGCAATTTTCCGACCAATTGTCGCCGCTGGGAAATCAAGCCACCATACTAGAGAAATTACCGAGTGCAGGCACATGGCAAACCAGAAAAAGGCCCCGAGTCGGGTATGGACTTCTTCAGATGTTCCTCTTCTTCCGTATGCTCCGTGGGTTTTTTTGTCCAGAAATGTGAGTAGGCTTCTTTACTGGCTTCAACTTGCATCTGCAACTGCTTGTGTTGTTCTGTCTCTCATGAAGCTTATCAAGCATAATTACGGCGAAGTAGCAAAGGATGATACAGACAAGAGGAACCGCCAATCAGCTCTTAACTTTTTCTATTCCTTGGCATTAGCAGAAGCTTTGCTGTTTCTAACGGAGAAAGCTTACTGGGAATGGAAAGTTATGTACTGTAAACTGTTGGAAAAGGTAAATAAGGAAAGTGACTTGGGGCCATCAGGTATAGTTTCAATTAGAAGGTATTTTTATGATGCCTATTCTAGATGTCTTAATGGGAGCATTTTTGATGGCCTAAAAATGGACATGGTATCATTTGCTATGGATCTTTTGGCCTCGAAATCTCCCGATGAACAGCTCATTGGTGCTCGAATACTACGAAAGTTTGCTGGAAATGATCGGTTTTCAGATGACACCTTGCAAAAAATTGGCATTACGATGTCAGTGATGGAAAGGTTGGTAGAGATGTTGAACTGGAAAGATCCACAAGAGGAAGAGATTAGGCAATCAGCAGCAGAGATATTGTCAAAACTTGCTGGTAAAAAACAGAACTCGCTTCGAGTTGCTGGCATACCTGGTGCTATGGAATCAATATCTTCTCTCCTACATGTCAGTAGAAGCTCCTCTTGTGCAGCTGCTGATGAAATCTTTGCAGAGAAAATCATCTGCGACAATGAAAACTATGGGTGTTGGACTTTTAATCAGTTGGGGCTTCTGATACTAAAGAAACTTGCTCGCCATCATGATAATTGTGGAAAGATTGGCAATACGAGAGGCCTCTTGCCAAAAATCATAGATTTCACACACGCGGGAGAGAGGTTGTTGAAGGATGATAAAGTTTCGCCATCGCAGATTTTGACAGTGAAGCGATCTTTGCAAGTGGTGAAGGTGCTTGCAAGTACAACAGGCGCCACGGGTAAACAGCTCCGAAAAGAGATTTCGGAGGTGGTTTTAACCATCAGCAACATCAGAGATATATTAAGATATGGAGAGAAACATCCAGTGCTACAAAAACTAGGCATTGAAATTTTAACTAGTTTGGCATTGGAGGAGGTTGCAGCAGAAAGGATTGGAGGAACAGGTGGAGTTCTCAAGGAATTGTTCAACATTTTCTTCAGACAGGGGATGCCAGAAAATCAAAAGCATGTAAGAATTGCAGCTGGAGAAGCATTATCAATGCTAGCACTGGAAAGCAAGAGTAACTGTCATCGAATCTTGAAATTAAAGGTAACTGAAATGCTTGTCGAAGCATTAGAGATTCCATTACTTCGCGTAAATGCAGCCAGGATATTACGAAACTTGTACAGCTACAGTGGATCACATTTTTTCGAAAAATTAAGGGAAACTACTACTGCTACACCTACTGTAAGTTTATTTTGCAGTAACAAGTTTCTTACTCTCTAGCATAGCACAACTATATATATTGTACTTTTCCCATTCAATCTTAACTATAATAATGGCTGTTGATTTTTCCCTAGCAAAAATTATGCAACCAGAGCAAATATGTATTTAACGACACTTTTATAATCGCTCTAGAAACACTTATTGCTCTTGCAACATTATTTTTGCTCTGGTAATATCAACTGCCCTAATAACAGACTAATACTAAATTTTTCCTCTTTCAGGTGCTTAGAGCAATCATGACAGAAGAAAATAAGTTGCAGGAAGTTATGGTTGGACTAGCAGCAGAAGTTTTCAAGTTTTTGACATCTCAGGAGTCGAGCACAATGTTTGAGATAGCGGGAATTCAAGAGGCTGTATTAGCTAGAGCGTTAGTCCAGATTCTGAGGAAACATCAGTATCCACCAATAACAACGCCAAGAATAAGGAGATTTGTTATAGAGTTGGCAATCTGGATGATGAGAGACAACGATACAAACATTCAGACGTTTAAGGATTTGGGAATGGAAGAGGAGTTGGAGAGTGTCATAGAGACCACATCAGAGCTCGAAAGCTTCAATATTTTCTCTGGTACTGTTGGGCTGAGCCGTCACAGCACAACCATTCACTCACTAGTTGAAACTGCAATGCAATTGCTGGAAGATAAGTAAACTGCAATGCAATACAAGTGCCCATGTTGATGCAGAAGCAATTGAAATGCAATAAGCTAGTAAATATGAATGCTAAAGATTATAGGGGATTCTCATTCTATAAAGTAATAAATATGTAAAAATATTTAATTGTAATTGCGAGTAATACCAATAATCCTGTTGAAAATAAAATTCGCTATTTTAGATGATTGTTCTATGGAAAGCTAAAATTTGTGCATTGCATATTCACCGAGGAAGGATATTCAAATGCGTTAGCAGGTTATAGTTTAAAAATAGAAATTCATCTCTAATCATGAAACAAACAAAAAAGGAAAATATATATCTAATTTTAGAACGTAAAGAGTACCAGAAACATATAGAAAATGGAACAAAAACAAGAAAGTGACATGAACAAACAAAATCTACCTTTAACTTTCATCTAATCGCCAGAAAAGGAACACAAACTGTCTGCATATGAAAGATTTCACTCAAAGATATCAAGACAAACCCTGTCCAAACCAGCTGTACATTGTTTAAAATAGATCACCATATTATAGTTGGAACGTAATTTACAAAGTATAACAAACACTAACCTCCCAAATTCTTTTCTCTATCCCCTAGGGCATAAGAAATTACACCTATTAGTGTAACTTGTAAACTACGCCACCTTTCCACAATTTGTTCCAACAAATTTGAATCACCATTTTCATAAGAGTAAGAGAACCTTCACGGAAATATACACATTCACATCTTCTTCTTCCTATTCATTTTCCAGGTCAACTATTTCACAGCAAATTCAATACGGCTTCAAATTGTGAGAACCTAAAATAAAAACCATCCTTTGTTTTTAAAGAAGTTGAGATCCCAGTGACGTAACAATCCATCCATGATATTGCTTGTTGGGTTTTTAATAACAGTTACAGTGGCTTTTGTTCCATCAGCCGAATCAGTTTCAGAAGAGCTTTTAATAACAGTTACTCTTCATCATCTACTGACATTGGAACTGAGGTCCAACAAGGTGACCATTGGAGAATTCAAAATTTATCATTTTAGAAGATGAAGGGATGGGCCAAGTTCCGAATCCTTCTTCCTACATCAGCAATACAATGCCAGTGAAATTCCAACTCTTTATCAAACAGTTTTAACTCCAACCAATTAATGCTCGAGATTGTTTATCTTTGGATTGTAACACCCCGAACCCGCTACATGTCCGAAGTGTCACACGCCGCAAGCCTGAAGGCTCGCAAGGCAATAATATCAATAGCGCAACCCAAACGAAAACACAATAATGAAACCATCTTGAAATCGAACTGTCTTTCATTATCAAAATTACACTAAGGTTCAATAACTAAAAAACTGAAAGCATAAATTTGGAGACACAACTCCCTTGTACAAAAGTCTTATCAAATTCAAAATACTAATAACCGTCATAACTAAAAGAACTTCAGTCCTCCCCAAAAGTATTCACAATGTTTGGCTCTTAAAAAGGTATCCTGTAAAAATTAATGTAAGGGTGAGCGGTAAAACCCAGCAAGTAACAATCTTTACTATTTAGGTGGATCAAGTACAGTTTACATAACCTTTTTCAAAATACCTTTTGTTCAATAACAGTAATAAATATACTTTTTGAAATAACATTTTCTTGTTCAATAACAATACTCAATATTTACTTTCAAAATCAAAATCAATAATTACAAAACACAATTCAAAGACAAATTTCGATAAGCTCAATATATTCGATCAACGATTTCGATAAGTTCAATATATTCGATGTATCTTTTAATCCACAGAACGACTAAGGTTACAGCAGCCCTGTAACACGGCCCTTATGTTCAATAAAGTTAATGATCACGCACCCTACTAAGGGATCGATGAAGCACGCACCCCGAAAGGTGCCCCCGAAGGGTATCTAAAGTTGTGCACCTTAGTAGGTCATATATAGTTCCGGAACTAGCGTAAACACTAACGGTTTCAATACATAGTCGGACTGAGATTTCTAAAAGCAATTTCTCAATATTTTTGATATTTAAAACTATATTTATTTCACAGTTCAAAATCATATAATCTTATTTTCTAAATCAAAATTCTATTTTAATACTTGATCCGGATTTTTAACACAATATAAGTATAACATTTTCATTCAAATGGAAGCCTTAAATAAAGAATAATAATTTTTGAAACAATACATTTAGGCATCTGAATACTTTCTAAAGCATACATAATTATAAACGATAATTTTAAAATACTAAATAGCTCGGAAAGTCACTTACACTATACAGTTCGAAAATACTAAACAGCTCGGAGAGTCATTTACCTCGATATCGCTGAATACAAAATTAATAGCTGAACGATTCCTAATTATAAATTTATAACAAATAAATGTCATTAGGACAATTCTATTATTTAACAGTTTGCTTATTTCTTTTTCAAAATAACTATAAGTATATTTACAAAAATATTCTTTCAATATTTAATCATTTTTCAAACAAATATTACCACTATGCCAAAATAATAATCTAAATAACAATAATAATTAAAGCCAATAATGTTAATCAAAAACTATTAACTAATAATCTAAATACAAAACAATAATTAAAGTTACAAAAATAATAACAATGCAAAAATACTAATTACTAACAAAATATACCAAATACTAACAAACTAAATACAATATTTAAAACTATATAAAACAAATAATAACAATACATAAAATTAATAAGAAACATTGTAATACCCCGAATTTTATGAAATATAAAATTTAATTTTTCTTCATATATATTTTTCTGAAACAGTAAGTGGTTAAATCGATAAAGTTTAAAGTTAAGGATGTTATGTGCAAATTTTATTTTGTCGGACAATATTCGTTTTGTCGGGGAATATTCTGGCCGTACAACGGCGCCGAAATAACAAATTATTGGTGGACCCCACAACGGAATATTTATCGGATATAGAAAACGACAGAAGTAACCTTTTTAATAAAAATAGTCAACGGTGCTAACTGTTAAAATACCGGTGATAAAAGAATAGTAGCATACGGTAATTTATGGTATTTTACTGTAGCATGCGGTACTCTACAGTAGCACACGGTATTGCACAATGTCTCATATTATTGACACCGTAACTGTTACGCATCATTTCATCAATAATTGTCACTGCATAATATTTTATATTATCAATTCAATTATTGTTGCTACACAGTACTTTGCATTATTGATTCAATAATTGTCATTACACTGTATTTCATATCATCGAGTCAATAATTGTTGGTGCACTGTAGTTTAAAATTATTGAATCTAATAATTGTCACAGAAGCAAATACACTATAATTTATATTATTAAATTAATAAAAATATGTAACGTGTTTTTTACATTATTGTGGTAACATTATTTTATATGTTGGACTCACAGGAAGAATAAATAAATAAATAAATAATAAAATAATTAATTTTACTATTTGAAATAGTAACGTGAATAGTGACGTGAATAGTGACGTGAATAGTAAGAAACATGTGGGACCCACTGTGGGGCCCACATGAAATGTGAGAAATGTGTTTTGCTGGATGGTTGGTGGAGGCTGCTGCGCAGCCTCTGCTGAATTTTTTTTTATTTCACCTACCGCGCATAGTAACTTCTTTTCTCCTATAAATAGCTTGCTCAGCTGAATAGAAAAATCACACCTAAAACATAGAATTTTTCTATAAGAATTTTATGAGTTTTCTCTGAGAATAGTAAGGCTATTTTGAGTGTTTGAAAGCCAAAAGGAGTGCAGAAAATTTTCAAATAAGTCTTTTATTAAAGAGTAGTAATTTCATAAATTCCTATTTTTCACGGTATTCACAAATCTTCCTTTAGAAGACTCTTCTTTAAGAAGATTCATTTTTAAAAGCTTTCTTTGGAAGATTTATTTTGAAATATTATTTTAAAAACTATTTTAAAGTTGTTATATTATACTACAAAAATTATGTTAAATATATATAATTTTGATAGTTCATAATATGTGAATTATCATACACCTTGAAATTTATATGTGGTAATTACTAATTTTATTAAAAATACATAGGTTGATCAACCTCATTTAAATCAATATCCAGTCACGTGTTAAGGTAAGGAATATTATTCTTTTCACACTCTTAAATTTACTGTGGTAAGGATTGTCATTTTTTTTCTTACTTGTAAGGAATATCATCTTCTTTCATATTCTATTATTGAAACTTACTATGGTAAGGGGTATCACTCTTTTCATCATCATAAATGGATATTATTTTCTTTCTTACTTGAAGGGATTATCATTCTTTGATTCTCGAAAATAATATCGTTTCTTTCTTGTGCCATTTACTTCTATGTGTTAAATTGTGGGAATAACCTTACGGCGCAGTTTACCGCCTGTTGGTGAATAACCTTTTGTATTCATTCCTTATTAATCTTTGAGAATAACCTTACGGTGCGGATTATCGCCTGTTTGGTGAATAACTCTTCGTATTCAAATTGATGGGAATAACCTTACGGCGCAGATTATCGCCTGTTTGGTGAATAACTATTCGTATTCAAATTGATGGGAATAACCTTACGGCACGGATTATCGCCTGTTGGTGAATAACCTTTTTTATTTGTCTCGTGTGAAAATAATTTGTCTACACGAATTATCACATGACACTTTTATTCCATATTCGTAAGTGATATCATTTTCCTTTATACTCATAAGGGATACCATCTTTTTCATCTTCCATTATTCAAACTTACTATGCTAAGGGATATTAATTCCCTTCACCTTTTGTTAATCAAACCTGCTACGGTAAGGGATATTATTTTCTTTCATACACCTAAATCGAAACTTATTATGGAACTATTGCTTCTATAATTCCTGAAAATATTATATGTTCCATAATAGTTGAATTTCATTATTTCAACTGAACCTTCCTATTTTCTGAACATTTTCTATTGAACTGTAATCGTTATTATGAATTGTGGATCTTGAATATCATTTTTAAATTTCACTCCACATCATGTTGGCAATTTGGACATTATTTGAATCTGTACAAAGTAAACTTCCGATACTTATTGTTTATCCTGTTCTTCTGTTCATCATTTGTATCACTGTTATTTGTATTAATCATCAAGAATCAAGCTGTTGTGAATATCTGTGGTCGGGGGCACAGATGTGTTATAATTGTTGAACAGATGATAGGTTAAAGGCGATATACTAGGTTAAAGGCGATACATCTGTTCAGTGTCTTTTATGGCACGTGGTGAATGTTCTCTTTGGCCTGTAGTGCAAAGATGAACTATTGGTTGGTATGATTATGACCAAAGGCTGAATCTGGTATAATCATGATCGTTGGTGTTATATTGAATGTCTTTGGCCCGTAGTGCAAAGATGAACTGTTGATCTGCATAATTATGACCAGGAACTGTGAAGTTGTATTATCTTGACTAATGGTATTTCAGATGATAAAAGTTGATGATATTTTTACTAAAAAGAGAAGCGAGTGGACATTATAGTCTGCATTATTCTTCAAATAGATTGTTCATTCCGTTGCTATTATTGATCTGAACATTGTTTAAGAATTTAACTACAGTTTTTGATATAAACCTTGTAGTCTATTGTATTCAGAACTCAACTGTTGAAGAGTAATGATAATTTATTCGTCATTATCTTAGTCATGATATTTCTTACTGGGCTATTTGAGCTCACCGTTTCTTTTGTTCCATTGTTTTTCAACAGGAGATGAAAACGTAACAGGGTCTAGCCGGGGGATGGAGTGAGAGTATGAGGAATAGCTATCGTAGTCTTCACATGTTGTAAAATAGTGTGGCAATAATAGTGAAGACTTAGTTGTGTATTATTATACACTGTATTGTTGTACATTGTGCTTTGTTGTAATAATTTTGTTGTAGTCTTTTGACGACTCAAGTTTGGGCTGTGTGGGCCTAGATTTGGGGGTGTCACAGTTGGCATCAGAGCTTAGGGATATGGTCTTTAATGGAGATCTGGGGTTAGAACTAAGAGGGGAAAGACGAATAGAATCAGTCACTAATGTGTCCTACCTAAATTAGATTTTATTATCTAATAAGTTGATTTAAATATAGGGACATGAAGTGATGAGTCAGTTTATTTGAACTAACATTTATTTTGTGACCGAAACAAATGTAGCTGCAAAACAAGAGGCGACGAATAATCTTCTTACAAACTCAGAGTTGAATCATTTGCCTAAGGTAAAAATTATGCGTGTTCTATCCAGTAAGGATGAAGGTGAAAGTTCTGCTACAGTCGTTCTAGATCCATTATTAAAAGCAATAAAAGGAAGTAATGAACTTGCGGAAATTATTGCCTTTAATTTACTCACTAATTGGGAGAGTCATATCACCTGGTTATGCTCTATAACAAAGGATCAGAATATATGGACTTTTCATATTAGTCTTTGGGATTTATGGTGTTCCAGCTATGAGTTTCAAGATTATTTAAAAATGATGTTTCTATACTTTTGGGCGTTACAATTTAAAGGAATTCAGGTTAAGTTAGTCACTATCATGGAAACTGCAGTCTATCGAAAATACTATTTTTATGAAAATCATTGGTACGTTACTACTGATGAAGTTGATGAATTCGAGAAATAGTTTGTTAGAAAATTATTTAGCGGTATCCCCATGGTTGAAATACGCGAAGATCCGGATGAAGTATATGGGACTCGATTTGATGATGACAGCCTTGATGATCAAGAAATCGAATGAGGTGATGACCGGTAAGCTATTCATCAATTCTCGAGAAGTCTATGACATGTTAGATACCGGCTCTATCCACTCTTTTATCTCACCTATATGTACTCAACGTTTAAATTTGACTATTGAAAACTTAAATCTTGTCTTATCAGTTGAAACCTCATTGGGAGAAATACCTATTACATTTACTATCTATAAATCTTGCCTAGTTCAAATCAACAACCTCACATTATCTGTTAACCTTATTTCTTTGGAGATGAATGAATTTGATGTGATTTTAGGAATTGATTGGTTGACTACCCATCATGCTAAAATTGATTGTTTTCATAAGATTATTAGTTTTCATATTCCTAATCAACCTGTCATGCAAATTCAAGCAACTAAACCATTGAAATCTATAACTATTATTTCTAGCCATAAAGTCATTCGTTTATTGAAAAACGGATGTCAAGCCTTTTTAGCTCATGTTACTGATTTGAACAAAAACACGTCAAACTTGAATGATATTCCCATTGTTAATGAGTTTCCTGACGTTTTTTCTGAGGAACTTTCTGGCTTACCCACAAACTGTGAAATTGGATTCTGTACCGATCTTGAACCCGGCACTAAGCCCATTTTTAAAGTCTCATACCAAATGACTCACATAGAACGCCAAGAGATTGAAAGTTTAATTATTAGATATCGGTATCATTCGTTCTAGTACAAAACTTATATCGAGCGAGAAATGTGAGAAAAGTTTCCAAGAACTCAAGAGGAGACTTATTTCAGCTCCTGTTCTGACCATTCCATCAGGATCAGGACAATTCGTCATATATAGCGATGCTTCAGGCAAAGGTCTAGGCTGTGTCCTTATGCAACATGGAAAGGTTATAGCATATGCCTCTCGACAACTCAAAGATTATGAGAAAAATTATCCTACTCATGATCTAGAGTTGGCAGCAGTCGTTTTCGCATTGAAGATCTGGAGACACTACTTGTACGGAGAAAAGGTGGATATCTATACGGATCATAAAAGTCTCAAGTATTTCTTCACCCAGAAGGAACTCAACATGCGACAACGACGTTGGCTTAAGCTGTTGAAGGATTACGACCACACAATCCAGTATCACCCGGGAAAGGCAAACGTTGTAGCTGACGCTTTGAGCAGAAGATCTTATGCGAGTACAAGTGCACTGCTGACAACACAAAAGTGTATTTTTTACGACTTGCAAAAGATGGAGATAGAGCTAAAGACACCAGGGACCCACTCGAAGATTGCTCACGTGCGAGTAGAACCGGCTTTAATCGATGAAATTAAAGTTGCACAAGCTACCGATCCGGAACTGATGAACATGATGAAGAAAGTACAAGAAGGTGTCATTCCCGAAGCAAGAATAGACGAGAAAGGAATACTTCGAGTCAACTCTCGACTCTGTGTTCCTAACGATCCTGAATTAAAGCATAAAATCATGACGGAGGCACACAACACGCCGTTTGCAATCCACCCAGGAGGTACCAAGATGTATCGAGGTCTTCGACATACATTTTGGTGGAATAATATGAAAAGAGAGATTGCAGAGTTTATCTCAAGGTGCCTAACTTGTTAACGTGTCAAGGCAGAGCATCAAGTACCTAAGGGTCCATTACAACCACTTGAGGTTCCCGAATGGAAGTGGGAATACATCAATATGGATTTCGTGACGGGTCTTCCCAAAGTTTCTCAAGGCTTAGATGCAATTTGGGTCATCGTAGATAGATTGACCAAATCCGCTCATTTCTTGCCTATACGAGAAAACTTTTCACTTGAACGTCTTCCCGGTATGTACATAAATGAGATCGTGAGATTGCATGGCGTGCCAGTTTCCATAGTTTCTGATCGAGATCCTAGATTCACTTCACGCTTTTGGATCAGTCTACAAAAAGCTATGGGCACTGAACTACGTTTTAGTTCTGCATATCATCCTCAAACGGACGGACAATCGGAAAGGACGATCCAGACCCTCGAAGATCTTTTGAGACTTTGTGTATTAGACTTCAAAGGAAGTTGGGATAAATACTTGTCATTGATGGAATTTTCTTACAACAACAGTTATCAAGCAAGCATAGGCATGGCTCCATTCGAGGCTTTGTATGGAAGGAAGTGTCGCTCTCCAATATGTTGGAATGAGGTAGAAGAAGCAAAATTGTTGGGACCCGAGTTGGTACGCTTGACGACCGAAAAGATCCAAATGATCCGACAACGAATACAGACAGCACAAGAACGACAAAAGAGTTATGTTGATCTTCATCGGAGAGATGAGAGATTCAACGTCGGAGATCATGTATTCTTACGTGTTTCTCCATGGAAAGGAGTTACGAGATTCGGAAAGAGAGGAAAGCTTAACCCTCGATTTATTGGCCAATTTGAAATTCTCGATCGAGTAGGAACCGTAGCCTACAGACTAGCTTTACCACCAAGTATGTCTCGTATCCATAACGTTTTTCACATATCTATGTTACGTAAATATGTTAAGGACCCAAACCACGTCATTGAGTTAGAAGCAGACGTTATAACAGAGGATTTAACATACGAGGAGGTACCTGTTAAGATCCTTGATAAGAAAGAGCAGATTCTACGTTCAAAGGTTATACCTCAAGTTAAGGTTTTATGGAGGAACCAAGATATTGAGGAAATGACCTGGGAGCTAGAATCCGAGATAAAATCTAAATATCCTTACCTCTTCGAAATGCCAAGTACGTCAATTTCGGGGACGAAATTTCATAAGGAGGGGAGGTTGTAAGACCCCGAATTTTATGAAATATAAAATTTAATTTTTCTTCATATATATTTTTCTGAAACAGTAAGTGGTTAAATCGATAAAGTTTAAAGTTAAGGATGTTATGTGCAAATTTTATTTTGTCGGACAATATTCGTTTTGTCGGGGAATATTCTGGCCGTACGACGGCGCCGAAATAACAAATTATTGGTGGACCCCACAACGGAATATTTGTCGGATATAGAAAACGACAGAAGCAACATTTTTAATAAAAATAGTCAACGGTGCTAACTGTTAAAATACCGGTGATAAAAGAATAGTAGCATACGGTAATTTATGGTATTTTACTGTAGCATGCGGTACTCTACAGTAGCACACGGTATTGCACAGTGTCTCATATTATTGACACCGTAACTGTTACGCATCATTTCATCAATAATTGTCACTGCATAATATTTTATATTATCAATTCAATTATTGTTGCTACACAGTATTTTGTATTATTGATTCAATAATTGTCATTACACTGTATTTCATATCATCGAGTCAATAATTGTTGGTGCACTGTAGTTTAAAATTATTGAATCTAATAATTGTCAGAGTAGCAAATACACTATAATTTATATTATTAAATTAATAAAAATATGTAACGTATTTCTTACATTATTGTGGTAACATTATTTTATATGTTGGACTCACAGGAAGAATAAATAAATAAATAAATAATAAAATAATTAATTTTACTATTTGAAATAGTAACGTGAATAGTGGAGTGAATAGTGACGTGAATAGTAAGAAACATGTGGGACCCACTGTGGGGCCCACATAAAATGTGAGAAATGTGTTTTGCTGGATGGTTGGTGGAGGCTGCTGCGCAGCCTCTGCTGAATTTTTTTTATTTCACCTACCGCGCATAGTAACTTCATTTCTCCTATAAATAGCTTGCTCAACTGAATAGAAAAATCACACCTAAAACATAGAATTTTTCTATAAGAATTTTATGAGTTTTCTCTGAGAATAGTAAGGCTATTTTGAGTGTTTGAAAGCCAAAAGGAGTGCAGAAAATTTTCAAATAAGTCTTTTATTAAAGAGTAGTAATTTCATAAATTCCTATTTTTCACGGTATTCACAAATCTTCCTTTAGAAGACTCTTCTTTAAGAAGATTCATTTTTAAAAGCTTTCTTTGGAAGATTTATTTTGAAATATTATTTTAAAAACTATTTTAAAGTTGTTATATTATACTACAAAAATTATGTTAAATATATATAATTTTGATAGTTCATAATATGTGAATTATCATACACCTTGAAATTTATATGTGGTAATTACTAATTTTATTAAAAATACATAGGTT
Source organism: Hedera helix (assembly GCA_947179155.2). Taxonomy (NCBI): domain Eukaryota; kingdom Viridiplantae; phylum Streptophyta; class Magnoliopsida; order Apiales; family Araliaceae; genus Hedera; species Hedera helix. The sequence continues at coordinate 33,678,851 of OX359281.1, forward strand.
GATCAACCTCATTTAAATCAATATCCAGTCACGTGTTAAGGTAAGGAATATTATTCTTTTCACACTCTTAAATTTATTGTGATAAGGAATGTCATTTTTTTTCTTACTTGTAAGGAATATCATCTTCTTTCATATTCTATTATTGAAACTTACTATGGTAAAGGGTATCACTCTTTTCATCATCATAAATGGATATTATTTTCTTTCTTACTTGAAGGGATTATCATTCTTTGATTCTCGAAAATAATATCGTTTCTTTCTTGTGCCATTTACTTCCATGTATTAAATTGTGGGAATAACCTTACGGCGCGGTTTATCGCCTGTTGGTGAATAACCTTTTGTATTCATTCCTTATTAATCTTTGAGAATAACCTTACGGTGCGGATTATCGCCTGTTTGGTGAATAACTCTTCGTATTCAAATTGATGGGAATAACCTTACGGTGCGGATTATCGCCTGTTTGGTAAATAACTCTTCGTATTCAAATTGATGGGAATAACCTTACGGCGCGGATTATCGCCTGTTTGGTGAATAACTATTCGTATTCAAATTGATGGGAATAACCTTACGGCACGGATTATCGCCTGTTGGTGAATAACCTTTTTTATTTGTCTCGTGTGAAAATAATTTGTCTACACGAATTATCACATGACACTTTTATTCCATATTCGTAAGTGATATCATTTTCCTTTATACTCATAAGGGATACCATCTTTTTCATCTTCCATTATTCAAACTTACTATGCTAAGGGATATTAATTCCCTTCACCTTTTGTTAATCAAACCTGCTACGGTAAGGGATATTATTTTCTTTCATACATCTAAATCGAAACTTATTATGGAACTATTGCTTCTATAATTCCTGAAAATATTATATGTTCCATAATAGTTGAATTTCATTATTTCAACTGAACCTTCCTATTTTCTGAACATTTCTATTGAACTGTAATCGTTATTATGAACTGTGGATCTTGAATATCATTTTTAAATTTCACTCCACATCATGTTGGCAATTTGGACATTATTTGAATCTGCACAAAGTAAACTTCCGATACTTATTGTTTATCCTGTTCTTCTGTTCATCATTTGTATCACTGTTATTTGTATTAATCATCAAGAATCAAGCTGTTGTGAATATCTGTGGCCGGGGGCACAGATGTGATATAATTGTTGAACAGATGATAGGTTAAAGGCGATATACTAGGTTAAAGGCGATACATCTGTTCAGTGTCTTTTATGGTACGTGGTGAATGTTCTCTTTGGTCCGTAGTGCAAAGATGAACTATTGGACCTGAAGTGTTTCAAGGAGGAGATGATAGAATTAATAACCATTAGAATATAAGATTTGAATATATTAGAATTGATCCAATAACCAACCACTCGGGTATATAAATTTTGAAGCAGTGAAGGAGGGGCCCGGATAAGGTTGCTAAAGATGGTAGGTCAAAAGCATGACAGAGAAATAGGAAGGGTGGAAACTGGTTTGGCCAAGTTACGACCTTTTCCTTATAATGAAAGTTCTCCAAAGTGTTAAAGTTCACGAAGACCATCTCAATACCGGCCCATCATATTGACAAATATTTGTTTGATCAAGGGGGCAGGAGCGTAGCTAAACTTTAAATTCAAGTATTTAAACTACATAAAGCAATACAAAAAGGCAACCAGTTACCGACCTCAGTTTTACTCACATGCCTTTTGGATTTATGTTGATTAATCCCATCTTCTGTGCTACTTACTGCTGGAAGCTGAAAAGAAAGACCAGAGAATTCGTATGATTTGAAACCATAAATCAAAATAGAGACAGAATACTTGTTTCATGCCCAGCCAAAAAGTCATCTGCAAATGTATATATCCTACATCATGGACGGCCCTGTAAATGGAACAGTTAAAACCAACTATACTTCTGGCTTGTGGATAAATCTGCTAGAATAAAATTGAATTACAGCAACATCTAATCTTCTCTACCTTGCCAAAATAAATAAATAATCATGTGAAGTATCGAAAAAAGATCCAACCATGCACTTGATCCTCTGGAGGATGTAAAAACATTGTGGAAAAAGATATTTATGGAATCAAAATAGAAATGGGGATGAGGAGAGTTGTGATCTCCCTCAAACTTGATCATGTTCTTGTCCCCCTGCCAAAATCAGGTGTTAACATTTTAAGCTCTATTGATAAATCTGAAGGACTGCGCTCCCTCCTTTGCACCCAAAACAATATTAATAATATCGGGTACTTGCTAATTCATTCCACCCTAGCTAGAGTGACATGCAGGCATGCTCTCCTCCAGAGATAGCAGATCCAGATAAATCTCAATGGAGAAAACGGTAATGTTAGAAGGTAACAGACAATATGAGAGCTAGCTAGCTGCTTGCTTCACTGGCATCTGAAATAAAGATAAAAACGCGCGTGTTAGTAAACAAAAGCTTATATAAGAAATAAAATATCCACTCCAAATGGACTGAGAGTATCTCTAATCTGTACAAGTGTATTTAATTAATAAGATTCTGCTCATTATCAATATTATTATAGGAAAAGGTAAACTTACTATCTTTGATTAAAATTAAAGTATTTGCCTAAAACTATCCTTCCACAAAAACTCACATTTATCAAAAAAAAAAGTATTTATTAAAAAAAAAATATCCATGATAATAATACAAACGTTACAATGTTCAATATTCACTAATTTACTATTAGTTTCAGTCTGACTAGTCACTGGTATATTAAATATTTAATAAATTTAAATACTATAATTTACAAATAAGACTTCTTTTATAAAATTAAGATATTATGTCAAATTCGAAGGGCATGGACTTGAGAATCCAATTTCCATGGAAGGGAAAGGATATTCATTCACATAATGTCTACACCCATATTTTACTAGTTGCCACTGTCATGGTTTTAAAGGGTGAAAAATAAATTGTATTCATGGCTTTCTTTTAAAAAATTAATAAAGTTTTATAGTGGGCAGCCATTCAAAGTTTCAATATAATGTATAAATAAATAAATGAGGGGGCAATGGCTTTGGACCTGTCTGAAACATCTACGCTGCTGCTGCAAAATGAATGATTACCATTGGTACTATAATTAATAATTACTTGACCATGGTCCATAAGCACTAACATATGTCAGTATTATTATAAAATTGATATTTTCACAAATTAATTTGATATTTTCATAAGATCAAATGGAATTCACTTGTGAAAATATCAAATTAGCTTGTGAAAATATCAATTCCCAATATATATATGGAATGATTAAAAACTACTATTTTTTACTAGGAAGGCTAGGGATTCTTTTCTCCACTAAGAGGCAAACCCAACAACAAGAGTAAGGAATTCCAGCTAAATCTTTAAGTTATATAATCCTTTAACATTGTAATGGGAAGCAAGAAAACACTTTTCAAGACGTTCTTAATTGGACAAAGAATGAATCCTTGGTGTATATCTCTGTCTCTTAGGATCAAGAAGATTGAGCAGATTGAGATTTGCTTACACTTCTAGTCTCATGGCTTCTGGATCAGGCAAATCAGCAGCATTCATCTTCTTATTTCTTAATCTCATACTGTATTTGATTGTCACCATAATTGCAGCATGGGCTGTAAGTCATGGCATGGAAAAAGCTCGCGAATCAGGTACTTCTGATTTTTCGTTTAAAACTTCTTAAATCTTTTTATATTTTTGGTGTATTGTTTCAAGTTTGAAGCACAATTCTTTATAAGAAACAATAATTTGATGAGTTTCATGATCCAATTTATTTATTTTTGCAGCTTCTGTTCTTACAATCCCAGCTCGAATATTTCCGATTTACTTCCCATTTGGCAACATGGCAACAGGGTTCTTGGTTATTTTTTCTCTGATAGCTGGTGTTGTAGGATTCTTGACCTCACTTATAGGAATCGGTCAAGTTATGCAATGGAATCCCTCCAACTTACATGCAGCTGCTGCCTCTTCTCTTGCAACTTGGACACTCACATTACTTGCCATGGGGTCAGTGACTTTCTTTTCTTTTTTCTTTTTATAAAATCAAAATTTTAAATGTGTTTTACTATTATTATATAATGTTGAGTTGATCATAGCTTCTTTTAATTTTCTGTCCCCAGATTGGCATGCAAAGAGATCAGTATAGGCTGGGCAGATTCGAACTTGGTAAGTTAATAGTAATCTTATGAGGAAGTGTTTTAGTAATTCATTTATTCCTTTAAAGAAATTCACACTATTTGCAATATCATAATCTGTCATGAAATGAGAATCCATTTAAGTGTGACATTCTTTTTCTGTTTATATTTAGTTTATGTTTAAGTTTGTTTCTGACAAACTTTAATATGCGTAGAAAAAGTTTAATGAGATTCCGATTTTATATTAGTAATGACTTAGTTTTCATAAAAATATAAATTTGTAATTAATTATTTTTGGAACAGAAGTTTGTGAATGATATAATTTTTTGCAGAGGGCTCTTGAAACAATACTGATAATATTGAGCGGGAGTCAATTAGTTTGCATGGGGGCCATTCACGCTGGGGTTGAAGGCCTTGCAAGAGAAAAGAATTTGGGAGGGAGAGTTTGAACATTAACAAATTAATTATTCCCAGATCATGATTGTTACATTAATACATGTATGTATAAATATCCACCATCTCAACAAATTGTTATTTGTCCCTTCTAAATTTGTTTAAGATTGTGTTGAATTATAAAATTCCTTTTCAAATGGAGTGGATGTTGTGAAATTGATGTTTCGAGTGAAATATAAACTTAAAGAAATGCTAGACAATATAATCAAATGTTCTATAGATACGAATATACAAAGTTTTATATCGACTAAAAAGTGTAATCCAAGTTACGGTTATTAAAACTAGCTTATTATTAAATATTATTGTTATTAAGAATATAAATTTTAAAGAAGATTAACTAAATTTAAAAATATATGGAAATTAAATAAGATCTAGTAATAAGTGTCTAATTAATGAACTTGAATTATATGATAGTCGAATATAGATTAAAAAAAATTAAAATGAAATAAAAGATTAAAAAATAATTTATTTTCTTAGATTTTAGTTTTTTATTCCTACATTTTAGTGTTGAAAGCTTCCTAGATTTTGGAATTGTTTAGAGATGATTTTGTTCTATTTATTATATATAATATATATAGAAGGAGCATTTCTAAATTTTAGGATCGGGAGCTTTCCTTAATTTTAGGATTGTTGAGAGACAATTTTGTGTTATTAATTATACTAAAAGTATAACCCGTGCAAAGTACATGGTCTTATTCTTGATTCGTAAATTTTATATTTTTTTATTAAATTTTTTATATAATATTTTGAATAATATAAGTAATATTACTTTTAACTGAATAGATGGTTTTTTTTTACATGTTAATATTTTGGATTTTTTTATAATTTTATTTACTAATTACTTATTCTTAATGATAAATTTTCATTCTTTTTTTAAAAAAATAATATTATTTAAGTTAAATTTTTGTACATATTTTCTATGATTTAGACTTTTTAAGGTTTTTTGAGCTATCTATGTTCAGATTTTTTATTTTAAAATAAAGAAATGTTTGTAAAATATTTTATATAACAATAACACTCAATTATATACTATATAAATATCATATTTTGTTTTATACAATAAATTGAGTAACGGTGGTGATGAACTCATTATATACTATAATATATCAAGTTATTGTAAGGATGATCGAATAAATTGAGACACATAACATACATAAGGTAATTATTTTTTATTTTTTATTTAATAATTAAATCAATGATCAATTAATATAATATATTTTTATTTTAACAATAATAATTATTATATTATCTAAATAATGATTAAATCTTTCTTATACTTGAAACTGTAATCTCACACACACACACATATATATATATATATATATGTTAGTAATAGTAACAAATTTAAGTAGGCATATGATTTTTATGATTAATTTTTTCCTTCTCAAAATATATTATCTAAGTGATAATATAATTTTACTTAATTTTTTATTACTGTTTATATATTTAATTAAAATAAATCAACTAATATTAGATAAGGTGATCTTATTTTGATTATTTTGTTATTAAACTATATTACGAATTACTATGACATTAATTCTAATTTTGAATAAACTAACAAATTAATATTATGTAAGATAATTTTATTTTGATTATTTTCTTACAAAATTATATTACTAATTCTTGTTTTTTTATAAAACTACGATACTAATTCCAATTTCTGATTTGAATATTTTGGATAAAAGTAACAAATTAATATTAAGTAAGATGATTTTATTTTGATTATTTTTTTTAGACTTGACAAACGGGTCTGGCGGGGTCAAATTTAAGCCAGGCCAAAATGACCCAGATTTTTAAAGACTAAAAATAAAAGGCTCGTGACCTAAGTTGGGCAAAGTCGGCCCGCCCCGCGGGTCAGTTGTTTTTAAAAATAATTACAAGTACGTTATATAAACTAAAAAATTGACTTGATTCTTTTTTATTTTAAAAATAAAATAAAAAAATATTTACTGATTTTAAATAAAGTAAATCATGCTTGTAAAATTATATACCGAGTCCAGCAGGATATTAAAAGTCTTGAAGTCCCGATATATAACCTTGGCCTCAGCAGTTAGCACCATGGAGAATGGCCAGTCCCAGCTACACCAAGAGCAACTCTCATTAGGAGGCCCCAAGAAAGCGACTGGAAGTATGACTCTCCTGTTTCACGAGGAATCTGACATGATAATTACATGTAGACAAGGGACAAATAGTCTATGAATAATTATTTTAAAGAAAATAGTCACAACATAAAAATGACAGTCCATAAATAAATAGGGACAACTTACTCCTAAACAAATGATTCTCCATTTTCATATACCAAAAGTCTATGATGATCCTCTAAACAATAACCAATCAATCTCACAAGATTAGGATGGCTCAGCTGCCCAAGATAGTTGATTTCTGCATGTGCGTCCAAGAATGTAATAGAAAATTAGCAAAGCTGCATACTTACAATAGCAATTATGAATTATCGTATTTTATATCATTTCACATCATGTATTTTTTTTGTTTTAAAATTAGAGATACAAATTGACTAAAAAATATTTCTATTTTTGTTATGATTTTTAACTGTAAAAAAATATTTAATAATTTTAATTTATTATAAAATTGATCTTACTAAAAAACAAAAATTTGGCCCGTGAGCCTAGCCACGTCACTTATAGGCCAAGTCACAACGAACTGGGCCAAAATAATCCAAGTTTTCATGGGCTAAAAAATTAAGGCTCAAAACCTAATTTTTTTTAGCATACAAGCCCTTTACCATGTATAATTTTCTTATAAAACTAATAACTAGTTATTGTTTTCTTATAAAATTATGATTCTAATTTTAATTTTTGATTTATGACTAAAGTAGGAAAAATAATCCTGTAGAAAAAGAAAAGAAAAAAAGAAGAGGACAAACTAATTTCTATGTTTAGTCAAAGTAAAAATATTTAATATTTCTAGCATCTACACCCCATGCAAAGCAAGTGTAATGACCGAGAAAATTACGAGCCCAATTTATTTATTTATTTTATTTAATTATATCCATAAGAATATATGAGGTATGATGTATGTGTGTATGTGATGAGTTGTATGATGAGAGGTATTAAATTAGTTAATTAAATTAATTAACTAAAGAAGGAAAAAGATTTCAAGAGAAACTTATGTGATAAAATCACAAAGCTTGAATGTTGGCCTTGTATGACAATTAAGAAGTTTTATAATGAACACGTTAATTACTTGTATGAATAATGAGAAAGAAGAAGCAAGTGAATTATTAAAGATAACCCCAATGTGGGAATAATTGTTTGTGTATGGTTAAGTATATTATAAACTCAATTTGATGATAAGGGTTAGTGAATGAATTAATTTAATCAAGTCAAAGTACTTGTATTAAAATGTGTTAGGGTTTTATTAAAACAAACCCAAGAATTTGTAAGTAATAGTATTATGTAAGTTATCTTAATTAAGGAGTCCAATGGACTTATAAATAGCAAATCTAATTGGATTATATTTTAAATCCAAATGAGTTATTAAACTAGGTCAATTAAGTTTACCTAGTAGCCCATGTAATTAATTTAATTACTAGTCCATGTGAATTATTAAATAAGCCCAATGCTTATTTTAATTAAAGGTAGCATAGTTATGTAAATGCTAGCCCAATGTGTGATATAAATTGAGCCCAAACAAATTAATTCTAAGATCCAAAGTGGAGCCCAATAAGTTTGTATAGGTGAATATGTATACATATATTGGTGTATATATATATGAATACTTATATAATTATATAGGACTTAAAAATAAAGTCAAATTGGATAAATAAATGGTCAATCCCGAATTTTGGGGCCCACATGGATATAAAGCTAGCTTGTTGGATGATTTTGGAGTGTAAATTGGTGCAAGTAACCCCCAACCACCCTAGTCAATCAAATGGTCAATCAAAAAGTCTATCAAGTAGTCATTCCATGCATAGTAAGCAAGATTAAGCTCCTAATTGACTAGCATTGGTTGATTAGTATTGTTAAGCAAGTCTAGGGAGGTTCTATAAATAGAATGCTCAATCCATTTGTGACGCCCCCAAATCTGAGCTCACACAGCCCAAACTTGAGTCGTCAAAAGACTACAACAAAATTATTACAATGAAATACAACGTACAACAATACAGTGGATAATACAACACAACTAAGTCTTCATTATTATTGTCATACTATTTTATAACACGTGAAGACTATGATAGCTATCCCCGCACTCTCACTCCATTCCCCGGCTAGACCCCGTTACGTTCTCATCTCCTGTTGAAAAACAATGGAATGAAAAGAAAGGGTGAGCTCAAATAGCCCAGTACGAAATATCATGACTAAGATAATGACGAATAATTTATCATTAGCCTTCAACAGTTGAGTTCTTGATAGAATACAATAGACTACAAGGTTTATATCAAAAACTGCAGTTAAATTCTTAAACAACGTTCAGATCAATAATAGCAGCGGAATGAGCAATTTATTAGAAAAATAATGCAGACTATAATGTCCACTCGCTTCTCTTTTTAGTAAAAATATCATCAACTTTTATCATCTGAAATACCATTAGTCAAAATAATACAACTTCACAGTTCCTGGTCATAATCATGCAGATCAACAGTTCATCTTTGCACTACGGGCCAAAGACATTCAATATAACACAAACGGTCATGATTATACCAGATTCAGCCTTTGGTCATAATCATACCAATCAACAGTTCATCTTTGCACTACGGGCCAAAGAGAACATTAACCACGTGCCATAAAAGACACCGAACAGATGTATCGCCTTTAACCTAGTATATCGCCTTTAACCTATCATCTGTTCAACAATTATATCACATCTGTGCCCCCGGCCACAGATATTCACAACAGCTTGATTCTTGATGATTAATACAAATAACAGTGATACAAATGATGAACAGAAGAACAGGATAAACAATAAGTATCAGAAGTTTACTTTGTGCAGATTCAAATAATGTCCAAATTGTCAACATGATGTGGAGTGAAATTTAAAAATGATATTCAAGATCCACAGTTCAGAGTAACGGTTACAGTTCAATAGAAAGGTTCACGTAAATAGGAAGGTTCAGTTGAAATAATGAAGTTCAACTATTATGGAACATATAATATTTTCAGGAATTATAGAAGCAATAGTTCCATAATAAGTTTCGATTTAGGAGTATGAAAGAAAATAATATCCCTTACCGTAGTAGGTTTGATTAACAAAAGGTGAAGGGAATTAATATCCCTTACCATAGTAAGTTTGAATAATGGAAGATGAAAAAGATGGTATCCCTTATGAGTATAAAGGAAAATGATATCACTTACGAATATGGAATAAAAGTGTCATGTGATAATTCGTGTAGACAAATTATTTCCACACGAGACAAATAAAAAGGGTTATTCACCAACAGGCGATAATCCGCACCGTAAGGTTATTCCCATCAATTTGAATACGAATAGTTATTCACCAAACAGGCGATAATCCGCGCCGTAAGGTTATTCCCATCAATTTGAATACGAAGAGTTATTCACCAAACATGCGATAATCCGCGCCGTAAGGTTATTCCCAAAGATTAATAAGGAATGAATACAAAAGGTTATTCACCAACAGGCGGTAAACCGTGCCGTAAGGTTATTCCCACAATTTAATACATGGAAATAAATGGCACAAGAAAGAAACGATATTATTTTCGAGAATCAAAGAATGATAATCCCTTCAAGTAAGAAAGAAAATAATATCTATTTATGATGATGAAAAGAGTGATACCCCTTACCTTAACACGTGACTGGATATTGATTTAAATGAGATTGATCAACCTATATATTTTTAATATAATTAGTAATTACCACATATAAATTTCAAAGTGTATGATAACTCGTATATTATGAACTATCAAAATTATATATATATATAACATAATTTTTGTAGTATAATATAACAACTTTAAAATAGTTTTTAAAATAATATTCCAAAATAAATCTTCCAAAGAAAGCTTTTAAAAATGAATCTTCTCAAAGAAGAGTCTTCTAAAGGAAGATTTGTGAATACCGTGAAAAATAGGAATTTATGAAATTACTACTCTTTAATAAAACACTTACTTGAAAAATTCCTGTACTCCTTTTGGCTTTCAAACTCTCAAAATAACCTTACTATTCTCAGAGAAAACTCATAAAATTCTTATAGAAAAATTTTATGTTTTAGGTGTGATTTTTCTATTCAGCTGAGCAAGCTATTTATAGGAGAAAATAAGTTACTATGCGTGGTAGGTGAACAGAAAAAAAATTCAGCAGAGGCTGCTGCGCAGCCTCCACCAACTCTTCAGCAAATTCTCACATTTCTCACATTTCATGTGGGCCCCACAATGGGTCCCACATGTTTCTTACTATTCACGTCACTATTCACGTTACTATTTAAAATAGTAAAATTAATTATTTTATTTTTTTATTTATTTATTTATTTATTTATTCTTCTTGTGAGTCCAACATATAAAATAATGTTACCACAATAATGTAAGAAACACGTTACATATTTTTATTAATTTAATAATATAAATTATAGTGTATTTGTTACTGTGACAATTATTAGATTCAATAATTTTAAACTACAGTGCACCAACTGTGACTCCCCCAAATCTAGGCCCACACAGCCCAAACTTGAGTCGTCAAAAGACTACAACAAAATTATTACAACAAAGCACAACGTACAACAATACAGTGTATAATAATAATACACAACTAAGTCCTCACTATTATTGTCACACTATTTTACAACACGTGAAGACTATGATAGCTATTCCTCGGACTCTCACTCCATCCCCCGGCTAGACCCCGTTACGTTTTCATCTCCTGTTGAAAAACAATGGAACAAAAGAAAGGGTGAGCTCAAATAGCCCAGTAAGAAATATCATGACTAAGATAATGACGAATAAATTATCATTAGCCTTCAACAGTTGAGTTCTTGATAGAATACAATAGACTACAAGGTTTATATCAAAAACTGTAGTTAAATTCTTAAACAACGTTCAGATCAATAATAGCAGCGGAATGAGCAATCTATTAGAAGAATAATGCAGACTATAATGTCCACTCGCTTCTCTTTTTTGTAAAAATATCATCAACTTTTATCATCTGAAATACCATTAGTCATAATAATAAAAATTCACAGTTCCTGATCATAATCATGCAGATCAACAGTTCATATTTGCACTACGGGCCAAAGACATTTAATATAACACCAACGGTCATGATTATACCAGATTCAGCCTTTGGTAATAATCATACCAATCAACAGTTCATCTTTGCACTACGGGCCAAAGATATTCAATAAAACACCAACGGTCATGATTATACCAGATTCAGCCTTTGGTCATAATCATACCAACCAACAGTTCATCTTTGCACTACGGGCCAAAGAGAACATTCACCATGTGCCATAAAAGATACCGAACAGATGTATCGCCTTTAACCTAGTATATCGCCTTTAACCTATCATCTGTTCAACAATTATATCACATCTGTGCCCCCGGCCACAGATATTCACAACAGCTTGATTCTTGATGATTAATACAAATAACAGTGATACAAATGATGAACAGAAGAACAGGATAAACAATAAGTATCAGAAGTTTACTTTATGCAGATTCAAATAATGTCCAAATTGCCAACATGATGTGGAGTGAAATTTAAAAATGATATTCAAGATCCACAGTTCAGAATAACGGTTACAGTTCAATAGAAAGGTTCACGTAAATAGTAAGGTTCAGTTGAAATAATGAAGTTCAACTATTATGGAACATATAATATTTTCAGGAATTATAGAAGCAATAGTTCCATAATAAGTTTCGATTTAGGTGTATGAAAGAAAATAATATCCCTTACCGTAGCAGGTTTGATTAACAAAAGGTGAAGGGAATTAATATCCCTTACCATAGTAAGTTTGAATAATGGAAGATGAAAAAGATGGTATCCCTTATGAGTATAAAGGAAAATGATATCACTTACGAATATGGAATAAAAGTGTCATGTGATAATTCGTGTAGACATATTATTTCCACACGAGACAAATAAAAAGGGTTATTCACCAACAGGCGGTAATCCGCGCCGTAAGGTTATTCCCATCAATTTGAATACGAATAGTTATTCACCAAACAGGCGATAATCCGCGCCGTAAGGTTATTCCCATCAATTTGAATACGAAGAGTTATTCACCAAATAGGCGATAATCCGCGCCGTAAGGTTATTCCCAAAGATTAATAAGGAATGAATACAAAAGGTTATTCACCAACAGGCGGTAAACCGCGCCGTAAGGTTATTCCCACAATTTAATACATGGAAATAAATGGCACAAGAAAGAAACGATATTATTTTCGAGAATCAAATAATGATAATCCCTTCAAGTAAGAAAGAAAATAATATCCATTTATGATGATGAAAAGAGTGATACCACTTACCGTAGTAAGTTAGAATATGAAAGAAGATAATATTCCTTACCACAGTAAATTTAAGAGTTTGAAATGAATGGTATTCCTTACAGTAGTAAGTTTAAGAGTGTGAAAAGAATGATATTCCTTACAGTAGTAAGTTTAAGAGTGTGAAAAGAATGATATTCCTTACCTTAACACGTGACTGGATATTGATTTAAATGAGGTTGATCAACCTATATTTTTATAATAAAATTAGTAATTACCACATATAAATTTCAAAGTGTATGATAACTCGTATAATATGAATTATCAAAATTATATATATTTAACATAATTTTTGTAGTATAATATAACTACTTTTAAATAGTTTTAAAAATAATATTCCAAAATAAATCTTCCAAAGAAAGCTTTTAAAAATGAATCTTCTTAAAGAAGAGTCTTCTAAAGGAAGATTTGTGAATACCGTGAAAAATAGGAATTTATGAAATTACTACTCTTTAATAAAAGACTTACTTGAAAATTTTCTGCACTCCTTTTGGCTTTCAAACTCTCAAAATAACCTTACTATTCTCAGAGAAAACTCATAAAATTCTTATAGAAAAATTTTATGTTTTAGGTGTGATTTTTCTATTCAGCTGAACAAGCTATTTATAGGAGAAATAAGGGCACTATGCGGTAGGTGAATTGCTGGCGTGCTGCACGCCAGCCTTGATTTTCAATTGTGGCAGCGCAGTCGGCTGCCAACCCTTCAGCACAAATTCACATTTTGATTTTCATGTGGGCCCCATATGGGTCCCACATGTTACTATTCACGTTACTATTCACGTTACTATTTCAAATAGTAAAATTAATTATTTTTATTTATTTATTTATTTATTTTATTTTTTATTTATTTATTCTTCCTATGGGTCCAACATATAAAATAAAATAATGCTACAACAATAATTCAACAATAATGTAATAAACACGTTACAGATTATTATTAATTTAATAATATAAATTACAGTATATTTGCTACTGTGACAATTATTAGGTTCAATAATTTTAAAAACAGTGCAGCAACAATTATTGAGTCAATGATATGAAATATAGTGTAATGACAATTATTGAATCAATAATGCAAAATATTGTGTAGCAACAATAATTGAATTGATAATATAAAATATTATGCAGTGACAATTATCGATGAAATGATGCGTAACAGTTACGGTGTCAATAATATGAGACACTGTGCAATACTGTGTGCTACTGTAGAGTACCGTGTGCTACAGAAAATACCATAATTTACCGTATGCTACTATTCTTTTATCACCGGTATTTTAACAGTTAACACCGTTGACTACTTTTATTTAAAAAGGTTACTTCTGTCGTTTTCTATATCCGACAATTATTCCGTTGTGGGGTCCACAAATAATTTGTTATTTCGGCGCCGTCGTACGGCACGAATATTCCCCGACCAAACGAATATTCCCCGATAAAATAAAATTTGCACATAACATCCTTAACTTTAAACTTTATCGATTTAACCACTTACTGTTTCAGGAAAAAAATATATGAAGAAAAATTAAATTTTATATTTCATAAAATTCGGGGTCTTACAACCTCCCCTCCTTATGAAATTTCGTCCCCGAAATTGACGTACCTGGCATTTCGAAGAGGTATGGATACCTAGACTTCATCTCAGATTCTAGCTCCCAGGTCATTTCCTCAATATCTTGGTTCCTCCATAAAACCTTAACTTGAGGTATAACCTTTGAGCGTAAGATCTGCTCCTTCTTATCTAGGATCTTAACAGGTACTTCCTCATACGTTAAATCTTCTGCTATAACGTCTGGTTCTAACTCAATGACGTGGTTTGGGTCCTTCACATATTTACGTAACATAGATATGTGAAAAACGTTATGGATGCGAGACATATTTGGTGGTAAGGCTAGTCTGTAAGCTACAGTTCCCACTCGATCGAGGATTTCAAATGGGCCAATAAATCGAGGGTTAAGGTTTCCTTTTTTTTCCGAATCTCGTTACCCCTTTCCATGGAGAAACACGTAAGAATACATGATCTCCGACGTTGAATCTCTCATCTCTCCGATGAAGATCGGCATAACTCTTTTGTCGTTCTTGTGCTGTCTGTATTCGTTGTCGGATCATTTGGATCTTTTCGGTCGTCAAGCGTACCAACTCGGGTCCCAACAATTTTGCTTCTCCTACCTCATTCCAACATATTGGAGAGCGACACTTCCTTCCACACAAAGCCTCAAATGGAGCCATGCCTATGCTTGCTTGGTAACTGTTGTTGTAAGAAAATTCCACCAATGGCAAGTACTTATCCCAACTTCCTTTGAAGTCTAATACACAAAGTCTCAAAAGATCTTCGAGGGTCTGAATCGTCCTTTCCGATTGTCCGTCCGTTTGAGGATGGTATGCAGAACTGAATCGTAGCTCAGTGCCCATAGCTTTTTGTAGACTGATCCAAAAGCGTGAAGTAAATCTAGGATCTCGATCAGAAACTATGGAAACTGACATGCCATGTAATCTCACGATCTCATTTATGTACATACCGGCAAGTCGTTCAAGTGAAAAGTTTTCTCGTATAGGCAAGAAATGAGCAGATTTGGTCAATCTATCTACGATCACCCAAATTGCATCTAAGCCTTGAGAAACTTTTGGAAGACCCGTCACGAAGTCCATATTGATGTGTTCCCACTTCCATTCGGGAACTTCAAGTGGTTGCAATGGACCTTTAGGTACTTGATGTTCTGCCTTGACACGTTGACAAGTTAGGCACCTTGAGATAAACTCTGCAATCTCTCTTTTCATATTGTTCCACCAAAATGTATGTCGAAGATCTCGATACATCTTGGTACCTCCTGGGTGGATTGCAAATGGCGTGTTGTGTGCCTCCATCATGATTTTATGCTTCAAATCAGGATCGTTAGGAACACAGAGTCGAGAGTTAACTCGAAGTATTCCTGTCTCGTAGATTCTTGCTTCGGGGATGACACCTTCTTGTACTTTCTTCATCATGTTCATCAGTTCCGGATCGGTAGCTTGAGCAGCTTTAATTTTATCCATTAAAGCCGGTTCTACTCGCACGTGAGCAATCTTCGAGTGGGTCCCTGATGTTTTTAGCTGTATCTCCATCTTTTGCAAGTCGTATAAAATACACTTTTGTGTTGTCAGCAGTGCACTTGTACTCGCATAAGATCTTCTGCTCAAAGCGTCAGCTACAACGTTCGCCTTTCCCGGGTGATACTGGATTGTGTGGTCGTAATCCTTCAACAGCTCAAGCCAACGTCGTTGTCGCATGTTGAGTTCCTTCTGGGTGAAGAAATACTTGAGACTTTTATGATCCGTATAGATATCCACTTTTTCTCCGTACAAGTAGTGTCTCCAGATCTTCAACGTGAAAACGACTGTTGCCAATTCTAGATCATGAGTGGGATAATTTTTCTCATAATCTTTGAGTTGTCGAGAGGCATAAGCTATAACATTTCCATGTTGCATAAGGACACAACCTAGACCTTTGCCTGAAGCATCGCTATATATGACGAATTCTCCTGATCCTGATGGAATGGTCAGAACAGGAGCTGAAACAAGTCTCCTCTTGAGTTCTTGAAAACTCTTCTCGCATTCCTCGCTCGAATGATACCGATATCTAATAATCAAACTTTCATCTCTTGGCGTTCTATGGGAGCCATTTGGTATTGAGCTTTGGAAAAGGGTTTAGTATCGGGTTCAAGATCGATACAGAATTCAATTTCTCGGTTTGGGGATAAGCCAGGAAGTTCTTCAGGAAAAACGTCAGGAAACTCATTAACAACGGGAATATCATTCAAGTTTGACGTATTTTTGTTCAAATCAGTGACATGAGCTAAAAAGGTTTGACATCCGTTTTTCAATAAACGAATGGTTTTATGGCTAGAAATAACAGTTATAGATTTCAATGGTTTAGTTGCTTGAATTTGCATGACAGGTTGATTAGGAATATGAAAACTAATAATCTTATGAAAACAATCAATTTTAGCATGATGGGTAGTCAACCAATCAATTCCTAAAATCACATCAAATTCGTGCATCTCCAAAGAAATAAGGTCAACAGGTAATGTGAGGTTGTTGATTTAAACTAGGCAAGATTTATAGATAGTAAATGTAATAGGTATTTCTCCCAATGAGATTTCAACTGATAAGACAAGATTTAAGTTTTCAATAGGCAAATTTAAACGTTGAGTACATATAGGTGAGATAAAAGAGTGGATAGAGTCAATATCTAACATGGCATAGACTTCTCGAGAATTGATGAATAGCTTACCGGTCATCACCTCATTCGATTTCTTGATCATCAAGGCTGTCATCATCAAATCGAGTCCCATATACTTCATCCGGATCTTCACGTATTTCAACCATGGGGATACCACGAAATAGTTCTCTAACGAACTGTTTCTCAGATTCTTCAACTTCATCAGTAGTAGCGTACCAATGATTTCCATTAAAATAGTATTTTCGATAGACTACAGTTTCCACGATAGTGACTAACTTAACCTGAATTCCTCTAAATTGTAACGCCCAAAAGTATAGATACATCATTTTTAAATAATCTTGAAAATCATAGCTCGAACACCATAAATCCCAAAGACTTATATGAAACGTCCATATATTTTGATCCTTTGTTATCGAGCATAACCAGGTGATGATATGTTTCCAACTGTCGAGCAAATTAAAGGCAACAATTTCCGCAAGTTCCGGATATCCTTTAAAGAACGAATTTGGAAGAACGACGGTAGAACTTTCACCTTCTTCTTCTTTAGATCGGATACAAATAATTTTTGCTTTAGGCAAATTATTCAACTCTGAGTTTGTAGAAGAATTGTTTGTGGCCTCTACATTCACTTCAGGTACTCCGTGGTTAACCTCCTGATTTCCAGATGCCATACTTATCTGTGGTCACAAAATAGATGTTAGTTCAAATAAACTGACTCATCACTTCATGTCCCTATATTCAAATCAACTCATTAGATAATAAAATCTTATTTAGGTGGGACACGCTAGTGACTAATTATATTCGCCTCTCCCCTCCTAGTTCTACCCCAGATCTCCATTAAATACCATATCCCTAAGCTCTGATGCCAACTGTGACGCCCCCAAATCTAGGCCCACACAGCCCAAACTTGAGTCGTCAAAAGACTACAACAAAATTATTACAACAAAGCACAACGTACAACAATACAGTGTATAATAATAATACACAACTAAGTCCTCACTATTATTGTCACACTATTTTACAACACGTGAAGACTATGATAGCTATTCCTCGGACTCTCACTCCATCCCCCGGCTAGACCCCGTTACGTTTTCATCTCCTGTTGAAAAACAATGGAACAAAAGAAAGGGTGAGCTCAAATAGCCCAGTAAGAAATATCATGACTAAGATAATGACGAATAAATTATCATTAGCCTTCAACAGTTGAGTTCTTGATAAAATACAATAGACTACAAGGTTTATATCAAAAACTGTAGTTAAATTCTTAAACAACGTTCAGATCAATAATAGCAGCGGAATGAGCAATCTATTAGAAGAATAATGTAGACTATAATGTCCACTCGCTTCTCTTTTTTGTAAAAATATCATCAACTTTTATCATCTGAAATACCATTAGTCATGATAATAAAAATTCACAGTTCCTGATCATAATCATGCAGATCAACAGTTCATATTTGCACTACGGGCCAAAGACATTTAATATAACACCAACGGTCATGATTATACCAGATTCAGCCTTTGGTAATAATCATACCAATCAACAGTTCATCTTTGCACTACGGGCCAAAGATATTCAATAAAGCACCAACGGTCATGATTATACCAGATTCAGCCTTTGGTCATAATCATACCAATCAACAGTTCATCTTTGCACTACGGGCCAAAGAGAACATTCACCACGTGCCATAAAAGACACCGAACAGATGTATCGCCTTTAACCTAGTATATCGCCTTTAACCTATCATCTGTTCAACAATTATATCACATCTGTGCCCCCGGCCACAGATATTCACAACAGCTTGATTCTTGATGATTAATACAAATAACAGTGATACAAATGATGAACAGAAGAACAGGATAAACAATAAGTATCAGAAGTTTACTTTGTGCAGATTCAAATAATGTCCAAATTGCCAACATGATGTGGAGTGAAATTTAAAAATGATATTCAAGATCCACAGTTCAGAATAACGGTTACAGTTCAATAGAAAGGTTCACGTAAATAGGAAGGTTCAGTTGAAATAATGAAGTTCAACTATTATGGAACATATAATATTTTCAGGAATTATAGAAGCAATAGTTCCATAATAAGTTTCGATTTAGGTGTATGAAAGAAAATAATATCCCTTACCGTAGCAGGTTTGATTAACAAAAGGTGAAGGGAATTAATATCCCTTACCATAGTAAGTTTGAATAATGGAAGATGAAAAAGATGGTATCCCTTATGAGTATAAAGGAAAATGATATCACTTACGAATATGGAATAAAAGTGTCATGTGATAATTCGTGTAGACATATTATTTCCACACGAGACAAATAAAAAGGGTTATTCACCAACAGGCGGTAATCCGCGCTGTAAGGTTATTCCCATCAATTTGAATACGAATAGTTATTCACCAAACAGGCGATAATCCGCGCCGTAAGGTTATTCCCATCAATTTGAATACGAAGAGTTATTCACCAAACAGGCGATAATCCGCACCGTAAGGTTATTCTCAAAGATTAATAAGGAATGAATACAAAAGGTTATTCACCAACAGGCGGTAAACCGCGCCGTAAGGTTATTCCCACAATTTAATACATGGAAATAAATGGCACAAGAAAGAAACGATATTATTTTCGAGAATCAAAGAATGATAATCCCTTCAAGTAAGAAAGAAAATAATATCCATTTATGATGATGAAAAGAGTGATACCCCTTACCGTAGTAAGTTAGAATATGAAAGAAGATAATATTCCTTACCACAGTAAATTTAAGAGTTTGAAATGAATGGTATTCCTTACAGTAGTAAGTTTAAGAGTGTGAAAAGAATGATATTCCTTACAGTAGTAAGTTTAAGAGTGTGAAAAGAATGATATTCCTTACCTTAACACGTGACTGGATATTGATTTAAATGAGGTTGATCAACCTATATTTTTATAATAAAATTAGTAATTACCACATATAAATTTCAAAGTGTATGATAACTCGTATAATATGAATTATCAAAATTATATATATTTAACATAATTTTTGTAGTATAATATAACTACTTTTAAATAGTTTTAAAAATAATATTCCAAAATAAATCTTCCAAAGAAAGCTTTTAAAAATGAATCTTCTTAAAGAAGAGTCTTCTAAAGGAAGATTTGTGAATACCGTGAAAAATAGGAATTTATGAAATTACTACTCTTTAATAAAAGACTTACTTGAAAATTTTCTGCACTCCTTTTGGCTTTCAAACTCTCAAAATAACCTTACTATTCTCAGAGAAAACTCATAAAATTCTTATAGAAAAATTTTATGTTTTAGGTGTGATTTTTCTATTCAGCTGAACAAGCTATTTATAGGAGAAATAAGGGCACTATGCGGTAGGTGAATTGCTGGCGTGCTGCACGCCAGCCTTGATTTTCAATTGTGGCAGCGCAGTCGGCTGCCAACCCTTCAGCACAAATTCACATTTTGATTTTCATGTGGGCCCCATATGGGTCCCACATGTTACTATTCACGTTACTATTCACGTTACTATTTCAAATAGTAAAATTAATTATTTTTATTTATTTATTTATTTATTTTATTTTTTATTTATTTATTCTTCCTATGGGTCCAACATATAAAATAAAATAATGCTACAACAATAATTCAACAATAATGTAATAAACACGTTACAGATTATTATTAATTTAATAATATAAATTACAGTATATTTGCTACTGTGACAATTATTAGGTTCAATAATTTTAAAAACAGTGCAGCAACAATTATTGAGTCAATGATATGAAATATAGTGTAATGACAATTATTGAATCAATAATGCAAAATATTGTGTAGCAACAATAATTGAATTGATAATATAAAATATTATGCAGTGACAATTATCGATGAAATGATGCGTAACAGTTACGGTGTCAATAATATGAGACACTGTGCAATACTGTGTGCTACTGTAGAGTACCGTGTGCTACAGAAAATACCATAATTTACCGTATGCTACTATTCTTTTATCACCGGTATTTTAACAGTTAACACCGTTGACTACTTTTATTTAAAAAGGTTACTTCTGTCGTTTTCTATATCCGACAATTATTCCGTTGTGGGGTCCACAAATAATTTGTTATTTCGGCGCCGTCGTACGACACGAATATTTCCCGACCAAACGAATATTCCCCGATAAAATAAAATTTGCACATAACATCCTTAACTTTAAACTTTATCGATTTAACCACTTACTGTTTCAGGAAAAAAATATATGAAGAAAAATTAAATTTTATATTTCATAAAATTCGGAGTCTTACACCAACAATTATTGACTCGATGATATGAAATACAGTGTAATGACAATTATTGAATCAATAATGACAATTATTGAATCAATAATGCAAAATACTGTGTAACAACAATAATTGAATTGATAATATAAAATATTATGCAGTGACAATTATTGATGAAATGATGCGTAACAGTTACGGTGTCAATTATCAGACCAATAATATGAGACACTGTGCAATACCGTGTGCTACTGTAGAGTACCGTGTGCTACAGAAAATACCATAAATTACCGTATGCTACTATTCTTTTATCACCGGTATTTTAACAGTTAGCAACGTTGACTATTTTTATTAAAAATGTTACTTCTGTCGTTTTCTATATCCGACAAATATTCCATTGTGGGGTCCACCAATAATTTGTTATTTCGGCGCCGTCGTACGACCCGAATATTCCCCGACAAAACGAATATTCCCCGACAAAATAAAATTTGCACATAACATCCTTAACTTTCAATTTTGTCAATTTAACCATTTACTGTTTCAGGAAAAATATATATGAAGAAAAATTTAAATTTTGTATTTCATAAATTCGGGGTCTTACAACCTCCCCTCCTTATGAAATTTCGTCCCCGAAATTGACGTACCTGGCATTTCGAAGAGGTATGGATACCTAGACTTCATTTCAGATTCTAGCTCCCAGGTCATTTCCTCAATATCTTGGTTCCTCCATAAAACCTTAACTTGAGGTATAACCTTTGAGCGTAAGATCTGCTCCTTCTTATCTAGGATCTTAACAGGTACCTCCTCATACGTTAAATCTTCTGCTATAACGTCTGGTTCTAACTCAATGACGTGGTTTGGGTCCTTCACATATTTACGTAACATAGATATGTGAAAAACGTTATGGATGCGAGACATACTTGGTGGTAAAGCTAGTCTGTAGGCTACGGTTCCTACTCGATCGAGGATTTCAAATGGGCCAATAAATCGAGGGTTAAGTTTTCCTCTCTTTCCGAATCTCGTAACTCCTTTCCATGGAGAAACACGTAAGAATACATGATCTCCGACGTTGAATCTCTCATCTCTCCGATGAAGATCGGCATAACTCTTTTGTCGTTCTTGTGCTGTCTGTATTCGTTGTCGGATCATTTGGATCTTTTCGGTCGTCAAGCGTACCAACTCGGGTCCCAATAATTTTGCTTCTCCTACCTCATTCCAACATATTGGAGAACGACACTTCTTTCCATACAAAGCCTCGAATGGAGCCATGCCTATGCTTGCTTGGTAACTGTTGTTGTAAGAAAATTCCACCAATGGCAAATACTTATCCCAACTTCCTTTGAAGTCTAATACACAAAGTCTCAAAAGATCTTCGAGGGTCTGGATCGTCCTTTCCGATTGTCCGTCCGTTTGAGGATGGTATGCAGAACTAAAACGTAGTTCAGTGCCCATAGCTTTTTGTAGACTGATCCAAAAGCGTGAAGTGAATCTAGGATCTCGATCAGAAACTATGGAAACTGGCATGCCATGCAATCTCACAATCTCATTTATGTACATACCGGCAAGACGTTCAAGTGAAAAGTTTTCTCGTATAGGCAAGAAATGAGCGGATTTGGTCAATCTATCTACGATGACCCAAATTGCATCTAAGCCTTGAGAAACTTTGGGAAGACCCGTCACGAAATCCATATTGATGTGTTCCCACTTCCATTCGGGAACCTCAAGTGGTTGTAAAGGACCCTTAGGTACTTGATGCTCTGCCTTGACACGTTGACAAGTTAAGCACCTTGAGATAAACTCTGCAATCTCCCTTTTCATATTGTTCCACCAAAATGTATGTCGAAGATCTCGATACATCTTGGTACCTCCTGGGTGGATTGCAAACGGCGTGTTGTGTGCCTCCATCATGATTTTATGCTTTAATTCAGGATCGTTAGGAACACAGAGTCGAGAGTTTACTCGAAGTATTCCTTTCTCGTCGATTCTTGCTTCGGGAATGGTACCTTCTTGTACTTTCTTTATCATGTTTATCAGTTCCGGATCGGTAGCTTGAGCAGCTTTAATTTTATCGATTAAAGCTGGTTCTACTCGCACGTGAGCAATCTTCGAGTGGGTCCCTGGTGTCTTTAGCTCTATCTCCATCTTTTGCAAGTCGTACAAAATACGCTTTTGTGTTGTCAGCAGTGCACTTGTACTCGCATAAGATTTTCTGCTCAAAGCGTCAGCTACAACGTTCGCCTTTCCCGGGTGATACTGGATTGTGTGATCATAATCCTTCAACAGCTCAAACCAACGTCGTTGTCGCATGTTGAGTTCCTTCTGGGTGAAGAAATACTTGAGACTTTTATGATCCGTATAGATATCCACTTTCTCTCCGTACAAGTAGTGTCTCCAGATCTTCAACGCGAAAACGACTGCTGCCAACTCTAGATCATGAGTAGGGTAATTTTTCTCATAATCTTTGAGTTGTCGAGAGGCATAGGCTATCACCTTTCCATCTTGCATAAGGACACAGCCTAGACCTTTGCCTGAAGCATCGCTGTATATGACAAATTCTCCCGATCCAGATGGAATGGTCAGAATAGGAGCTGAAACAAGTCTCCTCTTAAGCTCTTGAAAACTTTTCTCGCATTGCTCGCTCCATATGAATTTTGTGCTTTTCCGAGTAAGCTGAGTTAATGGAGTGGCGATTCGAGAAAATCCTTCTACGAATCTCCGATAATAACCAGCTAGGCCCAGAAAACTTCGGACTTCGGTTACTGTCTTGGGTTGTTCCCAATTTAGTACCGTTTCAATCTTCGCATGATCGACTGATATTCCTTGACTAGAAATCACATGCCCAAGAAACGTGACCTCCTCAAGCCAGAACTCACATTTCTTCAACTTGGCATATAATTTGTTCTCACGGAGCTTCTGGAGTATCAATCTCAGGTGTTGTTCATGATCCTCACGACTTTTGGAGTATATGAGGATATCATCAATAAAGACAACCACAAAATGATCCTAATATTCCTTGAATATTCGGTTCATCATGTCCATGAAAGCTGCAGGAGCATTGGTTAGTCCAAAAGGCATGACTAAAAACTCATAATGCCCATAACGAGTTCTGAAAGCAGTCTTTGGAATGTCCTCAGCTTTAACCTTTAACTGATGATATCCAGAACGGAGATCAATCTTTGAGAAATGTTGAGCACCTTGTAATTGATCAAACATGTCATCAATTCGAGGTAACGGATACCTGTTTTTTATGGTGACATGGTTCAATTCTCAGTAGTCAATGCACAATCTCATACTCCCGTCTTTCTTCTTCACAAATAGAACAGGAGCACCCCAAGGTGATGCACTCGGACGAATGAAACCGGTATCCAACAATTCCTGTAGTTGGACTTTTAACTCTTGAAGTTCAATGGGAGCCATTCGGTATGGAGTTTTGGAAATGGGTTTGGTACCGGGTTCAAGATCAATACAAAATTCAATTTCTCGGTTTGGGGATAAGCCAGGAAGTTCCTCAGGAAAAACGTCAGGAACTCATTAACAATAGGAATATCATTTAAGTTTGACGTGTTTTTGTTCAAATCAATGGCATAGGCTAAAAAGGCTTGACATCCGTTTTTCAATAAACGAATGACTTTATGGCTAGAAATAATAGTTATAGATTTCAATGGTTTAGTTGCTTGAATTTGCATGACAGGTTGATTAGGAATATGAAAACTAATAATCTTATGAAAACAATCAATTTTAGCATGATGGGTAGTCAACCAATCAATTCCTAAAATCACATCAAATTCATGCATCTCCAAAGAAATAAGGTCAACAGGTAATGTGAGGTTGTTGATTTAAACTAGGCAAGATTTATAGATAGTAAATGTAATAGGTATTTCTCCCAATGAGATTTCAACTGATAAGACAAGATTTAAGTTTTCAATAGGCAAATTTAAACGTTGAGTACATATAGGTGAGATAAAAGAGTGGATAGAGCCAATATCTAACATGGTATAGACTTCTCGAGAATTGATGAATAGCTTACCGGTCATCACCTCATTCGATTTCTTGATCATCAAGGCTGTCATCATCAAATCGAGTCCCATATACTTCATCCGGATCTTCACGTATTTCAACCATGGGGATACCACGAAATAGTTCTCTAACGAACTGTTTCTCAGATTCTTCAACTTCATCAGTAGTAGCGTACCAATGATTTCCATTAAAATAGTATTTTCGATAGACTACAGTTTCCACGATAGTGACTAACTTAACCTGAATTTCTCTAAATTGTAACGCCCAAAAGTATAGATACATCATTTTTAAATAATCTTGAAAATCATAGCTCGAACACCATAAATTCCAAAGACTTATATGAAACGTCCATATATTCTGATCCTTTGTTATCGAGCATAACCAGGTGATGATATGTTTCCAACTGTCGAGTAAATTAAAGGCAACAATTTTTGCAAGTTCCGGATATCCTTTAAAGAACGAATTTGGAAGAACGACGGTAGAACTTTCACCTTTTTCTTCTTTAGATCGGATACAAATAATTTTTGCTTTAGGCAAATTATTCAACTCTGAGTTTGTAAGAAGATTATTCGTCGCCTCTTGTTTTGCAGCTACATTTGTTTCGCTCATTTCATAGTTAACCTCCTGATTTCCAGATGCCATACTTAACTGTGGTCACAAAATAAATGTTAGTTCAAATAAACTGACTCATCACTTCATGTCCCTATATTCAAATCAACTCATTAGATAATAAAATCTAATTTAGGTGGGACACACTAGTGACCGATTCTATTCGTCTCTCCCCTCCTAATTCTAACCCCAGATCTCCATTAAAGACCATATCCCTAAGCTCTGATGCCAACTGTGACGCCCCCAAATCTAGGCCCACACAGCCCAAACTTGAGTCGTCAAAAGACTACAACAAAATTATTACAATGAAATACAACGTACAACAATACAGTGGATAATACAACACAACTAAGTCTTCATTATTATTGCCACACTATTTTATAACACGTGAAGACTATGATAGCTATCCCCGCACTCTCACTCCATTCCCCGGCTAGACCCCGTTACGTTCTCATCTCCTGTTGAAAAACAATGGAATGAAAAGAAAGGGTGAGCTCAAATAGCCCAGTACGAAATATCATGACTAAGATAATGACGAATAATTTATCATTAGCCTTCAACAGTTGAGTTCTTGATAGAATACAATAGACTACAAGGTTTATATCAAAAACTGCAGTTAAATTCTTAAACAACGTTCAGATCAATAATAGCAGCGGAATGAGCAATTTATTAGAAGAATAATGCAGACTATAATGTCCACTCGCTTCTCTTTTTAGTAAAAATATCATCAACTTTTATCATCTGAAATACCATTAGTCAAAATAATACAACTTCACAGTTCCTGGTCATAATCATGCAGATCAACAGTTCATCTTTGCACTACGGGCCAAAGACATTCAATATAACACCAACGGTCATGATTATACCAGATTCAGCCTTTGGTCATAATCATACCAATCAACAGTTCATCTTTGCACTACGGGCCAAAGAGAACATTAACCACGTGCCATAAAAGACACCGAACAGATGTATCGCCTTTAACCTAGTATATCGCCTTTAACCTATCATCTGTTCAACAATTATATCACATCTGTGCCCCCGGCCACAGATATTCACAACAGCTTGATTCTTGATAATTAATACAAATAACAGTGATACAAATGATGAACAGAAGAACAGGATAAACAATAAGTATCAGAAGTTTACTTTGTGCAGATTCAAATAATGTCCAAATTGTCAACATGATGTGGAGTAAAATTTAAAAATGATATTCAAGATCCACAGTTCAGAGTAACGGTTACAGTTCAATAGAAAGGTTCACGTAAATAGGAAGGTTCAGTTGAAATAATGAAGTTCAACTATTATGGAACATATAATATTTTCAGGAATTATAGAAGCAATAGTTCCATAATAAGTTTCGATTTAAGAGTATGAAAGAAAATAATATCCCTTACCGTAGCAGGTTTGATTAACAAAAGGTGAAGGGAATTAATATCCCTTACCATAGTAAGTTTGAATAATGGAAGATGAAAAAGATGGTATCCCTTATGAGTATAAAGGAAAATGATATCACTTACGAATATGGAATAAAAGTGTCATGTGATAATTCGTGTAGACAAATTATTTCCACACGAGACAAATAAAAAGGGTTATTCACCAACAGGCGATAATCCGCACCGTAAGGTTATTCCCATCAATTTGAATACGAATAGTTATTCACCAAACAGGCGATAATCCGCGCCGTAAGGTTATTCCCATCAATTTGAATACGAAGAGTTATTCACCAAACAGGCGATAATCCGCGCCGTAAGGTTATTCCCAAAGATTAATAAGGAATGAATACAAAAGGTTATTCACCAACAGGCGGTAAACCGCGCCGTAAGGTTATTCCCACAATTTAATACATGGAAATAAATGGCACAAGAAAGAAACGATATTATTTTCGAGAATCAAAGAATGATAATCCCTTCAAGTAAGAAAGAAAATAATATCCATTTATGATGATGAAAAGAGTGATACCCCTTACCTTAACACGTGACTGGATATTGATTTAAATGAGATTGATCAACCTATATATTTTTAATATAATTAGTAATTACCACATATAAATTTCAAAGTGTATGATAACTCGTATATTATGAACTATCAAAATTATTTATATATATATAACATAATTTTTGTAGTATAATATAACAACTTTAAAATAGTTTTTAAAATAATATTCCAAAATAAATCTTTCAAAGAAAGCTTTTAAAAATGAATCTTCTCAAAGAAGAGTCTTCTAAAGGAAGATTTGTGAATACCGTGAAAAATAGGAATTTATGAAATTACTACTCTTTAATAAAACACTTACTTGAAAAATTCCTGTACTCCTTTTGGCTTTCAAACTCTCAAAATAACCTTACTATTCTCAGAGAAAACTCATAAAATTCTTATAGAAAAATTTTATGTTTTAGGTGTGATTTTTCTATTCAGCTGAGCAAGCTATTTATAGGAGAAAATAAGTTACTATGCGTGGTAGGTGAACAGAAAAAAAATTCAGCAGAGGCTGCTGCGCAGCCTCCGCCAACTCTTTAGCAAATTCTCACATTTCTCACATTTCATGTGGGCCCCACAATGGGTCCCACATGTTTCTTACTATTCACGTCACTATTCACGTTACTATTTCAAATAGTAAAATTAATTATTTTATTTTTTTATTTATTTATTTATTTATTTATTCTTCCTGTGAGTCCAACATATAAAATAATGTTATCACAATAGTGTAAGAAACACGTTACATATTTTTATTAATTTAATAATATAAATTATAGTGTATTTGCTACTGTGACAATTATTAGATTCAATAATTTTAAACTACAGTGCACCAACAATTATTGACTCGATGATATGAAATACAGTGTAATGACAATTATTGAATCAATAATGCAAAATACTGTGTAACAACAATAATTGAATTGATAATATAAAATATTATGCAGTGACAATTATTGATGAAATGATGCGTAACAGTTACGGTGTCAATTATCAGACCAATAATATGAGACACTGTGCAATACCGTGTGCTACTGTAGAGTACCGTGTGCTACAGAAAATACCATAAATTACCGTATGCTACTATTCTTTTATCACCGGTATTTTAACAGTTAGCACCGTTGACTATTTTTATTAAAAATGTTACTTCTGTCGTTTTCTATATCCGATAAATATTCCATTGTGGGGTCTACCAATAATTTGTTATTTCGGCGCCGTCGTACGGCCCGAATATTCCCCGACAAAACGAATATTCCCCGACAAAATAAAATTTGCACATAACATCCTTAACTTTCAATTTTGTCAATTTAACCATTTACTGTTTCAGGAAAAATATATATGAAGAAAAATTTAAATTTTGTATTTCATAAATTCGGGGTCTTACACCATTTGCTAGGTTTGTTAGTCATTTTGTAAGAACTCCAAAGAGAGAATAGAGAGAGCATTCTAGAGAAAATAGAGAGAACTCTTGAGAGTTGAAATTTCACCAGGGATATTGCTAGAGACTTATTAAGGAGGAGTCACCAACAAAGTCTCTAGCCAAGAGAAGAAGAGCATAAGGTTCAAAAGTGTTCTATCTCTCTTTATTTCATTTTTGTAGACTATATATGTTTAATATGGTTAAAATATATTTTTAACCGATCAAAAGTTATTTTGATGGTCTAGAAGTTTTAAGCTATGATAAATTGGTAGATACATGGTTTGATATGCTTAAATCATGTTTTGGTATTGTAATATCCCGGATATTTGAATGAATTAGAAATAAAATATTTAATATTTAATATTTAATAAAGGTTGGAATTTGATAACCTAGTAGTGATAGATAAATAGAGGTCCAAATTAAATTTAACGGACTAACTTATATATGGTGATATCAAAATTTTTGATAAGTTAGCAAGTAAAGTGATAATTCAATAAACTTGACTAACAACAAATCTAATTAAATTAAGAGAATTAATTAGTGGAGTTATGTAATTATGCGACGTGGTTGCGTGTAAATTAAATATGTATTTATATGAATATATATATATATATGCGTGCATATTTAGTAACATAATTTAATGGTTAATTAAATTGTGATAAATAGATAGATTAATATTAAATTAATCCGAATTGAATTAAAAGGTTTATTGTGGAATTAATTTATTCATTAATCAACAATTATGCAAATTGTTGATAAATTATTTGTGAGGAATAATTATGTAATTTATATAATTATAAATTATATAAAGTAGTTGAATTAATTAAGGGAGATTAGTAATTGTATATATGTACAACCTTTAATTTCATATATATGTACATATATATAAAGGGATTAAATTAATTGAGTAATTTTAAATAGTAATTGAATATATTAAATGAATATATTCTATAATTAAATAAATCATTGTAAATGATTTATGGGAGTGAGAAATTTAATTATACAATTACTTGTGTAATATTAATTAAATAATTTAATAAATTATTTAAATAAGAAATTGAGTAAATATATTATTTTAATGTATTTTCGGGTAAATGGAATTATTTCCATAATTGATGAGAAATGAATTATTTAATGTAAATGTATTAAATAATTTAATTTATGGCGTAAATAATATATATTAAATTATATATTGAATTTATGTTAATTTCATAATTTATTGTGAAATTATTTTTGAGGTAAGGTAATGTGTATAAATAATATATATATAGATTATATATATTATTATTAGCGAACAAATCCTAAAATTTTTAATATCAAAATAATTGATAAGTTTCCTATTAATTAAATATTCAATTAAATTGAATATAATGAGTTAATTAAATTTTATAAATTAATTAATATGATTATTAATTAATGTAAATAATGTGAAATATTAATAATAATATTTATTAGTCCATTTAGTAATTTAATACTAATGGGTTGGGGTATTTAATTATTTATTCAATCTAATTATTTATTTAACCATGGATTGAATAATTAATGTGTAAATTATTAAATTAGCCCAACATGGGTCAATTAGTAGCCCAAGTGAAGAATAATAAAATTTGACAATTTAGTAGCCCAAACAATTTAATTAGAGCCCAATTGGTATTTTTAAATAAAGCCCAAAGCTTGAGCCCACTTGGAATTAAATTGTTTAACCATTATTTATTAAAAAGTGCATGTGACAAACAATTTGGGACAAAGCAAAACCAAATCAGCCGCATGGTGCTAGGAGAGAGAGAATGGTTTGATTTTGTTGTTATTTTATTTTTCATTTATTTTAATTAGGATTGCTTGCATGGATTTTTTATTACATGGACCATACTTATTCTCACCAACTAAGGCATGGATTAAATTTCTTGTGTAAGTATCCAATAGTTAACTTGTGTTGGTCTAAATTCATAGATATAAGATATATATATCTATACATCATGGAAGACTTAAGTAATTAGAGAGAGAGAAATGTTAGTCATTTCTTCTTCTTTCACTTTTCAAATTAGAGAGAGAATTATTTGAGAGCAAGGATATGGAAGGAGAAAGAATTCTTGGTTCATGCCATCCTCCTTCACAACCCATTTTGAAAGAAAAATGAAGATAGCCATTAAAATGAGGTAATTGTTTTTATAAACCCTAATCTTATTTTTTTCTTTCAAGTTCATGATAGAAATATTAACGTAATGATTTGTATGGTTAAAATCATGATTTGTATGTTTATATAGGTTATCATGAGTTTAACTTATGTTTTATAAGCTTTAATGTGGGAAAAAAATGTTCAAACTTTGAAAAAATCAAGTTTACCGGAAAACTAAATCGGAACAGCCGCTCCCGGAATTACTGTTCACGATCAGAAAATTGGATTTTTGATCCGTCAATTTTGTTGGATAGATCTTGAAGTTATGTAAATTCTCCAACTTGAATGACTAGAATCCGATTTAAAACGAGTGAGATATGATTTTTCTACTAAAACACTCCACTGTCGGAAGTTTTGCGTGAACAGTCCGGTTCCAGGCTATTTTCGGAGGTCAAATCATGTCCGAAAAATTAATCCAATAATGGAAAATTGTAGTTCGAGAAGAAACGAACGTAACAATATAAAGTAGAGCTCCATCGGAGTTATAGAACTCAAGTTATTAAAATTTTAGTAAAAGACCCCAAAGCTTGACAAAAATCTGGAATAAGGCATGTTTCTGCCGGGTTTTTTTTGGTGAACCGGCCGGAGCATTCCGGCGGCCGGTTCACCCATTTTCCGGCCGGTTCCGGCGACGGCCAAAACTAGAAAGTTGCTTGGAATTTTGTGTACTATTTTCTGGAATTTAATGGTATTTTTATAATGTCAGTAGCTATTTTTCATAATTATTAAATGATAAAAGCTTACTAAATGTATGAAAAATAATAAAAAGCATTTTTAAATTTTGGAAAAATATGAACAAATAACCAACTGATTACTTGAAGTGTTATAGGTATTGAGATGGTATTATTTCTAAAAATTGATATTTTTCATATTATTTATGGTGAAAATGTACACTAAATTGTGACTACCTAGCTAATAATTCAAGAAAATTATAAATAAATTGTTATTAAATCTTAAATATGTACTTTATGTATTTAATAACAATATCAACATGTTTGGAGAAAATAAATTAATTATTTATTATTTAATTGATAAATAAAGAAAGTAACTAGGTAATTATTATTTAATTTATATTAAATAGTAACTAAATCATGAGAAAGTGTTTAAACTAATTATTTATTATTTAGTTAAGAGTAAATAATAAATAAAGGTGACAAATTATAAATTATTATTTAACTCTTATTAAATAATAATTAAAGAGAGATAAAAATTTATAAATTGATTATTTATTATTTAAATATTATTAAATAATAAATAAGGATAATTAAAAAATTAATTATTATTTAATTAGCATTAAATAATGATTAATGGAAACTAAGTTATTAGAGTAATAATTTATTATTTAATTTAAATAATAAATAAGGATAAATAAATTGATTATTATTTAGCCTTAAATAATAATTAAAATTAACTAAATAATTAATTATTATTTAATTGACATTAAATAATAATTAAAGAGGATTAAAATTAGTAAACTATTATTTAATTTCTTTAAATTAAATAATAAGTGAGGTTAATTACTTAGTTAATTATTAGTTGATTAATATTAAATTAAAGAAGGTTAAAATTAAATCAATAATTATTTATTATTTAATTATTATTAAATAATAAGTAAGTACAATTAGTTATTATTTATTTTAAGTAATAACTAAAGATAATTAATTAATTCCTATTTAATCAAGATTAAATAGTAATTAAATAGAGATTGAGTTAATAAAATAATTTGAATTTAATTATGCTTTAATTAAACAATTGTAATAAGTTGTTTAAGGGTTTAATAAGAGTCCAACACCTAAGAAAAATATTTTCTAACTTATTAAATTATTAACCTAATATGATTGAGGGTCTATAAGGTTAATAATATTGTTTTGACTGATGTATATCATGTGTTAGTACTTATATGGTAGATAAGTTCCTTAGTAAGCGTATAGTTGTTCAAATACGCCGTACTAATTATTAGACCAACTTTATTAATGTTAGGTCTTTCAAAGTCAGTTAGTTAAAGCTAGACACTTATTATAGCTGAGCAGACAGGCAAGTTTCCTAAACCCTACTCAATTTATATTCGAGCAGGATATATTATTTTATTGTTCAAGTCCCTAACTCAAATTCAAGTTATTACGTTTCAAGCATGCTATGGTTTAATTTTGTATAATTATTTCACATCTTTAAATTGTTGATTCGCACATAGTGCTTGTTGCATGTGTTCATCAGGTATGAAAGGCTGATCACCTTCATTACCATAAGGTTCAGTTAAAATTGTTCATGGTCATTATTGACACTCAACATTACTTGATTCAGTCATTCAATTATTGAAATTATGATTCGTACTCTTTCACAATTATTATATTGTTGAAAATCCGAAAGCTTGTTCTTTCTTTCAATCATGATATATCGTTATTGTATTTAAACTTGCTGAGCAAAGTCGTTGCTCACTCTTGCTATATCATGATAACAAATTTCAGAATAATACGAATGTCCGAGGAGAGACGGAGACAGAAGCAAAAGACAAGATTATAGTGTTATTCATTATAACTAAATTGTTATATGATGTAAGTAATTTTGTAAACCTTTTTATGAATCTAAAGGTATATATGTAAGTTAAGGTTAGAAACCTTGGGAAATGTTGTAGAATAAACAATTTATGTTTATATATTCCGCATTAGTTATAGAACGTGTATGAAGATGATGTATCGTGACGTACCGAGTCTAGGGTTAAAGGAACCCGGATTTGGGGTCGTCACAGGTTGGTATCAGAGCTGATAGGTTATAGTTCTTAGGTAGCAGTACCTTAGGCTATAATCATGGAAAGATAATGAAGACAGTGGAAGGATAAACTCAGATAGAGTTTAGAAGTGAACATATACAGTTCATAAAGGAGGAAATAAATCTATATAGATACATAGATATATGAAAAGATTCAAAGAAGGATCTTCAATGAGTGTAATCCAAATAAATGGAATAAGAATCAGGGAACACTTGATTCAAGAATTTAAAAAGAGAAAGATCGTACAGTAAAATGATCAGAGATGAATGATAAGATGATAGGATTAAACGATCCTAGAATAAAGGAGAAATAGTACAGTGAAATCAATTGTGTTATAAGATCACGATGATCATAGTAAAATCATGGAATGACAAATGGTTTGTTAAATGATAAAGAGGTGGTTTTGATAGCATGGTGCTATAACAATGAAGATACTGAAATAGTAACAAGTGGACTCTTGAAGTGTTGAGTGTGATAAGGTATGAATTGACAAAATTCATATCAAGTTAAGAGAAGTTAGAGGTTTGTAGGTTTTTAATTGAGGACTCATATTAGTGGCTGAGTTGTACAATTTCTTGTATGGGCAGGAGATTGTGTTTGGTTTGACGACCACTTGGCTTCCTATAATGATAATCAACTGAAACCTGGTGTCGCGCTATTCACTATATGTATGTTGAGAAGGTGATTCTTTTCTCATGTGTATAACGGATAGGTAGAGGATGTTAAGATAAGTTCGTGTTCTGAGAACTGACACGCATAGTAAGTTCGTGAATCATAGTCATGTGGTGGAGCCCCTCAGCGAATGGGCGACTTTGGCCTGACTAGGACAAGCTCCTCAAACCATATGATTGTGGTAAGTTCCTGAGCCCAAATATGTGGTAAGTTTGATGAACAGTAGGTATGGATAGAGTTAAGTAGTCAGGTTAAGGCTATAATAGATATAGTTATCTAGCTGGAAAAGAATGTGGAGAAAAAAATTTGAGGTGTTTTGAGGTTTTAGGATATTCCAAATCTTCTAGCTATGCTAGACCTTGAAATTCTTAAAAATCTTGCCAAATTCGCACTTTTGTGCTTTTGAAAAGACAAATGTATTTTTGAAATCATTAATGCATTTAGTGCAGAGATGATAACCGATGGAGTCATCAATGCAGAGTAACCTAGTGTTGGATGTATTTTTAAGCCCACTATGGTATGATGTAATATGACAAAGTCAAAATGATTTTTAGTATTTTGAAACGTTTAAAGAAGAGTTTATGCTAATTGTTTTGGCTAGACAAATTGATTTGAAAATATCAAAATGTATTTATAAAATCATCACACGCCATTAAAGCCATGGTGCAGAGATGAAAAAGACGGAATCCTCAACGTACTGTTGCAACGGTGCAGTATCATGAAGTCCTAAAAATGTATTTCGGTTATTTTAATCTGAAATGATTTTCAGTTCATACGAATAGTCTAATGATGTGAGTCTATGTCATTTATTTTGACTGGACACTTTTGGTCAGAAATGACTCAAGTTTTATTTTCCAATCCAACTTATGCTGGAGCGGAATTTTGTAGTAAGTCTGAGGTGAACAACCCCGTAATGGGGGATATGTCAGAGCCATGAATAAAGAACCCGCGAGGGGGCGCCCAACAGTGGTGGCATGCTGATATGGGTTGGTAAATCCAAAGAGTTCGACCCCGTAAGAAGTCGTTGTGCACAACGCAGAAGTACGATAGGCTGATCACCTAGCGTACACCTATGGAATGTTTTCAGTCTTTGTGATTGATAAACACTCTGTTTATAAGTATTTACATGGATAAATACTATTTATTCGGAATTCAGTTAATTCCATGTTCACAGTCTTGATGACCCCTCAGCATATTATGAAAGTTTTAATGAATATTTTGATTTTCAAATTATCCTTCTGTAAGATATTGATTTTCAATTTATTCTTCTGCAAGATATTCCATTGTTCTGGAATTATGAGTTTAGAAGTATGAACCTCCTAGAAAAGGGTGGTCATAGAATTTGATGAGTAAAGAGTTATACTCAGAGATGAAAATTGGTAGAAATGTGTATGAGATAATTTCGGGGACGAAATTTTTAGAAGAAGGGGTGAATGTAATATCCCGGATATTTGAATGAATTAGAAATAAAATATTTAATATTTAATATTTAATAAAGGTTGGAATTTGATAACCTAGTAGTGATAGATAAATAGAGGTCCAAATTAAATTTAACGGACTAACTTAGATATGGTGATATCAAAATTTTTGATAAGTTAGCAAGTAAAGTGATAATTCAATAAACTTGACTAACAGCAAATCTAATTAAATTAAGAGAATTAATTAGTGGAGTTATGTAATTATGCGACGTGGTTGCGTGTAAATTAAATATGTATTTATATGAATATATATATATATATGCGTGCATATTTAGTAACATAATTTAATGGTTAATTAAATTGTGATAAATAGATAGATTAATATTAAATTAATCCGAATTGAATTAAAAGGTTTATTGTGGAATTAATTTATTCATTAATCAACAATTATGCAAATTGTTGATAAATTATTTGTGAGGAATAATTATGTAATTTATATAATTATAAATTATATAAAGTAGTTGAATTAATTAAGGGAGATTAGTAATTGTATATATGTACAACCTTTAATTTCATATATATGTACATATATATAAAGGGATTAAATTAATTGAGTAATTTTAAATAGTAATTGAATATATTAAATGAATATATTCTATAATTAAATAAATCATTGTAAATGATTTATGGGAGTGAGAAATTTAATTATACAATTACTTGTGTAATATTAATTAAATAATTTAATAAATTATTTAAATAAGAAATTGAGTAAATATATTATTTTAATGTATTTTCGGGTAAATGGAATTATTTCCATAATTGATGAAAAATGAATTATTATTTAATGTAAATGTATTAAATAATTTAATTTATGGCGTAAATAATATATATTAAATTATATATTGAATTTATGTTAATTTCATAATTTATTGTGAAATTGTTTTTGAGGTAAGGTAATGTGTATAAATAATATATATAGATTATATATATTATTATTAGCGAACAAATCCTAAAATTTTTAATATCAAAATAATTGATAAGTTTCCTATTAATTAAATATTCAATTAAATTGAATATAATGAGTTAATTAAATTTTATAAATTAATTAATATGATTATTAATTAATGTAAATAATGTGAAATATTAATAATAATATTTATTAGTCCATTTAGTAATTTAATACTAATGGGTTGGGGTATTTAATTATTTATTCAATCTAATTATTTATTTAACCATGGATTGAATAATTAATGTGTAAATTATTAAATTAGCCCAACATGGGTCAATTAGTAGCCCAAGTGAAGAATAATAAAATTTGACAATTTAGTAGCCCAAACAATTTAATTAGAGCCCAATTGGTATTTTTAAATAAAGCCCAAAGCTTGAGCCCACTTGGAATTAAATTGTTTAACCATTATTTATTAAAAAGTGACATGTGACAAACAATTTGGGACAAAGCAAAACCAAATCAACCGCATGGTGCTAGGAGAGAGAGAATGGTTTGATTTTGTTGTTATTTTATTTTTCATTTATTTTAATTAGGATTGCTTGCATGGATTTTTTATTACATGGACCATACTTATTCTCACCAACTAAGGCATGGATTAAATTTCTTGTGTAAGTATCCAATAGCTAACTTGTGTTGGTCTAAATTCATAGATATAAGATATATATCTATACATCATGGAAGACTTAAGTAATTAGAGAGAGAGAAATGTTAGTCATTTCTTCTTCTTTCACTTTTCAAATTAGAGAGAGAATTATTTGAGAGCAAGGATATGGAAGGAGAAGGAATTCTTGGTTCATGCCATCCTCCTTCACAACCCATTTTGAAAGAAAAATGAAGATAGCCATTAAAATGAGGTAATTGTTTTTATAAACCCTAATCTTATTTTTTTCTTTCAAGTTCATGATAGAAATATTAACGTAATGATTTGTATGGTTAAAATCATGATTTGTATGTTTATATAGGTTATCATGAGTTTAACTTATGTTTTATAAGCTTTAATGTGGGAAAAAAATGTTCAAACTTTGAAAAAATCAAGTTTACCGGAAAACTAAATCGGAACAGCCGCTCCCGGAATTACTGTTCACGATCAGAAAATTGGATTTTTGATCCGTCAATTTTGTTGGATAGATCTTGAAGTTATGTAAATTCTCCAACTTGAATGACTAGAATCCGATTTAAAACGAGTGAGATATGATTTTTCTACTAAAACACTCCACTGTCGGAAGTTTTGCGTGAACAGTCCGGTTCCAGGCTATTTTCGGAGGTCAAATCATGTCCGAAAAATTAATCCAATAATGGAAAATTGTAGTTCGAGAAGAAACGAACGTAACAATATAAAGTAGAGCTCCATCGGAGTTATAGAACTCAAGTTATTAAAATTTTAGTAAAAGACCCCAAAGCTTGACAAAAATCTGGAATAAGGCATGTTTCTGCCGGTTTTTTTTTGGTGAACCGGCCGGAGCATTCCGGCGGCCGGTTCACCCATTTTCCGGCCGGTTCCGGCGACGGCCAAAACTAGAAAGTTGCTTGGAATTTTGTGTACTATTTTCTGGAATTTAATGGTATTTTTATAATGTCAGTAGCTATTTTTCATAATTATTAAATGATAAAAGCTTACTAAATGTATGAAAAATAATAAAAAGCATTTTTAAATTTTGGAAAAATATGAACAAATAACCAACTGATTACTTGAAGTGTTATAGGTATTGAGATGGTATTATTTCTAAAAATTGATATTTTTCATATTATTTATGGTGAAAAGGTACACTAAATTGTGACTACCTAGCTAATAATTCAAGAAAATTATAAATAAATTGTTATTAAATCTTAAATATGTACTTTATGTATTTAATAACAATATCAACATGTTTGGAGAAAATAAATTAATTATTTATTATTTAATTGATAAATAAAGAAAGTAACTAGGTAATTATTATTTAATTTATATTAAATAGTAACTAAATCATGAGAAAGTGTTTAAACTAATTATTTATTATTTAGTTAAGAGTAAATAATAAATAAAGGTGACAAATTATAAATTATTATTTAACTCTTATTAAATAATAATTAAAGAGAGATAAAAATTTATAAATTGATTATTTATTATTTAAATATTATTAAATAATAAATAAGGATAATTAAAAAATTAATTATTATTTAATTAGCATTAAATAATGATTAATGGAAACTAAGTTATTAGAGTAATAATTTATTATTTAATTTAAATAATAAATAAGGATAAATAAATTGATTATTATTTAGCCTTAAATAATAATTAAAATTAACTAAATAATTAATTATTATTTAATTGACATTAAATAATAATTAAAGAGGATTAAAATTAGTAAACTATTATTTAATTTCTTTAAATTAAATAATAAGTGAGGTTAATTACTTAGTTAATTATTAGTTGATTAATATTAAATTAAAGAAGGTTAAAATTAAATCAATAATTATTTATTATTTAATTATTATTAAATAATAAGTAAGTACAATTAGTTATTATTTATTTTAAGTAATAACTAAAGATAATTAATTAATTCCTATTTAATCAAGATTAAATAGTAATTAAATAGAGATTGAGTTAATAAAATAATTTGAATTTAATTATGCTTTAATTAAACAATTGTAATAAGTTGTTTAAGGGTTTAATAAGAGTCCAACACCTAAGAAAAATATTTTCTAACTTATTAAATTATTAACCTAATATGATTGAGGGTCTATAAGGTTAATAATATTGTTTTGACTGATGTATATCATGTGTTAGTACTTATATGGTAGATAAGTTCCTTAGTAAGCGTATAGTTGTTCAAATACGCCGTACTAATTATTAGACCAACTTTATTAATGTTAGGTCTTTCAAAGCCAGTTAGTTAAAGCTAGACACTTATTATAGCTGAGCAGACAGGCAAGTTTCCTAAACCCTACTCAATTTATATTCGAGCAGGATATATTATTTTATTGTTCAAGTCCCTAACTCAAATTCAAGTTATTACGTTTCAAGCATGCTATGGTTTAATTTTGTATAATTATTTCACATCTTTAAATTGTTGATTCGCACATAGTGCTTGTTGCATGTGTTCATCAGGTATGAAAGGCTGATCACCTTCATTACCATAAGGTTCAGTTAAAATTGTTCATGGTCATTATTGACACTCAACATTACTTGATTCAGTCATTCAATTATTGAAATTATGATTCGTACTCTTTCACAATTATTATATTGTTGAAAATCCGAAAGCTTGTTCTTTCTTTCAATCATGATATATCGTTATTGTATTTAAACTTGCTGAGCAAAGTCGTTGCTCACTCTTGCTATATCATGATAACAAATTTCAGAATAATACGAATGTCCGAGGAGAGACGGAGACAGAAGCAAAAGACAAGATTATAGTGTTATTCATTATAACTAAATTGTTATATGATGTAAGTAATTTTGTAAACCTTTTTATGAATCTAAAGGTATATATGTAAGTTAAGGTTAAAAACCTTGGGAAATGTTGTAGAATAAACAATTTATGTTTATATATTCCGCATTAGTTATAGAACGTGTATGAAGATGATGTATCGTGACGTACCGAGTCTAGGGTTAAAGGAACCCGGATTTGGGGTCGTCACAGGTATGTGTGAAAGGCATAAAATTGGAAGAAATGTCTATATGGAGATTTACCGGTAAAACCCTAGGTAGCTATGTGCTATTTAATGTTGTAGTTTGAAATATACAAGTTGAAAAATTAATTTCTATGGCTAGAAAGTTAGATCTATGAGTTTTAAAGAAAAGTCCAACTTGAAGTTTTAAAAAATATTGAATAACGAAGAAGTTATAGCTTTTACCGGAAATGATGTCATTTTTAGACCCTAAATGGTTCGATCCGTAATTTTCGTGTAAAACGTTTTCAAAAAGACGATCGAACCATGGAATATTTTAAAACAAGAAGTTAGGAACACATCAACACTGATTTGGTGTCATTCGGATGTGTAGATTTCATTTAATCAAGGTTAATCAAAAGTATCAAAACTGTCTCAAAACTGGAAAATGGCAAAACATTCTGCCACACTGCGCCGGGGCGCAGTACACTGTTCCGGGAAAAATGATTTTTTCCCAAACCGGGCCGGGTCGGGTCGGTTCGGGTCAGAAAAATGAAAAATGTTCCAAAAATTATTTTATTATTTTTTGACCTAATAAATATATTTTTAAAATTGTGGAAGGTGGATTTAATAAGAAAAAGGTAATAAATATTATTAATGGATTAATAATATATGTTATTTAAATAATAATATTAGAAGATCATTAAAATATTATTAAATGTATAATAATATTAGAAAGTCAATAAAATATTATTAAATGATTAATAATATTAGTAAGTAATAAAATATTATTAAATGGTTAATAATATTAGTAAGTTAATAAAATATTATTAAATGATTAATAATATTAATAAAGGATTAAAATGTTATTAAATGGTTAATAATGTTAGTATATTAATAAAATATTATTGAATAGTTAATAATATTAGATAATGAACAAAATATTATTAAATGATTAATAATATTAGTAAGTTAATAAAATATTATTAAATGATTAATAATATTAGTAAGATAATAAAATATTATTAAATGGTTAATAATATTAGTATATGAATAAAATATTATTAAATAGTTAAATAATATTAGTGTATAAGTAAAATATTATTAAATGGTTAATAATATTAATGAATGATTTAAAATATTATTAAATGGTTAATAATATTAGTAAGTTAATAGAATATTATTAAATGATTAATAATATTAGTAAGTGAGTAGAATATTATTAAATGATTAATAATATTATTAATGTATTAAAATATTATTAAATGGTTAATAATATTAGTATGAGAATAGAATATTATTAAATGGTTAATAATATTAATGAAAGAAGGAAATAGTATTAAATGATATTATTTTGAGTATAAAATATTATTAAATGGATAATAATATTTATAAGTTATTGAATATATTATTTGATGAATAATATTATTTGAAGAGTAAGACATTATTAATAATGTTAACATATGAGTAAAATATTATTAAATGATTAATAATATT
Organism: Hedera helix; assembly: GCA_947179155.2. Classification (NCBI taxonomy): domain Eukaryota; kingdom Viridiplantae; phylum Streptophyta; class Magnoliopsida; order Apiales; family Araliaceae; genus Hedera; species Hedera helix. The sequence continues at coordinate 33,721,487 of OX359281.1, forward strand.
AACTAAGGATAAGGATATTATTAAATGATTAATAATATTATTGAGAGGATAAAATATTATTAAATGGTTAATAATATTTATAAATGATTAAGATATTATTTGATGATTAATGTCATTTGGAATAGTGTAAAATATTATTTAATTATTAATAATGTTAAAAAGTGTTTGACATAATAAAGAGGTTAAGAAAATTATTAGATGGTTAATGATATTTGAGGAGCTAAGTGATTTATTATTGAAATAATAAATGGTTAAAATATTATTATACGATTAATAATATTATATGTAGTATTTATATATTATCAAATGAGATAATATTATAAAGCAATGAAGTGATGGTTATGTGAGTTAAAATATTATCAAGGGATTGATAATATTATTAAGAGTTTTAAGGTTATGATTAAGTGATAGATGATTTAAGACATATATGTTAAGGTTATTAATGTTAAATAAACCTATATGTGTTATGCTAATTGGAGGATCAATGCTATTGAATATTAGGTCACCCAAATGAAGTATTTTTAAGTTGAATAGCAGTAGTCAGCGGAACAGACAAGTTCTTCTTAACCCTAACTTGTATTTATTGTTGCAAGTTTCCTTCAACTTTATTTACATTGAGCTATTCAAATTATTGTTGAGCAAATTCTACACTCGTAGTTATTTGACAGAACTTAAAGTGGATTAATTATCTAAAATTATTCCACCTCATTATTGGTTATTGTATTCGCACATAGTGCATTTGCAAATGTTATAGTTCAGTAATTTACGAACTGTTTAAGAATGTCTAAGCTAATTGTTTCGGCTAGACAAATGCATGTTTAAATTCATCTAATTGAATATTATGAAAGCTTATCCAAACCATTGGTTGGTGCGGATTCTTACAGTGAGACTGAGAAAGAACAACCCTAGTTAAAGGGAGATTTTTATTTATCGGGAAACCGAACGCGCGCAAGAAATCTAAATGTTATGCATATACATAGGACATGAGATGACTGATCCCCTCGAGTGTCCCGTTATTTTTAACAAGGTGTCAGACATTGTATGTCTGTTCTACCTTAGTAGCAGTTCATGGTCCTTTGAGACCACTCAGCAGTAAAGAGTCAATCTATTCTTTTATTGAACATTGATTCTTGTTATTTCACAATTGTTATTTATTGTTGAAACTTTCGAAGATAAATCTTTTTCATTCATGATATATCATTTTTTGTTTATCTAAACTTGCTGGGCAAAGTAGTTGCTCACCCTTACTATATCATGAACTATTTTCAGTTAAGCCGAGTGATCTAAGGAGTACCACGGCAAAGGAAAGATGAACGAGTAGACGTAATTAGTCGTACTATATGTGTAAACCTTTTTTATTATAAGGTAATGATGAGTATTAAGGTTAGTGGAACCTGGGGTTGAAGGTACGCTTTGTAATGAATTGAAGTTTTAGTTTATGAACGTTTGTCAAGTGATAAATAGTGAGCACCGAACCCGAGGTTTGAGGGACCCGGATTTGGGGGCGTGGCAAGTGATCTTATTATAAAGTTATGATATTATAAATATTTTATTATTTTTTTTATAAATATATTATTGGATTTATTAGGTTAAATAATTTTAATAAGAAAATACTTTCTTTTTAAAATTATATTATTTAACTTATAATAAGATTTTACTTATACTTGAATATAATTAAACTCATATTTAATCCATAGTAAGAAATTTAAATTATGTAAGCCAATCAATTTGATTTTTTTTTCTCAAACTATGTTATCTAAATTATAATAAATTTTTATTTAATAATGGTAACAAATTAATATTAATTAAGATTATCTTATGATTGTTTTCTTGTAAACAGTATTACTAATTTTTATTTTTATCTCGATTGAATTGAGCAAATGGTTTTGTTGTACAATTATAATATTATTAATGTTTTGAATTTTTTTTTGTAAATTATTAGTAGATAGAGTAATTAATTATTATTATTTATTTAATAATTGAGTCATACGTCGATTAGTATATTATATTTTTATTTTAATAATAATTATTATTATATTATCTAAATAATAATTAATTTTTTCTTATACTCGAAACTATAATTATATTTAAGAATAGTAACAAATTTAAGTTAGGATGATTTTTATGATAATTTTTTTTTAGAATTGATATTTTTACAATTAAAAGTGATAGTTTCATAAGCTCTCTCTCATATAAATAGCAAATAGGTCACACACTCATATAAAAAATAAATTATAAAAATATTTATTTTTACTTGTAAAAATAACAATTCTATTTTCTTCTCTTTTTAAACTATATTATGTAAGTGATAGTAGTTTTACTTAAAGTTTTATTATTATATATATATTTGAATAAAATGATTTTATTTTGATTTTTTTTCCCTAAAACTATGTTTTGAATTCATGTTTGTTTTTATAAAAAAAACTACGAAATTAATTTTAATTTTTGAATAAAAGTTACAAATTAATATTAGGTAAAATCATCTTATTTTGATTTTTTTGTGTAAAATTATATTATTAATTTTTGTTTTCTTATAAAACTACTATACTAATTCCAATTTATGATTTAAATTGATAAATAATAAAAATTGACTTCTTGTAGAAAAATTCAAATGTTAGACAAAAAAAGAAGGACGAACCAAAAAAAAAAAAAAGAACAAGTCATATTATCTATTTAATTAGAGTATAGATTTGATTTTTTCTGATTAAGTTCGATTATTTTTTATTTTTATTTTCTGTTTGCTCACACTTATTCTCTCGAATAATGTTATAGATGCAAATTATATACAAATAAAAAATAAAACTCACCATTCAATATTTTACATATTTTAATTAATATACAATACATGAGTTATATGCTTCATGCGCGCAATTATTTGTGTATAATAATTGCGTAGGAAGTGTTATTCTTTACCCCTCTTCAAAGGCGAATGAGAACGATATAGTTTCGCATGACGGGTCGGGTTGACCCATTTTAAGGCTCCACACGAGGAATATTACTACAACTTGATCGAAAATCTAAAAAATGTTGTCATTTCTACCTTTTTTTCTCCCTCCATAAGCTTCTGAGGGCCTCAACTCTCACCCAATGTACGGTTGCACAGCTCCCCACCCCCGCCCAACTCTCACATTCCCTTCTCTCTCTTCTCGCCACTCCTCGAAAACCCTAAACCCTTCGTTTCTTAAACCCCGAATTACCCTCATCCACCTGCAAACCCTAAGACCCATTATTAATTGCTCTGCAAGCATTGATGGTGGTGGTGGTACCGGAAACTGGGAGAAATGGTTACCAAGGAACGTTTTTTCTGCGGAGAAAGTCTTGAAATCGATCGCTGGGGCAACTTCTAGTCCCATTTGCCAGTTCATATCATCCCCATCCACGTTCTTGCACTCCGTGGACCCCAGAATCAAATTGGTAAAAATTCCTAATCTTTGTTTATCCTGCTGGAATTTGACTGATTAGTTGTTTCACTTTGTGCGTTTTGCTTGTTGCTATTTCTCGGTTGGGTTGGATGTGATTTTATGTTTTAGTTAGTGGGTTTTTGTTTTGGGGCAGTGGCTCTGACACTGGCACTGTTTGTTTCCTTATCAAAGCTTTAGGTTAGAACTTGGAACCAGGAAAGAGCTGGGGAAAGAAAAAGAAAATAGAAAAAACATTCTTATTGAATACTAGTAAAATATACGTAGTATACTTTTTAAAGCACAAATATCAATGTTTGGAACTTGGGAGACGGGAGAGAAAATATGAGGAAATGAAATATGAAACTTTATTCACTTTAATGATATAGTTGATACTTTTTTGAAGTATTGATTGTGAAAGAGTTTGTTTTCGGAAAGACTTTGTGAGCAAGAATAAAATGCACTGCAACTACTTAAAGAAATTTTATCCTTCAACTTCTTTTTCATATTCTATTTTCCTTTAAAATGTCTAAGCTTCTTGATTATGCAGGCATGGCTCTTTGTTCTAGTTGTTTTACCGGCAAGGACACATATTCTCATGCGTTTTGGATTAATCACTTACCTGGCTTTGTTATCTATATGGATTCTGCCGAGGAATGTGTGGATGGTAAGTTTTGCCTCTTAACTTATCGAGATTTTAGCACCAACTATAAAAGGATAAAATTTTAGGCTTGTGGTATCCATTTTATCATTTTGTTAGGTGTATAGTATGCTGATACCTGAAACATTTATCTTTCTTAAATATGATTAGTACATTAACCATATTTTGGTGAAAGCTACTGAGCTTGCTGGACCAGCATTCTGACAGTTTTATTATATTTTCCCTTTTGTTATTTGAAATAATGCATAATTTTCTTTCTCATTTGAAGACGATCAATCTTCAAATGCAGGGGTTTTAAATATCCAATATTATTTGTAGGATCAATTGGGAAGGGTGTCGCTACTCTCAGGGATTTTATTTATAATGTTGGGACTAGGTGCAGATGGTGTACCTCCGGTTGTCCAATTAAGAACCCCACCACCGTCAATGATGGGATTGCCTAATCTTCCGGCATCTTTGGAAGGTTATTCATATATAATTATGAAATTGGGACCATTACAGCTTACAAGAAAGGGCTTGTCTACAGCAAGCACGTCTGCATGCTTAACCTTCACTGTAAGTTTTTTAATCTTTGCACTTGCATTCCACTTTATCCTTCAATTTGACAAGGATGTCTTGGACGCTTACCACATCATATTTTTGTTTCAAATCAAAGTTTGGGCTAACCATCCACTCCTTTTTCTTACTTGATAACATACCGTTTGCAACACTCCTGTTTCAGTTATTATATTACTTACTGAGATTCACACTCCTTCAATATCGTTCCATTAAATGAAGATATGAACGATGGCCCTTATATAAGTTAGGCATAAACCCAAATGTATTAAGTGTGGGGTGTCATGGGAAAAAGTATTACTCCGTCTGTGGGGTATAAAAACCTCTTTAGCATCCCGTAAAGAGAAAATTGAAATGTCCACTTCAATTTTATTTAACAAAAATAAAAAAGTGGAATTCCAACCGTCCCAAACTAAATGTCATTGTCAACATGACACTTACTTTAATAAGGAGTTTATTGACCAACTTGTTCAGTTTTATTTTGTCCATTTGGCAGGAAACAATTATTATTCAAATTTCTTTGACACCTTTGGCAAACTTTGCCTGTTTGCTTGACCTGCACAACATTTTTGAATTTGTGATAGATCTTCCAAAGTGCAAGCCTATGCTTGTCCACCACAACCCCAGAGGAACTTGCATTTGCTCTGCAATGGTTTATGCACCCATTGACATATTTTGGTGTTCCAGTGGCTGAAGTGATCCTAACCCTCCTACTTTCTCTGAGGTTCATTAACCTTGTTTTTGATGAGGTGAGATAGTTATTGTTTATTGAATTTTAATGATACAATTGATTATCAAAAATTTTATTGATGATTTTAATTCCAATAGTAGATCATCTGTGATATTTTATTGCTAGAGGTAAGGTTACTAGTTCTTACCCTATTCAGGTTTTCATCTGATGTGTCGGCAGGTCCGTGCAGTTGCATTGGGGATTGTATCTCGTAGGATATATTGGAAACAGTTTACAGTCATGGAGACAGTTGAAGGTTGGTTAACAATCCAAGTATCATTGATGTGCCTTTGCCATTTTATTCATCAGGTTTAAGACAAATTTGACAGGCTCTTAGTAAAGCAATCTTTGTTATAGACACGCGCGCGCACGCACACACAATCACCTGTCGAAGGGGTATGTGCCTTTCCTACAAATTATGTTTTAGATTGCAGCGTCAGATGGTTAATCTTTGTTCTAGTTGACTATATTGGTTATTCAATTCTTGTCATCTTTCAAAATTTCCTTTGAACGGTCTACAGTTCTGTTATTTATGTTCCATTCGGATAGATATACTCCATCTTCTCATATATTTATGTGTTTGTGTGTGTGTAAAAATAATACTTCCCTTCTCTGCAACATATAGTGACATTAGTTATGTTTTTACTTGCTACGTGTGTCAACTTGGAGATCTGTACTGAAAGCAACAATAATAAAGGTTCTAAGATTTTGTTCTATTTATGTTCCAGTGATTGCAACCGAATCTGGATACTAAGTCGGCTTGTTATCCTAGCAATAGTGCTTCTGCACTTGTTGCATTTTTCTTGTTAAACTATCATTTACTATAATTATCATAATTCCTGCATAATTATTGATTTCATTTTTTCCCTAAAAAATCGGGTGTGATATTGCAGTTTTCTTCACATACATCCGACGGATCTTCAATAATATATTCAGCCATGCAGAGCAGATTTCTCAGGTTTTATTTATTTCTGCTTTCCTCACATTTATAGTTTTATCTTCCAAAAGTGTGTAATTTGCAACCATCTTTCTTTAGTAAAGAAATTTTCTGTGCCAAGGCCAGGGTTTGAACCATTCTGGATGGATTCCTATCTTCTAACTTGATAAAAAGAAATGTTGCAATCCCAATCGATAGGCTAAACCCAGTAGAGCTTCAGAATGATACTCCCCCTCCATTCCATACTGTTTTATCATTGTTGACTTTTTAAAGTTAACTTAAGAGATTTTTAAACTCAAAATTGATATAAATTCTTTTAATTTTAATCAATACAATGATGAATATTGTAAACTATTTAAAAGGTATTACTCATTGTAAGTTATATTGTTTCATAATTAATTAATGATCATATAATTTGGAACGGAGGGAGTACCTTGCAGCTCATTTGGTAATGATATAAATAGTGTCTGAGTAGCAATTTGGAGTTTCCTTTTCTCGCCGTTCATACCAAATGAAGATTGATAAATTTTTATGATAGTTAGTTTTGGAATTGGCTGGAATTTTAGAAGTTACGAGATATTAGTATTAAAAAACTGAACTGAAGACAAATTGCTACAACCTTTCCATTGATCTGGTAACAGCTCATTCTCGTGGATTTGCAGGCAATGAATGTCAGAGGTTTCCGAGGTGACAGCAACTCGCACAACGTTTACTTTTCATTTGAATCTTCTAATGGCATGGCCAATATTGTTTCCCTGTTGTTTCTTGTCGGACTCGTTGGGGCTGCTGCTTTCTCAGAATATGCCCTTGTCTGATACCCAATGGCCAGTGAGGGTTCTTCCTTCTAACTTTTGGCCACTTTAATCTTCACTTGAAGAGCTTGAATATCATCTTTCTTTCTTCAGGGTCTCGTCATACTCAAGAATGAGCTACTAACGAAACATGATATTCTACGAATGCCCTTCCCTTACCTGTGTATCATTTGCAGAGCAGAATCCAATCCCAATGGCAGATCCTCCTCCCACTTAGCTTATTCCTCTAAGCTTGTATTTGTAGTGGCATAGCATCCCCTATGGGCTTCTACATTCTTAACTGGGCATACCTGACCATACCAGATCATGGCCACCATATTCTGACTGCTGGGACAGGATCCACAGTAGTGGTGGAACCAGCATTCGAATATTTGAGTTGGTCTAACCAGTAAAACAACCTTCAAATTTTAAAATTTAAAGTTATGTCTAGTATATGTTAACATTTATTATTCAACCATTATCAAATAAAGAAATTACAATGTTTCTCTTCAGATGTAAACTCTTCAATTGTTTTTTTTTAATGTTAAATTTAATGTCTTTCTATCATGTCTATATTTAATTAATATTACACAAGTGCAAGTGCGTGTAATGTTTATATATATATATATATAAGACTCTTAAATAACATATCTTTTTAAATAATATATTTTTATCAAAACGGCGTCGTTTTGAAGATTTTTGATGACATATTTGTAAATAAAAGAAAAATAAGTGGAGTTCCGGAATGTTAATTTTTTTTTTAATATTATTTTTTTTATTAATTTTTTTTTAAAATGACGTCGTTTTGATAAAGAAATATTATTTAAAAGTGATATATTTTAGATCTTTTTATGTATATATATAATTAGTTACTGGTTAATGTTCAACATAGTATATGTGGGTGTTGTATTCCTAAACGAATTCCTCTACGGATCAGGCACAGTACGACTCAAAGCTCAATACCATGAAGTGTTAATTGTCTCCTCACTTGCCAACAACTCGGCGGTTTTGCTTAATAGATTTCAAGATGAATCCAGGCTACTTTCAAAACTGACTCGAGATTGATAAAAATTTGAGATCGTAACAAATAAGTAAGCGCAAATTTAAACTAGTTAAAATAACTAAAAACTCGAATTCTTTTATCAAAATTAATTCTGTATCTTGAAATAAATTACGTACTAAATATGAGATTAAACTCATTATTGGACTAAATAAGTAGTCCTCCTCAATCAACAATACCTGCACAAACACAAATCTATGAAGTAATATGCTCCAGTTGAAATCAAGTTCACAATTTGTTATTTCATTTAAGTTTAGTTCAGTCTTTACAGTTTTAATACCAAAAAGTTTTGTATTTAAACGGGCTTCAAAGTTCTCAGTCTTGTACCGGCCCATCCAATATTAATTACCACGTGAACTTCACGTGCATCAGAGTCCGCCCTGCCACAATAAACCCTAATTCATCTCGTCTTCATTTTGTGAAGGCATCAGTACCATCCCTTCTCTCCTCCACCGCCGCAAGTCGCTGCAGATAATCGAAGCTCCGTTTTTTAAGTAAGGTTGCTTTAACCAATTTTTATATGTTAAAAGCCCTCACTTTCAATCTATCTTCCTTTGTATCTCATCTCCGCTGTTTGTTTTTTTCTCCAGGATCAACAATGGTGGCCGGGAAGAAGACTGTACTCTCTTATACTTACAATTTCACTTTTTGATTATTGCTTATAGCTCTGCTTTTGTATTTATATCTGTTTTGTAATGATATATAATTACAGAAGAAGACTCATGAGAGTATCAACAACAGGCTGGCTCTTGTGATGAAGAGCGGCAAATACACGCTCGGCTACAAAACCGTGCTCGAGTCTCTCAGGAGCTCCAAAGGTTGCTCTTTCTATTTTTTCTTCTTATTTTCTTATTTTTTTAGTTTATTTATTTTGCTGGGTCGGTTAATGTAACTGTTGGAAAGAAACTAGAAAATGTGATTTCTTCTTCTTCTTATTATTATTATTAATTTTTTAGATTTTGTGGTTTGGTTCTTATTGTAGGTAAGCTGATAATAATTTCAAACAATTGCCCACCGTTGAGAAAATCTGAAATAGAATACTATGCGATGCTTGCAAAGGTTGGGGTTCACCATTACAATGGAAGTAAGTACATTGACTCTTGAATATTTACTTCTGTTATCAGTACAAGTGAATAGTGTAAACTATAAAATATATGAATGGTATTAGGAGATACTTGTATTGCAATGTTAATTATGTGATCTGTGTTAGAGAATAGCAACGCAGCGAAAACAATAGCTAACGAGAAAATGAAAGAACAACAATCACTCTGTGTCAATTTACATGGTTCACCCAAAACGTACAATCACAAGACACAAAATTTACGTGGTTCGCCCAAAACGTTTTTGGCTGATGGTTTCACGTTTCACTATCTCTTAGAAAATACGTACATCATATAATTGCAGGATCATCTCCTTACATAACGCAATATATGAAAGTACACAACTACTGTCAATTTTTTTTGGGGGGCTGTTAATTTATTCGTAGCGGAAATCAAATGATGATTACAATCACCTCTGAATTAAAGTTCGGATTAGCCTTTTCTAATAACAATCTGCTAGAAAATACCAATGCATAATTAGTTTGGCATACTTGTGGTTCTTCCGATTGAGTAAGGGGTTTTGTTTCATTTTATTTGTCCTTGCATTCTTTTGGGTATGGAATTGCCCCGAGTAGAACTAACTTGAATTATATTTAACATATAGATGGGTTGGGGGTTGAATGACTGAAATTATCAGTAATTTTACAAGCCATGAGCTTGAACTTGCATTGTTCAGCCTTATCTTAACTGTAATCTTAGATGCTCTGCACATCCTTTTACTGGCTTGTATGGTATCTGTACTGCTCTAAGTTGCTTATGAGTGAGGAATTGCTTATATATCATCTTTAAAAAGAAAGAAGATAGCCTTAACCTGTTCACCCTTTTGTAAACAATATATGAATTCTCCATGATTGAAGGTTGTCCTAGGATAAACAGCCAGTCTGATGGAGAAATCATGCAAGTTTCTCTTCTTCTTTTTTGTTGTAAAATATGATATTTTATAGATATTATGTCTTTTGCACTGCCTCATCTTTTCCAAACATTATCATCCTAGCTTACGTAGACCTTTGTTTTTGGATTTGGATTTGTCGAGTTGCTTAAAGTCTATACCTGATGATTTGTGATTTCTGCCTCTTTTTTCTTCTTCTTTTTTCCCCTTTCGTCCCCCCTTTTTGATGGCATCTTGTTTCTTGTTTAGACAATGTTGATCTGGGGACTGCATGTGGCAAGTATTTCCGTGTGTCGTGCCTTAGCATTGTTGATCCAGGTATGACATATTTGTTTTTGTTTTTTGTTTTTCCATCATTCTTTCTTTGCTAGACTACATATTGCATGGAATAGTGGTTTACTGGTCTGTTATAAATGTCTCAGGTGATTCTGATATTATCAAGACTTTGCCCGGTGATCACTGAGACCTTCAGCTGATAACAACCGTCTTAAATTGGTGGAATGATTTGTTTTTTCTATTGTTGCTCTAGCTCAGAACCTCCATTTCTTGAGACCTTTCAATTCTTCCTTGTATTAGGAATGTTGTTTTGATTGATGTAAAGGATTGAAGAAGACTACATAGATATATATCCACTGCGTCTTAGTTCTTTTTGGTAGTAAAATTTTGAGACCGGATAACAGTTTAATCAGTCAATATATTGAAATTTTGAGACCGGATAACAGTTTAATCAGTCAATATATTGAGCTTTGGTTATGTTATATTATGCTGTCTTTTTGCTCTCTTTTGCTTGATTTTTGAGCTGGATAAAGGTTAAATCAGCCAATTAATTGATTTATATCCCAATTATTCTCATATGTTCTGATTTTTAGCTAATGCAACTAAATGGTCGTTTGTGCTATTACAAAGGATCAATAGATTATTGTCAGTGTAGAAGTATGTGGCTGACCAACACCGTTAGTGGCATCCTTGCCTCTAGAGAAACAATTGGCTACTTTGTAATTAATACGTAATTGTTTGAAATAGGCTTTTTTCTTGAAGTGTATTTGTTTTGTGTCTATTAAAAAAGTTTATGCTCCAATTTTAGATATTCTCCTACCTAATGCATGTGGTAAGTTTTTTCTTTCTGTTGCACCCACAAAAAAAGGTTCTTTCCTTTTCTTTTGTGCTTAAAAATTTGGTATTGTCTCAAAAATTAAAGTTACACTCACTTGTGAAACTATTTTCAATGCATTTGATTTAGATAGTGGGCCTATTATAACTCTTATTTTGCATATGATCATCTAATTTGTTATGAAAACTGATTTTTTTACATGAAAGATGTCGCTATAAGTTTATAACAATAGTTTTGACTGTCGTTATAGGTATATAGTGATAATTTATATGTGAAAATGTTTAAAAAATCTTGTAAAAATATCACTTCTCTTTTTTATTTATCTTCTTTTTTTCCCCTTCAATTTTCACCAACTAGTTTATAAAATCAAATTAAGAAATTTTCCGATCATCTAAGTCAATCTTAATTCATTTGTAAGGCTGCAAATTGAACCAAACAGTTCGGATTCGACTCGAAAAAATATGAGTGAAACTCGATTTTGTTAATAATATGATCCAAATCTGAGTACAAAAAATAGTTCGAATAAAAATACGAATAGAATCCGAATAAGGTTATACTCGATTTGTTTATGATTCAAACTACTTGAATTTTTAATCATGATTCGATACATACTCGATTGCTACATATTCGAATAATAGATACTCGATATATTTTTTTTATAATATATATACAGTTAAACAAAATTTGAATAATTAGTTATTATTTTTTTAATTTTATGTTTGTAAAGTATAATTATAATTATATTTTTTCATTTCTAAGTAAAATAATAAGTTCAATTAATAATTATATGTATTATAAAGTTAGTTACTATGTGGAGACTCGAATTCGAATTTGAATTTAAAGTTTGCGAGTATTTTGAATATAATTCGATTCGAGTCGAATTGAATTCGAGTAATGAAAATTCGAATTTAGTCAAATCTAAGTAAAATTTTTCAAATATAGTTCGAATCTGAGTTGAATTCGAGTAAATATTTAACTTTATGAGTCGAATCCGAACATCTTAAAATTCAGATCAATTTTACTTGTTTGCAGCCTTATTCATTTGTAATTCAAATCAAGATAAATAATATTTAATCTTTGATGGTTCGTTACTGTTGAGTTAATTTTTTTTTATTAAAATATGATCCCAATCTTACTTGAAGATAATTTTTTTTTTCTTTTTCTTCTCCATCTCGCCAACTTAGTTAGCGGGATGTACTAATTTTAATTTTTTTTTCTCGCTTTGGATCACTTGCTATGCACAAATATTAACTTCTTTTTTTATCCTTCAATCCACTAACTTAGTTGACAGGATAGTATAAAAAAAATATTAAAAAAATATTTTACTTATCCGTTAACATAGTTTGCGGGATGGAATATAAAAAATAAATAAATTAATATGCCGCCAACTAAGTTAGCAGGATAATTTTATATTCAACCTTTGGATATTTAATTCAATGATGATAATTTTTTTTGCTGAAATAGTGTTCATAATAAATATTTATTATGAATCATTCCCTTTTAGTAAAATAAATATATATTAGATTTGGGGTTCGTAAGACAGTTGATTGATTTTTCTAAGTTACTAGGAGGAGAAGAAAGAGTAATGTTTGGACAAAGCATTTTTTGTGTGTGTGTGTTTATTTTACACTAGTATTCTGAATTCAAAAGTATAATGCCCATGTATGTCTCTCTACATTTTAAAACTAATACATATACGCGAAGTGAGAAGATGCATGGGTTTTATTGTTACTAATCTTAATGTACATATTGTGTGTGTAGGCATCTAAACTTAAACATTGCATTTCACTGATAAGCCCTACTATTAACCTTCTGATAATAAAATCAATTGAATTTATTAAAAAAATGAAGCGACTTAGTACCAATTTTTGGAGATGTGGTTGGTGACCCTAAAATAACATTTGATGTATTTTTGTAATTGTATAATCTTATGAATAACAAAGTTGGTTGATTTTTTTTTATAGTTTACATCTTATATTTTACCATATTTTTACTTTTAATAGATTTTTATTTATTATTTTTAACAAAATATTTTTTTTAATATATATATATATATATCTTTTTATTTTTTTAATCCAAATACATACTAATCAAATTAGACAATCCAAAAATTTTATAGGATATATTTTTGTACATATTTTGGTAGAAAATTGTTGAAAAATGAGAATAAAATAATCAAATATTAAGTAAACTAATTGTATCTTTAATAAGGGTTAAGTAAGACATTTATGTCATTTGCATAGAGAATCTAATTGTTCAATAGTATCCACTTGCTGAGGAGAAATTATTCTTTAGTCTTGAAGTATGGTGAATAGTTTATTATTTCTCTTATATGCATGTGGAGCTCTTTGTGATGGAATTCCATAAGAGACTTACATGCATGTGAGAGAAAGAGCAAACTATTCACTATACTCCAAGAGTATGGAATAATTTTTCCTTGCTAAGACTACGTTTGTGAGAATCTAATTGATGGATAGCTCATCCACTTGCTAAGACTACATTTGTGATTGCTTAAAAAATGTGATTACAGATTTTGATTAGTGTTTTTATTATAATATAATTTAAAAAGTAATTTATATTTGGTAAATAAAACACACTTAAATTAGTAATAATAATAAAAAAAATTGGTATAATTTTTTTTATTAATAACTTATTTCAAGTATAAACTATTAAAAAGGATTATTTTAAAAAATTGATAATGGTTGGAATTATTAAAATAAATAGAGATAGATTAGTAATATACTTTATCAAACCTGATTATTAGATTTGACAAATAATCAAAAGTTCCAAAATGAAGCTTCTAATTAGTTTAATAAAAAAGTGATTATAAGCAATTTTAAAATCAGTTTATCAATTACTTTTTATTTTTTAAAATTGATTATAAATAAATTTGACTACTTATAAACGATTCCAAACACTCTAAAAAGATAGTGAATTTCACTCTCCATTAAATTGGATAAAAAGAGTAACTGTTGCACTCTTTTTTTTCAAACTACAGTTGATTAAGTGGTGGTTTTTTTTAACCAGAAGTGATGATTTACAAAAGCGTGTAAGTCACATATATTGAATTATATTTTACCTATTATTTTACTACTATTTTATTCATACTTTATTATTATTCTTTTTATTCTTCTTCTTATTATTTATTAATATATATTTCTTAGACATTTTATATAGGCTTTTCTTAATATGTGCCCTAAAGACACATGCTAAGCGCAAAAAATAAGAGATGGGATCCATTAAATATTATTTGTTTATGCATTTACACTGAATTCAATGTATAAAAAATTAATATATTAATGAACCCCATGTATTGAATTTAGTGCAAATATATAAACAAATAATATTTAGTGGATCCCATCTTTTATTTTTTGTGCTTAGCATGTATTATTAGAACACATATTAAGAGGACCCTTTTATATAATAATAAGTGATAAGCAATTTCTTCATTACGAAAAACTTTCTTCTTTTTCACTCTTTTAACTTTCTTATTATCAAATATAAATTATTTTTTAAACCTAATTATAAATAGAATAGGTAAGCAAAACCAGTATTCACTATATTTTTTATGGGTCTGCTTAATGTATGTCCTAAGAGCACACATTAAGTGCGAAAAATAAGAGATATAATTCACTAAAATTTATTTTTTTATATATTTGCACTGAATTCAATACATAGGGTCTACTAGTATATTATTTTTTTATGCATTAAATTTAGTATACTAGTATATTATTTTTTTATACATTAAATTTAATACAAATATATAAATAAATAATATTATATATTAAATTTCGCATTTAGCATATACCTAAAGGCACATTATAAGAAAATCCTTTTTTTATTAATCCTTACACAGCCCCTTGTAAAAATTCTCTTGAGCGGGCCTGAATTAGATACATGCCAAACAGACCCCAACAGTAAGACACCAAGTTGTACTATCCTATAAATAACCCTACTCCATTGTTAGCAGCAGCCGACATCGCTGAAGAAAATCCCTCGGAATAAGGTAAAGTTTCTCTCTTTCCTTCTATTCTTTTTCACGGATCTGTAAACCTTTTTTATATCACCTGGTTTCTTTTGTTTTATTGATTATTTGTTTTGTTTTTTCTTCTCATATAAGTTTCCAAGGATCGGAAGAATTCTTAATTGTTTTACTTACGTTGAACTTTTCCTCAGTTTGCTGAATTTATCTTGAATGGTTGTTGGTTTTGCCTCTACTCAAGTATATTTTCAGTTTGATGGCGATTACTTTTGCTCAGCTTGCTGAATTTACCTGGAATGGTTGATGGATTTGCCTTTACTCGAGTCTATTTTCAGTTTGATGCATGATTAAGAATTTTATCTGTAGAGCACTTCGTTAAAAACAAAAAAGAGAATTTTATCTATAGGTATCTTTGTTGTAATTGATTTCCATAATAGGATGTTGTGTTTGCTGACTGTTTGTTGAAATTTGTAGTGATATTATGGGTAAAAGTTTGCATATTATGTTTTGTTAGATGATTAGAACTTTATATTCCGTACTTTCCGTTTTAAACCCAGTTACAACCACCATTGTGCTTAAATGCTAATGTTATTAAAAACATTAAGATTATCTGATTTAATGAAGTAGTAGTAGCACAATTGGAAATTACATGTTGAAGTCCCTCAAGGAATTATATTACGTATACATTGTCTGAACACGCACGCACATATGGTTCTTTGAGTGTTGCTTCTCTCTTGATAAATTGCATATTAGTATATTTGATAGATACATATTTACGCGTTTACGTAATTTTGTCATTGTTCAAGTTTTATGTTATAATTTGACAGTTTTTCCCATGATTCTTTGTATTTGGAACTATTTTTTTGTGTGTGGAGGTTTAATGTTAGTTCTAACTTTTATGACAAGCTTGTTTCTATTACACGAGTTTGCACTTACATTGTTTGCTTTGCTGCCTTGTCTTTTTTGAAATGACAAGGTGCACATATTTGCTGCATTAGTATATACTACATAATTGTTAAACTTGATATGAAATTCCTTACGTTTCATGCTTTTTACGTATTGTATACTTTATTTTAGTAACTTATTATTTACGGTGAATGTGTTAATTAGAGTTTCAACTAGAGCTAAATAGGAATGGGATTAGTTTTTACGCTTGTATATGGTAGTCATTTTCTTCCCACCCTAACTAGTTTGTGGTAAAAGGCGTTATTGAGTTTAGTTAAGTTGTGTTTATTCTTTATTTGGGGTATGTTGAAATTATTAAATATCTGTTGTTAAGTTGCAGAGGCTCTCATTTTCAATTGTCAAGTGAAGTCTTTATATCTGAAAGTATGGAATTCATACTGCTTGCAATACAATTTTGACTACTATCTTAAAGTTCTGTAGCATTTCACTTCTTGCTTCCAAGGATCATGAGCTGTTAGCTTACAGCCTCACCAATCTTCGCCAAAAATGCAGAATGCTTGTCCTCCTTTGAGATCTTTTTGTTAATATTGTTTTGGTTTAGAAATAATAGTTTTTATACACCAGTTTTTGTGGAATTACCTTGCTTGACTGAGTATCAACTGTTGCATGTCTTTCACACTGTCACCATTTAATTAAGTGTGCTTCCATATTCTCTAAATGTGATTTTCTAATCGCAAAACCTATGCAATTCCTTAATATGTACCCATTTCTTGTTTGTTGATATCATTTGTCCGTTTTTTTTTTTGTGTTTGCAGGTAATTCCATTCTATTTCGGAGTTTATTTCTTTACAATGTCGGACAGTCACGAAACTGATAAGAACATTGAGATATGGAAGATCAAAAAGCTTATCAAGGCTCTTGAAGCTGCTCGAGGAAATGGAACCAGCATGATTTCTCTAATTATGCCTCCTCGTGATCAAATCTCGCGAGTTACAAAGATGCTGGGGGATGAATTTGGAACTGCTTCAAACATAAAAAGCAGGGTAAATCGTCAGTCAGTTTTAGGTGCAATTACATCTGCTCAGCAGAGGCTGAAGCTCTACAATAGGGTTCCTCCAAATGGACTTGTGCTTTACACTGGAACCATTGTAACTGACGATGGGAAGGAAAAGAAGGTTACAATTGACTTTGAGCCCTTCAGGCCCATAAATGCATCTCTTTATCTTTGTGATAACAAGTTCCATACAGAAGCATTAAATGAACTTTTAGAATCTGATGACAAGTTTGGCTTTATCGTGATGGATGGGAATGGGACCCTTTTTGGGACACTGAGTGGCAACACTAGAGAAGTTCTTCATAAATTCACTGTTGATCTCCCAAAGAAACATGGAAGAGGAGGACAGTCAGCTCTGCGTTTTGCTCGTCTCCGAATGGAGAAGCGCCACAATTATGTGAGGAAGACAGCAGAGCTTGCCACACAGTTTTTTATCAATCCTGCCACTAGCCAGCCTAATGTTGCAGGACTCATACTTGCCGGATCTGCAGACTTTAAAACTGAGCTGAGTCAGTCTGATATGTTTGATCCCCGTCTTCAGGCTAAAATTTTGAATGTTGTGGATGTTTCTTATGGGGGAGAAAATGGATTTAATCAAGCAATTGAGCTCTCTTCGGAGATCCTTTCCAACGTGAAGTTTATACAGGAAAAGCGCTTAATAGGCAAATATTTTGAGGAAATTAGTCAGGATACTGGAAAGTATGTTTTTGGTGTGGAAGACACATTGAAAGCTCTGGAGATGGGTGCTGTTGAAATTCTTATTGTGTGGGAAAATCTGGATATTAATAGATATGTGCTTAAACATAGCACTACAGCTGAAATAATAATAAAACATTTGAACAAAGATCAAGAGGCTGATCAGAGTAATTTTCGCGATGCAGCAACCAATGCTGAACTAGAGGTTCAGGAAAAGATGTCACTGCTCGAGTGGTTTGCTAATGAATATAAAAAGTTTGGTTGCACACTAGAGTTTGTCACCAACAAATCACAAGAGGGATCTCAGTTTTGCAGAGGCTTTGGTGGAATTGGGGGAATCCTACGCTACCAGCTTGATATTCGATCATTTGACGAGCTTTCTGATGATGGAGAAGTTTATGGAGATTCTGATTAGCAATCAATCAACATTTCCCATGCCGGTGCAGGGGCACTGAGCCTGCACCAGGGCACGAGTTCTCGCACTGATGTTCCTGTGTAGTTCACCAAAATATTTCAAGGAGTTTCTATTATAAGGTCAGCCCCTTCCATTTTACTTGGTTCATAATAATTTCTACTACAAGTAATCTTTAATGATATTATAGAAATTATGTATAGACATAAATATTCTAGTCTCTTTTTCTCTAATTTTAGAAGTGCATTGAAGTTGAACAGGGTGATTGCTTGTGCTTTATATGAGAGCCCAGTTGGATGAATCATCTGGATGGAAGTCTGCTAATCCTTTTTCTTGTGCTCGTGGGAGGAAACCTTATGAAGCTTGCTTTGCATTTTGCAGATTGAATGTGCTCGTGGGCTTCAAGTTGGAGATTGACTGGGACAAGACTATATAAATGCGCTATAAGCATTTTGCTAGGTTAGCCATATGGTCATGGGTTTTGCAGAACTTGTGTTTGTGCTCTAAGAAGTTTCTTTTTATGCATTTAGTTTTAAGCTTGTTTATGAAAGTGAAGTTTATATGCTTTATAGAAAGCTTTCTGCCAAACATGGCTATTTCATAGATTTATGCTATGCCAATTAATGGTTAACGTTTTACCTGTGCTGATCAGCAGGGTGAGATGCGCCATTATCTTAGTACTCTTATTTGAGTTGTCATCAAACTTTGCTGTGTGAAGTATCTTTATCATAACTTGGTTTTGATGTGTGGATGATGTTCTCATGTTCTTATATTATGTTTGGAATTTGGATTGGAAGGTGATTTAACGTGGGCACTCTAAATAAATGCTTATTTAACCTAATACACTACGGCCAGCAGATTGATCTACACATTTCTTGATGTTTTCACGTGGGCAAGAGTTTAGTGAGAATCCACAAGCTATTTAGGTTAATGAGGTGCACATATAGTCCTTGTAAATATGCCAAATTTATCAGTAAAATGATAACAGCTGAAAACTAAGCATGCCTTATTTTCTGACATCACAGTTGGCTAATATTATAAACCGAGGGTTATATCTTTATTGAACTCTCTATCAGCTAGAGTTGTATTATATTATTGAGTTCTCCAGTAATATTAAGGAGTGAATTAGACATAACATTTTGTCGGATTCCCCCTAATATAAACTTAAAGAGCAAGATTTTATTATTTAATTTTTTTTGGAGAAAATTATGTCTAATTTAGAGCATGTGTCGTGTAAATCTTAATACCCTTTTTAAGAAGTCCAAGTAGCAAAGTAGGGCTAATCTCTTTTTCATATGGGAGAAGTTCTCTATATGAATAGAATAATTTCTCTCCCACAAGTAGTAATTTAACTACCATGACTTTAGTACAAAACAAGAGGCTTTACATGTACATGGGCAGTAATATGGTAATGTATTTGGGAAACCAATGGCCAAAAAGTTAAAAATCATAAAGCTGCGGAAAGCATCTGGCTAATTCTTGTGAATAATGAACTTACCACAAACCTTAAATTATAAAATTTAACCCCTTATATTTAATTAATAAGTGAGGATATGGCTTTGTTAAGAGTGAGCGGAGAAATACAAATAAAAAAAAAAACGAGAAGAGTGGAGAAATACAACACACATATTGGGAGCTTAATAAATTAATGCTGCACTTTATGTTGTGTTTTATGTTTTCTGATCCCTTTTATTTTTCATTTTAGGTTTTTAATATCTATGTATGTAAGTTTGTATGGTTATCTTTGGTGTGCTCATAATTTTATTTCTTCTTTTTTTCCTGGTTACGGGATTTAATTATTTTGTTAGTTTCTCATTTTTTTTTTGGTCTATTATAGTTATATACTTGTATTATATTTTGTCTTTTAATTCTCTTATTGCATGTCTTTGTTTTTTCTGTTGTCATTTGAGATTTATTTGCAACCTACTACTCTAAAAAACTTGATAGAACTTATAAATGGTGTTTATGCAGGTCTCATCTTTAATTTGTACTTTTCCATTTATTACTTTGGCATTACCACCTTTTAAATGATATTATTAAGTGATGAGTTTGTCAGTCATTATTCAGGTTCTGTTATTTTTTGGATGGTACGTACTTATTTATGAAAACTATCAAATGAATTTATTATTTTCACTTTTGTACAATACTGCAGTTAAGTGATGAGTTTATCATTATTCAGCTTCTGTTATTTTTTGGATGGTGCTTATTTATGAACACTATTAAGTGAAATTATTATTTCCCCTTTTGTTTTGAACACTTGAGTTGTTTAGACTGGGATGGGGTGGCGTCAGGCGTGGGGTTGGGTTAGGTTGATTGGTATTTTTTTTGGTGGCGGGGTAATTTTAGTGCAAAAAGCTGCCAATTTATGATGTTAACAGTTTTTCTGAATTTGAATAACAAGGTTAATAATTCGTGCAAACAAAATGAATTATTGGATAAATTAATTTTAAATTTTAAGCGACATTGTAGTGCAAAAAGCTGCCAATTTATGATGTTAACTGTTTTTCCGAATTTGAATAACAAGTTTAATAATTCGTTTAAACGAAATGAATTATCGGATAAATTTTAAGCAATAATATTTATAATAATAAGAATTTATATAATTTTAAATAAAACTATTATAATATATCATTTTATTTGGAATAAGAATAAGATAAAAGAGATACAATGTAATTAGTTTATAAATTTGAGAAGTCATTGTAAGTTTATGAATTATAGAAATAATTGTAAATGAATTGCATAAATAAAAAGAATTTTTGGACTGTTGAGTCACGAGACTCGATATTTGCTTTGGTATACTTTGGTATTGAGATGGTGCTGCATGCTGATTTCTAAACCAAGTACAGGTCTGGTTCATTTTGAAGTATTATTAATAGAAAGAGATTGTGGAAATATAAAAAAAATGCACCATTGTATATATGCTATTTCTTGAGAACTTAACTTCTTTAATGCTTTACATCATAGTCATAATCAAGTTTGATATGCTGAAATTTAGATTAGATTGAATCAAATGAATGTGGTGGTACGTAGTATTAGTGTTTGCCTTCTATATGCACCTTGTATCTGAAGACAAAGAAAGACAAATAATTAATGTAGCATCGATCCACATGATCTCTAGTTCTTCTCTAGGTTATTATCTATTTTTATTTAATTTTATTTTATCGTCATAATCTGTAAACAATATGTTAGAAACATAGGATTAGGATTCGGGGTTAATTAATTAGCTCTGATTGAGGATATTAAATGTGTATTTTTCTATTTGATCACATATATAATTGCACTGTCAATCTCTGACCTCATGATCAGAATTCATTTCTGGATAAGAAGGTTAGTTGAAGTTGCATGCAGATTTGAAGAAAACTAAAAAAACTAAATCGAGGAAGACGACCACTGAATTTAATTTTTCACAGTTAACAGTGGCAGTGTATATATATATATATATATATATATATGAAGCCATATTTTCATCATGCGGATATAAGGAAAATTTCTGCAATATTACAATTTGCTTTGCTCTTATTTTTAAAGTATGTTAGTTAAATCTAGGGTTTTTAATTGAAATTGTTGTGTTACTTGTGTAATAAGATAAGTTAATAGGGCTAAGCATTATTGGCCTTGAATACACAACGGATTACTCAAACATGTTATATTAGTTCTTAATATATTTCCTTGTAGCAACAAAAATTAAAATTTGAAGTTTTGCTACATTATACTTTTAAAAGCTCATTTCCTCGTTCATGCAGTTAATATACAGCAATATGTCTATATATCGATGGATAGCGTCACCTTCCATATATAATCTCGTGGGGGAATTCTATAGCAAGTTTTAGCTAATAGAGGCTGAAAGAACAACAATGACACGTCTTCAATGCACTCACTTGCATCTCGTGAGCAAGCTTTGAGCATGCATATAAATATATATATATACTTAACAAGCTTTCTTATAAGGCAAACTTCTGCTGGTTTTCTTGTTCCAGGCTATCTGCAGCAAGATAATTACCATATATCACACTTATTTGAACTAAACTTGACAAAATGCAAGCCGATTAAATTATCAGTTTCACTCGCAAAAACAAAAAAAGGGTAGTTTTCTGTTTGATTCCTGCAGGTCATTGGGATGAGTAAATTTTTCTTTTAGACTAAATGCACGAAAAACTCATTGAACACACTTAAGCTAGCGGAAGAAAAAATATAAACTTTTTATTTATTTTTTACATAAAAATCTTTGAACTTTCAAGTAATTGTCAAATTGGTCCAAAATTTGATCATATGAGTTTATGTGTGCATATGAGCGCTGGTCAATTTTGGGTATATTTGACAACAGTTGATAGTTCAATAGTTTTGATGCAAAAAAAATAATTTGTATATTTTTTTAAAGTGAGTCAATTTTTTTGTACACATACATACATACATATATATATATATATATAAAATTTATGCATTCAAGAATTAAAATGTGTGGAGAGCTCTCTAGTTTTATTAGTAATATTTTTATATACATAAAATTGAATTATCTATCCAAGGGAAATGGAAGAAGTTGCATGTCCCTTATGCTTAATTTGGAACTTGGAGACAGCAGGGGAAAAGAAAATGAAAGGAAACTAACATGAAAAAGATAAGAAAAGTTTTGGGAGTCAATTGACATACAAAATTATATATGTTTATCAACAAAATCCTAGAAAATTGTACCGAATTAATTATATATGGGGAAGAAATTCATTAATGGGCTTTATACAACAACTTAATAATTAAGTTAGTTACTTAATTAATTATTTCACATTATTGTCATTCTAGACAATCATCCTAAATTTTCCACAACTTTAACTCCTAACTAATATAATTAACCTAATTAATTATATTTCATGACTTTTCTTCTTACTTCATATTTAAACTAATTAATTTATTAGTTTAATTGAGTATTAACTTATTCATCCTCTTATTTGGCTAGCAAGCACGCTTTAGGTATATATATATATTCACCTTCACTTCTCAATTGAATTTATTTTCTTAATAAATTCTCTACATGCATCATTAAAATATTTCCATATTTAATTTCTAACAAATAAATTATATTAAAAAAAATATTTACCTATTTTCTACACATCTCACTTCTACAACTGTAGGTTTTAAACCATAACCTTTAATTAATATTTAAAAAAAAAAATCTTATCTACAATTCTTATAAGTATCTGGGATATTACATGTTCACTGAAAACCCTTAACTAAATGTCAATAAGTTATAAGGGAGTTTATAGATCCTTTGTGAAACAACTAAATAGTGGAGAAGTAACGATTTTTTGGGTCTCCAAAGTATTTGCACACGGAAGAGCAGATTGTACTAAAGAGAGTTGGAGTTTGATGTACAACCAACATCAAGAATTTTAAAAGTTGTCCACTATTTCTAATCTCTGTCAATAGTTGGTGAAAATTTGAAAGTCAACAATCTATCCATTAATCGATAAACTGATCAGGCTTGTTATAACTCTTCTAATTTTTACTGCAACTACGGAACGTACATTTTTAGCTATGAGTCATGTCAAATTTGAATTTCGAAACAAGATGGAGGATGAATATATTACAAATTCTCTTATTGTCTACATTGAAAAAGAAATTGCGAAACAGTTCAGTACAGATCGAATCAATCATAGATGGATTTCGTGATTTGAAAGAACATCACGTGCAATTCCGACGAAGCTTTGATATCTTTTAAAAGACTTTTTCTTGTAATGTTTTGTTGTCTTAATTTATCAAAATAAATTCTATTACTGCATTAAATTTGTTTTAGTAAAAAATTGTTTTGTAATGGTGAAACTTTACTTTTTAGTGATAAATATATATTATGTTGTTACAAAAATTCTTGGCCTCCCTCAAGATCAAATCCTGACTTCGTCCTTGGTTGCGGTTAGGGACAAAATGAAATTTCTAGTCTAATAAGTATATGCAGGTCTTTGTTGTGGATATTAAGAATAAGTATAAATGCACAACACCCATCTTAACCGTTAAAAAATGGATTGATATTGAAATATGTGTCCTGACCAATTTTTTAATGATTAAGATGGATGTAATATTTAATTTTGTATTTGATTATTGTGTATTTAAATTTATACTGATATTAATTAATATCTGCAATAAAGATACTTATTAGTCCCTTTTAATATGGGGAATCTATATTTGAAAATAATGGCTATAGATTAATTCGCCGAAAAAAGACCCATGGTCACCTATAATTGTGAATCATCGTCATATATATACACAGATAGGATCACCTTTTCATTCTTTCGTGTGGGGGTAATGCTATTGCAAGTTTTAGTTAAAAGAGGTGGAAAGAACGACAATGATACATGTTTGTGTGCAAACTTTGAGCATATTAACATAAACATTCTTATAAATCAAACTTCTACCGCCAATAATTAAGTTTTTTTAATTTGTTTCAGTCTATCAGCAAAATATTTACCGTCATACATTAATTTACTTGACAAAATGCATGCCAATTAATTTACCTGTTTGACTAACAAAAAAAGAGAGGTGATTTTCTGTTTAATTCATCATTGGAATGCGTAATAATTGTTTAGATTTAATGAACAAAAAATTCATTAACTTTTTCTTAAGCTATCAGAAATATATACAAATTTTTTTTTGTACATAAAAATCATTGAACTATTAAATAACTTTTAAAAATGTTCAAAATTTGATGATATGAGCTGACATGTTTATTGACCTATACGTATGAGATGGTCAAATTCTAGGCATTTATGACAAATATTTGAACATTCAATGAATTTGATGGGGAAAAAAATTGAACGTTTTTAAATAGCTTGAGAAAAGTTTTATCCACATTTTTTTCGATCATAGTCAAAAATTTGTTATATATAATTAAGAAATATTTTTTTCAATTTGTTTAGAGAACGCTCTAGTTCACTATTAGTAATTTTTTGAAATAAAATTAAGTCAAGTGATTATCTATCTAAGGGAAATGGAAGAACATACCCCTTATGCTTCATTTGGAACTTGGAAATTTCCAAAAAATAAAATGAAAAATGTTGGGATATAATTGTTTGAGCTTGACTAAGGTCTAGCCCAATTTATTTAATTATCTAGATCCGGTGTTGGTCTATTTTTAATTGGACATTAGGTCGTGACTTGTATTGTCCCACTTCTTTATCTTTAATTAATTATAGTTATAAGGTGATTCTAAAAAGGACTCTCACTCTTAATATGTCTTGGGCAGATATAACAACTATAAATACACCCATTAGCGACGATCATGGCACACACAATTTTACATACAGAGAATTTTAATATTTTTCAGTAATTTAATTCCCTCAATTGTTATCGTTTTTGGAGTTATCCTCTGACAGTCCAAGCGGTCAGACTTTTCTCAGTGTAACAGTTAATTGTGCAGGTAGTTCGTGATTTTTTGGTTGATTTTAGACTAGCTTACAAAATCAGGTGACAATAAAAAAAAAATGAAAATAGGGGAAAATGATAAGAATTTTTTTGCCAGTCAGTTCGTAAAATGCAATACCCTAGTGACATAACAAATGTAAGAAGGATAAATTTGATATAATACATAAGATAATTAAACTTTATATATGTTATTGTCGTAATTCATGTATTTACTTGGGTTACACTTTTTACTCGTGTTTTCATTTTTTCCAATTTAATTATTGGAAAATACTCGCATGTTTCTTTTTATCTTTTTTAGAGAGTAAAATTTGTTAATTACTTTTTATTTGTTGTATATTTTAAGAAAACATTAATGACTTAATTTTCTATATTATGCCCACATTAAATATTAATTTATTTTTCTTTCATATTTTTAATGAATTTTAAAAGGATAATGTTGAAATTTTATATTTATTTTGAATAATGAAGCAAAACATTAATTATATCTTTTAATCTTTAGATTTTTTCTTAAAGCGTCAATTAAAAAAGAACAAAAGAAGTCGGAGCATATTATAGAAGTAATTGTACATGGTAAAGCACATTTTGCGAAAGTGAATAAATATGAGGCACCCTTTTGGAAATTCTCCAAATAGAGCAATAGCTCACAATTAAAGCTAAAACTCACTCCAGACAAATCACACCGATTGTAGGACCGAAATACTAGAAATCCCCCACTCAAAATTTGTCCCAAACCATAGTTTCATCACAACAAGAAATGCAAATTTATCTCTTGCATTATTTTTGATCTTATCAATCTCTCTAGATCTGATCTATCTTCTCCAAATCTATCTCTACCATTTTTTCCTGATCAATCTCTGTAGAAATTTCTCACCTTAATTAACCTTTTAAAGTTATTTTCAAACATTTCATTGTTCTTCCAGTCCAGTGTAGGCCTTAGATTTCCTATAGAAATTTTAATGGCGTTGACACTAAGTTTCTATTGCAACTTGGATGATGAGTTAACTTCACGGCCTTTTGAGCCAGTTCACAGTTTTTAGCATCCGATCCTTAGATTTCAGCGCCAAGTGTAAGTTTAGCAAACTAATTAGGGCTTAATTAGCTCATTCAGTTTCTAGTTTCTACCTTGTTTCGGCTGTAGATCTAGAACTCATTCAGAAATGTCTTTACCTGAAGAAACTATTTTCGAAATTCTCTCCTTCCTCCCTGCTAAATCATTAGGTCAATTTAAATCCGTGGCCAAGCCATGGTGTAGATTAATTTCTGACCCCAACTTCATAAAAAAAAACCTCAATCAAAAAAAGAACCTCGAAGAGAGTCTTCTTCTTATCTCTTAACGATCTATGTTTCTCAGCTCTTTAAAATTTGATAAACCATCATCTGAATATGATGCGATTGCCAAAAAGGTTAATGTCCCAGGTTTGAAATATCCTGCAACTTCGGTTAGTCTCCTTGGTTCGTGCAATGGCTTGCTTTTCATTGACAATGATAGTGTAAACAACATTAACACCTTATGTTTACTAAACCCTACAACTCGAGAGTGCAAGGAGATACCAATGCTTCCCCCTTATAGTTTTAAAACGGTAGAAATGTACGGATTAGGTTACGATTCATCTACCGATGACTACAAGGTTGTTAAAATTTCTTATTCTGGAGAAAAACTCCGACTCGATATTCATGATACTTGTGTCACTGTTTATTCGTCGAAAACTAGTTGTTTGCGCACATGGAATCAAGCTTCCAAAAATTGGGCATATGGTAGGTGTGATGTGTAACCGAGGAGTTCTTGTAAATGAAAAGCTCTAGTGGTTAACTAAGGGTAATTCTGGTTCGTGGATAATTGCTGTATTTGATTTATGTAATGAAACTTTAGGGGATGTGCCACCTCCTAATCGTAAGAAAATATTTTATGATATTGCTGTTCTTGGAGGGTGTCTTTGTATGTTGGCACGTACTAATTTGGGTGTTGAGATTTTTGTGATGGAGGAATACGGCGTGAGAGAGTCTTGGACTTCCAAATATGTGATCTTTATACTTGGCGAACTTAGAATAAAACCGCTGTGCTTGTTGAGGGATGGGAGAGTTTTGTTGATGGTTAACGCTAGGAAATTGGCTGTTTATGATGCAAAGGAGGAAAAAGTGTCAGACATCGAGATGCATTTATCTTTTTTTTTACGGTCGTACCTTTGTGGAGAGCCTTGTCTCGCCTAGTTGCAGCAATCGGATTAAGAGGCAGGAACAATTATTGGAGAACCCAGATGAATACCAGTGATACTGATGCTGCTAGTGTTGGTACATCACAAGTGAGTTGGAGTCCTATATTGTTAAAATAATAAAAGAGAGAAGGATTAATATATATATATATATATATATATATATACAGAACCATTCCTGAACATACCCACTTAAACAACATACCCCCTTTAATTGACATACCTATATAAGCCTTCCTAATAATATTGCTCTCTCCTCATTTAAACAAAAAACAGAACCCGACATATTTCTCTCTCCTCAGTTAAACAAAAAAAAGGAACTCTGTGATTACCGATCAAAAACTTCCCACCCTCATTCGCATCTTTCACAGCCTCCCTCATCCTAAGAAACTTCACAGCCTCCCTCATCCTTGCATTTTCAGTGACCCACCAAGGCAGATCGGTAAGCCCTTCTCCCTCATCCTTCCTACCCGATCTGAAGCATTTCCAGTGACCCACCAACGCAGAGATGTTGCCCTTCCTACACGAAGCCAGAGACGTCGCCCCATTCGGATATAGACCCAGATTGGTAAGCCCTAATTTATTTTTTTACAGAATTTGGGGGTTCAGTGGTATATAGACGATGGTGATTTCTGTTTTTGCTTTTAAATAGAAAAATAGTTTTATCCGCTGTAGATTTAATTTTCATGCAAGATTGGGTTGATATGTGTTCGACACCTGGCGTTTGGGTCTAAGAAGGTCATTTTAGGTCTCAATAGATTGATAACAATAACTGGGTCTAAAAAGGTCATTGTAGGGAAAAATAGACTCTTAATTTTTGTAAAGCAGAGCCACAAGTTATTTACTGATTGGGTTCTTAATTTACTGATTTTTGAGATAAAAATTGTTAATTTCCCCACCGTATAGTTGTTGTAATTTAACAGTCCCATTGTAAAGTTGTTGTAATTTAACATTGTCCTATACTAGATGTCTGCCAATGATAATTTGTGTCATGTGGGAATGTAGTTCTTCTGCTAGGCTAGTATTGGAAAGTAACTATTGAACGTGTTGTTATTGAAGTTTCAGTTTTGGAGGATGATGAGCAAGTATTATGTTATTTAATTTAAAGGGGCTGTTAAAATATTACCTTAAATCCTTGTTTTTTGGCTTAGAAAATCTCTGTTTTAGGACCAGCCATATTTGCTAAACAATCCAGTTATATATACATACTACGTTTGTGCTTCTTGGGTAGCTTGATTGATTGCTGCTACGTTTGTGCTTCTTGTGTGGTCAACCCAGGGTTTGTCATATTTGTTTGATTTTGTTTTTACAACTGCAGACTGTAATATGCTTTTCCCAAGTCATGAACACAAAGTCATGAGCACAAATTCATCAAGGAGCTCATCCCACAGTTGCAAATGTGGAATTCCTTCACCTATGAAGGTTTCATGGACCACAACAAATCCCGGGAGACGATTTGTTGGTTGGACAAATTATAAAACAATACCATGTGACCGCGCTCAAGAATTGCTCAGTATTATCATGAAAACAATGAATTGAAGTCTGAGATAGAAGTTTTGAAAAAAAGGGTTGACGAGCTCACTATTGTGATTGTCAATGCTAAAAATGACAAAGCTACTGTAGAAAAGAAAAATCACGATTTGTTGAAAAAAATTGAGGAGATGAAATTGAACAATGAAAGAGTGAAGAAAAATGTGGTGTATTGGGTGTTTGTTTTTCCTTTCATGAAGTTGTAGTTGATTTGTAATGAAATTGTTGAATGTAATGGAGGTGGTTTTCTTGTTTGTAATGAAGTTGTAGTTTATTTGTAATGAAGTTGTACTTGATTTGTAGTATATTTTTTTCATTTTGTGTCTTGAGACACGTCAGATTTATTTTTCAGCAATGCAGTATTCATGGGTGCGTCTGGTAATCAGAATTGTTTTTATTCTATTTTGTTATTATCAAATGTATTGTGTAATATGGTTGGTGGTTATTACTTCAGTAAACATGGTTGGTTAGTAAACATGGTTGGTTGTTTTTTCTGGATGTAATGGAGTATGGGTTTAACTGGATATAAACTTGGATTTTACCTCAGCAATGGTTGTGTCATATGACAAATATGTATTGTGGTTTTTTAATTTGTTTATTCCCTCTAGCATCAGGTGCCGTGAAGGGTTCTTGTCCATACATAGTTTCCTTTCAAGTCAGTGTTACAAGAAATATATATGTCATGTTAGTCATGTTGTAACAACTCAGTCATTTCAAGTTTTAGGGGGGTAAGTCTCTCCTATTTGTTAGCCAACTAGGGTATGTCTTGTAATTCTTGTTTTTTTACTTTTGCATCAAGTAACATATTGGTGCCTGTACATAAATATTCAGGGCTCATGTTGATGATGTAAAATTTCTAGATTGGTGTCTGTACATAAACAAATTGGTGCTTACACGTTTCTTTTCTTAAATTTCTTGAAAGGGCAATTGTTGCATAGCTTTATAGTACCTATATTCGTACTTGTAACAACTATTTCATAGCTTTATTTACATACTTGCCAAAATATGAAACCACAATACATATTTGCCAAAATACAAAGAAACCAAAATATCCTTCATTGAAAAATTAAATCCAAACTTGGATAAATACATACTTGCCAAAATATTCTACAAATTTGTTTGCAATACAACGAAAATCACAACCCAAGAAACTACTATTACAATCCATAATTTCTTCTCCATTAATCTTTGCTTGGCAATATGTTTCTTCAATTCCAATAGCACTTCCCGTGCTCTTTCTGTAAATGGTGGATCACACCATTTAAAAAATCTGCAACATACAGCTTTATCCTGCACAAATTAATTCAAACAATTAACAGACCATTATGCCATTAACCAAAATAGACGATTAGGAGCACACACCTTGTATCGCGAACAACTAATGAACCTTCTTCCTGGATCTGCAGTTCCCTCCTTCCATGCTACCCACATTGGAGCGACTAAACTACATCGGTATGTCACCGGACTTCTGGGCATCTCCCACCATCGCTGCGATTTGTGATACTCATATCGCTGGAGCTGCTCATGATGGATGGTTTTGGGAAGATCCTACCTATTTTCAAGTTTGAATTCAGACTATCAAGTCAACTACTGCCAAATGATGATAGTCAGAAGTATAACAAGAATTCAAACCATGTATGTCAGAATCAAACCATGTATGTCAAGTTTCAAACCATGGGAAGATCATACCTATTTTCAAGTTTCAATTAACCATACATAAATAACTAGGAACTTGAGCAAATAGTGAAATCAAACAAGGAAACTAATTCATTAGTACAACTTAATATTCTTTTACAGCATCTCCAAATTCCCTACACCTAAAAAATAATTAAAAATCAGGACCCAATCAATTTACAGGAACTACTGCATTCAAAATAACAAATATATCTGACTATTCACCCTAAAAAATATATCTAGAAGTGGTTTCCTACCATATTTGTCAAACAAGACCAAAAAGAGGGAGATTATTTTGTATTGCCCCAAGGATAGAAGAACTCAATACTCTCTACTGAAGAGGACCCCCAAAAAACAAAACATTGAAAATTACACACCAACAGCAGCAAAAGTACAAATAAAAATGAAACAACAAATATGCACTCAATTT
Organism: Hedera helix; assembly: GCA_947179155.2. NCBI lineage: Eukaryota > Viridiplantae > Streptophyta > Magnoliopsida > Apiales > Araliaceae > Hedera > Hedera helix. Next base: position 33,753,020 of record OX359281.1, read on the forward strand.
TTCCATGTCAATTAAATCAACACACTCGGCCACATAGTTGACTTGGTAACTACCATCCAGCTACCACATTCAGCCACACAGTGACTTGGTAACTACCAACCAGCCCCCATATTATTATTAAGATCATGAAACAATTGTGTATAGCAAAACAGAAAAATACCCCTAAAAATCTGATACCAAAACGCTCCAAAATACCCCCAAAATCTGATACCAAAACAGAAGTATAACAAAACAAAGACTTATAGCCTCAACCAAAGTTCCAAAACAGAAAAATAGCATACCAATTCCAATTTATCCAAAATCTGGGGTTATAAATTGAAAAATAAGATCTAGGGTTTACCGATTCTAGATCTTTCGGAGTGCTGGGTTCGTTTTTCCTTTCACTAATCGCTTGGTTCGTGTTGTTGATGGTTGTTGCGTGTTCGTCGCATTGATGTTGATGGTTGCAGCGTGTTCGTCGCGTTGATGGTTGCTGAGGGATGGAGTCTTTAGATTGTTCGTGAATGGCTGATGGATGGAGTTTGCTACCCTTCTTTTGTTTTTTCTTCTGTGTTCTATTTTAAGTTAGGAGAGAGGGGAAATAAATGGCTTATTTATAGGTATGTTATTGAAGCTAAGTGACCATATAAGATGGGTATGTCTAGGAACGGTTCTCTCTCTCTCTCTCTATATATATATATATATATATATATATATGTATGTATATATATATATATATATGTATGTATGTATGGGCCCAAGACCTAATAATTTAAGCTTTTGAATCAAGTTGAGTTCTAAACATGTGTGTAGCCTTGTGTACGCGCACTTACGAGAGATTGATCTTGATCTGATGAACCTCTTCAAAAGATGCATAATGGTGGTCTAGAGATTAAAATCCCGAACAACCTCTTCAAAAGGCACACAATGATTTTGAATTCTCAATGAAGGATTGGTGCTTCCTTGAAGACTCTTGATGGTGATGTTGAATTATCAATGATTTTGAATTCTCAATAAAGGATTGGTGCTTCCTTGAAGGCTCTTGTTGGTGATGTTGAATTCTTGATGGGTTTAGCCTAGGCACATGATGATTTTGAATTCTCAATAAAGGATTGGTGATTCCTTGAAGGCTTTTGATGGTGATGTTGAATTCTCAATGAGTTTAGCCTCTTCAAAAGACACGTGATGATTTTGAATTCTCAATGAAGAATTGGTGCTTCCTTGAAGGCTCTTGATGGTGATGTTGAATTCTCGATGGGTATAGCCGAGTATTGGTTCCGAGATGGTAAATCGAGAATTGGTGATCCACGGTGATTGAACAAAAAATGTTTAAGCCTCTTCAAAAGGCACACAATGATTTTGAATTCTCAATGAAGGATTTGTGCTTCATTAAAGACTCTTAATGATGATGTTGAATTCTCGATGGATTTAATCTTGAATTGAGATTCAAAGAGGTGGCTAGCCAAGAATTGGTGATCCGTAGTGATTGAACAAAAAATGTTTAATTCTTGATAGAAGTTGACTCTCAATGGACAAAGCCAAGAATGGTTATAGCCAAGAATTAGTGATACTGTGATTGAAGAGAAATGTGTTCAAGTAAGGGGGAGCTCTTGATGTGATATACTAACTTGTGAGGAGGAGACTGTTAGGATATTACAAGTGAATTGAAGTCCAACATCGGAGAAATAATAAAAGAATGAATGATTAATATATATTAATAGACTCAAAACCTAATGGATTAAGTTTTTGAGTCAGGTTGGGTTCCAAATATGTGTGTTAATACCTTGTGTACACACACATGATGCGTGAGGTCCCCTGTTCTTCCCCAACAACTAGGGGGTTTCTAAAGGTTTTTTTAACAAAATGGAGGTTGGCTTAGGTTTTCTGAGAACTGTATATATTTATATATATTAGGGGTGAACAAGTAATTGACCAAAATCGAAAAATTGTCCGAACCGAGCCAAATCAACAACAATCCAAACCAAAAACTAAAAAACCAATAAGTTGACAATTACAAAATAAAGAAAAACTGAGTCTAATTGGCTGGTTCTGATTTGCAGCCATGAAAAAATCGAACCGACCAAATATATAAAGTTATAAATATATTTATATTTATAAATATAATTATATATAAAATATTCTTTTACTTATATACAATAATACTCAATTTTTTTAGTATATGATATAGTATTTTATTTACCATACTAGAAAATTTAGGCATAATGGATACTTATTATTCATGTATGTTTAATTTCCTTTTGAGTTTTTTATTAATATTTTGGTCTTATGTTATCTTGAGAAGAAGTTTAAAGTCTTATTTCTAAAGTCTGTAAGCATTTGTCAAAATTTAAGGAGTAGAACTCTCTAGTATAGTATATTGTGTTTGGTTGTTTGATAATTTATTATTTAATTTTATATTTAATTGTTTATTTATTTTTTGTTCAAATCACTTAAACCGACTGATTTAACCGATAACTGAATAGACCGATAACAGATTATAGAGTACAGGTTTGAGTGGTTTTGGTTTTTAACTTTTTATTTCCCATAAATGGTTTGGTTATTTTTTTAGATACAAAACCTACCAAATGGGCCATTGTGCACCCTTAATATATATATATATATATGCTTTTTGGAATTCTTAGCTGGCCTTATTGATCCAACCTTTTTGAATTCGCTACCTTTATACTATTTTTTGGTATCAATAAAATTTCTTTTTGCAATAATAATAAAAAAAATGTTTTCCCCTAGCTTTGCAAATTTTGATCGTCATGTTTTTTGGGTGTAGTTTTTCATTTGGTCATATTTCAATTAATTACTTTTTGGTTGTCTTCTCAGTTCCTTGAGAAGGTAGAAGTCCACTACAGATAATTACACTTATGTTTTAAGTTGAATGATGTGATAAAAAATAGTAACTGCAGGTGCACAACATTAAATTGAAGAACGGGCAAGTACAGGTCGAACCACATAGACTAAATTAATTGCAATGTTCCCTTAATTTATATTCCAAACAAATTAGAAATAAAAAGTGGTGGAGATGATTGATTAACTAAATAATGCAAATTAAAAATTAATAACGAAAACTAGTAATGGGAAAAACTACCTAGGAATCCGAATCCACTAAATACTAACATAATAATTAAATTATTCATTTCCTTAATTAATTTCAAATTATTTTCCTTCCCTTTAAAAATAATGATTCATATAATTAATATGGGCAAACATAGATTATGAAAATTTAAGGATTAATTATAACTCATCAAAACTTCATTGAGCAGGCATGAATTATGAAAAACTCATATCTTAACAATAACCTATCAAAACCTCGCAATTAATTTAGAACCAAAACGAATTATGCACGAAGGTAAAATTGAAGAAATAAACAATTAGACATTAATATGGGAACGGAAAGAAAATAATTAATATGCAATATTTAATTTTATCTTCATCCTAGATATTAGAAATTTAGCTATCCATAGAATTCATAATAAAGAAAAACAAAATTTAAAACTACTAATATAAATTACATGAAACAAAATAAAAACTAATTGAATAATATTAAAAAGAAACTTTATTAAACTAATGAACAATTGTTATAAAAGTAGCAAAACAACTCCATGCTCCTACTCCTAGAAGAAGAATAAGAAAATGAATTATATCCTACTCTCTAAAATAAGACTCCTATTTATAGAGAAAATAAATTGAACCATAATCTAATTTGGAATAGCTTGAATTCTTCTTTCCTTTTTGACTTCAAATTTTACGTGGTAATTTTTATTGGAGTCCAAATAAAAATCAACTTTGAAAGCTTCTAGAATCCTTTTCCAACTCAACTTCAATTATTTATTTATTTCCTGCAAAACAAAATAAATTGTATTAATTAAATTAAATAAACATATTAAATAATAAAAATGGGAATATTAAAATGCATAATTATGTGTCTATCATTGAATATATGTGAAGCAATAGTCCATAACTGATCTGTTGGATGCCATCCAAATTATAATCTTCTGGCTCTATATCAACTAAGGATAAATTATATCAGCAATCCTCTATAAGAAGGAGATAAGTATAAAACATTAGTACAAAAAAACATGCATAAATTTCTTAAATAGGTTGTGCAGCTAGTTAATAAATTCTGCGGTGTTATTGGAACTTATTAAAAGTTAATTTAGTACTTTCCAAACAGCTTATGTAATTAGTAAAGTATATTGTCCATGAGTAAAGTTACTCAATCAAAACGTATTAACTGGAGGCATGCATGGTTTTTACAAATGGCTGGTGGAAACTTTGGCTATTTCTATAGGGGAGTACATAACATATGGGATGTTTAAATTAAGCCATCAGAAAACTTCTAGCTTTGGTTGACCATGCATGACATTAAATATATAGAATTGATTGCCTGATAGTGCTAAATATGATCCTTTTGATAATATCTCCTTTAGAGTTTCTTTTACTGTATGATTTACCACTTACTACTTTTTTGTAGTTTGTCATATATAGTGAAATTTAAAAACTTTTATTACATAAAATGTTGCACTCATATATTTTGTTTTATTAAATTAGGTTTGAAGTGCCCGTTTTGCGGGTGTTGTGCCAGACACTTTTATACTTTTACTAGCCAAGTTTTAGAAAATAAGTGCTTTCATCTTAAATTTAGATATATAGTTACCGGTAAATAGTTCTTAAAAGGACTTTAAAGGTAAATTTGGTAAGTTAAAGTTTAGAGTTAAACGCAATATCGAAAACACGAATTTTTAGATTCTTCTAAAAGTGCACGCGTTTGATTTACACTCAAAACCTTTAATTCTCAAAGCACTTTTTATCATTTGTTAGAGGTGATGAGTGGCTCCAATGGATGGAGTGAAACAATTCATCTGAAGTTGTTGCCCCTAGAGTCCATGGACAAGACAGAAGAACCAAAGTCCAAAACAAAGCTATCAAGAAAAGGGAGAAAGATGACCTGTTCTAAATGCCACCAAAAGAGTCATAACAAGTTGGGTTGCAAGGACACCGGTGCTGTAAGCAATGCTAGTGCTGGGTCTGAATAAGAACATGAACAGGGCTCAACTTCTTCGCAATCAAAGCTATCAGTACGTCCTTCAGTTTTTGTCAATCCTACTCAATTTATAATATATATTTTCTCCATTCCAAATTATAAGATCATTGTCAATCTTTGAAAGTTAATTTAAAATATTTTTAAATTTAAAATTGAGATAATTTATTGAAAATTATGTAACAATAAATTAATCTTACAGTGAGTAATACTTTTTAGATAATATACGATATTTATGATTGTGTATTATAAAATTAAAGTAATATATGTTAATTTTGAGTTTTAAAAATATTTGAAGTTGACTTCAAAAAATTAATAATAATATTATATTTTAGAACGAAGAAGCAAATCTTTGATATGTAATTAAACATGTGGAGTGTCTCTATTTTTAGGTGAAAAGGAAACAAAGAGAGAAAAACAGCCCACGAGGTCAAGCTAGTAGATCAACTTCTGTCCAACAACCAAAGCTGCCAGTAAGCGCCCCCTTTTTTTTCTTTTCTTTTTTTATTTATTAATTTTTTTTTGCTGTTGTTGAAGCAATTTGTTTCTACAAGTTCAAGCTAGTGTTTGCTATATTTACTTAGAACTGTTATCATATTATACGTGAAAAGGAAAGAAGAAGAAATTAAAACGAATTCATCAACTTATGCTAGTGGAAGTGGTTCAAAAAAAGGGAAGGGAAGGATCACTTATAGCGCATAGATCTGTTTTAAAATAAATAGATTTATACATGCCGCAACAACTTGTTGTGGCAGGGTTCTTGTTATTGATTTTGGTCCTGCCGCAACAAGTTGTTGTGGCCAGCAATTAGTTGCTATGGATGAGTTAACATGTATGTGTGTGTGTATGTGTGTGTGTATATATATATATATATATATATATCAAAGGTTAGAGAGGATTATGACCCACAATATTCTTGGATTTCTGACTATCCTAATTAGAAAGCTTAACATTGTTGATCCGAATGTTTGGGGGGGCTGCTTTAATACATATATGCTTTAGAGCTTATTCTATTTTGTGCTATTATTATTTGATTTTTAAATTTTAAACTAGAGAAAACTAGAAAAATATGTTTTGGATGACCAAATTAGTTCTCCCTAGTAGAAGTGTACTAAAACATGGCTTTGTATTAAAACACATTTTGCTACCAGTGCTAATTTCAAACCCTCTAGAGTGGATAGTTTATTTCGGTAGACTGAAAAAATAAGTTGCATTTATATAGTAGAGAATTGCAATTGTATGGCACTTGTATAACAAAATGTCATTTGAAATGCAACTCTTTGTAAACTTCCCAAATGTCTTATCCATTTCTTACCGAAAATACTTCTTTTTGGTTAGTCATTATATCCCATATGAAGGTTTTCTCATTTTCCCGGACAAAGTATCCTCATATCCATTATTTATTCTCGCTTTGATTAAAAGATGTTTTAGTCAGGTATATCTGGGAACTAGTTGATGTTTGGATACAGTACATCGTATTAACAATTCATGGCAGAGAATAAAGGAAATATACCTGTATCATTTCCAAGCTCATTGCGCATTGAGGTGTTAAGTTCAAGTGCTGATGCTCTGTTCTCCCTCACAAGTTTCTTGGATTGCCTCAGGGCTGTTGAGATTCAAGAAGAGCCAGCCTACGAGAAGGCCTTGAAGATGTTTGAGGATTCATAATTGATCGAGGAAAGCGCTCGTCAACATGTCTGACAAATTAAGAGGTCTTGGTTGAACTATTCTCGCTACTAATTAAATGGTTCTTTTCTTGATAATATATGGGTGTTAATATTCGATTGTTAGTTGCATGTGGTCTTGAAATTTTATTTGTTAGTGAATATTATCAGCACTGGAAGGAGTTCATCTTTAGTAATGTTCTGTTGTGGATTTGCTTATCTGTGTATATATGAAGAATATCAAGTGAATTAGTAGTTTCTTGCATGAATTTTGTAGTGACATGAGTTGTTCATGAATCAATAATCACATTATGTTTGTTGTTTGTGATCGATATATATTGTTTTTGTGTGTGTGTGTGTGAATTAACGAACTAGGTCAAATTAATTTATTTTTTTTGCACAGGTGTAGTCCATATAGCCATCTTAACTGTCTTCTTTGAGTTATTCTTCTATTACTTCAGAATAAAATTACCAACACATGCACTGAGTTTTCTGATTTTCTAATGCAGGAAATAAATGATAATTACAATAAGATAAGCCGCAGAATATGTAAAGTAAATATCAAACACACCGTGCACACCAAGATTTATACTGGTTCGGCCTTTTAGTTCTCTACTCTATATATGGGTCTACATTCAAGGCCATATATCAATTAAGACCCAACATATTTCCTTTAATATTAATAAATCAATTACAATAATTTTAACTCCTTGTACAATTGAATTCAGAAAAACTCCTTGAGCACACAGCTCTCTTGAGAAAACCTTCTCGATCTCTTGAGCATCTATGCTTCCTTGAGTACCGCTACTCTCTTGAGCACCACCGTACTGATTCCTTAAACTCTCGTATAATATTAAAGAAAACCCGTGCATGACGGGAAGAAGTTTATAGAGGGTATTCCTGCAGTGCCTTGCTTTACATCCTATCCATATTATCTTTGCTTCTTATTCGTTTTAGTGGTAACGAACTAGGTTTATACTTTTTGTGAAACTGCGGGAGTATTTATTTATTGTAGAGATTATATATGAAAATTATTTTTTTGCATATTGTTCTTGTTTATATGTTTTGCAGGTGACTAATGCAAACTTTTTAAAAATATATATATAATCTATTACATGTTAATTTTTATCTAATTATACAGAAATGCATATATAGATATGGATAGCGTCACGTTTTCATACTCTCATGCGGGGGTAATGCTATTGCAAGTTTTGGTTAAAAGAGGAGGAAATAATAACAATAATATGTCTTCATTGCATTCACTTGCACTTTGTGAGCAAACTTTGACATATTTGCATAAACATTCTTTTAAAAGCAAATTTCTATACTGCGTTTGGTTTAAAGAAATGGAATAGAGGAGAGAATGAGATGATTTTAAGGTATTTCAAGTATATATTTAGTTATTGGTTGTGATGGGTGGTATAATATAATAACAAAATTATCACATATATCCATTCCATTAAAATGAATTTTATTTCACTACCTCCGACATAGATTAAAAATAAAAGGGATAAAATGAATTTTTATTCAATTGGAATGGTTTATCCTTCAAAATAATCATCAAATATACTATTTTTTATTTTATTCCTTTCTCCATTCCGTTCTCTAAGTCCAAAGGTAACACTACCATCTACAAGTTTTCTATTCCAGTCTATCAGCAAAGTATTTACCATCATAGTTCATTAAACTTTACTTGACAAAGTGCTGACCGATTAAGTTTCCTGTTTGACTACAAAAAAAAGGGCTTTCTGTTTGATTCCAGGTCATTGGGATGACAGGTATGAGTAATAATTTTTTTCAGATTTAATGAACGAAAAATTCATTAAAATACCTCTTCTTAAGCTATCAAAAATATATACATTTTTTTGTGTATAAAAATCATTGAATTTTTAAATAATTGTCAAAAATATTCAAAATTTGATGATATGGACTTGTTTGTTGACATTATGAGATGGCGAGCCCTTGCCGTTTTACTTACTTCATAATAACTTCTACTTCTAGTAATCTTTGATGGTATTATAGTAATCATGTATACATATATATATTCTCATTTCTTTTTCTCTAATTTTAGAAGTGCATTGTAGCTTAACGTGGTGATTGATTGGCTTTATATGATGGCCCAGTTGGATGAATATATATTCATCTGGATGGAAGTCTGCCAATCCTTTTTCCTGTGCTTGTGAAAAATCTTATGAAGCTTTCTTTGCATTTTGCTTTGGCGTCAAATCGGAGATTGACTGGGACAAGACTATATAGATGCACTATAAGCATTTTGCTAGGTTAGGCATATGGTCATGGGTTTTGCAGAACTTGTGTTTGTGCTCTAAGAAATTTCTTTTTATGCATTTAGTTTAAAACTTGCTTATGAAAGTGACTATATGCTTTCTTTCCGCCAAACATGGCTATTTCAATTCATAGATTTATGCTTTGCTGTGTGAAGTATTTTTATCATAACCTGGTTTTGATGTGTGGATGATCATGCATGTTCTTATATTATATTTGGAGTTTGGATTTGAAAGTAATTTACCGGTGGTTCTCTAAATGCTTATTAAACCTAATACTACGGCCAGCAGATATTTTTTGAATCATTGTAGTCTAGAATTGATTATTTTGTTACCATTATTTGATCGAAAATTTGTAGGTTTCCTATTTTAGTCATTCGTGGTGCTAAACATAGTCATAGGCCTATTGGTGTTAAATATATTCATAGGCCTACTGGGGTTAAATATATGCATAGGCCAATTGGTGTTAAATGTAGTCTCGATCGGGATCAGCAGTATTAACGGGTCTCATTTGCCACCTCATCCAGGGAACTGTAAGAAGTTGCCGCTTAATATATCCTTTTATGGAACTTGAAAACACACAGATAAAAATACCTCCCATAAAAAATTATTTTGTTTATCAAGAATCTGTCCGTCCTTTAATCTTTGTTGGAGTAAAATGTTAACACCTTTTAAGATGTGGGGTGTATCAGATGACATGTAAACTCTGGATAAAATTATACTTTAGTCTAAAAAGACTGTGGAAACATAAAAATTCACCATTGTATATATATTATATGCTATTTCTTGAGAACTTAACTTTTATAACGCTTTAAATCATTGTCATAATCAAGTTTGATATGCTGAAATTTAGATTAGGTTGAATTAAGCGAACGTGGTATTAGTGTTTGCTTTGCCTTCTATATATACCTTATCTGAAGACAAAGAAAGACAATTAATTAATGTAGAATCCACATGATCTCCGTTCTTCTCTAGATAATTATCTACTTTTATTTTATTTGAAACATAGGATTCTGGGTTAATTAACTCTGATTGAGGATATTAAATTATGTGCATTTTCTATTTGATCACATAATTGCACTATCAATCTTGACTTCACTTAAGGGCTTGGAGGAAGCAATGAAATGGCATGGTTATATAAAATGGTACTCAAAGATGACCTCATGATCAGGATTCATGATCAGTCTAAGGGTTTTAACTGAAGTTCTTGGGTAATAAGATAAATTCCTGGGGCTTATGTCTCCCTACCTCTTAGCTAAGCATTATTGGCTTTGAATAAACAGTGTATTAGATAACCATGTTATATTAGATCTTAATATATTTCCTTATAGCAACAAAAATTAAATGTGAAGTTTTGCTCCATTATAAGTTTTACTAGCTCATTTCCTCCGTCATAGCATGGCGGCTAATATTATTAATATTTTCTATGATGACGGTTAATATTGTAAGAGCAAAAGTGACATTGTTAGTAAAATAAGTGTTGATAAAAATGACAAATATCGAGAAAAAATATAAAAGTGTCGCTAAATGACAACATTATTCTTGGTCTCGCAATGTCAACACCCCTTTTTATTGTGATTTTACAAGTATTGTATTAAATAGAATAATTAATTTTTATTTTTAAACTCAATAGATTAATTAATTATATAGTTAATTGGCAGTTGTTTTCTATTTATCATTTATTATGATATTGATATCTTTTTATTGTAGTCTTATAGATATTTTATTGAACAAAATACTTAATATTTATTTAGAATGTAAATTTTAATCATATTGTTGTTATTGTATTATATTTACACTTCAATAGTATTAATACTAATATATTAATATTAGGCAACGATGATCTTCATAAACAAATTATTTCATTATAAAAAAAATTATATATATATATATATATATATATATATATATATATATATATATATTAATTGTAATATATTGAAATTAGGTAAGATTGTAACACCCTACTCCCATATCAGTTAATATGAAATATTTGAATGTGTATATAAAAACTCAAGCTGTTATTATTAATATCTTCAATTGTCATAATCTTTTGGGTGAGCTTATGGTGGGCTAATATGACCCAAAAAGATACAATTGAGAAAGCGCATTGAACCTTATTGTGCTATGATTTGATTCAGACTCGAGATTTGACTCAAGTCATTATATATGGTATCAGAGTTAACTCTCGAAAGCTCGGGTCGAGTTATTCGATCGGGTTGTCGGAGGTAGGGACACCAATTAACGGGCCTAGTAGGCTGCTGGTATTATCCCACAATGGCTAGAGAAGTAAAATTTTTGGGCCTTGTATGGCTATCTGTTCGCTTAACAGGGACGTTCTATCAAATATTTAAGTGGGGGGTTTGTAACAACCCACTCACACATCGGTTAATATGTGATATATATGTGGATGTGTATATAAGAACTCAAACTGCTATCATTAATATCTTCAGTCATGACCTTTTGGGTGAACTTGTGGTGGGTTAAAATGACCCAAAAAGATACTATTGAGAATTAAAACGCACTGGGCATTATTGTGCTATGATTTGATTTGGACTCGAAATTTGACTCGAGTCGTTACATATGGTATCAGAGCCGACTTTAGAAAGCTCGGGTTAAGTCATTCGATCGGGTTGTCGGAGGTGGGAACAAGAAAACGGGCCTAGTAGGCCGCTGATATTATTATACAATGGCTAGAGAGGCAAAGTTTCTGAGTCTTGTGTGCCTATGTGTTCGCCCTTACGGGGACGTCCAGTCAAGTGTTTAAGTGGGGGAGTTTGTAGCAACCAACTCTCACATCGGTTAATATGTGATATTTGGATGTGTATATAAGAACTCAAGTTGCTATAATTAATACCTTCAGTCATGACCTTTTGGATGAGCTTGTGATGGTATAAGATGACCCAAGAAAATAAGCGCATTGAATCTTATTGTGTTATAATTTGACTCGGACTTAGAATTTGACTCGAGTCGTTACAAAGATATGATGGTCATTATATAAATTATTATCTTCTAAACTTATATTATCTAAATAATAATTAAATCTTAGTTAAACCAAAAATATTATAGTTGCATTTTTAATTAATGTCTTTTTTTGGACTTAATATTTGAATCTTATGGTTTGTGATTTTATTATATTTTTACCTTTTTTATATAATCATATAGACAATTTATCGAATAAAATAATTAATATTTATTTTTAAATTTAAAATCTATTACTTATATGGTTTACGATTGTAGAGTATTTATACTTATATATCAATTATACTAATAAATTAATATTAGGTGACATGATATTCATAAGGGAATTATGTCATTCTAAAACTATATTATATAAATAATAATAGAATCATGTTTTCTTTTTAAAAAATAAATGAATCATGCTTAAATAGAAATAGCTATAAATAATTTTAATTATAATTTTAGACTGAAATTAGGTAAGATCATCATCATCAGTAAATCTTTTTTCTTCTAAAACTATACTATGTAAATAATAACAGATTATTACTTAAATTATATATATTAAATATTATGTAAGAAAATATTTACATTTTTAGTAAGTATATTGTACTTTAGTTTTCAAGAATTTACAAGTTTTTATACAAAAATTTAAAATTATTAACAAGAAGACTATATAATCAATATGCTATAAATACACTCAAATTGTATAATAAGTCACTTTTTTGGGTATGTCAGTCTTCTATTAGTGATTTTTTTTTTTGAATTTTGTCTTAAGATATGTATCAGCGACTTAATGATAATTGGGTGTTTGTATATGGAGGATATAAAATTTGTGATTCTAATCGTAAAGTATCCCATACTTTGGGTCAGATATGGTATTAAAAATAAGATGTTTTACTTAAAAAATAACTAAAAATGAATTTAAGTAATATTTATTTATTTTTTTAAAAAATAGGTCTAAATATAGATTAATACCCTGATTTTTTTACTTTGGGGATTAAACTCTCAATTTTTTCAATTAAGTGATTCAACTTTTAAAATTTTTATTCACTTTGGGGATTGTCTTATCAATTTTTTCAATTAATAAGGGATTAAACTTTTACTTTTTTTTTTTCATTTTGGGGATTGTCTTCTCAATTTATTTTTTATTATGTCTAATTGATAGTTATGTGATTATTCAATTTGTTTCTTTTTATCGAATAAAATTATGTACTACATCCGTCCCAAATTAAAATATTGTTATTGACTTTTGAAAGTTAATTTAAAATATTTTTAATCTCAAAATTAATAAAATATATTAAAAATTATGAAATAGCAAAATTTTAATTAGTAATGCATTTATACATTTTAAATATTTATCATTATATTGATTATTGATTCTTTTAAAATTTTGTAATGATGATTTTAGATAATCTTATAATTAGGTATTTATTACTCTTTTAAAGTAAATTTAAGACATTACAAACTCAGCTTGAAAAATTCTTCAATAATCAACATAATGATGAATATTTAAAATGTATAAATGTACTACTAATTAAAATTTTGTTATTTCATAAATTTTAATATATTTTATTAATTTTGAGATTAAAAATATTTTAAATTAATTTCAAAAGCCAATAACAATATTTTAATTTTGGACGAAAGAAGTACATAATTTTGTTTAATAAAAAGAATAAATTAACAAACACATAACTATCAATTAGACGTAATCAGAAAAAATTAAAAAGACAATCCCTAAAGTGAAAAAAATTAAAAGTTCAATTCTCTAATTGAAAAACCTGATAAGACAATCCCCAAAGTAGAAAAAATTAAAAGTTTAATCACTTAATTGAAAAAAATTAAGAGTTCAATCTCCAAAGTGAAAAAATGTTAAAAGTTCAAGGTATTAATCTATATTTAAGCCAAAAAAAAATACTCAAAAAACATGTAAGACTGCCTTTCCACGTGGGCTTCATTGTATACGACACCATATAAATAGGGTTAAGAAGGTTTACTTGACCTAATTTCGGGTTTTTCTCGCCTCTGAAAGCAATTAAGCTATGTCTAATCACAAGAACATTCCCGAAGAAATAATGGTTAACATCCTCTCTCGACTACCCGCAAAGCCTCTCTGCCGATTCAAGTCCGTCTCTAAGCCATGGCTGACTCTCATTTCTGATCCTCATTTCTCTGAAACACACCTCAACTGGCACAAAAGCAAAGAGGGTAATACCGTCATTCTCATCCCTGGTCAGTCCAAGTTTCTCTACTCTATCAACTTTGATGAATCATCCTTTGATGATGATCAGCACAATTTTGAAAGAATTGTCACAAAGCTGAATTTCCCATTCCTAAAAAACACTCAAAAATGGATCAAATTACTTGGTTCTTGCAATGGCTTGCTTCTTGTTGCTAGCTCAGAAAATTCCATGTTTTTGTTGAATCCGTCCACTTGTAAGAGCAAACAATTACCCTTTCCTTATTTTTATTCGTCTGAGCTTGAGGGCTCTCGAGCTGTTGTTGGATATGGCTTTGGCTATGATTCATCGTCTGATGATTACAAAGCTGTCAAAATTATTCATCATTATTATGTGATGAAGGATTCTTATTTTGCGAATTATATGAGCCATTATCAAACCTATTTTAGGTTTTTTCAAGTTTATGTTTGTTCTCTAAAAAATGGCTGTTGGACAAAGAAACAAGTATCCCCTTTGGACTGTATGCTAGTCTTCGAATCCTCACGAGGAGTTTTGGTAAATGGCCGTCTACATTGGTTGTGTAGAGGTATCAATTCGCCTAAACATGAGATTGTTGCTTTAGATTTAGCTACTGAGAATTTCTCTTATTTGGCACCGCCAAAAAGTGGGGAATATTTTCGTAACCTGACTGTTCTTAGAGGGTGTCTATGCATGCTTGCATATGATTTGGGAATTAATGTTTGGGTGATGGAAAAATATGGGGTTGAAGAGTCTTGGACTAAATATAAGATCAATATTATGGCTACCAATTTTGAACTTGTATATCCCTTATGTTTAGGGAGAGATGGGAAATATTTGTTGAGTACTGATGAAAAAAAACTGGTTGTGTATGACCCGAGGGAGGAAATAGCAAGAGACGTCGTGCTTGAGGGCATTCCTGATTTAGTTCAAGCGGATACCTACCACGAGAGTCTTGTATCACCTGATCACAACATTGAGAATGGTATCAAGGATCCGGATGAATTTCTAAGTGTCAGGTAAACAAGATGATTTCCTTGATTGCATTTACATACTATATATTAATCTCATACACACATAGATTATAGTTTATAATTTATTTGTTTGATATTGGAATGAAGAAGTAAGTGGAAAATAGTTCTATTTACAAAAAGAGAAGTTGTTGTCCCTCATGAGTGGGTTATATTGATCCTGCAACGAAAATATAGAAAGGCTCAGTTGAATGAAAATTTTGAATTTATAAATTTGTGCTATTTGAATTCCAATGGTGTTTTAGGAACAACTTTTATATATTTGGCAATATTCTAACTGATTTGAGAGGTCATTCCATTTCTATCAGGTGGTGTAAATTTACTCTATAATGTTACACACATGTTCTAAGTAATTGCTGAGATTTTGAAGACAGAAGTTTTTGTTTTTATATAACAAGTTAGTTTAATGATATATGTGGGTTATTGTAGTTAAAAAAAATTTAATATTACATTTGTTGCTGGTTTTATTTAATCTTGCGGTTTAAAGTTAGAGAAAACTAGAAAAGTATGTTTTAGATGACCAAATTTAGTGTTCCCTAGCTAGTAGAACTGTACGAAGACATAGACTTTTTTATTAAAACATATTTTGCTACGGATCCTGATTCCAACAGTCTGGAAGATTCAACAGTTTTAAGAAGTAAGAACAAGTTATATTTATATAGTAGAGAGCTGCAATTGAATAAGACTTGTATAACAAATGTCATCAGAAATACAACTCTTTGTTATATCAATACAAGTTGTTGTTATAGACTATCCAAATGTATTGTCCATTTCAAACCTAAAATACTTGTTTCTTGGCAAACGATTGTATCCCCGTAAGCAGGGTGGGACAAAGAATCTTCTTGTCCATTATTTATGCTCACTTTGATTAGGAGATGTTTTGATCAGGTATATCTGGGAACTAGTTGATGTTTGGATACAGTACGTCGTACTAGCAAGGGCAGAGAATAACGGAAACATGTTTCTATCATTTCCAAGCTCATCGCGCATTGAGGTGTCAAGTAATTCAAGTGCTGATGATCCGTTCTCCCTCTCAAGTTGCTTGGAATGCCTCAGGGCCATTGAGGTTCAAGAAGGGCCAGCCTATGAGAAGGCCTTGAAGATGTTTGAGGATTCATACTGGAGGGAAGTGTTTATCAACATGCCTGACAAAATTAAGAGGTCTTGGTTGTACTATTCTCGCCCCTAAATGGTTCTTTTCTTGATTACATTTGGGATGTTCTTGGATTTGCTTATCTATGTATGAAGAATATTAACTGAATTTAGTAGTATCTTGCATGAATTTTGAGGAGGCTTGGGTTGCTCTTGAATCTTTAATCACATTAAGTTTCTTGGGATCTACATATATTGTTTTTGTGTACTAAAATGCAATTGGTTTTTGGGGAGACTTGGGGTCTTCTTGAATCTTTAGTCACATTCTGTTTGTTGGGATCAACATATATTGTTTGTGTCCTAATATGCAATTGGCTTTTGGGATTTGATTAATGGTGTTACAGTTCTCTCCATGCTGATTTTTAACCTTGTGCACGTCTATATGAATTTTGAACTATTAATTAGTTGAAAAGAGGTTATCGGGACATAAATTTGCACCATTTTATATCATATGTTATTTCCTTGAGAATTTAGCTTTTATATAGACTATCTATATGATATTCATAACTATGTTAATTTAGAGTTTTTAGGTACTAATAAATTTCTTTTTGCCTATAAAAAAAAAGTGTGTTAATTTAATTAGGTTACAAGTCGAATAGCTTAGGTCAAGTTAACATGGCACGAGTGATTGCCTTCTACCCTTATAAATGAAGACAACTGAAAACAATGGAGAATTCACATCTTTAGTCTTTCCATTAGATTGTTAATATTTGCCTATGTCAATTATTTTGTATACATTGCGGAGGGTGTAGAACTGTGTTGGGTTTTGTGGAGTTTAGTTATGTTTTGATCTAGTTGACAACCTAATCGAACAATATTGCGTGATTTTTAATGAGATTTTTTTTAGGTTTAGTCCATAGAACGGAGGCTGTAGTACTCATGGATAAGCCTCCTCTTGGAAGTTCAGGGGCAATGCTCCCGAGAATTTTTTTTGACTTGTTTTGTAGCCTATTGAAAATTAGTGTGCGCATATAATATACAAAAGTAGTTTTGTAATTAGAGCTTTTTGTGGTTGTTGTTTTATGAGAGAAGAAGACTTTATTGTCCGTTTTTTCCTGATAATAGCAAAATCTCTGTAACTCTGTGGAGTAGGCAAATTATCGATCCACGTAAATATTGTTTTGTACGTGTAATTATATTTTTTTTTTTGTGATTGTTTTTCTTCTATTTTTGTTTCTCACAGTTTTGAGAATTTTCGGTAATTCCCTTCAGAACTATCATCCAATCAGTACTAACCTTAATAATATTAAATTTAGGAGTAAACTTGGAACAATAATATATCCTTACAGGTTAAATATTTATCATATACGACTATGGAACAGAAGGAGCACTTTTTAGTATGTTATTGTCATCATATGATTGACTCCATAAGCACCGAGATTATTGTTTTCTTTTGGTTGTGTGTATAGATTGTTTGATATAAGTGTATATATCTCTAGCTGCTTCCTGTCCATATTATCTCTGCTCCTTATTCGTTTTCGTGCACGGCAATGAACTTGCTTTGGTCTGCACCTTTTGTAAAATGAAGGGAGTATCAACGGTCCAAGGATAATGAAAACTGTTGTTGTTGTTATGTGTTTTGCGGGTCAGTTATGCAAAAACGTGTATATATATTTAGAATAATGTATTCCATGAAATTTTTTATGTAATTATACAGGAATCTATGTATCGATGGATAGCGTCACCTTTTCATACTCTCATGTAATGGAGGGAGTGGTATGTCTTTACTGCATTCACTTGCACCTCGTGAGCAAGCTTTGAGCATACTAATAAGTATAAGCTTTCATATGAAGAAAACTTCTACAAGTTTTCTCGTCCAGGCTATCAGCAAGATATTTACCATATATCATATACGCTTGAACTGAACTTGACAAAATGCAGGCCGATTAAGTCATCTTTTTGACTAGCCAAAAAGAGGGTTTTCTGTTTGATTCCTGCAGGTCATTCGGATGAGTTAACTTTTTTTTAAGAGTTAATGCACAAAAAACTCATTGAACTCACTTCTTAAGCTATTAAAAATATATATAACTATATATTTTAAATAAATTTTTTGCTTAAAAATCATTTAACTTTCAAATAATTATCAAATTTATTGAAAATTTGATTATACAGCATATAAGCTGGTCAATTTTGGATATATTTGACAACGGTTTGATAGTTCAATGGCATGAAAAAAAGTAATTTTTATATTTTAATAGCTCGATAAGAGTCTACTTCATTTTTTCTGTCATTAAGTCAATTTTTTCGTATATATAATTAAGATATAGTTTATTCATTCAAGAATTAGGATTTGTGCGGAAAGCCCTCTAGTTCTATTAGTAATATTTTTCATGACATTCAATTATCTATCCAATGGAAATGGAAGAAGTTGCATGCCCCTTACGCTTATTTTGGAACTAGGAAACTGCAGAGGAAAAGAAAATGAAAGGAAACTAAAATAAATATGATAAGAAAAGTTTTGGCAGTTCAATAAATTGGCATAAAAAATATATATATTTATCTTTAAAAATCCCAACAAATTGCACTGAATTATATATGTGGTTCAAGAACCATTTTTTTGTATAATGTCCAATTAATATATAACTTTTAGCTGTAGAAAAAAATATAGGGAAAAAAGTGCATCTAGGGCTATTTTTCTTCATAGATTTTTGTCATGAGCCCTAACTGTTAAAAATAATTATATTGGGATTATGCTATTTCATAGAATAAATATAAATAAATTAGATTAATCATTACATTAGGTACTTACATGAATTGAGATAATACATCTTGTATGTAATCACGTTCTCTTGAACTTAAGGGTGAAAGTTTTCAATTGTTTCTCTCAATCTTAAGATAAATATGTAAGTGCATATATAAATTGTTGAGACAAAAATTAGTACCAAACCCTAAACGTTTTATTTATAGAATAGGCCAAAATCGTCCATCAAGATTATGAAATCATCGAGTCCATTATGCCAAAATAATACAACTAATAATATTTATAGGCCACATAATTACCAAGCCTATAAATAAGGTGATTAACTTAATACACAATATAAGTCTAATAATTTCATAAATAGTAAAGGTCAAATAAGGACTTATATTAAATTAAAATAATCTAACATTCTCCCACTTGATCGAAATACTATTTATATACAAAACATAAAGCTTATAATCATTAATTTTGGCCAAGCATTAATTTAATGTCTACATCATGTTCAAATAAAAACATCAATGTGAATTAATACAATCTTTGTGTCACTATTAACACAAGATCCCTATTAGTTACACAATTAATACTTTTATTATAACAATGATTAACATTAAGAATAATGTAGACACCCAAATTTTGCACTTTCTCTACTAACCCTGGCAGGAGGGCAAAATCGTCATTTGACCCGACATGCCGAAAGAAAGGTGGACCCCAGCACAAAGCCACCCCAGCGATTTATGGTCAAAACCGCCACAGCGGACAACGAGCATCCGGTCACTTGAGGCAAGGCGAACAGTTGATCCAGAAAAGCCTGAGCTGACCACAAAAGACGACTAATGGCCACTCCGCTTACGATGTTCGGGGGCAGCGCCCCCTGGAAGCCAGGCACAATTATCAAATTCTATATCAAGTCGCAGCCCGCCGAACTAGCCTCCCAGAACAATATGGCACGTTTCCCAGGGATTTTCGGATTGCAAAAATACAGTCTTCCAAAACAATACAGAAAAAATTGGCGATTTAAGACCGCGTGGCACGGAAATCGAGAAAAAGAAGCCAGACAGCCGCAGATGCATCTGCGGCCAACGACTTTTGGGGCTTCGCGTGGCTCGAGGGCGGCACACGGCAGCCGAGGTGGCGGCTCAGACGGCCACAGCAGGCAGCCGCAGATGCATCTGCGGCCAGCCGCAGATGCATCTGCGGCCAGCCGCAGATGCATCTGCGGCTGCCTGGAGATCAGCTATACATCGCCATTTTCGTCCGAGAGAAAAAAAGAGAAGAAAAAATTTTGAAGGTTTTTTGAGAGAGAAAAATGGCGGAATAGAGAGAGAAACCTTCGGGTTTGGTAAAAAGTGTGAGATTTCTTCTCATTTTGTTCAATCTTCATGCTATACATTGTATCCTACATTGGATTTGAGTGCTAGTGCGTGATTTCTATCAATATCAAGGCAAAAAAATTCAATCTCTCTTTGTATTGGTGCTTGTTTTATAGATCTATTAGATTTAATATCTTATTTTGTGTTGGTAGTTTAATCGGTAAATATTTGTTTATTTGTGCTTTTGTTGGGTGGATCTTCTGTGGATCCGAAAATATTTGGTGCATTGTTATTTAAATAGTTTGATTTAGTGTATGTGGAAGTTAGATCCAATGTAGTCGATATTTGTTTTGGGATCTATGGATTAGGGACGGTTAGAGAGGATTTATTGGGGATGGAATCTCCTCCTAACCTCCCGATGATATCCCTTTAGTTTTATTTTATAGTTTTTACATATGTAACGATGGCGATGCACTTGTATTGTAAATATGTAATTTATGGGCCTTAAAACGATATCGATACTGAAAATCGGGTTTAAGGCCCCGTAATAGTGAAACATGTGATTGTGGGCGTTTGTGGTTATTTGGATGGCTTACATGCCCGTGAATAGCCGCAACGCCATTTTAATGCTTGGTTTTCCCTTTTGACGCAAGGAAATGATTTTGGAATGAAGTTATAAAGATTTTCATAAAAGTAATCAAATTAGGATATTAGATCGTTCGTAGGCTAAATAAAATTGTAAGTGTCGGATGAGCTCTATTCCTATTTGACGAAGGGTTTGAAAATATGTTTTACAAAATATCATCGGTTTTATTATCGAAACAAAAAAGCAAAAAAAAAAATGAACTTTTCGGTTAAGTCAAATCCTTCGTGCATAGGGTTAACGAGATTCTGAAGCACTTTCAAAGTAAAGCATTTCAACGACATTCATTTAGGCACATACACACACACACACACACACACACACACACACACACACACATATTTTTTACGATTTAAAAGGATAGGAAAACATCAAGATAGCGGTAACCGTGTTTCACGGAAGTCGGGGGGTGCCTAACACCTTCCCCTCACTTAAGCAAGCCCCCGAACTCTATGAATCTCGGTTTGCGGACCAATTAATTCGGAGTCACATATGAGCCAGCGATTGCGAAAACAAAATTCGGATGAGTTGGTACATCCATTTCAAATATACCAACTGGTGACTCTGGTCAATTGGCTCATAAAAATTTGACATTTCAAAACCCCGTCGACACTAAGCCGACCCTTTTCAAAAATCACATCTTAATTTAAAGGCTAAAATTGGAAAGGACAATTTAATATTAAAAAATGAAACGACCAAAATCCCGGCGCCGACAAATAACATGTATGAATAGAGTTTAAATAAGTGGTAATAAATTAAACTCAGTCATATGGTCCAAACATAATTGTTTGTTCATAAGTTTTTAAGTGTACACAATAAAGATAATAACAAACCATAAACGTAACGTGAAGTTCAAAACAGCGAGTTCAAAAACATTGTTTTGCATCAAAATAATTCACTAATTAAGACTACTAATTAAACTCATGCCGATAATATGCTCTAAAAAGAGATTGGGTGGTAAGCCTTTCGTAAGTAGATTCGCTAACATAGCTTACATACTAATATACTTAATGGCAATGCTTTGATCTTCAACTATTTTCCTAACAAATAAGTACTTAGTGTTGAGGTACCAACACCACTCGAGCTAATGTTGTTGGAAAAACTTACAACACAATCTTTATCATAAAATACTTTCAATGACCTTGAAATGGAATCCACAACCTTAAGTCCTGAAATAAGATAATTCTTCAATAATACTGCGTGACAAATAGCCTGATAACAGCCACATAATCTGCCATCATCGTGGAAGTGGTGTTAACTCCTGCTTATGACTTCTCTAGGAAATAAAGCCTCTTAAAAGTATAAAGATGTACCTTAATGTAGATTTCTTTTCGTCTTTACATTTATCAGAATCAGAATAACCAACAACTTCAAGGTTATCTGTTTTCTTAAATGTAAATATAACATCCTTAATACCCTATGAGTAGTGCAAAACCTTTTTAGCTACTTTCTAGTGATCCAAACCTGAATTTGATTGGTATCGTTCAAGCATATCGGTAACATACGCTATATCAAGACGTGTGCAAACTTAAGCATACATATAACTCAACCACATAAGTATATGGAATAAGATTTAAGTATTTGATCACGTTTTAATATAACTTATTTTTAGGACATTAATATGAACCAAATTTGGCACACTTAACAACAGGGGAGACAATAGAGGAGCAATTTTACATGTTGTATTTATTAAGAACTTTGTCAATATAAACTCTTTGGGACAATCCTAATATCTTGCAAGACCTATCTTGATGAATTTCAATACCTATGACATAAGAGGCTTCACTTATATCCTTCATATCAAAATTTCTAGAAAAGAAACATTTGGTCTCATGTAACATGTCTAAGTTATTACTTGTAAGTAGTATATCATTAACATACAAAATAAGAATAACAAATTTACTCTCACCACCCTTCAAATATATGCATTGATTCACTATATTATTCTTAAAACCAAACTTACTTGTCACCTCATGTAACTTAAGATACCATTGTTGAGAACCTTGTTTTAACCCATTAATGAATTTCTTTAGCTTACATACCATATGTTCCTTACATTTAACTAGAAAACTTTCTAGTTGTGCCATATAGACATTTTCGTGCAAGTTACCATTAAGGAATGCAGTTTTAACATTCATCTAATGTAATTCTAAATCATAATGAGTTACTAGAGCCATGATTATTCTAAATGAATCTTTTCTGGGTACTAGAGATAAAGCTTCATTATAATTCACAACTTCCTTTTGAGTGAAAGCCTAAGCAAGCAATCGAGTTTTATGCCTTTCAATGTTTCATTTAGGATCTAATTTGGTCTTCTAGACTCACTTACAACCAACAGTTTAACACCTTTTGGTAACTCTGCAATATCCCAACTATTATTAAGCTCTATTGATTTCAACTTATCATTCATGGCTTCAAGCCTTTGAGTTAATTGAGCACTCGTAATTGTCTCTTTATAGGAAATATGATCATTAATCTTACTTGAATCGTAGTCAATCTCATTAAGATATGCTATAAAATCATTAAAAAAATAGATTTTTTAAGTTTTTCGGACCTACGTAAAGGCTGTACAATTTTAGGATTATGATTTTCAATAATATAAGGTTCAACATTAGTTGGTGGCTAAGGAATCTCAGGAGCATCAATCACCTCAATAAGAGGTTGTGTCTTACCCTCTTGAATTGCAGGATTGGGAACATAAATCATGTTTTCTTCAAGATCAATTTTTTTAAGCTCACCACTCTTACTTAAATCACCATTATCTAAAAACTTTGCATGTCTAATCACAATAATTCTGGTAATAATGTGAAGGATAGAAAAAGCGAAAACCCTTAGATGTATTAGGGCATCCAATAAAAAGGCAACTAATGATTTTAGAGTTGAGTTTCTTACCTGTGCAAATTTCATAGAAAGTTTTAGGGACAGATTTGTTTGGAACACAGTTTAAACTATAAACAATTGTCTTTAATGCCTCGGTCCATAAAAATATAGGTAAACTGAAATTACATAACATACTACACACTATACCTATAAATGTATGATTTTGTCTCTCAGATGCACCATTCTGCTGTGGTGTACTAGGTATTATGTACTGAATGACGATGTTATTTTCTTAACAAAATAAGGTAAATGGACCAGGACTATAGCCTATATCGGAGTGTTTACCATAATACTCTCCGACTCTATCTGATCTCACTACTATAATTTTTCGATCAAGTTGATTTTCAACTTCAGCCTTGAAAATCATAAACATATTGAGTGATTCAAAATTTTCATTAATCAGGTAGATATAAGTATAGCGAGAATAATTATCAATTAACGTAATGAAAGAATTGTATCCATCAATTCTAAGAGAAACACATTAGTGTGAATTACCTCAAGAAATCCACCACTTCTAGTGGCTCATTTCTAACTACTATTTACAAATTTTCTTTTTATACATTCAATATAATGGTCAAGATCAGATAAATCTAGTGAATAAAGAATTTCATCATTTATAAGACGTTGCATTCTGTCTTTTGAAATATGGCCTAAACATTAATGCCACAATTTTGAAAAATTCTCATTATCTAGTTTTCTCTTATTTTCACTTTTAAAGGTACTTTCTGTCACATTCATTATTAACAAGAATTCAGCAAAGACATTACCCAAATTTAACTTATAGAAGTTTCTCTCTAAAGATGCGGAACCAATAACATAAGCGTAATGATAAATAATAATTTTATTATTCCCAAACTTAAACGAAAAATCATCAATGTATGACAAGTTTAGGTACAAAAATTAAATTATTTGTTATATTGGGAACATAAAGAGTCATATAAATACAAGGTGAAACCACTCTTCAAAACTAATGGAACAATTCCTACAGCTTCAACTTATATAGACTCTCACTTGCCAACTTTAATTAATGGTTCTTTTCCTTTTTGGAGTATCTTCTTTCAAAGGAATACCTGTAATAAATTAGTAATATAAACCATAACACTAGTGGCAAGCCACCATGTATTAAAAGGAATGTCAATTAGAAAGGATTCACAAATCACATAATTGAAGGACATGCCTTTCTTTTCAAATCATTATCTGAACTTAATTAGAACAGTCTTTCTGAATATATATCCTTGTTCGGAAGTGGCATTTAGGATTTACTTTAGAGTTATACCTAAATAATTTACCTTATTTGATTTTAAATATATGCAACTTATATGTTATATATGTCATAAATTATGTTTATAAATTGTATGTTCTAAAAAAATGATTCTAAATTGTTTGAGGATAAAGGAAAAAAATGCACTACATAGAAATATATTTGTTTATATATATATGGGACAAAATACACTTTTATTGCATCAAGTTCCACCCTTTCCATAATTTAACTTATAAAGTAATTAGGCTATTATACATTCGTTATATCAACTATTTAATTTTATACAATATCCCCTCAAATTTAAATTCTAAATGAAATTGACCAAAATATATAATTTTTCAGCAAGGCAAATAGTTTTATACTGTTTGAATATATTAACATGATTTCATTAAACAATAAAGACTCTTTTCCACATAAAAAAAATTAAAAACTCAAACAACTGTTGAAATTAAAACTATAAAAAAATAAAAATAAATATTGTTCATCTTCAAATATCCAAACCCAATCCAGATTATTGTTCCTCTCCAATTAAGAAAAGGGTTCTTTACATAAGTATACAACTTTTATAAAATAATTACAAGAATAGTGCACTAAACAAAATAATTACAAAAAGAGTTCAACAAGAATAAACCTATTAAATCATTATCCCTTAAATTAAGGAGAACAATAACCACCCTATTTAATCTTTTCTATTTAATTGCCTCAATAACCAACATCAGATATATATATATATATATATATATATATATATATATATATATATATATATATATATATATATATATATATAACAAAATAAACATGCAGCCCATTGGACGGAGCCCACCCCCACCCCGCCCATGCCCCCTCCGACCTCTCCCACGATCTCCACCACCACTGTCATTCTCATAGTCTTCGCATCATACGTAGAACTTGGCTTTGTGTGCAAGCAACACTGTAAGACCCCGAATTTTATGAAATATAAAATTTAATTTTTCTTCATATATATTTTTCTGAAACAGTAAGTGGTTAAATCGATAAAGTTTAAAGTTAAGGATGTTATGTGCAAATTTTATTTTGTCGGACAATATTCGTTTTGTCGGGGAATATTCGTTTTGTCGGGGAATATTCGAGCCGTACGACGGCGCCGAAATAACAAATTATTGGTGGACCCCATAACGGAATATTTGTCGGATATAGAAAACGACAGAAGTAACCTTTTTAATAAAAATAGTCAACGATGCTAACTGTTAAAATACCAGTGATAAAAGAATAGTAGCATACGGTAATTCATGGTATTTTACTGTAGTATGCGGTACTCTACAGTAGCACACGGTATTGCACAGTGTCTCGTATTATTGACACCGTAACTGTTACGCATCATTTCATCAATAATTGCCACTGCATAATATTTTATATTATCAATTCAATTATTGTTGCTACACAGTATTTTGCATTATTGATTCAATAATTGTCATTACACTGTATTTCATATCATCGAGTCAATAATTTTTGGTGCACTGTAGTTTAAAATTATTGAATCTAATAATTGTCACAGTAGCAAATACACTATAATTTATATTATTAAATTAATAAAAATATGTAACGTGTTTCTTACATTATTGTGGTAACATTATTTTATATGTTGGACTCACAGGAAGAATAAATAAATAAATAAATAAATAAGAAAATAATTAATTTCACTATTTGAAATAGTAACGTGAATAGTGACGTGAATAGTAACGTGAATAGTGACGTGAATAGTAAGAAAACATGTGGGGTAGGGTGGGGCCCACTGGAAGAAAATTTTCTCAGAAACGTGCTGAAGAAAAATTTTCGCGCAGCCCGCGTGTTGCTGCTGAATTCAGTATTGGCGTACAGCCACCTACCACGCATAGTAACTTCTTTTCTCCTATAAATAGCTTGCTCAGCTGAATAGAAAAATCACACCTAAAACATATAATTTTTCGATAAGAATTTTATGAGTTTTCTCTGAGAATAGTAAGGTTATTTTGAGTGTTTGAAAGCTAAAAAGAGTGCAGAAAATTTTCAAGTAAGTCTTTTATTAAAGAGTAGTAATTTCATAAATTTCTATTTTTCACGGTATTCATAAATCTTCCTTTAGAAGACTCTTCTATTTGAAGATTCATTTTTAAAAGCTTTCTTTGGAAGATTTATTTTGAAATATTATTTTAAAAACTATTCTAAAGTTATTATATTATACTACAAAAATTATGTTAAATATATATAATTTTGATAGTTCATAATATACGAGTTATCATACACTTTGAAATTTATATGTGGTAATTACTAATTTATATTATAAATATATAGGTTGATCAACCTCATTTAAATCAATATCCAGTCACGTGTTAAGGTAAGGAATACCATTCATTTCAAACTCTTAAATTTACTGTGGTAAGGAATATTATTCTTTTCACACTCTTAAATTTACTGTGGTAAGGAATATCATATTCTTTCATCTTCTATTATTTAAACTTACTACGGTAAGGAATATTATTCTTTTCACACTCTTAAATTTACTGTGGTAAGGAATATCATATTCTTTCATCTTCTATTATTTAAACTTACTACGGTAAGGGGTATCACTCTTTTCATCATCATAAATGGATATTATTTTCTTTCTTACTTGAAGGGATTATCATTCTTTGATTCTCGAAAATAATATCGTTTCTTTCTTGTGCCATTTATTTCCATGTATTAAATTGTGGGAATAACCTTACGGCGCGGTTTACCGCCTGTTGGTGAATAACCTTTTGTATTCATTCCTTATTAATCTTTGAGAATAACCTTACGGTGCGGATTATCGCCTGTTTGGTGAATAACTCTTCGTGTTCAAATTCTATTAAATTGTGGGAATAACCTTACGGTGCGGATTACGCCTGTTTGGTGAATAACTATTCGTATTCAAATTGATGGGAATAACCTTACGGTGCGGATTATCGCCTGTTGGTGAATAACCCTTTTTATTTGTCTCGTGTGGAAATAATTTGTCTACACGAATTATCACATGACACTTTTATTCCATATTCGTAAGTGATATCATTTTCCTTTATACTCATAAGGGATACCATCTTTTTCATCTTCCATTATTCAAACTTACTATGGTAAGGGATATTAATTCCCTTCACCTTTTGTTAATCAAACCTGCTACGGTAAGGGATATTATTTTCTTTCATACACCTAAATCGAAACTTATTATGGAACTATTGCTTCTATAATTCCTGAAAATATTATATGTTCCATAATAGTTGAACTTCATTATTTCAACTGAACCTTCCTATTTACGTGAACCTTTCTATTGAACTGTAACCGTTATTCTGAACTGTGGATCTTGAATATCATTTTTAAATTTCACTCCACATCATGTTGGCAATTTGGACATTATTTGAATCTGCACAAAGTAAACTTCTGATACTTATTGTTTATCCTGTTCTTCTGTTCATCATTTGTATCACTGTTATTTGTATTAATCATCAAGAATCAAGCTGTTGTGAATATCTGTGGCCGGGGGCACAGATGTGATATAATTGTTGAACAGATGATAGGTTAAAGGCGATATACTAGGTTAAAGGCGATACATCTGTTCGGTGTCTTTTATGGCACGTGGTGAATGTTCTCTTTGGCCCGTAGTGCAAAGATGAACTGTTGGTTGGTATGATTATGACCAAAGGCTGAATCTGGTATAATCATGACCGTTGGTGCTTTATTGAATATCTTTGGCCCGTAGTGCAAAAATGAACTGTTGATTGGTATGATTATTACCAAAGGCTGAATCTGGTATAATCATGACCGTTGGTGTTATATTAAATGTCTTTGGCCCGTAGTGCAAATATGAACTGTTGATCTGCATGATTATGATCAGGAACTGTGAATTTTTATTATCATGACTAATGGTATTTCAGATGATAAAAGTTGATGATATTTTTACAAAAAAGAGAAGCGAGTGGACATTATAGTCTGCATTATTCTTCTAATAGATTGCTCATTCCGCTGCTATTATTGATCTGAACGTTGTTTAAGAATTTAACTACAGTTTTTGATATAAACCTTGTAGTCTATTGTATTCTATCAAGAACTCAACTGTTGAAGGCTAATGATAAATTATTCGTCATTATCTTAGTCATGATATTTCTTACTGGGCTATTTGAGCTCACCCTTTCTTTTGTTCCATTATTTTTCAACAGGAGATGAAAACGTAACGGGGTCTAGCCGGGGAATGGAGTGAGGGTCCGTGGAATAACTATCATAGTCTTCACGTGTTGTAAAATAGTGTGGCAATAATAGTGAAGACTTAGTTGTGTATTATTATACACTGTATTGTTGTACGATGTACCTTGTTGTAATAATTTTGTTGTAGTCTTTTGACGACTCAAGTTTGGGCTGTGTGGGCTCAGATTTGGGGGCGTCACAGTTGGTATCAGAGCTTAGGGATATGGTCTTTAATGGAGATCTGGGGTTAGAATTAGGAGGGGAGAGACGAATAGAATCGGTCACTAGTGTGTTCCACCTAAATTAGATTTTATTATCTAATGAGTTGATATGAATATAGGGACATGAAGTGATGAGTCAGTTTGTTTGAACTAACAATTATTTTGTGACCACAGTTAAGTATGGCATCTGGAAATCAGGAAGTTAACTATGAAATGACCGAAACAAATGTAGCTGCAAAACAAGAGGCGACGAATAATCTTCTTACAAACTCAGAGTTGAATCAATTGCCTAAGGCAAAAATTATGCGTGTTCTATCCAGTAAGGATGAAGGTGAAAGCTCTGTTACAGTCGTTCCAGATCCATTATTGGAAGCAATTAAAGGAAGTAATGAACTTGCGGAAATTATTGCCTTTAATTTACTCACTAATTGGGAGAGTCATATCACCTGGTTATGCTCTATAACAAAGGACCAGAATATATGGACGTTTCATATAAGTCTGTGGGATTTATGGTGTTCCAGTTATGATTTTCAAGATTATTTAAAAATGATGTTTCTATACTTTTGGGCGCTACAATTTAGAGGAATTCAAGTAAAGTTAGTCACTATCGTGGAAACTGCAGTCTATCGAAAATACTATTCTTGTAGAAATCATTGGTACGTTACTACTGATGAAGTTGAGGAATCCGAGAAACAGTTCGTTAGAGAATTATTTAGTGGTATTCCCATGGTTGAAATACGTGAAGATCCGAATGAAGTACTCGGGATTCGATTTGACGATAACAGTCAAGAAACCGAATGAGGTGATAACCGGTAAGCTATTCATAAATTCTCGTAAAATCTACGCTCTGTTAGATACCTGCTCTATCCTTTCTTTTATCTCACCTATATGTGCTCAACGTTTAAACTTGACTTCTGAAAACTTAGACTTGACTTATCAGTTGAAACCTCATTGAGAGAAATATCTATTACATCTACTGTCTATAAATCTTGCCTGGTTCAAAACAACAACCTCACATTACCTCGTGACCTTATTTCTTTGGAGATGCATGAATTTGATTTGATTATAGGAATTGATTGGTTGACTACCCATCATGCTAAAATTGATTGTTTTCATAAGATTATTAGTTTTCATATTCCTAATCAACCTGTCATGCAAATTCAAGCAACTAAACCATTGAAATCTATAACTGTTATTTCTAGCCATAAAGTCATTCGTTTATTGAAAAACGGATGTCAAGCCCTTTTAGCTCATGTCACTGATTTGAACAAAAATACGTCAAACTTGAATGATATTTCCGTTGTTAATGAGTTTTCTAACGTTTTTCCTGATGAACTTCCTGGGCTTACCTCCAAACCGAGAATTTGAATTCTGTATTGATCTTGAACCCCGTACTAAGCCCATTTCTAAAGTCCCATACCAAATGGCTCCCATAGAACACCAAGAGTTGAAAGTTTGATTATTAGATATCGGTATCATTCGAGCGAGGAATGCGAGAAGAGTTTTCAAGAACTCAAGAGGAGACTTGTTTCAGTTCCTGTTCTGACCATTCCATCAGGATCAGGAAAATTCGTCATATATAGCGATGCTTCAGGCAAAGGTCTAGGTTGTGTCCTTATGCAACATGGAAAGGTTATAGCTTATGCCTCTCGACAACTCAAAGATTATGAGAAAAATTATCCTACTCATGATCTAGAGTTGGCAGCAGTCGTTTTCGCGTTGAACATCTGAAGACACTACTTGTACGGAGAAAAAGTGGATATCTATACGGATCATAAAAGTCTCAAGTATTTCTTCACCCAGAAGGAACTCAACATGCGACAACGACGTTGGCTTGAGCTATTGAAGGATTACGACCACACAATCCAGTATCACCCGAGAAAGGCAAACGTTGTAGCTGACGCTTTGAGCAGAAGATCTTATGCGAGTACAAGTGCACTGCTGACAACACAAAAGTGTATTTTGTACGACTTGCAAAAGATGGAGATACAGCTAAAGACACCAGGGACCCATTCGAAGATTGCTCACGTGCAAGTAGAACCGGCTTTAATCGATAAAATTAAAGCTGCGCAAGCTACCAATCCGGAACTGATGAACATGATGAAGAAAGTACAAGAAGGTGCCATCCCCGAATCATGAATCGACGAGACAGGAATACTTCGAGTTAACTCTCGACTCTATGTTCCTAACGATCCTGAATTGAAACATAAAATCATAATGGAGGCACACAACACGCCGTTTGTAATCCACCCAGGAGGTACCAAGATGTATCGAGATCTTCGACATACATTTTAGTGGAACAATATGAAAAGCGAGATTGCAGAGTTTATCTCAAGGTGCCTAACTTGTCAACGTGTCAAGGCAGAGCATCAAGTACCTAAGGGTCCATTACAACCACTTGAGGTTCCCGAATGGAAGTGGGAACACATCAATATGGATTTCGTGACGGGTCTTCCCAAAGTTTTTCAAGGCTTAGATCCAATTTGGTTATCATTGACCAAATCCGCTCATTTCTTGCCTATACGAGAAAACTTTTCACTTGAACGTCTTGCCGGTATGTACATAAATGAGATTATGAGATTGCATGGCATGCCAGTTTTCATAGTTTCTGATCGAGATCCTAGATTCAATTCACGCTTTTGGATCAGTCTACAAAAAGCTATGGGCACTGAGCTACGATTCAGTTCTGCATACCATCCTCAGACGGACGGACAATCGGAAAGGACGATCCAGACCCTCGAAGATCTTTTAAGACTTTGCGTACTAGATTTCAAAGGAAGTTGGGATAAGTACTTGCCATTGGTGGAATTTTCCTACAACAACAGTTACCAAACAAGTATAGGTATGGCTCCATTCGAGGCTTTATATGGACGCAAGTGTCGCTCTCCAGTATGTTGGAATGAGGTAGGAGAAGCAAAACTGTTGGAACCCGAGTTGGTACGCTTGACGACCGAAAAGATCCAAATGATCCGACAACGAATACAGACAGCGCAAGAACGACAAAAGAGTTATGCTGATCTTCATCGGAGAGACGAAAGTTTCAACGTCGGAGATCATGTATTCTTACGTGTTTCTCCATGGAAAGGAGTTACGAGATTCGGAAAGAGAGGAAAACTCAACCCTCGATTTATTGGCCCATTTGAAATCCTCGATCGGGTGGGAACTGTAGCTTACAGACTAGCCTTACCACCAAGTATGTCTCGCATCCATAACGTTTTTCACATATCTATGTTACGTAAATATGTGAAGGACCCAAACCACGTCATTGAGTTAGAACCAGACGTTATAGCAGAAGATTTAACGTATGAGGAGGTACCTGTTAAGATCCTAGATAAGAAGGAGCAGATTCTACGCTCAAAGGTTATACCTCAAGTTAAGGTTTTATGGAGGAACCAAGATATTGAGGAAATGACCTGGGAGCTAGAATCCGAGATGAAATCTAAATATCCTTACCTCTTCGAAATGCCAGGTACGTCAATTTCGGGGACGAAATTTCATAAGGAGGGGAGGTTGTAAGACCCCGAATTTTATGAAATATAAAATTTAATTTTTCTTCATATATATTTTTCTGAAACAGTAAGTGGTTAAATCGATAAAGTTTAAAGTTAAGGATGTTATGTGCAAATTTTATTTTGTCGGACAATATTCGTTTTGTCGGGGAATATTCGTTTTGTCGGGGAATATTCGAACCGTACGACGGCGCCGAAATAACAAATTATTGGTGGACCCCACAACGGAATATTTGTCGGATATAGAAAACGACAGAAGTAACCTTTTTAATAAAAATAGTCAACGATGCTAACTGTTAAAATACCAGTGATAAAAGAATAGTAGCATACGGTAATTTATGGTATTTTACTGTAGTATGCGGTACTCTACAGTAGCACACGGTATTGCACAGTGTCTCGTATTATTGACACCGTAACTGTTACGCATCATTTCATCAATAATTGCCACTGCATAATATTTTATATTATCAATTCAATTATTGTTGCTACACAGTATTTTGCATTATTGATTCAATAATTGTCATTACACTGTATTTCATATCATCGAGTCAATAATTTTTGGTGCACTGTAGTTTAAAATTATTGAATCTAATAATTGTCACAGTAGCAAATACACTATAATTTATATTATTAAATTAATAAAAATATGTAACGTGTTTCTTACATTATTGTGGTAACATTATTTTATATGTTGGACTCACAGGAAGAATAAATAAATAAATAAATAAATAAGAAAATAATTAATTTCACTATTTGAAATAGTAACGTGAATAGTGACGTGAATAGTAACGTGAATAGTGACGTGAATAGTAAGAAAACATGTGGGGTAGGGTGGGGCCCACTGGAAGAAAATTTTCTCAGAAACGTGCTGAAGAAAAATTTTCGCGCAGCCCGCGTGTTGCTGCTGAATTCAGTATTGGCGTACAGCCACCTACCACGCATAGTAACTTCTTTTCTCCTATAAATAGCTTGCTCAGCTGAATAGAAAAATCACACCTAAAACATATAATTTTTCTATAAGAATTTTATGAGTTTTCTCTGAGAATAGTAAGGTTATTTTGAGTGTTTGAAAGCTAAAAGGAGTGCAGAAAATTTTCAAGTAAGTCTTTTATTAAAGAGTAGTAATTTCATAAATTTCTATTTTTCACGGTATTCATAAATCTTCCTTTAGAAGACTCTTCTATTTGAAGATTCATTTTTAAAAGCTTTCTTTGGAAGATTTATTTTGAAATATTATTTTAAAAACTATTCTAAAGTTATTATATTATACTACAAAAATTATGTTAAATATATATAATTTTGATAGTTCATAATATACGAGTTATCATACACTTTGAAATTTATATGTGGTAATTACTAATTTATATTATAAATATATAGGTTGATCAACCTCATTTAAATCAATATCCAGTCACGTGTTAAGGTAAGGAATACCATTCATTTCAAACTCTTAAATTTACTGTGGTAAGGAATATTATTCTTTTCACACTCTTAAATTTACTGTGGTAAGGAATATCATATTCTTTCATCTTCTATTATTTAAACTTACTACGGTAAGGAATATTATTCTTTTCACACTCTTAAATTTACTGTGGTAAGGAATATCATATTCTTTCATCTTCTATTATTTAAACTTACTACGGTAAGGGGTATCACTCTTTTCATCATCATAAATGGATATTATTTTCTTTCTTACTTGAAGGGATTATCATTCTTTGATTCTCGAAAATAATATCGTTTCTTTCTTGTGCCATTTATTTCCATGTATTAAATTGTGGGAATAACCTTACGGCGCGGTTTACCGCCTGTTGGTGAATAACCTTTTGTATTCATTCCTTATTAATCTTTGAGAATAACCTTACGGTGCGGATTATCGCCTGTTTGGTGAATAACTCTTCGTGTTCAAATTCTATTAAATTGTGGGAATAACCTTACGGTGCGGATTACGCCTGTTTGGTGAATAACTATTCGTATTCAAATTGATGGGAATAACCTTACGGTGCGGATTATCGCCTGTTGGTGAATAACCCTTTTTATTTGTCTCGTGTGGAAATAATTTGTCTACACGAATTATCACATGACACTTTTATTCCATATTCGTAAGTGATATCATTTTCCTTTATACTCATAAGGGATACCATCTTTTTCATCTTCCATTATTCAAACTTACTATGGTAAGGGATATTAATTCCCTTCACCTTTTGTTAATCAAACCTGCTACGGTAAGGGATATTATTTTCTTTCATACACCTAAATCGAAACTTATTATGGAACTATTGCTTCTATAATTCCTGAAAATATTATATGTTCCATAATAGTTGAACTTCATTATTTCAACTGAACCTTCCTATTTACGTGAACCTTTCTATTGAACTGTAACCGTTATTCTGAACTGTGGATCTTGAATATCATTTTTAAATTTCACTCCACATCATGTTGGCAATTTGGACATTATTTGAATCTGCACAAAGTAAACTTCTGATACTTATTGTTTATCCTGTTCTTCTGTTCATCATTTGTATCACTGTTATTTGTATTAATCATCAAGAATCAAGCTGTTGTGAATATCTGTGGCCGGGGGCACAGATGTGATATAATTGTTGAACAGGTGATAGGTTAAAGGCGATATACTAGGTTAAAGGCGATACATCTGTTCGGTGTCTTTTATGGCACGTGGTGAATGTTCTCTTTGGCCCGTAGTGCAAAGATGAACTGTTGGTTGGTATGATTATGACCAAAGGCTGAATCTGGTATAATCATGACCGTTGGTGCTTTATTGAATATCTTTGGCCCGTAGTGCAAAGATGAACTGTTGATTGGTATGATTATTACCAAAGGCTGAATCTGGTATAATCATGACCGTTGGTGTTATATTAAATGTCTTTGGCCCGTAGTGCAAATATGAACTGTTGATCTGCATGATTATGATCAGGAACTGTGAATTTTTATTATCATGACTAATGGTATTTCAGATGATAAAAGTTGATGATATTTTTACAAAAAAGAGAAGCGAGTGGACATTATAGTCTGCATTATTCTTCTAATAGATTGCTCATTCCGCTGCTATTATTGATCTGAACGTTGTTTAAGAATTTAACTACAGTTTTTGATATAAACCTTGTAGTCTATTGTATTCTATCAAGAACTCAACTGTTGAAGGCTAATGATAAATTATTCGTCATTATCTTAGTCATGATATTTCTTACTGGGCTATTTGAGCTCACCCTTTCTTTTGTTCCATTATTTTTCAACAGGAGATGAAAACGTAACGGGGTCTAGCCGGGGAATGGAGTGAGGGTCCGTGGAATAACTATCATAGTCTTCACGTGTTGTAAAATAGTGTGGCAATAATAGTGAAGACTTAGTTGTGTATTATTATACACTGTATTGTTGTACGATGTACCTTGTTGTAATAATTTTGTTGTAGTCTTTTGACGACTCAAGTTTGGGCTGTGTGGGCTCAGATTTGGGGGCGTCACAATCACCCGCACTGTAATGTTTCCAATTCGGTCATTACCGGAGGACTGCTCCAACTTGGAGAAAGTCCACTACCAGAATGATTATGCATTCTCTGGTACTGCTCTTCGCAAATCGCTGGTGAATGGCTACTGTTCTTAGAGGGATCATTTAGAATCATGGATGAATCAATATCCTTTCTTAAATATGGTAGTACAGATTTTTCGGAGGTTGAACAGTTGTCCATGTTTTGCTTACCAACCAAAACCGTAGAATCATTGTGATAATTACACTTCTCTTGTTCCAAAATTGTAATATTAGTATCTGATAAGTGTTTTTATTCTGCGTTTGTAATATTGATTTTGTGTTTGGTTACCAACAACACTATGGAAATATACTTATGACTATTTTGGTTACCAACATAAACTAAAATGGTTACCTTTGTACGAAAGTTTGGCTACCAGCTACACCATATTCAAAAATAATTTTTATGAATATGACAACTGTTATGAATTGTTTTTATGACTATTTGGTTACCCATTAAAATTAAAATGGTTACCTTTGTATGAAGGTTTGTCTACCAACTGTTCTTAATTCTTTTATAATTTATTGGTAACCCAATAAAACTGAATTGGTTACCTTTGTATGAAGATTTGGCTACCAACTGTACTATGAGAAAAAAAAATTCTATAATAGATTTTTTATAATTAATTGGTAACCCAATAAAACTGAATTGGTTACCTTTGTATGAAGGTTTGACTACCAACTGCACTATGGAAAAAAAAATCTATAATCGATTTTTTTATAATTAGTTGGTAACCCAATAAAACTGAATTCGTTACCTTTATATGAAGGTTTGACTACCAACTGCACTATGAAAAAAATAATTATATAATAATTTTTTTATAATTACTTGGTAACCCAATAAAATTGAATTGGTTACCTTTGTGTAAAGGTTTGGCTACCAACTGCGGTATGAAAAAAAATTTGTATAATAGATTTTTTTTTATAATTAACTGGTAACTCAATAAAACTGAATTGGTTACATTTGTATGAAAGTTTGGCTACCAACTGCACTAAGGAAAAAAAATATTCTATAATAGATTTTTTATAATTAATTGATAACCAATAAAACTAAAATGGTTACCTTTATAT
The DNA here is from genome assembly GCA_947179155.2 of Hedera helix. Taxonomy (NCBI): domain Eukaryota; kingdom Viridiplantae; phylum Streptophyta; class Magnoliopsida; order Apiales; family Araliaceae; genus Hedera; species Hedera helix. Next base: position 33,790,682 of record OX359281.1, read on the forward strand.
AAAGGTTTGGCTACCAACTGCACTATGAAAAAAAATTAATATAATAGATTTTTAATAATTGTTTGGTAACCCAATAAAACTAAAATGGTAACATTTGTATATATTTTTTATAATTAATTGGTAACCCAATAAAATTGAATTGGTTACCACATCCCTTCCAAAATAAGTATATAATTCAGTTTTATTTTTCAATGCTAATTTAAGATATTTTTAAAATATAAAATTGGTGTTTATATATACATGTGTAAATTATATATATATATATACGGTATTCCATGTATATAGATTACTCCCGTCTCTACGCCCAAAAATGCAGAAAAGTTGGCGCATGGATTGAGATGTTTTCGACAGTTAACTGGAACATAACATGGCAAATCAAATTTGAATACAAAATGTTCAAAATTTGAATTCATTGAATATGGGTCAACAAAAGCTGGTAGAGTAATTATTCCCACAAAAATCGGTGCATATCACTTAAAAAACGGTAGAGTAATTACTAATTATGTAAATAAAATATTAAAAAGGTACTCATTTTGTAAATAAGTTTAGAATATACTTTTATTGTAATATTTTTTAAAAATATATTATAATATGTAAATCATCCTTAAAAAAACACAAACCCTTGTTCATCATCTTCAAATACTCAAACCACAACAAAATAAGAAAACAAATACATAATGTTCATCTTCAAATATCTAAACCCAACAACTAGAAAATTCAAGCCCAAGTATCCACATCTCTAAAATCTTAATCCAACACATGCATTATCAGATTTAAAACATGTTACCCAAATTCCTGAGATTCAGTCGTGATGATAAGGTAATATATATTACCTATGAATTGTGAGTGAATAAATATCCATATATTTAATCATATCCCATGGAAATTAAAAGAATAGAAAAGGGGGTTTGGGAAACATCTTCTAATTTGGTGTGCATATTTACGAACCAAAGAGAGAGAAACGAAAAAAGTTAAAGATAGAGAAAATAATACCTACAGATTTTGATCCTTGGCGGAGGATAACATAATTGGTCCTCAAGGACCTAGACGGTAAATTGTGATGAATACCGGATCTGGTCGTTCTCAACAACGACAGCAGCAGATCTGGTGGTAACAACGGTGGTGTGAGGTAATAAAAACTGGAGTCTTGTACATACTTCATCTTTTCTTCTTCTTTGTTTTCTAAAGATATATTCTTCTTCTTTTTGTTTTCTAAAAATCAATTCTTTTTGAATTTTGGGATTGGTTTGGGATACCTCATTGTTGGGATCATCTTGTTAATCTTATTCAATATTCACGGATTGATCATAAGACCTCTAACATTACTAAACTCTGTCTTGCAACTGTGGTGTATAAATTATGAATTGAAAGAAATAGAAGGCTTCATGGAGATCATCCAATCGCTGCGGTTATTCTAGCGAAAGAATGCATTAGAACGGTTAAATTAATGTAGGTCGGCTTCAGTTGTGAAGTTCAGGATCAGTGTTGAAAAATATCCACACCTTCCGGTATGGCAATTGTAGATTATGTTTGCTTTTTTGCTTTCTATAGTTTTGGCATCATCTGGTATGCCATGTGATGCGGGAGCTATAGCAGTCCTGGGATAAGTCCCTAGCTTGTACTTGTTTTTTTTTTCCCAGTAATATAATCATTCAAATTAGCAACCAAAAAAAAAATCAATTCTTTTTTTCCCCCTAAAAATCAATTCTTTCCTTTGTAAGGGGTGAATTGATTCTGCTTCTGTCCTCTAATTTTTCTTTTTTAATTTTTAATTATTATTTTAAAATTTTGTCTTGTCCATATCATATTTTTTTAGTTTTATACGATTAAATTATGATAAGTTTTTAAAAAATTTACTTTTACTTTAAAATTTTGTCTTGTCCATGTCATATTTGTTTAGTTTTATACGGTCAAAATATGATACACTGATAGTCAAATACGATAAGCTTAAGTTAATTTGGGATTAATTGTATTTAGAAGTACTTAATTTTTTAATAAAGTTACACCATATTTGAATACGTTCAAATCTGGTTACTGGGAAGGTCGGGTATTCCAGCCCATTTTAACCAAAATTTAAATTTGAAAAAAACATTGTATAAAATTAAGTAGTTAATGAATGAATGTGTATGCTAATTACTTTAAGAGTCGAATTATAAAGAGTGTAAAATTTGTTGTAACAAAAGTATACTTTGCCCTGTATAGATACACACATTGGTATTAGTGAGAGGATCCACCATTAACTTTTCTCATTATATATATATATATATATATATATATATATATATATATATATATATATATATATATTCAAGTACCATTATCAGCCAATACCGTCATATCTATCAATATTTTTAATTGAGAGGGTACCTTAATTAATATTTATATATGGTTTAAACAAACTCTCTAGCCTCCAAAACATCAAACTTAAATTTTGGGAGCTAGGATCTCTTTTTTCTTTTGAAGAGACTCTCCCTTTGATCTTTTAACTATTTTTAATTTATTAGTTGGTTGTTATTTTATGAGATTTTAATTTCTCCTAATTTAGAATTGGATCTCTCATTTTTACTCCACTCTTTTGAGAATCAATTATTCTCCTTTTTGAAAGTTTAATTCTCTATATGTAAAGAGTTCATTTCAATTACGGTGACTAGGTGACTGCAAATATGTCGATAGTTGTTTCTTGATTGATTTTTTGATTTTATGCTTATATTATGGAAGTTTGTAATTTAATTTTTTTTTTAAAGAAATTAGGTATTTTTTAAATTTTATCATACATTTAATTTATATCTTTATAATTAAATAAATTTGTTCCCAGAATTTACTTTAAAAAAACAAAAGAAAAACATGCGCTTTGATTTGATGATTTTGTCCCTCCTTTTAGGCATACCAGCCTACTAATAGGGAATAAAATCTTTAAATCCCACCAAATTTAAGGAATATAAAGAACTAAAAAGGTACCTATGAACAAAGAGTTTGTTTGTTTACATGACAGAGATCATTTCTTTAGTGTTTAACAATGCGTTTCCAGTTGAAATTGCATTTGAAAATTTAGAATTTTATTAGGCTACTATCAACTTATGTAATTAAAAATAAAATTCTTGTTTGGCTAGAATTATAGCGCTTACAGTTAAAATATTACAAAATAACTAAAAAGGGCATGAATAATGTTTAAATAGTTCATAATATTCTTCATTATATTAATTATAATGAAATAAATCAAAAGCAATTTTTAATTTTAAAATATCTTAAATTCATTTTAAAAAGTAAGTAATACTCTTATATTTTAGATCAACACGAACACAATAATCACATAACCATTTACATATATGATTTACAAAAAAAAAATTCATATAATTATATAAGAGTGATAATTTAAATTATTTTTCTTCCACTTTTTTTTCTTCACTACAAATTTTATACACCATATTTTCACACCATAATATTTTTACATAACAATCTTTCTATACCACAATTTTTCTTTTTTACTCCTTATCCAGATATCATCACCCTACTCAATTACTAACCCATTTTTTTATTCTCTTCCCCTTCTTTGGTCTTTGCCCCCTCCTTTTCGGTCTCTACAGACTACACGTGCCTTTTCTTCCTCTTCGTTCCATTTCGTTCCATCTCTGTAATACAACAAATTAAATATTCAATCCTTTATCTAAGATGGGTGGAAGATTTGAAGATACGCAGGAAGATTTGAAGTCACGAGGAAGATAAATTTTATTTAATTCTTAGGTTTCCAAGTAATGAATGCCTTTAAATCAAGCAAGAATAAACAAAATAATTAAGGTGTATAATTCGTCAATTTTAGCTGGGTATGTGAAGGTCAACTGTTGTGGTTTTGTGATGAGGGAGTGATTTCAGCTTGGTATTTCATCAATTGAGGGGGAAAAGAGGGGCAACAAAATATGTAGCTGGCATTGAAAACCTACGTACGTTTTGGTTCTTAAACGCAACCACAAAAAAATCTTGCGTCGCATTTCGGTTCTTAAAGGCACTTGCCAACACCTGAGTTTCTGCTTTTGAACTGCCGGCGTTTAGTTTGCCGAACAAGAATATTGTTGCGTTTGCAGCCCAGACGCAATAAATGCGGCGTTTAGATAGTAACTAAACAAGTACTAAATGACACACGTTTTACACAATTACTCACCAAATAAGGGTCCTAATTAATATTTGAGAGGATATTACTACATATATAAAAATCAAATACTACATCAATCTTGATCGTTAAAAAGTGAGTCTATTTCCGTGTCAGACTCCTCTTTTTAATAATTTAGATGCATTTTATGTTATATTTTATCATTAATTTTTGTTAACTTATTTTTTTCTAGTTTGAAAACACGCTATACATTTACCGTTGCAGTACTTAAGATATACGTATAATTAAACTTATTCATAACTCATTCCAGTTGAATGTGTTAGAATATTTTATTTCCTAATGTGACCTCTACTATTTATGTATTTATTGGGCTTACATATTGTATTAATTTAATTACTTTATTTATGGGTTTGGTAATTATATGACACATAAGTAATATTACTAATAGTATTTGGCATAATGGGCTCTAGGGTTTCATAATCTTGATGGACGATTTTGACCCTTAGCTATTCTATAAATAAAACAGTTAGGGTTTGGTCCCAATTGTCGTCTCAAGAATTTTTATACACACCCACATATCCATCTTAAGATTGAGAAAGACAATTGAAGATATCCACCCTTTAGCGCAACGAATACGTAATATATACGAGATGTCTTCTCTCAATTCATGTAAGTACTTATTATTATGATTCATTAATTTATGTTTATTCTATAAAATAGCACGATCCATTAATAATTATTTTAACATTTGGTATCAAGAGCATGGTTATGTTATTGCATAGAATAAATTAATTATGATGTTATGCTAGAAATTTTGTTTCCGTTAGTTTATAGCGATCATGATTTCGCGCGTTGCATAAGTATTCTGTCAATGAATGAATTCTGATTCTATGTATTCAAGATGTTACTTTAATGTGTTCCTGCAATAGTTTCCTGCAATAGTTCATGTTATCAATTGACAATTAATATGAAGGTTTGTTTCATGTATTCTTATTATGTCATAATAATATAATTTATTTATTTATTTTTTGTGAATGTTCCGTAGAAAGCATGTTTCAGTTTTCTTTATTAATCAATGTTCCGTATAAAGCATGACCCATCATATTAATCAATATTCCGTATAAAGCATGTTCAATCATATTAATCAATGTTCCGGTTTTCTTTATTTGATTTTGTGAAACTAACGTGATATGGATTTACATGCTAATTGAATATGCTTAAGGATTTCATACTAATTCATTATGCTGATGACATGACTTTATATATTTAATTTAGAATTTATGTGAATATTTTATAATTTATTCATGTTCATAATTATGTATCTTAATAAAGATTTTGGAACATGAAATATTATTGGGGCTTTTAAGTTGTTACATATAAATTATAAATAATGTTAATTTTCAAACTTGATTATTATGTTATAAATTTAATTTTTATGAAAATTGAGTTTGATCATAATAATTTACATGCATGCGTGACTCTTTTCTTGTTAAAATTAATAATCAGCCCAACGGAGGGTTATTAATTAAAACAATTAAAGATTAAGAAAGGTCACATAATGTTACATTTAATAGATGAAGTTTTAATTTTACCCAACGGAAAATTAGAATTAGAATTTATTAAATGGAATTTTATTGCATAAGTAATATGTTTATTTCGTTTCTGCCCAACGGTGATGCGTGAATAAATGTGTTGTGCATTATTTTATGGGGATGTTATTAGCATATTATTAATTGGACCAACGAAAGATTGATAATTATGCATCAACTTCTCATTAAAATCTATTTTGGGTGTCATAAATAGATTTTATATAACTAACTGCTTGCCCTACAGTTGGTTTTTTATTATGATTAATTATTAATTATCGTTGTACATTGTGGATTTCTTTTAGTTTTTTGTAAGCATACTTATGAGCTTGATCATGTTTCAGCATTGACTCCTACTACTATTTCTGGATATCTCTCTGGAATTGAAGCCTTGAATGAGACTAATTTTGCTGTTTGGAAAGAGCAAGTGAAAATTGTTCTCGGCGTTATGGATTTGGACTATGCATTACGAGTGGATCCTCCTGCTCCACTTACAGCTACAAGCTCAAATGACCAAAAAGCTATTTATGAAAAGTGGGAGCGATCCAACCGCATGTCCCTTATGATTATGAAAAACTCTATCACGATAGTCATTCGATGAGCCATTCCTGACTCTGAGAATGCCAAAGAGTACTTAGCATCAGTCGAGTAACAATTTAAGGGATCTTCTAAAACTCATGCAAGTACCCTTATTTTAAAAATGCTCACCAGCAGGTATGATGGGGTTAGTGGAGTGCGCGAGCACATTATGATGATGAATGATACTGCCTTTAAATTAAAGGGTATGGACATGGAGATTTCTTAGGGTTTTCTCGTTCACTTCATTATGACTTCTCTTCCTGCACAGTTTGATCCATTTAAGATCAATTATAACACGCAGAAAGAAAAGTGGAAGATGAGCGAGTTGATCGCCATGTGCGTACAAGAGGAAGAAAGGCTTAAGATTGAAAAACCTAATATTGCTCATCTGACTACCACTGGATTCCATAAGAAGAAGGCCCATAAAAATGGCAAAGGTTTTAAAAATAAAGATAAGCCAATTTCTACCAAAACAAATAAGGCAAATTATTCAGGTAACAAATCTGAGGCTGGTCCTAAATGTCACTTCTGTAAGAAGCAAGGACATATTCAGAAAGACTGCCCTAAGTTTAGATAATGGCTTGAAAAGAAAGGTATGTCTTTTAATTATGTGACTTATGAATCTTTTCTAATTGACGTTCCTTCTAATACATGGTGGCTTGACACTGGTTCTATGGTTCACATTACTAATTCATTGCAGGGATTCCTTTCAAAGAAGACACTCCAAAAGGAGGAAAGAACCATTAAAGTTGGCAATGGAGAGTCTATACAAGTTAAAGCTGTAGGAACTCTTCCTTTAGTTTTGGAGAGTGGTTTCATCTTGTATTTATATGATACTCTTTATGTTCCCAGTATGACACGGAATTTAATTTCTGTATCTAAACTTGACGTTAATGGTTTTTCGTTTAAGTTTGGGAATAATAAAATAATTATTTATCATTGCTCTCATGTTGTTGGTTCTGGCACTTTAGAGGGAAACCACTATAAGTTAAATTTGGATAATGTCTTTGCTGAATCCTTATTAACAATGAATGTGACAGAAAATACCTATAAAAGCGAAAATAAGAGAAAACTAGATAATGAGAATTCTTCAAAATTGTGGCATCAACGTTTAGGCCATATCTCAAAAGACAGAATGCAACGTCTTATAAAAGATGGAATTCTTCATTCACTAGATTTCTCTAACTTTGACCATTGTATTGAATGTATAAAAGGAAAATTTGTGAAAGGTAGTAAGAAATGAGCCACTAGAAGTGGTGCACTCCTTGAGGTGGTTCACACTGACATATGTGGACCATTTTCTCCTGGAATTGGTGGACACAAATCTTTCATTACGTTTATTAATGACTATTCTCGCTATACTTATGTTTACCTGATTAATGAAAAATCTGAGTCACTAAATATGTTTAAAATTTTTAAGGCTGAAGTTGAAAATCAACTTGACCGAAAAATTAAAGTAGTGAGATCAGATAGAGGCGGAGAGTATTATGGTAAACACTCCGACACAGGTCATAGTCCTGGTCCATTTGTCTTATTTTGTCAAGAAAATGGAATCGTTACTCAATATACAATGCCTGGTACACCGCAGCAAAATGGTGTAGCTGAGAGGCGAAATCGTACCCTTATGGATATGGTACGTAATATGTTATGCAATTCCAGCTTACCTATATTTTTGTGGACTGAGGCATTAAAGACGGTTGTTCATATTTTAAACCGGGTTCCTAGCAAATCTGTCCCTAAGACTCCTTATAAAATTTGGGCAGGTAGGAAACCTAGTTTAAAATACTTACGGGTATGGGGCTGTCCGGCCGAGGCTAAAATTTTTAATCCACAGATAAAGAAACTTGACTCTAAAATCATTAGTTGTCATTTTATTGAATATCCTGAGAGATCTAAGGGTTTTCGTTTTTATTGTCCCTCACATACTACTAGAATTGTTGAGACTAGGCATGCAGAGTTTTTAGAGAATGGCGATTTAAGTAGGAGTGGTGAGCCTAGAAAAATTGATCTTGAAGAAAATGGAATTTATGTTCCTTATCCTGTAATTCAAGAGGATGAGGTGAATGATGCTCCTGAGATAGCTGAGCCACCACCTAATGTTGAACCCCACATTATTGAAAATCATATTCCTGAAGTTGTGCAGCCTTTACGTAGGTCCGAAAGACCCAGAAAGCCTGTTAATTTTGATGATTTTATAACATATCTTAATGAGATTGACTATGATTCAAGTAAGATTAATGATCCTATTTCCTATAAAGAGGCTATTACGACTGTTCAATCAACTCAATGGCTTGATGCCATGAATGATGAGTTGAAATCAATGGAGCTTAATAACGTTTGGGATCTTGAAGAATTACCAACAGGTGGTGTTAAACCTGTTGGTTGTAAGTGGGTCTATAAGACCAAATTAGATCCTAAAGGGAACGTTGAAATATATAAAGCTCGATTGGTTGCCAAGGGTTTCACTCAAAAGGAAGGTGTGGATTATAATGAAACTTTCTCTCCAGTATCAAGGAAAGATTCATTTAGAATAGTCATGGCTCTAGTAGCTTATTATGATTTGGAGTTACATCAAATGGATGTTAAAACTGCATTCCTTAATGGTGACTTGCATGAGAATGTCTATATGACACAACCAGAAGGTTTTCTGGTTAAAGGCAAGGAACATATGGTATGTAGACTAAAGAAATCCATCTATGGGTTAAAACAGGCCTCTCGACAATGGTATCTTAAGTTTCATGAGGTGATGAGTAATTTTGATTTTAAGAAAAATATAGTAGATCAATGCATATACTTGAAGGTCAGTGGGAGTAAATTTGTTATTCTTGTTTTGTATGTTGATGATATACTACTTGCAAGTAATAACTCAGACATGTTGTATGAGACAAAACGTTTTCTTTCTGAAAATTTTGATATGAAGGATCTCGGTGAAGCTTCTTATGTCATAGGTATTGAAATTCATCGAGATAGGTCTCGCGGGATATTAGGATTATCCCAAAAAGCTTATATTGACAAAGTTCTTAACAAATACAACATGCAAAATTGCTCCCCTACTGTTGCCCCTGTTGTTAAGGGTGACAAATTTGGCTCATATCAATGTCCTAAGAATCAGTTGGAACGTGATCAAATGAATCTTATTCCTTATGCTTCTGTGGTTGGGAGTCTTATGTATGCTCAAGTTTGTACTCGTCCTGATATATCGTATATAACTGGTATGCTTGGACGTTACCAATCAAATCCAGGTTTGGATCACTGGAAAGCAGCTAAAAAGGTGTTACGCTACTTACAGGGTACTAAGGATTTTATGTTTACATTCAGAAAAACAGATAACCTTGAAGTTGTTGGTTATTCTGATTCTGATTTTGCTAAGTGTAAAGACGAAAAGAAATCTACATCAGGGTACATTTTTATGTTTTCAGGATGCCCTATTTCGTGGAGAAGTCATAAGCAAGAGTTAACTATCACTTCCACGATGATGGCAGAATATGTGGCTTGTTATCATGCTACTTGTCACGCCATATTGTTGAGGAATCTTATTTCAGGACTTAAGATTGTAGATTCCATTTCAAGGTCATTGAAAATATTTTGCGATAATAATTCTGCTGTTAGTTTTTCCAACAGCACAAGTTCGAGTGGTGCTGGACTGTACCTTGACACTAAGTACTTATTCGTCAGGGAAAGAGTTGAAGATCAAAATATTGTCATGAAGTATATTAGTACGCATGATATGTTAGCGGATCCACTTACGAAAGGCTTACCACCCAAACTCTTTTTAGAACATGTTGCCGGCATGGGTTTAACTGGTAGTCTTAATTAGTAAGTTACTTTGATGTAAGACAACTTAATTTTGAGCTCGTTGTTTTGACTTCACATTACGTTTATGGTTTGTTATTCTCTTTATTGTGCACACTTGAGAACTTATGAGCAAACAGTTATGTTTGGACCATATGAATGAGTTTAAATTATTACCACTTATGTAAACTCTATTCATACCTGTTATGCTTAATGTTAATCCTTGTTTTAATTAAAGTACTAGTTATGTAACTAATGGGGATCTTGTGTTAATTGTGACACAAAGATTGTATTAATTCGTATTGGTGCTTTTGTTTGAACAGGATGTAGTTATTAAATTAATGCTTGGCCAAATTAATGATTGTAAGCATTATGTTTTGTATATAAAGAGTATTTCGGCCAAGTGGGAGAATGTTAGAATATTTTATTTCCTAATGTGGCCTCTACTATTTATGTATTTATTGGGCTTACATATTGTATTAATTTAATTACTTTATTTATGGGTTTGGTAATTATATGATCCATAAGTAATATTACTAATAGTATTTGGCATAATAGGCCATAGGGTTTCATAATCTTGATGGACGATTTTGACCCTTAGCTATTCTATAAATAAAACAGTTAGGGTTTGGTCCCAATTGTCGTCTCAAGAATTTTTATACACACCCATATATCCATCTTAAGATTGAGAGAGACAATTGAAGACCTCCACCCTTTAGCGCAACGAATACGTAATATATACGAGATGTCTTCTCTCAATTCATGTAAATACTTATTATTATGATTCATTAATTTATGTTTATTCTATGAAATAACACGATCCATTAATAATTATTTTAACAAAATGTTTATGACTCGAACTCAGAATTGATTCAACATCAACATTTCTAGCTAGGGGAAAAAATAAAAGAGAAGAACAAAAGGTATTATTGAAGAAGAAAAAATGCATCACTAAATGCATCGATAATACTACTAGAAAAAGAGGATATTACGAATGACGTATCCCTAATTCTTGGAATGAAGAAGTAAAAACGAAAACAATTGACAATATTATCATACCGGTACAACGAGGGACAGTTTGTCACTGGCGAGGGAAACAAGACATGTCCGAAGGGTGAAGACAGTCGCTCTTTCTCATAGAGTGAGCTAGGGTAGCAGAGACCGGAGTTGTGGAGGAGGTGGAGACGGGCAGAATTTGTGCTGCCAGAGACGAGAGTTGGGAGGAGAGAAGGAGAATGGAGTGCCACGGCAATAGGAAAGATGAGACGAGAGAGCAATTAGATTTTAAAAATACTATTAATCATGTTTAAATTTTATAATTAATAATATTTTTTAATTAATTTATAATATTCATAATTGTATGTATTCATATAAATTAAATGAATTCATATCAATTTTAAATTTAAAAATATTTGAAATTAATTTTAAAAAAAGTCAATATTAATCTTATAAAAAATTAAAATGTTTACTCATTTATTTATCTTCTTTTTTTTCGTTTAAATAGAGAAACTTGTATAAATAAAATTTATATTGTTTCATCAATAATTTATAATTATACCATGTAACTCAGTTGGGTAGTTATTTAAAGTTATGAGGTTGAGGTTTGTTATTCAAATTTTTCTATAATAGACAGTTTATTTTATATTAATTAATAAAAAGGAACACAATATCCAAAATAGACTAAATGTAAAGTTGGTTAATTTTGCATTTTACTCATTCTCAGTAGCCAAACGGGTGAAGATGTTAGCATCAATAGGCTATGGTTCTTCTTTTTTCTCAAACCATAGTCATCTGGGAGTCGATTTTGGGAATTTTTTGTTTTTGATTTGGGAGTTGCAGGGCGGTTTTAGGTTGTATCTACCAACTATTTGGGATGGTGCTTTAGCTGTGATGATGCTCGACGATGGTGGTATGGGTGACGGTGTTTGACGGGCTGCTTGCTTTTGAGAAGGATATTTGATTTTTTAGCAGCAATTTGGTTACTTTTAATAGTTTTGCAAACAATGGAAGTAATGGTAGTGTGGGGCGTCGGGGTTGGTTTGGTGGTGGTGTTTCAATGATTTGAGATTTTTTTATGAAGAAGTTGTGGCGTGAGGCAAAGTGGTTGACGATTTGAATTTTTTTATGGGTTTGAGGGTTTTACTACTCCTAGATTTGATAGTTGAGGTAGATGGGTATGTATTTTTGTTAAAATATAGTTCTACTTATTTTGTAATTTATTTTTTTATTCTAGTTTGCTCTAATTTGTTTATTTTAATATGGTTTATAATTTGTTTTCTGCTTTTTTTATTTATTTATATGTTTTTTTTTTATGTTTTCTAAAAAAAATTGTTTTATTTTTTAAAAAAAAAATCATATTCAATTAAGTTTTGATTGGGTTTTAATAATTTTCATTTCGTGTATGTGTTTTAATTTAATTTATAAGTATATAGATAGCTACATTTTTGCCCTCTAAATTTGTTGTGTCAATATTTAATTAAGCATTTAATTTTTTTAATAAAGTCAAATCATATTTAAATATAGTCAAACTGTATGAAATCATTTAAGTTCATCGAATTGTCGGTCAATTGTCGGTCAAGTTAGGTATTTCGACTAATTTTAGCAAAAAAATTAATTTGGTAGGAACATTGTATACAATTCCGTTATTGATGTAACATATATATGAGCCCAATTAATTTAAGAACTAAATTATAAATAGGATATAATTTCATGTAATATAAGTGTATTTAACCAAAAAAAAAAAAAAAAAACCTCGCATCCTTAGTCCTGGTTTTATTTCAAAGAAACACCATCCCAGATGAACATTGTTCATCACAATTTTACTTCACCATACTTATTTCACTCAAAAGGGATGGAGCTCATCTGTGACGGATGGCTCATTGTGGATATCGATATTTGAGATGGATGTTGTTTGTCACAAAAAGATCCGTCTCAAATTCTCAATTTTTTAATAGTGTAATATATCACGCAAGTTAACGAATGATACCTTCTAAAAATATGTAAAATTCATCGTTAAAAAATCTCCATAGGTTTTTATGTATGTAATTATATTTGAGTAAACACCTCATAAATTTTGTATAATATTATTCGTAGTCTTAAAGTTTAATATATTTCAAATTTTATCTTTATATTTTTATTTATAAAAATGAAAGTAGATAAAATAATAACGTCAGAATTCCTGAGGACTTGGCAAAAACTGTCTAGATACCGTTGAGTAGGCCTAGGTGTTTAAAAGATTCCCTCAACCAAACATCTAGATTCGTTTAAAATTTTTAAACATTATTAATAACTCTAATTAAACAACTAACAATTGTTTATTTAGATAACAATAATTCTCATAAAAAAATATTCAAGTGGTGTGCCAAGATAAGCACGATCCACATAATCAATAATTGCCTTATTCTAGCTCCTTTTTTGCCATCAAACTTACTAGTAAATTTACCAACCACCAAAACTATCACATTATTATAACTATCATTGTTACATGAAATTTATCATCCTTTTCGATATTCTTTGGTTGATTATATCCACCTCTTCTTCCACCCTAATAATCACGGTCTAGTGTCAACCAAACACCACCGTGTAAATAATTTATTTATTAATTATATTATTTATAACATTTCAATTCACTTTTTTTCAAAAAAAATAACTTATTGTCCATCTCCAACAAAAATTTTCTTTATTTTGGGAAATAAATTAAAGTTATGAAGTTATTCACTCCCTTCGTTTATGAAAAACTAGCTAAGTTTGATCATTTTGGTCAAATTAACTAATTTTAGAATTCAAAATTAAACATATTTATTTAAATTTTTAAACTCATAAAATTCAAAATTAGTAGTAAATATGATATAATTTTTTATGATTATAATTTCTTTACCTATATTTATAAGAAGATAGAGTAAACTTAGGGGTTGCAGGAACTGCGAACTATTGCACGTTGTTGGTGTGATACTTTTTTATATAGGGATGCAAAACGTTGTCATTATATAACTGTTAAATTTTTATTTTTCTTTTTAATGCAAATTATAGTTGCATCACCGTTTACAATCACCGCTATATGACCACCAGCACCACCAAAAATTAAAGATCCATCACCATGCACCACCAAAAAGTACAGATCCACAACTATTCACCATCATTCATGCACCGCAACCTCACAAAAATCACACCACCAATAGATCAAACTACCACCATAGTTAGATCCACAGGATCTACCACTAACAAATAGACTAACCAACTACCATCACTGTAATACCTCAGTTTGACATTGGTTAATATAAGATATTTAGATATATATATATATATATATATATATATATATATATATATATATATATATATATATATATATATAAATTCAAGTTATTATCATTAATACCTTCAATTATGATATTTTAGGTAAACTTGTGATAGGATAAGATAATCCTAGAAGATACTATAGAGAAAACACAACCGCACCCAATTATATGTGGACATCGCACCTTCCTATTTCACTAGATTTTTATTACAAAATTAACTAATTTAAATATTAAAAAAAATCAAATTAAGTCAATTTTTGAATTTTGCAAAATGTATGGAAGTGGAACTATTATAAACAATCGATTAATATAGTTTTGGGCCAAATTATGGCTCGGGGGATGAAGGGGTTGCACTATATATGGTTAAGGCTGTAAATTAAATTAAACAGTTCGGGCTCGACTCGAATTCATTAATAATATGATCTAAATTTGAGTACAAAAAATAGTTCGAATAAAAATACGAGTATAATCTGAATAAGGTTATACTCGACTCGTTTAGAATTCAAACTACTCAAATTTTTAATCATGATCCGTTACATAATCGATTGATACATATTCGAATAGATACTCGATACATTTTCTTATAATATATACACAATTAAACAAAATTTAAATAATTAGTTATTATTTTTAATTTAATTATAATTTTATATATTTAAAGTGTAATTATAATTATATTTTTTTATTTCTAAGTAAAATAATAAATTCAATTAATAATTATATGTATTATAAAACTAGTTACTATGTAGATACTCGAATTCGAGTTTAAATTTAAAGTTTGCGAGTAGTTTGAATATAATTCGATTCGAGTTGAATTGAATTCGAGTAACGAAAATTCGAGTCGAATTTGAGTAAAATTTTTCAAATATAGTTCGTATCCAAATCGAATTCGAGTATAAATTTAACCTTATGAATCATATCTGAACAATTTAAAATTCGGATCAATTCGACTCATTTACAATCTTATATATGGTGATAGTATATGTACGGGCTAAAAAAAAACCAGAGTCAAAACGCACCGGAACCAAAATCCCCAGACCGAGCCTTACTCGACAGCGACTCAGTGGTGAGCTAAGAGAAATATATATATATATATATATATAGAGAGAGAGAGAGAGAAAGATAAGCTGATTAGAATCCAAAATCAAATCATTCACCTCCGATCAAAATCCACACTTTCCTCTCCTAAATTCGTCCGGCCAATTGTGAGGTTGCCGAAATGCATGATCATTCTAATCTCAGAACTCGTTGATATCACTTCGATTACAGCTTAGAGCAGTCCCATTTCTCGGTTTTTACCCGAAATTTTGTGTGCAAAAACCCTAATTGATTTTCTTCACCGATATGCTAAGGTAAAACCCTCTATGCCCCATCTTTTGTTTGCGGATTTGATCTCTGGTTATGTATTTACATGGTCCTTGTATGTGATTTGTTTGGCGAGTGTTTTTAATTGTTCTTTATTAGGTGTGTAATTTTTGCTTTTTCTTGGTTGAAGTCTTTTGGTTGATTGGAAATTTCGCCCTTGAATTTTGTCAGTTGAGCTTAGCTTTTGCTTATTTGCGGTGATATAATTGAACTAAATTGGAATTTTTGTCTTTCTCAGTCTCATCTATCAAAGTGTTGCTTGTACACAGAGACACAGTGAAATCAACTGCAATTTGCTTTTCATTTTGTATGTGTAAAATTGGGTTATTACTGCGTCTAATTCATCTTTTGACCATGTTATTAGCTGAGGTACTGATATGTACAGAGAAGAGGTTGGACAGTCATAGCTTTAATAGCAAACCTATTAGGTATAAATCTTACAAAAAAAGCGCGAGACAGATTCATGTTTCAAAATGCTGGTTTGTTTGGCCTACATGTTCAGGAAATAAGTTAATAGATATCCATTTAAAGAAGTGAAAACTAATTGTTTTGTGCTGACCATATGAGGACACAGACTTCCTCACCTCTTCTCGGCAATGTAGTTGCCTAGTTTCAGGAAGGGGAGGGGATTGTCTCACTTTCAGGACGCTACCATGTCTGTCATTCATATATGAAGGCCTCTTTCGAATGGATCAAACACATTTATATGAATTCATATAGGATGATGACTGGACTTTTTGATACTTGGGCCCTTCTGATGGATCTGACTTACAGCACAAATTCAAGAAACTGCTCAACAAAATTAATATTAATCAAGTTTTTTACATTAATTCCTTTCTTTCAAAGTAATGGTAACAATATTTTGGTGCCCCTTATCAAACATCACATGGCTTCAACGGTAAATTAAACCCATCATTTAAAGTATAAATAATTAAACTTGAAACAAGAACCCCCGTCGAAGACGACCGTTGACAATTATGGGATCTCGATAAAATATCATTAGAGTTTCTAGAAACTTGACATAATGGAAAATTAGTACAAAATGCATTTGTTTTAGTAAATCTCAACAAAAGCTTATGTCCCTAAGTCTAATTACTTAATATATTAACTAATACCTTAAGTGCTGATGCGTGATATTATCTAATACCCAATTAAATGCTATTGAGATTTCTGAAATGTCCACAAGTACCACATGAGGATGTGTTATTTTTTGTGAGGATTTGTGTTTAGTTGGTTAGTGGTGAGTTCTTTGAAACCAAGAAGGCTGTGGCAAAGCTTCATTGGCGCCAACAAGTCCTATCAACTCCACTAAACTTAGCCTCAACATAGCGCCTCTGTACCCTAGGCTAACCTTATACTTTTCATTTACTTTTATTTGTTCCTTTATTTTTTTCGTTTCCTTTTTCTTCTCTGGACTTTAAAATTTTCATCATTAGAGTTCGGTCTGACTACTTCTATTGATGTTGGGCTTCACGGGTGAGTTCCTTTACTCTGATATAAATCCTAGGTTTATATATAGCTGGAAGGTTCCACATTTTTTTATTACTGCCCTTCAGTTTGCATGGTTCTAAACGTCTATTGAAACAACAGTTACTCCGTCCTGTGGCCTTGGAAAGGATATAGTTTATTGGATTTTATTTAGTGCTTTTACTTAAGTACAGTCATCATCATATACATCCATGGGATCCATCCAGTGAGACTTTCATAGTTTCATATATGCATGACATGTATCCTAGGTATGATGCTTCATAGAAGTGTGGCAGTCCGTCTCCCTCTTCCCTTTACAGAACTAGGTTGCTACATTGTGGAGGAAAGACTAGGAGGTTGGCGCCGAATTATGATCATAACAAAATTCAAAACAACTTGTTTCGCTTCTTGTATTAAGGAATGAAGTCTATGGACAAAAGGATTCTCATTTACCTATCAGTTGAAGTTCTTCCACAATAATCCATGCATCGCCACAGTGCTCATTGAGTTCGTAGACAACTTTGGCTCACTCTCTGTTCACTATCAAAAACATACTCATATCTCTTGAACAATATCTGAAGTTATAAGCCATGATATCGGCAACCTTATATTTGGTTAAAAGACCTGCCCAAACTGCTAGTTAGATCAATTTTTTATTATATTTACTGCTCACAAGTTAGATTAACTTTGATGGTATATCATTCAAATTAATTTCTTTCTCCGCATATGTGGTTCTGTTCATAAGGTGTATTCCTTGATATGATATACTCCCTCCGTCCTAGGATAAAAGTCCTAGTTGACTTTTTGTGCATATTAAGAAAGATGATAAAATGACAAATATTTAAATTCTCATTTAATTGCATAGGTTTCTATACATGACTCCATAAATATGTATAGAGAATAGAAATATGACAATTAATACTAAGGATATTGTAGGCAAATTATTATAAAAAATAGATTATTTAAGGTAAGTAGATATTTAACTTGGGACTACCTAAAATAGTAATAAGGACTTTTATTCTAGGACGGAGAGAGTATTAAATTCTACTCTTTATGACCGTGTGTTTAATCATTTGATTTAGTATTATCCATCTCACTCATACTTTAGTCCTCTCTGAGTGTGTGCATGTGATTGTTAAAGTAAGTCATTCATGCTCTCTGTATAATTTATATATGATTAGTTTACTTGCTTTTTAGCTTACACAGCTTACAGCTATGACTGGTGATTTCCAACATTGTCATTTGCATATCTTTGGCTTTCCCAGTTGAATATATATTGTGTTTAGTGTAATCTGTAGATAGCAACACAAACAATGACAGGCCTTTAAAATAAATTGTCTATCAATTTCACATTCTTTTAGCTTCCGGCTTTTTTCCCCTTCCTGACAAGAGATATTTTACTGGTTGTTCAGATACTGAGATGAATAGAGAAGAATTTGGGAACGTCACGACTGTAAGAGCAAAACTAACTGGTCTAGTGGGTTTAAAAAATAATGGCCACAGAGAGGATGAAGGAGAATCCAAGCTTGAACCATTTGTGGGGTTAGAGTTTGATTCTGCAGACAATGCACAGGAGTTTTATAGTTTATATGCAACACAGTCAGGATTCAGAATCAGGATTGGTCAGCTTTATCGATCCAGGGTTGATGGGTCAGTCATTTCTCGAAGATTTGTTTGTTCAAAGGAGGGTTTCCAGACGAATTCAAGAACTGGTTGTCCAGCTTTCATTAGAGTACAAAAAAATGACTCAGGGAAGTGGATTCTCGCAAATATCAAAAAGGAACACAATCACGAGCTTGAACTTCCGGGTCAAATTCGTCCACCCCATATACAAAGGAAACCCCTTCCAGCTCCAAGATCAGCAGCAGTTGTGTCCACCAGAACCAGAATTAGATCATTCGAGGAGGATGCCCCATCTGGCGTAATTGATCTCAAACGTCTTAAAAGGGAAGAAGCTGAAGGAGAAGCTATTGTAGAAGTTAGCGGAGAACCATACAAAGGTCTTGAATTCAATTCTGCTAATGACGCGTATAAATATTACTATACATATGCGGCCAATGTGGGGTTCAAAGTTCGGATTGGTCAGTTATTTCGTTCAAAGAATGATGGTTCAATTACATCTCGAAGATTTGTTTGCTCGAAAGAAGGGCGTCAACACCCTTCAAGAGTAGGTTGCTCAGCATTCATGAGGATACAAAGACAAGAATCAGGAAAATGGGTGGTTGATCGTCTTCAAAAGGAACACAATCATGAATTTGACTCTCCAACAGACGCTAGTAGAAGAATTGCTGCTGCTCCAAAGGGATTATTTAGGGAAGAAGTAAGCAGTGGGTTAGAGAACTTGGATTTAATTGAAACAAATGGTGGTCTCAGCCTTGCCAAAAGAAGACGGCGAAGTAACATTGGAAGTGATTGTTATGATGTGCTTCTAGAGTATTTCCAGTCTCGGCAAGCGGAAGATATGGGATTCTTCTTTGCAGTGGAATCAGATGAGGGCAAATGCATGAGTATGTTTTGGGCTGATGGCCGATCTAGATTTTCTTGTTCTCAGTTCGGGGATGCCATTGTTTTTGATACAACATATAAGAGAGGCAGTTATTCTTTGCCATTTGCTTCATTTGTTGGGGTTAATCATCACAGGCAACCAGTTCTTCTTGGGTGTGCTTTAATTGCAGATGAATCGGAAGAATCCTTTACTTGGGTGTTTCAGGCATGGCTTAGGGCTTCGTCAGGGCGCCGCCCTTTGTCGATTATAGCTGATCAAGACAAGGTCATCCAACATTCAATTGCACAAGTTTTTCCTGGTACACATCATCGCTTTTCTGCATGGCAATTTATGGCGAAGGAACGGGAGAATTTGGGTGCAGTACTTTCCATGGATACTGAGTTCAAATATGAATATGAAACTTGCATTTCACAGAGTCAGACAGCAAATGAATTTGATTCTGCATGGAATATGCTTGTCAGTAAATACAACTTGAAGGAGAATGGTTGGTTGAAGGAAATGTACAGAATGCGTAAAAGCTGGGTTCCTTTGTATGTAAGGAGCACATTTTTTGCAGGCATCCCTGTGGATGGAAGCATGAAGCCATATTTTGGTACACTTTTGACTGCCCAAACACCCCTCAGTGAATTTGTTTTACGATATGAGAAAGGTCTTGAGCAACGTCGGGAGGAGGAAAGAAAAGAAGATTTCAATTCATTCAACTTGCAAGCAGTCCTGCACACGAAAGACCCCATAGAGGAACAATGTCGAAGGCTTTACACAATCATAATGTTCAAAGTATTTCAGAAAGAACTTCTAGAGTGTTATGGTTATGTTGGAATAAAGATAAACGTTGAAGGTGCCATTAGTAGATATTTGGTGCAGAAGTGTGGAAATGGAGATGAGAGGAACACTGTTGCCTTCAACGCATCCAATCTTAATATCAGTTGCAGCTGTAAGATGTTTGAGTTTGAAGGTGTGCTATGTAGACATGCATTGAAGGTTCTTCAAATAATGAATGTAAGAGAACTTCCATCTCGCTACATTTTACATCGATGGACCAAAAATGCCAAGTATGGTATTTTACGGGATATCGATTCGGGAGGTGGCTCTCAAGATTTCAAGGCATTGATGTTGTGGAGTTTAAGAGAAGAAGCCCGAGATTATATCGAGGCAGGGGCAGCATCTCTTGAAAGATACAAACTAGCCTTTGAGATCATGCAAGAGGGTAGAAGAAATCTTTGTTGGCAAAGCTAGGAAGAACCAAGGTCAGATACCCCTCCTTTTGACTTCTTACCTAGTCTCCCTTTTATGTTTTGTTGCTTCATTTCCAAAATCAGACATGTATCTGGTAATTGTGTTTCTATCTGTTGATCATTGATTTTCTACAAAGTCTACGGTTGGACTTAATTAGTGGGTCTAAACTCTAAAGGCACTGGATTAATCAAAGTCAAGGTAGAAGTACCATTTTTATCTGAGACTTATGCAAGCTGTACTTGTATGGTTATTTTCGCTTTGCACATGACAGCAAATTAGCTCAGATGGTTATTTTCTCTTTGCACATGACAGCAAATTAGTTTGCTTTAATTTTCAAGGTTCTTTTTTCTTATCTATTTAGGAGCCAAAGATACCTTACATTAGAAAGTTGGCTTGTATCGGGTTGGACTGTTGTAGACTGCTCAATGAGCCTCAGCCGAATGGGTTGTTGGATTGTTGTAGACTGCTCAAGGAGCCTCAGCCGAATAAGTTGTTGTTGCTGCCAAGACGGAATGCCTGATAATTGTACTAGCGATGTTTTTAATCATTTGTTACCTGCTGTCATGTCTTAGTTTTTGGTTCGCAAACTAGATTGACCTCTTTGTAGTTCCATTTTATATTGCGATTAAACGTTTTATAGCATATGAACAACAAAGAAACTAATGGTCCTAATGTTTGGCCCGCTCTCCTCTCCTGGATTTTAGCTCTGTAAACTAGAACAGTTACCCGGATGACGCTCGTAATCTCTTCAGGATGATTACTGGAAGGTTGAGTTTGGTGCCTCTGATATTGTGAAAAAATTAAGGATGTAAATGAATCAAGTTGAGTCGAATATTGAGTTCATATTTGATTTACAAAATTTATCGAGTATGAAACAAGATTTGATCGAGATTCGTTTAGCTATCGAGTCGAGTATAATCTCGAATTGAACTCGGACAGTTAGAACTTTTTAAGCGAATTTTATCCGAGTATTAATAAAAAATTATAATTCGAAAAGGTTCAAGTAATTTATCGAATTTTAAATTTTGCTCATATTTGAATCGTTTATATTTCGAATTGAATTTTTAGTAGGTACGAATTGAGATCAAACTGTTTAGTTCAGGAGAAAAAATACTCTCTTGCCTCTCTTGTTTTTTACTCTCTTCTTCTCTAGTAAGGTAAGCCTTACTACCTAGAGGTCGTTTAGAAAACATTCTTCTCATAATGCTTTTTGCAGCTATAATCTTTAGTCCTCAATTTATAATTAAATAAATAAATCAACCAGAAACGTTATTTACTAAAACCTATAAAAAGAAGTGGTCTTGCGGAAATGCCATCTTACAAATTGCTTTAATAACATGCACTTTCTTCCTGTGTCCACAAGAGAAACTGTAGTGGTGGTACTTATTGGCTTCCCAGTCTTGGGGTGGAGTGTCTTTAGTCATTTAATTTCTTGCTTTGGTATTTCATTACTTGTCTTTGATAGAAATAAGTCTCCTGTAAAAACGAAAAACTGTTTATGAGAAACGAAGACAAAATAAATTTCGAGGAATAAAGGAGTTACTCTATCCATTCTACAAAAAGAAAAATGTTTTATTTGTAAAATTTACCAATTTTATAATTATACACTTTTTTGTTTCATATTAGCCTTATCGAGTCTTTAGGTTATATGATATAAATTTCATTATTCTTTAACAAATGGAACATTTTATTTATTTATTCATTCAAACTTATGACTATTGGAGGTACTAGTAAATCTGACATAATTGTTATGGTTATAATTTCTACACCTATATTTACAAGAAAATAATATAAATTTTAAATATAAAAATGATCAATTTTAATTGAAAAAATTAACCTAAGTCACTTTTTACGGGACAAAAAGAGTATTGCTTTTCGAACTATTTTGAACCAACTACTAAGTGATCTGTGCGAAGCACGGATTTATTTTTTAAATAAAATTAAATTTAATTTCTTATGTATTTAATATATATATATATATATATATATATATATATATAATAAAATATTTTTTAATTTCAAATTAAATTATGTGGCGTTTGATAAAACTATATAATTAAAATCAGTATAATTTAGAGATTTGTGTAAAATAGTGTCTGTTTCAAACGATAACAAAAAAAATGATAAATAATGTTTTTAAAAGATCTGAGTAACAGTATTTTACTAATTTGATTTTGTACATTATTTTGAATAATTCAAACATTTTTAAAAAAATAATATGATATACACTATCAAAATATCAATTTTAATAAAAAAAAACACATTTATTTTATAATTAAAAATTAAAATATTTTTTTTGAAAATTCATATTTAAATGAGCTTTATACAAATTTTAATATGTATAAAAATATTTTTAAATAATTATAATCATATATATGAAATGGATTATAATAGATGGTCTACTATACATCTGTAACTATGAATGACCAGAAGATCTAGAAATATCAGAGTAATTTATCATTAATAACGTAATATAATTGGTGTACTTTGTCACCGGACAATTGACCTTTTGAATTACTATCACAGAATGTCTTATGGGTAGGAATGACTTTTCCGTTACGTATTATATCTTTAAATTTTTTAGTAAGGTCCCGAGTTCGACATCAATTAATTGATGTTGATTAGGTGTCTGGGATTTGAGCCGGTTTTAAAGTTATATCTTGGGTTAATCAAAGAAATTGGGTCATCCTCCTCACAGCACATTGTATTAGACGGCCGAATAATTAGATGTACTAACAAGTATTACTGTTATATATATATATATATATGTGTGTGTGTGTGTGTGTCAGTTGTTGAATTATATTTTATTTTACAAAAAAAAATATAAATATATGTGTGTACGAAGGGAAACATGTATACAGAAGTCCCCTTCAATCAATGGTCTCTGATCGTAATATTGCGTTTGAATTGAAGGAATAAAAAAATAATAATAATAAAATAATTTTAAGATATTATAAATATATGTTTAATTATTAATAAGAGTGAGTGGTCTAATATGATGGTAAAATTATTATACATATCTATTCTATTAGAATAAATTTTATTCCACCATCTCTCACATGGAATAAAAATTAAAAAAAATAGAATAATTCATTCAATCTACTAGAATAATTTATCTTCTAAAATGATTATTTAATATATTATTTTTTATTATATTTCACCTTTTATTTCATTCTCTCAGTCCAAACGTAGTTTAAATTAGAGTTCAAAGTTCAAACATCGGAGAGGCAGGAGTATATGTTTCTGTTTAGAAGAGTTAGGCGAGAAGAGGAGAGGACAAACAGATGATATTGTATATTTAAATTGATAACAGGATAGAATAAAATATTATGATCATTTTTAAAAAATGCTGAGATTAATTTTGTCTAAAAAAATTTAGTCGATTATAATACCTAGTTAAACATGTATTAAATAATCTTTTATATTAAATTATTTTATAATAATTTCAAATTCAAATTTTAAAATAAATAAAATATTTAAAATTAATAATTCTATCACAAATGTAATGTAATTCTTGTAAATAAAAACATCCTTGGATTTGTGGTCTCTTTTGCGGTGGAAAGACTTGGAGATTTGTTGATTTCTGAAAGTACATTCTTATATGGACTGAATGATAAAATCTTGGAAATTCAACGCGAGCTAAAGGGGTTTAAATTATTCTTAAAAGATGCCGACAATTGACACAGTAAGAACTTGATTATTTTAATTTATTAACACAAACGTAAAGATTAAATATCGTTTTAATGCCGCCGATGAATAAATAATTAAATCTTGGTAAAATTTTGAATTAATAAAAAAGTTAAAAAAATTCTCTAATAAATATATTATCAAGAACTAAATTGAACTGTATTAATAAAAAAATCTCAAGTCTACATCTACTCTAAAAATGATAACAAATAACTATTAATTAACTTTTTTAATTAGATTTATTTAAAAATGGAAACTATTAAATTAGAAAGTAAAATATATTAGTAGTGACATGATAATATTTAAACTAGTTAAAATATAATAAAATAAGTTATGAATTTCATGCAACTTTATAATTTAAAATTAAAAATATATATCTAATTTTAAAACAGTATTGTGGTGAAATTTTTTTTCTTCCAAGGTTCTATAAAAATCACTAGAATTTAGAAAGAGTGATAACTTCATAACCTAATTAAATTATATATAATTACATAAGCATACTTTTGATTTCTATTTGGGTATACTATAATGTTAATAATAATAATAATATAAAATTAACTTTAAAGTAATCATTTTGTATATATATATATATATATATATATATATATATATATATGATTCTTACACGGAAGAAGCAGAGATGAGGGGTCAGTAAATTATTTGATATCAATCTTCCATAACAATAACACGGGAAAACCAAAAATTTACTTGTTCTTAATGAATCTATTGCACATATATGTAACTCCACTCAATCTAGTTTTGAACTTATTAGACTTGATTCATCCTTATATATAAGTTGTTTATTAATTTTTTTGTTGCTTGATTGAAGAAGTGCTCAAATTTATATATTTTATTTTTAGAATATAATTGTTTTTAGGAGCATTTTTGTTGTATATTAATACTAGCTGTTATTACGATTGACTCTTTTATTGATTATATTTTTTGTTATTACGATTGACTCTTTTATTGATTATATGTTATTTTATTTAAAAGAATTGTAATATTTATTTTATTATAATTTTTTTATTTTCTGTAACAATTTGTATTTTTAATATATTTTAATTTTTTCAACTGTTTGATCAAAAAAATAAAAAACTATGAAGGACTACCCCAGTACCTCCCAGTGCCAACCGCAAAGAAATTGTACTGAAGGGTGAAGCGGAGTTAGCCTGCAATTAGCCACTATGATATGACCCAACCAACTTTACTACATTACCACGAATCACCATGGCCTAAACTAAATTAAGAATTACGTCTCCTCTACGTCAATTCGGCCAAGGTGTGAACACACCTATACATATAATCAGGCTCAAGCCCATAGAATTCATATTTCATTTATCTCCTCTATCAATTTACACTGACAAAGCGACAAGTCACTTTCTGTAAGGACTCTTTAGTCAATTCGTCATGTACACACATATATATGTATATAAACAGCAGTAAATTCCTATAATACCCTAGGGTAAAGTTTAACTTAACAAATATACCCCACCAGAAAGTAAAAGCGTAAAACGTGTCGGGTGTTACCTTTTTCAAAGTTACACCAGAAAAGGAAGTCCAGTTACTAGTACTATAATTTCTAGTCTAGTGGGTACAGAGCTGCAAATGAACTGAACTGTTCGTGAATCGGTTCGGTTCGGTTCGGGTTCGGTTCGGTTCAAGTTCGACTAATTGCCCTTTTCGAGTCGAACTTGTACATGGTATCGAGTTCGATTGCTCGATCAAACATGTTCGTGAATCATGTGGTTCGGTTCGACTATGTTCGTGAATGGTTCGGTTCGGTTTGACTATGCTAGTGTTCGGCGCAGTTCGGTTCGGTTCGGTTCGTTTGTTGCTCAATTTGAATTGTATTTCTTACATGTTTAATATTTTTAAATTCTAAATAAAAATAATTAGTTATTTCATATTAAATTTTAAAGTTTGTCTTATCAATAATTGTTAATTTTTTAGTAATTTTCTTTTTTTATTACTTAAACATCTTTTTGTTTTTTTAATAATTGATTAGAAGTACACATTTTTATTAAATAATTAATAAATAATAATGTGTACTTCTTCACCTGCAATTTAATTAAAATAATTGTAATATTTTCATAAATTTTTTAACAATGATTGTTAGATTATTACAATTTATATCACTGATAATTTAATAAATTATAACCCATGTCATAAATCACATAAATAATGTCATTAATCTTCATGCAATGACAATTTGACATTAATTAAAGAATGATACAATACAATTGCTTACATTTGCTTGAGTTATTAAAATTGCCAAATCAAGATAGAGAATAGAGAAATCAAATTATCAATGTATCGAGATTTCACTAATAAAGTAATAATCATTGTTTACATCAACCTATCGTCCATCAACCATATAATTAAAAGTCCAAACTTGATTTTAAAAATTTTGAATTTTTTAGTATTACAGACTTACAGTGTATATGTGAGACAGTGAAAAAAAATAATTAACTAACTTTGTTTTATGCAATTAAGTAATCATATTTAGTATAAAAAATAGTGTTTAAAAAGTTTAATAATCCAATAAAGCAATGTCGCGGTACCGTTTGTATGAAATTAAAATGAGTTAATAATTTAAATTAAAATAAGCAAAAAGGTGGGGAAAAAAACAAAAACACAAAAAGTCTCTAAATTACTTTGAGCCTTTGATATTAGAATTGTGACGCCCCCAAATCTGAGCCCACACAGCCCAAACTTGAGTCGTCAAAAGACTACAACAAAATTATTACAATGAAATACAACGTACAATAATACAGTGGATAATACAACACAACTAAGTCTTCATTATTATTGCCACACTATTTTATAACACGTGAAGACTATGATAGCTATCCCCGCACTCTCACTCCATTCCCCGGCTAGACCCCGTTACATTCTCATCTCCTGTTGAAAAACAATGGAACGAAAAGAAAGGGTGAGCTCAAATAGCCCAGTAAGAAATATCATGACTACGATAATGACGAATAATTTATCATTAGCCTTCAACAGTTGAGTTCTTGATAGAATACAATAGACTACAATGTTTATATCAAAAACTGCAGTTAAATTCTTAAACAACGTTCAGATCAATAATAGCAGCGGAATGAGCAATCTATTAGAAGAATAATGCAGACTATAATGTCCACTCGCTTCTCTTTTTAGTAAAAATATCATCAACTTTTATCATCTGAAATACCATTAGTCAAAATAATACAACTTCACAGTTCCTGGTCATAATCATGCAGATCAACAGTTCATCTTTGCACTACGGGCCAAAGACATTCAATATAACACCAACGGTCATGATTATACCAGATTCAGCCTTTGGTCATAATCATACCAACCAACAGTTCATCTTTGCACTACGGGCCAAAGAGAACATTAACCACGTGCCATAAAAGACACCGAACAGATGTATCGCCTTTAACCTAGTATATCGCCTTTAACCTATCATCTGTTCAACAATTATATCACATCTGTGCCCCCGGCCACAGATATTCACAACAGCTTGATTCTTGATGATTAATACAAATAACAGTGATACAAATGATGAACAGAAGAACAGGATAAACAATAAGTATCAGAAGTTTACTTTGTGCAGATTCAAATAATGTCCAAATTGCCAACATGATGTGAAGTGAAATTTAAAATGATATTCAAGCTCCACAGTTCAGAATAACGATTACAGTTCAATAGGAATGTTTAAAAAAATAGGAAGGTTCAGTTGAAATAATGAAATTCAACTATTATGGAACATATAATATTTTCAGGAATTATAGAAGCAATAGTTCCATAATAAGTTTCGATTTAGGTGTATGAAAGAAAATAATATCCCTTACCGTAGCAGGTTTGATTAACAAAAGGTGAAGGGAATTAATATCCATTACCATAGTAAGTTTGAATAATGGAAGATGAAAAAGATGGTATCCCTTATGAGTATAAAGGAAAATGATATCACTTACGAATATGGAATAAAAGTGTCATGTGATAATTCGTGTAGACAAATTATTTCCACACGAGACAAATAAAAAGGGTTATTCACCAACAGGCGGTAATCCGCGCCGTAAGGTTATTCCCATCAATTTGAATACGAAGAGTTATTCACTAAACAAGCGATAATCCGCACCGTAAGGTTATTCCCATCAATTTGAATACGAAGAGTTATTCACCAAACAGGCGATAATCCGCACCGGAAGGTTATTCCCATCAATTTAAATACGAAGAGTTATTCACCAAACAGGCGATAATCCGCACCGTAAGGTTATTCTCAAAGATTAATAAGGAATTAATACAAAAGGTTATTCACCAACAGGCGGTAAACCGCGCCGTAAGGTTATTCCCACAATTTAATACATGGAAGTAAATGGCACAAGAAAGAAACGATATTATTTTCGAGAATCAAAGAATGATAATCCCTTCAAGTAAGAAAGAAAATAATATCCATTTATGATGATGAAAAGAATGATACCCCTTACCTTAACACGTGACTGGATATTGATTTAAATGAGGTTGATCAACCTATATTTTTATAATAAAATTAGTAATTACCACATATAAATTTCAAAGTGTATGATAACTCGTATAATATGAATTATCAAAATTATATATATTTAACATAATTTTTGTAGTATAATATAACTACTTTAAAATAGTTTTTAAAATAATATTCTAAAATAAATCTTCCAAAGAAAGCTTTTAAAAATGAATCTTCTCAAAGAAGAGTCTTCTAAAGGAAGATTTGTGAATACCGTGAAAAATAGGAATTTATAAAATTACTACTCTTTAATAAAAGACTTACTTGAAAAATTCCTGCACTCCTTTTGGCTTTCAAACTCTCAAAATAAGCTTACTATTCTCAGAGAAAACTCATAAAATTCTTATAGAAAATTTTTATGTTTTAGGTGTGATTTTTCTATTCAGTTGAGCAAGCTATTTATAGGAGAAAATTTTCACTATGCGTGGTAGGTGAGCACTGGCGTGCTGCACGCCAGTGCTGAATATTTTCAGCACGCAGCCGCTGGCTGCTTTTCCTTCCTGCACATTTTTGTGCAAATTTTTTTCAAGTGGGTCCTACAGGGGCCCACATGTTACTATTCACGTTACTATTTCAAATAGTAAAATTAATAATTATTTATTTATTTATTTATTTATTTATTTATTCTTCCTGTGGGTCCAACATATAAAATAAAATAATGTTACAACAATAATATAAGAAACACGTTACATATTTTTATTAATTTAATAATATAAATTATAGTGTATTTGCTACAGTGACAATTATCAGGTTTAATAATTTTAAACTACAGTACACCAACAATTATTGACTCGATGATATGAAATACAGTGTAATGACAATTATTGAATCAATAATGCAAAATACTGTGTAGCAACAATAATTGAATTGATAATATAAAATATTATGCAGTGACAATTATTGATGAAATGATGCGCAACAGTTACGGTGTCAATTATCAGACCAATAATATGAGACACTGTGCAATACCGTGTGCTACAGAAAAATACTATAAATTACCGTATGCTACTATTCTTTTATCACCGGTATTTTAACAGTTAACATCGTTGACTATTTTTATATAAAAATGTTACTTCTGTCGTTTTCTATATCCGACAATTATTCCGTTGTGGGGTCCACCAATAATTTGTTATTTCGGCGCCGTCGTACGGCCCGAATATTCCCCGACAAAACGAATATTGTCCGACAAAATAAAATTTGCACATAACATCCTTAACTTTCAATTTTGTCAATTTAACCATTTACTGTTTCAAGAAAAATATATATGAAGAAAAATTAAATTTTGTATTTCATAAATTCGGGGTCTTACAACCTCCCCTCCTTATGAAATTTCGTCCCCGAAATTGACGTACCTGGCATTTCGAAGAGGTATGGATACCTAGACTTCATTTCAGATTCTAGCTCCCAGGTCATTTCCTCAATATCTTGGTTCCTCCATAAAACCTTAACTTGAGGTATAACCTTTGAGCGTAAGATCTGCTCCTTCTTATCTAGGATCTTAACAGGTACCTCCTCATACGTTAAATCTTCTGCTATAACGTCTGGTTCTAACTCAATGACGTGGTTTGGGTCATTCACATATTTACGTAACATAGATATGTGAAAAACGTTATGGATGCGAGACATACTTGGTGGTAAGGCTAGTCTGTAGGCTACAGTTCCTACTCGATCGAGAATTTCAAATGGGCCAACAAATCGAGGGTTGAGCTTTCCTCTCTTTCCGAATCTCGTAACCCCTTTCCATGGAGAAACACGTAAGAATACATGATCTCCGACGTTGAATCTCTCATCTCTCCGATGAAGATCGGCATAACTCTTTTGTCGTTCTTGTGCTGTCTGTATTCGTTGTCGGATCATTTGGATCTTTTCGGTCGTTAAGCGTACCAACTCGGGTCCCAACAGTTTTGCTTCTCCTACCTCATTCCAACATACTGGAGAGCGACACTTGCGTCCATATAAAGCCTCGAATGGAGCCATACCTATACTTGCTTGGTAACTGTTGTTGTAGGAAAATTCCACCAATGGCAAGTACTTATCCCAACTTCCTTTGAAATCTAGTACGCAAAGTCTCAAAAGATCTTCGAGGGTCTGAATCGTCCTTTCCGATTGTCCGTCCGTCTGAGGATGGTATGCAGAACTGAATCGTAGCTCGGTGCCCATAGCTTTTTGTAGACTGATCCAAAAGCGTGAAGTGAATCTAGGATCTCGATCAGAAACTATGGAAACTGGCATGCCATGCAATCTCACAATCTCATTTATGTACATACCGGCAAGACGTTCAAGTGAAAAGTTTTCTCGTATAGGCAAGAAATGAGCGGATTTGGTCAATCTATCTACGATGACCCAAATTGCATCTAAGCCTTGAGAAACTTTGGGAAGACCCGTCACGAAGTCCATATTGATGTGTTCCCACTTCCATTCGGGAACTTCAAGTGGTTGTAATGGACCTTTAGGTACTTGATGTTCTGCCTTGACACGTTGACAAATTAGGCACCTTGAGATAAACTCTGCAATCTCTCTTTTCATATTGTTCCACCAAAATGTATGTCGAAGATCTCGATACATCTTGGTACCTCCTGGGTGGATTGCATACGGCGTGTTGTGTGCCTCCATCATGATTTTATGCTTTAATTCAGGATCGTTAGGAACACAGAGTCGAGAGTTAACTCGAAGTATTCCTTTCTCGTCAATTCTTGCTTCGGGAATGACACCTTCTTGTACTTTCTTCATCACGTTCATCAGTTCCGGATCGGTAGCTTGAGCATCTTTAATTTTATCCATTAAAGCTGGTTCTACTCGCACGTGAGCAATCTTCGAGTGGGTCCCTGGTGTCTTTAGCTCTATCTCCATTTTTTGCAAGTCGTACAAAATACGCTTTTGTGTTGTCAGCAGTGCACTTGTACTCGCATAAAATTTTCTGCTCAAAGCGTCAGCTACAACGTTCGCCTTTCCCGGGTGATACTGGATTGTGTGGTCGTAATCCTTCAACAGCTCAAGCCAACGTCGTTGTCGCATGTTGAGTTCCTTCTGGGTGAAGAAATACTTGAGACTTTTATGATCCGTATAGATATCCACATTTTCTCCGTACAAGTAGTGTCTCCAGATCTTCAATGCGAAAACGACTGCTGCCAACTCTAGATCATGAGTAGGATAATTTTTCTCATAATCTTTGAGTTGTCGAGAGGCATAAGCTATAACATTTCCATGTTGCATAAGGACACAACCTAGACCTTTGCCTGAAGCATCGCTATATATGACGAATTCTCCTGATCCTGATGGAATGGTCAGAACAAGAGCTGAAACAAGTCTCCTCTTGAGTTCTTGAAAACTCTTCTCGCATTCCTCGCTCGAATGATACCGATATCTAATAATCAAACTTTCATCTCTTGGCGTTCTATGGGAGCCATTTGGTATTGAGCTTTGGAAAAGGGTTTAGTATCGGGTTCAAGATCGATACAAAATTCAATTTCTCGGTTTAGGGATAAGCCAGGAAGTTCCTCAGAAAAAACGTCAGGAACTCATTAACAATAGGAATATCATTCAAGTTTGACGTGTTTTTGTTCAAATCAATGACATGGGCTAAAAAGGCTTAACATCCGTTTTTCAATAAACGAATGACTTTATGGCTAAAAATAATAGTTATAGATTTCAATGGTTTAGTTGCTTGAATTTGCATGACAGGTTGATTAGGAATATGAAAACTAATAATCTTATGAAAACAATCAATTTTAGCATGATGGGTAGTCAACCAATCAATTCCTAAAATCACATCAAATTCATGCATCTCCAAAGAAATAAGGTCAACAGGTAATGTGAGGTTGTTGATTTAAACTAGGCAAGATTTATAGAGAGTAAATGTAATAGGTATTTCTCCCAATGAGATTTCAACTGATAAGACAAGATTTAAGTTTTCAATAGGCAAATTTAAACGTTGAGTACATATAGGTGAGATAAAAGAGTGGATAGAGCCAATATCTAACATGGCATAGACTTCTCGAGAATTGATGAATAGCTTACCGGTCATCACCCCATTCGATTTCTTGATCATCAAGGCTGTCATCATCAAATCGAGTCCCATATACTTCATCCGGATCTTCACGTATTTCAACCATGGGGATACCACGAAATAGTTCTCTAACGAACTGTTTCTCAGATTCTTCAACTTCATCAGTAGTAGCGTACCAATGATTTCCATTAAAATAGTATCTTCGATAGACTACAGTTTCCACGATAGTGACTAACTTAACCTGAATTCCTCTAAATTGTAACGCCCAAAAGTATAGATACATCATTTTTAAATAATCTTGAAAATCATAGCTCGAACACCATAAATCCCAAAGACTTATATGAAACGTCCATATATTCTGATCCTTTGTTATCGAGCATAACCAGGTGATGATATGTTTCCAACTGTCGAGCAAATTAAAGGCAACAATTTCCGCAAGTTCCGGATATCCTTTAAAGAACGAATTTGGAAGAACGACGGTAGAACTTTCACCTTCTTCTTCTTTAGATCGGATACAAATAATTTTTGCTTTAGGCAAATTATTCAACTCTGAGTTTGTAGAAGAATTGTTTGTGGCCTCTACATTCACTTCGGGTACTCCGTGGTTAACCTCCTGATTTCCAGATGCCATACTTAACTGTGGTCACAAAATAAATGTTAGTTCAAATAAACTGACTCATCACTTCATGTCCCTATATTTAAATCAACTCATTAGATAATAAAATCTAATTTAGGTAGGACACACTAGTGACTGATTCTATTCGTCTCTCCCCTCCTAGTTCTAACCCCAGATCTCCATTAAAGACCATATCCCTAAGCTCTGATGCCAACTGTGACGCCCCCAAATCTGAGCCCACACAGCCCAAACTTGAGTCGTCAAAAGACTACAACAAAATTATTACAATGAAATACAACGTACAATAATACAGTGGATAATACAACACGACTAAGTCTTCATTATTATTGCCACACTATTTTATAACACGTGAAGACTATGATAGCTATCCCCGCACTCTCACTCCATTCCCCGGCTAGACCCCGTTACGTTCTCATCTCCTGTTGAAAAACAATGGAACGAAAAGAAAGGGTGAGCTCAAATAGCCCAGTAAGAAATATCATGACTACGATAATGACGAATAATTTATCATTAGCCTTCAACAGTTGAGTTCTTGATAGAATACAATAGACTACAATGTTTATATCAAAAACTGCAGTTAAATTCTTAAACAACGTTCAGATCAATAATAGCAGCGGAATGAGCAATCTATTAGAAGAATAATGCAGACTATAATGTCCACTCGCTTCTCTTTTTAGTAAAAATATCATCAACTTTTATCATCTGAAATACCATTAGTCAAAATAATACAACTTCACAGTTCCTGGTCATAATCATGCAGATCAACAGTTCATCTTTGCACTACGGGCCAAAGACATTCAATATAACACCAACGGTCATGATTATACCAGATTCAGCCTTTGGTCATAATCATACCAACCAACAGTTCATCTTTGCACTACGGGCCAAAGAGAACATTAACCACGTGCCATAAAAGACACCGAACAGATGTATCGCCTTTAACCTAGTATATCGCCTTTAACCTATCATCTGTTCAACAATTATATCACATATGTGCCCCCGGCCACAGATATTCACAACAGCTTGATTCTTGATGATTAATACAAATAACAGTGATACAAATGATGAACAGAAGAACAGGATAAACAATAAGTATCAGAAGTTTACTTTGTGCAGATTCAAATAATGTCCAAATTGCCAACATGATGTGAAGTGAAATTTAAAATGATATTCAAGCTCCACAGTTCAGAATAACGATTACAGTTCAATAGGAATGTTTAAAAAAATAGGAAGGTTCAGTTGAAATAATGAAATTCAACTATTATGGAACATATAATATTTTCAGGAATTATAGAAGCAATAGTTCCATAATAAGTTTCGATTTAGGTGTATGAAAGAAAATAATATCCCTTACCGTAGCAGGTTTGATTAACAAAAGGTGAAGGGAATTAATATCCATTACCATAGTAAGTTTGAATAATGGAAGATGAAAAAGATGGTATCCCTTATGAGTATAAAGGAAAATGATATCACTTACGAATATGGAATAAAAGTGTCATGTGATAATTCGTGTAGACAAATTATTTCCACACGAGACAAATAAAAAGGGTTATTCACCAACAGACGGTAATCCGCGCCGTAAGGTTATTCCCATCAATTTGAATACGAAGAGTTATTCACTAAACAAGCGATAATCCGCACCGTAAGGTTATTCCCATCAATTTGAATACGAAGAGTTATTCACCAAACAGGCGATAATCCGCACCGTAAGGTTATTCCCATCAATT
The DNA here is from genome assembly GCA_947179155.2 of Hedera helix. Classification (NCBI taxonomy): domain Eukaryota; kingdom Viridiplantae; phylum Streptophyta; class Magnoliopsida; order Apiales; family Araliaceae; genus Hedera; species Hedera helix. The sequence continues at coordinate 33,826,204 of OX359281.1, forward strand.
TAAATACGAAGAGTTATTCACCAAACAGGCGATAATCCGCACCGTAAGGTTATTCTCAAAGATTAATAAGGAATTAATACAAAAGGTTATTCACCAACAGGCGGTAAACCGCGCCGTAAGGTTATTCCCACAATTTAATACATGGAAGTAAATGGCACAAGAAAGAAACGATATTATTTTCGAGAATCAAAGAATGATAATCCCTTCAAGTAAGAAAGAAAATAATATCCATTTATGATGATGAAAAGAATGATACCCCTTACCTTAACACGTGACTGGATATTGATTTAAATGAGGTTGATCAACCTATATTTTTATAATAAAATTAGTAATTACCACATATAAATTTCAAAGTGTATGATAACTCGTATAATATGAATTATCAAAATTATATATATTTAACATAATTTTTGTAGTATAATATAACTACTTTAAAATAGTTTTTAAAATAATATTCTAAAATAAATCTTCCAAAGAAAGCTTTTAAAAATGAATCTTCTCAAAGAAGAGTCTTCTAAAGGAAGATTTGTGAATACCGTGAAAAATAGGAATTTATAAAATTACTACTCTTTAATAAAAGACTTACTTGAAAAATTCCTGCACTCCTTTTGGCTTTCAAACTCTCAAAATAAGCTTACTATTCTCAGAGAAAACTCATAAAATTCTTATAGAAAATTTTTATGTTTTAGGTGTGATTTTTCTATTCAGTTGAGCAAGCTATTTATAGGAGAAAATTTTCACTATGCGTGGTAGGTGAGCACTGGCGTGCTGCACGCCAGTGCTGAATATTTTCAGCACGCAGCCGCTGGCTGCTTTTCCTTCCTGCACATTTTTGTGCAAATTTTTTTCAAGTGGGTCCTACAGGGGCCCACATGTTACTATTCACGTTACTATTTCAAATAGTAAAATTAATAATTATTTATTTATTTATTTATTTATTTATTTATTCTTCCTGTGGGTCCAACATATAAAATAAAATAATGTTACAACAATAATATAAGAAACACGTTACATATTTTTATTAATTTAATAATATAAATTATAGTGTATTTGCTACAGTGACAATTATCAGGTTTAATAATTTTAAACTACAGTACACCAACAATTATTGACTCGATGATATGAAATACAGTGTAATGACAATTATTGAATCAATAATGCAAAATACTGTGTAGCAACAATAATTGAATTGATAATATAAAATATTATGCAGTGACAATTATTGATGAAATGATGCGCAACAGTTACGGTGTCAATTATCAGACCAATAATATGAGACACTGTGCAATACCGTGTGCTACAGAAAAATACTATAAATTACCGTATGCTACTATTCTTTTATCACCGGTATTTTAACAGTTAACATCGTTGACTATTTTTATATAAAAATGTTACTTCTGTCGTTTTCTATATCCGACAATTATTCCGTTGTGGGGTCCACCAATAATTTGTTATTTCGGCGCCGTCGTACGGCCCGAATATTCCCCGACAAAACGAATATTGTCCGACAAAATAAAATTTGCACATAACATCCTTAACTTTCAATTTTGTCAATTTAACCATTTACTGTTTCAAGAAAAATATATATGAAGAAAAATTAAATTTTGTATTTCATAAATTCGGGGTCTTACAACCTCCCCTCCTTATGAAATTTCGTCCCCGAAATTGACGTACCTGGCATTTCGAAGAGGTATGGATACCTAGACTTCATTTCAGATTCTAGCTCCCAGGTCATTTCCTCAATATCTTGGTTCCTCCATAAAACCTTAACTTGAGGTATAACCTTTAAGCGTAAGATCTGCTCCTTCTTATCTAGGATCTTAACAGGTACCTCCTCATACGTTAAATCTTCTGCTATAACGTCTGGTTCTAACTCAATGACGTGGTTTGGGTCATTCACATATTTACGTAACATAGATATGTGAAAAACGTTATGGATGCGAGACATACTTGGTGGTAAGGCTAGTCTGTAGGCTACAGTTCCTACTCGATCGAGAATTTCAAATGGGCCAACAAATCGAGGGTTGAGCTTTCCTCTCTTTCCGAATCTCGTAACCCCTTTCCATGGAGAAACACGTAAGAATACATGATCTCCGACGTTGAATCTCTCATCTCTCCGATGAAGATCGGCATAACTCTTTTGTCGTTCTTGTGCTGTCTGTATTCGTTGTCGGATCATTTGGATCTTTTCGGTCGTTAAGCGTACCAACTCGGGTCCCAACAGTTTTGCTTCTCCTACCTCATTCCAACATACTGGAGAGCGACACTTGCGTCCATATAAAGCCTCGAATGGAGCCATACCTATACTTGCTTGGTAACTGTTGTTGTAGGAAAATTCCACCAATGGCAAGTACTTATCCCAACTTCCTTTGAAATCTAGTACGCAAAGTCTCAAAAGATCTTCGAGGGTCTGAATCGTCCTTTCCGATTGTCCGTCCGTCTGAGGATGGTATGCAGAACTGAATCGTAGCTCGGTGCCCATAGCTTTTTGTAGACTGATCCAAAAGCGTGAAGTGAATCTAGGATCTCGATCAGAAACTATGGAAACTGGCATGCCATGCAATCTCACAATCTCATTTATGTACATACCGGCAAGACGTTCAAGTGAAAAGTTTTCTCGTATAGGCAAGAAATGAGCGGATTTGGTCAATCTATCTACGATGACCCAAATTGCATCTAAGCCTTGAGAAACTTTGGGAAGACCCGTCACGAAGTCCATATTGATGTGTTCCCACTTCCATTCGGGAACTTCAAGTGGTTGTAATGGACCTTTAGGTACTTGATGTTCTGCCTTGACACGTTGACAAATTAGGCACCTTGAGATAAACTCTGCAATCTCTCTTTTCATATTGTTCCACCAAAATGTATGTCGAAGATCTCGATACATCTTGGTACCTCCTGGGTGGATTGCATACGGCGTGTTGTGTGCCTCCATCATGATTTTATGCTTTAATTCAGGATCGTTAGGAACACAGAGTCGAGAGTTAACTCGAAGTATTCCTTTCTCGTCAATTCTTGCTTCGGGAATGACACCTTCTTGTACTTTCTTCATCACGTTCATCAGTTCCGGATCGGTAGCTTGAGCATCTTTAATTTTATCCATTAAAGCTGGTTCTACTCGCACGTGAGCAATCTTCGAGTGGGTCCCTGGTGTCTTTAGCTCTATCTCCATTTTTTGCAAGTCGTACAAAATACGCTTTTGTGTTGTCAGCAGTGCACTTGTACTCGCATAAAATTTTCTGCTCAAAGCGTCAGCTACAACGTTCGCCTTTCCCGGGTGATACTGGATTGTGTGGTCGTAATCCTTCAACAGCTCAAGCCAACGTCGTTGTCGCATGTTGAGTTCCTTCTGGGTGAAGAAATACTTGAGACTTTTATGATCCGTATAGATATCCACATTTTCTCCGTACAAGTAGTGTCTCCAGATCTTCAATGCGAAAACGACTGCTGCCAACTCTAGATCATGAGTAGGATAATTTTTCTCATAATCTTTGAGTTGTCGAGAGGCATAAGCTATAACATTTCCATGTTGCATAAGGACACAACCTAGACCTTTGCCTGAAGCATCGCTATATATGACGAATTCTCCTGATCCTGATGGAATGGTCAGAACAAGAGCTGAAACAAGTCTCCTCTTGAGTTCTTGAAAACTCTTCTCGCATTCCTCGCTCGAATGATACCGATATCTAATAATCAAACTTTCATCTCTTGGCGTTCTATGGGAGCCATTTGGTATTGAGCTTTGGAAAAGGGTTTAGTATCGGGTTCAAGATCGATACAAAATTCAATTTCTCGGTTTAGGGATAAGCCAGGAAGTTCCTCAAAAAAAACGTCAGGAACTCATTAACAATAGGAATATCATTCAAGTTTGACGTGTTTTTGTTCAAATCAATGACATGGGCTAAAAAGGCTTAACATCCGTTTTTCAATAAACGAATGACTTTATGGCTAAAAATAATAGTTATAGATTTCAATGGTTTAGTTGCTTGAATTTGCATGACAGGTTGATTAGGAATATGAAAACTAATAATCTTATGAAAACAATCAATTTTAGCATGATGGGTAGTCAACCAATCAATTCCTAAAATCACATCAAATTCATGCATCTCCAAAGAAATAAGGTCAACAGGTAATGTGAGGTTGTTGATTTAAACTAGGCAAGATTTATAGAGAGTAAATGTAATAGGTATTTCTCCCAATGAGATTTCAACTGATAAGACAAGATTTAAGTTTTCAATAGGCAAATTTAAACGTTGAGTACATATAGGTGAGATAAAAGAGTGGATAGAGCCAATATCTAACATGGCATAGACTTCTCGAGAATTGATGAATAGCTTACCGGTCATCACCCCATTCGATTTCTTGATCATCAAGGCTGTCATCATCAAATCGAGTCCCATATACTTCATCCGGATCTTCACGTATTTCAACCATGGGGATACCACGAAATAGTTCTCTAACGAACTGTTTCTCAGATTCTTCAACTTCATCAGTAGTAGCGTACCAATGATTTCCATTAAAATAGTATCTTCGATAGACTACAGTTTCCACGATAGTGACTAACTTAACCTGAATTCCTCTAAATTGTAACGCCCAAAAGTATAGATACATCATTTTTAAATAATCTTGAAAATCATAGCTCGAACACCATAAATCCCAAAGACTTATATGAAACGTCCATATATTCTGATCCTTTGTTATCGAGCATAACCAGGTGATGATATGTTTCCAACTGTCGAGCAAATTAAAGGCAACAATTTCCGCAAGTTCCGGATATCCTTTAAAGAACGAATTTGGAAGAACGACGGTAGAACTTTCACCTTCTTCTTCTTTAGATCGGATACAAATAATTTTTGCTTTAGGCAAATTATTCAACTCTGAGTTTGTAGAAGAATTGTTTGTGGCCTCTACATTCACTTCGGGTACTCCGTGGTTAACCTCCTGATTTCCAGATGCCATACTTAACTGTGGTCACAAAATAAATGTTAGTTCAAATAAACTGACTCATCACTTCATGTCCCTATATTTAAATCAACTCATTAGATAATAAAATCTAATTTAGGTAGGACACACTAGTGACTGATTCTATTCGTCTCTCCCCTCCTAGTTCTAACCCCAGATCTCCATTAAAGACCATATCCCTAAGCTCTGATGCCAACTGTGACGCCCCCAAATCTGAGCCCACACAGCCCAAACTTGAGTCGTCAAAAGACTACAACAAAATTATTACAATGAAATACAACGTACAATAATACAGTGGATAATACAACACGACTAAGTCTTCATTATTATTGCCACACTATTTTATAACACGTGAAGACTATGATAGCTATCCCCGCACTCTCACTCCATTCCCCGGCTAGACCCCGTTACGTTCTCATCTCCTGTTGAAAAACAATGGAACGAAAAGAAAGGGTGAGCTCAAATAGCCCAGTAAGAAATATCATGACTACGATAATGACGAATAATTTATCATTAGCCTTCAACAGTTGAGTTCTTGATAGAATACAATAGACTACAATGTTTATATCAAAAACTGCAGTTAAATTCTTAAACAACGTTCAGATCAATAATAGCAGCGGAATGAGCAATCTATTAGAAGAATAATGCAGACTATAATGTCCACTCGCTTCTCTTTTTAGTAAAAATATCATCAACTTTTATCATCTGAAATACCATTAGTCAAAATAATACAACTTCACAGTTCCTGGTCATAATCATGCAGATCAACAGTTCATCTTTGCACTACGGGCCAAAGACATTCAATATAACACCAACGGTCATGATTATACCAGATTCAGCCTTTGGTCATAATCATACCAACCAACAGTTCATCTTTGCACTACGGGCCAAAGAGAACATTAACCACGTGCCATAAAAGACACCGAACAGATGTATCGCCTTTAACCTAGTATATCGCCTTTAACCTATCATCTGTTCAACAATTATATCACATATGTGCCCCCGGCCACAGATATTCACAACAGCTTGATTCTTGATGATTAATACAAATAACAGTGATACAAATGATGAACAGAAGAACAGGATAAACAATAAGTATCAGAAGTTTACTTTGTGCAGATTCAAATAATGTCCAAATTGCCAACATGATGTGAAGTGAAATTTAAAATGATATTCAAGCTCCACAGTTCAGAATAACGATTACAGTTCAATAGGAATGTTTAAAAAAATAGGAAGGTTCAGTTGAAATAATGAAATTCAACTATTATGGAACATATAATATTTTCAGGAATTATAGAAGCAATAGTTCCATAATAAGTTTCGATTTAGGTGTATGAAAGAAAATAATATCCCTTACCGTAGCAGGTTTGATTAACAAAAGGTGAAGGGAATTAATATCCATTACCATAGTAAGTTTGAATAATGGAAGATGAAAAAGATGGTATCCCTTATGAGTATAAAGGAAAATGATATCACTTACGAATATGGAATAAAAGTGTCATGTGATAATTCGTGTAGACAAATTATTTCCACACGAGACAAATAAAAAGGGTTATTCACCAACAGACGGTAATCCGCGCCGTAAGGTTATTCCCATCAATTTGAATACGAAGAGTTATTCACTAAACAAGCGATAATCCGCACCGTAAGGTTATTCCCATCAATTTGAATACGAAGAGTTATTCACCAAACAGGCGATAATCCGCACCGTAAGGTTATTCCCATCAATTTAAATACGAAGAGTTATTCACCAAACAGGCGATAATCCGCACCGTAAGGTTATTCTCAAAGATTAATAAGGAATTAATACAAAAGGTTATTCACCAACAGGCGGTAAACCGCGCCGTAAGGTTATTCCCACAATTTAATACATGGAAGTAAATGGCACAAGAAAGAAACGATATTATTTTCGAGAATCAAAGAATGATAATCCCTTCAAGTAAGAAAGAAAATAATATCCATTTATGATGATGAAAAGAATGATACCCCTTACCTTAACACGTGACTGGATATTGATTTAAATGAGGTTGATCAACCTATATTTTTATAATAAAATTAGTAATTACCACATATAAATTTCAAAGTGTATGATAACTCGTATAATATGAATTATCAAAATTATATATATTTAACATAATTTTTGTAGTATAATATAACTACTTTAAAATAGTTTTTAAAATAATATTCTAAAATAAATCTTCCAAAGAAAGCTTTTAAAAATGAATCTTCTCAAAGAAGAGTCTTCTAAAGGAAGATTTGTGAATACCGTGAAAAATAGGAATTTATAAAATTACTACTCTTTAATAAAAGACTTACTTGAAAAATTCCTGCACTCCTTTTGGCTTTCAAACTCTCAAAATAAGCTTACTATTCTCAGAGAAAACTCATAAAATTCTTATAGAAAATTTTTATGTTTTAGGTGTGATTTTTCTATTCAGTTGAGCAAGCTATTTATAGGAGAAAATTTTCACTATGCGTGGTAGGTGAGCACTGGCGTGCTGCACGCCAGTGCTGAATATTTTCAGCACGCAGCCGCTGGCTGCTTTTCCTTCCTGCACATTTTTGTGCAAATTTTTTTCAAGTGGGTCCTACAGGGGCCCACATGTTACTATTCACGTTACTATTTCAAATAGTAAAATTAATAATTATTTATTTATTTATTTATTTATTCTTCCTGTGGGTCCAACATATAAAATAAAATAATGTTACAACAATAATATAAGAAACACGTTACATATTTTTATTAATTTAATAATATAAATTATAGTGTATTTGCTACAGTGACAATTATCAGGTTTAATAATTTTAAACTACAGTACACCAACAATTATTGACTCGATGATATGAAATACAGTGTAATGACAATTATTGAATCAATAATGCAAAATACTGTGTAGCAACAATAATTGAATTGATAATATAAAATATTATGCAGTGACAATTATTGATGAAATGATGCGCAACAGTTACGGTGTCAATTATCAGACCAATAATATGAGACACTGTGCAATACCGTGTGCTACAGAAAAATACTATAAATTACCGTATGCTACTATTCTTTTATCACCGGTATTTTAACAGTTAACATCGTTGACTATTTTTATATAAAAATGTTACTTCTGTCGTTTTCTATATCCGACAATTATTCCGTTGTGGGGTCCACCAATAATTTGTTATTTCGGCGCCGTCGTACGGCCCGAATATTCCCCGACAAAACGAATATTGTCCGACAAAATAAAATTTGCACATAACATCCTTAACTTTCAATTTTGTCAATTTAACCATTTACTGTTTCAAGAAAAATATATATGAAGAAAAATTAAATTTTGTATTTCATAAATTCGGGGTCTTACAAGAATTGTATTTAATTTACAAAATTGTAAAATTTAATATATTATTTTAGTTTTTTAGAAAAAAAATATTTAGTTTTAAACAATATAATTATGAAAATTATAAACTTTTTATAAAATAATTCTCAAGATTTATTTTATTCAAAAGTTATTCAAAAGTTAATTACCACATCTCTTTTGAATTAAAAATTCATACTTGAGCAGTTGATTTTATTACTTATATTTCATAACGGAAGAAGTATCTAGTAGTAATACATTTCAAGGTTAACAACTTAACAATATTAGTTTATTAGATATTGAATTAATCTAAATCAACTAAATTCACATTATTTTAAATTTTATAATTTCATTATTAAAAAATCTCAAATAAGACTCTTTTTATGAAATAGATGGAGTATTTTTTTTCTTTTGTTTTACCTAAAAGTAAAAAATACAAAAATATGAAAATAATTAATTAATTGAGAAAGTAGTAATATTTATTTATTCTAGACTAATTAAGTAATTAACAATATTATTGATCACTACTACTAATTTAATATATATGAATATATTATAATATGATATATATTATATCTTATTTGACTATTCTTAATTCCTAAATAAGCTTGAGTATCTGAGTCCCTTTAGTCTTGTAATTAAATTTTAATTTTTTCAAAAAAAATAAAAATATTTGGCCTAATTTTTGCGAACTCGAACATAATAGACGAACTCGAATATTATAGGCGAACCCAAGCATTATAGTCGAACTCGAACATGTTCGCGAACTCGAGCGTGCTCGCGAACTGTTCGCAAACACTAACGAACCGAACTCGCACAAGTGCGTTGGTTTGATAATGCTACTCGAACATGTTCGAGTTCGACTAATGAGATTCGAGTTCGACAATGTTCGGTTCGGTTCGGATCATTTGCAGCCCTAAGTGGGTAGCTCTACAAAGTTAAGAAACACCACCAACCAATATTATTGGAAAAAGGTCGTCAACCCCAATTGGTCTTTTAAGTCTTCTACAATTAATTTTCAAGGATCAACCACCGAAGGGGGGCACATGAAAAAAATTACAACAAGATATATTTTTGCTTATTTTGGAGTCACCTCCTAAATTCTTAAAATTCAAAATTTATTTAAAATTATTTATTTTAAATTGCTTATTTTATTATAATAAATGAGCTATTTATATTGCACTTTATTTTTATAACTTATTAGGTTTAGTGTGCTCACAAGAATACGTTTTAGTATAATAAGCTCGATATTTTGCCTCTTAACTCTAATTGATAAAATGATACGACGATTATCTTATCGGTTACAAATAAGTATTCAAAACATAACATTTACTTCAATAATTGAGATGACAATTACTTTCTTCAAAAGAATATGTTGAACTACCCAACTAAAAAAGAAAAATAAGCGATTGATATAAAAGACAAATTGGAAAAAAGAGATACGGTTAATGTCATTCTAACTTACCAAATACTAAACACATCTATTATTAAATATCTTAAAATCTGTACTTAATCTCGCACCGAAAGTATCTCCCAGCGATTCTAGTCATCAAGTATTTTCAATTGTTTCATTATGCAACTTTACGTTCTAGACGATGGTTAAACGTGCAAACACATTCAAACGTTAACAATTTAGTATTAATATAAATAACTATAACAATTATATACTCTATTTATTTTATATTATTTAATCATTATTAACATTTTTAAAGTAATATAAGAGATTTTTAAACTCAAAATTAATTAAAAAAAATTACTTAATATAATGATAAATATTATAAATTATTTAAAAAATATTACTTATTATAAAATTTATTGTCTTATAATTTTTAATAAATTAATTTAATTTAAAATTTAAAATTATTTTAAATTAATATTTAAAAATTAATAATAATTATATAATTTAAAATAGAGGGAATACTATTTATATAAAATATGAATAAGAGTATATTCATGTAATAATGCAACATGATTTCCTAGTTTGGAAAAAGACGGTCAGCCCGAATTGGTCTTCTACCTTCTAAGTCTTCTATAATTAATTTGCAAGGACCTGCACCAACCAATGTTAATGGAGCAAAAGGTATAGCCCAATTGGATGTCATCACATAAGTCCCCTTATCCAAATCCACTACCTTGAAAAGACATGATTTATATATATATATATTGTAGAGAAAGGGAGCACATGAAAAAAGTTACGACAAGATATATTTTGACTATTAATTAATTTTTAAAAAACTTTTAATTAGTGATTGTCATTCTTGCTTATTTTAACTTTAGCTTGTTTTATTTTATTAATTATTTTATAATTACTAACATGAGTTTATAATCTTACCCCTCAAAAAAGTCTTAGGTCAATGTGGGGATTGGATTCAACACAATTTGTAAGACTTCAATTTTTATTGGATAAAATTTAATTTTTTTTATATATTATTCTAAAATAGTAAAGTATTATTTTAAAAAAAATAAAAATTAAGAATATTATGTATAAATTTTATTATGTCAGACAATATTCGAATTGTCAGAAAATATTCGTTTTGTCAAAAAATATTCGATCTGTACGACGGCGCATGAATAACTAATCGTTGGTGAATCACATAGCAAAATATTATCGAATATAGAAAACGACATCATTAACTTTTTAAAATAAAAATGGTCAACAATACTGTCACTTTTAATTGTTAAAATACTCGGTAATAAAAGAATAGTAGTATACAGTATTTCATGATATTTTACTGTAATACGCGGTATTCTACAGTAACACACGGTATTGCACAAAGTCTCATATTATTGATCTAATAAAGTGACTATTGCACAATATTCTTTAATAATTGTTATTACACTGTATTTTGCATTATTGAATCAATAATTATTATTACACTGTATTTTATATCATTGAGTTAATAATTATTATTGCACTATATTTTAAATTATTAAACCAATAATTATTACAGTAACTCATGCACTGTATTAAACTATTAATTATCACAGTAATATAATTCTTTTTTTTCATTGCATTATTATTATCACGGTTGTAATATTTTTTTAATTATTATATTTAATTGTTAGTTAGTATTTTGGATATTAAAATTATTGGATATGTATATATGAAAGGAATATTGTACTTTTTGAGAGAAAGTCATATGATGTGGGAAGGAATGTATGTATATATGGAGAGTATAATAGAATAGAAGGAGATGGAATGGAATTCAAAAAAGGAAGGAAGAAAAAGGGCAAAGGTATGGGGGAGGTAAAGGAAAAATTAGTAAAGTAAAAAGAAAAATAAGAAAGAGAATGAAATGAAATGAATCACGGGTGAAGAAATAAAAAGGAAGAATGACAGGTGGGAGATATACATATATATAAGAAAGAAAAAGGATGAAAAGAAGAAGGCAGGTAAGGAGGAGGCGGGGGAGAAAAATAAAAGTGGAGTAGGTGGGAAGAAATTGTAGGAATGACAGGTGAGGAGTTGCACTATAAAATAAAATTCCGACTAAACGAATTTCTCACACTTTCTTTCTCTTACTAATATATTATGAGTATATTTTAAATATAATAAAATTACTATAAAGTTTGGTAAAATTAAAAGGAGTGTAATAATTTTTAAAGTGAGTCTTTTTTTTTTAAAAGTAATATTTATACAAATACTCATTTCACATGATATTCACAAATATTATTTTATAAGACTTTTCCTTTAGAAGATTTATTTTGAAAAATTTCATTTGAAAATTTTTATTTTGAAATATTATTTCAAAAATTATTTTTAAATTATTATAATTTATTTTATACACTACACAGATTTATATTATGTATACACTTTTGACAATTTCATAGGATACAAGTTATTGTACACCATAAAATTTATATGTGGTAGTTACTAATTATATTATAAATATTTAGGTTGATCCATTACATTTAAAATAGTCTTTTTTCACTTGATAAGGTAAGGGATATCATTTTCTTTTATATTCTTAAACTTATTATGGTAAATATTGTTAGGTAAAATTTATGAAATGATTATAATTTTTTTAATAGTTTACGCTTCATTTAATATCATTTCACGTGAACCTTCCTATTTACCTAATCATCTCTATTGAACTTTAATCGTTATTTGTGAACTATGAATTTTGAATATCATTCTTGAATTTGATTTTACATCATGTTGATAATTTGGATATTATTTAAATACGTACAAAATAAAATTATAAACTTTCGATGTCTTTTGTTTATTCTATTATTCTTTTTTTTTTGTTTATCATTTATATCACTACTATTTGTTCTAATAATCATAATCATGTTGTCATAAATATCTGTGGCCTGTGACACAAATGATAAGATAAAGACGATATAATTGTTGTGTGTTTTTTAGGGTACGTGGTGAATGTTTTCCTTGGCTTGAGGCAAAAAAAAACTATGTTCGGCATAATCATAACCAATAGTGTTTTAAATGATAAAAATTGATGATTTTTCTAAAAAAGAGAAGCTAGTAGATATAACATAGACTCGCAACCACTTTTCATCCATATTTAGTCTCTCATGTTCTCTAAGACTATATTTGTTTGTAAAAAAATATACTTGAGATTGAACTATTTGTATTAATTTAACACTATTTCGAAATATTTTATCCTATAATAGAGGATTAATAATCATTTAAATAGTCCTATGGACTATTATTTTTATCATTCTGAAGACTATTTATGTGAAATTATATAATTCTATGAAAAAATTGGGATAAATAATCTTTTCATTTTAAACTATTAAATGACTTTATGAAACTAATAGTTAAACATTAAGGAATTAATAATTCATTATCTATAGATTAAATAGTGTAAAATATTATTAAATTAAAATAAGTAATTCAATCTTAAATATATTTTTTATAAACAAATATAGCTTAAAATTATTTCTTATTCAATACAAAATTTAAATTTATCATAATAATCTCCCTTATCCTTCTCCCTTTGTTCGCTGTCACATTCTCTCGTAGCACGGTTTTACTTCCCATATTTTATTATTTATTTAATAACTTCATTTTGTTACAATATTTAAATTTTAAAAAATATGATTTTATTAGAATAAATATAATTTTGTTAGAATAAATATATATTTAAGAATATTTTATAATTCTTCCAACAATATTTGACATTTTGAATTAGTTCTATTAATAATATATTTTATTTATGATAATATTAATTGTCTTAAATAAGATTCTCAATTAAATATATCTAAACTCCTATTGCATAATTTTGAAAATATAAGTGAGAGAGACAACAATAATTCGTGTATAGTAAAAAAATAAAATTGAAGTCCTTTTAAAACTGTTACTTTTGTGTATTGTTGTAATGGACGATTCCTTCCTTTATGCGGAGTAATACATAAAAAATATATGTATAAAAAAATCAAAAATGATTTTTCGAATCAGAAGAGGACTTAGAAATATAATTTCTTTCAATTTATCTCAAAGATAATGAATGGGAGGGGCGTCTAAATTTTGAGTAAACTATGCTGACACCCTATGTAGATAATTATAATAATACTCACCGTCCCTCTAATATTTTAAGTAATAGTTAATATCTAATATTCATTAGTCCTAGTGCGTTTGTTGACCAACTAATATGTACAAATATTTTTAATATAATGTCCATAACATCCTTCAAATTACAACGTTTAATGTACCTACTAAATATAAATTTGCATATTTTCATTTTTATTTTTATTTAACTTGATCCGATTAATAAAATTATAAACTTGAGCATTAAATAACATAAATATCAAAAAATAAAAAATATTCATTTTATCAAGAAAATAAAGTCATGCACTTCTTACTAATTAAATTCCTCAAAAAAAAAATTTACATAATATTTATTCACACATAAAAAGGAAAATCTTAATACTAAAAAAAAAAACTCCATATGCAATTTTATTTTGCTAAATTCTTATAGAAAAAAATTATATATTTGGAACGAGAAGGTGAATGTGGACATACTTTGAAAAATAATACAGACCACCGAGAAGGTTCAACGATTCAATAAATTAACAATGGACCAATTGGGCAAGTTGTCAGGTAGACATGGACAAAAAAATTATGGTCCGCAAGTTGGCTTGGCTCAGCTTGAGTTCGTCCTGATTAAAATTTGGTTTAGTCAAAATTTAGGTTAGTTCGGACCGATCTTTAGACTTTTAATAGACTGTTATTTAGACGTAAAAATTTAATTTAACTTCACTTGACTAAAAGTCAGACCCAGTCTACAGACCTAAACCGACCTGTTAAAAGTCTGTTTGAATGAAATACATTCAATACATATATAATATACTAAAATAATTTTTTTTATTGACATTAAAGTTGATAATAGAATATTTATTATTCTATTCTTACATAGTTTATTATAATTTTTTTTAATAAGTACTAAGAATTAGACGAGTCATGTAAAATCAGACCTAGCCCGATTCATAACTCTTAACAGTTCATAAATTTTTTGAAAATTTGGGTCTGATCTTACTTGCAAATTCAAAAATTAAAGTTTGATCTGTCCAAATTAACAGTCAAAATTTGTTAAATCCAAATCAGATCGATCTAATCCGATTTATTATGCATGTCTGTTGGAAAGAGTATTTGGTCATGGTCCACGGTAAAGTCACTCGGCTTAGGGTATTTTTGACTTTTTCTATTAATATATATATATATATATATATTTTGCTATTAATATTCACTTTTCTTCATTCGTTTTGCTTTTGGTAGGATCATAATCATGAGCTAAGGAATGTGACGTAGTACTTATAATAATTCTATATATAGATAGCTACCACACCGTCCAATTGATTTCTAGTGTTCCTGTTGAAAAGATGGGCATCCTATATATTTTAATGTGTAAATTTTTTACATAAAAAAATAAAAATTAATATTCAACCTCCCGTTTTATAATATAGGATGATTTTAGATATATGAAGATGATATATAATTTAACATTAATTCGAGGTTTGTTTTTGAAAAGTTAAATATTTATGTTTAATTATTAAAATTTAAAAATAGTTTAGCAATTTTTTTTATTTTTTATCTTTAAGTAGAAAACTTTTACTTTTCTTTTGATAAAAGCGTAGAGTACATGTTGTTTAAAAAAGTAATATTTCATATCACATAATTATCTTAAATTTGTTATTCACGTCTTTAAAAGTATTTTTGGAAAAATTATTTTCACATAAATTTATGATATTCTTATATAATTCTTTTTCACATAAAAGTTAAATTTATTTTATTCTCATGTGACAATATCAAAAAAACATATAAAAATATCAATTTTCTATTTTATTTTATTTTCTTTACGATCTCGATAGCGTGCGTGTGAATTTATTCATGTGTGATCTAGGCCGCTTCGTTCAGCTCAATTTCCTCATCTTGATTATTATTATTGCTTTGTCTGTGACGGGTATTAAATGGGCACCAATATATAGTAAATAAGTACCCTCCATCTTTTTTTTAAATTTAAAATTATAATTATTATTTATTTAATTTATGAAATTGAATATAATTTTTTTTATAAAATGAGAGAGAAATAAAAATATTTTTAATTATAAAAAATTAAGTATTTAAAATTTATTAACAATAAATTAAAAAATTAAGTATTTAAAAAGATGAGAGATAATAAGAGAAAAAAATATAAATAAATTTAAAGAGTAAAATAAAAAAAATTAATATTTAACAAAAAAATATTTTTGGGTATACAATTCGTCCTTTCCGTTTTATAATATAATAATAGAGAGAGAGAGATTGTATGGACTCTACCGCCTCGTCACGTAGGTAGCTTGCTACCTATGTTCAGCCTATATATAGGATAGGAAGGCTTGTTCTCACAAGGAGCAAGTACTAACTAGGGTTTCTTTCTGAAGCCAAGCCTTGAGGTCGCAAGTACTAGGAGGGAGGGTGTCTTTATGTAAGTTTGAGGTCAAAAGCCTCTTGTTTCTCTCTCCTTGTTCAAATATTTATTGTTTTTCTGTGCTATATGTATGTATAGATTACACAAAGAAACCATGATCATGCATGTCATAAAATCCGACAGTAGTCGAGTCGAGAAATTGGCTACTATCGGACTCTGGTGTTGGTTAATTTCAACGTTTTGGCTACAATTAATCGGATCGATCTGCTTATGGTTTGTTGTGAGTTTTTATTTCAAGGATGAGAAGGGTAGTTTTTGTATTCAAAAAATTGGATCTAAGAATATAAATCCTCTCTTTAAATTCTAAACCCCTATTTGGATCTATTGCTTCAAACGTCGTTTTTATGATAATTTGATGTATTATTATTTTAATTGCTCAAATTTAATTATTACAAATTCTTTTCAGTTTTAATATATGATCTAGAAAACAACCCCTCAATGTCCTCCCTCCATATTTGTTTTACATCTCTGGGCTTTTTAACTTAACAGCGTACATATTGGTCCGGTCCAAGAGCTCAGAACCTCGATGTCCTCCGTATTTGTTTCTTTAACTTAACACCACCGCTCCATAGTTGTTTTACATTTTGGGCTTTTTAACTTGACAGCATATATATTGGTCCGGTCCAAGAGCCGAGGTAGCCTCATGAGCCAATTCCAACCACATGGGTCGAAGAGGCAAGTTGGCTTGAAGAGCCCGAGCCGAGTTGTGTCGAAGGGCGGAGTTCCGTCGAAGAACCAGAACCCGAGCCGAGGTCCGTCAAAGAGCCTGAGCCAAGTTCCACCGAAGAGCCGAGGTCCGTCGAAGAGCCAAGTCCAACAAGTTGTGACCCAAGTCCAACAAAGGTCGAGGAGCAATCACGTTGTTACCCAAGTCCAACAAGGGTCAAATAGTCAGGTTGTGACCCAAGTCCAACAAAAGTCGAGGAGCAATCAAGTTGTGACCCAAGTCCAACACGGGTCAAATAGTCAGGTTGTGACCCAAGTCCAACAAAGGTCGAGGAGCAATCAAGTTGTGACCCATGTCCAAAGGTCGAGTAGCAATCAAGTTGTAACCCATGTCCAACAAGGGTCAAATAGTCATGTTGTGACCCAAATCCAACAAAGGTCGAAGACCCACGTCAAACAAGTTACAAGCCGCGATGTGGTCCAACAAGTTGAAGTTGTGACCCAATTGAAGAAAATAACGAAGCCAAGTTTTAATTCAATGGGGTCAAAAAATGTTTCGACCCAAAAAAAATTACTAGTTTTGCACTTGTGATTTTACATATATAAAATATGTATTTGGTTGAAATAAAATA
The DNA here is from genome assembly GCA_947179155.2 of Hedera helix. Classification (NCBI taxonomy): domain Eukaryota; kingdom Viridiplantae; phylum Streptophyta; class Magnoliopsida; order Apiales; family Araliaceae; genus Hedera; species Hedera helix. The sequence goes on from OX359281.1 coordinate 33,843,739, forward strand.
CAATAAATAATAAAATTATATAAAATAATGTTACACATATAAATATGTATTTGGTTGTAATAATAATACAATAAATAGTAACCTTATATATGTAACAAACCATTATATATGTAATAAATAGTAACATTATTAACTGAACTATTACCATTTGTATATCTCATTAACGTTACAATAAATAGTAACATTATATATGTAATTTTGTTGGATAGTGAAAGCATAGTTGGATTGAGCTAAAATGTACAAACCAGCAGGAAAAAAAAAGAAGAAAAACAAATAAGACAAGTGATCTAACTCATTACGAATCACCTTTATTTCTTGGTCACTTTTTCTTGTAGACCCTCTTTATAGTTCTTTCCATGATGGAGAATGGGGAGTTCCAGTTCATGATGATAGGGAGCTATTTGAACTATTTGTTCTATCAATACCATTGGCAGAGCTCACCTGGCCTGCAATTCTTTACAAGAGAGACACATTCAGGTCTGTTTGCTTGTTAATTCTTAATTTAGATCCGTATGACAGTAAAAATTAGATGTCATGGTTGAAACTTTCGCGCCGAAGCATTTTGACAACTTTGATCCATCTTCCATTGCAAAGTTCATTGAGCAGAAGTTGCTGTCAGTTAGAGCTAATCGCAGCACATTGCTATCTAAACCAAAGCTTCGTGCAGTTGTCGAAAATGCTAACCAAGTGCTTAAGGTACTACAAAAAAAAAAGGCGATACGAAATAAATAAAATAAAGATATAAGGGGGTCTTTTTTGCTTAATTAATACATCTTAGAAGGAGAGTTTTGTCCAAAATAAGTTTGAGGGAGAGTTTTGCAAAAATAATATAAACAGAGAGAGTTTTGTCAACAAAAAAGTTTGAGAGAGTTTTGCAAAAATAATACAAACCGGAAAGACAATTTTATATTTCAGTCCACTAGTCCCTACCAAAATGCCTTACTTTTTTTTTTATAATTTTTTTATTGGCATTTGATAGATCTGATAAGGTTGGAAAACTGCTCGCAGAAGATGTATTACTGAAGGGATTGCAAGGAAACAGGTAAACAGGCCTATTCATGATTAAGAACATTTAGATAATTTCCTTGAGATTTAAGTTTGGCTGTTTATAATACTGTCTTTGTTCCCCTGTATATTTGGGGCCTGTGACATTGATAGGTTTTTCGATTGGAGCACGAGTGATTTTTAGGTGTCTCCAGGTTTTGGCTACAGCTTAACATAGCGGTACCAGTAACTGGGAAACAAACCATTATTCTTTTCATGAATGTTTTTTCCTAGCTTAAATGATTCTAATGCACTTAAAATTGAATACTTGCAGCTGTGCTTGTAGGAGTAATTTCCCAGGATGGCGTCATTTCCGTTCAACTATCTGAATGTAATCTATTTTGTTCAAACTTTCTTGATTTTAGCCTCAATACCACTTGAATTGACGTCCAGAGTATATTTTTTAAACTCAACGCCATTTCAAATGACATTTAATATTAAGCCTTCTAATTAATCACTTAATTAAATTTAACTTAATAAATTTTTTAAAAAAATGTTAAAAAAAATAAAATTTTACCAACAAAAAAAAACTGAAAATTTAATTTTTTTTTACTTCAACGACAATTGAATTGCCGTTCAAATCCCTGCTCTACGATTTCTTCCGTCAATTTAATTGACGTTGAAGTACTCAATTTCACAAAAAGCCAAAGCGAATTTAAGTTATTTAATTGTTTTTCATCTAAGCGTCCAACTCCTTATTTTCACTATAAAAAATAAAAATATTGTACTAAGCGGCATATTAGTTTTTATATTAGAATTTTTGATTTTTTTATAGTACAATTTTTGTGATTCTCATGCAGTTTTGCCGTTCAATTATTCAAAAATAAAGTAAAAATTGTATTAACAAAAAAAATCCGAAAAAAATTAATTCACTTCAACGTCAATTGAATTATTGTCTAATTGTTCAGAAAAAAAAAAAATTACTTCAATGCCATTCACAATGACGTTTACTTTTTTTAAATTTAAAAAAAAAGCTGAATTGGGTCTTTCAATTCTTTTTTAAATTTTAAAAAAAAGCTTTTTCAATTCTTTTTTAAAAGTCAAAAGTTACTTTTTCTGTTCTTCTTTTAAAAAAAAAATTAAAAAAGTAAATGCCACTGTGAATGGCATTGAAATAATTTTCTTTTATTTTTTTTCCTGAAGAATTAGACGTCAATTCAATTGATGTTGAAGTAATTTTATTTTATTTTTGAATTTTTTTTTTGGTACAAATTTTTATTTATTTATTTCTTTTTTGGTAAACAATTGAACGCCAAAATTGCACGAGAATTACAAAAATTGTACTATAAAAAAAACCAAAAATTATGATATAAAAACTAATATGTCCGTTAGTATAATTTTTTTATTTGTTAGAGTAGAAATGAGGAGTTGGATGCTTAAAAACAATTAAATAATTTAAACTGGCTTTTTGTAAGGAGTGTTGGTTTTCGCTTTTTGTGAGGAGTGCTTTGGCTTTTTGTGAGGAGTTCTTTGGCTTTTTATGGAATTGATTACTTCAATTGAATTGGCAATGGAAAAATCACGGGAAGAGATATCAGAAATTCACTAAAAATAATATAAAGAGTTACAAACTCTCTCAACTGAGAAATAAACTAACTGTTTAATTTCTCTTAGAACTCTTTCACTCTCCTTTTCTCTCACTAAGCTTCTGTAGTTCCTTTCTCTTTCTAGTTTCTAACTCTTAGCTTGGTGTGTTGAAATGGGAAGCCAATGCTTCCTTTTATAGTGCAAGAGATGGGGACAAAATTCCACAATTTAAGGAACCAAATCAAGGACCAAATCTATCCAAAATCAAATCTCATATTTCATGGAACCAAATCAAGGACCAAATCTATCCAAAATCAAATCAAATCTTGAAAAATATGAGACAATCTTCAACAATCTCCACCTTGGCTCATATTCTCCAAATACTACGTATTGTGAACTTCTTCGTGTCTGTGAATGTATCCCTCTCCCTGGATACTCCATTACGAACTCAACAATTGATGAAGTGAACTAAGTCCAAGCAATGCTTGAACTTTTCTGCTGTAACTGATTTTGTGAGCATATCTGCAGCATTATCCTTTGTGTGAACTTTGCGAACTGCAATATCATCATTATTCAGCCACTCACGAATTTTGTGATACAAAACATCTATATGTTTGGTCCTGGTGTGAAACACCTGGTTCTTTGCTAAATGAATAGCACTTTGACTATCACATTGTATCTGGATACTGCCCTGCTTGAAACCTAGTTCTTCAACTTATCAGCCACAAAGCCTCATTGCATGCCTCTGTCAATGCCATATACTCAGTCTCTATTGTCGATAATGCTACCATAGACTGTAACACTGACCTCCAACATATACATCCTCCACAAAAGGTGTATACAAACCCTGTCGTAGATATCCTTGAATCTAGGTCTCCAGCATAATCCGAATCAACAAACCCTGTAACCTTACTTCTTGCAGTATCACGATCAAACATAAGACCATAATTGGTTGTACCTGCTAGATAACGAAAAATCCATTTAACAGCATTCCAATGCTCTTTTCCTGGATTTGCCATATACCTGCTATCCATACTTACTGCATGTGAGATATCTGGCCTTGTACATACCATAGCATACATGAGACAACCCACCGCATTTGCATACGGTACTTTGGACATAGACTCCACCTCATTCTCTGTCCGTGGGCCTAATTGTGAAGATAACTTGAAATGTGCTGCCAACGGAGTGCTAACTGGTTTAGCATTGTACATAAAAACCTCTCAAAGAGCTTCTGCACATATCCTTTCTGAGTTAACCACAGTTTTCCTTCCTGACGATCTCTGTAAATTTTCATATCTAGGATCTTTTTGGCTGACCCAAGATCCTTCATTTCAAATTCATTGCTCAATAAATTCTTCAACTAAATAATATTTGTCAACCTCTGTGCTGCTATCAACATGTCATCGACATATAATGTCAGCAGTACTAGAGAACCATCATCAAGCAATCTGAAAATACACACATGGATCATACTCAGAACGAGAGTAACCATGAGCCACCATGAAGCTATTAAACCACATGTACCACTGTCTCCGGGGACTGCTTCAAACCATAGAGAGACTTTTTCAAGCTACAAACTAAGTCTTATTTCCCTAGTTCAATAAACCCCTCCGGTTGCTTCATGTAGATCTTTTCTTCTAAATCACCATGGAGAAAAGCTGTTTTCACATCAAGTTGCTCTAACTCCATATCCTGTGATGCTACGATAGATAAGATCAACCGAATCGACGTGTGTTTCACAACTGGTGAGAAGATCTCATTGTAGTCGATTCCTTCGCTCTGAGAGAATTCCTTTGCCACCAATCTAGCCTTAAATCTTTCATCTTCTTTATCGGACTGAGCTTCCTTTTTCCTGAACACCTACTTGCATCCTATAACCTTTGATCATTTTGGAAGTTGAACTAACTCCCAAGTCTTATTTTTTTGTAAAGACTCCATCTCTTCTGCCATCGCTATTGCCCATTTATCATTATCCTCGGACTGAATAACATCTTGATAGCTAGTTGGATCTCCACTATTTGCAATCAAGGTAAAGGCAACCATGTCTTCAAACTCATATCTCTGCACTAGTTTGCTGACTCGCCTTTTTCGATCTCTAACAAGATTATACGACCTCTCTTGGGTATCTGAATGATGATCATCTTTAATCTCTTCAGCTTCTTTTGTCTCTTTAGGAAGCTCCACCTTAACTAGGTGTTTCTGCAACCCATTTGTTGTAAATTCTTCATTCTCGGATTTGTTTAGCATGTGTTTCTCATTGAACACCACATCTCTGTTAACAACCTTTTTCTTGGATACTAGATCCCATAACCTGTATCCCTTGACTCCATCTTCATATCCAAGAAAAATGCACTCCTTTGACCTTGGATCAAGTTTGGACTGTCGCTCCTCAACCGGCATATGAACATAAGCTAGGCAACCAAAGATTTTCATTACAGAAAAATCAACTGGTTTTCCAGTCCATACTTCCTCGGGGATTTTGTAATCAATTCCAGCTGAAGGGGATCGATTTATCAGATAACAGGCTGTATTGACTGCCTCAACACAAAAATTCTTGGACAAACCTGCATTCGACTTCATACATCTGGCTTGTTCCAATAAAGTTCTATTCATCATCTCTGCAACTCCATTTTGCTCTGGAGTTCTTTTAACTGAGAAGTGCCTGGTGATACCTTTATCTTGGCAGAACTGTAGGAATGACTTGTCCTTGTATTCCATGCCATTATCTGATCTAAAATTCTTTAGTTTCTTTCCGGTTTGATTTTCTACTTTAGTTTTCCACTGCTTAATGATTTTGAAAACCTCAGACTTCTGCTTCATAAAATACACCAACACCTTTCTAGAGTAGTCATTTATGAAGCTGACAAAATAATGGGCTCCACCCATTGACGTATCCTTAATCGGACCCCAAACATCTGAATGTACATAATCAAGTACATTCTTACTGGTATGTGCTCCTGCCTTGAAGCTGACCCTTCGTTGTTTGACGTACAAACAATACTTGCAAAATTCCAAACTGCATGTTTTAACACATTTCAGTAACTGCCTTTTGTGAAGTTCTTTCATTCCATCTTCACTCAAATGAGCAAGTCGCATGTGCCATAATTCTATGCAATCACTGTTGGAATTATCCTGCACAGAAATCGCTGCTCCACCAGTAACTGTGTCCCCTATCAACTTGTAGAGGGTGCCCTTTTTCTGACCCTTCATAATTATCATTGAACCATTGGTAATTTTCATGACACCATCCCTAATTGAGATACTACAGCCTATAGAGTCAAGTACTCCAACGGATAGCAAGCTTTTTTTCAATTCTGGAATATGCCTTACATCACTCAATGTTCTGACGACCCTATCAAATATTTTAACTTTGAAGGTGCCTATCCCAGTAACTTTGCAGATTGCATTGTTACCCAATATCACGGAACCACCATTGCAGGATGTAAAAGTATCAAACCAATCCCTGTGAAGGGACATATGAAAAGAACAACCGAAATCTATGTTGTAAGACCCCAAATTTTATGAAATACAAAATTTAATTTTTCTTCATATATATTTTTTTGAAACAGTAAGTGGTTAAATCGATCAAGTTAAAAGTTAAGGATGTTATCTGCAAATTTTATTTTGTCGGACAATATTCGCTTTGTCGGGGAATATTCGTTTGGTCGGGGAATATTCGTGTCGTACGATGGCGCCGAAATAACAAATTATTGGTGGACCCCACAACGGAATATTTGTCGGATATAGAAAACGACAGAAATAACCTTTTTAAATAAAAATAGTCAACGGAACTGTTAAAATACCGGTGATAAAAGAATAGTAGCATACGGTAGTTTTTGGTATTTTCTGTAGCACACGGTACTCTACAGTAACACACGGTATTGCATAGTGTCTAATATTATTGGTCTGATAATTGACACCGTAACTGTTACACATCATTTCATCGATAATTGTCACTGCATAATATTTTATATTATCAATTCAATAATTGTTGTTACACAGTATTTTGCATTATTGATTTAATAATTGTCATTACACTGTATTTTATATCATTGAGTTAATAATTGTTGCTGCACTGTTTTTAAAATTATTGAACCTAATAATTGTCACAGTAACATATACACAGTAATTCACATTATTGAATCAATAATTGTCATGACACAGTAACGTATTTTTCTTTTACATACTTTCTGCATTATTGTTATCTCTATTACGGTGTTATTTAAACAGTTGTATTTCATTAATTAATTGACTTGATATCTAAGAGCTAACTATACTGTATTTATAACAATTAGTCATAATAATTGAATTGATAAAGTTATTTGTTTATAATATAAAGTTAGGTGATATGAAGTGAATGGTGTAGATTAAAGTGTGAATTATTGTTGAATAAATAAAGTTATTTGTTTATAATATAAAGTTAGGTGATATGAAATGAATGGTGTAGATTAAAGTGTGAATTATTATTGAATAATTGAATTAATTTGTTTATAATATAAAGTTAGGTGATATGAAATGAATGGTGTAGATTAAAGATAATATAAAATTTGAAATGGATGGTGTAGATTAAAAGATGATTTTTTTAAATGAATGGTTTAGATTAAAGGAATGATAAGATTTTTGGCTATAAATAGAAGCCTTAACTTAAGGATTTTTCATAAACTTCTTTACTTGTTCTTTCTTTCTCTCTCTAAATACTTCTTGTGAAAGTTCTCTCTAAGTGTGCTTAAGTCATCTTGAGTATTTGTGAAGATCTATAAGTATACGTGTACTGTTCAAGTTAATCAACCTCATTTAAATCAATATTCAGTCACGTGTTGAGGTAAGGGATACCATCTTTTTCATCTTCCATTATTCAAACGTACTATGGTAAGGGATTATCATTATTTGATTCTCGATAATAATATTGTTTCTTCCTTACTCATAAGACGTGCCTTTTATTTCCATGTATTAAATTGTGGGAATAACCTTACGGAGCGGATTGCCGCCTGTTGGTGAATAACCTTTCGTATTCATTCATTATTAATCTCTGAGAATAACCTTACGGAGCGGATTGCCGCCTATTTGGTGAATAACTCTTTGTACTCAAATTCTATTAAATTGTGGGAATAACCTTACGGAGCGGATTGCCGCCTGTTGGTGAATAACCCTTTGTATTAATTTCCTTCACCTTTTGTTAATCAAACCTGCTACGGTAAGGGATATTATTTTCTTTTATACTCCTAAATCGAAATTTATTATGGAACTATTGCTTCTATAATTCCTGAAAATATTATATGTTCCATAATAGTTGAACTTCATTATTTCAACTGAACCTTCCTATTTACGTGAACCTTTCTATTGAATTGTAACCGTTATTCTAAACTGTGGATCTTGAATATCATTTTTAAATTTCACTCCACATCATGTTGACAATTTGGGCATTATTTGAATCTGTACAAAGTAAACTTCCGATACTTATTGTTATCCTATTTCTTCTGTTCATCATTTATATCATTCTAATCATCCAAAAATCAAGCTGTTGTGAATATCTGTGGCCGGGGGCACAGATGTGATATATTTGTTGAACAGATGATAGGTTAAAGGCGATATAATAGGTTAAAGACGATACATCTGTTCGGTGTCTTTTATGGCACGTGGTGAAAGTTCTCTTTGGCCCGTAGTGCATAGATGAACTGTTGTTTGGTATGATTATCACCAAAGGCTGAATTTGGTATAATCATGACCGCTGGTGCTATATTAAATATCTTTGGCCCGTAGTGCAAAGATGAACTGTTGATTTGCATGATTATGATCAGGAACTGTGAATTTTTATTATCATGACTAATGGTATTTCAGATGATAAAAGTTGATGATGTTTTTACGAAAAAGAGAAGTGAGTGGACATTATAGTCTGCATTATTCTTCTAATAGATTGCTCATTCCGCTGCTATTATTGATCTAAACATTGTTTAAGAATTTAACTGCAGTTTTTGATATAAACCTTGTAGTCTATTGTATTCTATCAAGAACTCGACTGTTGAAGGCTAATGATAATTTATTCGTCATTATCTTAGTCATGATATTTCTTACTGGGCTATTTGAGCTCACCCTTTCTTTTGTTCCATTGTTTTTCAACAGGAGATGAAAACATAACAGGGTCTAGCCGGGGAATGGAGTGAGGGTCCGAGGAATAGTTATCATAGTCTTCATGTTTTGTAAAATAGTGTGGCAATAATAGTGAAGACTTAGTTGTGTATTATTATACACTGTATTATTGTACGTTGTGTTTTGTTGTAATAATTTTGTTGTAGTCTTTTGACGACTCAAGTTTGGGCTGTGTGGGCCCAGATTTGGGGGCGTCACATATGTACCAATCTATAAGGCTGCTACTGTCTCTAACGGATAAGAGATCACCTCGCGAAGTTTCATTTTCTGCCACTGTGTACAGTTCTCCGTCGCTGCAGACATCCGCTTTCTCAGCAACATTAGCAGAATTTTCAATCTGCTTACCTTTCTTTTTGTTATATTTTTTTAACAATGGACACTTATTTTTGAAGTAGCCTTTCTCGTGGCAATGATAACACTCAACTTGAGATATATCCTTCTTACCTGATCTCGATTGAGACCTTCCTCGTTCCTTGTCGAAATTCTTCTTCCGATTAGGAACCCTGCCACGCCTATCTGAAAATGCAAGAAGACTGTCTCCTTGATCTCTGGAAGTAGTGCCCCTGAACTTATCCTGGTTCAGGACTGCTGACATCACATCATCAATTGCAAGTTTTTCCTTCCCTACAAGGAGAGTAGTCTGGAGAGTTGAGTATGAATCTGGTAGAGAGACAAGAAGCAATAAGGCTTTATCTTCTTCATCCAGCTTCACATCTATACTGGTACACCAATCTATTAAACTCATTAATATGATTGGTCAAATCTGACCCTTCTTCCATCCGAAGCCGGTACAATTCCTTCTTCAAATATAACCGGTTTGACAAAGACTTCGACTTGTAAACTTTCTCAAATTTCTCCCACAAGTCTTTCGGAGAGGTTTCTGTCAAAACCTGATATTTGATCTGTGGCGCCAAACTCAGTCTGATTGTTGCCACGACCCTTGTTTCAAGTTATGCCCATTTGTCTTCTGTCACATTTGCTGGTTTCTTCTCATTCCCTTCTAGTGCCTTCGCCAATCCTTGTTGAACTAATACATCTTTGACTGTACTCTGCCAAATACTGAAATTTAACTTTACATCAAATGGTTCAACATCATACCTCATACTTGTGTTTGTCATCTTTGTATTTGTGACCTGCGAGATTTCTCAATAAACGGATCGTTCCTAAACACCAACGGCGTGAACCAAAAGCTCTTGATACCAATTATTGAGAAAACAGGCTCACAAAATAAACACTAAGATAACACACACACACACACACACACAACTGTATGAGATAAAAATAATGACACACAAGAATTTTATGTGGAAACCCAACTGGAAAAAATCAGGGGGAGAGATCTCAGAAATTCACTAAAAATAATATGAAGAATTACAAACTCTCTCAACTGAGAAATAAACTAACTGTTTAATTTTTCTCAGAACTTTTTCACTCTCCTTTTCTCTCACTAAGCTTCTCTAGTTCCTTTCTCTTTCTAGTTGCTAGCTCTTAGCTTGGTGTGTTGAAATGGGAAGCCAATGCTTTCTTTTATAGTGCAACAGAAGGGGACAAAATTCCACAATTTAAGGAACCAAATCAAGGACCAAATCTATCCAAAATCAAATCCCATATTTCATGGAACCAAATCAAGGACCAAATCTATCCAAAATCAAATCAAATATTGGAAAATATGAAACAATCTTCAATAGAAGAAATTGCAGAGCACGATTTGACAGTCAATTCAATTGGCGTTGATGTAATTTTTTTTTCCAGTTTTTTTTGTTGGTACAATTTTATTTTTTCAACAGTTGTTCTTCTTGGGACACCTATTGCAATTAAAGATGAAAACTGGGAAGCTGCAAGGAAGGTAGTATTGGACTCCTTTAGTTTCCTATTCCTTAATATGTATCTCTCTTGTTTTATCGTCTTTAAAACATGTCCATATATGTTCTTTGTCTCGACTGATCTATTATGGTCTACTGTATATTCATAAGCTTCCTTTGGCTGTTTTGTAGGTTGTGAGTGAAAGATTTGTGAATGCTTATTCTACAAATGACTGGATGCTTGGAGTCGCTTTCCGTGCAGGGTATTTACTATATCAGTCCCAATTTAATGTCCCTAATTCCTTTTCTTGCTATCCCAAAACCTTGTCGCCTTACATTTTTCTTATTTAACATTAATATTTTCACTTATTTATTATTTCTACATGGTTAAAACTTTTCATATTAGCTCAATATGAGGCACTGTTAAATTTTGTTATATGTTGGGACTTAATGGATCATATTTGAACAGTCTCCTTACTAAAGGATTGGCTGGAATTCAACCAATTAATATGAATCCTGCACCATCTCCAAAGAGTATTTATATGTCCAATTGTATGGGGTTTCCAAATCCATATAAGTTGCAAGGGCGGGTATCATGTTATATTGTTTATGCATTGAAGTAAATCTTACTTTGTATATAGACTTATTATCAGAGTTATTTATATATTTCATATACATTAGAGATATTCGTAGTCATATTAGCATACCCTCACTTTACATATTCCTCATTTTGTTTCTCAAAGAGACGGGGCTTCCTATCTTTTGGAATTCAAAGATTTGGGATTCAAAGACATGTGGTGGCACTCTTTTTTATAAAAATATTTTGCCTATATACTCTTTTATATTTCTTTGTTTTGAATATTTCCAAGCTTAGTCAATTCCCTCTAGTTGCTGCCAGTTTATCACATATCAATTCCCTTTATTTATTAATATTTTACTGCTAAAGAATAAATTTCTGTTACACTTCCCCCTTTTACCGTAAAGTGGATTTCGACACTCTGACGTCAGGGAATAAAGTTATTAATACATAAGATAACCATTTTGATGACTTCTTGTCTTCTGTTTTCTGATAATACTTACCTGATGATATTGGTGTGGTGACATGATTACTATAATGCAGGTGAAGGAAAGCAAATGGCTAGTCAAATGCTTCTTAAATTACTTATGATAAAACTGAAGTCAATGTGTTATTCGATATACTCTCCATCTTCTTGTTTCATACTGTATTGATTTTACTTTTCTGAAGGAGTTCTATATTATTGAGGTATGCCAATTATGGAGATGTCAATATTATTGTTCGAATTACTTTTCATTATAAAATTATTAGAAAATTCCTAATTTTGTGCATTACATGGACTTGGAGTTGTAAATCTAGTGTATTTTCAGAAAAATTGTGGATGGTCAGCTGACTTCTGAGATCCGACAGTTTATGCAGGACAAATAGATTGTGGATGGTCATCTGTCTTTTATGGAACAAGCAACATCTGAACATGAAAAATGATAGTATATTGGGCATGATCTAGTGATTAATTTGAAGTGATTATGTTTAAATGTTTTAGGGATTTGGTTTAATTTGTTTAATTGGGCTTAATTTTTGATTAATTTGAACTGGTTATGCCCAAGTGTTCTAGGGTTTTAATTATTTTGAGCTTTTTTTATTGTTCTAAGGTGTTACTGTTTAGTTGGGGCATTTGCTTTTTGAATGTTGCTGTTGTTTCTCTTATATTAATGGCTAATTACTATTTCTTGTTCTCTTTCTTAATAAAATTGATGCAGTCTTTCTTCCGAAGCTACTTGTGTGGATGATCCCAATTTCTTGGATCCGGTGCCCAAGGAATCAGCTTCACGGTCGTCAGCTGCCTCTTCTGCTTCAGCTGACGTTATGTCCCACCGGTTCTGGGTAAGTTTTTGTAATACAATAATTTTCATTGCGTTGAAGCTTATTTCTGTAAGTGTTTTTTTATTCAACAAAAATATATTTATATTTTATAAATATTGGGCATCCTGCTTCAAATTATGTACTATCAAAGTATAATTTCTATTGTTTCTGTGCATTTAATGATTGAATCAGGGAATTGGAGGTATTGAAATTTAAATCGCTTAATTTGATTGGAAAAAAGGAATGAAGTGAAACAGAAGAGAAAGTAATTCATGATAGTTTTATATGGCTAATGCATTATTTCGAGGTAAAGCACTTACTTGTAGATGATGGGTACATCCAGAAGTGTTTGTGAAGAATGTGGCTATGATCTAAAATAGATTGTCAATCTCAATATTTGGGAGGTTCTTGAATATGCAATAGTACAAATAATTAGTGTTATTATTAGATACAAATTGTTTGCTTAATTTCAGTTTTAGGAGCTTATGACAATTAGACTTGCTTAGGACTTTGAGTAGAATGAATTGCTTTTTATTAATTTTCTGCTTCATCAAGGTTTGAAAATATGTTCTAACTTGCCGTCAAAGACAATCTAGCTGTGTTATTAGTTGAGCTTAGGAGTCTATTTATTGACTTGTATATTACTAGAAAAAAAATTAAGGTACTAATTAAAAAACTGTAAACTATTTGAAATAAACTATTGAGTTAAAGTTGTCATGCTAATGCCCTTTTTAGCTTGTAAAAAGATATGTACAGATTAACGCAAGTGCATATAAGATTTCTATATGCAGATTCCAGATTTAAAATTTTCTTGTAAACTATTGAGAATGGCTATGCCAATGATTTCAAGTCTCCTTATTTTTTTCTAACTTCTGTTTAAATGGACTAAAAAACACTTTTTATCTCATGATTCATTGTTTTTCAAAAATTGAAATAATTTATTTGTCGTGGCACATACGTATTTCCCACTTAAGGTTTTGAAGGAAGGTTCTTTCTTGTTGCTTGGAGATGCACAGATGGTAGGAAAATACATGTTGCAGTACCGAGAGAGGCTGGACAAGGCACTGGTATCTCATGACCTTACAGGCGAGGAAAGGATTAAGACGCTTGTTAAGAATCAAATCATCAGCTCTTCAAGAAGTGAACTTGAAGGTTATTTTTTCCAAAATCCCCCGTCAAAACTTTCTGATATAGGGATATCTACTGTTTGTGAAGGATATTCTGTTCTCTGAATGTACTAATCTGAAAATTGTTTTATGCAGATCATATTGATGGTGTAGCTGATAAAAGAGCCAAAGAATTATCGAACTTCCTTGGCATGTTGAAGAACTCTGCCGTGAGTGATGGTGAAGACTAAAAAAAGAGAGGCTTGTGGTGATTGGAAAGTATGCTGTTGTAAAATTTACTCAATAATCCGAATGTATATTGTTTTCTTATGTCTTGTTAATTTAATTGAATATACCGAACCAACAGTGATAAGTGCAACACTTTAACATGATACAGTAGGTTTGTTTTATGAAACTTCATTAGTGAACTTTGACTGGTTCTGCAACTGTGTTAATCTGATTACTGGTTTGATGTAGATTGTAAGTGAGGAGCTTGTTAAACTGATGGGTGGAGAGTTTTCTGAACTGGTTTTTTCCAAATTTGGACCCATTGTAATTTTATTGGCAGGTCTACAAGGTGTTAGAAAGACTACTATTAGTGCCAAGTTAGCTTTGTATCTTAAGAAACAGGTGCCTGTGTTTAAGAATCTCTTTCTCATCTAGAGTACCTAGAGACACACACACACACCCAAACACAAATGAACAGACAAACAGAAGCATACACATCTGTGCTCTCATTCATGTATGTGTTAGTCTCGATATTAGTCTACGTGACCTCTTTTTAATATGTAAATAACATGGACCACAGGGGAAGAGTTGCATGCTGATTACTGGAGATGTATACCGACCAGCTGCAATTGACCAGCTTGTTATTCTGGGAGAACAGGTTTCCACCTTTTTTGTCCTTTACATGTTTCATTTTTATTCTAGGGTGCTTTACTTCTGTGCCCCTTTGTATTAATCTCTTCTTGCTGCCAAAGAAGACAATATTATCACTGGTGATCTACTTTAAATGATTATAACAATATTTTGGAGCCCTCTGCTAAGTATCTTTAATGAGAAAAAAGATCTTTTTATTTCAACATGTAGATATTACTCTTTCTGTATATTCTATTATTATTTTGTCTTGTTAAGATTTTTCTATATCGACTTTGTTTTCACTCTCCGAATGCATGATAGCACGGCTTTCTCTGTCTTTCAAATATATGATAGGTACCTCATGAGTTATTTTCTAGTTGAAGGAATAGTGTATACTGTAACAAGACTACTTGTCTAACATACAATTATATAATATTTCTGAAATAAGGCCAGGGATTCGTGCGGTTTAATTCATTCGGTTTACTATGTGTTGTATATTTAGTGCAATTATGGACGACAAAGTACTTGAGCTTAATTTTATGAATAAAACATATTAGATTGATTAAATATAGCAAACATTGGAGATATCGGTTATGTCTTTATGGATTCATTAAATATCTAGATATCTGAAAAACAATAAATGTATCCTACTAAATTATCAAAAAGAAGCGAAAAAACATAAGAAAATTCATCTATTCTACTAACGTATATAGAATTGAGTTTGTAGAACATTAATGAACTCTGAAGCTGTTCCATATATTCTATGTGCATAGATTTCTATGTACAGATTTTGCCTGCTTATTTTGTTCATGTATTATATTTGCATGAATTTCTGTAATGTAGAAGTTTATGAAAGTGTTAGATAACCCAAAACTTTTTGATGATTTTGCTGGCCAATCTTGTTTGCCTGTTTCGAGGGATTCGTGCAATCTGTCAAGATTAAGACCAATGGTAGTTCAGCAATAACAGAGGAAGTTAGAATATTTCGGAGCTTATTAGTTATTGTGTAAGATAAGGGAATGGAGTAGGATAACAGTATAAGCATTTTTTACATTTCAGAATATATAAATGGCTTTGCTTAGTATGTGTTCTAAGGGCACACATTAAGCGCGAAAAATAAGATATAAACCTTATTAAATATTATTTATTTATATATTTGCACTGAATTCAATACATGCGGTCCACTAGTATATTATTTTTTTATGCATTGAATTCAGTGTAAATACATAAATAAATAATATTATGCATTGAATTTTACGCTTAGTATGTGTCCTAAAGACACGTTCTAAGAAAATCCTATATAAATATATGTAATATGCAGATTGAAGTCATGCTTTAAGGAATGAAATGAAATAGCAGTTGGTATCTTTCTCTCTCTTCTCTCTATTTCTTCTCCCTCACGAACTCAGTAGAGTTTTTCTTTTCCTTCTTCCTCTATTCTTCTTCTGATTTCTGCTACTTCTTCTTCTTCTATTTTTGTTTCTAACTAATCTATAGGATCAGCTCCAAGAGGTTCCTGACAAATTGGTATCAGAGCTGGTTTAGTCCTGAACCATCATCTTCTTCTTCCTCTTTTCTTCTCTATCCTTCGATCTTTGTAATTCTGCCCAACCTTCTTCTAGAAATCTGTCCCTTCTACCTTCTTCTATCATTCAAATACTTTCTGTAATCAGCACAAAACATCAGCCACAACTGCAGAATCCAGCCCATAGCAGCAGAAAAACTCATTTTCTTCCCCATTTCGCTACTATTCATCACCAGAAAATCAAGCCATCCAAAAACACTTTATTTAGCCACAAAACCTGTTGAAACACATCACAAACTAACACCCAAACTAGCCCATAAATAAACAAGCCAGTACCTGAGCACTGTAGCAACAGATTCCCAAATTTGATGCTCTGTTTTTTGAAGAACCTGCAACTCCATCATTTCATGTGTAAACTTCAATGAATCAGGTAACAAATACATCCAACACACTCGTTTCTAACATTCACAGATAGCCCAATCTATAAAACTCATTTATTACAACACCCAGACCTTTTTCAACTCAAAATTCTTCAAGTTCTTCTTGGCCGGAAAATTTTCCAGATTCTGGGAATTGAATATGTTAGACTTGTTCTGTTTAGGCTTAATAGCTGCAACTAGTTTGTTTAATTCATATAAAAGCAGTTTATATACTCAAAAAAACAAAAATAACAAAATCAAATTCCAGAAAATTTTCCAGTTCACCTATTAAACAGTTTTCTGCTATCTAGCTTAAATCCTTGGTGTTATAGCTTTGTTCTGTGCTTGATTACTCTATAACAATTCAGCTAAGCCAGGCTAGTTGAGTTTAAGACTTGCTCTTGGATACTTGTTTGTTTCTTGAGGAAGTACATTTCTACTAAAACACCAATCCAGCTAGCTTACTCCATTCAAGTAGTGTAGTTACTGCTTGGATTTTTAATCAAAATCTGAACCATAATTGCTTTGTGGTTCCTTCATCTTGTTCTATAAGCATGGCTGGTACATTGCAACAAGATTTTCTCAATTACAAAGAGTATACAAATGAGAGATTGCAACTCATTGATGGGAAAGTGAACCATTTCATGGAAGGCATGAATAAATTGTTGAGACAGAGGAATTCTGACGATGATGAGAGATTTGTAAATCCATTTGGAAGCAAAGCAAGGGGCAAAAGACTAGTACATATAGGGCAGAGAAGGGATAAGGGAGTCCTTAGGGATCTTGTACATGCTGAGCAAGAAAGGGTGAGGAAATAGGAAGAAGATGATGTTCAATGGAGGAGGAACAATTGTGATGAAGATAGTGAAGGCAGAAAAGAACTTAAGCATCTTAATTGGGTGTTTTTATTATTGACAGAGAGTGATATTGCTAGAAGCTGTATACAGGATTGTGATGAAGCAAATTGTGATGGTACTCCTATATAAGATGAAGAGCCACACCAAGGAACAAATCCTATATATAATGATTATGTGGAGGCTCCAGATAATGATGATCCACCCATCTTTGATGCTGCACCATAATATGAAGGGAATCATTTGTTGAATAAAAATGCTGAATTCAATGGCAAATACAAGCAACCTGAATTTGTTGTAAACTTCTGGTATGATGAGGGACCTATATTTGATGAGGATCCTGAAGTGGAGCAAGGATTCATGAAGGAGAAGGAAGTTTTAGTACTTCCAAAACAGCAACAAGAAATTTCTTTGGTAAGGAAATCATCAAAGCAGCCTCACATGCTACAAATATGGTCAGGAAATTCTGAAGTTCCAGCTCTACAGGGTCCCAAGCTTTGCATAGAGTTTATTGATAAAATGGAATTCATTCCCAGTGTTGATTGCCATCCAAAACAGTCCAACAATGACTGGTTTGTATCTCTTGATCCTTGGAGAGACAAAGTGGAAATGTCCATCCAAAACACACACTCAGAGAGAACTGAAGATTTCTTTCCCTATGCTTATCTTGAATATGTTAAAAAAATCAGTAGCCTATTTCTTCCATCCTATGATCACAGTAAGGCCACTAAAAGTTCTGCAAACCAGCTTATCTCTTCTCCCCTTCCAGTACACATATAAATCAATCTCAGTTCCTTAGTAACAGCTCCACCTTCTCAAATAACCGTAAAACAGCTTCCTACTTATCCTATGGAAATGCTTCGGTTCAAAGACTTGTCCCATTAAAACAGCTTCCCACTTGGGTTGTAACTCCATTGATGCAGCACTTCTATCTTGTGATGTTTAACCCTCAAAACAACAAAAATCTATACTTATGGTTCAAGAAGCAGTATCTTGTCTCTACTTATTGGAGGAATTTAAGCAAGAACTCCAAGATAGGTCAGTTTGGGGTCAAAGTAGCTTGGAAGAACTTAAAGGAAAAGAGCACTGTGTTAGAGACAAGGAACACATGGAGGCTATCATCAGTTGAACCTTCTTCAAGCAGGTTCAAATGCACCAAATGTCATCTCAATAGGATGAGTTCATGAAGTATTTTCATAACAACTGTTGCACTAGGGATAAGTGTTTATACTTGTGCATCAAGTAGTTGGTGTGCAAAAGCAAGAATATCCACTGGTGTAGAAGGCAAAGGCTTCCAAATTCAAACTGGGACAGAATCTTTCATGTACTTCCAAGCACTTATTGTGCAGAGAGTAGATGTTTCTAGCCAAGTCAAGAGGTTAATTGGTGTTACTATGAATAAAGAGGATTTATCCTTTGGCAGCTATAAGTGGAAAATGAAGCAAGAATAGTGTGCGAATAACCTCAGAACCTCTCCTTTAAACTATGGGGTATTTCCTGAAATTCGAGGGGAACAACGACTGAAAATTCAAGAAGAAAATTGTAAAGCAAGGCTTTTCATTGAATATATGGACAGGCCTTGCAATGGCAAAGTTTCAGTGAGCAAACTCTAGAGCTTCATTTTTGATCCGGGAGAAAATTATGAAGTCTACCAGCTGAGTTGCAACTGTTCTGTTTGGTACAAATTCATGAGGACATGAATGCTTTTAAGGGGAAGGGAATGTGAGGATTAAGACCGAGGGTAGTTCAGTAATAACAGAAGAAGTTAGAATATTCTGCAGCTTATTAGTTAGTGTGTAGGATAAGGGAATGGAGTAGGATAACAGTAGGAGCATTTTTTACATTTCAGCATATATAAATATATGTACTGTGCAGATTCAAGTTATGCTCAAGGAATTGAATGAAATAGCAGTTGCTATCTTTCTCTCTCTTCTCTCTATTTCTTCTAACTCACGAACTCAGTAGAGTGCTTCTTCTCCTTCTTCCTCCATTCTTCTTCTGATTTCTGCTACTTCTTCTTCTTCTATTTATGTTTCTAACTAATCTGCAGGATCAGCTCCAAGAGGTTCCTAACACAATCCCTCTTTGGGATTGTTGGTAGTTTGTGCTTTTCCCCTAATCTGTAGTTTGGGTTATGTTTATATCGACAGTTGACATTCTCCATCGTATTTATTTTTGTTTGTTTTTGAATTTCGGGTCTTAAATTTATCGTTGTTCAATTTTTAATTAAAAAATTTGGTGACTTTCAGTTTGTAGTGAACCTTGTTTGCAAATTTTTTTTTTGTTGCTAAATATTAATTTCATTTCTGTTTCCTGGCAGAACATAGTTCTGACAGGGCTGAATTTTTGAAGCTCTGCAAGAGAGTTGAGTACGCAATTCGAGCTTGGTAACTTCTACAATTCGAGAATCTAATGGTATTTCCTTGTTTTGATTCCCTTATTAATGTCAATTTTCTTCATCCCACAAGTGGTTAGTGTATCTTGTTTACTGTTAAATAGTTTCTTCAAGTACATTGTGGTTGCAGCAAATATACTCTCTCTTTGATCCTGTCCATGGGCCTCAGAAATTGGAGCAGCAACACCTATCTCTAGCCGAGGTTGACGTCCTTGAACAGAATTTCCTGACCTATTTATTTCAGGTAATTTTTCCTGAGAATATTTTGGTGTTCTGATTATGAAAACACCATTGTCCTCATCAGTCATCACACATCTTTATAAGTACATGTACAGACACGCTTAAAATAATGAAAAGAGTTTCTCGCGTAGGGGTTTCTTGATTTACAATTGAAGCCATGGATCAGGAACTTCTTAACTCGATGTTTAGCTATTGTCCCTAGTGTAATTGTTTAAATGTTTATTTCTCATCTGTTTAAATGAACACACAATAAATCTGTTTATATTGGTTTGTTGCAGTGAGTATTCTATGCAGCTCAACCAGAGTTTACTCAGACTAAGAGAGCCTACTGTCTTGTTACGTTGTCAGAAAGAGGACCTGATGTTGGAGTCTGTTTTGAGTTCAGCAAAGGAGGAATATGCAGTGAAAGCAAATGTTTTATCAAATATGAAATCTTTTTATTTTTTCCATGTTCTTTTTATCTTACTTCTGGTTAACTATGATTTGATGTATTTAACAATTGTTATGTGAATGATTTTAAATTATATAAGGGGGTCTATTTGGATAATTTGTTTTGAAATTCAATTTGACTTGTAACTCTATAGAGTTACAATTCATTGATTTACAAAATCAAAACAACACAATTCTATTATTTGATTAACAAATTGAATTCATATTGTATTTGTGTTAAAATTTAAAAACTATTATTTGAATAATTATTGTTTTTGTATTGTTTTCGATATAAAAAATTTAACATAATTAAATATATAAATTATAAAAAGAAATAATTATTGTGAAGTCATTTTTAAATTTGTCCATTTTAAAATATTTTAGGTTCATCAATTGTGTACTAGTATAACAGCAGCAACTGCAGGCTATATGAACCTTGCCAAATTCTTCTAACCACATTCCTGGAGCCAACACTCTCCTTTCAACTGCAGGCTACACATTGCGGCCCCATCAAACCAAACATTACTTTGCATATTACAAACTGTTTCGTCTCAAGAAACTGATTCACAATCTAGTTACAGTCAAACCCACATTCCTCTAGGACAGTACCATCTGACTTTGTCAAAAATGGATCAATCCGAACCCACAGAAGGGAAAATATGGAAGCAAGCAGAATTAACCACACGATAATGATTGTGGCAGTCCTGTTTTGCCGACCCAGTAGACCCTTTAAGAAAGGATATAGGTGGACTATCACCCAGAATGCAAAGAAGAGCTTACCAAACAGAGGACCCCATGACTCGTACCCATTATTGATTGCATTGGAGACACCCGCAACCACTCCTATGAGGTTTATTATCAAGAGTGTGGTCGGTGGAATGAGCAACGTAGTCCACTTGAATGCATACAGTTCTGAAAACTCCTCATCATCCCCACCTTTTGATGTCACAGTGAAGTTGGTATCAACTCCAGCAAACACCTTCAGCAGTCCTTGGAACACAGCAAACAGATGTGCCGAAACACCTCCTCCAATCACCCAAAACTGCTCATTTCTCCACCACTCATCAATACCAACTCCACTTTCAACGCAATACAACATGGAGCAATCCCTTGATCATCAATGGAAAAATCGTAGTATACAATGCAGTAAATCAGTAACGACAATGCCAAAATAAATCATAGAAACAAACGCATAAAGGATACCAGCACAAAGTAGTCAAGAATAAAGTAGTGTCTGAAAAAAGACAACAGCAAAAACCAGTACCAAAAGACCCCAACCTCATAGTCACGATGCATAACAGGAAAAGGCTTATAAGTTATAAAGAAGAAGGGAAACTATTAGCAAAAATCGCATCATAAATGAAACCAACTTACTAGTGACTGATTGCAACAAATAACATCTTATGCTTTACAAGGGCAATCAGTCAAATTAAATACCATATCTAATTCGTAAAATAAATAAAACTTACTAAGCAGACAAATTAATATAAAGACTGCATGCAGGTATGATTAAGTTGTGTGTGCCATATACATATTCATATGATGGGAGTCATACAGGGGGAGAGGGAGAGAGAGAGAAGAGAAAGAAAGAGTATACAGTAGTGCTACCACCTCACTTATTTATTGATAATAGATTTTTATTCTTGAATGAGGTACCAAATATATACACACACATACTCATAAGCAGTAAGAATGAAGAAAAAAATATAACAAGGTCAACTCACAAGAACACTAGAGATTTCAACTTCCCCAATGAAGAAGGAATGGTCCCCCAAATATTGTTGTTGCGCAAGTCAGAGCTTATTACACTCTTCAATTTACCAAGCTCAATGGGGATAGTCCATTGAATGTTATTTTTGTGAAGCTCTCTTCATCAACAACAAAGTTAGGTAACTTTCCAATTTGCTTCAAGTATATGTATTAACTATTGACCACTACAACATAAAATATCATTGCAATTGATGACAAACCGTATGAAATTTTTTTATAATGGCATGTATCAATCATTGACTAATTCAATTATTAGCGCATAGACAAAGTAAAAAATCACAAAATACTCACAGATACTGTAGATGTTCAAGTTTCACAAGATCAGGTACTAAATGACCAGACAAATTTGAGTTGCCCAGGTCCTTGCATAATAGAATCATGATATGAAATATTAGACTCATGAGCATCACAAATCAAAAGTGAACTAATTTAATCTTTGGAGAAAAAGAAGCAGACAACAAAAAAACAAAAAACAAAATAAGACTGAGAAATACTAAACAACGGCCAGAAGTTGAATCAGCAAATTGGGGAACCAAATCTACTGTGCCAATTGCCTAAGCCTGTCTATTAAAAAATCCCATTTGACAAAATCTAACCAAATTGGATAAACTATTACCTTAATTCACCTATGACTCTACTATATTATGAGTTGTGCCGCCAATAATAGCTTTGATCTCACTTTTCTTCATTGACGAACCTAACCAATCATTTCTTATTATGTCAATTTCATCATCACTGTACAAATAAATTTTGATTGAAGTAGTTCTTATAAATCACATACCCAATCTTTTCAACAATTCTGATTACGGAGGATTTCTAAGAGATGAGAGAGATAACGGAGGAAGTTGCGGATGGCGATTTGGCTAGTCGGCAGCATCGACGAAGGTTGCGGAATCATGATGTTGGAGGAGAGGAAGCTTGAGGGAGGTTTGAGAGAGATAAAAGAAGCGGATCGCGTGGAGAGAGAGTCGAGTGGTTGTGCGTGTTTCTACAGTGTTATAGTATGTCAGCCCGATATTTGTTGGGCTATTAATTTCATACGAAATTGACTTTTAAAATCCCATCATCTACCATAGTTTTAATTTTATGGTATTGAGATGTTGTGTTATAATTCAATATGAATTCTAAACTTAGTTTGGTTATCCAAACAGTCATTTTGGTATTAGAGACTCCAACATTAATACTAAGATATTGAATAGGTGTATCCAAACGGAGCTTAAGGGTGTGTTTGTATAAATTATTTTGAAATTCAACTTTAGTTGCAACTCTATAGAATTGAAAATCATTGAATTCAATACTAAAACGTAACAATTATATTGTTTGGTTAACATATTAAATTCATATTATATTTGTGTTAAAATTTAAAAACTAATGTTTGGATAGTTATTGTTTTCGTATTGTTTTCAATATTAAAAAATTAACATAATTAAATATATTCAAACACTGATAATGGTGAATTCTAGAAAATACATTTGTAACCATTTTGCAAAACTGCATAAACATAGTGAAATTGAGAAAATACATACCTAAATAGTCAAGTTTTCATTATGACAATGCAACTTCTTGGAGACAAAAAATAAATGATAGATATATGTGATCATAGCTACATTGAAAAGGGAATGTCAAATATATACCCAAATAGTCAAGTTTTCATTATGACAATGCAACTTCTTGTAGAAAAAAAATAAATGATAGATATATGTGATCATAGCTACATTGAAAATGGAATGTCACACTTCAATAGTACAAGCATATACACAAGGTTATCCCCAATATCACAATGAATAAGAGCAAATTTAACTAACTGTAAGTGAATGAGAGCAAATTTAGGGTTCCCAGATATCACAATGAATAAGAGCAAATTTAGATTCACTTCTAGAGTAAGTGAATGAGAAAGGCAGTCTAGTTTGTCTTGCAAAATGACAAATATTACAAGTGGAATTAGTAAGACAAACAACTAAAATAAGAAGTTATTTCATTACATTCATAGATGCATTACCTAACCAAGCATGCCACAAGGTAAATGATGATTTAGAAGTTTGAAAACAAGAGGAAGTAGCAACCCAAACTGAATCAGAAATTGTCAGTTTGTACAAGCTAACATCATGACTACCAATCTCTATCTTCTTCTTCAATGCATGGTCTTGCAACCAACAAGATGGTCAGAAACAACTCCCAATTATTAGTTATTTCCTACCTCCCTAATGCTATGTTACTGAAAATATGGAAAAAAAACATCCACTGTAAAAATAATGAATATATAAATAAATAACAAATTACATATGAAAAAACATATATAACTATTCTCTAGGATGGTGGAGTAAACATTTTGCCAATTGTATGTAATCCTCACAAAATCTATAAACTAGTTAAGGAACTATGCTAAAATAATCTCAAAAAAAAAATAAAAATAAAAATAAAAATAAAAATGCATGTTGTACGCTTCCAAATTTCACAAAAATAAGAAGAACGAATAGACCTTCTCATCTGAAAAAAAGAATTAAATCAACCACCATGCAACTTCCCTGAGCAACTCTTACTGTTCTAGCACCATGCCAACATCACCTTCGCATAAGATCTTAAGGGCTTTTAAGTTACTTAACCAAAGAGCCCAAACAAAAAGAACATTCACAGTTAAGATGAACGAGACTTATAAAATGAACTGTAGTGCTGACATTAAAATGAACCTTACCAAGATATGACTAGAATTGGTCGCCGAGATGAATCTTAAGCCAAGACCTCTTCAATCCGTTAGGAAGTCCAGAAAATGTGTCGAATTTTCTTTGGTTGCCACATCCCTTATGATTTGAGTTTTATTTAGGTCTTGAACCTTGGAAACTTCATCCAATGCCATTTGCGTAGTTGCTCGAGGTGGTTCAGATTACAGAAAATTAAGAAGGGCATCGATCTGTCATTCGATCTAATGAGTGTTGCATTACACTTTGCTTTCTTTTTTTCGTGTGAGACATAGAGGAAGATGCATTGGACTTTCCTAGTTGATTTTGAACTCTAAATGTGTGTGCGACATCATCTTCCAAACCTTTCTCATCTCTTGTCTCAAATAATTATTCCAAATCATTAGACTCATTGTCCAAACTCATTTCTTATTTTCAGTTTGTACTTGCGAGTTAGAGTTCATGCCTATAAAAAAAAACAACAAGTAATCAATTTTTTTCTACTTATTACTGTTGTTA
Source organism: Hedera helix (assembly GCA_947179155.2). Classification (NCBI taxonomy): domain Eukaryota; kingdom Viridiplantae; phylum Streptophyta; class Magnoliopsida; order Apiales; family Araliaceae; genus Hedera; species Hedera helix. The sequence goes on from OX359281.1 coordinate 33,868,931, forward strand.
AAATGAAAAAATGAGTAAGGATCTTATCAATACATAAATGAACATGGAGTAATTACAAATTTCAAAACAGTTGTACTTTGAATGACGAGGTGAATGGCAGCTACTTAATAGCAAGATTACCAGGGGAATAAAAAGAATTTTACAGCTAGTGGTAAGCTTCACAGATTCATACCAACAAAATGAATCAACATAGGAAAAATTCCTTTGGCAAGCTGAAAGAACCCCATTCAAATTATCCTGGAAAGGAAGTGGCCCCATCTGCATTTTGCAGTAATATTTAAGCATAATGCATTAATCCCAACAGGGTCATTCTTCCCTTGTATAGTGTTCGAAATATGCTCTGGGCACGTGGTGATATGAGAATTAATTCCTGATTTCTAGATGACTTGACATTTTATCAGTTATCACATCATATCAACTAATTACAGCAGAATCACAAATCCAAAAGGACAAATGCTGAACTAAAAACTATGTATCCAAAAGTAGCATAATCATATAATGGAGTGAGTTTCACTAGAATTTCAGTGCCTGATTTCATATGAAGATTTGAAAAGTGGGGAAATAAGCACACAAGGAGGAAAGTACTTGCAGGAAAAGAGAAAAGGAGAGGGAAACTACGTATTTACAATGAAAAAACCTTATAGGCAAACCAAAAGAGTCAAGTACCCAGTCATCAAACTTTAAAGCATCAAGTCTAATTAAAGCAATTTTATAATAATTCTGAACCATGAAACCTCAACTCTCTTAGAATAATATAGAATTATTAAATTTTAAAATTTGCCATTATTATTTGTTACCATTCTCAACCATGAAACCTCTCCTAATTTCCTTCTAAAATGGATTTGGAATTAAAGCATGGAATCATCAATGGAAGAGATAATTCTCTTGTTGTAGTAAGACTAGTAGCATACGTGCAGTTCTTAAAATTGAAGTGCCAAGGTGCAACTTTGTCCAACTAATACTGAAGAACAAGATCCTGATTTTAAGACTAAAACATAAGTTTCCAACTACAATAAATTATTTTGTCGCTACATTTCTCCCAAAATATTAATCCCCATAGCAAAATTAAGCAATATAGAATTTCATGTGCACCTAAACATACCATTCAGCACAGCTTGGCCGTATGAGCATAAAGAAAGAAGACAAAAGATTTTTTACATTCATAAGTCTTGTTTATTCACATGTAATTTTCAGATCATTTGTGAGCCAGTATGGCAGAAACAATGAAAATAATCAGTAAATCTATAGTCATCACTATAGAATTTGGTTAAAGGTATGTACACATTGTTTTGGCACTTGACCTTGGACATTCTGGTGGTAAGAGTACAATTATGAAAAGTAATATATTTGTTCCTTAGAAATTAGCCATTGAGGTGATAGATAGGTTAATTGACAACTATCATTACACTAGCTATTGCCGGAATATAAATCCCAAATTAATTCGAGTATCAGACAAATGAAGAGAAAAAAACAGTGTTCTAAAAATCCCCGCCTAAGCGCTAGGCCCCCCCTTGGCGCCAAGCCTAGGCCGCCTAGCGCCTCGTCTATACCCAAGGAGGAAAAAAAATTTCTCCAAAAAATTATACGGGACTGGGCGGGCAAGACGGATAAATTAGGCGGGACCTAAGCGAAAAATTTAGGGTTGTAATTATTTTTTTAATTTTAATAACTAAACTACAAAACGACGGTGTAGGAATAGATGAAGAAGATGAGAGTTGTTCGGGCCTTACTTGAAAAACGGTTGGTGAAGCATTCGACATGGATATCGTGATAGAGCCTAGGAGAAATAGTAAAAATATTAGAGTAAGAGAACTCCATGAAGAAATTTTTTTGTTTGATGATGACACAGAAGAAGAGGGAGATGAGGAGTATGAGTGTGAGCTCGATGGAGATATTATCTTGGAAGGATATAGAGAAGAAAAGTTAGAGAGAGATATAGAGGGATACGGAGATGAGGATTATTAGTTTGTATTTTTTATTATTTGTTTGTGTTTGAACTTTAAACAATTACATGTTTCTGTTTGAATTTTAACATTAGTAATATGGATATGTGTTTGAACTTTAAGCAAAAGCTTTTATTATCTTTATCATAGATTGTTTTCTGTTATATTATTCTTTTGTTTGGATAAATGTAAGATGAATATTAAAATTGACTTAAAATAAAAAATCCCGCCTAGGCCCCGCGTAGGCCCCCCCGGCCGCCCGCCTCCCGCCTAGCGCCTTTTAGAACCTTGGAAAAAAGTGATTGCCAAAGTCTTGAAAATACGCCCAACAAATCAAAAACCCAAAAATAATTATCAATGGAGAACAAATCTAATTCTAAATCACTTGCCCAAAAAATCAAAAAAACCCAAAAATAATTAACAAAAAAATCCCAAATCTAAAAAGGATTGCTTGATCTAAAATTGCAACAAAAACCTATATAAAGATGGGATAAAGAAAAGAGCAAATTTTACCTTCAATCTACACGGAGACGTATAAGAGAGATACAAGAAGCGAAGATGAAAAAGAAAATCAAAGAGAAGAGTGCCAATGATATTGAATTAAAATTGCTAGTATGAAGAAAATCGTGGGGAGAGAGAGGGATGAGCAAATATGATCAGCGCGAAGAAATATAAGTAGGGAGGTGTATGTGTTTCTCAAGGTGTTTTAGTGCGTGAATCTGATGGATCCTGACGGTTTATTCTATTACGAAGTTCACAAGGAGCTGATTTTTAAAAACTCATGATGGGCATATTATTCATTTTATGACATTGAGATATTTAGTATTGAAATCCAATATAAATTCCACGGACATATTTGTTATCCAAACGATTGAATTGAAATTAGGGGTGTTAATTTCAATTTTAATTCATCGATTTGATGATCCTAAACAAAACTTAAATATATTTATGATTGTTAAAGGACATTGTATTGTGTGTTGAATTATAATTTTATTAATAATTTTTTTGTTGAATATTTAGAATGCCTATAACGACGGTCGTCAATCGTCGCTATAGGACAGATTTCTAGTAGTGTATCTTTATGCCGACGGTGAATATTGTCGCCTCAGGGAACTGTATACCCCAACAAAATAATACCCGTCGCTATAGTATTTTTTACCGACAGTGGCTATCCGTTGGTGTTGGTGTTGGTGACGAGACTGTTGTCATTTGGACTCTAAAACTTAGGGGCAAAACTCGTCGGCATAAGAGTAACATAAGGTCAGCATAGGTATATGGGGTACTGTTAACATATCATATGACGACGGCTTTCGGTTCTATGCCGACGGACTTATATTGTCACCATAACCCTATTTTCTTGTAATAAATAAATTTTACATTATAGAAACATGTGTTTCACGTTGGTTGATTGGGTTACAATGAACTCTTATTGCCTAGCGTTCCATAAACCGTGTGTTATATTTAAAACTGCATAATTAAGTTCTCAAGGCCCAAGTATAAGTAGTTTGTTTGCTAGTTTTGAAGTTTTTTTTATGTGATTTATTTTGTTTAGCTTGCAAGTAATTTTTAAAATAACTAAATTTGATCAAAAGCAAATTCTTAAGCTATGGGGTTGGAGGTACACCATGAATGCCTGCGCCAGAAAAGAGAGATGGAATTGTCTAGTGAAGTCAGCTTAAAAATCAGTAGGGCCACAGTTTGGAAATGATACTTCCCCCTTTTGAGAAAATAATATCCTAAAGTAAAATTAGTTATCAATCAATATGTCTCTTTTGTGATAAAAATGGTTATTATTATTTTAAATAATCACAAGTTAAATGTATATTTAACTTGTTTTAAAACAAAAAAATAAAAAATAAAAAATCTAGAAACCAAAATTCCAAGATAGAGCAATTGTGTTGCCAAGTTTTATAACCTGAAGCAGTTGATAAAGTGAATTTTCACTTTTAGGGACTTTATTATGGAAAGTAAAAAAATAAAGTTAGAAAACCTACCGCTACAGGTTGCAGTGGCAAGAGATTTTTAACAAATTTCATTTCTACTTTTTAGGATATTTTCATCATTTTGGGACAGAAAAAAAAGAAGAAGAAGCAATTGTTGCTATAATTTCTAACGGCAGGAGTTTTACTTCTTTTAATCCAAACCATTCATTATTCATTTAATCGGTGTAAGATTTGATTGCTGGAATAGTGCTTCCAGCAACTATATATATATGTATATATATATATATATATATATATATATATGTATATATATATTGACCAATTAACTATATTATGGAATAGTGCTTTTAAAAAGATATCAAGCTAAATTATACTTCCTGATTAAAACTATGCGAACAAGAATATGTATCATCATAAATCCTTATTTTTTAATATTTTAATATAATATAATATAACATTATAAATCTTTATTTTTATTGAGCACATGGGATAAGACTATTAAGTGTCTTGTTTGTTCTCAAATTTGGACTTAAGACTATTAGTCGAGTGATTATAAAATAGCTTAATAAGGTAAACTATTTAATATCATGTTTAAACTTTGCCAACAAAACTCCAGTGTGGTGTGTTATCCCCTGTGCTATTCAGGAGTCTCAACTGTAATGCCTTTTTTTGCGCACACTAATATATCATCTTCTGACTTGGAAAATCCAAGGCGGGAAGGGGAGACTTCTAAGTAAAAAAACCAGTCATGTGACGGCAGAATGATTAGTTGAAAAACTTGAATAAATTAAGGAAACAGTCAGCTAGTCTCCAGAATTTCCTTGTGCCATGCCCCATGTAAGGAGAATAAATGATAGCTTCAAAGAGAACTGCTCAAAATTATTCTAAATGACATAAAGAAGATAGCATCCTCATCAAAGGCTTGTGTTCTTACGGTTTGGTTTAGAAGACTATGGATTAAAGTCATGGACGAAGCTGGGAATTGATCTGGGGGGGGGGGGGGAGAGAATTTTTTTAACAGCATAATATATATTCATCACTAAAAAGTAAAGTTTCACCATTACAAAACATATTTTTACTAAAACAAAGATAATGTAGTAATATAATTTGCTTTGACAAAGATAACAAAACATAACAAAAAAAAGTCTTTTAGAACATATCAAAACTTCGTCATAATTGCATCTGACGTTCTTTCAAATCAGGGGTAGGTAAAGATGTTTGAACATTAGGCATTTAAGCTCAGGGGTAAGCAAGGATGTGTCAACATGATTTAATTGCTTTCTCTTAAAAAATGAATCAATAGCATGTAATTTTTCTATGATTCTAAAAGGAAAAAAAAAAATTCAATTAACTACACTACAAGAATGAGTTAATCAATATTATTGGACCACTCATTAAAAAATTTAATAATAAAATTTTCATAAATTTGCAATCAAATAAGTAAGGGTTTTAGTTAGTTACCGGAAAACAAATTGAATATGCAATTGGAATTAACATATACAATATTATAATCACTCATTAAACTTTTAAAAATTAAAATATCAAGTTTCATAAAATAAACAAAGAATAAAAAAAAAATTAAATAAGGGTTTTGGTTGGTTACATATATACAAATGTATCATTCAATTGAAATAACACACATACAATATTAGACCCTAATTATACAAATGTGCAATTATAATGAATTTAATAATAAAATTAGTTTACAATCAGAAGCGACTTCATGAACAACTTGAGGTGCGAAGACAGTTAGTACAGATGAGAATAGAAGCTCAGGAAAAGTACCTGCAGAAGATCATTGAAGAACAACAAAAGATGCAAAAAGTGATTGATGGAGGTACAGATGCAAAAAGTGATTAAGTGAATAAACCGGTGCATTGCTGTTTTACTACTTCTGCTGCCGCCATTGCAGACTGCAGAGCAACTGCTTTGCAGTTTATGTTCTCTATTCTCGTCTCTTGCAGCTCCCGGACTCTTTCCCCCTTTCTCTGTTGCAACTCTTGTAATATATATTGAAGAGTGTTGTTTGGTGTATTAAAAATGCAAAGATGCTCCAATATTCCTCCACTTTCCAACACTTCTATATTTTATTCCTCCACTTACTCTCCATTTACTTATTTAATTCTTCCATTTTCTCCAACATTCTCCACTAACTCCATCTCCTCATTTCTTTATTCAACTTTTCCCACTTACTTTTTACTTTTCAGCATTTTCACATGTAGCATTTTCATTTCTTTCCACTTTCCAGCGCATAGGCCTTACAAAATTTTCAAACTTTAGGGCGGGCCATGGCCCCTTCAGTCGAAGCGTAGCTTCGTCCCTGATTAAAGTATTCAAATCAAGACTATAGGCACCACGCTAATATTTCTTTGGCATAGTTGATGTTCTTTACTGAATGTAAATTCCACTCGTGGATTAACTAGGAGAAAATTATATATCATTTATAATTAATAAATTTTGATAATAGCTACTATGGCTACACCAACTTGTGCACTAAATTTGCCTGTCGTCAAGAGTTTTTTTCCGCAAACTTCCCAAACACGATTGCAATCAAAAAGTAATCTGCCTTCTTATTATATATTTTTCTTTTTAAAGTTCTTAGTAGTCGACTTAAATCCTACTTCTGGGCTAAAAACTCCAAAGTGTCACATATCCCTATCTGATAAATTCAAAGTCGGAATGTAAAATTTCTGTCAATGACCACATATTTCATATTAGCTTTCCTTATTTTAGGGTGCTTTGTTGTAAGACCCCGAATTTTATGAAATATAAAATTTAATTTTTCTTCATATATATATATTTTTTCTGAAACAATAAGTGGTTAAATTGATAAAATTAAAAGTCAAATATGTTATGTGTAAATTATATTATGTCGGACAATATTCGTTTGGTCGGAGAATATTCGTTCTGTTGAAGAATATTCGTACGACGGTGCCGTACGAACCAATTATTGGTGGACCCCACAACGAATAATTGTCGGATATAGAAAATGACATAAATAATTTTTAAATGGTCAATGGTACTATCACTTTTAATTGTTAAAATATCCGGTGGTAAAAGAATAGTAATATACGATATTACAAGTAACATACGGTATTGCATAGTAGCACACGGTATTGCACAATAGTACACGACATTGCACAGTGTTTCGTATTATTAAACTGATAAAGTCGTTATCGTACAATATTTGACTTTATTGTCACATGCACAATAATTCATATTATTAAACTGATAATTGTCACAGTAGTATATGCACAGTAATTCACATTATTGAATCAATAATTGTCATGACACAGTAACGTATTCTTTCTTTTACATATTTTTTGCATTATTGTTATCTCTATTATGATGTTATTTAAACAGTTGTATTTCATTAATTAATTAACTTGATATTTAACTCAGAGAGCCAACTACACTGTATTTATAACAATTAGTCATAATAATGAATAAGTGTGAATTATTGTTGAATAATTGAATTGATAAAGTTATTTGTTTATAATATAAAGTTAGGTGATATAAAATGAATGGTATAGATTAAAGATAATATAGAATTTGAAATGGATGATGTAGATTAAAAGATGATCTTTAAATGAATGGTTTAGATTAAGGAAATCTTAAAAGATAAAATAAATGGTATAGATTAAAGATAATATAGAATTTGAAATTGATGGTGTAGATTAAATGATGATCTTTAAATGAATGGTTTACATTAAAGAAATCTTAAAAATGAAATGAATTGTATGGATTAAACATTATCTTGAAATGAACGGTTTGGATTAAATTAGAAAATCTTGGTTATGATAAGATTTTTGGCTATAAATAGAGGCCTTAACTTAAGGATTTTTCATAAACTTCCTTACTTGTTCTTTCTTTCACTTTCTAAATACTTCGTGTGTAAGTTCTCTCTAAGTGTACTTAAGTCATCTTGAGTATTTGTGAAGATCTATAAGTGTACGAGTACTGTTTAAGTTAATTAACCTCATTTAAATCAATATTCAGTCACGTGTTAAGGTAAGGAATATCATCTTCTTTCATATTCTATTATTTAAACTTACCATGGTAAGGGATTATCATTCTTTGATTCTCGAAAATAATATCGTTTCTTTCTTACTCATAAGATGTGCCATTTATTTCCATGTATTAATTTGTGGGAATAACCTTACGGCGCGGATTACCGCATGTTGGTGAATAACCTTTCGTATTCATTATTTATTAATCTCTGAGAATAACCTTACTGCGTGGATTACCGCCTGTTTGGTGAATAACTCTTCGTATTCAATTTTTATTAAATTGTGAAAATAACCTTACGGCGCGGATTACCGTCTGTTGGTGAATAACCTTTCGTATTCATTCCTTATTAATCTCTAAGAATAACCTGACTACGCGGATTATCGCATGTTTGGTGAATTACTCTTGTATTCATTTCTTATTTGTCTCTTGTGAAAATAATTTGTTTACACGAATTATCACATGACACTTTTATTCCATATTTGTTTGTAATATCATTTTCTTTCATATTCGTAAGTGATATTATTTTCCTTTGTACTCATAAGGGATACCGTCTTTTTCATCTTCCATTATTCAAACTTGCTATGATAAGGGATATTAATTTCCTTCATCTTTTGTTAATCAAACCTGCTACAGTAAGGGATATTATTTTCTTTCATACACCTAAATCAAAACTTATTATGGAACTATTGCTTCTATAATTCCTGAAAATATTATATGTTCCATAATAGTTGCACTTCATTATTTAAATTGAACCTTCCTATTTACGTGAACCTTTCTATTGAACTGTAATCGTTATTCTGAACTGTGGATCTTGAATATCATTTTTGAATTTCACTCCACATCATGTTGACAATTTGGACATTATTTGAATCTGTACAAAATAAACTTCTGATACTTATTGTTTATCCTATTTCTTCTGTTCATCATTTATATCATTCTAATCATCCAAAATCATGTTGTTGTGAATATCTGTGGCCGAGGGCACAGATGCGATATAATTGTTGAACAGATGATATGTTAAAGGCGATATAATAGGTTAAAGGCAATACATCTGTTTGGTGTCTTTTACGACACGTGGTAAACGTTCTCTTTGGCCGTAGTGCAAAGATGAACTATTGTTTGGTATGATTATGACCAAAGGCTGAATCTGGTATAATCATGATCGTTTGTGTTATATTAACTATCTTTGGCCCGTAGTGCAAAGATGAACTGTTGTTTGGTATGATTATGACCAAAGGCTGAATCTGGTATAATCATGACCGTTGGTGTTATATTGAATGTCTTTGGCCAGTAGTGCAAAGATGAACTGTTGATCTGCATGATTATGACCAGGAACTGTGAATTTATATTATCTTGACTAATGGTATTTCAGATGATAAAAGTTGATGATATTTTTCCTAAAAAGATAAGCGAGTGGACATTATAGTCTGCATTATTCTTCTAATAGATTGCTCATTCTGGTGCTATTATTGATCTGAACATTGTGTTAGGGTTTCGACAGAGAGAAAGTAACAGAATTTCAAAAAAATTCCGAAACCCTAAGACAGGATCCATGCAAAACCATATCAATTCAGAGGTTTAGATTATTTACCGATTATTCGAGATGGACATGAGACGATGGAATTCTGAAACGGCTTCGAATCTTCAACGCAATCCAGCGACTGCGTCTCTACAGTATCCACATGAACGCTCCGCGAACCGTCACATGATCTGCAACAAAAGGGATCTGCGGTACTAGCCACCAAGATCAGGATTTCTGAACTATTTCTCTCTCTAGCCTCTTTCTGAAAGCAGCTAGGGTTTTAGTTTTTCCTTACGTGATTAAGACTACTGATATATCATATATATATAGTAGTTAATAGGAATTAACCAAAACTTAAAATAAATAGAAAAATAAAATCCGAATTTATATATATTATATTTTAATTAAGTCTTACTTAATTAATATACATATATACAAATTATCCTATTAATTTAAATTCGTAATTTTTAAATACTATCAATCATATTGACATATTTAAAATACTTACAATTTAAATTAATTCCCTTTTAAATACGTTCTAAGTGTGTAACCCTATAGGTTATTATTATGTTGGCAATAATTTTAAAATCATATTATAAAATTATAAACAGTGAGCGGTATCTAGTAATACATCACTGTTACCCAAATAATAATAATATCGGTGATTCGATACAACTTTTTCGTGACCAATGTTTCAATGTAATTTAATCCTTTTAACCTTATATCCTAGATTAAACTCGAGGCATGGAATGTATCATACTCTTCATAATTTAATCTGAGTTTTCTTGATCAATAAGTAGACTATATGAAACAAATCACTATTTGAGCATGACCATGCATTTCATAATCCTACTCAATCAAGAGACCTATGAATATCACTCCCTAATTTATAGGAGGGTTAAATTCCATCTAGATCACTCATATTCCTCACACGATTCATGATGTACCCAATAATCACCTTTATTGTCCACCCTATTAAAAGTGACATTTGATGATATCAAAGTACATAAATTCTCGTGTAACAATATAGTTATCTCAGGTCGAAGGATCATTACATTATTGTCACTATGAGAATTTCTTATGACACTTTGCATAATGCTCCACGTAGAATTCTCACGATGGGTCAGTCTAGTACATTGTTCTCTAACATGTACCTATGCATTGACTCAAATATCTCATATATTTATGACCAATGAGATTTGACCATCAGTCAATCTACATACTAGTCTCAATGCATCATTGTTGTCCCGTTAACAATGATACTCGACTAGGGACATTTAAGAGTAATGATACTAATTATAATTATATGATCTCATGTTCAAGTCACATACTTGAAGCTATATAATTTGTATCACTATTCTAAGGACTTTTATTATGTTAACATTTATATAACGCAGTAAATAAAAACATAATAAAATAATATCATTTATTCAATCAAATATAATATCAAAAAAAGTTAAGCAATTACATCAAATAATTGGCCTCTAGGGCATAAACTCTAACACATTGTTCAAGAATTTAACTGTAGTTTTTGATATAAACCTTATAGTCTATTGTATTCTATCAAAAACTCCACTGTTAAAGGCTAACGATAATTTACTCGTCATTATCCTAGTCATGATATTCTTTACTGGGCTATTCTCACCATTTCTTTTGTTCCATTGTTTTTCAACAAGAGATGAGAACGTAGCTGGGTTTAGCAGGGGATTGGAGTGAGAGTCGGAGGGATAGCTATCGTAGTCTTCACGTGCTGTAAAATAGTGTGTTAATAATAGTGAAGACTTAGTTGTGTATTATTATACACTGTATTGTTGAACGTTGTTCTGCCTTGTAATAATTTTGTTGTAGTCTTTTGACGACTCAAGTTTGGACTGTGTGGGCCTAGATTTGAGGGTGTCACATTTGTAATTTACGGTAGAAGCTAATAAATTAGTATTTATAACATTATAGAGATTTCCAAAAAGGAGATTGATATTTTCATATGATTTTTTGATATTTTTACATATAAATTGTCACTATAGAGCTATAGTAACGGTCAAAACTGTCGTTATAAACTTATAGTGACAATTTTTTTGTGAAAATATCAAAAAATCATGTGAAAATATCAGTTTCCAAAAAGGGCATTGATAGCTAGGAAAAAATAGCTATCGGCCAGATCAAAGTACATTAAGAACAAGGACAAAGCCACATAAATGTTAGTGGGTCAATTGACCTCACTGAACTTTTTTTTATTGTTTATTTAATATATAACAAATTTAGAATTTGTTTAGGTATAATAAATAAATTGTCCCTACTAAAAATTTGTAAGTTTTCTAATATAGATAGTCAAGGTAATTTTCTCAAACAAATATAAATCTCATATTACTCTCACCTAGATAACACTAGAGTCTCCAAATTTTATAAATTATTAAACAATAAAATTTATAATTAATCAGTAATACTTTTTAGATAATTTATAATATTCAACATTGTACTAACAAAAATTAAATAAATTTATCTATTTTAAGTTTGAAAATATTTCAAAAAATTAATAATAATCTTACATTTCAAATGGATAAAATATTATCAAATACATGTTCTACTATAGTAATATATACATCACGAACTAAAAAATTACTCATAAATTTTGGCTCGGAGTCATAGTCCCCAACTCCTGCCAAACTATTTATACCTTTGTTATAATTTTGACCCCACTAATAAAATATTCTAACTTCATCACTGATTAAGAACAAACCTTTGTCTTGCGAATAAACATTCCAGAGCTAGTTCGGACCTCGCTGAGTTACTCTTTCTAGAAAGATAATCTGCAACAGCTGATCTCTTCGGCTCCGATTTCGCCTATCGAATCGACAAACTTAATAATCGAATTCCGCATCCGTAAGAAAACCTTCATACAAAAAGCTCTGACGAATTTTCAAACTTAATTAGCTGATGAATTCAGATTTTACTTGAAGTCCATATGTAAATTAGAATGGAATAGAGAAATATTGACATAGGTTTCCATGAAACTTGCTTGATTTTCGAAGGATTAATAACGGAGGAGCTTGAAGATTCGTAGAAGATCGAGGCGATGGAAATTAAGAAGATGATGAGTGATATAGCTTTGAAAATCTAGTCATGAGCTAAGGTTTAACTGAATTGATAACATTTTGTGGGGGAATCGAATTTTGTCTGTTATTTTTTGGGGGAAATATTAAATATCATAATAAGTCTCGTGCTAACTGTCACTAGGACACAAAATAGCTAGCATGTATTGAGGCGACAAGTCAATATGGAACATACTGCATCAAACGACGTTCCTTTGATAATTCTAGTGATTATCTTATCTTGTTAACACTTCATCTAAATAAAAGGGTCGGGCTATAGGCGGGTCGAGTCATTGGTGAGCCTGGCCAAAACGACTTAGATTTTTCTAAACTAAAATTAATAATAGATTACTGAGTTCTAATTACAGAACAAAGGCAACATAAAAGGAGGATGAGAAACAAGTAGACTTACAAGTCATCTGAGCAATCTGGGAAAGATGACCATGAAAATTATTTTATAAAAAGTAAGTGTACTTATTTAAGCATTATTTTGTTGTAATATTTTTATTTACTTATTTTTAGAATTTATATTTTTTTCTTTCTTTCAATTCAATCGATGTTTTTCTTATATACATAATACTTAATAAATTGCGTTAAAGTGTTAAATTCTAACATGCATTGTGTTTGCCAGGTTACTAAAAAATAAATAAATGAAATCGTTTTATATAATACTAATATTGTTGGGGTATACTGCATATGCAGGGGTGTTCAACCGGTAAAAATCGAACTGATATAAAAAATGTACAAAATTCGGTACCAAAATCGGTACCGGTTATACCGATTTTTTTTTTATTATTATTATTATTAAAAAGAAAAATAGGAAACCGGTATAAACTGAACCAAAAATTGCCGAACCGATACTGGTATATTGGACCGGTACCGAACAAGTCATTTTTGTACCGAACTGACCGGTTTAGACCAATCCAATATACCGAAAAAAACGGTTGAATCGAAAATTTTGAACAACCCTAATACTGTATATAAACCTAATAAATGGACCGAGTTGACCCAATGGGCCGGGCACTTGGCAGATCGGGCTAAATTCGGACTGAGCCAAAATGACCCAACTTTTTTTGAGTTAAAAATAATAAGACGTGGCCCGGGTTGGGCTTGGTCGCCCTGTGGGCCAACACCCAACATTTAAAGAGCCCTTACAGCCTGCAAGAGAAGTAGAAAACCCAAACCAAAAATATCAAAACAGAGGAATAGAAACAAAATGTCGTCGAAAAACATGAACTATGATAGTATTACTCTTCTCCAAAAATAAATCAAGTAACTGTTAAAACAATATCATACTTAAAAGTCAGTATTACAATATGGAATCACCATAATACATAAACACATAATAATAATGTATTATGAGCTACTGCTTTAAGAAGAGTTTCTAAGCAAAACCTCCAAAGATCTAAAATAATAATATACTTGTTTTTTAATAACAATTTCAATATAAAAAATTCTAACTCATTTGCATAACAACAATAATATTCTACCCCAATCTTAAATAAATGACTAAATTAATCAACCTTTTTACCACATATAACACACATAAAATAACATATACATAAATTATGTCTCCTCAGTTCTGAGTCGGCAAACACAAAAAAAACCCTAATATAAGGAAAACAGATCTGAAATCCAAAGCCTTGAAAACAATTCTGGAATCCCTCTAAATCATGAATCGGGCAGAAGGCAAGGAGAGAAGAAGGAAATTATCTCTCCTCGTGACTAGATTGAAGATACAAGAAACTAGATTGAAGATTGGCTGCAGAAAAGTAAAGCTTTAAATGGTCATATGAGGCTCAGCCCTTACATAGTTAGGTCATCTCCAACAGCAGAATCCTAGACTAAATATAGTCTATGATTTATTTTTCCTCTCCAGCAGTTAGACTAAATATAGTTTGAGACTATATTTGAAGCACCAAAAAGACTAAATCAAGGAACTTAATAGTCTATGGACTATAATTTTAATTATATTTAAATAGGAGAGTGGGAGAATGATTGAATTTTTTTTGAATTTATTGATTATTTTAATCTTTTTATATTATAGTCCACGGGATATTCCATCTGTTGAAAATATTAAAGACTAAAAGACATTTGATGATGTCATATTGACTAAATATAGTCTATGAGATAGTCTAACTACTGGAGATACTCTTACAGATGAGATCTGGAAAGAGAAAGGGATATATGGAAAGAGACTAAGAGACTACGAGAATTGGAAAGATAAAGGGATATGTGTAAGACCCCGAATTTTATGAAATACAAAATTTAATTTTTCTTCATATAGATATTTTTTAAACAGTAAGTGGTTAAATCGATAAAGTTAAAAGTTAAGGATGTTATGTGCAAATTTTATTTTGTCGGACAATATTCGCTTTGTCGGGGAATATTCGTTTGGTCAGGGAATATTCGTTTGGTCCGACGGCGCCGAAATAACAAATTATTGGTGGACCCCACAACGGAATATTTGTCGGATATAGAAAACGACAGAAATAACCTTTTTAAATAACAATAGTCAACGGAACTGTTAAAATACCGGTGATAAAAGAATAGTAGCATACGGTAGTTATTGGTATTTTCTGTAGCACTCGGTACTCTACAGTAACACACGGTATTGCATAGTGTCTCATATTTTTGGTCTGATAATTGACACCGTAACTGTTACGCATCATTTCATCGATAATTGTCACTGCATAATATTTTATATTATCAATTCAATAATTGTTGTTACACAGTATTTTGCATTATTGATTTAATAATTGTCATTACACTGTATTTTATATCATTGAGTCAATAATTGTTGTTGCACTGTTTTTAAAATTATTGAACCTAATAATTGTCACAGTAACATATGCACAGTAATTCACATTATTGAATCAATAATTGTCATTACACAGTAACGTATGCTTTATTTTACATTATTGTTATCTCTATTATGATGTTATTTAAACAGTTGTATTTCATTAATTTATTGACTTGATATCTAAGAGCTAACTATACTGTATTTATAACAATTAGTCATAATAATTGAATTGATAAAGTTATTTATTTATAATATAAAGTTAGGTGATTATTAGGTGATATGAAATGAATGGTGTAGATTAAAGTGTGAATTATTGTTGAATAATTGAATTGATTTGTTTATAATATAAAGTTAGGTGATTATTAGGTGATATGAAATGAATGGTGTAGATTAAAGTGTGAATTATTGTTGAATAATTAAATTGATTTGTTTATAATATAAAGTTAGGTGATTATTAGGTGATATGAAATGAATGGTGTAGATTAAAGATAATATAATATTTGAAATGGATGGTGTAGATTAAAAGATGATCTTTAAATGAATGGTTTAGATTAAATGAATGATAAGATTTTTTGCTATAAATAGAAGCCTTAACTTAAGGATTTTTCATAAACTTCCTTACTTGTTCTTTCTTTCTCTCTCTAAATACTTCTTGTGAAAGTTCTCTCTAAGTGTGCTTAAGTCATCTTGAGTATTTGTGAAGATCTATAAGTATACGTGTACTGTTCAAGTTAATCAACCTCATTTAAATCAATATCCAGTCACGTGTTGAGGTAAGGGATACCATCTTTTTCATCTTCCATTATTCAAACGTACTATGGTAAGGGATTATCATTATTTGATTCTCGATAATAATATTGTTTCTCCCTTACTCATAAGACGTGCCTTTTATTTCCATGTATTAAATTGTGGGAATAACCTTACGGAGCGGATTGCCGCCTGTTGGTGAATAACCTTTCGTATTCATTCATTATTAATCTCTGAGAATAACCTTACGGAGCGGATTGCCGCCTGTTTGGTGAATAACTCTTTGTACTCAAATTCTATTAAATTGTGGGAATAACCTTACGGAGCGGATTGCCGCCTGTTGGTGAATAACCTTTCGTATTCATTCATTATTAATCTCTGAGAATAACCTTACGGAGCGGATTGCCGCCTGTTTGGTGAATAACTCTTCGTACTCAAATTCTATTAAATTGTGGGAATAACCTTACGGAGCGGATTGCCGCCTGTTGGTGAATAACCCTTTGTATTAATTTCCTTCACCTTTTGTTAATCAAACCTGCTACGGTAAGGGATATTATTTTCTTTCATACTCCTAAATCGAAATTTATTATGGAACTATTGCTTCTATAATTCCTGAAAATATTATATGTTCCATAATAGTTGAACTTCATTATTTCAACTGAACCTTCCTATTTACGTGAACCTTTCTATTGAATTGTAACCGTTATTCTGAACTGTGGATCTTGAATATCATTTTTAAATTTCACTCCACATCATGTTGACAATTTGGACATTATTTGAATCTGTACAAAGTAAACTTCCGATACTTATTGTTATCCTATTTCTTCTGTTCATCATTTATATCATTCTAATCATCCAAAAATCAAGCTGTTGTGAATATCTGTGGCCGGGGGCACAGATGTGATATATTTGTTGAACAGATGATAGGTTAAAGGCGATATAATAGGTTAAAGGCGATACATCTGTTCGGTGTCTTTTATGGCACGTGGTGAATGTTCTCTTTGGCCCGTAGTGCAAAGATGAACTGTTGTTTGGTATGATTATGACCAAAGGCTGAATCTGGTATAATCATGACCGTTGGTGCTATATTGAATATCTTTGGCCCGTAGTACAAAGATGAACTGTTGATGTGCATGATTATGATCAGGAACTGTGAATTTGTATTATCTTGACTAATGATATTTCAGATGATAAAAGTTGATGATGTTTTTCCTAAAAAGAGAACCGAGTGGACATTATAGTCTGCATTATTCTTCTAATAGATTACTCATTCCGCTGCTATTATTGATCTGAACGTTGTTTAAGAATTTAACTGCAGTTTTTGATATAAACCTTGTAGTCTATTATATTCTATCAAGAACTCAACTGTTGAAGACTAATGATAATTTATTCGTCATTATCTTAGTCATGATATTCTTTACTGGGCTATTTGAGCTCACCCTTTCTTTTGTTCCATTGTTTTTCAACAGGAGATGAAAACATAACAGGGTCTAGCCGGGGAATGGAGTGAGGGTCCGAGGAATAGTTATCATAGTCTTCACGTTTTGTAAAATAGTGTGGCAATAATAGTGAAGACTTAGTTGTGTATTATTATACACTGTATTGTTGTACGTTGTGCTTTGTTGTAATAATTTTGTTGTAGTATTTTGACGACTCAAGTTTGGGCTGTGTGGGCCCAGATATGGGGGCGTCACAGTTGGCATCAGAGCTTAGGGATATGGTCTTTAATGGAGATCTGGGGTAGAACTAGGAGGGGAGAGACGAATAGAATCAGTCACTAGTGTGTCCTACCTAAAATAGATTTTATTATCTAATGAGTCGATTTGAATGTAGGAACATGAAGAGATGAGTCAGTTTATTTGAACTAACATTTATTTTGTGACCACAGTTAATTATGGCATCTGGAAATCAGGAGGTTAACTATGAAATTACCGAAACAAATGTAGCTGCAAAACAAGAGGCGACGAATAATCTTCTTACAAACTCAGAGTTGAATCATTTGCCTAAGGCAAAAATTATGCGTGTTCTATCCAGTAAGGATGAAGGTGAAAGCTCTGCTACAGTCGTTCCAGATCCATTTTTAGAAACAATTAAAGGAAGTAACGAACTTGCGGAAATTATTGCCTTTAATTTACTCACTAATTGGGAGAGTGATATCACCTGGTTATGCTCTATAACAAAGGATCAGAATATATGGACTTTTCATATTAGTCTTTGGGATTTATGGTGTTCCAGCTATGATTTTCAAGATTATTTAAAAATGATGTTTCTATACTTTTGGGCGTTACAATTTAGAGGAATTCAGGTTAAGTTAGTCACTATCGTGGAAACTGCAGTCTATCGAAAATACTATTTTAATGGAAATCATTGGTACCTTACTACTGATGAAGTTGATGAACCCGAGAAACAGTTTGCTAGAAAATTATTCAGTGGTATTCCCATGGTTGAAATACGTGAAGATCTGAATGAAGTATTCGGGATTCGATTTGACGATAACAGTCAAGAAACCGAATGAGGTGATAACCGGTAAGCTATTCATAAATTCTCGTGAAGTCTACGCTTTGTTAGATACTGGCTCTACCCATTCTTTTATCTCACCTACATGTGCTCAGCGTTTAAACTTAACTCCTGAAAATTTGGACTTTGACTTATCAGTTGAAACCCCATTAGGAGAAATGACCATTACATCTACTGTCTATAAATCTTGCCTAGTTCAAATCAACAACCTCACATTACCTGTTGACCTTAATTCTTTGGAGATGCATGAATTTGATGTGATTTTAGGAATTGATTGGTTGACTACCCATCATGCTAAAATTGATTGTTTTCATAAGATTATTAGTTTTCATATTCCTAATCAACCTGTCATGCAAATTCAAGCAACTAAACCATTGAAATCTATAACTGTTATTTCTAGCCATAAAGCCATTCGTTTATTGAAAAACGGATGTCAAGCCTTTTTAGCTCATGTCACTGATTTGAACAAAAATACGTCAAACTTGAATGATATTCCCATTGTTAATGAGTTTCCTGACGTTTTTCCTGAAGAACTTCCTGGTTTGCCCCCAAACCGTGAAATTGATTTTTATATTGATCTTGAACCCGGTACCAAGCCCATTTCCAAAGCTCCCTACCGAATGGCTCCCATTGAACTTCAAGAGTTAAAAGTCCAACTACAGGAATTGTTGGATACCGGTTTTATTCGTCCGAGTGCATCACCTTGGGGTGCTCCTGTTCTATTTGTGAAGAAGAAAGACGGGAGTATGAGATTGTGCCTTGACTACCGAGAATTGAACCATGTCACCATCAAGAACAGGTACCCGTTACCTCGGATTGATGACATGTTTGATCAATTGCAAGGCGCTCAACATTTCTCAAAGATTGATCTCCGTTCTGGATATCATCAGTTAAAGGTTAAAGCTGAGGACATTCCAAAGACTGCTTTCAGAACTCGTTATGGGCATTATGAGTTCTTAGTCATGCCTTTTGGACTAACTAATGCTCCTGCAGCTTTCATGGACATGATGAACCGGATATTCAAGGAACATTTGGATCATTTTGTGGTTGTCTTTATTGATGACATCCTCATATACTCCAAGAGTCGCGAAGATCATGAACAACACCTGAGATTGATACTACAAAAGCTCCGTGAAAACAAATTATATGCCAAGTTGAAGAAATGTGAGTTCTGGCTTGAGGAGGTCGCGTTTCTTGGGCATGTGATTTCTAGTCAAGGAATATCAGTCGATCCTGCGAAGATTGAAACGGTACTAAATTGGGAACAACCCAAAACAGTAACCGAAGTCCGAAGTTTTCTGGGTCTAGCTGGTTATTATCGGAGATTCGTAGAAGGATTTTCTCGAATCGCCACTCCATTAACGCAGCTTACTCGGAAAAGCACAAAATTCATATGGAGCGAGGAATGCGAGAAAAGTTTCCAAGAACTCAAGAAGAGACTGGTTTCAGCTCCTGTTCTGACCATACCATCAGGATCAGGAGAATTTGTTATCTACAGCGATGCTTCTGGCAAAGGTCTAGGCTGTGTCCTTATGCAACATGGAAAGGTTATAGCCTACGCCTCTCGACAACTCAAAGATTATGAGAAAAATTATCCTACTCATGATCTAGAGTTGGCAGCAGTCGTTTTCGCGTTGAAGATATGGAGACACTACGTGTACGGAGAAAAAGTGGATATCTATACGGATCATAAAAGTCTCAAGTATTTCTTCACCCAGAAGGAACTCAACATGCGACAACGACGTTGGCTTGAGCTGTTAAAGAATTATGACCACACAATCCAGTATCACCCGGGAAAGGCGAACGTTGTAGCTGACGCTTTGAGCAGAAAATCTTATGCAAATACAAGTGCACTGCTGACAACACAAAAGTGTATTTTGTACGACTTGCAAAAGATGGAGATAGAGCTAAAGACACCAGGGACCCACTCGAAGATTGCTCACGTGCGAGTAGAACCAACTTTAATCGATAAAATTAAAGCTGCTCAAGCTACCGATCCGGAACTGATAAACATGATAAAGAAAGTACAAGAAGGTGCCATTCCCGAAGCAAGAATCGACGAGAAAGGAATACTTCGAGTCAACTCTCGACTCTGTGTTCCTAACGATCCTGAATTAAAGCATAAAATCATGATGGAGGCACACAACACGCCGTTTGCAATCCACCCAGGAGGTACCAAGATGTATCGAGATCTTCGACATACATTTTGGTGGAACAATATGAAAAGAGAGATTGCGGAGTTTATCTCAAGGTGCCTAACTTGTCAACGTGTCAAGGCAGAGCATCAAGTTCCTAAAGGTCCATTACAATCACTTGAAGTTCCCGAATGGAAGTGGGAACACATCAATATGGACTTCGTGACGGGTCTTCCAAAAGTTTCTCAAGGCTTAGATGCAATTTGGGTGATCGTAGATAGATTGACCAAATCTGCTCATTTCTTGCCTATACGAGAAAACTTTTCACTTGAACGTCTTGCCGGTATGTACATAAATGAGATCGTGAGATTGCATGGCATGCCAGTTTCCATAGTTTCTGATCGAGATCCTAGATTCACTTCACGCTTTTGGATCAGTCTACAAAAAGCTATGGGCACTGAACTACGTTTTAGTTCTGCATACCATCCTCAAACGGACGGACAATCGGAAAGGACGATCCAGACCCTCGAAGATCTTTTGAGACTTTGTGTATTAGACTTCAAAGGAAGTTGGGATAAGTACTTGCCATTGGTGGAATTTTCTTACAACAACAGTTACCAAGCAAGCATAAGCATGGCTCCATTCGAGGCTTTGTATGGAAGGAAGTGTCGCTCTCCAATATGTTGGAATGAGGTAGGAGAAGCAAAATTGTTGGGACCCGAGTTGGTACGCTTGACGACCGAAAAGATCCAAATGATCCGACAACGAATACAGACCGCACAAGAACGACAAAAGAGTTATGCTGATCTTCATCGGAGAGACGAAAGTTTCAACGTCGGAGATCATGTATTCTTACGTGTTTCTCCATGGAAAGGGGTTACGAGATTCGGAAAGAGAGGAAAGCTCAACCCTCGATTTATTGGCCCATTTGAAATCCTCGATCGAATAGGAACCGTAGCCTACAGACTAGCCCTACCACCAAGTATGTCTCGCATCCATAACGTTTTTCACATATCTATGTTACGTAAATATGTGAAGGACCCAAACCACGTCATTGAGTTAGAACCAGACGTTAGAGCAGAGGATTTAACATACGAGGAAGTACCTGTTAAGATCCTGGATAAGAAGGAGCAGATCCTACGCTCAAAGGTTATACCTCAAGTTAAGGTTTTATGGAGGAACCAAGATACTGAGGAAATGACCTGGGAGCTAGAATCTGAGATTAAATCTAAGTATCCTTACCTCTTCGATATGTCAGGTACGTCAATTTCGGGGACGAAATTTCATAAGGAGGGGAGGTTGTAAGACCCCGAATTTTATGAAATACAAAATTTAATTTTTCTTCATATAGATATTTTTTAAACAGTAAGTGGTTAAATCGATAAAGTTAAAAGTTAAGGATGTTATGTGCAAATTTTATTTTGTCGGACAATATTCGCTTTGTCGGGGAATATTCGTTTGGTCGGGGAATATTCGTTTGGTCCGACGGCGCCGAAATAACAAATTATTGGTGGACCCCACAACGGAATATTTGTCGGATATAGAAAACGACAGAAATAACCTTTTTAAATAACAATAGTCAACGGAACTGTTAAAATACCGGTGATAAAAGAATAGTAGCATACGGTAGTTATTGGTATTTTCTGTAGCACTCGGTACTCTACAGTAACACACGGTATTGCATAGTGTCTCATATTTTTGGTCTGATAATTGACACCGTAACTGTTACGCATCATTTCATCGATAATTGTCACTGCATAATATTTTATATTATCAATTCAATAATTGTTGTTACACAGTATTTTGCATTATTGATTTAATAATTGTCATTACACTGTATTTTATATCATTGAGTCAATAATTGTTGTTGCACTGTTTTTAAAATTATTGAACCTAATAATTGTCACAGTAACATATGCACAGTAATTCACATTATTGAATCAATAATTGTCATTACACAGTAACGTATGCTTTATTTTACATTATTGTTATCTCTATTATGATGTTATTTAAACAGTTGTATTTCATTAATTTATTGACTTGATATCTAAGAACTAACTATACTGTATTTATAACAATTAGTCATAATAATTGAATTGATAAAGTTATTTATTTATAATATAAAGTTAGGTGATTATTAGGTGATATGAAATGAATGGTGTAGATTAAAGTGTGAATTATTGTTGAATAATTGAATTGATTTGTTTATAATATAAAGTTAGGTGATTATTAGGTGATATGAAATGAATGGTGTAGATTAAAGTGTGAATTATTGTTGAATAATTAAATTGATTTGTTTATAATATAAAGTTAGGTGATTATTAGGTGATATGAAATGAATGGTGTAGATTAAAGATAATATAATATTTGAAATGGATGGTGTAGATTAAAAGATGATCTTTAAATGAATGGTTTAGATTAAATGAATGATAAGATTTTTGGCTATAAATAGAAGCCTTAACTTAAGGATTTTTCATAAACTTCCTTACTTGTTCTTTCTTTCTCTCTCTAAATACTTCTTGTGAAAGTTCTCTCTAAGTGTGCTTAAGTCATCTTGAGTATTTGTGAAGATCTATAAGTATACGTGTACTGTTCAAGTTAATCAACCTCATTTAAATCAATATCCAGTCACGTGTTGAGGTAAGGGATACCATCTTTTTCATCTTCCATTATTCAAACGTACTATGGTAAGGGATTATCATTATTTGATTCTCGATAATAATATTGTTTCTCCCTTACTCATAAGACGTGCCTTTTATTTCCATGTATTAAATTGTGGGAATAACCTTACGGAGCGGATTGCCGCCTGTTGGTGAATAACCTTTCGTATTCATTCATTATTAATCTCTGAGAATAACCTTACGGAGCGGATTGCCGCCTGTTTGGTGAATAACTCTTTGTACTCAAATTCTATTAAATTGTGGGAATAACCTTACGGAGCGGATTGCCGCCTGTTGGTGAATAACCTTTCGTATTCATTCATTATTAATCTCTGAGAATAACCTTACGGAGCGGATTGCCGCCTGTTTGGTGAATAACTCTTCGTACTCAAATTCTATTAAATTGTGGGAATAACCTTACGGAGCGGATTGCCGCCTGTTGGTGAATAACCCTTTGTATTAATTTCCTTCACCTTTTGTTAATCAAACCTGCTACGGTAAGGGATATTATTTTCTTTCATACTCCTAAATCGAAATTTATTATGGAACTATTGCTTCTATAATTC
Source organism: Hedera helix (assembly GCA_947179155.2). NCBI lineage: Eukaryota > Viridiplantae > Streptophyta > Magnoliopsida > Apiales > Araliaceae > Hedera > Hedera helix. The sequence goes on from OX359281.1 coordinate 33,892,864, forward strand.
CTGAAAATATTATATGTTCCATAATAGTTGAACTTCATTATTTCAACTGAACCTTCCTATTTACGTGAACCTTTCTATTGAATTGTAACCGTTATTCTGAACTGTGGATCTTGAATATCATTTTTAAATTTCACTCCACATCATGTTGACAATTTGGACATTATTTGAATCTGTACAAAGTAAACTTCCGATACTTATTGTTATCCTATTTCTTCTGTTCATCATTTATATCATTCTAATCATCCAAAAATCAAGCTGTTGTGAATATCTGTGGCCGGGGGCACAGATGTGATATATTTGTTGAACAGATGATAGGTTAAAGGCGATATAATAGGTTAAAGGCGATACATCTGTTCGGTGTCTTTTATGGCACGTGGTGAATGTTCTCTTTGGCCCGTAGTGCAAAGATGAACTGTTGTTTGGTATGATTATGACCAAAGGCTGAATCTGGTATAATCATGACCGTTGGTGCTATATTGAATATCTTTGGCCCGTAGTACAAAGATGAACTGTTGATGTGCATGATTATGATCAGGAACTGTGAATTTGTATTATCTTGACTAATGATATTTCAAATGATAAAAGTTGATGATGTTTTTCCTAAAAAGAGAACCGAGTGGACATTATAGTCTGCATTATTCTTCTAATAGATTACTCATTCCGCTGCTATTATTGATCTGAACGTTGTTTAAGAATTTAACTGCAGTTTTTGATATAAACCTTGTAGTCTATTATATTCTATCAAGAACTCAACTGTTGAAGACTAATGATAATTTATTCGTCATTATCTTAGTCATGATATTCTTTACTGGGCTATTTGAGCTCACCCTTTCTTTTGTTCCATTGTTTTTCAACAGGAGATGAAAACATAACAGGGTCTAGCCGGGGAATGGAGTGAGGGTCCGAGGAATAGTTATCATAGTCTTCACGTTTTGTAAAATAGTGTGGCAATAATAGTGAAGACTTAGTTGTGTATTATTATACACTGTATTGTTGTACGTTGTTCTTTGTTGTAATAATTTTGTTGTAGTATTTTGACGACTCAAGTTTGGGCTGTGTGGGCCCAGATATGGGGGCGTCACAATATGGATAAAAGACTAACGAGACTAACGAGATGGATATGGGGGCGTCACAATATGGATAAAAGACTAACGAGATGGAATGACTAGGGGTGTAAACGGATATAAACGAATCTGAATACAGTAGAATATGTATCTGGAAAATTAATTGGTTATCCGTATTCGTATCCGATATTCGATGAATTTTAAAAATGATATCTGTATCCAGCATTCGAAATAATATTCGAATGCGAATAATATCCGTTTTCGTTTATTTTATTCAAATAAACAGATTATTCGAATATTCGAGTATCCGGATTCATTTATCAGTCACCTAATATAAAATTCATTCAAAATATTTACAAAAAGTAAAGAAAAAAATTGAATAATTATTCATAACTAATCACAATTTAAAATTTAAACCATACATATTATGAATAACTGTTAATTTATTTGTTTTTAATAAATACAATAATCAATGTTTTAAATTGCAATTAAAATAAGTTTTCATAATTTTTGAAATCCTAAATTCAAAATGAGTGCTCTACTTATTAATGTTTAGATGTCCATTAATAAGTAGATTTTCATTTTATGTGTTAATTTGGAGTAATACTGTAGTATGTATGAATATTTATAATCTATAATTATAATATTTAAATGATATTTATTACATTTATAACACTTGTTAAATGATACATTTTAGATATATTGTAACACTATATATAACTAGAATAAGAAAAAAAAAAGAGTTTTAAAGTATAGTTCATTAATAAATGAATGTTAATTTATTTATTTGTAATAAATATAATAATCAATGCTCTAAATTACAATTCAAATAAGTTTTTATTATTTTTGAAATCCTAAATTCAAAATGAATGCTCTACTTATTAATGTTTGGATGTCCATTAATAAGTAGATGTCCATTTTATGTATTAATTTGGAGTCATACTGTAGTGTGTATGGATATTTATAATCTATAATTATAACATTTAAATGATATTTATAACACTTGTTAAATGGTGTATTTTATATATATTGTAACATTATATATAACTAGAATATGGGGAAAAATAATAAGTTTTAAGGTATAGTTCATTAATGAATGAATGTTAATTTATTTATTTTTAATAAATACAATAATCAATGTTGTAAATTACAATTCAAATAAGTTTTTATTATTTTTGAAATCCTAAATTTCAAAATGAATGTTCTACTTATTAAAGTTTATATGTCCATTAATAAGTTGATGTCCATTTTATATATTTGGAGTAATATTGTAGTGTGTATGACTATTTGTAATATATAATTATAACATTTAAATGATATTTATAACACTTGTTAAATGATCCAAAAGTTATATTGTAACATTTGTTAAATGATATTTAAAACATTTATAACACTTGTTAAATGATATATTTTAGATATTTTAACTTTATAATAGTAATAATCCATTTATTATACTTAAATCAATTTATTTCAGTTTATTAATATTATAATAAAAGTGTTGTTTCCTACTTTTTAAAAGTGAAATAACATATTTTAAAAATAATTTTTGTATGATAGTGAAAACTAATTGTTATATAAAGGCCACTTAAAAAGAATTATTCTGCTTATATATATATAAGTTATTCGGATACAGATCCAAATTCGGATATCAAATTCTGAATATCAGTTATCCGCCTGATATATTTATGGTCGGATGTTAAACAAATATGAATACGCCTATATCTGTATTCGTATCCTTTTATTTGCAGATACATTTAAACCGAATATAAATATATATCTGGGTTTTTTTCTGAATACAAATTACCATTTACAGCCCTAAGAATGATTGACTAATAAGATAAAACTTTTGGAAAGTCATTCCCTTTTTAAAGAAAAGAAGTTAAGAACACGGGTGAAAAGACGGTATAAGTTGAATTTTAAATAACAATTTCTTGCAGCTTAGTTGGTTAGAACATAAGCTTAGTAAGAAAGAGGTATTGAGTTCAAATTATGGTAAGAACAGTATTTTATTTATTTTTAAATAAAATAGTCTGCGAGCTAGGCTAAAATAGCCCAAATTTTCATAAACTAAATAAATTAAACTCTAAACCCAATTTATACTGGTGAATCCGGCCCGGCCTGCAAGCCTCGCCTAACTTTGCCATGTCCAACTGCGTACCTTTTCTTAAAACACTCTCTTTTAACGAACTGGTAGGAACAGTGTCAAGGACCATTTAAATTGTGACGTTGACGACATATTAATGGTCTCTACCGCCAACCACTCTATTTAGTGCATACAATAGTTTTGGGTAGGGGTGTAAACGAATATAAACGGATCCGGATACAGTAATATCTGTATCCTAAAAATTAATTCACTATCCGTATTCGTATTCGGTATTCGGCGAATTTTAAAAATGTTATCCGTATCCAGTATTCAAAATAATATCTGAATACGGATAATATCCGTTTTTATTTATTTTATTCGAATAAACAGATTATTTGAATATTTGGGAATTCGAATTCGTTTATCAATCACCTAATATAAAATTCATTTAAATTATTTACAAAAAAAAAAATTGAATAATTACTTATAACCAATCACAATTTAAAGTTTCAAACATACATATTAATGAATGAATGTTAATTTATTTATTTTTAATAAATACAATAATCAATGCTCTAAATTACAATTTAAATAAGTTTTTATTATTTTTGAAATCTTAAATTCAAAATGAATGCTTTACTTATTAATGTTTAGATGTCCATTAACAAATAGATGCCCATTTTATGTGTTAATTTGGAGCAATACTGTAGTGTGTATGAATATTTATAATCTATAATTATAACATTTAAATGATGTTTATTACATTTATAACACTTATTAAATGATACATTTTAGATATATTGTAACACTACATATAACTAGAATAAGGGAAAAAAAGAATGCGTTTTAAAGTATAGTTCATTAATGAATGAATGTTAATTTATTTATTTTTAATAAATACAATAATCAAAGCTCTAAATTATAATTCAAATAAGTTTGCATTATTTTTAAAATCCTAAATTCAAAATGAATGCTCTACTTGTTAATGTTTAGTTGTCCATTAATAAGTAGATGTCCATTTTATGTGTTAATTTTGAGTAATACTGTTGTGTGCATGAATATTTATAATTTATAATTATAATATTTAAATGATATTTATAACAATTGTTAAATGATACATTTTAGATATATTGTAACATTATATATAACTAGAATAAGGAGAAAAAATAATGAGTTTTAAAGTGTAGTTCATTAATAAATGAATGTTAATTTATTTATTTTTAATAAATACAATAATCAATACTCTAAATTACAATTCAAAAAAGTTTTTATTATTTTTGAAATCCTAAATTTCAAAATGAATGCTCTACTTATTAAAGTTTAGATGTCCATTAATAAGTTGATGTCCATTTTATGTGTTTTGAGTAATACTGTAGTGTGTATGAATATTTATAATCTTTAATTAATTATAATATTTAAATGATATTTATAACATTTATAACACTTGTTAAATGATATATTTTAGATTTTAACTTTATAATAGTAATAATTTATTAACTATACTTAAATCAATTTATTTTAGTTTATTAATATTATAATAAAAGTGTTATTTTTTACTTTTTAGAAGTGAAATGACATATTTTAAAAATAATTTTCGTATGATAGTGAAAACAAATTATTATATAAGGAATGTCACTTAAAAAAAATTATTTTGCTTTATATATATATATATATATATAAGTTATTCGGATACGTATTCAAATTCGGATATCGAATTCCGGATATCCTCTATCCATAGGATATATTTACGGTCGGATGTTATACGAATACGCCTATATCCGTATTCGTACCCATTTATTTGCAGATACCTTTAAACCGAATACGAATATATCCAGTATTTTTTTAATACGGATGCGGACGAATACGAATTTTTCAGTTAGCATTTAGGGTCTTAATTTTGGGTAGTGAATTTGCCGTGTCATTCTCCAACAGTAAGTTGTTAAGACGAATCAGATGTGGATTTGTTGAGAACTTGTCTAAAATTTAAATAAACTGAGTCGGATTTTGATTTATTGAAATTAAAAGTTAAATAAGTGAAGTTGGGCTAGGCCCGATTTTAGATGAATTCAAAATAACTTGACTCCATTTTAAACGAGTGGGATTTAAGGGAGTCGAACTCGAGCTTAAGTCCAACTCATTTAATTTTTAATTTTTTCTTCTTATTTTTCATATTATTTCTAAAAAAAATATAAATTTAACTAAACCATCTATAATTATAATTTATCAATAGACATATACTTATGATACATTTAAAAAAAACCTTTGTTATGATTTGAGTAAATTCATAAGAGTGTGTGTGTGTGTGTGTATATATATATATATATATATATCTCCTAAAGAGTGATATAATATTAAATTATATACCTTTTAAAAACATTATATACTTGGTACTTGATTTGACTATGCTTATTTAATTTTTAATTTAGTGATAATAAAATGATAATTGAATATGATAATACTATTGAGGAGATTCATATATTATATTCGCTAGCACTAATTTGATACGATTAATTTTAAAAATACTATAAATGACTTAGAAAAATTAAAAACTCATACGAGATAATAAAATTTTGTTGTTTTGCATATACGTGTATGTGAGTGTCTATGCGCATGTGTGTAAGTATTTTATATTACAACTAAAACATATCATACAAAAACATAACTAAGAACTTGGTTTTAATTATATTTAAAGAATTGATATTTTTACAAGTAAAAGTAATAATTTTATAAGTTTTCTCTCTCACATAAATAGGTCTTACACATATGTGAAAGAGATATTGTGAAAATATTAATTTTTGTTAATGAAAATAACAATTTTTTATGTTTAATTTTGTATAAATAAAATAATCTTTTAATTAAATAATTGTTAAATGAGTCGAATTTGAGTCAGGCTTGAATCGGGGCTAAATGAGTTTGCCTCGAGTTGAACACCACATTATTTGAGCTCAAATTATTTAACCAAATGGGACAAAGAACTTATTCGAGTTTGGCTGTTAACGAGCTCGAGTCAAGTTTGGTCAAATCAAGTTGGACTGAGCTCGTGAATAGTTCAATTTATTTACAGTCTTGCCTAACAATATTATCTAATTGTCTATTCCTTTCGTCCTTAAAAAGATGATGTGGTATGTATATTTTTCACACAAATTTTAAAAACAAATGGATAAAAGAGATTTTTTTTTATCCTCTTAGTGGTTCTAAAAGATTAAATGAAGTGATAAATTACGATATTTTTCTTATATTAATGGAGCTCACTAAATATTATATTTACTTTTTATTTTATATATTTTAACTCATCTTTTTCAAAACAAAAAAAATTATATTTTAAAGCATTATTGTGAAGGGAGTATAACACAAACTCGCGGGCACTTTTCATCCATATTTAGTCTCTCATGTTCTCTAAGATTATTTATTAAGAAATTAATATTTTTACGAGTTAATTTAATATTTTTATAAAATTAAATAAATTTTATTTATTAAAATATTAAAATAAAAATATCAAATTAACTTATAAAAATATTAATTCTTATTTTTTATCCAATACAAAATTTAAATTTATCATAATAATCTCCCTTATTCTTCTCTAGGGTGCAATTAACTAATTTAAATTTATCATAATAATCTCCCTTATCCTTCTATAGGTGCAATTAACGGGAGGACGTGAGTCGGGACCCACATCTAGAGAACGTACACACGCTATAGGGGGAGAGACGTTCTCAAAAGAATTGTCGAGCGGCGTTCCCATTAGAATTAACTAGTTGGGTGTGTTTCCTCTCTCTCCTCTCTAGATCAATCTACTCAAGCAGATCTCTTGTTCCTCAAATTTTTATCAAATCTTTTTTTCATGTGCTATTTGTATAGATTACACAAAGAGACCATGATCAGCCAAGGAAACCATCATAATCCGATTGTAGTCGAGAAATTGGCTTAGTATTGATCTGTGGGCTACTATCGGATTCTGGTGGTTAATTTCAACATTTTGGCTTCAATTGTTTTGTTGGCTAATTTTATTTAAAGAGGATCGGATTGATCTGTGGAGGCAAGTTGATAAAGTATAAGAAGGGTAGTTGTTGTATTCAAAAAATTGGATGTAAGAACATACCCTTCTAAATCCCTATTTGGATCTATTACTTCAAACCTTCAACTCAGATGATTTTTTTTTTCATTCAGAAATAACCCATGCACCGATATTATACACCGATATTATACGTGTATCATTCAGTCGTGTCGGTGCTTGAGTTATTTCTGGATGAGAGGAATTATCTCCCAAATATATCTAAGGGCACTGCACATGCCTTCAAAGATTTGAAGGTAAGGGTTTGATTTTCGTAGGTAGATTTAGGGTTTAGCCCCAAATAGATCGTTGCGTGATTTCAATGGCACTGATGCCAAGCTTGAAGGTAAGGGTTTTGTTTTCGTAGATTTAGGGTTTCGTTTAAAGACTTGAAGGGTTTCATTTTTGTAGATTTAGGATTTTGGTATTAATTGGATTATGGTTTAATGTGCATTTGTAAGATTTTTAGGGTTTGGTTTTTGTATGGTTACGATTTTTGGTATTGATTGGGTTATGTTTTATTGCGTATTTGTAAGATTTTTGTTTGTTTGGTTTTATTAGCAAATTTTAGGGTTTTTGGTGTTGATTGGTTCTCGTATATTAGGGATCGGTTGTTGTAGATTTAGGGTTTTTGGTGTCGATTGGATTATTATGGTTTATTGAGTATTTGGATGATTTTATGGCTGTTTGGTCTTATTAGCAAAATATAGCAAATCTATTCTGAGTTGACATTATTTTGGATTTGTAATGATGTTTGCTGCTTTAATTTGGAATATGTTTGTGTATTTTGTTCTTTGGTTTTAATCTCTTATAAAGTTTTGGATTGTTTCCACAACTTTTTTTTTGATATTTTCAGTTGAAAACCGTCGCTATAGGTCTATAACGACGATTTTAACTGTCGCTATAGATATATAATGTTGTTTTTCATCTGAAAATATCAAAAAGTGATGTGAAAATATCAATTTCCTAAATTTGTTGTCATTGTTTAATCTCATGATAGATTTAGCATATATTTATTTGAGGAAATTTAGGGTGCCCTTAGGACACATGTTAAGCGCGAAAAATAAAGATAAATTTTATTTGTTTATATATTTGCACGGAATTCAATACATAAGGTCTACTAGTATATTATTTTTTTATGCATTGAATTCAGTATAAATATATAAATAAATATTATTATGCATTATTGACACTACTGTTTATTCGTACGATAGATTTTATCTTAAATTGCTGGTTTAGTAATGAAGTAGCCCTTATTGGTATTCTCAGAAATATTTGACTCAATATCCTGATCTTGTTCGCAAGCAGTCTTCTTGGGTTGATTTGAACTCTTGTAAAGCAGGCGGGTTCAGTAAAAGCCGATATCAGTGTCGCAGGTTTTTAGGCCAAAGTTCTTAGTCAACGATTACTTGGTGCCATTGTAAATAATTTTTTATATTTAATGATATGAATTTTTATTCAAAACATGTTATGTGGATGATCTGTAATCAAATATATATATGTTGGCTGAAAATGAGATTTAATAGATAATTAAACTATTGAGTTAAGTGAATTAATATTAATTAATTCGAATTGAATTAAAGCTAATATCATATGATAATATTTTAATCAATGAGTAAATTATTGGGGCAATGTAATTGTTTACACTTGCATAACTAAACATTTTCAGCCATCGCGGAGTTCGAAGGGACAGGTACAGGCAAAAAGAAGGTTAAAGAGTAGCCGACTTAACTATTTTGTTTTGAACTATATGTAAGATAATCATGTAAATATCTGAATATGTATGATGTAATAGTTAAGGTTTTTATTTATGTAGGTTTTGTAAGAAACAATGAAATGTTTGATGTTATCTAATATAATGGGTAAAATAGATTGATGAATGTAGTAAATTGTGAGCACTAAATTCAAGGGTAAATGTATTTAAATTTGGGGGTGTCACATTAAGGCTGACGAGGTTCTCTAAGAATAATTTCATGGGTGATTTTGAAATGTGATTTTCATTGCTAGACATTGGTAATGTAAAGTATTTTATTGATGTTCAAATTTAGCAGGCATTCACTAGTCCCACCATTTTTCTTGGGTATGCGGTTTCTCAAGAATAAATTAATAGGTGATCTTAATGGTCATTGTAATGTCAAGTTTGTTATTTTTCAGGGGTACAAAGTGATCTAGAAGGGGTGTTGAATAGATCTTTACACATTACTGTATATTTTTTCGTTTAAACATACTTTTTAAATATTTATGCAATTGATTGTGCAGGGAAAATAGTTATTTGATAAAATTATTTTCTGATCATTGAAAGAAAAACCTTTAGTTTTGTTTTAAGTTTGCTAATAGAAAGATATCTGAAACAGTTATGACAATTATAGCAAATATTATAAAGATAATGAAAAGAGTAAAGAGATTAAAAGACGGGGATTTTTAAAAGGTTCAGAGCTTAAAATGCTCTCAGTCCTTTTTTTTCACTCAACTGAGTAGGATGATCTACTAAGGATCTGATTGTATTAAATCAGGGGAATCTCAAAGACTCGTCTTTTAGATAGGCTTCTAAGACCCCTGTCTTCCAGGTTAGTTATGACATTTCCACACAGGGAGTGATTTCTCTGAATCAGGCGAGCCATCTAAACTCGTCTTACAAAAGGTTTTGAAACTCTTTATTTGCAGGATCCCTCAACATACCCTTCCGGGTCTGATTCTTCCAAATCAAGCGAGCCATCTAAACTCGATTTACAGATAGGCTTGAAGACCTATGTCTTTCAGGTTACCTATATAACCTTTCACCTCAGGGATTGATTTTTTCGGATTAGGCGAGTCATTTAAGTCTTTGTTATTGTTAATGATGTTTGAGGGGTGTTGCTAAGTTTGTATTTAAGCTCTTTTCTGAATAACTTAGTAGCAGAATGATTCCGTTAATCTTTTCAGTTTATAAGCTTTTAGCATTTTTTTCCTTTACTCCCCCCCCCCCCCCCCTGTTTTTCTTTGGCTCTTTTCTTGCAGGAAATCGTTTTTTGATCGATCCGTTAATGCGTAGAGTGGTTTTGGGTTAACGATATTATCTTTTAAACAGATTGATCCCCTTATCAGTCTTCTGTAGATCGACCTTTATCTTTCGATGTATTATCTATGTATCAATCGATCTATCTTCGACCATTTTGATTGACCGACTTCTTTATCACTTAAATTTGAAATCTATTATATTTATAGATTTTCTCGCGAAAAATGTATGCTCGGAAGTTACCTTTGCACAGTTGCAGGGACGAAACCAAGATTTGATCTTGGGGGGAGGGGGGCAATAATTTTTTTAACAACATAATATATATTCATCACTAAAAAGTAAAGTTCCACCATTATAAAATATAATTTTACTAAAGCAAAGTTAATGTAGTAATAGAATTTGCTTTGATAAAGACAACAAAACATAACAAGAAAAAGTCTTTTAGAACATATCAAAATTTCGTCAGAATTGCACCCAATGTTCTTTCAAATCAGGGGTAGGCGAAGATGTTTGAACATTAGGCTCAGGGACGAAGCCATGATTTGATCTTGGGCGAGGGAGGGGGGGAAGAATTTTTTTAACAACATAATATATATTCATCACTAAAAAGTAAAGTTCCACCATTACAAAATATATTTTTACTAAAACAAAGATAATATAGTAATAGAATTTGCTTTGACAAAGACAACAAAATATAACAAGAAAAAGTCTTTTAGAACATATCAAAACATCGTCAGAATTGCACACGACTTTCTTTCAAATCAGGGGTAGGCAAAGATGTTTGATCATTAGGCTCAGGGGTAAGAAAAGATGTGTCAATATGATTTGATTGTTTTCTCTTGAAAAATAAATCAAAAGTATGTGATTTTCCCATGATTCTAAAACAAAAAACAAAAAATTCAATTAACTACACTATAAGAATGAGTTAATCAATATTATTGGACCACTCATTGAAATTTTTAATAATAAAATTTTCATAAATTTGCAATCAAATAAGTAAAGGTTTTAGTTGGTTATCGGAAAACAAATTGAATATGCAATTGGAATTAACATATACAATATTATGATCATTCATTAAACTTTTATAAATTAAAATATCAAGTTTCATAAAATAAACAAAGAATAAAAAAAAATTAAATAAGAGTTTTAGTTGGTTACATGTATATAAATGTATCATTTAATTAGAATAATACATATATAATATTATGCCCCAATTATATAAACCTGCAATTATAATGAATTTAATAATAAAATTAGTTTACAATCAGAAGCTACTTCATGAACAACTTGAGGTGCAAAGACAGTCAGTACAGATGAGAAGAGAAGCTCAGGAAAAGTTCTTGCAGAAGATCATTAAAAGAACGGCAAAAGATACAAAAGGTTATTGATGGAGGTACAGATGTAAAAAATGATTAAGTGAATAAATCGGTGCATTACTGTTTTGCTGCTGCCACTGCAGACTGCAGAGTAAATCAACCTCATTTAAATCAACCTCATTTAAATCAATATCCAGTCACGTGTTAAGGTAAAGGATTATCATTATTTGATTCTCGAAAATAATATCATTTCTTTCTTACTCATAAGATATGTCATTTATTTCCATGTATTAATTTATGGGAATAACCTTACGGCGCAGATTTCCGCCTGTTGGTGAATAACCTTTCGTATTCATTCCTTATTAATCTCTGAGAATAACCTTACGGTGCGGATTATCGCCTGTTTGGTGAATGACTCTTCATATTTAATTTTTATTAAATTGTGGGAATAACCTTACGGTGCGGATTATCGCCTGTTGGTGAATAACCTTTCGTATTCATTCCTTATTAATCTCTGAGAATAACCTGACTACGCGGATTACCGCATGTTTGGTGAATTACTCTTTGTATTCATTTCTTATTTGTCTCTTGTGGAAATAATTTGTTTATACGAATTATCACATGACACTTTTATTGCATATTCGTTTGTAATATCATTTTCTTTCATATTCGTAAGTGATATTATTTTCCTTTATACTCATAAGGGATACCATCTTTTTCATCTTCCATTATTCAAACTTACTATGGTAAGGAATATTAATTTCCTTCACCTTTTGTTAATCAAACCTGCTACGGTAAGGGATATTATTTTCTTTCATACACCTAAATCGAAACTTATTATGGAACTATTGCTTCTATAATTCCTGAAAATATTATATGTTCCATAATAGTTGCACTTCATCATTTCAATTGAACCATCCTATTTACGTGAACCTTTCTATTGAACTGTAACCGTTATTCTGAACTGTGGATCTTGAATATCATTTTTAAATTTCACTCCACATCATGTTGACAATTTGGACATTATTTGAATTTGTACAAAGTAAACTTCTGATACTTATTGTTTATCCTGTTTCTTCTGTTCATCGTTTATATCATTCTAATCATCCAAATTCAAGTTGTTGTGAATATCTGTGCCCGGGGGCACAGATGCGATATAATTGTTGAACAGATGATAGGTTAAAGGCGATATAATAGGTTAAAGGCGATACATCTGTTCGGTGTCTTTTATGGCACGTGATGAATGTTCTCTTTGGCCCGTAGTGCAAAGATGAACTGTTGTTTGGTATGATTATGACCAAAGACTGAATCTGGTATAATCATGACCGTTGGTGTTATATTGAATGTCTTTGGCCCGTAGTGCAAAGATGAACTGTTGATCTATGATTATGATCAGGAACTGTGAATTTGTATTATCTTGACTAATGGTATTTCAGATGATAGAAGTTGATGATATTTTTACTAAAAAGATAAGCGAGTGGACACTATAGTCTGCATTATTCTTCTAATAGATTGCTCATTCCGCTGCTATTATTGATCTGAACATTGTTTAAGAATTTAACTGCAGTTTTTGATACAAACCTTGTAGTCTATTGTATTCTATCAAGAACTCAACTGTTGAAGGCTAACGATAATTTACTTGTCATTATCTTAGTCATGATATTCTTTACTGGGCTATTTGAGCTCACCCTTTCTTTTGTTCCATTGTTTTTCAGAAAATGAGAGAGTAGCCGGGTCTAGCAAGGGAATGGAGTGACGGTCCGAGTGATAGCTATTGTAGTCTTCACATGTTGTATATAGTGTGACAATAATTATGAAGACTTAGTTGTGTATTATTATACACTGTATTGTTGAACGTTATTCTATCTTGTAATAATTTTGTTATAGTCTTTTAACGACTCAAGTTTGGGTTGTATGAGTTTAGATTTGGGAGCGTCACATTATATACTAAATACATGATTTGACTATTCTTATTTATTTTTTAATTAAGGGATAATAAAATGATAATTAAATATGATAATACTATTGAGGAGATTTTTATAATATATTTACCAACACTAATTCGATATGATTAATTTTAAAAATATTGTAAATGACTTTGAATAATTAAAAAATCATATTAAACAATAAATTTTTATTATTTTGAATATATGTGTGTATGCGTATTTATGTATTATAATTATAATTAAAACGTATAAAAAACAAACATAACTAAGAACTTAGTTTTAATTATGTTTAGAGAATTAATATTTTTACAAGAAAAAGTGATAGTTTTACAAAAAAAAAAAAATTTACTTAAATAAGTTTTACACTTATGTGAGAGAAATTTTGTAAAAATATCAATTTTTATTAAGTCAACAATAATTCGTGCATAGTAAATATAATTTTTGATGTCCTTTCAAAACTATTATTTTTTGTGTATTATTGTTGATTGGGACGAGATTCCGTCCTTTATACGGAGTAGTAATAAACAAAAAATATAAGAATAAAAAAATCAAAAGGTGTTTTTCAAATCAGAAGAGGATATGGAAATATAATAATTTATTCTAACGAGAGGAAATTTTCAATTTAAAGTTACCTTTTTTTTCCTGACTGACTGTATCTTTTTCCCTTAGCTGTCACCCACTTCTTTCGGTAGTCTATTGGGCGTGTAATGGTGTTTGGGACCAACAAACATATATTATTCCTCTTCCAATTTTTATATTATTTTATCTTAGCGTGGTTTACGGATCTCGAAGAAGTATACTTTTAATGTTAACTACTAGTTAGTTTATACATCCGCACCCACATAGATTTTGCATTTTTTAAAATTTGGGTCTTGATGATAGCGCGTGCTCTCGTTCTTAACGCGGTTAACGAATCTCGATCGCTCTTAACGCGTTTTACGGATCTCGACATCGTGAATTCATCTCACTTTTGCTCGTTTACGGAACTCGATAGCAGGGATTTGTAGTTCGCTTTCTTCAGCGGCATCTGGACTGTCGTGAAGGGATTTATTTTATTAGTTGCTCGTTTTACGGATCTCGGCATCGTGAATTTATGTCACTTTTGCTCGTTTACGGAACTCGATAGCATGGATTTGTAGTTGGCTTTCTTCAGCAGCATCTGGACTGTCGTGAAGGAATTTATTTTATTAGTTGCTCCTTTGTAATTAATGGCCTAATGGGTATCAAATGTTTGTTTTATTAATCGTTTGTTTGTAATGGCCTAATGGGTACCAAATGGGTTTAAGGCCGGCCTGCCAATACATGGTAAATATCTCCGTCTTTTTTTCTTGACTTAGTTTTTAAACTATACGCATAAATTAAAAATATAGTTAATATTTATTAATTAATTAAATTAAATATAATATAAAATTTTAATATTAATTTTATAAAATTTATTACAACGACACGAGAGATACAAATTTATCTTTAATTATAAAGGATAATATGAGAAATTAATTATTTAATTTTTTTTTAAATTTATAAACAATATATAAAAAAGAACAATTTTTACTCAGACAACAACAACAAAAAAAAAAAAGAGGACAGAAATAGTATACTTTTGAATTTTAGGTTAACTAGTTTATAAGCACAAATTAGAATAAAAAAAAATAAAAAAATCTGTTCATAGTTGCACCTTTCTTTTTTTCCGTTTGTTTTATAATACGATGATTAGAGAGATTTTAAAGGCTAGGTAGCTCATACCTATCTTGACTCTCAAGGTGCAATTAAGGGTAGGACGGGTGTCTTTTCTCTAGATATATCTTTACTCAAACAGATCTCGTTCCTCAATTTTTTTTTTCTTCATGTATAGATCACACATGATCAGCCAAGGAAATAATAATAATCCGATAGTAGCCGATAAATTGGCGTAGTATTGATTTGTGGGTTACGGGTCGGATTCTGGTGGTTAATTTCAACGTTTTTGCTACGGCTGATTTGTTGGTTAATTTTATTTAAGGAGGTACGGATCCATCTGTAGAGGCAAGCTGAAAATGAATATTGTTTGAGCTCGGCTTATTTAACCAAACAGGACAAAAAACTTATTCGAGTTTGGCTCAGGATTAGTCGAATCGTGAACAGTGCTTCTGAACAGTTCAATTTATTTACAGTCTTACCAAACAATAATCCTATTATCTACTCTTTTCGTCCTTAAAAAAATGATGCGGTAAGTATAATTTTCGCATAAATTAAGAAAAAGTAAAATGAATGTAAGAGAATAATAAAATAAAAGTTTTAAATTTATTCTTAACAATCTCATAAAGATTACATAAAATGATAAATTCTGATATTTTTTTATATAAATGAACTCCACTAAATATTAGACCAATTTTTTATATTATATATTTTAACTCATCTTTAAAAAAAGATATATTTTAAAACATCATTTTATTGTTGTTGATTTGGACGATTCCATCCTTTATACGGAGTTGTAATAAATAAAAAATATATCATGAATAAGAGGAGGGGTGCTTAAATTTAATAATAGATTTAATAACATAATAATTTATTCTACTTTATCTCAATTCTCAAAGCTAATGGCTGAGAGCTTACATTTTCAATTTGCAGTCACATTTTTTATCCTGACTGACTGTATCTTTTTCCCTTAGCTTAGCCGCCAGCCCGCCACCCACTTCTGTCGGTATTTTATTGCGTGTGTAATGGCCTAATGGGCATCGAATGTTTATTTTATTAGGTGTTTGTTTTGTCATGGCCCGGCGGGTATCAAATGGGATTATTAGATAAAGAAGTTTCAAGCGACGTGCACATTAGAATTAACTAGTCGGGTGCCTTTCCTCTCTCTCTCTTCTCTTCTCTTCTCTTCTCTTCTCTAGATCTATCTACTCCAACATATCTCTTGTTCCTCAAAATAAAATCATGTGCTATATGTATTGATTACACAAAGAAACCATGATCAGCCAAGGAAACCATCATAATCCGATGGTAGTCGGCTTAGAATTGATTTGTGGGCTACGATCAGATTCTGGTGGGTTAATTTCAACGTTTTGGCTACAATTGATTTGTTGGTTAATTTTATTTAAGGAGGTTCGGATCGATCTGTGGAGGCAAGTTGATAACGGATGAGAAGGGTAGTTTTTGTATTCAAAAAAATGGATGTAAGAACATACGCTTCTAAATCCCTATTTCAACTTCTTCTTTTTTTGTAAATTTAAATACAGAGTTTAACCTACTTATTTTTTCTATTTTGTTCTATTATTTTAATTGCTCAAATTTAATTATTAGAATTTTTCTATTCCAGTTTTCGTAGTTGAGATGAATGTTTTCGTAGTTTTCCATTATTTGTTTACGTATTTGGGCTTTTTAACTTAACTGCAAATATATTGGACCAATATTGTCCATTGGACTACCCATTTGATTTTCCAAGATTTATGGGTAAACATAAATCATTTCGGTTTAAATTGGAAAACCCTTTTTTTTTTCAACATTCCCTCATTTTCGATTTTCGAGATTTTGATGATTCTGATAAGCTCACTTTCGATTTTCGAGATGTTGATTATTCTGATGAGGTCACAATAGTTAATGCCCAATTCCAAGTTGAGTCGAATCAAAGATCCCAGAAGCAAGGCACAATTTATAAGCGCAAAAGCCTTCTAATCAACATAAATCGTTTCTGTATGAATCGGAAACCCCTTTTCCCTCAATTGGGCCACCATGATTCTCATAAGGTCACGACAGTTAACGCCCAATTTCAAGTTGGATCGAATATCCCAGAAGTAAGGTACAGTTTATAAGACCCATTTAGAGACTCGTTTTTTAGAGAGAGTGAGTATTTGTAGAGGGAGAAAATCCGAGATTTTAGAGAGAAAAAATGAAAAATACTTTAGATCTATCAAGTTATGTTGGATCTTTGCTTAGATTGGTGTATATTCTTCAATATCTAAGCTCTCTGAGGCTTTTTAAATTATCCTCAAGGAGAAAGATTCGACCTTTTTGTGTTTTTATGTAAATTCAATGCAGGTCTCTTCTATTTCTCGCGTTTTATGTTCAAAATCATTAAAAACCAATCTTTTTACATTATATCCATATATTTATTATAAATCTAGTATTTTTGATACACTACAATGGTAAATATTCGATTTTTACTCAACTTATTCATAGATCTATTAAAGATCTATTATTTTCGATGGTTTAAGCTATTAAAGATTCAATTTTTACTTGGTTTACGTATAGATCTATCATAAATCTATTATTTTCAATGATTTACGATACTAAAGTTTCAATTGTTAACTTAAATCTAGCTCATACTTGTTAGACCTATTAAGGTGTCGGATTAGGATTGACTCGAGAGGATCTCGCACAAATGAAATTTTCTTCTTTTCTCTCGATGACATTCATTTGATTATTTTAATAATATTTAATATATTCAACTCTCATTTTATCAGATATTTTAATCCAGAGTTAAATTACGAGGTTAACCGTGATCTTCATCTTAGATCTATATCTAGCGGTGTAGCGAATCCCAAAGTTACTCATTGCAATGGTATACACTAAAAGCGAAGTTGGGATATATAGTCGATTAGGTTCTTATTCGCATAACTGTATGGATTTAATCGCATTTCGACCTCATAGTAATTGTCTCGCTATTTTAATATCATTATTTTCATATTTATTATCGTTTAACGTAATTTCCATTATGTGAGCCTAGGAAAGGCGTCAAAATATTGACGGAATTTCAACGATAGACGATTTTTCTAACGTAACGTTGGCGGCTTCATTTATTTGTAATTTGTAATTTTGGGCCTTAAAAAATGTGGGAATTCCGATGGTTGGATTTAAGGCCCCGTAATAATGAAAACATTATTTTAGCGTTTAGGGTTATTTAGATGGCTTACATGCCCGTGAATGACCACAAACTTACTTAGATTGCATGATATTAGCATCCAATACGAGAAATGGTTTTCAAATAACTATGACGAAGATTTTTCCAAAATTGAATCAAATTAGGGTTTAGATCATTCTAAAGTCTATTCTTCTTGTCTAAACGACCTCGTTTTTACCAGGTAGCTAAACATAAATGGGTTGTAGTTGGATTAGGTGTGTGTTTTCCATGGCGCGTGTGTGCTTTTCATGGCACTTGAGCAGGTTTGGGTTTTCTTATAATTATAGGGGATGAGCTTAGTGACTCTAAACCAGTCCAAAGCCTGACCGTAAGGGCAACTGGCGCTCAGCTATATTTTGGACCCGTAACTCCAAGGTCAGCTGGTAACTAAAACACCCAAGGCCTGTTAAATCGTTTCAATATGAATTGGAAAACCCCTTTTTCTCCTTGCTCGTTTTTGTTATTGCTTACAATGACAATGTTAGATGATTTTTCACGTGCATATGAAGCTCTTTCCCCTTTATCGGTTGATTATCCTAAATTTCACTTGGTCCTAACAATTAGGAATTTCGTTGCATTGGACTTTTATTGGGTCATTATGGTCCATTGGACTTCTCAATTGATTTTCAAGGATTTATGGGTAAACATAAATCATTTTAGTTTAAATTGGATAACCTTTTTTTTCCCAGCATTCCTTACTCATTTTTTATTTTTGTGATTTTAATGATTCTGATAAGGTCACGACATTTAATGCCCAATTCCAAATTGGATCGAAGATCCTATAAGCAAGACACAATTTATAAGCCCAAAAGCCTTTTAAAGTCTATTCTTCTTGCCTAAACAGGTTTTTATTTTTTTACTAGTTTAAGGGAAATTTAGCAATCTTGGTTTTATTCAAGATTGGATCCCTTGACCTCATGAATATCATGAGTGAGTATTACCACTCAGGCACCTTAAGGTGAGGTTAAACGACCTCGTTTTATGCCAGGTCGCTAATCTTAAATCGCTTCAACATGAATTGGAAAACCCTTTTTTTCCTCATTTTCGCTTTGCTTACAATGAAAACACTAGATGATTTTTTAAGACCATATGCAGCTCTTTCGCCTTTACCAGTTGATGATCCTGAATTCCACTTAATCCTAGCAGTTATGAATCCCGCTACATTTAGAATTGATCGCCCAATGAGCGATAACAATTTCGCTGATTTCAAATCCAGGTTGGTCTCTTTGGAGAACAGGGGACGTTTAGTGTCGGTGCATGGGTTATTTCTGGCTGGGTCGAATCATCCCCCAGATAAATCGTTGCATGAGTTCAAGAATACAAATGTCAAGATGGATGTGCTTAAAGACTTGAAGGTAAATTTGCCTTTGAAGATTTGGGGTTTTTTTTATTGATTTTGTTTTTGTAGATTTAGGGTTTTTTAACATTGATTGGGTTTTGGTTTATTACATATTTGGATTTATTAGTAAAATATAACAAATCTATTCTGACGTAATTTGTGCTTTAATTTGGAATATGTTTGTGTATATTATTTTTTGGTTTTAATTTTTTATAATGTTTGAATAATATAATGTCAATTTGGATTGTCAGTTGCTACGCAAAATTTATTGTCATTGTTTAATCTCATGATAGATTATCCTGTATTTATTTTTGTAAATTTATAGAAAATGATCAACTTATTTGCAACAATCATATTGTATCAATACTTGGTTTAGGTTTTCAGAGATTTAGGGGTTTTTTTTGTTATAGTTAGTTATGGTTATGGTTTTGGTTGGTGTATGGATCACATTGTATTTGGATTTTGGCGGTTTATTATTTTTAAATTTTTGGTTTATTTGAGGCTTATTTGATTTTGGGGTTTTTTGATATGTGTGTATGGTTTTGGTTGGTGAAAGGTTTGTTTAGAAATGTTTGGTTGCAAGGTCAATTATTGTTCAACTGTATAAAATTTATGCATTAAGTTTGTTGACACTGTTTATTTTTAGGATAAATTTTACCTTAAATTGCTAGTTTAGAAATGAAGTTGCCCTTATTTGTATTCTCAGAAATATTTGACTCTATATCCTGATCGTGTTCGCGAGCTACATACTTCTTGGGTTGATTTGTACTCTTGGAAACCAGATGGGTTCAGTAGGCCAATATCAGTGGCAGAGGTTTTTAGGTTTGAGTTCATAATCAATGAATATTTGGTGCATGGCATTCCTATGGGTATCAGGATTGGACGATACATAGATATCGTGCTTAATGCCTTTACTCATATTAAAGCTGACAAGGTTCTCAAGAATAATTTCATTGGTGATTTTGAAATGCGATCTGCATTTCTAGACATTGGTAATGTCAAGCATTTTACTGATGTTCAAATTCAGCAGGCATTCACTAGTTCGAGCCCACCATTTCCCTCAGGTATAATTTTTTCTCAAGTATAAATGCATAGTTGATCTTGGTGGTCATTATAATGTCAAGTTTATATATTTTTTCTTTTAAGCATATTTAATAAGTATTTATGCAATTGAATTTGAAATTTATTCTACGACCCTGAGCATTTTTACTTGTTTTGCACATATGAGCCTATTGTTTTCATTTCTTCTACTCAGAACCTTTTGTCTTTACTCTGCAATGTTGAGCTTGCTTGATTGAACTCTACAAACTTTTTATGTTTATGTTGATCTTGTGGGATGACCTTTGCTCTATTTCTTATTTATTCTCTTGCTTCGAAGTAAATCTAATATGTGCTTGAACATTCTTCTTTAATGGTTTAATGCTCATCACAGAGTCACCTTCGGTCCTTTACTTAGCTTTGCATTTTCGTTCTTTATTCGTCGACTCAGCTCTGCTATGTTCGACGATTCTACACTCGACGATTCTGGGATCGTAGAGTTGAACTTTAGGCATCTCACTCGACGATTCTAACTTACTCTACAATTTGGTAGCTTTGTTCTTCACTCTACGAACTCCGTCTTTTCACTCTGTTATTTTCAGTCTTCTATTTTCTACTCTGCTCTGACTTTGGTCTGCTGCTTCACTGCTTTTCTATTGATCTTCCTAGTCTATTACATTTTTATTAAATCTAAACTTTTGGAACAACCTAACAAATTTGATCTCTAGGTCTTTAACAGATTACAATACTTTTAATTATCAGGACTGTTTAAAGTTTTGACTTTAAAGTTTGGATCAGTCCAACAAATTTGATCCTTAGCTAGTCTATCTAGATCAACTTAACAATTTTGATTCCTAAGTCCTTTTATAATGATTATTCTTTTAAGGACTTTGTAATATCAATCAAATGTTTATATAATTACAATTGTTCTTTTATATAACAACAGTATCAGTCACAGGTATAAATGCATAAACAAATAATGATTATTTTTCTTTTGTTCTTAATACAAACATACATTAATTAAAATAAAGTATTATAGTATCATTTTGTCATCATTAATCCATGAAAATTAACATATAAATGTACTAACAAAGTCTTTCATTGATGTTCATTTTGAGTGAGCATTTACTAGTTTTAGTCCAATTCCTCCAGGTATGAGGTTTCGGTGCACTGATGGTGACTTTTGTTGTTGGAGTGAGCTGAGGTATTCATTCCGTTCCAACTATCAGTTCATCAATGCAGGTAAATTTGGTTATAGTTGCAACATAAGCTCACACACAAATCACCCGAAGGTGGTAATGATGACCTTCAAAGATAGACTTGCGTTACGGCAAAAGCGTTACAACAAGAGATGACATACTTTAAACTTTTTTGAGTTTGTTACTATGAGAATGTATTGGTTTTAGGTCAACAAAATATTTTGTTACCAAGATTTGGACAAACTAGTATTGAAAGTTAAACATTCCTAATAGTATTTATTACACTTTTGTATGTATTATTCTCGTGTTTCACTTTTGTAGGTAACTCTTTTAGCAGAGCATATTGCTTGGTTGTGTTATCTTAAGGTTCCTATACTTGTTTAGCAAAACAATTGGCTTTTGCTATATATGATGTTAGTTACACTTCTTCTATATCTTAAGGTTCCTAGACTTGTTAGCAAAATGCACTTTTATATTAATACTATTTTTTTTCAATATATGTTTTATGTTGCATAAAAAATTCACAAGGGTTTAGGTGTAAGTTCTAAAATATTAGAACATGTCCAAATATTTCTTTTGATGAGTCGGTTTTCAACCAAAGAATAGTCTGGACGCATACTTAAGTTGGGTAAATTTAGTGTAACCTGAACATGTGTAAACTCAGGCTATAACTTCATTCAAAATACTGAGGGATTATTTAATTTTGTGTTATTTGTATATACAAGCTTAATAGTCCGTGCAAGGCACGAGCTAGTTTGTGTAAAGTCGTAAATGCGTTTTTAATGGACCAATGAAGTTAAAGATGCAAGATTAAAGTTTACTGTGCTATTTATACATTAGTTATCTATTTGTTTATTTTTTCTAATCACACAAGAGACGTAGAGGTTAAAAAATTTAGAACATAATAACTTATGTACTTGATGCATACATGTCAACAGTTGAGAAGAACATTAAAAAAATTTTAGAGTCCTATGCATTGTGTTGGAGTAATCCTATTAGCCAAAAACAATTCAAACAATGAAGAAGCAGATTATGAAGAAGGTAATGAATTGAAAAATGATTACCAAAGATAATAATATATTGTTTTTCAAATTGTTCAAGTTAATTTAACTATACTATAAATACAATAAAAAATGTGGATTGAATAGAGTAGATAGAAATAGTACCTCGTCCTTGCTTCTAGGCTAAGAATTAGAGTCCGACCTTTGGAGGACAGAACCATGCACTTCAAACCCTTATCCTTTCGGGGCAATGCGCTTGAACTTCTCCCATTTCTCCATCTAATTCAATCGTTTAATTGCCTCAACATTGTCCAAACACGATATATACTTGATTCAATCATGTATCAGGGAGACATTGCACTCTTAATAACACATAAATGTTAATACTACTTCAAAGACTGTATTATAGTTTGCTCGGCCAAATATGAAATCAACTTTGCTTACCACTCTGAAAATTTTCATTACTGGCATAAAGATACACCGAGATTAAACTTTTCCCAAGAAATTTCAAATATCATTGCCTAAGAAAATACAATCAAAGATTGTTATACCCTTATTTTTAGGACAGTTCTAATATGAAAGCCAATAAAAGTGTTACTATTAGATAGTGAACAAATAAATTTTAGTTTCAAAGTCAATGTTGATCAATATTAAAGTAATGGTAAAGATGCAATTCATATCTACATGGGGTATAGCTTGAATTAATTAGTTTGGAATGCAAAATGAACCACTCTTGGGCAACAACGATACACTAACATGAATGTATAACTTGCAAGTCAACTCAATTATCCACAAAACAGAACTCTATATGCAAATGGTTATAGAAACAAATGGGATGATGGTTTCCAACCTGACCCACCTCTTTTTTCCCAAAATAAATTAAAGTAAAAATAAAAGAAAGAAAACATTATATATTAGGCATTTTATCAAACACTTGGAGTACATCTTAAAATTATCCACACTCTATGTACAAAGAGATGTGTTCACCAATCCACATGTTTGATGATATCATAAGAAAAAATTCTAACTCTTACAAATAATAAATATGATGCTTTCATTGGAGCTAAAACATTACTCGTCTTTCCAAGTGTATCACGAAGAATCTGAAGAATCAAAAAGATAAGATGCATGCACTTGCTATTACAATATACATGCACCGTTAATTAAGAACAAAAGCCATACAAAGTTATAAGTCCAGCCATAAATGTTTACAAAATATGAATGAATGAGCAATTTCAAATTAAACACATATTTCAAAAATAAAACTATTACATTCTTATTTCATTCTAGGTGTGTAAACCTTTCCCAAATGCCTATTATGAAATCAATAAAGATTTTTTCAAACTAAAAAGTTCAACTTAAACCTTATCTAATTGAAACATTATAGAATTGAATTCATTTCAAGTATATTGACATAATAACAAATTTTCACATGCTTACAAAATTGTAAAAATAAGGCATAGCGACATTCTACTAAAGCTTACCTTAAATTATCTTCTGATATTAAATGAGAAATTTCGTCAAATAGTTGATAGGCATGAGAACTAATTTTTTACTATGCATCATCTTAATGACTTATGAGCACTAAAAACCGACGACAATTAGCTTCATAAGCAAAAAAAAAAAAAAACTAAAATGAAATTTACAAAAATTAGAGACAATTTTACTTAGAATTTGCAAGCTAGTAAAGTTAAACAAAA
Organism: Hedera helix; assembly: GCA_947179155.2. Taxonomy (NCBI): domain Eukaryota; kingdom Viridiplantae; phylum Streptophyta; class Magnoliopsida; order Apiales; family Araliaceae; genus Hedera; species Hedera helix. Next base: position 33,917,475 of record OX359281.1, read on the forward strand.
GTTTTAAAATATTAGAACTTATAGTTATTTGTGTGTGTGTGTGAATTAATTTGAAAATAGGGTATTTATAATAAGAGATAGGACGGGAAGAGGCAGGTTAAGAAGAAAGAAAAGGAAGAGGCAGATTAGAAGAGGAATGGAAGGAGAAAAGGCAAATTATAAACCAACTCAAATTGAACCAAACTCAACTGATTCAACTCCGTCCATTGGATCACCTTACGTATCTTTGTAAACAAAAATTCTTAATTTTAGATCAAGTAAAGAAAATGAAAATTACAAGAATTTTACTATCCGAGGCAACTCCGGTGCATTTGACAATCGAAGGAACAGAAGTTAGCAAAACGGAAATCGAAGTCTAGGAGACGAACGACGAACATGGCATCACGTAATGAAGAGGCAAGGAAGGGAAGAGGTAGTTTGGAAATCCCAAACTTAAATTTACCAAATTTGTGGAGATAAAACCGATTGTAAACTCAGAAAATGGAAGAGCAAATGTGAGAAGATAAAATAGCAAGTGAGAAGATGAAATAGCAATGAAGAAGAAGCCAATTGAAAAGTCGGAAGATGGAACAGCGAAGGAGAAGAGGCCAACTCAGTGAATTGACCCGTGGCCAACGAAGTTGTAATTGCTTGTTATATTATAGTATTGATTGATACGTACATCTTTATCTATTCAAATCAAAATAAATAAATATTCAGACTCCTATCCAATCTACCAAGGAAGAAGTAAAAAATTATATGGCAACTCTCAATTGTCTGTATTTGGGACAAGCTTATTGTCTGTTATATTTAAAACAGCATAATCTATTCAAATCCAAATAAATAAATATTCACACTCCTATCCATCTAACAAGGAAGAAGTGAAAAATTATATGGCAACTCTCAATTGTCTGTATTTGGCACAAGCTTACTGTGTGTTATATTTAAAGCTGCAGAATTAAGTTCTCGAGGCCCACTTATAAGTAGTTAGTTTTTTAGTTTTGAAGTGTTTATTATGTGACTTATTTTGTTTAGCTTGCAAGTAATTTTTAAATATCCCAGTCTAAAATTAGTAATAGGGAGGGGTGGGTCATTGGAATAAGAATTTAATTCGTACGTTAGGAACGTAGAAGATATACACGCACAGAAATAAATAAATTTTCCATTCACAAACAAAATCAACAGCTGCCTATGCTGCATAAAATGCCTTACAACCGTGGAAGGGGAGGCTTATGCTGCATAAAATTCCTCGTACATACTGAACAACTGCGTCCGATGCTTACAATGGTGAGGATTAAGAAAACAAGATGAGCATACCCTTCATATCCGAAGGATATCACAAATATGAAAGGTAAATTAAACAACTTGGGATTAGATCTCCTTCATCAGATTATTTGTCCGGCACTTAAATGCATGCGTACAAGATGAAAAAGGGAAAACGAGCAAATCTCGAGTGATTTAGTGTTGTCTTGGAAATGAGCTCACAGGGCTAATTTAAAAGGAAACAGAGAAAGAAATGAGAGGGAAGCAGAACTCAAAGAAGGAGAATTAGGGAAGAAGAGAGAGAAAGAGAGAATCAGAAATATTTGGAGGAAGAAAGCTTAATCAATTCATTCATAAATCTCAAATGGATCAAATCTAGTGCTTATATGCTCATACATCAGATGGGAAAGGAGCAAAATAAATGACGCCATGTGCCTGTAAACTGCTTCATGCCCAAAAGATGACTCTAGCAGCTGGAATGAAGACAAAGACGGTGCTGCCCTCTACTAATGCAAGCTAAAGACTAAATTACCCTTATTTGGCTAATAACTTAACTAACTGCTAATTATTTGAGGTCTCTCTCATTTCTTACATTGCCTGCCCCACAAAAACACCTTTGTCCTCAAGGGTGGGACTAAGCACAAACATCAAAGTTTTGGAGTCACCACCTAATGAGTCCTGAAGCAAATGAGTTAGCTTGGAATTCATGTAAGGAATGTGATTGCTCTTAGCTGCTAGAACAGATATCATATCTCCGATAGCCGAAAGAGATCTATCAATGTTTTGAGCTTCCTTGAGCCTATCACCTTGCACGTCAATCTTTGCAAGTCTCTCACTGTCAGCCAAATCAACAAGCCATAGCTTGCTCTTGGTACACTCAACAATCATTAAGTTCTTAGATTTTATCATTATGCAAAACATGTAGTGAGAGCGGCTGCTATGCGCACTAACTGCCCTGGCACAGCTTCCAGCCTTCAGCACGTTCCATACTCCCTTAATGTTCACTACTTTGGCTTCCCCGGTACCAGGGATATGATGAAACCCTTCAGAATCTTGCTTTATTTCCAATTTCTTTGAAGATGGTGACGCAGCCCACAGGTCCCTTATCTACTCATTGTAGAAACTCCAAATCGTAGAGTAATGAGTCGATGAAACTTGCATTCTTGCACTTAATTCAGTCCTCTTGAACTCGTTATTAGTTGAACTAGTGTTTACCCACAGTTGCTCTAATACTAACTTCATCCTTGCACATGCAATTGAAAAGTGATTCCACCCTTTTGGACTGACAATTACAAAAACAACAATTAGTCCTTGTTGTTTCAAAGACAAGACCGCCCAAGCAAAATCTCTTATGATTCCATAGTCGTCAAAGTATTCTCCTCTGCCCTCTGTACCAAAATCTTCAGAAAAAATTAATTACACATTTCGGATGTAATTCCTTGACCAAAGTGGCTCAAAAACAAGATTTGAGAAACGGAGCACCAATGGGTTCTCAACAATCTCCTTCATGTATACATTAGCTGAAGTTGCCAGAGCACCTCTTGATCCTAAGAACGTGTTGCTTAATTGTGAATTCCATGATTCATTTTCAACTCCAGTTCTTACAATTTCTTCCTGATCAACTTCATAGATGAGACATTTAGGAATACATCTATCAAAATTGTCCCCATCATGCTGTTTCCCAAGGTTGTCTCCATGTGATACATTAAATGTAACAAGATTGCAAGGCATGTTAGCAGTAAGTAGCTTAGTGTATATATTCAAGAATTCACGAAGGCAATTTGGTTTTCCTACTGCGACTTCTAAAACAAAAGTATGAGTTGTAAGTATGCTATGCCATATTATGAGACCATCCCAACATAAATAGTGTGTAACTATATCAATAAATTGAATAAGCACTCCACCACACTTCATTTCATCATCATACAAGTTCCAAAAAACACCAATATGACACACTCTAGTAGAATCCCACAAAACTGAATTCCAGGGCATTAGTAAAGGCCAACTATCAACAAATTTTAATTGCTTCATGATGTAGCAGACATCCCCCTCAAAATAGTTCTCCATTATATCAAAGACCCATATTGGACTAAAACAAATCACCTGTGTAACCACTACCTTTTTTACACTTTCCCTGATAACCTTCACTAACTGATTGAACAGATACTGATATGAACCCATTCTCCCTAGGCCAAAAAACTTCCATAAGGGAAAGAAGTACCAAGTTAAAGATATCCTCCTTGTAATGTTCTGCATCCTTGTAATGTTCTGCATCCTTGAAATGTTTCTGGTAGATTTCTGTAGCAGATGCAAGAACTAGCAGTATGAACATCAGTGTATGGTGCATTATTGCTCTTAAGAATCAAAGCAATGAGAACATTGATTATTTCTTTAACAATCTGATAAAGCTCTGGCAAGTTGAATTCCCCTTGTTCACTCAATTTTGGAAGTTCATTATTTAATTGAAGACACTTATACAGAGAATAACATTTCAAAAGCTTAAGAAGATCTTCCATTAAACGATTAATTATTATAACAACAAGAACACTCTGCATTACCTCACATATAATGAAAGGTGATTTCCCTCCAAACTCTAGTATCACATGTTTAGGATTGCTTTTCGCAGCCAATTTAAGTAAAACTTCACCAGTATTAGTTGAACCTGTGAAAACAAGCTTGTCCACATCCATATGATAGGCAAGAACGGCACCAGTAGCTGGACCATAACTGGGAACTGCATGTAGAGCTACAAGAGGACAGTAGGCTTCATGGAATGACCAAGGAAAATACCACAGAATTACTTGCCTCGCAACACTACTTGGTTCATGTAAAACTTGCCAATCAGGAGGCTTTCCCCCTCCATTTGCAAGGGCAATTGCCATGATTGCAGCAGCTTCCATAGCAAACGCCTTGACAGGATTTACCTCCTTTCTTGGGCTTTTACCAAAAAATTTAGAGACTATATCCTGGACCTTTGGAACTCGGGTCAACCCTCCAACCAGAAGGACCTCCTCCACTTCCTTGGTTGATATGCTAGCATCCTTTAAACAATTATGGCATGAATTCCTAGTCCTCTTAAATTCACTCACTAAGAAATCCCAAATAGTGTTATCGAAGTCTTCTTCACCCAAGAGTGTGTTGCCATTTATTGCTTTCACCTTAAACACACCATTGGACATCTCTAAGATGGAAACATCAAAGGTTCCACCCCCAGGGTCAAAGACAACTATCAATCCTTCTTTGTTGTTCAGACCACTCAAATCAAGACTAAGACTCATGTCACTGACCCCATATAATGAATTTCTTCTATCTTTACCTCCACCAGGATCAAAAATAAGAGCAAAAGACTCCATTTCACCAATAAACACGGGAGAAAACTTATATGTACCCAAAATAGCTGCAGCCCTTCCTTGAACTATATGATTTAATGCACCTCCAATTTTATAATATGAATTGATTCCTTCAGGAGCAAGTTCCCATACTATGAATCCTTGATTTTTAAAGACAAACCCAAACATACCCTGGCTATAACTCGACAATTTTTTGCATTTCTCCATCAAAGTTTCATTGTATTCCGGTGATTTCTCATGTTCAACTTTGGAAAAGATACCAGACTTCTCATAGTTATTGCTATTGCAAGGTAACTCTTCATTATCATGTTCTACCAAAACCACTTCCAAGGTTTCTTTCTTCTCATTTGGAAGCATAAAATCCTGCTTTGTCATATCTTCATATGTCTCAACACACAAGCAATCTTCAATTTGGCTAAAACCAGAAATTAAAACCTTCCTATTTGATATACCTCTTGTACACCTTTTATCAAACACATCACCATTTCCTTGATTCACATATGTTCCACACTGGATAAGCTGGCGATAGTCATCTGGTGGCTTCGGACTAAGCTCCTTAACGATTTCATTTTCAAGGACATATGAGCGCTCTTTTATGCCTTGATAATTTGTCTCCTTAACAATATGATTTGCTTGACTAGTGTTTATCAATTCCACAGTACCAGTTATTGAATCCTCTGGCGCAATCAGAGTTGATTTGAGTGAACAATGATACTCGGATTCCCTTGGATTAACCATACTCGACAGCTCCTTTCCAAAAAATTCATTATTAGTATCTAGCTTTCGTTCAGGACTTCTGTCGAACACCTTACTTGCAACAGGTAATCCAGTCAGATTTGTAGAAAATTCCACATTCGCAACATCTCGGTCATATTCAGACTTCATGATTTCTTTAGCTACACAAAAGCAGTCCTCAGCTTCCACATAACCACAGATGAGCACTTTTCGTTCACGCTTCGGATTGGATTTCAGGTGAGCTCGTTCGAATTCTTCATGCATAAAACTCTGCAGTTCTTTCAGTGATTCCAGAATTTTCTCCAAATAATACTGGTTGTTGGTGGCCATTGTCGCAGGTTCGCCGGCTCTGATACCAATTGTAAGGTATTGGTTTCCACCAATTCAGTACCTGTACTGGAAATGAGCTCACAGGGCTAATTTAAAAGGAAATAGAGAAAGAAATGAGAGGGAAGCAGAACTCAAAGAAGGAGAATTAGGGAAGAAGAGAGAGAAAGAGAGAATCAGAAATATTTGGAGGAAGAAAGCTTAATCAATTCATTCATAAATCTCAAATGGATCAAATCTAGTGCTTATATGCTCATACATCAGATGGGAAAGGAGCAAAAGAATTGACGCCATGTGCCTGTAAACTGCTTCATGCCCAAAAGATGACTCTAGCAGCTGGAATGAAGACAAAGACGGTGCTGCCCTCTACTAATGTAAGCTAAAGACTAAATTACCCTTATTTGGCTAACAACTTAACTAACTGCTAATTATTTGAGGTCTCTCTCATTCCTTACAAAAAGTATAAAAAAAATTTAACAGAAATCAATCAGTTTGCTTATACGATTTAAAGATAGCCAGGCTTTATGTAAAATACGATGTCGATAGAATTATTTAATAATTAATTAAATATAAATAATATTTAATTATAATCTAGTTAACAAAATAATTTTTGAATTAATTAAAATTAAAAATTAAATATGATAAAAATTAAGACTAATAATTAAACTAACTTTTAATCAATAGAAGAAAGTTTTGAGGTTCAAAATTTACAATATTAATTATATATGTCTTACTATTCATTATTAATTTCGAGTAACAATTTAAAAATCAATTCAATGCTTTCTCAAGACTTTTAAGTTCATAAAATAAAATAAAAAATTGTAAATTCTTATTTTCAAATCTTAATGTATAAGACCAAAGCTATCCACTTTTTAAAAACAAATAATCTAAGTTCTTAATTAAAACTTTAAAATACAACTCGGATTAAATTAATTTAATCGTAACTATTCAAAATACATGATATTATGAATGAAATAATTTAATTAAACTCAATCAAATAAATAAGAATTATTAACATTAAAATCACTTTAGAAATTAATAATGAATTTCAGCCATATATAATTAATATCGTTTCATCCTGTACCTCAAAATTTGTTTAACAATACATAATGAAATTAATAACAGTAATTAATATCGTTTCATCGTGCACCTTAAAATTTGTTTAGCAATACATAATAAAATTAATAATAGAAGCAAAGTAATAAACCATGATGACTCTGCTGCTATGTTGCCGTTCTAATGCAATCTCGCCGGGTTGTTGCTACTAATTTGTTGGTGATGCGTGGCTACTCCTTCACGCTAATTGCTGCAGTACTCCTTCTTGGACCGAGCTGCCACCTCGTGCTTGGATTTCTTCCGTGATGTCCCCTCCCCTCCAACGTGATGCACTCCTTTTATATTCATCAATCTTCGGTGAGGTGAAGCTGCTGCTCTTTATCTCCTATTCTTATTTCCTTTTTCTCTTCCCCTATCTTTTTGTCTTTTACTTAATCTTTGACTTTCTTCCGTGTTACAACCTTGTGGTAGAGTACTATTACAATCCTATCTCTATCTCTCTCTGTTGAAACCCATTTTCTTGGATTTGAACTTGAATCCATTTGGGCTTTTTAATCTTTAAAAAAAATCCACCTGTTTACCAAAAATAAAATACAATTAAAATAAAATTAACATTAAATTAATTAATAAATTTATTTTTAGAGAAAATAAATGTATATATAATATGCTCATCAGTAAGCAAATTGCATCGACTGTACAAGAAGGTAGATAACTGTGAACTTTGAAACTCATGAACTATAAAAGTGTGATCTTGAATCATTAAAGCCACATGACACATTCACGGCCATACATGGCCCCCAAGTCTGATTCAATAGAAAAACTATGGATCAAAGTATTCAAATCAAGACTATAGGGACTAAAGTGAAGCTGGTATCAAATTAAGAAAGTAAAAGCGTAACAGACTGAGCATGATCTTCTGTGAAAGAACTACCTTTTTAACTTTGCACCCAAAAAAAAAAAAGAACTAAACTTTTAACTTTTAGTAAGAAATTGTGAAGAAATAACATTTTGAGAAGTTCGATAATTTTCCACCACATACCTTTGGCAGGAAGGTCCAGGTTGCAAGCTTATCCTCTACACCGGCAACAATAGGATCCTGCACTAAAGTTTAATAATAATTTGTTTTGAAAAAAAAACACAGAAGAAGAATCGCATAAGAATTTGAAACAAGTTTTGTCATGTACAAAGCAACATGTTCAACAAATAATTAAGAGGGGAAGTTTCAAGCCACCACGCTAATATTTCTTTGGCATAGTTAATGTTCTTAACGACTGAAATGCAAAATTATCCCTTCGGTTTGTATTATTTTTGCAAAACTCTCTCTCGAATTTTATTTTAAGCAAAATTCTCCCTTCAAGATGTATTGGCCAAAGAGACCCTTGTATATTTATTTTTTATGTGAAGTTTATTTCTTATTTTGTAATTAAATATATAATTAAATAAATGACTAATTAAAATTAAATATGTGAACTAATTAATTAAATATGTAATTAAATAAACAACTAATTACATGGTTCCTAATAATATTAAATTAGTTAAAAGAAAAGAGAGTTAATTTATAAATGATTTTCTTTTTTGGTAAAATATTTTGTAAATTGCCTGATTACTAAATTACTTGTGTAAATATTTGATAAATTTGCTTAAGAGATCAGTTGGGCCACATTTCCGAACAAGTGATGCTACATCCCCGAAAATATATGATTTGACAAAATTTAATTTTTTTTGTCCTCCTCTTTGATCTTCAATTTGATATGCATCTAGAATTTAATTAGGAGTAACATATTTTTATACTCGTATTTAATTATAGAATTAATTTAATTAGAACTAAAATTCTCTTTATAATCTTACAAAATTAAATATTAATTTATTATTATACAACAATTTCATTTTTTATAAGAGTCTTTAGTTACCAACTTTATTATACATTAATACAAATCATATTACTATTTTACAAGAAAACCATCAAAAATTATTTTTCCTATTTTAAGTCAAAAATTTAACTTCCCTATTTAAACAAAACCAAAGACCAACACATCACAGCTATCCTTAATCCACCTCCTACGTAGTAACAAGGCTCCTATGGGATGTCGGTCATTCACTGCTAAGAAATTTAACGATAAAGATAATTTCTTTTAGGAAATTAATATTTTTATAATAATTTTTGATATTTTCGTACGTAGAGCTCACATATTAATTATTATAAAGGGATATGATTGATTTTTATGTGAGACCTACGTGTGAAAATATATAAAATTATTGCGGGAATTTTAGTTTCCTTTCTTTTATACTATTAATTTTGTACTTTGATTGTTAATATATTTTTTTGTTAATGATCAGTTGCCCTAGGCTAGCAAACTGTTTGATTTAAATGCATTGGTTTGGCATGGATGTTAAATGTGCCAAAATTTTAACTGATCTGGTATTATTATTTTAAATTGATCGGGTATTAAATGTGTTGGTTTTGCATGTATGTTTAAATCGCCAATATAATAATTATTATTATAGAAGTGACAGTCTGACTATGATATAGAAGGAATAGTTATAAAGAGCCTTCAATCGTAAGGATATGGCAGTGTCATTATATGTAGAAGATCTTATTACCGAAGGCATTAAGATGTACGTTTTTTCTAATATTCATATATATATGTGAAGTGACCCAGTGGATTATGTGCCTTTTACCTTCAATTTAGAGGTCTCAAATAGTTTTCTTGACAGAGCAAATGTGTGTTACATATGAATATCAACCAAGTCATGATGATTTCACCGCAACCGTAACATCTAGTCCCACGTCAATTTATTTAAACACTACATTTAAGTTATTAGGTTTTCATTCAACTTTGAACTATAAAAAAAAACAAATATAAATACAAAAGCTTAATAATTGTATATAATTTGTAGCCATTCTAATGATAGTATTTAGTTAATTTAAAATTCAAAAAATATATTTTATAATCATTATATATAAAATAAATAAATAATTAAAAATAATTTTACTTCCTGTAAATTAAATTTAAATTAAAAGAATGAAATGAGTAAAAAAATATAATAAAAATAAATATATTTCGTGATCATTTTGGTCCCATAAATTACTGTGATGGAAGGAAAGTTCATTCTCCTGTGAAGAAAAGGTCGGGTGGATGAATGTGAAAATTATCTAATCCTCTCCCAACAACCACCGCCAAACATACGTATTAAATAACTATTTTATTTTTTTGTCTATTATATTTTTTCAATTCAAACGTATAAATATTTATCAATTCGAAACTTGTCCCTAGTCCGCGCAAGATCGGCAGATTTTTATTTTATTTTTTAAGTAATACAGGCTTAACAAGAATTAGAACTCCCCCCTTGTAAGTGTAGAGCTAGAACATTTCATTTCTCTAAAAAATAATATCCCAAGTTTAGGATGAGTACCATTTTAATAGAAATGCCATAAGAATTTATCCAGTCCTACATTATGGGCAAGTAACATTTGATAGAAGATAGCCCAATAAAGATTTTAGTTCATACATTAGCAATGAAGATGTACACTTGCCCTTGGGACAAACCCCCTATGGCGCAATCATCCACTTACAAGGAAGAAACAAAAGCTAGCACAAACAAAAACCTTGAGAATTTGCAGCACAGTGAAAGAGGCATAAGCATAAAATGCCTCGCACATACTCAAGACAGCAAAGAGATACATTCTCCCGCATTCCACAATAATAACAACGGTTGCTCCTCATATCCCGAGGACCGCCGTACCACGTATATGAAAAGTGTCCAAGAACTTTAAAAATTTGTGTGATGGACCAAGGATATCTGTTGCTTTTCCCCCTCCGTAATATAATTGGGAACAATGAGATTTGATTCTGAAACATGTACTAAGCTTGGGATTACATCTCCTTCATCAGTTTGTTTGTTTGACACTTGTATGCACGAGGAAAAAGGAAAGAGGGAAAACGAGTAAATCTTGAGTTCTTCACTGTAGTTTTTCTTTTGATTCTGCTGGCCACTTTTGCATTTTCTGGAGTCTCAGTTTTTGTCCTTCGTGTCATTTCTCAACCAATTTATGTACAACAAGAATTCCAAGGCTCTCGATACTCGTTCACAAGAACTATTTACAGCAACCATCCAATATAGACCTTAGAGCTCCAATGCAATTTGATTTTGTTGATTTAGATCATTCAGAAATGAGGTTGAATTGAACTCTTCGTCATCAGAGAGATTCAGTGAGCATTTCCGTTTAAAAGAAGGTGTTTTCTGGAACTTTTTTCTGCTCCCCGTGATTACTTCATTGCCTTTCAGGATCCGAACAACCTGCAGCACATAAAAGGATGTTTCTCACGTGTCTTTTGACTATATTATAACCAGTTGAAGTATGCTTTGTACTTCTTAACCACAGAGAGAGGGCCTTTGACTACAAAGGACAATGTGTTTAAATCACTGAGAACTCAAAACATATGATGTTTCATGTTTCCACTGTGCTATTCAGGAAGGTATGTAAGAAACAGTAGTGTCAAAATATGTATTACTATGTTAAATTATGTATAACAACAGATAGAACTATGAGTTTTCTTCGCAGGGTAGTGAAATCAAGATGTTTAGATGTTTACCTAGTACCAAGTTTTTTGTAGGATTGACCTATTGTAGTATTCATTTTATTTACTGTAATTTCCAAATGGAACTACATAAACAAAAGAGCGTAGATCCGAATTTAAGAAAAATTGGTGTAATCTCAAAAAGGCTAAATAGAAGTATTACAATATCCATGTAATACTTTATCTCAAATATTAAAATAAATAAATAAATAATATTAAAATTAATAATAGTATGTTCACATCTACTGAGATGACCAGTTGGAATTGTAAACTAATAAACCTAATAAACAAATATAAAAAGTATAAAAATTTAAGCAATGAGAATCATTGGTACTCTTTGCCTTTTAGTGTACTGAAAACATGAAATTTGTTTAGTGTAAGGCAAGAAAAATGAGAGAGAGAGAGAGAAAGAGAGTAATAAGAGACAACAAATCATACGATGTATGTGCTGCCATAATACATTTATATCATAAGGGGGCCACATGTATATACCATTAACTACGATATTACTTCACAGATGCTGAAAAGGGGAGTTTCAAACTTTCATTGTTGATTAGCAACTGTTTGTTACTTGTAAATAACAAGAGAGAGAATTTGAAATTAAAAAAAAAAATCAAATAATTGCCATCTTGACTGTTTAAGCAAGCTTCCTTCCCTTTCTCTTATATTTGTCGAGAATCTTTTAAAGGGTGATGTCAACAAAATACTTTTAGGTTCACTACTATTGGCATCTCAATTCAAAGAAGTACCTGGCTCATTTTAGGCCTTTCAGTTGAAGACTCATGTATGCACATATAAACAACTGAAACCATGCGAGTCATCTGCTCTGCATCATAGGCACTAGCAAGCAATGGATCAACAAGCTCTACAATATTTTTCTTAGTGACCAAAGGTTTAGCCTGCAACAAATTTATCAAAAGGTTTTCGAAATGTCCATCAAACAATTCAGCCTCTGAAGGACTCTTTTATTATTATTATTGTTTTTGGAAAGTTAATTTGCTGGTAGCATAATAAAATGGGGACCAATAGAAGCTAACATACCCACATCACAAGACTTTTCTGAGATTTATCTATTGCCGGGCGTCCAGTTATGAGCTCCAATACGAGTACCCCATAAGCATAGACATCAGTTTTTTCATCTACCAGCCCATGCAAAAAAAACTCAGGAGGAAGATAGCTGTCATAACAAGAAGTAAGGTTAAGTTGAAAATAAAAGGTCATTTTAAATTCACAGACATATCAAGAAAGATAAAAAAAATTGTATTTACGAACCCAAATGTCCCTTCAAATTGTGATACAGTGAGGTGCGGCCATTGATCTGGGAGCCACTTTGCAAGCCCAAAATCAGAGATCTACATAAAACTAAAAGTTAAGGACTAAAATTCGAGAAAATCTAGAAAACAAGAATAAAATTGATGATTTCATGTTGCAGATTCATGTCTTAAATACAGAATAGGTCAAACTTATATACCATCTTCAATGTAGCAATAATATTTACCAATTGCAACAACATCAATGACTTACATTCCCAGAAAACGTGCAAGCACTCATTTTCTATCTCCTAAAGTTATGTTTGCATCACAAAACTACCAAACAGACAGATACTCCCACCTTTCCAAAACTAGAAATACATTTTCACTTTTTGAAGTTTAATTATGAAATCCTAGAATTCAAAATTAATACAAATATATTTGATATTACAAGGAAAATCTATAAGTATTGTAAGCCCACAAAGAAGTGCTTCTAATTACCTATTTGTTGTTTTCAAAACTTACACGAATTCAGCTAACTTAATTTTTATAATTTTGCCAAATTACTTCAAAAAGTAAAAATGTATCTCTAATTTTGGAATGGAGAGAGTCTTTAGAAAGTGATGCTCAATAATAATTTTCGGGTCAGTAACATAAATAACATACTCCAAATATAATAATGAAACCACAATCAGCTGAAGTAGTTTTCATCTTTAGATTTGAAGGTTACCTGAGGCTCAAAATCTTCTGTGAGCAAAATGTTGGCAGTCTTGATATCTCTATGGATAATTCTCCGCTGACAACCCTCATGAAGATATGAAAGGCCTGAAGCTATGCCTAAAGCAATATTATATCTAACACCCCAATCTAGTTTCTCCTTCTCACCTGAAGGAACAAGAACAGAAAGAACAAGCTTTTGCTATTAATGATTGGAAATTTATAAGAGACTTAATTTCAGAACAATCAGAATAAAGAACAGACCAGTTAACAGTGAGGCTAAGCTTCCATGGGGAGATAAAGGAAGAACAAGGTACATTCCTTCCTCAACTCCATAGCCTATTACATTAGCAATATTAGGATGGTTGACGTGTACTAAAATCCCAAGCTCAGATAAAAAATCTGATGTCATCTCTTCAGGAGAACCCCTGGTCAGCCTTTTAATTGCTACAAGTTTCCCATCTTCCAAAACCCCTTTGTAAACTTCAGAATAACCTCCCTCTCCAATCAAATTTTCTTCACAGATAACGGAAAAAGATGAAGCATTAGCTAATAGAAAATATTAACATTTGATCTCATAAGAACTTTCAACAATTCGACTATACATCCAAACTGATTACAGTACTTGTCGAGTTTAAGTTATAAACAAGCACAGAACTCGGAGAAGTAAGAGTTGATGTCTTAAGAAGATACTGACCATGACTAAAGTGGTTGGTTGCATTTTCGAGATCAGAGAGAGAAAAGTTCAACCAGGAAGACTCCAAGCAATAGAATTCTGCATCCAGATGGGAAGGCAGTCCTGGCATGCTCTTTGTCAAATTTCTGCTCTTTTTTTTGGAGAGCTTCTTCACGGAAGGTATAGTAGGATGGAAGTTATGCAAACCCATCGCTGGTTTCAATTTACGGAAAAACCCACGCCACTGGGAATCATGTTTTGGATTTGTTCCAGCTTCTGAATAGGAAGTGCTGGCGTTGGAAGATGCTATTCCACATACTGTATCATCTTCAAGTGACTCTCTTGGTGAGGATCCTTCTATTTTCTCCTCCTCCATATCTAAAATCAAATCTGAAAAGGTATAAATCAAAAATAATTTATTGATGGAAGGATATACTCTTCCTATAAAATGACTGAGAAATATACCAATGATAACAAAAATAAAAGAAGAAGAAAGAGAAAACTGGAAATCTACTTAATAAGGACTGACAAAGAAAATCAAAAGTTAAAGAAAGATAGATTTTACCTTCAGCAGAGCGAGAGATTGATGGAACAGAAAACAAAAATTTGTTTCCAATCACAAATATTTCCCCTTCTGCAATTCCTTCAGCCATATCACTGCCAAAACATAGCAAAGTAATGTCAAATTTAAAATAATACTTGAACAGGTCTAAACTATCTATTCATTATATATGAACCAAAAGCTAGAGTTAGAAATATAGGAGTGAGGGGCCGAAAATTGTGGATAAGGAATTGTAAAAAAATTCTAATCATAAATAACACAAAGCCATAGAAATATCATACACAAAAACAGAGAAATATTAAGCAAGAAATGCAAAACAGAATCCAGAAAACGTCAAATTGACAAGAATGAAAGATGGGTTTGTCACTCCACTAGTAAATATGTAAACTTTAAAGGACGCAGATTTCTAAAGGCATCCATCCAACTCAGTTTAATTTGTGGCATTGCCAAAAAAAGTTGGCGTGGAAACATGGCATTTCCTGCACCAACTTATACCTCAGTTTGTTGTGTGTATTTTTAGGCAATCAATTGAACATCAGATAAGTTTAAATACACAATAATCTATAGGGTCAGAACATTGTAAAAAATGAAATAGACTTATTCCTTCATCCAAACAAATGCATACGGGAGCAACGTATATTACCAGAATAATCGAATTGATAAGGTATATAAAGTAGCAATACAAATGCAGACAAAAGCCAGAAGCTGAATTGACGCATTTATTTGATTTATACACAGAAACACATGATTATGAGAAATTAAAAAGAAAGCATTTTTACATATAGATAGAACTATAGAGACAACCCAGAAGCAACTGATTGAAATTACAAGAGATAAACATCAGAGATGTGAAATGCATACCTGGATTAAAACTGAAGGTTCTGGAACAAATGGGTGTATTAAAAGAGGAGCCGAAGTAGAACCAGAACCAGAACCAGAACCCTCAGGCAAACAATTGGGGTGGGCGTGGAAATGTGAGAAATGATGGTGAGAGAAAAGAGAGAGCGCGGGAAAGAGCGGTTGGCATGATTTCCGTACCTGGTGTTTTTCTTGACAAGCGAACGGCCGTGTTTAATTGCCCAAAATCCGGCCCTTTTCCACTCTTTGGGATTGACAGAGCTGCATACTCCAAAATCCAAATCGATAAACATTTATCCAAATGGAATTTTTATGCACTAAAGTATATTCTTAAACGGATTATAGCCTATTGTATTACTGAATTTTCTCCGATATTTAAGATTTGCCAAAGATATTACATACATTTTTAAAAAAATTATCATTAATATTTATATATCCATCTAACTAGTATCAAAAAAAAATTTGATACATAAAATAGAAATATATATATATATATATTCAATTAAATATTGTCAATTTTTTTGATCAAGTGGTTGGATATGCTACCTATATTAAGTATAATATTATTGTTTTATTAAATATATATTTGAATTATGTATAACCAAGTACTATCCCCCGGCATCAAAAGTGATAAGAGTCATAGTATGGTCACATGTTTGTACTTATTTCATAGTAAAAATCAGATGAAATTGGTAGAAAAGGACCATACCAATCTTAAAAGGACAAAATCCATACCCAAACCAATCAACTCACTCAAAGCCCAAGTCCAACAATACCCACGTTATTCCGAGACCTATATACGGCACCTGCCCTCATTCCTTTTAAATTTTACCTTGGTTCCATCTCATCTACGTTTATACCGGATACATTTAGACCAATAATATTTTGATAACGAAAAGATTGAATATAATAATAAAAAATATGAAATGATGTAAATGATAATTATTTGTTATAATCATTAGACTCATTTATGTATGATGGAATATTCGTTCATTATAATTCGACATATTATTTTATATCTATTTTTTTATAATCATATTTTGTTATCGTAATATTATTCTACTTAGACATGATATATTTAATATTAAATAAGTCTCAAAAAGTAAAATTCATTATTGAAAGAAATTGCCGAGAAATATTACTGTGTAATTGTATCGAATGTAACTTTGAGTACTGAACAAATAAGAAATAATAACATCCTCATTTCCGAATTAATTAATTCAACACCCATATTTACACGGGAGTACTTTCTTTTATTAAACCAAATTGTTGTTAAAGTCTCGTGGTTAAGTTTTAAGAGCAAAATGTCCGAGGAATATTTAAACAACTTAGAAGCCAGTGTGCTGGTCAAACCTGACCGACTGAAAACTGATTATATGATCCAAGTTGTTTGAATTTTGACCTGTCGCTTATGGTTTGAACTTTGAACATGCCATTCAATCTATCTTGTAAAATATAGAGGGTGTTGGTCAAGCTAAGTCTTAGGCCCACAATGATCGAGTATTGAAGACTATTTATAAAATTTTGACTTTAATCTCTTATGACCATGTGAACTAGTTTAACTCTTTTTTTCTTTTTTTTCCTTTCTTTTTATTATAATTTTTCATAATTCGCATTGAGAACTAGATTTAATTGTGTCTCGACGATAGAAACTTCTAGAGTTCGAGACTGCTTCAAAAGTTTATTGATCACAAAGACGTTTTAATGGAATTTTTTTGAACAATGACTCGTATTTTATTATTAGTAACATTAATAATGATTCTTGCTACCATTCGGGAAAAAAGTGGGAAAAAAAAAACAATTTATTTTCTTAAAAATGTTAATATCTTTTTCTCCATCAAATGGGCATATGATGTGGGGTTGATAACATATGGATGGGGATGCCAACAAAAAAACGCCAAGTTGAGTAGCCAACTTCTTTGATATTTCAAGAGGGCTGGGGTTTAGTTAGGAAAGACAAGTATAGCAATTAAGTTGTGGTTGATATTTGTCTCGATCCTCCTATGATATGATGACTCAACTGAGGTTATGAAATAATCAGAAGTGGTTCTAGCGGGATCGCTCTAAGTGATCGGTCTAAATTTTTTGTTCCTCCTCTTTTGACTTTTAAAATATTTATAATATTTATTATGATAAAAAAATTATAAAATTCAATAATTTTAATTTAATTTAAATATATATAAATAATATTATTATTTATATGTATTCAAATTTAGACCGATCGTGGCTTCGGTCGCCAAGAATTAGTCAATAATACTCAATTATCATGATACGCATAAAGAACTCAACTCACCAACAGGCACACACAAACCAAGAGTCTTTTGCATCAGATTGCTTTCTTTGCATGCATCATGTGTAGCTTGATATATAGGAGCTATTTCGATTAAGTTGGTTATTTTATTGAACAATAAACTATATAACATCTTTAATATTAATTTACAATCGATGTTTAAGATATTTTTGAGGCACTTTAATAAAAAAAAAAATAGAAATTAACATATAGAGCTATAGGAGATATGAATTTGTTTTTGATTGTAAATTAATGCTTGCCATAATATCATCTCATTAACTGGTTTGTTCCTTATTATTTTTGAAAAAATTATTGAATAAATTCTATGACAAAATTTGGATTGTGTTGAAATTTAAGCGATCTTTATTATCTCTTATCTCATATATTCGCATACGTTAATATTTAATATCGTCATGTATTTGTTATCGTATGTAACAATACTTAATACTCCTTTCGTTCTGTGTTATTTAATTACTATTAACTTTTTAAGGTTAACTTAAGAGATTTTTAAAATTAAAATTTTCGTAATTTTTTTTTAATTTTAATCAATATAATGATGAATATTATAAATTTTATAAAAAGTATTATTCATTGTAAATTTTATTTTTTCATAATTTTTATTGATTCATCCCACTTTTGAGTTTAAAAATATCTCAAATTGACTTTCAAAAGTCAATAATGGTTATATAATTTGAAATAAAAAGAGTATTTTTAGCTAATACATAAACTTTTATTTGTTAAAATAATTTGCTATGTATTATTATTTATTAAGTAATTTATTATGCGCCATTAATATTAAATCTACAATTTTAGAAAAAAATCCAGAGTCGTGATGTGTTGTGCGAAATAACCCATTTGCTTCCCAATAAACTAAATTCTGTCCATCTTATTCTGGAATCCAACCTAATGCCAGGAGATACATTGACCAATGATGACAAGGCTTTTGGAACGAGGAAATTAATATTTTTATAAGAAAAATTAATATTTTTGTAAGATTTTATTTATATGAATAAATAAAATTTTGTGAAAATATCAATTTTTTTGTGAAAATATCAATTTTTTTAGAATAAAATATATTTTATTTTATTTTTAAAATAAATAAATTATAAGGTGTATAATAATAAGTACACCAAATTATAAAGTTTGATAGGAGACAAAGGGAGCACTATTGCTTCCATATACTCCTAATTCACTTCCAAAAACAAGTTCATTTCATTTGGACCCCACACTTCTCAAAAGCTTCCTAGATTTGTTGTACCTTTTTTCCTTATTTCCTTCCATTTCCTGAAAATAAACTATGGTGTTGTATCAGCAAATGTTATAATGGTAATTGTATACTTCAGTATTGTGACCCCCCAAATTTAGATCTACATAATCTAATTTGAGATATTAAAAATACATAATAATTAATACAAATAGTATATAAAATAAAAATACAAAACTCAATAATATACAATTAAATATTTATTATTATTATCACATTATATGCAACATGTAAACACTACTACAGCTATCTCTCAGACATTTACTCTATTTACCAGGTAGACCCAACTATTCTCTTATTTCCTGAATAACAATGGAATAAAAAAAAAAGGTGAGCTCAAATAGCTCAGTAAAAAAATATCATGACTAAGATAACAATGAAAAAATTATCATTAGCACTCAACAGTTGAGTTCTTGATAGAATATAATAAACAACAAGTTTTAGATCAATAATAACAGCGGAATTAACAATTCATTAGAAGAATCATGTAGGCTATGATGTCCACTAGCTTTTTTTTTTAAGAAAAATATCAAATTTTATCATCTGAAACATCACTAGTTATGATAATATAAATTCACAGTTCTTGGTCATAATTATGCAAGTCAACAATTCATTTTTGCACTACAGGCCAAAGATATTCAAATATAATACCAATAGTCATGATCATACTAGTTTTCAGTCTTTGATTATAATCATACCAAACAACAGTTCTTATTTGTCCAAGGACAAAAGAACTTTCACCACGTGTCTTAAAAGACACACCACCATTATATCGCCTTTAATCTATCATCACCTTTATCCTATCATCTGTGCCCCAGACCACAAATATTCATAACAACTTGTTTCTTGATGATTAGAATAATAACAGAGATATAAATGATGAATAGAATAACAAGATACTTTGTCCTGAGTCAAATAATGTTCAAATTGTCAACATGATATGGACTCAAATTCAAGAATGATATTCAAAATCCACAGTTCATAATAACGGTTAAAGTTCAATAAAAAGATGTAGAAAAATAAGAATGTTCAATTAAAATAATATTAGATGAAACGCAAACTATTAAGGAATATATAATCATTTCAGAAAATTTTACCAAATAGTATTTACCATAGTAAGTTTAAAAATATGAAATGAATGATACCATTTACCTTAACACGTGACTGGATATTATTTTAAATGAAGTTGATCAACTTATATATTTATAATTTAATTAGTAACTATCACATATTATTTCATGGTGTATATTAATTCGTATGAAATCATCAAAGCTGATTTGATAGAATAGAGTAGAATAATTTCAATATAATTTTTGAAAAATAATAATAATTCAAAATAAATCTTCCAAATGACATTTTTCAAAATAAATATTCTAAAAGAAGATTTATAAACACCGTGTGACGTGTGTGGTTGCTTATATAACTTTTACAAAAAAGACTTATTTGAACAGTACTTGTACACTTACAGATCTTCACAAATACTCAAAATGACTTTAGTACACTTAAAGAGAACTTACGCAAAGTAATATTTAGAGGGTGAAAGAAAGAATAAATAAGAAAGTTTATGAAAAATCCTTAAGTTAAGACATCTATTTATAGCAAAAAATCTTATCATCATCAAAGATTTCATAATTTAATCAAAACAGTATATTTCAAGATAATGTTTAATTTATCCAACTTATTTCATCTTTTAAGATTTCTTTAATCTAAACTATTAATTTAAAGATCATCTTTAATCTACACCGTTCATTTCAAATTATATAATTATTACATTATCTTTAATCCATACGATTCATTTCATATTTCTTTTAATCTATACTATTCATTTAATAAAACAATTAACTTTATATATAAAACAACTAATTTTATATATAAATCAATTAACTTTATATATAAATCAATTAATTTTATATATAAAATAACTACCTTTATATATAATATATAAAATAAATAATTTTATATAATATATCATAATAAAATAATTTACTTTACATAATTTATATAAAGTAAATAACTTTATATAATTTATTATAATAAAAATAATTAACTTTATATAATTTATTATAATAAAAATAAATAACTTTATCAATTCAATTATTCAATAATAATTCACAATTATTCATTATTATGACTAATTATTATAAATACATTGTAGTTGACTTTTTGAGTTAGATACTCACAATATAAGCAGAAAAATCAACCAATAATGGAATACAACAATTCAATCAACATCATAATAGAGATAATAATAATGCAAAAAATAAGTAAAAAAAAAAAAGGGACACGTTACTGTGTAATGACAATTATTGATTCAGTAATGTGAATTATTGTGCATATACTACTGTGACAATTATCAATTCAATAATATGAATTATTGTGCATGCGATAATTATTAGTTCAATAAAGTCAGTATTGTACAATAGTCATTTTATCAGTTCAATAATATGAAATACTGTGTAATACTGTGTGCTATTGTGCAATACCGTATGTTACTGTGTAATACCGTATATTACTGTTCCTTTACCACTGGGTATTTAACAGTTAAAAGTAATAATATCATTGACTATTTAATTTTATTTAAAAAGATTATTTATATTATTTTCTATATCTGACAATATTTTGTTGTGGGGGTCCACCAATATTTAGTTATTTTGACGTCGTCGTACGAATCGAATATTCCCCGATAAAATGAATATTCTCCGACAAGATAAAATTTACATAATTTTTTTTTAAATTCTAACTTTTATCAATTTATTCACTTACTATTTCAAAAAAAAATATTTTGAACACCCCTAGTGGGGGTCCACCAATATTTAGTTATTTTGACGTCGTTGTACGAATCGAATATTCCCCGATAAAACGAATACTTTCCGACAAAACGAATATTCTCCGACAAGATAAAATTAACACAATTTTTTTTTAATTTTAACTTTTGTCAATTTATTCACTTACTATTTCAAAAAAATATATATAAAGAAAAATTAAATTTGTATTTCATAAAAGTCGGAGTCTTATAAATATATTAAAATAATAATATTTTTTAAACTTAAATAAAAAAAAGTTATTATCTTATTTTTTATTAATAAGAATAATCTAGTTAATTTGAATGTATTTAAATATGTGAATATAACATAGTGTTAACATATAAGTATCATTAATTGATATAGAAGATGTGCTCTTAAGATGGTTCAAAAAAAAAAAAAATCTTAATTGACCCGTAAACTAACCTAAAGACAGCTTATCGTTTTAAAAAAAAAAGTATTATCATTACTCAAAATTGTTAGAAAATTTACCTGGGGACCAAAAAGTGAAGTCCACTCAAGTATTCCCTATTCTTAATTTATTGATTAATGATTGCGAATAATTTAGTAAATAATAGGCACAAACTATAATAAATTGCCATTAAAACTTTTTAACATGCATATAGAAAAGTCAAATAACTACTCCCTCGCCCTTATATACTGTGAAAGTAAAATATATAATTAATAATATTTTTAACAATATTTATTATTTGACGTTATTATTTTTTCTTTGATAAACTGTCATAAATTTAGAGGATGAGTATATATTAAGAAATAAGCGACGCGACCTCTCACCTGGTCACCTTTTTTATTATATATATCCATGGGCGACAAACATGAATCTTCAGGCAAGATTTAATATGATTAATTTATTTGATTTAAAATATTTGCATATATGTTACACCTCATGTGTAATGGTCTTTCTAGACTAATGCATATAACTCGAGACATTAAATAAAGCCTGATAATGTCATTTGTACACAACTTTATTGCTTTAATAAGTTGGGGTGACCTTTAAATTATTGGAGGGAATAAAGTAATATTAATATAGTGCATGCGTATTAAAACGTGCAAGTAAGGTTTAATTATTTCATTTGAATAGAAAGCGTGGACTAGGCAAATGAATTGGGTCAGTGATGAGTCGGGTTGCTATCGGGTCGGGTCAAAAGGCTCTCTCTTTTTTTCCCAAAAATCCTCAATTCGTGGCTCGGACGGACTAGGTCGGGTCAGTTCGCGGGCTATTTGATTATTATTATTATTATTTTTATAATTATGATATATGACATGATGTTTTTATTTTGAGTTATTGAGTATAACATATAATTTATTTTATTCAATAAAAATGTACTTAGTAACAAAAAATATTAAAAAATTTATGTTTAATACCTAATTAAGAAATAATTTTAACATTATAAACTATTGTGAGTATTATTTATTTGATTAAATATGTGAAATTAATAATTGTAATTAAATATCAAGTGACTAATTTAAAAAAAATGCTAGAATAACACCACAAACACATTACACATGTATGTATTTATATAGTGACATTTATTTGATTATACATGTAACTTATTCTCACTATATTACTATGTACAAGTATATAAAAATATAATTAATTATTATTTTTTATTAACATTTGCTAATCAATAATATTTTAAATTTTACTTTATTTAAGTTCTTTCATATTTAATAGCCATATGTTCGGAGATAATAGTATTTTGAACAAATGAATAAAATTTTTGTTTCATAAATTGATCTAAATGATAAATGAATTAAGTTATTTTTAATATATTTTTTTATGTATTGATGTATTTATTTATTTATTTTTTTAAAATTTAATTTGGGTCACAGGTCGGGCCAAAATAGCCTTTTTTTTTTTGCTGAATAATGGAAGCCCGTATCCCACTTTTTTTGGGCCAACCCGACCTCGCCCGCGAGCCTGGGCCTTTTTTGCCATGTCTAAAAAAGCGGGTAGCAACTTCGTGGCACTCGTTCTACCCGTTAAATTAAGACTAAAATATAATTTGTACTCTAAATTTTTTTAGGTAAAAAATATTTAGGTAAAATACCACTATTTTCTTTCTCTCTCTCTCCCTCTCTCCCTCTCTACATATATTATTTTTACTTAAATACCTTTTACCTCAAATGTTTTAAGTTTTCTGGTGAAGATTTGATTGAAAAAACAAGCGGGGGGAGGGGGGGGGGGGGGGGGTGCAAAGCAATTGTCTAAGATTAAATTTAAGATTTATTTAATTGAAAAAAATAATAATTAACAAATCGATTTCCAAGAAAAAGTTTGGAATGCAATTATATTTTAGTCTCAAAACAATTTTCAATTCTTTATTTAATTTGACCAAGTAACATACAATATCATTAAAACCCAAAACTTAAAATCTTAAACATTAAAAAGATTACTTCTTTTCAACTGATAGAACTAGATACTTCCTTTCTTGTTGTATGAACAAAACAATATTAGAAAATTAATTACTTGGTTGATTCTTTCTAAAATAACAAAGTATGCTTATCTATTATGAATAAAATAAAACCACAAAACACAGAGCTCGTCCTTGTATCGCCCTTTGAAAAGATATTGATCACCTCTTTAAATTTTAAAATTTAAATTAAAAATTAAGGACGATTAAAATTTGGGCGCCTATAGCCTTTGTACTTTTGGAAAAACGATGAAAATTTGCAAAGTTAACGGTCACCATTAAATATTTTATAAAAATAAATTTATTATCTTGTAATAATTTGATTTGTCCAAGTCAATCGTTAGAAATATAGGTAATTGACTATAATAGTGTTTTTAGATTCGGACAAGTCATCAAGTAGAAAAAAATATCGTATAATAGATGTATCACTATTTTAATCAATGGTCGAACTATTATTGAACCGATGACGTCATAAATATATAAAAATATATATTATTAATTGTCGACGCCGGGATTTTCGTCGTTTCGTTTTTTAATAATTAAAATGCCCTTTCCAATTTTAGCCTTTAGATTAAGATGTGACTTTTGAAAAGGGTCGGCTTAGTGTCGACGGGGTTTTGAAATGTCGAATTTTTGATGAGCCAATTGACCAGAGTCGCCAGTTGGTATATTTGAAATGGATGTACCAACTCATCCGAATTTTGTTTTCGTAATCGCTGGCTCATGTGTGACTGCGAGTTAATTGGTCCGCAAACCGAGATTCATAGAGTTCGGGGGCTTGCTTAAGCGAGGGGAAGGTGTTAGGCACCCCCCGACTTCCGTGAAATACGGTTACCGCAATCTCGATGTTTTACTATCCTTTTTAAATCCCAAAATGTATGAGTTGCGTGTGTGTGTGTGCGTGCCTAGGTGATGATTGTGGTGATTTTTTGCATAAAAGGTTGCTTTGATTTTATATGGTAAAATGTGCTTTGTCGAAAAAACGTTTAGGCGTCTTTTGACCCAAATGACGAGGCTTTGCTCTTTATAAGAAAGATTGATTTTAATTTCGGAAAACGATGAGGTTTTTTATTAGATGTCATTTTCAGAAAACAATAGTTTTAAACTTTTGTCAAATAGGAATCGAAACTATACATTGCCTTCTACAGTAAATATAAATAAAATGAAGGCAACTTCTAGAACTCTTTAACCCTATGCACAAAGTTTATGAAAACGTTTATTTATTTCTTGAAACACATTTTTATGACATTTCAAAACCAAATATAGCCTTTTCGTCAAATAAAGATCTAAGTTCGCCAAAACCCCTTACCTTTTAAACCTCGTGAATCTAATATCCTAATTTGATTCTTTTTATAAAATCTTCATTATTTTCCTTATTTTGAAAACCATTTTTTGGTGTCGTAAATTAAAACAAGCATCCAAAACGTGTCGGGGCTATCCACGAGCATGTAAGCCATCCAGACAACCCCAAACACCCACAATCACATATTTTATTATTATTACGGGGCCTTAACCCGAACACGACTTGGTATCGTTTTAAGGCCCGATATTACAAAATACACATCCATGGACTCTATACAAGGGTTACATATGCCAAAACGTCCATCATCGGGATTCGATCACGAGGATCTCCTCCCTAGGCTCACAATCCTCCAATCACAGCACAACCAATACTAAACCAAATCTAACAAGATTTAGACATTGCTATCACATTACCTAACCCAAATATCACCAAATCAACCCTACTCAATATTCATTACCATAACAAACGAAAAATCACCGTACGGATGTCATCGGGGCGTTAGGAGGAATTACGTTCCGATGAAACCCTCGCTAACGACACCTAATCCACGGATCATCACCATTACAACAATAACTGCATCAAATAAACCAATCACAATGCTACACTAACAATACAAGCAATAAAAACCCAAACAAACATCATTTTCACCTTGCAAAACGCCGATTCAAGCTTCTTATATCACAAAATGAGTTACACCACAAGATCGCTAACTAATGAATACAACAATGGAAAATGTTGCTTCAATCTAGCACAAAAATCCAACCATTCTCTCTCTCCCGCGCGATCTCTCTCTCTCTCTTTTTCTTTCTTTTTTTTCTTCTTCTCTCTTCTCTCGGGTGGAAAAATGGCGATCTATAGTGGTTCAGCAGGCAGCCGCAGATGCATCTGCGGCTGCCTGCTGTGGCCGTCTCCTCGGCTGCCGTGTGCCGTCCTCGAGCCACGCGAAACCCCGAAAGTCGTTGGCCGCAGATGCATTTGCGGCTGTCTGGCTTCTTTTTCTCGATTTCTGTGCCACGCGGTCTTAAATCGTCATTTTTTGCTGTATTATTTCGGAAGGCTGTTACCTGATGTATAAATCGCTCTTTGTGCTTTGCTTCCAGGGGGCGCTGCCCCCTACCACCCCCGCCAGCTCACCGGCGAGCTGGGCAGCCGCTCGCTCACCGGGGAGCGAGACCCCCGAACATCGTTAGCGTAATGGCCATTAGTCGTCTTTTGTGATCAGCTCCGGTTTTTTTTTGGATCAAATGTTTGCCTTGCCTCAAGTGACCGGATGCTCGTTGTCCGTTGTGGCGGCTTTGATCGTAAATCGTTGGGGTGGCTTCGTGTTGGGGTCCACCTTCCTTTTCGCATGTCGGGTCAAGTGACGACTTTGCCCTCCTGCCAGGGTTAGTAGAGAAGTGCAAAATTTGGGTGTCTACATTAATAATTTAAAAAAAATTAAAATATAGTAAAATTAAGTTACAATATTAATAAAAGTATCTAATTTTAAAAATAAAATTATTTTTATACAAAAAAGTATTAAAAAATACTTTGTCACCGATTTACTGGGTTAACTTAACCTGCTTTACCATTTGAATCACGAATCAGTGGTTTAACCGGTTTAAACTGAATTTTGACCTATTCAACTATAAATTAATTTTTTAAACTAAATCGAATAAAAAAGTCAACCGACTCTAATTTTTAATGGTCAGATTCGAGGTTTGGTCCGAAATTAATAACTTGGACTATAAAATTGTACTTTTAAAGCTTATTATATTTTACTTGCCTATAAGAAGCTTTATTGCTTAATTAAAATGATGTACCAAAAAAATCTAGTATTTTTTTTTATATTCTCTTTAAAAAAATTTTGGTTCTGTAAATTTTTTAGTGTGGGCTGAAAATCTGAAAATTATACTATAAATTACTCTCCATGGTCATTAACTCATTATACTACAAATTACCCTCCATAGTCATAAGAAGGATATATTCAGATTTCAAAGAGGAAAAGACATCATAAAACACACACGTGTCAGTAGTTCACCGGCAAAACATAAACAAATTTAGCAACTCGTCCACTTGTCGGTGCGGGTAGCCCAACCCACACATTACCTGTACACGTATAAATTTAAAATTAAATTAAGAGAATCCGGTCTGTGGTCCCACAACAATAATTTCGACCAATGCAAAGTAACGCCGTTACCCAACCAAACCTTTACCACACAAACGACGACCAAACAACACTAACCACCGTCAGTCGGTCAGAAAATAAAACATAACACTGGGCGTCTGGGCCCCTCCCGCGACCCAGTCTTTCGGGTCATCCACTCAAACCTGGTGGACCCATATTTTCTCTCTCCTCTCTCTAAAAAAAAGCAATTTCGTTCCTCACGCGTCTCGCACGGAGGCAAGGTCGGTGAGAAAAACTCTTCCTTTCGGAGCCTCATCTTCCCCTATAAATAATCCCATTTGTAAATCCGCCATTTCCATGTTCAATGAAACCTTACACCATTAACAGCTGCAGAGCAGATTTATATACTTTGTTTTATTTTTCATTTTTTTGATTTTTTCTTCTTCTTTGTAGAGAGAGAAAAAACATCTTCCTCCGCGGAGGGAGAGGAAGAGAAGACGAAAAACTATTTAAATTACTCCAATTTTTCTCAGTGTTCTCCATCCTCTTTCTCTTCACCCACTTTAATCCTAAGTGCATATACATATAATATATTTTTTTAGTTTTTAGGAGGCTTATAGATGGGAACGGAGGTATTACGACCACAGGATTGTTTGATCCAAGGGATCAGAGTAGCTCCGGTGGTTTTTCCCCGTCGGAAAGACTACTATGGAAATGGAATCCCCAAGGTTAACAACGTTAGTCGGCAGCCGATGGTCAAGTCGGCTAGGACGGAGCAGAGAAGGAGGTCGCCGGAGCCAACAATCTCGAAGAGAACGGCGAGCGACGATGAATTGAGGTCTAAACAGACTCAGAACAGGAACAGGAACAACACCAACAATAACAGCCTTGTGTTGGGGCAAGTTACGATTTTGAAGAGAGGAGAATCGCTGGACACGAAAATCAAGGCGAGTCAGACGAATGATAGAGAAGAAATGACGGTTTACGGCACCGAAAGGTTGGGTCCGGATCCGAAAATGATTCTTAAGCAGGTCCGGTTAGGATTACCGGATATGTACGCCGGATCGGCTTTCTCGATGTCACCGTCTCCGAGTTCGCTGCCTCTGCCGTCCTTTTTCAACAAGAAAGAAGGTGCAAAGTGTGCGGATGATTCGGCCACCAGAGATTTACGGCGGTTGCTCCGACTGGATTGAAAACGGAAATGGGTGGTGGTATTAATATCTAGTCGCTTCAATTTTACCTACTCATTTTCAGAGATTTTACAAATTTTCCATGATATTTTTTAACAAGTGGGGAGTAATATAGATCTGAAAATTGGGTAAGAAAACAAAGTGAATTAGAGAAACTTGGTCATCTATCTAATTAATTATTATGTATCTATATCTTAATAGTGTTTAATTATTGGGTTAATTAAGGTTTGGATCAAGTGAAGTTCTAAGTTGGGGGATTGTGAAGTAATCTATGGGTTTGATTTGGTTTGGTTGTAATAGCTCTTGGGAGGAAATGGTAGTAAAAGGAAGCACAGAAGGGGAGGTAAGTAGGTGATGTGAATGGTTAATTAATTAAAGTTGGTCTGCTCTGTTTGTTGTCGATAATGAAGAAGGGTTTATTTAGGTTTGTATTGTAAGAATAACCAGTAAGTTCAGAAGTAAGATAAGATTTTCATAAGAAAAGTTCAATATCTAGGGGGAAATTGTGCAGTAATTTGTTCTGGTTTCATTTTTCCTTTGTTGTTGTTCTTCTTCTGTAGTGTTTGGGTCTTGTTCCTTGTTTGTAAGGTTTGATCTCTTTTGTAAAAAAGAAAGATGTTAATAATGTTCAGTTGAATAGTGTATGAAGGGTTTTATGATTATATCCATGTATTTCTTATGTTTCTTTAACTTTAAGCAATTAGTCTAAGATTAAATTAGTCTTCCATTAAATGATAGAAGTTATATTTCTTGGTTTAATATTATGACTGCAAGGTTCAACATTGAACTAATTTCGGAGGTTTTTCCTGATTTTGTCAAATCTGTAGATAAGTATGAACTTCATTTCAATCAATTCATAATAAGTTTTAGTTTAATAATAATGATATAGTACTTAAATTATTCTAATAAATAATAATGATATAGTACTTAAATTATTCTAATAAATTTGAGGATACTTTTCTTTTTTGTCATCAGCAAGAAAGACTTTGCCTTCAATATTCCCTTTTTGTCAAAAGAAAAATGGGCAAGCTAGACTTTTCTCTGGGAACATAGATATAGATGACGAGGAAAGATGGAATGGGGCAGAGGAAGATTGGAGGAAATGGGTTGGCGCAAGCAAGCAGGATAGTCGGTGTTGACGAATGGACGGACAGAGAGTTGTGAAGCAACAGCTGAAAATGACCTAATTGGCCTACACCTTTATTTAATATTTTTGGTGAGCCAATTGGTTGGTTCGGCAGCTGTCCATAGGTGCAGCATCCTATGCCTAATATGATACAGCATTGACAACTACTACTAACTTTATTTACTATTTACTAATAATACGCTGCTACCTTGATTTCGGAGAATGGTCCATATTTTTTTTGTTGTTAATTTTGGTTTTTATAAATTCTCCATATTACTAAAATTTATGTAAGGTTGTTTAAAATGCAAGTAATTTTCTTGATAATTAGTTATACTTATTTAATACCCCATATGATGTTAAAGATACGAATTCCAGTATTCATATAATCATAATAAAAAAGTGGAATATTTTCTTCAAAATTTTCTTTTAGGTAGAAGAACTTGATACCTGCTATGTGATGAGATGAATATTGTATATATAGTCCGTTATCTCTACTGTTTATTTTATATTTACAGTAATTACATATTTTTAGTAGAATTATAATTCTTAATATAACTCTTCATTTTATATTTATAATAATTACACATTTTTAATAGAATTATAATTCTTAATAAAAACCGTATAGTTATTGAAGAAATAATATTTTTTATGTAAAAATAGGGTTTGAAAAATAATTTTATAAATATTTTGAAATGTATATATAATTCTAAAAAGATTAAATTTATTTCCTAAAAACTATACTTTACACTCAAACCTCTATTGCAAAAAGCATTTATTATGTTCTGAAATATTGAAATACTTTAAAACAATTCGACTTACCAAACAAGATATTGTAAACTAGATAAAAGGGGAGTTGATATTTTCACAAATAAGAGTTCTACAAATTCTCTGTCAACTATGACAGAGTTTGTGAAAATATCAATTCTTCAAAATATAACTATAAAAATATAACAGTTCATTACTTCAACTTCTCCATACGAAATTATTTAGTTTTAGTATAGACAAACATAATTATTATAAATCAGATAACAAAAAAGTACTATTAATTATCATATTTGTTACTTTTTAATTAAATAAATTTGTATAAATATATATTTTAATTTAAAAAATCAAACTATATCCTTAATTTTTTACGCACAATTTATAGTAAAGAGGGAGTAATGAACATAAAATCCGATTTAACCATAGCATCTAAAAATCCTTGATCATTACTACAAAACCACAGCATAGAACATGACCAAAGCTTCCTCGTGAGAAGCATAATTGGCCTAACCAAAATAGATACTTCCTAATTTTACTATTTTTTTACTAAAATCGAAAAATGCAAGAAAAATAGAACATCAATTCAAAGTTCAGATTAAAATTAAAAAGTGCAAGACCATCACACAAAACTTCATCACCTATCAAGAGACGTTTAGTTACTCGCGTCTCTCTCTATCCTCCACTGCTCCCTCCCCTGCATTCTGCACAAAACATTTGAGTCACAAAGTGAGTCCTAATAAGAAATATCCTTAATAGATAGTATGCTCGTACAAGTTAAATCAATTGCGTTTTTGCATGTTTATGGTTAGTTCAATACCATGTTTTTATACTCCGCTTTAGAAAAGGGGTCCAACTTTGTTTCGTCTAACTTTTTTTTGAATGTTAAGGTTTGAATACAACACATTTCTACAAAATCCCAGTTTAATAGGAATCTGTTCATCGAATTTCTAACAAGAATAGTGTTGTTAAAGATTTTCCTAACAAACAGTTCTATCTTTAGAGAGTGGTAAAGATCATACTTTGGAGCCCAGTTGCGGAACAGCCATAAATGATGAACATCCAGGCAAGGCAAGATAAGCTTCAACTTCATCACCTGCAAGGGGCAAACATGAAAATTTTCAAATTTGCACAGGAATTACATCCCCAGCTGATGTTATTCATATTTCCAATTATAAAGTGGTATCCCACAGATTGTGCAGGATTTTATTTTCACAGATTGCCTTTACTTGTCCAAGTCTCAAGCCATATGATTATGATTAATCAGATTTCTAACCATAAGCTTATCATCTATGAACTTCCTAGACCCATTCACTTGCCCAAGTAAGGCACATTTAGATGGCTGTCCATGTCTACCCTATTGTCAACTTTGATTTTAGTTCCATCGCAAATTTCCAAGATAAACCTTTCTTTAACAGATCCATGCAAACTTCCAAATTAGATTACTGTTTGAATTAGGTTTTCATAATCACCAAATTTTGATAAATAAAACATTTCATTTAGAAAGATTATGGCACAAAGTCTCTCGATTAATTGAAAAAATTTCAAGCTTGTTCAGACAGAAGCCCAGAAGCGTTTGGCTTAAATTTCTCAATTATCTGATCTGATCTGATCTCTAAATCCCTCATTTCTCAACCAGCAGCGGCATGCTGCCCATCAATTCAAAGATTCCAAAGGCAACGCCTTACCCTTGAAACTCGATATGCTATTCTTCACAAGAACGGCCACCGTTTAAGAATGGATCGAAATAATAGAGAAAAAGGTTTAACTCTGACACAATAACGACAACTAATGTTAGGGGTCTCAACTCTCAAACACACATGTCATCATTATATTAGTTGTTCAACATCATGGCAGATACTAAGCAATCATTACAAACCAATGTAATGATACATGTGTATTTCATATCCAAAATTTACGACCCCTAGTGTTAATAACACCACACACCAACCTCCATTTGCAATCCACCCACCTCCTAAACTACGTCAAAATAATTTCCTACATAACCACCAAACAATGTTGTAAAAGATCCACCCTCTTCCTCCACAGCCTTGTTATCTTACTCAAAAATTGACCTCAGAAATTCTTCACTTTGGGTAACTCTCGAAGAGAAGATCAGCCACGACAAAATTTCAGCTACATCTTTGTAGGACTTTCTGTTCTATAAAAAGGTTCTATAAAAAGATTCAAGTGCACGTTCTTGAAATCCCTCTGCCATTATCAACCAGTCTTGTCCCTTGCAAATTTCCATCACCAACATCACATTTTGGCGACCCTCCAAGTTTACCTCCACCAGTTTAAAACTACTCCTGCAGTTGGAGTAGCAACATACTGCTACTGTCTGATCCAGTCACCCTTACTCTCACCAGCTTCTTCTGTGATGGCTTCGCTTGCCTCAACTAGGGCTGTCAACGGGTCGGATTCGGATCGGATCGGGGGTGATCCGGATCCGAATCGATAAGAAATTATCGGATTCGGATCAGACCCGATAACCCGACGGATCTCAGATATTAAGGACCGAACCCGAATCCAATAATACTCCGATAACCCGATCCGATAACCCGATCCGATTAAGTTTAATATTAAAATATAATAAATGTATTAAAATGTATTCAAAAATTTTAAAATGTATTCAAAATGTATATATATGTATTAAATTTTTTTAAAATGTATTAAAAAAATTAAAAATGTATTAAAAATGTATATATATGTATTAAAAATGTATATATATGTATTAAAAAATTTAAAAATGTATTAAAATGTATATATATATATATCATATTTTAGAATATATATATATATTATATGTTATCGGATCGGAGTATTATCGGGTCGGATTGATATCAATCCGAATCCGATCCATTTAGTTATCGGGTAATCGGGTAATCGGGTTTCAAAACTGGATCCAAATCCGGATCGGGTCCGGGTCAAGACCCGCCCCGTTGACAGCCCTAGCCTCAACCAATAGTACACCCAAGGCAGCTCTTCCCCAACCAAACAAACCTCCTTAGCATACCCATCGCCTTGCTCAAGCAGTCTGAATGCTGGAATCTGTAATCCATAAGTTCAAAGGACTCCAGTCAAGTTGAAGAAGAAGTTCTCTCTCTTCAGTTCAGATATATTATTAAAGAAATATGCATTTGCATCATTTGTTTTTAATTCACAAAATTATGTTACAATCTCTTTTTGAATTTTTTTTCCTTCATGAGGTGATAGAAATTAGTGTTCGATCCCCTATAGCTAATCGTTGACTTTTCAAACCCATATGATTTCTTCTCTAACCAATAAGTTCGTCCCTGAGTTATTACCCCTTTTACAATCTTCAAAAGTGTTCAAGGCTAGATTGAATTATTTATTTTGCTCAATTCTCTTTAATTGTGCTCAATCTCAACGCTTAGATATTAATAGTTATTTTTATTCAAGGTTCTCATATTTCTAAGTATATTTTAAACCCCGCCTTCCACCTCAATATATGTATAACTGTGTGTATATACATTATATTTGAAATATGGGAGTTACTATAATTATTTAATCTCTAACTGTCTTCGTAACTTAGGGCTACTCATCCACAAGTTTCAAATGGAGTAAATGTAGGCTACAAAGGATGTTTGGGGAGTCGTATCCAACAAAGGAGGGGACTTTAGTCTGGATTTTCAATAGGGCGAGACACATAATAGTCTCATAATATAGTTTTCATTCATTCTTCTTATCAATCTTTCACAACAGCCCCAATTTAATATTGATGGGAAAAAATCTCTAGGTGTTTTTGTGTTTAATTTAACCACAAAAAAAGAGAGAAGAAAAAGAAGATCACACTAATTTTTTATGACAAAGTGAAAAACACTTATATAACTACAAGGATTAGCCAAAGCCCCTATAGCTCCAAGCAAGAATGCACCTGCTGAGTTGCTAACTTTGCTTACTTCTCTTTTAATGTGCCAATTCTTAACACTCGGATTTTATGGTTATTCTATTCAAGATCTCATGCTTCTAAGCATAATTTAATTCTCTTTCCTAAGATTTCAAAAAATGCAACTAAATATTTTCTGTCAACCGCCATCCATAATTTCCTTTCCTTCTTGACTAACCATCTAAAAGTCTTAAATTTAGTAGATCTAGGCTAAAAAGGATAACTGGGGATTAGTATCTAGCAAAAGAGGGCAGCGATTAGATTGTGATAGGGTGAGCAACCAGAATGGTTCGCCACATATCTCTCTCAATTCTTTACTAAATTCCATATCAAATCTTCACGGTCCCAAACATCACTATTGTTACATCAAGTATAGTGTTGCCCTTAGCTGATATCTCAATTTACTTGCACTGATTATGTTCATAATTTTTTACCAAAGTGCAAAAATCCATTAATCTAATGAGGGTTGACAAAGTCACCTGCACTTCCAAACAAAAGTTCTTAAGATAAATTTGGTTGCTGTTTTGGGAATCAAAACCCTTAAAAATAACACCCAACTAAAATTAGAAACAAGATGTCTAGGAGCGATAAGAAAGGATTCATACCTATACCACCTTGAAATTGTGGTTTCAGTTTTGTCTCACCATATGGTAATTTAGCAAATACAGCAAATTCAAGACCATTGATGGATTGCATTTGATCGTCAATTTGATTCAGCAAACATTGCAATTTATGGCGAGCTGTTTTCATTCTTAAATCAACTTGATTATCTTCTTCAGCTGATACGAGACATTCATTAATTTCCCCAATTTTCCCATCATTTTGATTATGCTCATATTCCACATTTATGATTTCTTGATTATCGACTTCCTTTTGCCTTGCTTCAAGCGGTAGGTTCACATTCATCTCCACGTTACCAATTTCTTCATTCTCGACCACATTCGATATCATTAACACTTTCCTTGGTCTTCCCATCTCTTCTATTTCAATTTCTTTATTCATACCTCTTTGAATACTGCGTTCCTTTTCTCTTTTGGTTGCAGCTCTTGTTTTCACCATTTGGCAGATTCACCTATACCTTTCTTCACCCCACTCTTTCTTAGATTGAGCCAAGATGATGTAGGAGCAAAGAAACCAACAGCCACTCTATTCTAATTCTCGTTTTTTTCTTTATAGTAGTTGAATTTCAGCTAGAATGTGCATTTAAAAGATCATGAACCGAACTAGGGCTGTAATCAGATGCAAATATAGGCATATCCGTAGCCGAGAAATTTTAATACACCCATATATGCATATCCAACAAATATTAATTCGTATTTGTATCTGACGGAGAATACAAATAATTATTTAAATATCCGCGTGTCGGTATTTATACACGATAATATCTGAATTTCTATCCAAAATTTTCTAAAATTAACATTTAAAATTCATGTAATACGAATTGGAATAGACAAAGGAGCTATTGAGATATTAAGCCACCAAAAATAATGTTTAACCAACCAAATAAAAGTTAAAATTAATGTTCACCTACCAAATAATTTTAAAAAGATAAGAAGTAATATTCATCTACAAAAAATAGTCAATGGTTTCTTTTTCCTTTGCCAAGTCAAATTGTAAATGGTTTCCAATCCAATACACCATAAATCATATCATAAATAGAAAATATAAATACAAAATTAATATTGTTGTTATGTCGTGTACCAAGAATAAATGAGAAATTCATTTTTCAATAAAAATGCTTGTTAATATGAGAATTATATTATAAAAGCATCCATCGAAAAATAAGAACTTCTTATTTAATCTCGGTTCACAATACAGAAAAAAATAATTTAGATGCAACATTGAAAGATATGAGTTAATTCTATATGGAAACCAAAAATATATGCAATACCAATCTTGCAATTTGATAACTTTTTGACAATAAAGAAGTGATCTAGAATTAGTTTTGAGTCTGCATAATTGACATGCTAATACTTTTTAAAAAAGTATTACTACTTGCTTGCAATTGACCATTATTTGGAAATGAATGAAAAAGAATTTTAATTATTTCTTGACATTTTTATGTATTATTTTCATGTGAAATTTCAAAGATGAATTACAAGTCTTCTTGTGCACATAAATTTTAAAATACTTTTAATCTTACATTGGTTTAGTTGTGCAAACAATGACGTGGATGATTACATAAGTATTCAATTTTCATGTCATCCATTAAATTATTTTCTGCATTTGCACGGTTAGACCAATTCAATATAGATTCTTAATTTCCACATTGAAAGTAGTTCCAAGTTATAAATTCTAGTGTGGAGTGAAAGTGATTGCTCTAATAGCATTGATGATTAATTTATTTTATTTCGAGTTAAGGTATGCAACCTTTCAATCTATTTTCAGCATGTGTAGAATATATTTTCTCAGATATAAATACTTTTTTTACCGGCGATGTGGAAGCTTTAAACAGAGCTTAACCAAGAATGGTTTATCAAAATTACATGAAGAGACCTCTAACAAGTTACAACTATATTAATATTCAAGGTGCAATTTAATAATTGTTAATTCTGTTGATATTAGAGTATATGATTATTAAGTACTTTTTGTTATGGTATGTAATGAAACAATCTAATTACATTCATGTGTTAAAAGTAAGTGTTAATTGTTAATAATATTGAATTCACTAGTTTTTCCTAAATGAGATACAGATAACTCTGTTAATTAATGATTATCTTATTTCCCCCATCTTCTATCATGCAAACTTAAAAGAATTTCTTCATGTACTTTTAATGATGGCCAACTTTGAAGATCAGTAGAATATTACTTGATTCAGAATATATAGGCCTCATATTATATTTCTTGATATACCATACGAATTAAAGACAAACTAGAAAATAATTTTATAATTTAATTATTATTTATTTATAATTTTCCCATTCATAGCGCGAGTGGATGACAAGTTTCAAGTATTAGAGTGCTCTCGAGTGTGAAAGTGAGTTAACATGTCAAAGGTCCCACTTGTTGCAGTTTAGTTGATTAGATTATAGTTAATTTAAAATTTAAAGGTAATAGCATTAATCGTAACGAATATGAATAAATTAAAAAAAAATAACTTTTGGTTCAGTGTGAGAAAGAGAGGAGAGAAGACATTTAAAAAAAATAACGTGTACAATGGTGAGAACCAAATTGAAAAATGGAAAGAGCTCATAATCAACTGCAACAATTGATTAAGGATATCAACTATCAGCTTATCTGCCAAAGCTCTAAGGTTTGCTCTGGACAAAAGCTACCAAATACTCTAATTGACATAGACTATCACGTATTAGTACTTGCATATCCAAACATGATATCCTTGCATACCAATACTCTAAATTTAGCACACCAATTTTTTTTTTGTTGTTTTACCTATGATTGACTTAGTATTGGATAGTCAAAAATCACATTTGTACTAAATTATTTATAAAATAATTAATTGTTAATTCAACTAAAAGGCTTCTATAAAAATTAGGTTTAACGCATAAGATTATAAGCCAATTCCCAACTATAAACACTCACATAAACACTCACATAAAGACACTTAACATACCACGTTTTAGATTTGTAGTTATTGCGTACTAGTATTGGTTCCACGAACTGAAATGAACCGAGTTCCAGGTAACATTGCTCTGGACTATCCATTCGCCAATAGAACTGCATTAACTGATGATTTTGTTTAAGACCACAAGATATAGACATTGGCTACACACTTTTAAGGTGGTATAGGTTTGATTCAATCTCTTATCACTCTTGAACTACTTGTTTTCAAGTGTGGTTAGGTATGTTATATTGCTGAGGGTTTTGATTCCCAAAACAGCACCAAAATCACCATAATTTTTTTCTTAGAACTGCAGGGAGTTGGTCAACCTTTATTGGTCAAAAATAATTATGATCATATATAAAATGGAGGAATTCCAGAACAAAGATTCGATCGTAAGATAAGGGGGATTTCTTTTGTTTGTGGCATTTTATCAAACAGGTAAATTGCATCATGCTAAAACATAATAAAAGCAAAACTAAACATTTATATAACAATTCAAACATACAAATAAAGAAAGATTGAAGCAGAAGTATAAAAATGAATGTTACAAACAGTTGGGATCAACTTACTTCATCCGTAGCAGCAGAGAGGGAAGAAGCCAATCCTACACCGGAGAAAGAAGTTGCAAGAAAGTGAGTGCATAACGCACACCTATTGGACACGAGTACTACTTATTTTATTTTTCTCTTTCTATGCTAAATTAAGGAACATATAATTTTTGTCAAATTAATTGTGTTAAGAACTAAGAAGGACCACCGGCCAATAAAAATCTGAGCTCAGGCGTGTGACTTTTAGATCTGTGAAGTTAATTTTTTTTAATATGAAATTTATTAAGAGTCATAGTTGATTTTTTTTGGATATATTAAAAAAGAGATTAAAATAATAAAATTATTCATATTTAAATTTTTATTTAATTTTATAATTTTTTGCACATGACTAATGATGTTCCATAAATATACATAGAGAATAAAAATATAACAATTAATATTAAAGATATTATAGGTAAATTATTGTAAAAAATAAATTATTTAAAGTAAATAGATATTTAGCATGAGACTACCTAAATTAGTAATAAGGACTTTTATTCTGAAACGTATAAAGTATAATAGTGTGAATTTATTATAAAATTAGGACTCTTTAACATGGGACTTTCAAAAAAAAAAAGATATTATAAAAATATTCCCATGTAAACTTTTTCCCTTTCTTTTTGGACAATGACAAATATTCCTTATTCCATTCAAATTTTATGTTCTTACATTTATGATTTGATTTGTATCAATCATCGTATTAGCTAAATAACTGCTTTATTTTTTGTTATTTATAGATTAGCTCAATCTAATTGTGTATAATTTGTTTTAAATAAAACTAAATGTGATAATGTAATAATAAAAACCTCTTTTTTATTATATAAACTCATATATCCGAGTCTCCTAATCCATTTCCAAGTTCCCCAAGCCTTTTAGGATGAAATGGTTTGAGTCTCGACTCTTTCAACATATTTTCCCTAAGCCTTTAAAAGAAATGTTGGAGTATACTAACCCTTTCAAGTACCCCATTCTCTTGATGAAATGTACTATGTAATTCTCATAATTATAATTAGTCATTAATTTCATTTTCCAAAATTATGTGGCTTTTAAAAAAATGATTCTTTCTCCTTTTTTTGCTTACAATAATATAATATATCATGTCTCATTGGTGTAACAAGCACGATATCCATGCAAAATACAAACAAATATGTGAAATAGTTGGTGAAAATATGAATTTATTAGCTAACAAGTAACAACTTAATATATAAACTCGTATATCTACAAAATCATGATTTGGATCATTAGAATTACTATTGTGTTGAGAACATATAATTGTATCGAAATTGTTCCTCGTCGAGCTCCAAGTCATAAGAAACGGCACTGTTGCCTCTGCCTTTATCGTCGCCGAACGCCGTAGCTCCGTCCATGTTCGTCTCCAATTTGCTATCATCAATTTCAATTGGTTTTCACAGCTATTCTTTTCCTCTTTCTTTCTCACTTCTTCAGATCTAATTTTTATCATCTTTGTTTTGTTGGTATGATTCTCTCATATGTCATGACGTAAAGATCAGTTTGCCTGCCTGTTAATTTGGGGAGAAAAAAGAGTTTTTGGGAGAAAAAGAGTTTTTGGAAGAATAGAGTATGAAACTCTTTCATTTTAAAATTCAAATCAGATAGTAGGATTTGTTACGAGAGAGAGATTTTTCGATTTTTTAATTTAAATTTAATAATATAATTTGTACGAACAAAAAAAAAATTATGTTTTAATATATTAATTAAATTTTTGACCAAAAATAAATAAATTTGTTTTTATTATTAACTCGATAATAACTCACACAGTAGAATTCAGCTAAATTAAAAAAAAATACCCATTTAATTTATTTGAAGGATGCTTGTTATAGATAGTTATCGATATTGATTAGTCATTTTAAAATTCAAATCTAATTTTCCAAAATTATCTGACTTTTAGGGGGACAAAAAATATTGCCTAAATGGATATAATAATTTAAGTAGGATCGCCAAGGGAGAAGTCAATAATTTCTCAGTAAAATCAAGTACTCCCTCAGGATGAGAAAATTAGGCATGTGCACTATTAGTGGTCATCTGTTGTTGGTGTGGTGTGTATCCCAACTGCAAATTGTTCAAATCATATCTGGGTTTACGTAATTTTTATCCCCTCTCAGCCAGTCTTGAGCACATGTCAATGGTTCATTATGGTTGTTGATGAAGTGTTTTGCTGGCCTTTTAATTCCAGTGATGCCTACAAGTTATGTCTTTGAACAAATAATCTATAATATAAAATAGAACGGTTTAAATTTCAAAGTTTCAATATTCAACAGTCTTAAATTAATTTAAACTTTAACGTCCAACAGTCTAAAATTATTTGGGAATTCAATATTCAACGGTCATTAATCTATCTTTCATTTCCTCCCCCCCTTCCCAATTTAACATCTTTTTTTCAAAAATCTATTCACTCATATTTTCTCCTCAAATCAAATTTACCACTACACTATAATAATAATAATTATAATTATAATTATAATAATAATAATTATTATTATTATAGTAACAATATAGTAATAATAATAATAATAATAATAATAATAATAATTAATAATATTAATAATAATAGTAATAGTAATAGTAATAATTAATAATAATAGTAATAGTAATAGTAGTAATAGTAATAATAAATAGTAATAGTAATAATAATAGTAATAATTATTATTACTATTACTATTACTATTACTATTATTATTATTATTATTATTATTATTATTATTATTATTACTGTTTCAGGCATGGGCAATTACGTGTCATCTCTTTGGTGTTTTTGCGAGCTATATCGAAAGTAACTATTGTAGTAAGCTCTGACTCATAGTATGAGAATCTTTTATCCAATTTCAAGAAAAAAATATAGAGGAAAAAAATATTATGGTGATGCGATTTAGTTAGTGTTATGACAATATTTTTTTGTTAGGACTTAGAGGGCTCATTTTATAATTTTGGATATATATATGTAAAAGTCTTTCTTTTGAATTTTTTACATATTTTTTTTCCTCATTGAATCCCACCAAATAGTTTGCAGTACTATCCTTTTTTCATAGGAAATACTGTTCATGGATCATATTGATCGATGGTTAGAGATACTGGAGAGAAATAAATACTGTCAAACTTCTCATTCTATTTTGTCAATAAAG
Organism: Hedera helix; assembly: GCA_947179155.2. NCBI lineage: Eukaryota > Viridiplantae > Streptophyta > Magnoliopsida > Apiales > Araliaceae > Hedera > Hedera helix. The sequence continues at coordinate 33,959,302 of OX359281.1, forward strand.
AAAAAGTGTGTGGGATACCCGAAAATACTATTTTACACAAATTTGAGTCCGCTATAGTCAATCAATTAATTGCTCAAACCTACCAAGAACTAATTTTAAGTTGGGAATGAGTAACATACTAATGTTTGCCTAAAAAAAAATTATAACTGGATTGAGTATCAATCTTTTTGTATTAATAGTTGGACTCTCAGTTCTATTATGAAACTGAGAGTCCACAACAGTTTTAAATTTTTCAATCTAAAAATATTAGATACAGTACTCAACTGTTATTTTAGTTGTACCGTACCTTCAGGTATGAGTTATCCCTAGTGTTATTACAAGTAGGGGTGCACATGGTCGGTTTGGTCGGTTTTTTGGGGAAAAAAATAATCAAACCATTTAAGTCGGTTATAAAAAATTAAAAATCAAAACCGCCCAAATTTTTACATCGTAATCGGTTATCGGTTTATTCGGTTTCGGTTAAATCGGTCGGTTTATTCGGTTATTCGGTTTCGTAATTGATAATTTGATATTTATTATATTGCCAATTTTTCATAATAATTAATAAATCACTAACTCAATAACTACTAATTATAATAGAAGTTCTCTAAATCCGAAAAACAAAAATCACCTAACTCACTCACTAGGATAGAAGTTTTGTAAATTCGTCACAATAAAAACATATAATCAATATATAATTATATAAAATAAATATTTATTAGAAAAATATATAAATTATATTATAATTTTAAATTGTTCGGTCGGTTTGGTCGGTTTCGATTTTTTGAGAAGCCAAACCAAACCTGTAAGACCCCGAATTTTAAATTTTATGAAATATAAAATTTAATTTTCTTCATATATTTTTTTCTCTGAAACAGTAAAGTGGTTAAATTGGCAAAGTTAAAAGTTAAGGATGTTCCGTGCAAATTATACCTTGTTGGACGATATTCTTTTTGTCGGGGAATATTCGTTTTGTCGGGGAATATTATGTGGCTTTTAAAAAAAATGATTCTTTCTCCTTTTTTTGCTTACAATAATATAATATATCATGTCTCATTGGTGTAACAAGCACGATATCCATGCAAAATACAAACAAATATGTGAAATAGTTGGTGAAAATATGAATTTATTAGCTAACAAGTAACAACTTAATATATAAACTCGTATATCTACAAAATCATGATTTGGATCATTAGAATTACTATTGTGTTGAGAACATATAATTGTATCGAAATTGTTCCTCGTCGAGCTCCAAGTCATAAGAAACGGCACTGTTGCCTCTGCCTTTATCGTCGCCGAACGCCGTAGCTCCGTCCATGTTCGTCTCCAATTTGCTATCATCAATTTCAATTGGTAGTCACAGCTATTCTTTTCCTCTTTCTTTCTCACTTCTTCAGATCTAATTTTTATCATCTTTGTTTTGTTGGTATGATTCTCTCATATGTCATGACGTACAGATCAGTTTGCGTGTATAAATATATACCGGTTAATTTGGGGAGAAAAAGGAGTTTTTGGGAGAAGAAAAGTTTTTGGAAGAATAGAGTATGAAACTCTTTCATTTTACGATTCAAATCAGATAGTAGGATTTGTTACGAGAGAGAGAGAGATTTTTCGATTTTTTAATTTAAATTTGACAATATAATTTGTACGAACAAAAAAATTAAATTTTAATATATTAATTAAATTTTTTACCAAAAATAAATTAATTTATTTTTATCGTTAACTCGATAATAACTCACTCAGTAGAACTCAGCTAAATTTAAAAAAAAATACCCATTTAATTTATATCCCCTCTCAGCCAGTCTTGAATACATGTCAATTGGTTCATTATGGTTGTTGATGAAGTGTTTTGCTGGTCTTTTAATTCCAGTGATGCCTACAAGTCTTTGAACAAATAATGTTATTACAAGGGACTGCGGGAGTATAACAATTTTTCATCATTCGTTTCGCTAATATTTCCTTAATTTCTGTCAAATGAACTGCAGACGAGTATAATGAAAAGAAATTTTTTAACTTTTGGTAATTCTTAACACGTGAATTTAAGTCAAAGTTGATTACATTTTGGCTTAAATCCATTCGAGGTTGAATTATAAGTTAAAATTTAAAATGATTTATAAGTTATTTTAAGTGATGACTTATAAATAAAAGTGTTTGATATCATTTTTACTTATAAGTCAAAAATTAAGTTAAAATAAAAACTGAAAAAGTTAAAAAAGAGGAACTAATATTTTTACAAGAGAATTTGATAGTTCCACAGTCACTCCTCATATGAAAAATAAATATGACTCACATTCATGTAACTAAAATTTTGTGAAAATATTAAATTTCTCTTGTGAAAGTGCCAATTCCCTAAAATAAGATGTAAATTACTACCAAAGTAGGGGCAAAAAAGTCCTTACATTTGATCAAATCTATTTATTATAAAATGACTAATAAATTATTTTTTGAGAAGTAAAAATCGTTACTTCTCAAAATACTTATAAGTCAATTTATAAATTAAAAAATAAGTCCTAATCAAACATTTGAATAGTGAAGAAACATAACTTATAAGTTGTTGCCATGTACACTCGTGCATAAAATTTTCACATATTTAACGTATTGTTAGGTTTAGAGCCCAAATCTAACATAGAAAAATGTAAAATCACCAACTCCAAATCAATTGTATAGTTTACCCAACTAAATTATATACACCCTAACACCCCCCTTTGTGGCCAAGTACACTTGAGTATAAAACTTTCACATATTTAGCATATTGTTAGGTTTATTTAAAAGACCCAAATCTAACATATAAAAATGTAAATTGCCTAACTCAAAATTAATTGAAGAGTTGACTCAATTAATTATATACACTCTAACACTCCTCATGTAATTCATAGGTGAATTGTAAGTGAGTAACAATGAAGACAATGAAAAAGAGTTTAATTAGATCTAAGAATAATTTGTTCCAATACTATGTTAAATTTATGAAATGAATCCAAATTTAGCATATAAAGATAGCAAATTTTTTAACTCAAATTAATTAATTATGAGAAGAGTTGACCCAACTCATATAATAGACATACTTTTTTTAAGATATTTAACATGAGACAACATATGTACTCTAACAAACTATTAATCCAAGAAGATCATAGCAAATTTGTTAATCTCCTGATGTACAAAATTTAAAATTGATGTAACTATTTTTTGTTCTTATTAATTTAATGGATTAAATTTTAAACTATACTTAAAAATATTCCTACGTACAAAATTATTATTTTAAATCTAAAATTAATTTACATCACAATTTAAAATTTAGAAAATTTTAAATTATCTAAAATCAAAGTTAAATAGGACATTTCTTTATTTCTTTCTTTCTTTTTTAAATAGAGGGAAAAATATTTTACCACAATTATCTGAACTCTTGAAAAACAAGTTAACTACTCCATGCTTTCCATTATATACTATGTTTAAGATATAATCACACATATTAAGAAATTTCATTAATACTAATATTGGATAATTAATGTTAGTTTGAAGTTCCATTACTTTCAACGCACTAGTTAATTATTCATCCTCATCTATCTCTCAATTACTCCATCTAGATGATATTTTTTAGGGAAAAAGTAAGAAATAATTAAATTATTTTTCTTATATATATGTAAAAGTCTTACATTTTTTTTATAAAAAAAAAATCGTCTAAAACGTCATATATAATAAAAATGAGGGAATAATTAATTAGGCTTTTAGTTTTGATTCAATATAACTTTGTATTACTTTGTCCTTTTTAACATAACTAACCATGCAAGAAAGGATCAGCTCTAATCTCAATCACCTTAGCAGTCTCCTTTCATATGTACTACAAGTGGAATTTTAGTTTCCCTTACACCAAAACCCAAATCCAATTAAGGAAATGCAATTTTTTAACACATGGAGAAAATGAGCAGAAGACTTGTATGTCTTTCCCTCATTGAATATAACTGAAATGAAAGAACTAATAACAATTAAAATGTTACGACTTACAACTATTAATAACATCTAGATTTAAAATTTTTAAATTCAAGATAGTTTTACACAAACAATTTTTTTTTTTAGTTTTGGAGGGTGTCCACACTTTTACCTTATGACTTATAAATCTATACTTTACATGCCAAATCGAAACGGATCCGGTTATGGTGGAGTGGACTTCATGGTAAGTCCACTCTTGGACCAATACAGTGCTGACACGCGTTGGTCCCGTAACACGTGTCAGCACTGTATTAATCTATAAACCAACTTACCAACTTATCAACTTTATACTAACTCAATCCGATCGAAACATATGTAGACAGATTATCTTAAACACATATATAAAATAAATCTTCACTCTCACATTGCATTTCAATGCGGATGAATATATATATATATATACACACACACACACACATGGCCAGGATGAATATTTTTTATGTTCAACTTATATATAAATATCCTCATAATTAAGTCACAACAACTACTAATTATAGCTTATTGTTTCTCCATCCTTCACCAGACTCACGGCCACCTTACAAATTAGAGTAAAAGCAACATGAACAATATATATTACGTAGAAGCAAGTCCTCCCTCTCCTCTCCCTCTTCATCCATATAGATCTATATATACTAACAATTTCTTGTAAATGGCCATAACTCAACCCTTAATAATAAACCCAAATGGCCAACCCTCAAAAAACCATGAAAGACAAAACCCTAACCGGTATAGGAAACCTAATCAAGCTCCTCCCAACGGGGACCGTATTCATCTACCAATTCCTCAACCCCGTTCTCACCAACAACGGCAAATGCCACGCTGTCAACAAGTACTTATCAGGCGTCCTCATCGGTCTTTGCAGCTTCTCATGTTGCTTTTCTTCCTTCACAGACAGTTACACTGACAGTGAGGGAAATACTCGTTATGGCATTCCAACAAAGAATGGATTGTGGCCGTCGGATAAGAGTAAAAACAACGATGAGGTTTTGTCAAAGTATAGGCTTCGAATCGGGGACTTTGTGCATGCTTTTTTGTCGTTGGTTGTGTTCCTTGTGTTGTCTTTGTTGGATGCGAATACGGTGGAGTGTTTTTATCCTTCTTTTGAGTCGACGGAGAAGGTTTTGCTAATGATGTTGCCGCCTGTTCTTGGTGCAATGGCTGGGACTGTTTTTATGGTTTTCCCTAATAATAGACATGGTATAGGGTACCCTACAAGTCCGGATTCTTAAAGTTCATAAGACGACCACTCTATATGTTGCTCCTAATTAATTAGTGATGTATCTAAAATAAGTGTGTCATTTTTTTTCTTTCTTTTGCATGAGTTTGTTGTATTTTGTGTATATTTAAAAATAAGGAATCCGGCTCCTCTAGAGTTCATGGGTAACTTTAGAATTTATCTAGAGGAGCGTGATCCGAAAGAAGAGGGTAAAAGTGATGGATTACATTTCCTTTGAATATATATATATATATATATATATATGTAATGAGTTTGATATTTGTGCATGAAATATGAAGTGAGGTTACAATGAAAGTGTCATTTAATTAATTTTCTGAGATTAATCCTTTAACTATACATATTGCTTTAATCTTTTGAGTTTAATCCTTTTAATTATAGATATATTCACAAGTCTCACGATTGCGGTAGCCGTTATTAACGAGTACTTGGCTAGCTAGGCCATCGTACCAAAACCACCAAATCTCGTGACGATAGTCTTGAATCTGTGCAAGTCATTTAATCAGGATTTTTTTAATTTGTTGTAACAAAACTAGCTTAGCTAAGTTAGCTTAACGTGCAAGTTAATGAGACTTTTCACATCACAATTTAAGAAGAGGAGAAGAGGAAATATAAGAAGAAGAGGAAATGTCAGAGGAGGAATTATAACAGGAAAATGAAGTTAATTTCGTATGGGTATACTTTTCTAGATGATGGATATTGACGACAACTCTATCAAGTTCTGGACGTTCGAAGAAGACGTTAAGGCATACAATTATATCCGAGAACAACACCCACAGATTACCTCATCAAATTTTACTATTAATGTAATTTATTGATTCATCAGTTTGTTTGTTTTGCACGTGTTTTTGAAACCTGTAAATTATTAGCAATTTGTTACTTGATCATCAATTCAAAAATACAGGCCCCGTGCTCTGTTGTGGGTCTGATCAACTCCTATATACAACTTTTATTTGCAGGAACCTCTGGGCCTGCATGTATTTTTTTTAACCAACACCTGGGTCTTTAGACAGACTAGACGGCTGGCTCTTGAAAATTTGGGAGTCGTTGAAAAATGAGAAGGGTGAAGCTTTTGATCAACAAAACTCCTTTTAATCTTTCAAATGCTAAGACATAATTAAAAAGGAGTTCGAATATACTATATCTTGTACTCGCTAGAAGTTTGTGGTCAAAAACTGAGCAACCTTTTAGTAGTTACTTTGCCTAACTTGACATCTTGGTAAAGTTTGAAGTTGATGCATATCCTTTTATCATGCAAATAGCTGTGCAATTGTCAAGGAGGAATCAATTGGTGCTGGACAAAATTTTATCGCTCCGAAGCTCCTTTACTCAGAGGAGGTGGAGGAGGTCTTGTCGGGTATAAGATATGTTTGCTCCTTACGAGCCCTTATTAATTTTGTGATTGCAGGCTCTAAAATTTGTGTTTTTGAAATTTTCAATTCCTGTCGTAGGATAGTGATACTAATGTTTCCAAGCTCTCAGGGAAGCGTGTCCTTTTATTGTTTGCAACACATTCTTGCTATGAGTTTGGATCATTTTTGTCTCAACTGTGAGAAATACATCTAAAGAAAGGGATAGATGACAACTTTGAGATTATTTACATCTCGCTGGAGGATAAGAATCCCCCGTCTTCCTTCCCCGACTAAATCCAAGAAATGCCGTCGTTGGTCCACACTTTTGCTGTTGCCTTGGCTGAAGAACTGGTGTTTGATATATTTCCTCCTCGCCTTCCAGCCATTGCAACCTTTGGGCATCTGGAAACAGAAGAATCCAACTTAGCTTTTACAATGACTGCAACTCCAGGTATCCCTTTAGTCAAGCTGATTTGGATAAAGAGGTTCACATAGAACTAATGTAATACCCTTTTTTTTTTTCATCTTCTTTGTCCCACATCACCCGGCCTTGCAACTTAGTTCCCTTCCTTTACCTATATATATGGCTTTACCCTATTTGATTTTATTTCACTAAACATTAACTATTTCTCATTCATGTGAGGAACTTTTTGTGTGAGAACTTTTTGGTGAGAACTTTTTGGTAAGAACCTCCTTAGTTAAAATATTTTTCTATGTCGAGGACGTAGGTGGGACTGCGAACCTTATAATTTTGAATATGTCTTTTTTTTTTCTTTGTGTAATTATTTAATTTTCTGTATTAGTTTTAATTTTGTAATTTTAATTTTTGTATGATATTTAGTTTGTTAGTTTATATATTTTGATATATCTTTGTTAGTAATTAGCATTTTAGGATATTAAATTATTATTTTTGTAACTTTATAGTGTTGACAGAAAATAATAATAATAATAATAATAATAATATTTGTTTGTAATAGAATTAAAAATGAAAAAAATATTTTTGTGAATATACTTATATGTATTTCGGAAGGAACAAGAATACTATTATTTATTAATATATACGTTACCATGATTAGAATATTTATATATGTATAACTTTAGGTAAAATTTTGTTTAGAACCAGAGAATTTCATATTCGCCTGAGAGAAAGAAAATGTGTAAAACTTAATCAATTGATTAACTATTTATTAATCAATTCTTTTATTTTGTTTAATTAGTTCCGACCGAGGGAATTTAACGAGTCAGTTTTACAATATAATTTCCGGTACTACATTGCTTATTCTAAGTACAGATTCCGTACTCCTTCAACGATATTCCTTTGATTTTAATTTGTTTGTTTTGTTCCTCATTAGAATTTGAATATTATTTCGACATATTGTTCATAGTCAAATGCATATGATAGTTTTGTTTGATTTTAGATATTCGCAACTTAACTTATACTCTTTAGACTTATTAAACAAGTCTAGTATTTATTTTGATTTTGTAGAAACATACATGCTATTATATTTGGGAGACTTTATGTGAATTTATTTCGGTTTAGCATGTGCGTATTAGAACCCCTTTTGTGGTATTGTATTGCATTCGTTGTGACAAGATATCTTTGTTAGATTATACCGTAGGGTATACCGAGCTATAACTACTTGTGGGGGTACCACAAGCATGTCTCTAGGCACTAAGGCATGACGCCTTTCGTAGCGATGCGAGCAGTCCACGGCGTCTCCATTTTGTGTTTCGGTGGGCATTTGGTGTTTTGTTGTGGGAGGCATATGGGTCGGCCCTAGCATTTTGTTATGTTCTGTAATGACCACAAATTTCATTAGTCATTGTAAATATACTTAATAAATATTTAGCAATGAATTTAAATTTTTCTCATTAATTAATTGTGCATTAGATAATTAAATAAATGTACTTATGTGCTTGTATGTTTATTTAAAGGATTAAAGCAAAGTGTATAATTAATTTAAGCAAATCTAATTGGATTATATTTTAAATCCAAATAAGTTGATAAACTAGGTTAAAGATATTAACCTAGTAGCCCATGTAATTAATTTAATTACTAGCCCATGTAATTAATTAAACAAGTCCAATGTTTGATTTAATTAAATGTAACCTAGACTATTTAAAATAAGCCCAATGTGTTATTTAAATTGAGCCCAAACAATTTAATTGAATGAGCCCAATGGAAGTTATTCCCAAGCCCAATGTGGAGCCCAATAGGAGGTCAAACTTTGGTCAATATATATATATATATATATATATATATATATATATATATATATATATGTATATATATATATATAGATGTATATATGCACATTTTAGTATTAAAAATAAAGGAAAAATGGCTTGAAAAAGCCAATTTGCTGAATTTTTGAGGGCCCCACTTGGATAACTTGATTTCCTAGATTGCTTGAAAATTCATCCATGTCATAAGTTGGTCAACAACTCTAGTCATTCCAAAAGTCTATCAACTAGTCATTCAATCAAGTAGTAAACTAGTTTAGCCTTTAATTTCACCAACATGGGTGAATTAGCAAGCTAATGGAGGATTAGTGGTGGGCTATAAATAGAATGTTCCACACTTGGTATTGGTTGTTAGTTCATTTGCTAGACATTTTCTAGAGAAAAGAGAGAGAGCTTTTGTGAGTTAAAAGAGAGATACACTTGTGTTTGTGTGAGAAAAAGCTAGAGGAAGCCTTGGTGTATGTCCACTAGCTACACAACTTACTTTGGTAGAAGGAGAAGAAGAGCATCCAAGACTTCAAGGTTTAAAAGTGCTCTCAACTTCATCTTATTTCATTTTTGTAGTCTAGAAAGCTTTTGATCGGTTAAAATCTATTTTTAACCGATCAAAACTCGTTTTGATGATCTAGAAGTATCTAACTATGTAATATATATATATTCATAGATCTATGTGTTTATAATATGTTTTGGTATGTTAGAAATACATAAAAATGGTAGAAAAGTTCATAACACAATTTTACCGGTAAACCCTAACTATGCATGCTAGGTTTATGGTTGTATTTTGAAATGTACAAATCGGAAATTAGATTTATGTGGCTAGAAAGCTAGATCTATGAGTTTTAAAGAAAAACCCTTTTTGAACCTTTCACAAATATTGAATAACAAATAAGTTATAGCTTTAACCACAAAAGATGTCGTTTTTAAACCCTAAGTGGTTCGATCCGTAAATTTCGTGTAAAACGTTTTAAAAATGTGATTGAACCATGGAATATTGTAAAACAAGAAGTTACAAGGTTAACAAAACTGAGTTTGTGTCATTTGGACATATAGATCACATTTTATTCAAGTTTGAACCAATAAAACCAAGGATTTGTGAAGTTAGTTTTCACCTTATCCTTGTGAGCAGTTTTTAGTCTAGTTACGTTTGGAATTTGGATTTGTGTTCTAAAGAGAAATTGTAGAGGGGGAAATTCTGATGAGAATGGACTCAAGAATCACCTCAAAATGTTTTAAAATGAATAAGTTATGGCTGTCGGAGCGTTGGAGGGTCGGGCAGTCCTCAAATTTGGGTTTCGGAAATTATGTACCGCCGCCGCAGCGGTGAAACATTCTGCCAGTGACCTATTTTAGTGGCCCGGGTCGGTCCGGGTTGAGTTTTTAATGAAAATTTAAGTTGAAATACATGTAAAATGAGTGTATTTCAATACTAAACCATATATGTAAAGTTTATTAGTGACTTAATGGTATCTAAATGTATAAAATAAAGACTTAAGTTAACACAATTAAAAGGTTAACTAGTGGTATTGTTTGAACAATATTAAAATATTATTAAATGATGAATAATATTAAGTATATGATTAAAAAGATATTAAATGATGAATAACATTGTAATTGTGTAAAATATTATCAAATGAGTAATAATATTAGATGATGATTAAAATATTATTAAAATAATTAATAATATTAATAAGGGAATAAAATATTATTAAATGATTAATAATATTAAATAATGAATAAAATATTATTAAATGATTAATAATATTAGATACTTAATAAATTATTATTAAATGATTAATAATATTAGGTAATGAATAAAATATTATTAAATGATTAATAATATTAGTTACTTAATAAAATATTATTAAATGATTAATAATATTAGATAATTAATAAAATATTATTAAATGATTAATAATATTAGATACTTAATAAAATATTATTAAATGATTAATAATATTAGATATTTATTTGAACTATATTAAATAATTAATATAAGTTCCTTGTGTTTGAAATATTATCAAGTAGTGATAATATTTCCTAAGTGTTTAGTTACCCATAATTAATCAATTATGTGGTTCGTAAGGTTTATAAAGGTCATTATACTTACAAGTATATGATACTAATTTAAAATCAAACTGATTTAATTGTTAGGTCCGTTCAAGGATTGTTAAATTAAGTTGGTTAGCAGTAAACGACGCACGAGGCAAGTTTTCTACCCCTTAACTTGTACTTATTGTTGCAATTATTATTCAACCTTAATTACATTGAGCAATTCATTTATTGTTGAGCAAGTAACTACACTCGTAGATATTTGACAGACCCTTGAGTGAATTAATTATCGAAAATTACTTCACATCGTTATTGATTATTGTATTCGCACATAGTGCTTTTGCAACTGTTTAAGATGTCTAAGCTAATTGTTTCGGCTAGACAAATATATGTTAATTCATTGAATTAAATATTATAAAAGCTTATCCAAACCATTGGATGGTGCGGATTCTTACAGTAAGACTGAGAAAGAACAACCCTAGTTAAAGGGGATTTTTATTTGTCGGAAAACCGACAGCGCGCAAGAAATCTAAATGTGATGCATATACATAGGACATGAGAGGACTGATCCCCTCAAGTGTCCCGTTATTTTAACAAGGAGTCAGACATTGTATGTCTGTTCTACCTTAGTAGCAGTTCATGGTCATTAAAGACCACTCAGCAGTAAAGAGTCAATTCCTTCTTTTATTGAACATTGATTCTTGTTATCTTTCACAATTGCTATTGTTGAAACCTTGAAGTTATTTCCCTTCATCATGATATATCGTATGATTGTTGTTTATAAACTTGCTGAGCCATTTAGTTGCTCATTCTTGCTATATCATGACTATATTTCAGCCATTCCCGAAAGCTCTAAATCGGACAAAGGCAAGGGGAAAGCGAATGTTTAGTTTTAGTAATTGCATGCTAGTTTATATTACGGTTATGTAATTACTGTTGTAAATCTTTTGTATTTCCCTTAAGATATGTAATGTTAAGATTAAGGTAATAGACCTTGGGAAGTGTAGCCTTTTGTTAAGGAACCTTTTGTATTATTCCGCGAAGTTTGAATACAATTTATGTATTTCATTGTTGTTAAGTATTGTACAGTGAGAACCGAACTCGAGGTTAAAGAACCCGGATTTGGGGTCGTCACATGTTCTGTTCTGCGATTTGGTGTTGTTTGTAGTGCCGAGCATACCTTTTTGATTTTGCATACATTTGGATTTGCAGTCTGATGTGACTTCTGTTTTGTTTTGTTTTGTTTTGAGCTCGGTATGAAATAAACACAGTCATTCAATTCAGCCATTTATGTTGTTCAGTAAATTAGTTCAGTAGATTAGTTCAGTTTAGTAAATTATATTATTCAGTTCAGTTCAGTAGATTATGTTATTCATTTCAGTTCATATTTTTGCGCTCTATATCCGTACTGGGCATTTGGCTCATACTGTGTTTTTTTTTCCGACAGGTACTAAGGGGAATCATGTGACGCCCCCAAATCTGGGCCCACACAGCCCAAACTTGAGTCGTCAAAATACTACAACAAAATTATTACAACAAAGCACAACGTACAACAATACAGTGTATAATAATACACAACTAAGTCTTCACTATTATTGCCACACTATTTTACAAAACGTGAAGACTATGATAACTATTCCTCGGACCCTCACTCCATTCCCCGGCTAGACCCTGTTATGTTTTCATCTCCTGTTGAAAAACAATGGAACAAAAGAAAGGGTGAGCTCAAATAGCCCAGTAAAGAATATCATGACTAAGATAATGACGAATAAATTATCATTAGTCTTCAACAGTTGAGTTCTTGATAGAATACAATAGACTACAAGGTTTATATCAAAAACTGCAGTTAAATTCTTAAACAACGTTCAGATCAATAATAGCAGCGGAATGAGTAATCTATTAGAAGAATAATGCAGACTATAATGTCCACTCGGTTCTCTTTTTAGGAAAAACATCATCAACTTTTATCATCTGAAATATCATTAGTCAAGATAATACAAATTCACAGTTCCTGATCATAATCATGCACATCAACAGTTCATCTTTGTACTACGGGCCAAAGATATTCAATATAGCACCAACGGTCATGATTATACCAGATTCAGCCTTTGGTCATAATCATACCACACAACAGTTCATCTTTGCACTACGGGCCAAAGAGAACATTCACCACGTGCCATAAAAGACACCGAACAGATGTATCGCCTTTAACCTATTATATCGCCTTTAACCTATCATCTGTTCAACAAATATATCACATCTGTGCCACCGGCCACAGATATTCACAACAGCTTGATTTTTGGATGATTAGAATGATATAAATGATGAACAGAAGAAATAGGATAACAATAAGTATCGGAAGTTTACTTTGTACAGATTCAAATAATGTCCAAATTGTCAACATGATGTGGAGTGAAATTTAAAAATGATATTCAAGATCCACAGTTCAGAATAACGGTTACAATTCAATAGAAAGGTTCACGTAAATAGGAAGGTTCAGTTGAAATAATGAAGTTCAACTATTATGGAACATATAATATTTTCAGGAATTATAGAAGCAATAGTTCCATAATAAATTTCGATTTAGGAGTATGAAAGAAAATAATATCCCTTACCGTAGCAGGTTTGATTAACAAAAGGTGAAGGAAATTAATACAAAGGGTTATTCACCAACAGGCGGCAATCCGCTCCGTAAGGTTATTCCCACAATTTAATAGAATTTGAGTACGAAGAGTTATTCACCAAACAGGCGGCAATCCGCTCCGTAAGGTTATTCTCAGAGATTAATAATGAATGAATACGAAAGGTTATTCACCAACAGGCGGCAATCCGCTCCGTAAGGTTATTCCCACAATTTAATAGAATTTGAGTACGAAGAGTTATTCACCAAACAGGCGGCAATCCGCTCCGTAAGGTTATTCTCAGAGATTAATAATGAATGAATACGAAAGGTTATTCACCAACAGGCGGCAATCCGCTCCGTAAGGTTATTCCCACAATTTAATAGAATTTGAGTACAAAGAGTTATTCACCAAACAGGCGGCAATCCGCTCCGTAAGGTTATTCTCAGAGATTAATAATGAATGAATACGAAAGGTTATTCACCAACAGGCGGCAATCCGCTCCGTAAGGTTATTCCCACAATTTAATACATGGAAATAAAAGACACGTCTTATGAGTAAGGAAGAAACAATATTATTATCGAGAATCAAATAATGATAATCCCTTACCATAGTATGTTTGAATAATGGAAGATGAAAAAGATGGTATCCCTTACTATAGGACGTTTGAATAATGGAAGATGAAAAAGATGGTATCCCTTACCGTAACACGTGACTGGATATTGATTTAAATGAGGTTGATTAACTTGAACAGTACACGTATACTTATAGATCTTCACAAATACTCAAGATGACTTAAGCACACTTAGAGAGAACTTTCACAAGAAGTATTTAGAGAGAGAAAGAAAGAACAAGTAAGGAAGTTTATGAAAAATCCTTAAGTTAAAGCTTCTATTTATAGCCAAAAATCTTATCATTCATTTAATCTAAACCATTCATTTAAAGATCATCTTTTAATCTACACCATCCATTTCAAATATTATATTATCTTTAATCTACACCATTCATTTCATATCACCTAATAATCACCTAACTTTATATTATAAACAAATCAATTTAATTATTCAACAATAATTCACACTTTAATCTACACCATTCATTTCATATCACCTAATAATCACCTAACTTTATATTATAAACAAATCAATTCAATTATTCAACAATAATTCACACTTTAATCTACACCATTCATTTCATATCACCTAATAATCACCTAACTTTATATTATAAACAAATAACTTTATCAATTCAATTATTATGACTAATTGTTATAAATACAGTATAGTTAGCTCTTAGATATCAAGTCAATAAATTAATGAAATACAACTGTTTAAATAACATCATAATAGAGATAACAATAATGTAAAATAAAGCATACGTTACTGTGTAATGACAATTATTGATTCAATAATGTGAATTACTGTGCATATGTTACTGTGACAATTATTAGGTTCAATAATTTTAAAAACAGTGCAACAACAATTATTGACTCAATGATATAAAATACAGTGTAATGACAATTATTAAATCAATAATGCAAAATACTGTGTAACAACAATTATTGAATTGATAATATAAAATATTATGCAGTGACAATTATCGATGAAATGATGCGTAACAGTTACGGTGTCAATTATCAGACCAATAATATGAGACACTATGCAATACCGTGTGTTACTGTAGAGTACCGTGTGCTACAGAAAATACCATAAACTACCGTATGCTACTATTCTTTTATCACTGGTATTTTAACAGTTCCGTTGACTATTTTTATTTAAAAAGGTTACTTCTGTCGTTTTCTATATCCGACAAATATTCCGTTGTGGGGTCCACCAATAATTTATTATTTCGGCGCCGTCGTACGGCACGAATATTCCCCGACCAAACGAATATTCCCCGACAAAGCGAATATTGTCCGACAAAATAAAATTTGCACATAACATCCTTAACTTTCAATTTTGTTAATTTAACCACTTACTGTTTAAAAAAAAATATCTATATGAAGAAAAATTAAATTTTGTATTTCATAAAATTCGGGGTCTTACAACCTCCCCTCCTTATGAAATTTCGTCCCCGAAATTGACGTACCTGACATATCGAAGAGGTAAGGATACTTAGATTTCATCTCAGATTCTAGCTCCCAGGTCATTTCCTCAGTATCTTGGTTCCTCCATAAAACCTTAACTTGAGGTATAACCTTTGAGCGTAGGATCTGCTCCTTCTTATCCAGGATCTTAACAGGTACCTCCTCGTATGTTAAATCCTCTGCTATAACGTCTGGTTCTAACTCAATGACGTGGTTTGGGTCCTTCACATATTTACGTAACATAGATATGTGAAAAACGTTATGGATGCGAGACATACTTGGTGGTAGGGCTAGTCTGTAGGCTACGGTTCCTATTCGATCGAGGATTTCAAATGGGCCAATAAATCGAGGGTTGAGCTTTCCTCTCTTTCTGAATCTCGTAACCCCTTTCCATGGAGAAACACGTAAGAATACATGATCTCCGACGTTGAAACTTTCGTCTCTCCGATGAAGATCAGCATAACTCTTTTGTCGTTCTTGTGCGGTCTGTATTCGTTGTCGGATCATTTGGATCTTTTCGGTCGTCAAGCGTACCAACTCGGGTCCCAACAATTTTGCTTCTCCTACCTCATTCCAACATATTGGAGAGCGACACTTCCTTCCATACAAAGCCTCGAATGGAGCCATGCCTATGCTTGCTTGGTAACTGTTGTTGTAAGAAAATTCCACCAATGGCAAGTACTTATCCCAACTTCCTTTGAAGTCTAATACACAAAGTCTCAAAAGATCTTCGAGGGTCTGGATCGTCCTTTCCGATTGTCCGTCCGTTTGAGGATGGTATGCAGAACTAAAACGTAGTTCAGTGCCCATAGCTTTTTGTAGACTGATCCAAAAGCGTGAAGTGAATCTAGGATCTCGATCAGAAACTATGGAAACTGGCATGCCATGCAATCTCACGATCTTATTTATGTACATACCGGCAAGACGTTCAAGTGAAAAGTTTTCTCGTATAGGCAAGAAATGAGTAGATTTGGTCAATCTATCTACGATCACCCAAATTGCATCTAAGCCTTGAGAAACTTTTGGAAGACCCGTCACGAAGTCCATATTGATGTGTTCCCACTTCCATTCGGGAACTTCAAGTGATTGTAATGGACCTTTAGGAACTTGATGTTCTGCCTTGACACGTTGACAAGTTAGGCACCTTGAGATAAACTCCGCAATCTCTCTTTTCATATTGTTCCACCAAAATGTATGTCGAAGATCTCGATACATCTTGGTACCTCCTGGGTGGATTGCAAACGGCGTGTTGTGTGCCTCCATCATGATTTTATGCTTTAATTCAGGATCGTTAGGAACACAGAGTCGAGAGTTGACTCGAAGTATTCCTTTCTCGTCGATTCTTGCTTCGGGAATGGCACCTTCTTGTACTTTCTTTATCATGTTTATCAGTTCCGGATCGGTAGCTTGAGCAGCTTTAATTTTATCGATTAAAGTTGGTTCTACTCGCACGTGAGCAATCTTCGAGTGGGTCCCTGGTGTCTTTAGCTCTATCTCCATCTTTTGCAAGTCGTACAAAATACACTTTTGTGTTGTCAGCAGTGCACTTGTACTTGCATAAGATTTTCTGCTCAAAGCGTCAGCTACAACGTTCGCCTTTCCCGGGTGATACTGGATTGTGTGGTCATAATCCTTTAACAGCTCAAGCCAACGTCGTTGTCGCATGTTGAGTTCCTTCTGGGTGAAGAAATACTTGAGACTTTTATGATCCGTATAGATATCCACTTTTTCTCCGTACAAGTAGTGTCTCCAGATCTTCAACGCGAAAACGACTGCTGCCAACTCTAGATCATGAGTAGGATAATTTTTCTCATAATCTTTGAGTTGTCGAGAGGCGTAGGCTATAACCTTTCCATGTTGCATAAGGACACAGCCTAGACCTTTGCCAGAAGCATCGCTGTAAATAACAAATTCTCCTGATCCTGATGGTATGGTCAGAACAGGAGCTAAAACCAGTCTCTTCTTGAGTTCTTGAAAACTCTTCTCGCATTCCTCGCTCGATATAAGTTTTGTACTAGAATGAATGATACTGATATCTAGTAATTAAACTTTCAACTCTTGGTGTTCTATGGGGGCCATTTGGTATGGGACTTTAAAAATGGGCTTAGTGCCGGGTTCAAGATCGATACAAAATTCAATTTCACGGTTTGGGGTAAGCCAGAAAGTTCCTCAGAAAAAACATCAGGAAACTCATTAACAATGGGAATATCATTCAAGTTTGACGTGTTTTTGTTCAAATCAGTGACATGAGCTAAAAAGGCTTGACATCCGTTTTTCAATAAACGAATGGCTTTATGGCTAGAAATAACAGTTATAGATTTCAATGGTTTAGTTGCTTGAATTTGCATGACAGGTTGATTAGGAATATGAAAACTAATAATCTTATGAAAACAATCAATTTTAGCATGATGGGTAGTCAACCAATCAATTCCTAAAATCACATCAAATTCACGCATCTCCAAAGAAATAAGGTCAACAGGTAATGTGAGGTTGTTGATTTGAACTAGGCAAGATTTATAGATAGTAAATGTAATAGGTATTTCTCCCAATGAGGTTTCAACTGATAAGACAAGATTTAAGTTTTCAATAGTCAAATTTAAACGTTGAGTACATATAGGTGAGATAAAAGAGTGGATAGAGCCAGTATCTAATATGGCATAGACTTCACGAGAATTTATGAATAGCTTACCGGTTATCACCTCATTCGGTTTCTTGACTGTTATCGTCAAATCGAATCCCGAATACTTCATTCGGATCTTCACGTATTTCAACCATGGGAATACCACTGAATAATTTTCTAGCAAACTGTTTCTCGGGTTCATCAACTTCATCAGTAGTAAGGTACCAATGATTTCCATTAAAATAGTATTTTCGATAGACTGCAGTTTCCACGATAGTGACTAACTTAACCTGAATTCCTCTAAATTGTAACGCCCAAAAGTATAGAAACATCATTTTTAAATAATCTTGGAAATCATAGCTGGAACACCATAAATCCCAAAGACTAATATGAAAAGTCCATATATTCTGATCCTTTGTTATAGAGCATAACCAGGTGATATCACTCTCCCAATTAGTGAGTAAATTAAAGGCAATAATTTCCGCAAGTTCGTTACTTCCTTTAATTGCTTCTAAGAATGGATCTGGAACGACTGTAGCAGAGCTTTCACCTTCATCCTTACTGGATAGAACACGCATAATTTTTGCCTTAGGCAAATGATTCAACTCTGAGTTTGTAAGAAGATTATTCGTCGCCTCTTGTTTTGCAGCTACATTTGTTTCGGTAATTTCATAGTTAACCTCCTGATTTCCAGATGCCATAATTAACTGTGGTCACAAAATAAATGTTAGTTCAAATAAACTGACTCATCTCTTCATGTTCCTACATTCAAATCGATTCATTAGATAAAAAATAAATCTAATTTAGGTAGGACACACTAGTGATTGATTCTATTCGTCTCTCCCCTCCTAGTTCTAACCCCAGATCTCCATTAAAGACCATATCCCTAAGCTCTGATGCCAACTGTGACTCTCATCCCACCATAGGGACAGCACCTCACAATGGTACCTATCAGTTTGCCACCTGTACTATAGGCGTCCCCTACGGAGAGTCTGGCTTCGGTGCATCCCCTTTCCCTAGGAAGTCACCAGCGAGAGGCTCGGGGCTCTTCGTTATATGGCTCTGATACCAACTGTGACGCCCCCAAATCTGGGCCCACACAGCCCAAACTTGAGTCGTCAAAATACTACAACAAAATTATTACAACAAAGCACAACGTACAACAATACAGTGTATAATAATACACAACTAAGTCTTCACTATTATTGCCACACTATTTTACAAAACGTGAAGACTATGATAACTATTCCTCGGACCCTCACTCCATTCCCCGGCTAGACCCTGTTATGTTTTCATCTCCTGTTGAAAAACAATGGAACAAAAGAAAGGGTGAGCTCAAATAGCCCAGTAAAGAATATCATGACTAAGATAATGACGAATAAATTATCATTAGTCTTCAACAGTTGAGTTCTTGATAGAATACAATAGACTACAAGGTTTATATCAAAAACTGCAGTTAAATTCTTAAACAACGTTCAGATCAATAATAGCAGCGGAATGAGTAATCTATTAGAAGAATAATGCAGACTATAATGTCCACTCGGTTCTCTTTTTAGGAAAAACATCATCAACTTTTATCATCTGAAATATCATTAGTCAAGATAATACAAATTCACAGTTCCTGATCATAATCATGCACATCAACAGTTCATCTTTGTACTACGGGCCAAAGATATTCAATATAGCACCAACGGTCATGATTATACCAGATTCAGCCTTTGGTCATAATCATACCACACAACAGTTCATCTTTGCACTACGGGCCAAAGAGAACATTCACCACGTGCCATAAAAGACACCGAACAGATGTATCGCCTTTAACCTATTATATCGCCTTTAACCTATCATCTGTTCAACAAATATATCACATCTGTGCCACCGGCCACAGATATTCACAACAGCTTGATTTTTGGATGATTAGAATGATATAAATGATGAACAGAAGAAATAGGATAACAATAAGTATCGGAAGTTTACTTTGTACAGATTCAAATAATGTCCAAATTGTCAACATGATGTGGAGTGAAATTTAAAAATGATATTCAAGATCCACAGTTCAGAATAACGGTTACAATTCAATAGAAAGGTTCACGTAAATAGGAAGGTTCAGTTGAAATAATGAAGTTCAACTATTATGGAACATATAATATTTTCAGGAATTATAGAAGCAATAGTTCCATAATAAATTTCGATTTAGGAGTATGAAAGAAAATAATATCCCTTACCGTAGCAGGTTTGATTAACAAAAGGTGAAGGAAATTAATACAAAGGGTTATTCACCAACAGGCGGCAATCCGCTCCGTAAGGTTATTCCCACAATTTAATAGAATTTGAGTACGAAGAGTTATTCACCAAACAGGCGGCAATCCGCTCCGTAAGGTTATTCTCAGAGATTAATAATGAATGAATACGAAAGGTTATTCACCAACAGGCGGCAATCCGCTCTGTAAGGTTATTCCCACAATTTAATAGAATTTGAGTACGAAGAGTTATTCACCAAACAGGCGGCAATCCGCTCCGTAAGGTTATTCTCAGAGATTAATAATGAATGAATACGAAAGGTTATTCACCAACAGGCGGCAATCCGCTCCGTAAGGTTATTCCCACAATTTAATAGAATTTGAGTACAAAGAGTTATTCACCAAACAGGCGGCAATCCGCTCCGTAAGGTTATTCTCAGAGATTAATAATGAATGAATACGAAAGGTTATTCACCAACAGGCGGCAATCCGCTCCGTAAGGTTATTCCCACAATTTAATACATGGAAATAAAAGACACGTCTTATGAGTAAGGAAGAAACAATATTATTATCGAGAATCAAATAATGATAATCCCTTACCATAGTATGTTTGAATAATGGAAGATGAAAAAGATGGTATCCCTTACTATAGTACGTTTGAATAATGGAAGATGAAAAAGATGGTATCCCTTACCGTAACACGTGACTGGATATTGATTTAAATGAGGTTGATTAACTTGAACAGTACACGTATACTTATAGATCTTCACAAATACTCAAGATGACTTAAGCACACTTAGAGAGAACTTTCACAAGAAGTATTTAGAGAGAGAAAGAAAGAACAAGTAAGGAAGTTTATGAAAAATCCTTAAGTTAAAGCTTCTATTTATAGCCAAAAATCTTATCATTCATTTAATCTAAACCATTCATTTAAAGATCATCTTTTAATCTACACCATCCATTTCAAATATTATATTATCTTTAATCTACACCATTCATTTCATATCACCTAATAATCACCTAACTTTATATTATAAACAAATCAATTTAATTATTCAACAATAATTCACACTTTAATCTACACCATTCATTTCATATCACCTAATAATCACCTAACTTTATATTATAAACAAATCAATTCAATTATTCAACAATAATTCACACTTTAATCTACACCATTCATTTCATATCACCTAATAATCACCTAACTTTATATTATAAACAAATAACTTTATCAATTCAATTATTATGACTAATTGTTATAAATACAGTATAGTTAGCTCTTAGATATCAAGTCAATAAATTAATGAAATACAACTGTTTAAATAACATCATAATAGAGATAACAATAATGTAAAATAAAGCATACGTTACTGTGTAATGACAATTATTGATTCAATAATGTGAATTACTGTGCATATGTTACTGTGACAATTATTAGGTTCAATAATTTTAAAAACAGTGCAACAACAATTATTGACTCAATGATATAAAATACAGTGTAATGACAATTATTAAATCAATAATGCAAAATACTGTGTAACAACAATTATTGAATTGATAATATAAAATATTATGCAGTGACAATTATCGATGAAATGATGCGTAACAGTTACGGTGTCAATTATCAGACCAATAATATGAGACACTATGCAATACCGTGTGTTACTGTAGAGTACCGTGTGCTACAGAAAATACCATAAACTACCGTATGCTACTATTCTTTTATCACTGGTATTTTAACAGTTCCGTTGACTATTTTTATTTAAAAAGGTTACTTCTGTCGTTTTCTATATCCGACAAATATTCCGTTGTGGGGTCCACCAATAATTTATTATTTCGGCGCCGTCGTACGGCACGAATATTCCCCGACCAAACGAATATTCCCCGACAAAGCGAATATTGTCCGACAAAATAAAATTTGCACATAACATCCTTAACTTTCAATTTTGTTAATTTAACCACTTACTGTTTAAAAAAAAATATCTATATGAAGAAAAATTAAATTTTGTATTTCATAAAATTCGGGGTCTTACAAATCAAGGGCAAGTTTGAAGAGAGTTTCTTTTTATTTTGATATTCTGCTTAGAGTTCATTTGTGTGTAACTTTCCTTTTCACTAGTCGAGAAAGGGGTGTTACAACTAATCTGTCGGTACAATTGGAACTTGGAGTGCCTCCACGGCTCCACATCTTCGGCATTAACGGACTAGGACTTAGATCACCTCTAAGGCTCCACATCTCCGACACAGACTGACCTGACCTGACCGTTGTCAACCAGCTTAGAAGGTTACAAGGTTTCCATTGTCATTTGTTTTGACAGTTTAAACTAGACTCGTGGTAGTTTTTTTAATGCGTCCTAAAGACAAAAGCATTGGAGAAGAGAAGTGCTTTCAAACCAAATTGCATTATGCAAATGCAATTTGTTTGACCTATGGGCTCTTGAATGTAACTAGAGCTGTTTAAGTGGGGTTGAATTAGATGTGGAACTTGAATTTTTGCTCTAGCCTATATATATATATATATATATATATATATATACACGCGTACGTACTATAGTTTGTGTGTGTGCATTCTTTGGTTAGAGTGCATTTCCAAATCCAAATTTCTACTTCCAAAAGAATTTCATAAAAATGTATCTCGGTCAGAGTTGAAAAGTATAGTTAAAGCCGTGTAAGCTTGCACAACCACAATTTACATATGTAAATAGAATTTTCTTCCCCACCTAAAGTAGCAGCATATGCATGTGGGATTGGCCATAACTAACAAAATTACCTCCCAAAAGTAGTTCACAACTCTGACCAAACTTTATATTCCATGTGTGATGTGATGAAACTCAACTTGCATGTCTTTGTTGTTTTACCTTACCCATTGCCCTGCACTCCCCTTTAGCACATGTATACTTATAATAATATAGCTTCATGAAAGGAGAAAAGTTTCTTTTATATTTTTTTGGCTTCTTTTGACAACCTTTTTCACTGTGTTGGTTCTTGGTGGTTCCCTAGCTTGATCAATTTTTCTTTTTGTAAGAAATTGTTGTGTTTTTATATATAACCGGCTCGGCTAGCTGACGATATCATATAATTTAATGGCAAGATGAACAGATGGAAACTTCGTTTGGATGAAGAAAACAAAAAAAACAAGTGCTACTCAATTTTCCATATTCCATTTGAAGAACAGGAGCTTACTATCCTTGTGACCTTTTGTTTTATTTTCTTCCGTCTCCATTCAGCTGCTTTTACTATATCAACCTTAACAATGTGGTGATCAGAAGTGCCTTTCGATGAAATCACCGAGTATGTTTCAGGAACAAACTTATAATGCAGGTCTGCTGATGCCAAAATGTAATCTACTCGCGTTCCATACTTGCATGTACCCTGCACATCTGTTTTCACAAAATAAATCATAAATGTGTTGCCTTGCCTAATAAGAGGAGTAATGTATATTTCTTTTCATACTTTGGCCTTTGGCAATCATGACAACTGGCTCGCATTCTCCTGCAAAATCTTTCGCGTCTACATACTCTTTTCCCTTCAAAAATTTTGTAACTTCAACTTTTGGTGTAGGTTTTCCTATAGCCTGATAATACTGCAGTGATATGAAAGTAGTTGAGATAAAATTGTTAACTCAAAAATGCAAGCTGTTTGATACTAAAGTGAGGAAATTATAGAAACAATTACTCTGACAATGTCTGTCCATCTTTCTGGTGAGTAATCTGATATATTGAGAGAATTAAGGCCTCCTGCCAAGATGTGGGGATGATCGCTTGATTGGATAATCGCGTTTATCTGTTTCAACCTCCAAGTCTCATCAAGATGGTCAAGTTGGGTGCAATAGAAGTTAATATCCCCTGTCCATGGGACATCAATGGTGGCCTTTAGCACATTCCTGCATTCGACATAAATAGTTTCCTTTTTTTGTCAAAATGAACTCTTTATGCGGCGTGAGGGGCATATAACTTGACATTATTGACTGTTTTTTGGTGGTTAAAGAAAGAACAAAGAGGATCCTTTTCCAGTCCAAGTAACATTAGCTAATATATCTGGTAAAAGTTGGATTTTTTACCACATTTCACAGCTAAACCAAAATGACCTCTGTAACTCAAGTAAACTTGAATTTTGTTTTTCATAAATAAATATAAGACTACCCTTTCATTAGAATTCCAGAACTCAATAAAAATCAATGTAAATTAAATTAGAAAAAATACGGGTACAAAATTGAGATTATTGCTAAAATGAAGAAAAAGGAAAAAGGTACCTGAAATCTTGATCGTCATAGATCCTCTGAACTTTCCAGCGCTTGATTGGCCATTTCGACAAGATGGCGTTCCCATACTCTGGAGCCCAGCTCTCAGCAAACACATAATTCATCCCTAAAGCATAAGCCAAATCAGATAGCGGCTTCATGTCTTTCTCTTCTTCAGCCCTCACATCTTGTAAAGCCAAGATATCCGCATCCACCTCTTTAAGCACATCAAGAATAGTTCTACTTCCCGTCAAGCTCCCATCATTCATCCAATTAGTCATACCAAAAGGGATACTAACTGGGGACCTCATTGGACCTTGGCTTCTAATACTTCCTTGTCTTGAAGGCTCTTCGATTATGTTAAGCACCTTATTGTGAGCCAAAGAGATCTCGTTATCAGGTAGATTTATCGACACTTTATGCTTTGATTTAGTGACCTTAGTCTGATTAACAAAATGTTCAGGAGTAGTAGTAGTACCATTCAAAGAGGGGTGCAGGGGAGATTGCTTAAGTATACTTTTGGGCCGGTTATTTAGGGACTTATTAATGGTCGAATAGTCTTCATCTTCATTGATGAAAGCAACTGGGTTCTCAGATTTTGGGACAGCAAGTGCAAGAGAAAATAAGGCAGCATTGAAGGTGGCGACTCGGATGGACTTTGGCAACAAAGCACCAGCCATATGGTCATTTTTTGGAGCTGCAGGTTTTTTCTTAGCTTGGCGCTTTTGATTCAGATTTCCAAATCTCCTGATAACAACTTTAGGCCTCGGCCGTCTCCATATCAGCCACCGTAGCTTCGAGCACAGGTGGCAAAGCTTCCTTCTGAAATTTCTTAACATGTAGATAATCTTTTAGTGCATATATTTGCTATGTCTATTAGGTATAAGAGTTTTTTGACACTTCGTCAGTGCTAAA
Source organism: Hedera helix (assembly GCA_947179155.2). NCBI lineage: Eukaryota > Viridiplantae > Streptophyta > Magnoliopsida > Apiales > Araliaceae > Hedera > Hedera helix. The sequence goes on from OX359281.1 coordinate 33,984,869, forward strand.
TTAGTTTCGGTTTATAACATGCAAAAGAACATGACCAGAAAAGTGGGGTTCGTGTTGAAAATGAGGAGAGAGAATGAGAAAAGTAGTCATCAAGACAAAAACGCATCCCAACCGCTCCAAGAATTGGGATGCAGGTTGACAAAATGGAGTAGTGTTTGTTGAGCTTCTTTTTCCGTGACAACAAAAAAGCCAACTACTCCCACCTATGAAACTGGGACTTTTCGACAATAAAAAACAAAAAACCAATAAAATTACAAAAAATAAATCAAGTATTTTGATTCTTCATTAAAAAGTATTATTTTATTGAAACACGTCTTATAAATTCCAATTAGATTAAAGCGTAAAAAAATCAATCATGAGCTTGTTGACTATTGAACATAATAGCACTGTATCGTTCTTCATTCCTTTCTTTGGATTATAGAAGTTTTTACATTTACTATTCATTAATAGGCGACTTATGATGAAACTTATGATATAAAGCCAAGATTATAGCTCCCTGTCATGTTGAAAAATTCAACATCAGAGGCAAATGGCTCCATCTTTTACTGTTTAATGAGATCAGGATTGATTTTACAAATCGTTTAGTCTTTGGGTCATAGAAAGTTGGGCACAAATTTTCTTTTATTTTCCGTCTCGCATTGGATTTTGTGAATGATGCCCGTATCTTTAGGCCTACTACTGCTTTATGTACAATTAAGTCAAAAGGTGGACACACAGGCGCGCGCGCACACACATATATATATATATAGAGACAGAGAGAGAGAGAGAGAGAGATCTCTTGGGAAGTAGTACAACTTGAGTCTAGAGAGCATATTTAAGTGGAACAGTGACTAGTGAGGCAATGATGACCCAATAATATGTGGAGACAGAATAACATAAAAGAAGAGATGTAAATATCCTCATCATAACCATAATCCACAGGGAACTGATACAAATTCATTTAACATTTATCCACAAACTGGAGTTGCATGATTGTGCCTACAGGCTACAACAATGTAATTTTTCCTATTAATACCACTAAATACTGTGCTTGCTTCTTATGGGCAGAGGCTGTGGCAGTGGCAGTGGCAGTAGCAGCAGCAGCAAAAGAACTTGAACCATCACTAGTCATGCACTGCTTTGCTGTTTAAATCTAATTTTTCCTCTTAGCAAAAATCATGTATTCAGTTTCTTCCATTACTAATCATCAAATAAAGCATCCAGAAGATTTGAAGGTGAATCTTCTTTTCCGCTCTCATCAAAGAACCCATTTAGAGCATTCTCTTTTCTTATTTTTCGCTCCTCAATAATAGTTTCTGCAGTCTCTGTGCAGTAATTTCGTCCCACCTGTTTCGTTGGTCTTTCTGCCACAACAAACTTGTTCCCATCACGGGTTCTCTCAGAGAAGCCTGCCCAAACTTTAGTAAATAAACCACATGTCAGATATTTAATAAATGATTTGAATAATTTTTAGTAAAAGATATAAAACCTAGTAGACAATTTTATGAAGTTTACATGTACTCAATGTAGTGGATAACTCATGCATCATTTTGTCCATGTACACGCTTCGTATTTTTTTTAGTGTTAAACACTTCCGTAGAATCTGTAAAAGTTTTTATATTCTTTCCATTTGATGTAAAATTTAAACCTTTTGGAAGAGAAAATTTTCCAAATTTGTTGAAGTGCTAATCAAAGAAAAGAGAATCAGGTGTATGTCCCAACCAGATACAACTTTATCGACTGAAAGAGATGTGTGGAAAGGAAAAAATCAAGAGTAGTGCCCAGTGCCATCTAAGGTTTAATCTAACCCTGGACATTGTTCCACAGTCTACACTCAGCACTACAGCACCATCTGACAGCTGTAAGTCATGTGGGATATTATACTTGGTGTAAGGATGTACAAAGGATAATCGAATGTATATAGGATAATTAGATCTATATGAACACAAGAACATGGAGTGAAATATAGGTAAACCCTACACATTATGTTTCTATTGAAATCATATAAGTCCATCGTGAAATTCCATATTGAATTGACCAAATGATGGAGTGAGTAAAATTATATTATTATATTAATAGATGAAAGGGCAATTAAATGAAGGGAAAAAAAAGGAACATGGAAGAACAAACATTACACCTCTACAAAAAGAATATGGTGGGAGGACTCTGTAGCTGACTACCCAACCAATAATGTATCAGTAAAAAATTTCATGTCGTCGTATAGTTAAAATCCATTAGCAAATATCTGCATAATTCCACTACAGGTTATCTAATTCCATTGATCACTTTAGATATGAGAGAATAAACAATCTTGCCAAAAAACAAGTAAACTGAGCACAACATATTATGAAGAATGGGTAAGAAGATTACCTCCAAAATGATGTAAGACGATGGAGGCTGCAATGGTGACATTCAAAGACGCAGTACCACACCCGTATTGCGGAATATAAACAAAAAAGTCGCAAATCTCACATTCTTTGGAAGAAAGTCCCGTTCCCTACACGATAAAAACATCAACTTGTGACGCAACTTAAAATACAATTTTCTATCTAATGGGTAATGAATTTTTTTTGAATAACTTGTGTGTATCAAACATACTAATGTAACATTGACAAGAAATAAAGCATTATCTTGATGAGATGAAGAGAAGTGAAAGAGAAAACTGAAAGTACTTGGATAGTTAAAGAGAACAAAAACAGAGAAGCCAATAGGCTATGTCCAATTTATCACCTTCAGGAAGCACAAGATGTGCACCACTACTACAATTCTCATAGAACAAAATAGCTCAACGGTAAAAATGGGACAATGCTAATAAAACCACCAAGGCAAATAAACGGTGACTGACCCAGCCAGTCATCAAATCAGTTCATCTTGCCAATTGATACACATAAATACACAAACACATTTTTAATTTTCAAAAGAAAAGGAAGACAATTAACTTTGATTTTTGAAGTTGTTCGTAGAATTGAATTGATCACCATGAAGTTTAAAGGAAATAAAGGAATACAAACAAGGTAGCTATAAGTTATGGATACTGATACATAATGTGTGTAGTGTGTATACCTTAAAAAGAAATCAGATTTAAAGAGCAGCCATTAGCGCTAATCTATCTGAAGATTAAAATTAATAAGAAACTTTAAATACATTATCAGCAAAAATTGCAATTAAATCAAAGTAAAAATGATGTTAATTGAGATGTTGAGTATTATTATTACCTCGTTGCCTAGAAGAAAAGCAGTGCTTTTTTTAAAAGGGTGCTGATTTACAGCAACTGCATTATCACTAATCTCTACTCCGCAAATATCACAATCCCTATCCTGAGATACAATATACAAGAACAATTATAAGTCGATTTAATTCTAAAACCCTAAAATTTTACAAAAAATAGAGGAAAATAGAAGACCTTGAGGAATCGGCGGGCGTCGGAGAGAGAGTAGAAGTGGCGGAAGCGGACGTGGGAGGTGGAGCCGTGGCTGCCGAAGGAGTTGAAATCGCGGCGGCCGACGAGAATGAGCTCGGAGACGCCGAAAGCAGTGGCACTACGAGCTAAAGTGCCGACGTTGTGCCTCTTGGCTATGTTGTGTACCACCACATAGCTCTCTATAACTTTTCCTCCTCCAGCCTTTCCCCGTTTTTCTTCTTCCATCTGTAAGTGTGTGTGTGTGTGTGTGTGTATTGGTAGTGTTATATATATGTATTAACACACTACCAGTACCAGTTAGACGAAGAAGATGAGAGAGAGAGAGTTCAGGCTGCCCTTTGCCCTTTTTTTCAGGGTGAGCGAGGAGTTAGACCGAGGAGCGACGACACTACGACGTAGTGTAGAGTTTAGATAGTGACGACCCTTTGACGACGCCGTTTACAGAATGAAACACACCCTCGGTTTTCTCCTTTTCCCTTCCTTTATGAGTTTATGTCCAAAAATGAATATTCTCTGACTCTTCTTTTTTACCTTCTCCTTTTTAAGTTCACTCATAAACAAATACTAATTTTATCTGATGACATCGTAACAAAAATAATAAGATAATAAATTTATATTTAACGATACTTTTGTGATCGTAAATAACAGTTAACACTTTAAGTAATATTTATTGTATGACAACATTAGTCATATTATTTATTATTAAAAAAATTAATAACACAATATACCGAAAAAAACAAGTTAGTTTTATTTCGGTATCCATCTAGAATACACAATGTAACACATTATATATGTATTATTGGAGAATCATGAAACTAAATAAATACATTCACAATCAATCCTCTTCTCAACATGGAGAAGGATTCTCCCACTTGACTCTTCTATATAGTGATCAATTGTCTGTTTTCAATATGTATGTATGAATGTCATTATTTATATACAACTTCTCCAACCAACAATTTTGTTGAAGGTATGTAGAGTTCATTCCCACTCCCACAAACTCTTCCTCATACCGCAGCTTGAGCTGCAGCTAACCTAGCAATAGGCACCCTGCATGCCAAGAAAATCAATGTTTCACAATCTATGATCAGAGCTTTAAATCATTTATAGTACAAGTGCACAGAAGGAAAATCATTTCCTTGTTTTCCTATATACACAAGAAAGACGGAAAAAGAAATTGAAGGCGATATTTTCCTTCCGTTTTCTTCTCTATTTCCTTGACCAAATTCAACAAAATGCAGGGCTAGCTTACCTGAATGGAGAACAAGACACATAGTCCAGTCCGGCTTGTGCAAAGAATGCAACAGAAGAAGGCTCCCCACCATGCTCTCCACATATTCCAACCTGTTAATAGCCATCCACTTAATTACCGCTCGACAAACAAAAACCGTGAAGCCCAAACAATACAATCAAAGAGGTAACATGCACCAATACCGACTGTTAAATCAAGACATACAATTATGATGAGGCATTCTAATATCTCCTTCGTTGTATTTTTTGTTTTAGTTCCAAAATGCTAATAAATAACGAGTAATCCTACCTTCTTGCCATATATTGGACTCAACAAGAATCATATAAACTAGTAAGATCACTTGAAAATATAAAAGGCAACACCAGTTTAGATATGTATGAGAAGTGATGCCTGGAAAAACAAGGTGTCATTATTGGCCTATGAAAGCAAGATATGGACTATATATTAGCAACAAAATGTCAATATAGATACACTACGTTCGAAGCAATCACAAAATGCAACTTCCCCGCTAATTTAACATAATGAAAAAAATGAACAACAAATTTCGAAACTATCTATAAAAATAGCAATCACCTTTAAGTTAGGTCTGGCAGCTCGACCGTTTTCAGTTGCCATCTTGATAAGTTGACCTACACCTTTCTGATCTAGTACCTGAGTCAAGAGAATTGATCCTTAGAATCTAGAAAATGACTTTCACGTTTTAACATTGTCATTTATCTCAAAAATTCCGAGACTATGATAAGGAAAAGTTTTCTGTGACCTCAGTACATTTGCAGCAACTAACCTCAAATGGATCATATTGGAGAATGCCTTGGGATAGGTATATGGGGAGAAACTTTCCCACATCATCTCTACTATAACCAAATGTCATTTGTGTGAGATCATTGGTCCCAAAGGAGAAGAATTCTGCTTCCCTTGCAATCTATCATCAATGTTTAAGGAATATGAGGTCATAAAAAATGAAAGGTAATGCCTGAACTACTTCATGTAGGCTTCAAAAAGACAAAAACAAACTAGAACACACGATTCTTTTATAATATATAAACTATATGCAGCTTCAGAGTTTTAAATAAGTAAAAAAAAATTATGTAGACGTTAGTTCAACAACATCATACATTGAAACAGTTTAGGGATAAATCAGCTCAACATACCTCATCTGCAACAAGAGCAGCTCTAGGAATCTCAATCATTGTTCCCACCTTATAGCTCAACAACGAGCCCATCTCCGAGAACACTTTTCTAGCTACACTGTGAACTAAATTCACTTGATGGCCTAGTTCCTGTGATGCAGAAGAACAAATTTATAAAGATTATATATGACGAACAATCAATATTTCATCAGCTTTGACTTGATGAAATCAATATCAGTCTAAGAAACGAAGTGCCTTCTCATAGTTCATGAGTGGTCATTAAAAGAGGGGAAAAGGGAAAAAATAGGAAAAATCATAAAAACCAATGGCAATGCCGGGGCAAAGAGTGGTTGTAGCGTATAATTAATTAGCCTTTATCTCTGACTATGAAACACCAAGCTAGTCCAACACCAGGAACTAGGCAATAATAAAAACAAGTGAAAGATCAAGACTCATGCCTGAGGAGTCCCAACAAGGGGAACCATTATCTCTGGGAGGACTGTAAAACCCTGGTAGCTCATAGACACGGCAGCTTGAAAGATTGCTCGCACCTGCATCTCTGTTAGCTCTGGATACGAAATTCCTAGCCTATGAATGATTATTTAAACCCAATATGAGCAACCATAATTTGGTACATATAAAAAATCATGCAATTAAGTGTATGATTTTATCATATGCTTACAGTTGGAGAAAGGACTTATTATACGAAAGTTAGATCAAGAAGCTTATAAGATAGGTCACCAGACCTGCATCCACGGAAACCAAGCATGGGATTCACTTCTGATAATTTCTCAATCCTCAAGTAAACTTCATCTTCACTCATACCAGTTTCTCTTGTTAGTTCACCGACAATCTGATCTAGGTCACCTTCTGGTAGAAATTCATGGAGTGGAGGGTCTAAAAGTCGGATTGTTACTGGTAGACCTGAAACATGAACAATTCATCTCATAGTCCACCATCTCAGCATATTCTATAGCATAACATAAAACTGACTTGATAAGGAAGTAGTTGTAACTTTTGTTAACTAGATATCAAATTCAGAAGCCATGATCAACAATATCATAGCAACAAAACTTCCCAAATTGCCCAATCAAAGTATAAATCGAAAGAAAAATGAGAGTTACCATCCATGGCACGAAATATGCCCTCAAAGTCGGATCTTTGATAAGGCAACAACAGGTCCAGGGCTGCCTTCCTCTGTTCATGCGTAACTGCCATTATCATCCTCCTCACAGCCTTTATCCTCTCATCAGAAGCAAAGAACTGAAACAACCCAAGAATTGAATACTTCAAGAACTAGTGTATGCTATTCACAACAAAAAACGTAAGTGAAGGGCACCTCCTTTTCTATGCATGCCGCATAAAATTGAAACAGAAGTAGATAGCATTGCATACATTCCATATATTTAAAGGAAATTATAGAATCTGAAATGCCATTTTGCTGATTCGTATTATTCCTCAACAGAATGAACTTCTCTCATTTCTTTAAACATCTAATAGTCTTCTAATAAATACTAAAACGGAACCGGTAAGATTATAGCATCTACAAGTCCTTTTATCTTGAAATTATTTTTGAAAAAAAAAATACCTCATCACTTCCCACAAATTTTAGAAAAAAAGAATAGTGAAAATGAAGGAAAAAGAATTACCATGTGTTCTGTCCTACAGAGCCCGATTCCTTGAGCACCATTTTTACGTGCTGTAAGTGCATCTTCAGGTGTGTCAGCATTTGCCATAACCTATCATGAGACCAAACTAGTCGTCGGTCGCTAAGTTTCGAAACAAGATTTGTAGACCAAACATATTTTTGCGAAGTGGCAGCAGTACCTTGAGCTTTCTTACTTCATCAGCCCAAGACATGAAGATCTCTAAATTACCACTCAAAGCCGGAGGAGAAAGAGGCTGTTTACCCAATATCACTTCACCTGTAGAACCATTGAGCGACAGCCATTCTCCTTCATGAATCACTTCATCTCCAATCACAACCACCTGCCCACTATAATACCATTAACCCATTTTGCACTAAAACTACTATATCATTTACATTTAAATTTCCAAAAAATTACCTTCTCGCTGTCATTTACATGGATGTCAGCACAACCAGAAACACAACATTTTCCCCAGCCACGGGCTACAACAGCTGCATGAGAAGTCATGCCGCCTCTAGCAGTCAAGATCCCCGTAGCAGCATGCATACCACCAACATCTTCTGGACTGGTTTCTGTCCTTACCTTCAACCATAGGCAATTATGCAGAGTTCAGTTTAATTTTTTTGAAGTGGACTAGAAAGCTGGATATCTATAGTATAAATATACTTGGAGAAATCACATTTCTGGTTGGTAGTAATAGATATCAAAATTAAGAACTGATATTAGCATACCAGGATGACACTTTTTCCTTGTGCATGCCATGCTTCAGCATCATCAGCACTAAATACGATTTGCCCGACCGCTGCTCCAGGAGATGATGGCAAACCCCTGGCTATCACTTTGTCTTTGTATGCAGAGGGATCCTCAAACTAAACCAAAAAGATTATGTAAAACCATTATTCTTGGCACATATCTTGCAAAAATTGGCAGGCATTTTCCAAGAATCTATGCACATATTTCCCATAATCCCTTCCAGATCCAACAATAGGGAAGTAGTTTTAGGCTACTTTCACAAACATCCATACCTGAGGGTGAAGAAGTTGGTCAAGATGTTGCGGCTCCACCATCTTAATTGCAGTGCGAGTATCAACAAGCCCTTCATTGACCATATCTACCGCAATCTTCACTGCACCTTGACCTGTACGTTTGCCTGAGCGGCACTGCAACATCCACAACCTATTTTCTTGAACAGTGAATTCTATGTCCTGTATTCAACAAAAACAAACAGCATTATTATGCCTAAACAAGATCTACACCAGCTTCTAAATTAAAGCAAGGGAAAACCAAAGACATTATAATTATGTACATAAAATCAGATGACCACCAAAGTTTACAAGTTTACCATCATATCATTGTAATGTCGCTCTAAGATTTCACAATTCTCCACAAGCTCTCTGTAAGCTTCAGGCATGCAATTTTTCATGGTGTCCAAGTCCTCCGGTGTTCTAATCCCAGCAACCACATCCTCTCCCTATTCAAAGCTGCTTATCAGCCAACTAAACACTCATGTTTATTACAAATAAAGTCATGATTGAAGTAGCACATTTTAGACCTGAGCATTGACTAGAAACTCCCCATAGAGCTTATTTTCACCCGTGCTTGGGTTTCTCGTGAAGAGAACACCTGTACCCGAAGTGCTCCCCATGTTCCCAAACACCATACACTGAATATTTACAGCAGTTCCTTTTAATCCAGTTATTTGGTTGATGACCCTATACTTATTGGCCCTCGGACTGTCCCAGGAATCGAAAACAGCTTTAATAGCCAATTGTAACTGTTTCTTCGGATCTGCAGACATGCAAGACCAAAAAGAATAAAACTTAGACAATAATTCTAGTAAGACATGCACTGTTGCTCTCGGGAAATATAAGATGTTAGCAATGGTATTGGTACTTGTTACCTGAAGGAAACTTTTCACCAGTAGCTTTAAGGTAAACATTCTTGTATTGATCCACAAGCTCTTTAAGATCAGAAGCTGTCAACGCAGTGTCTTGCATAACTCCCTTTGCAGCTTTCAAATTTTCTAATTCTTCCTCAAATGAGGAGTGTGGAATGCCCATTACCTAAAATAAATTTGTGGATTACAATAAAACCAGTTAGGTAACTTCACTTGACCGTGTGACCTTGCTTGTGAAACTATAAGTGGAAAAGAAAGAAAAGGGAGTGCAATAGCATAATATTTAGACAGAACAACTTACAACATTTCCGAACATGTCCAAAAACCGTCTATATGAATCGTATGCAAAGCGCTCTCCGCTTTTTGAAGCCAAACCAGCAACCACTTCATCGTTGAGACCAAGATTTAAGACAGTGTCCATCATACCAGGCATTGAAATCTAAAGATAAGAAGGAAATCAGCTACCACAAGAAAATGACAACAAACATTTTTCCCTTCGGCTACGGACCATACTGTTATGGAATCATCATGGATACGAAAAAAATCCTGTTTCGTTATGTTTCATTTTTTTTCCTTTTTAAACTTCTTCAATTTTTATAGAATGATAAAATGAGCAGATAATACAAGAATTCAATCAGAACAAATACCATAACGTCGTGAGTTAAACCAATATAACCAACACTAGTCCCAATTCAATTATCCAAAACTATAAACAGCTTCAAAAATTCTTTTTTTACCATAAAACTGTCACTAATATGCACTTACCGCAGCACCAGACCGAACAGATAAGAGAAGAGGCTTAGACGGGTCCCCAAGGAACGCTCCCATGTCATCCTGCACACACTCCAGGCCTTCCAATATCTCTTCCCACAGTCCTTGTGGCAGAGTTTTGCCATTCTTCTGATATTCCTGGCATGCTTCTGTTGATATGGTGAACCCAGGGGGAACTGATAAACCAATGCTTGCCATTTCAGCCAGGTTTGCTCCTTTGCCTCCAAGCTTCATGCAATAGATACACATACAAAAGCACGTCCATCAACATGTTCAAGCAAAACTCATATAAGGTACCTGGAATCTGGATTATTCTAAACATATATGGATCAACTAACAAAACCGAAACTATAATACTCCCTCGGTTCTAAATATTATTGACTTTTAAAAGTCAAAATACAACAACAATAAAAATCTTATAATTAGAAATACTTTTAGATCGTTTACAATAGTCATCCTTAGAAGAAACCATGTTGAATTTGAAAATATTTCGTAATTGACTTCAAAAAGTCAAAATAACCTTATATATTTTGGAACTGAAAACGGAGAGAGTATATAATAATGATTTGCATATTATTATTAGTTGATCTTCATTTTTGCATAGCCTTGTAATTTTCTATCTCAAACTTATAACTCATGTTATGCACATAACAAGATTAGGAAGTGAAATTACTTACCAGGGACTTCATGCCCTTGTTGCCATCACTCTTTCCTTTTCCAAATGTGAATACTCTCTGAACCATAACAATTAATTAAAAAGGCAATTAGATCATGAATATACATTTAAGAAAAGGTATATCAACACTACCATACGGCAAAATTCAGCAACACAATTAACAATTTGCAGCTAAAAATATTAAGTTTTTGACTTTGTGAAATTTAGGAACACTAGAGTTACCTTCATGATTACACCACAAGCGAAAAATGCAAGAATACCAGTGGAGAAATATAGCTAGATTGTTACAAACTGGTACACTCCATTACATTATATAGTGTGATGTTAAAGATAGTAGGACAAAGTGTGTATGAGATTTAGAATAAGGTGGCAACTCTATCCATCCATAATATGACAACTGATGATACATCATCGGGTATTTATCATAAACTGAACATTGAAGTTGATGCCTTCATGGCTTCATCCCTATCTAATCAAACTGACTTGGAAAACGTGAGGGACAAAATGAAGAAAAAGGATTTTAAAAAATATAAACTAAAATTTGACTTAATTTTAGCGTAAAACACCCACCCTCAGTACTCAAATTTTCCATGGACATACATGAACATAATTTTTCTTATTTACTTTTCTAAATACTAAAAAAAAATAACAAATCATTTAAGTATATTTTTATTAAAAAAATTAAAAATAATGAATATAACTCTAATTTTAGGACAAGGGAATATTACATCAAGTTAGGTGGGTCACATCATCCTAATTTATCATCTTAATTTATTCTATCTTATTGCATATATTAGTTATAATTCAACTTTGTCATATATTTGTTGATATGAATATTATTTCAATTTCAAACCGTTTTAAATTTAAAATTGACATAATTTATTTAAATTTTGATAATAATAAATTCGAGATTAGTAATTTTTCTTAGATGATTTATAATATTGATAAAATTTAAATAGATTCATATTTATTTAAAATTAACTTTTATATAATCAGCATTAATCTTACATCGTAAAACGGAGTGGATACACATTTTTCAAACGTAGGAAAAATGTAGTAGTACATATGAGTATTTTGTATTGTATACTGAACCTTTTTTGTAACTTTGGTGGGGTCAGATATTGGAGTGAGAATGGCTCGACACCCGGTTCGACCCCGGAGTGGTGGCTCACGCCTCTTTGGTGATGGGCTCATGAGGGGTTCATTGATATGTGAGTGCTGGCAGCGACTGAGTCGAACTCGACTGGAACACTGGCTCACACCAAGCGATGGACCGTGGGTTCTAAGAAGATCAAACCGGTCTCCATATTTTTCCTTCAATAATCGTTGGGTATACTCATCATGTGTAGTATTAGACCTCATACCTTTCCCATATGCAGACATCTCCAATCCTCTCAATTTAATTTCACTGCTCAATTGCACGCAAGATTAATTAGACAGCAAACTGAATGCCTTAAAATTAATGAGCTAAAGTTTTATACACTATGATCACTATATAGACGAAAGATCGAGTTAAAATTATAATATATCAAAAATTTATGTTGAACGAAATTACTCTTATTTTAGTTATGATCCTAATAGCGTTCGTATATACACATCTAATATATCAAATTCAAACTTACGACTAATACTACCCGAATATATGGATTGGATCTCCCCACTTCGTGATCCGAACAGAAAAAAATAAGAAGATGAGAGAAATAAACCCGGATAATAATCTTTGATCTATCATCAACGGTTTCACCTATAATTTGTTAGTTAAATCCTAAATTTAGAAATAAAAAGACTAGTAAATAAATTTATCGCTAACAAGAAGCTATAGCTAATTTTAGTTACCTTGCCTTGTAAAGATTATATAGCCATAATCTCTTCATTGGGCTTGTCCTCTGAAGTCATTGCTATATTTTATTTGGGATCCCTCCTTTCGTACTTTGCTTCCTTTTATATAATCTTAAAATCAGTATTAAAAAAACGAAAAGAAAAAGAAAACCTGAAATAAACATTAACTCGCAGAGTAATAATAATAATAAAAATGATTTGCAAGAGAGAAAATGATCACACAACTAATTGCTGATTCAAACAAATTGATAGATATAGATAATATACATATGTATATATATACCTGCAGCTGCTGCAGAACCGGAGAGATTTAATGATCTGAACTTTTGCTTCAGAAGCTTAACAAAGAAAGCTCTGTTAAAATAAAAATGGCGGTTGGGGCTGCTAATATGAAATCAATAAAACTAGAATATAATTAGAGGGAGTGCAAGGTTGTTAATATAACTGACTTTCACTTGATGAGCTTTTTTGAACTACCCGTAATACCCTTCTTGCAATAAATAAAATATTTTATTTTTATAAAATAAAATAAATTAGAGGCAGTGCAAGGTTGTTAATTTATTTTTATAAAATAAAATAAATTTTGTTTTTGATTACTTTATTTGAATAAAATAAATCATTTATAAATTTTATTTTTTGAAAGAATATATAAAATGACTCATTTCAGTTAAAATAAAATAAAAATTATTATTTATTTCATTTATTTTTTTATTTTATTTTTTTATTTTTTAATTCAAATGTAATATAAAGATACTATTAATTTATATTTGGAAAAAAAAAAAGGTTACTGACTTGGTGGCACACAACTCTATGAAAGTAAGGATGCCCATTACCTTCTGATGATAAAAATCATTGTTGTATTAATTTATGTTTACTCCAAATCAATTAAGAGCCGTGTTAAGTTATTTGATAATTTTTATTTAATTTATTTAAAATAAAAAATAATAATTATTTATACCGTACAATCTGACAATATATGATGGGCATTGACATGTTATACAATACGAGCAGTTAAAATATGTAAATCTTTTTTATCTAGATAAATTAGACAAAAATTGTCTAATTACTTTTTATTTTTAAATTATTTCGACAAATTCATATTTGACATTGTCTAAAGGTTGCTCGACAATAAAAAAATAAAAAAAGCAAGTAAGATTACCAAGCTTAGCTAGATTGATGGAATGACATAATATAAGGACTGAATTATTTTGTTTTGAAATGAGACGAGTTAGTAAATTCAATAATATTATATATATATATATATATATATATATATATATTAGATTGGATCAAGAACATACCCTCTTAAACAACATACCTAACATACCCCCTTTAGCGACGGACCCGGCGACGGTTTGGTCCGTCGCCATAGGTTCGTCTGTCTCTAAATGTTTTAGAGACGGATTTTGTTGTCCATCTCTAAAACATTTAGCGACGGACGAACCTATGGCGACGGACCAAACCGTCGCCGGGTCCGTCGCTAAAGGGAGTATGTTAGGTATGTTGTTTAAGAGGGTATGTTCCGGAACGGTTCTCATATATATATATATATTATAAAAGAGTAGGAGGGTAATTTAGGAAGTAGGAATTTTTCATCCTATGGTCGACCATGCTGATGATGACTAGGTGAACCATAAAACCAGAAGGCGTTAGGAATGGGGCCCTGGCTATATGCGCCTGGGAACATGCTTTTTGTCCAAGAGATTTACGCCACGTGGCACAGTACTGGACGCACAGAAGAATGTGGAATCCTTGCTCTCTCCTATCATCTTATCTACTTTAAATCAAAAGAATCGTGTTATGTTCGCGATAAATTTATATCGATTATATATAATCGTGTAATTTATCGATACATGAAGTTGATAAAAATTATAAAAAAGATCATTTAATATATGTATATTTTTAATAAAATTTATATCAATTATAATTGTATAATTTATCGATACATAAAATTGATAAAAATTAAAAAATATATATTTAATATATTTTTTTTAATAAAATTATTATTAATATTTATTTATATAATCGACATAAATATTTACGATGTGTATCATTTTCAAAATCAAAATCAGTTTGTGATGATGACCTTAGATGGGCGTTGCTCCTGTGGAATCTTAAATATAATTTTAATCTAATGCGCGCTAACAAGCATATTCGTTAGTTATGGAGTTCTTTTGATAATATATTTTTCTTTAATTATGGTCGTTGTCTATCTCAAATTAGCATAAATTTTAAGCAAATTGATAGTCTCATTAGTAGTATTACTTAATTTTTTGATTGAATTGTACGATAAATGAATTGATAACTTTATGAAATTTTTTGTTCAAATTCTTTCCCATACATGTATCGGTCAATATAGTAAGATGCAAACCCATTTTAAACTTGTCCGTACAATACATAGGCTATAAGGCTAGTACAAGCACGGATGAGGTTACGTTACGAGTTGTGGGGTCAATTAATATCATTAATTTTTTTTTGTTTTATAATATATAACAAAATTTAAAAATTTTAAATATTATATACAAATTGATCCCACTAAAATTTTATAAAATTTCTTATATATGGGGCAGATTGAAAATTTATAAGTTTTTCACTTATATCTCAAATTTCTTTATAAACTAATTAATAATTTATTTTATATTATTTTTTAAAATAATTAATTATTTATAAATAATTTGTCTTTAAGAAAATCTATTAGAGATCGATAGCATATACACATGCATATAAATATATATTTTATATATATAATTCAAAAGTATAAAATTATTCAAAAAAATTGCTCAGGACCGCTAAATTATTTATAATCTCATACTAATTTTGATTCTATTAAATATAAATTCTGACTTTATCACTTGGTACCTAATTAGGCTTCCCTTTTTATATGTCATTAAACATTATCTTGAAATATACCGTTTAGATTAAATTATGAAATCTTGGTTTATGATAGGATTTTTCGCTATAAATAGAGACCTTAACTTAAGGATTTTTCATAAAAATTTCATTGCTTATTCTTTTTTTCACTCTCTAAATATTACTTTATGTAAGTTCTCTTTAAATGTGCTAAAGTCATCTTGAGTATTTATGAAAATCTGTAAGTGTACGAGTACTGTTCAAGTAAGTGTTTTTATAAAGGTTATATAAGCAACCACACACGTC
Source organism: Hedera helix (assembly GCA_947179155.2). Classification (NCBI taxonomy): domain Eukaryota; kingdom Viridiplantae; phylum Streptophyta; class Magnoliopsida; order Apiales; family Araliaceae; genus Hedera; species Hedera helix. The sequence continues at coordinate 34,000,639 of OX359281.1, forward strand.
ACATTGTGTTTATAAATCTTCATTTAGAAGATTTATTTTGAAAAACTTCATTTGGAAGATTTATTTTGAAATATTATTTTCTTTCAAAAACTATATTGAAGTTATTCTACCTTATTATATCAAATCACTTTTGATGATTTCATACGAATTGATATATACCATGAAATTATATGTGATAGTTATTAATTAAATTATAAATATATAGGTTGATCAACTTCATATCCAGTCACGTGTTAAGATAAGGGGTATCATTCTTTTCATACTCTTAACTTACTATGGTAAGTACTATTTGATAAAGTTTTTTGAAATGATTATATGTTCTTTAATAGTTTGCACTTCATCTAATATCATTTCAATTGAACTTTCCTATTTTTTTAAATCTTTCTATTGAAATTTAAACGTTATTCTGAATTGTGGATCTTGAATATCGTTATTAAATTTGAGTCCACATCATGTTGACAATTTAGACATTATTTGAATCTACACAAAATAAAATCATAAATTTTTGATATTTATTGATCATTTTGTTTCTTCTATTCATCATATCATTGTTGTTATTCTAATCATCAAGAATCATGTTGTTATATCTATGGTCTGGGGCACAGATGATAGAATAAAGGCGATATAATTATTGTGTATCTTTTAGGACACGTGGTGAATGTTCTCTTTTGCCTATGATAAAGAAGAACTGTTATTTGGTATGATTATGACCAAAGGCTGAAGACTGTTATAATCATGATCATTGGTATTATATTTAAATATCTTTAGTCCGTAGTGCAAAGATGAACTGTTGACTTGTATGATTATGATCAGGAACTGTGAATTTATATCATCATGACCAGTGAAGATTAAGATGATAAAAGTTGATTATATTTTTTCTTAAAAAGAGAAGTTAGTGGACATCATAGTCTACATGATTCTTTTAATGGATTGTTCATTCTGCTGTTATTATTGATCTAAAATTTGTTGTTTATTATATTCTATCAAGAACTCAACTGTTGAAGACTAATGATAATTTATTCATTGTTATCTTAGTCATGATATTTTTTACTGAGTTATTTGAGCTCACCCTTTCTTTTTTGTTCTATTATTCTTCAGGAAATAAGAAAATAGATGGGTCTAGCCGAGGAATGAAGTAAAGATCCGAGAGATAGCTGTAGTGGTCTTCACATATTGTACATAGTGTGAAAATAATAGTGAAAACTTAGTTGTGTATTATTAAGTTCTGTATTTTTGTTCTATGTACTGTTTGTTTTAGTTACTGTGTATTTTATAACGTCTCAAATTGAGTTATTTAGGACCAAATTTGATGGCGTCACATTAATAACCTTGTAAATAATCTTATGATATACCAAAAAAAAAAAAAGATGATAGAATAATTAAATAAAAGTGACGACATTTCTCTTACCCAAACAAAAAAAAAGATGTCTTTCATTAATTATTTGGTATAATAATAAGATAAAAAGGGGCGTGGCGTAGTAGGGAAAAAAATATATGAAAAGGTAGCATAAGAAATTATTTGTTTTATATAAATTCATTTAAACTTAAGATTTTAGTCTTTAATTTGTTGATTAAAGAAATAATTGTGTAATTTTATCATTAACAAGTTTTCACATGCTTAAAAAGGTCAATTTGGTCGTATGCGGATCCGGACATCATACATTTCTTATTGCTCAAACTTTTTCTCCCTTTCAGCCCAACCTTTTTATCTTTATTGCTTATATTATATACCATCAATGATCAATCTCAGATTAAATGGATTGTATTGGACAGAGAGAAATGCTCTCCCCTATCATCTTATCTACCTTAAACCAAAATCAGTTTGTGATGACCTTACTTCCATACATACCTTAGATGGGCTCACACACCCACCATTCAAGCTCAAAAATACGATAAATTTATTTATTTTATATGAATATAATTATAAATATCATAAATTATTTAAAAGATTATATTCTTTTCGTTTTAAATTTATAAGATCAATATTAACTTTTAAAAAATTAAATTTTAAACTCAAAATTAAAATAAATTCAGTTAGTTTATGTTTAATAGAATTACGAATATCATAAATTGCCTAAAAAATATTACTAGTTATTAGATTTATTAATTTAAAAATTTTAACAAATTAATTTTTTTAAAATCAATATTAATCTTATAATTTAAAATGAAAAGAGAGTGTACGATCATTTGGTGACTAAGAAAATAGAAGTGATGAAATTTCCCTCATAGGGGTGTTAGTGCAGTATAAAATGTTTAAAACAAACATTTTTATAATTAAAATTTAATTATTTGAAAATTATAATATTACTGTTTGAGAATTGATATTTTCATATGATCCTTTCATATATAAATAGTTATATCCTTGTAAGAGAAATTAAAGTAAAAATATCACATTTCCTAAATTTTTCATGTCATATCCTTCCCCTTTTGCATTCTAGAAGGTGTTCCCTCCTAATAAAAAAAACTATAGGGTCCGTCCCTATACCTTTTTCAGGTTTCACCTTTATTTCTTAATCCGTTCGCTTTCGATCGTATAAGGGTAGCATAAGACAAAATTTGTTTATACAGTCTGATATTTAATCCTCCCTTGTCTTTTTTCTATCGACTTTTAACGCCTTTCTTCTGACATATTAATTAAAAACATAAGTTTATAAATTAGTTCTATTAATAAAATACATACATATATATATATATATATATATATATATCCAGAGAGGTGGAGAAGAGAACTCAGTGAATTAACCTGTACCAACTCAAATTAAATCAAAAGAGATCGCTTAATGCGTTATTATATTATAGTATAGATTTCTACCATTGCCATCCAAACATAATATTGCACATTGTGCTGGACTCCTGTCCAATTCAGATTCTCTACCACTGATTTATTTTATAAATAAATCATGAAAGTGCATCTTAATGAAACTACTGCACTAAACATGAAAAAATTATTAGATACTCCTGAGACACCTGTCACGTGATACCCTACACCATTTATGTGTTATCATTTCAGCACTTAAAGTGAACCATTTCACTTTAAGTGTTGAAATGACAACACATAAATAATGTGGAACATCTGTCAAGGACACCACGTGACAGATGTTTCAGAACCATTGAATAATTAATCCTAAACATGAGACTACTTCATTACTTTAGCAGCAACAATCATGATGATGATAAAAAAATAAAAAAATAAAAAAATAAAAAAATAAAAAAAAGAAAAGAAAAAGAGGACAGTTAAATTGGATGCATCCTAAATTGCCTAGGGCCAGTATCAACACAATCAGATAATGAAAGATACTAGTCCATATATTTCTTCATAGACTAAATATTGCTTGCAGTCAGCAAAGAAAATCACCATATGAAGAACTACCTCATGGTTTAGCCTGATTTATGTGGCAAATATTCAATTAAGAGATGATAAAACCAAAGACCAAGAAATATTTCCTTATCGTTGATCATTTACAAGCCCAAACAAGATGCAATATTTTTCTTCTCTTTTACGCAATCATAAATAGCAAAAAGCTCATTAGTCTAAACTTCGAAAGAGGTATTTCTGAGCATTATTCATTTAAATAAAAGACATGCTTATTATTAGGAAAACGCAACTCAGTTCCTCAAATAATTTAAGAGGAAGCATAACGTACACAAATACGCAGCTGGATGAGGCCCCTGCACGATGGGCAATCCTTCATGCCCTGCTTCTCATGGAGTTCATTGCATGTTGTACAGACCACTTGATGGGCGCATGGGAGGAAAACAACAGACATCTCCTCCGACAGGCACATCACACACTCCCGGTCACGTTTCACGCCTCCATTTCCAGAATGGTCCTCGGATTCATTCACCATTTTGGAAATCTTAGATAGTGGGGACTCTCTGGTAGGAGAGGTATGGAAATCCGTCAATCTGCTAGCATAGCTTCCATCAATGCCTTTTCTTAGAGCAGCTATTTTTGAAGAGTCCGTCTTCAATCTCAGCTGGGAGATTTCTTTCTCAAGCTTCTCAATATCATCTTTATACTTTTGCAGTTTCTTCTCTGCTTTCAGTCTAACCATATTCTCCTTTGATTTAGCAGAAAATTCATTCTGTTCTCTATCTTTTCTCAATAAACTGGATTGCGTAAGCAATTCTTCCGCAGCCCTTTCTTCCTGTTTCCATCTAGCCTGTGATATTTTACCTTTTTTCATGAGAAAGCATGGAAGGGTAAAATTTGTATATCGGAGAAAACGACATTTGTTGGAAAGAACACTCTAGTAACAGTTGGAAGCAGTACACTGTAGAGGACAGAGGCTTCTACAAAGTACATAAAGCAGCACATTTAAGGCCAGTTTCTTCAAAGATCAACAACATAGTCTACTTTTTTTCCCTTTACTGTTACATTAAAGTTTTAATCCGGAAACAAAAGAAAGTTCAGAAATTCAATTTCTTAAAGAGATCACATACGGAAGGTAGGTATACTATGTACTTATAAGCCTTTGTTGTGGAAACCCTATTTAAATTATAATATATATGCGCCCTGCTAACAATGCTAGAAAGCTAATGAGTACCTGAAAGGCTATTGTTAAGTTCGCTTTCACAATCACTCATAAATTGTAGCAATGTGCCATCGAAGCAAAAGCTAACTTGACCGAAGCTAAAGGGAGAGGTGACTTAAATCAGAGTTTTTGAGTGAAGGCTACTTGGCTAAGACTGAAAATGGAACTTGCAAGGAATTAAGTGCACTACATATAACTAAGAGTACTTGACAAATTCCATAGCAACACTTTCTAAAACTAACTACATTAAATGTAACTTCACAAGTCCCCCATAACAACCCTTTTCAATGCTTACTAAGGGAAGATTTAAAAGACACAAATAATGCACCTTAACAAGTACCCCGGGTGCTCGTTAGCATTTCCCTTCCAATGTAGTTTAAATGCCTTCTTAATCTATAAATCTACACTCCTTAAAGTATTGCAATAAGTACTCACTATATCCTCAGCCCATATTTTCTAAACCAAGATGTGTCGCTTCCATTTTTCCATGTCCAGTTCTGGCGTTTGGCACTTGCCTTGGTAATTTTATACACCCTCAAATTCTTGTTAATATGTTTGACAAATAAGGAAGAGTGCACAGAAAATCTTTAATTATATGCAATAAATGATCTCAACTTTTCAGAATATTGTGGAAAGTGAAATAACAAGAGCAAATATTTCATTATTAGAAAGAAGGCTAGCCATTAACACTCTCATTACTATTCAAATGCAACATTATAATCATCTTCAATGAATGGCTCTAGAGAATAGAATTTGGGAAGAAGGAAAAAAGAAAAAGCAGTTTTGCACAAATGTACCTCATGATGATCCAGAATATCTTTAGACTGTTCCAATTCATGTCGCAGATGCGCCTTTCTGTGTTTCTCAGCTACAAGCTCCTCCTGAAACAAGGTTTTCTGTTTTTCCCAGGACTGGATTTTCATTAGTGTGTTTTTCTCCCTTTTTGATACCTCCTGACAACTTGCAGCTGACTCTGCTGCTCGTAATTTGGCAGCCTCCATCTCCTGCCTCAGTGTGGCATTCTCCACCTCCAGCCTACGCACGGCACTATTAGCTCGTTCCACCTGCCCGCTAGCCTTACACAGAGCATTTTCCATCTCAGAAAGCTTTTTCATGGTGTTCTCCTCCAAAGTTTGCTTCTCTTTCTTGAGGCGTTCCACTTCTTCTTTCTCTAGCTTAAGTGCCTTAAGTTCAGCCTTATCTTTGCTCAGTCTACGAGCAGCCTGCATAACCTTCTGGTTAGCCCATTCTGTCCACTCCTGCATCTGATTTTGTAGTTCCCGCACCCTTGGAGCTAGCTTCATAATCCTTTCATCCTTCTTGTCCTGGGGGACCCACTGCCCAAATGACTTCCCATACGATAATCCAGCATAGCCAAAATTAGGAGCCTCAGAATTGCAGATGGTAGATATTGGTGCAAAGTTGTTTTTTGAAGGCAGTGAAAGAGAAAGCTCTGTATCAGCTGCAGATAATGCATGTTGGGCATTGATTGTAGGTAATATAGATGCAAAATTGGTTTTAGGTAATGCAGAAATAGTATTATTAACAGTTCCCAAACTAAATGCTGAAGGAGAGTGACCACTGGTTGTGGAAATATCATTATGCACGTCGTCTTGAGGCAAGTCAACTCCCATTTCCTTGCTAATCTTTATGGTGGCATTTCTTACGCTTATGCCAGTAGAATCTGCCACAGACTCTAATTTTTTATCCAAAATCAAACTGCCTAAAGAACTGAGTTTTCCTGCCCTAGAGGCCCCTTTGGAACCATATGTACGGTAGCTTTTCTCCAGCTGAATTGACTTATGTCTAAGTATGTACTCTCTCTTGGTAATGCCAGAAATCTTTCTGCTGCTGCTAAACTTTTCTTCACAAACAGAAGAATGGGGTGTTCCTGCAGCAGTAAAAGATTTATCAAGAGAATTTGGGCTCTCTTTTTCTGCAACAAGTCCATTTGGAACAGAGGAACTTTTTGGATTCAAATTTGAACACCCAGTCATAGTGGTTGCCTCGGATTGACTATGAATGCAATGAATTGAAGCCATGGTAGGTGTCTCAGCTTGACAAGCACAAACAAATGAAGGGTTTGGCCTACAGGCATTCCGAAAGTTTTCAGAACTTTTAACCTCTGTTCTCACTTGGGGTTGAACAGAAGCAGAGTGAGTACCATTTGGAGCCCCATCACCAACTAAACTACTGAAGGGATCACTCTCCATTGCACAGGCATGTGAGACATTCATATCAGAAACCAACAAGCACCACATTGCATCTCCAGTGCTGAAAAAAGGTTTAACTTCACGAATAACGCAGACCAATTCTGCCAATATATACTTCTCCATCTGCTGTAAATCTTCAAAATCCTGCTCCCTAGATGGATCAAACTCCTGGCCATTTCTAAGAAATGCTAAAGTATTATCAACTATGTTTGACACAGTATCTTTAAACCCATAACAAAGGCCAGACCTTAAAACAGCCTTAGTAGCAACCTCTTCAGTGTAATCACAATCAACAATTTTCTTAATTGCACTCTTGAAAATTGTGTCCAAATTATTCAAAACGAGCTCTTCTAACTGAGATTCCGTAAGATCACTCCAATCAGCATCATGGAGGTCATCAGTAGCAGCAATCTCCTCCTTGGGCTTGCTTGGGCCAACCTCAGATGGCCCTACTGCACAAGACAATCCAAGATCAAGCTTCAAAGCATCAGAATGATCTTGGCTTACACTACACACGTCACACGCACTCAAGTGTCCATGATTTGGGATGATTTCAAATTTCTCAGCTGAGAACTCGTAACTCGGGCATTCATTCTGAGGCAAGGAAATTATCTTGCTTGTGTCAGATATAGGTGGATCAGCTCTGAATTTTCTCTTGTTCCTACTTCCCTTTTCTTGCACTAATATAGCAGGCGATATTTGACTGGAATTAGCAACCATGGATGCCATTACTAGCTGCAAAATATTATCAATCTCAATTGCGCAAGCAAATCTAAATTAATTGGGTATTGAAAAAATACAAATACAAAATTAAGTTTTTTACAAATAATATGAATACAATACTACAAACCCAATTGACCCACTCCCATTAATCAAAACCACGAACATCAATCGCTAATAAATAACAGTACGCAATTGATTGCTTAAGCATAAAGCAGCTCATAAAATCATCCACTGTAAGTGAATGTGAATCAAACAAATGAACTGTCGAATTAAACAAAGACCAGAATCTTACCAGTGGTTCTCTTATTAGTATTGAAATCTACAAAATCAACAAATTTCTGCAGCAAAATACATAATTAATCATCATACGAGAGATACCCACAGCCGAAAATTCAATAATTAATGTGTTTACTTCATACCCATAAAATTTCCAATTAATCCAGATACATATCAACAATCAAAAACAACCCGCAGATCAAATAATTACAGAATAAAAACGCCCAGATAAATGAAAGAACATAAATTCCTTCAGTTAAGATCCCCCAACAGGAGTGATAAAAATTTGGGATTTATTATTATTATTTTTGTTATTAGAAACGTTCGATCGAGACATACCGATTTGAGCTATGGATTGAGCAATCAAAGGTATGATAAATCTCGAAGCATCGGAGGAAGTAAATAAAACCGAGAGTTGTTTTTGTTAGCTTTTTTATTGTTTCTGCTTTGGAGCATTGAACGTCTCTTCCTCCTCTCCTCTCTAATTTCGAGGAATGTGTATTTTTATTTTTCCTTTTTTTTTTTAAAGTAAATTTATATAGCTCTTACCAAACTAGGTAACCATGGTAAGCTAATAAGAGCTAGCCATGGTTAAGAAAAGCCAAACGTATGCTATTACCACGTGTGGAGCACTTAAAAAAGGAATAAAATAAAAAAATTGAGTCTTGTTGGAGGAACGGCACTCACATATGTGATATTTTTATTCATCTAATACCTTTGAACTTGTGTTTCGAGAACGAGAATATAAAATAAATTTATTTATAAATTTATTCATCTTATAAATAAAAATAAACATGTTAATTTCACCATTTTTTTAGGAAATTTTTGCAATAATTTTCTCATCAGCCAAAAAATATAAATTTTATATGAAAATGAAAATTATGGCAGTGTAGCCAGGGTATATTTGTAAGCAAATAATAGTACAATGTCAAACAATAGTGTTGGTAATGAATTAGGGATGACACCAAAATTGGTTAAATCACATTAAACATAACGAATTTTTTAATAACGGTGAAAAAGTAAAAAATTTAATAAAGAACAGAAACCAAATGTCAATATATATTAATTATTGATAATATAATGTACAAAAAAACTAATAAGAACATATATAATTTTAATAATAAGAACATTTCTTAGAAGAAGAAAAAAGAATTTTCATAATACAATTATTCTACTACATAACATAATTTATTATTTACTTGATAATTTATTTAAACAACTGTTTTTAAATAGTTTATTCAACCCTTAGGCTATGTTTATTTATAAAATACATAGTTGAGATTGAACTATTTGTATTAATTTAAAATTATTTCAGATTTTTTTATCTCATGATGAGAGATTATTAATCCCTTCGTGTTAGACTATTAATCCCGTAAAATCATTTAATAGCTTAAAATGAGGGGACTATTAATCTTAAATTCATTATGAGACTATATAATTCCCCTATAAATAGGCTTAAGAATGATAAAAAATAATTTAATAACTATTTAAAGAACTATTAATTCCTTATCATAAGATAAATATAGTCCAAAATATTATTAAATTAATATAAATAATCTAATTTTAAATATAATTATAGACTTATTCTAGCCGCTCAATAATCTATTCGTTCTCGATAATTCGGCCGACTGTTGCATCTTCTATCAACTACAAGGCAAATATTACAAATCCAAATTTTCAAGATATAAAAGAAAACAAGTGCAAGTGACAAGAATTACAGTGATCAATCTCATAGTTATTTTTTTATTGTTGTTTAAAAGACAAAAAAGTGCCATTATATGTTTAATTATTTATTACTAGTTCATTAAGAAATTAGTTTCTTAATTTCTCGTGGAAAAAGAATATCATCTTAGTCAAACTAGATACATAACTGGTGCACGACCGGAGCATGTACACGCGTGTAGATTAAATTATTATATATATTTTTTAATATATGCATATAAACACTTAAAAATGATATATTCACATGATACGAATAGTTTAATAAAATTAAATTATTATTTATATATATATATATATATCTGTGTGTGTGTGTATTTTTAAGAATGATACAAATACAAAAAGTTTAACATGAATAATATTAACAGAATTTTTTGATATCATGAAGAAAATTAGCACAATATAGAGTATTAAATGACGAATTTGAGACTAATTTGTGATCAACTAAAATATCTAGATCCATTTATTAAATTATCGTGAGTGGATTCAAGATTAGATCGTCCAACTCTTTATTATATTTAATTATTAATTTTTTTTCTTGAGTTATTTTTTTCTAATTATTTTAGTGGTGCTATTTTTAATACCTACCGCATAGAGATTATTTTTGATATAGTCATGAGATGAGTACAGAAGTTAATTAATCAGTTGTTTAAAAAAAAAAAAAAAAAGAAGTTAATTAAACAGTTTTTTTGCGTGGAAATTGTGTTTCATGGAGCTGCACGTGACATGCTATGTATTTACTCCGTTTTCGTCAAAGGTGCACTGTGCATGATGACTAAACGTGTCCAGCTGAAAATTAGTGCAAATGTAGCAAAATATTCATCAATAATTTTAATACATCCATTGAAATATGATTAAAAAAAGATAAATATATATACACAAAAATTAAATATAATATTAATTTTAATCATTAAAAATATATACATAATACGAATTTCAATATAAACACACATTTTTTAATAAATAAGATTAATATAATATTTAACTTTTATGTTTCAAGACTTATTCTAAAAAAACCCAATGCTTTCCTAATTGTAAATTCTCATCGTTTATCTCTTACTTCTATTGATTTAGACTTTGAGTAATAAATTTAGACATGTAATTTTTTGTACAGTGTTTTGTTAATATTCATAACGCCAAATTTTTAAGTTGTCCTGTTTTTTTATTAATGCTGCCACTTTAAAGGGATATAACCATATAAATATCAACTAACAAGGAGGAAACACAACACTAATTGAACTTATAACTTGTTAATTATTTCCTCCGTTTTTTATTTATTTGTCGTTTATAGATTTTAAGAAAATATTAATAATTGAGTTTATCATATTATTCGTATTTTAAATATTAATTTTTTTATTTTTCATCGAGTTCAATAATTTTTGAAAGATAATATTGAGGTTTTATATTAATTTTAATTAATTAAACAAAAAATTAATTATATTTCTTAATTTATATGTTTTATCTTAAAATATTAATTAAAAAAAACAAGGGAGTATAAGATTTCAGTTAAAACCATCATATTAACACATTTATTGACATTTAAAGTTTACTATGTAGGTTAGGTTCACTAAGGTCCAAGTAGGTAATTTTGCAAGTTTTGTGTACATGTCATGTACTCTATCTACCACGTGATATACTCCTTCCTTCGTTCAGGTATATTTGCTCTGTCCTTGAAATATCTAGATTGGTAGATCTTCCTTCAGTAACTGTTAACTTTTGTTGAGCTAAGCCCTTAGGTAAGCAAGTCAAACTTCACACACACACACACACACACACACACATAAATATATATATACATATATATATATATATATATATATATATATATATGAGATAATTAATATTTTTATAAACTCATTTGATATTTTTATAAGTGAAATTTACAGAAATATCAATTTTCTATAAAAAATAATATTTTCATAAGTGTTTTATTAAATAAAAATAAATTTTATTTATAAAAATATTAAATTAAACTGTAAAAATATTAAATTCATATATATATATATATAAAATCTGAAAAAGTCAAATCAAAGAAGTAGTTCTCCCACTGCCTTTATGTGTTGTTAAATTGTTTGTCAAGACTATGCAAAGTAAGCTTAATTCAAACAACTAAAGTTCGCATTTGACTTCTAAATATTAATCCAATAATTTTTTTATGTTATTAATAAAGAAAATTTAAATAAAGAATAATAAATCAACATTGCATGTTTGTCTCTCTCTTTTTTCTTCATTCAAGTTCGCTCTACATGTTATTCAAATAAGAAAGCATTCGTTTAAACAGTTACATAATACTCTAAATTTATATTATTTAATTAATAATTATATGTCAATTCATATTTTCTCTTAAATTAAAAACAATATTGATTAATAAATTTAATATGGAAATCATGTTTTTTTTTCCTTCCTTCCCAACTGAAGGGACCCGAACCCGAACCCACCTCTCTTCCACCTAAGGTTTCTACGCACAAGAAAAAGTTCTGAAAATTTTCTTTTCTTGGGTCCAATAATAGGAAGATTAATAATTTATTTTAAAATTATTTGTTATATGCATTTATCTGTTGTATTCTCTGTTTACATATATCTAGTATCTAATTGAATTTCATTCCATATAATATAATCATAAAATTTATAAATTATCAAAATAATATTATTAATTATAAAATTTATTATTTTTAATAATTTAAATTAATTTTAATTTTAAAAAAAGTCTTAAATTAACTTTGAAAAGTTAAATTTAATAATATCCGTTGGTTCTTTTAATTTTGTTTGAGATGAGAGGGATTTTGTGGTAGGGTTGAAAACTTGAAATTATTACTTGTATGAATGACAACCGCATTTCGGAAGCCTTCTTGAAGATTTGTGTTCGTGTAGTTGAATTTTTTTAAGTGAAATTTAGCAGTTAAAATATTATACATTAAAAGACTTAATGATTCAAAAAATTATTAAATTATATATATTAATTTAACTCACAAGCTCTTGTTTTTTCACAAAAAAAAATCATTTAATTTTAATAATTGGGCAAAAATAACCTTGAAACCACTTAAAGATAAATCATATAGTTAACAATAATTGATGTGGCGTCCTATATGACATATATTAAGTGCCATTTTAGGAGGGGGGGTATTTTTTAATATTTAACTAAATTAACAGATAATTTAAGAGAATTAAAACAAATAAACAACTAAAGTTCACCACCATCTTCCTCTATCCCTCTGTTCGTCGTCATCACAGCATGGTCGCCATGAAACAGTAAACATAAATTAATTAAAACATAATCAAAAACAGAAAAACAAAACCACACACAAAAAGTCCAACTTAATACGATCCCTCTCACGTTTCACACACAACAACCCCCCCCCCCCCCCCCCCCCCCCCCCCCCGACATGATCCCTCTCACTTTAGTTTGGGCACGAATCCTCTCAGGACCTCTAAATCTTAACTGCCGCCGGGGACGAAGCTAGGGGTTGGTTGCAGGTCGATTGACTACACTGATTTTTTTTTTTTTAAATATATGACATATTTACAAAATATTATGTGTAATATATAAATTGATTTCACTAAAATTTTATAAGTTTTATACCGTAGTATATTAGATTGAATTAAAATTTTATAAATTTCTCAATTAAGTATTTAAAAAATTAAATATTTATGAACAAATTTATAATTAAAAAAACTTATTAAGAATCAATAAGAAGTATAATGTTATTATTGATTAAATTTTATTATAATAAAATACACCCTTATTTTCAAAATTATATACATATTTTTAAGACAAAGATATTTAAAATATAGTTTTCAATATATTCTAATATTTGTTTGAAATTTAATAATAATGGTATAGTAATACTTGATCTACCTAGTATATAAATGATGTTATGTTAAAAAATTTAATGTATTTTATAATTTATATATAATTTTAAAATGAACTAACAAATAAGATATATATATCTAATTTTAAAAAATATAAAATTATTTAAAAAAAATTGACTTCCGCTAAATTATTTTTATCAAAATTTAATTTTAACCCCGTTGAAAACAGTGGCGGGCTATGTCACCGGATATGATTAAGCAGTGAGGATCAGATTTAAAAACACGTGCTCCATCAAAGCAAAGTCCCCGCAAAAACCCAAAGGCAACAAAAAGGTGCTAACCAAAATGAAAAAACTCAACTTCACATCTCCCTCTGGACCGTTCAACGGTGTGAGAGACTAACAATTTATTACAACTATCATAATGCAAATTCAAACAATCTATTAGAAAAATAATGCAGACTATAATGTCCACTCGTTTCTCTTTTTTGTAAAAATATCATCAACTTTTATCATCTGAAATACCATTAGTCAAGATAATACAACTTCACAGTTCCTGGTCATAATCATGCAGATCAACAGTTAATCTTTGCACTACGGGTCAAAAACATTTAGTATAACACCAACGGTCATGATTATACTATATTCAGCCTTTGATCATAATCATACCAACCAACAGTTCATCTTTGCACTACGGACCAAAGAGAACATTCACCACGTGTCATAAAAGACACCGAACAGATGTATCGCCTTTAACCTAGTATATCGTCTTTAACCTATCCTCTGTTCAACAATTATATCACATCTGTGCCCCCGGCCACAGATATTCACAACAACTTGATTCTTGATAATTAATACAAATAACAGTGATACAAATGATGAACAGAAGAAACAGGATAAACAATAAGTATCGGAAGTTTACTTTGTGCAGATTCAAATAATGTCCAAATTGTCAACATGATGTGGAGTGAAATTTAAAAATGATATTCAAGATCCACAGTTCAGAATAACGGTTACAGTTCAATAGAATAATTGAACATATAATATTTTCAGGAATTATAGAAGCAATAGTTCCATAATAAGTTTCGATTTAGGAGTATGAAAGAAAATAATATCCCTTACCGTAGCAGGTTTGATTAACAAAAGGTGAAGGAAATTAATATCCCTTACCATAGTAAGTTTGAATAATGGAAGATGAAAAAAATGGTATCCCTTATGAGTATAAAGGAAAATGATATTACTTACGAATATGGAATAAAAGTGTCATGTGATAATTCGTGTAGACAAATTATTTTCACACGAGACAAATAAAAAGGGTTATTCACCAACAGGCGGTAATCCGCGCCGTAAGGTTATTCCCATCAATTTGAATACGAAGAGTTATTCACCAAACAGGCGGTAATCCGCACCGTAAGGTTATTCCCATCAATTTGAATACGAAGAGTTATTCACCAAACAGGCGGTAATCCGTACCGTAAGGTTATTCTCAAAGATTAATAAGGAATGAATACAAAAGGTTATTCACCAACAGGCGGTAAATCCGCGCCGTAAGGTTATTCCCACAATTTAATACATGGAAATAAATGGCACAAGAAAGAAACGATATTATTTTCGAGAATTAAAGAATGATAATCCCTTCCAGTAAGAAAGAAAATAATATCCATTTATGATGATGAAAAGAATGATACCCCTTACCTTAACACGTGACTGGATATTGATTTAAATGAGGTTGATCAACCTATATATATTTTTAATAAAATTAGTAATTACCACATATAAATTTCAAAGTGTATGATAACTCGTATAATATGAACTATCAAAATTATATATATTTAACATAATTTTTGTAGTATAATATAACTACTTTAAAATAGTTTTTAAAATAATATTCCAAAATAAATCTTCCAAATAAAGCTTTTAATAATGAATCTTCTCAAAGAAGAGTATTCTAAAGGAAGATTTGTGAATACCGTGAAAAATAGGAATTTATAAAATTACTACTCTTTAATAAAAGACTTACTTGAAAAATTCCTGCACTCTTTTTGGCTTTCAAACACTCAAAATAGCCTTAATATTCTCAGAGAAAACTCATAAAATTCTTATAGAAATTTTTTATGTTTTAGGTGTGATTTTTCTATTCAGTTGAGCAAGCTAAATATAGGAGAAATAAGGGTACTATGCGTGTGGTAGGTGGCAGCAGTAGTGCGCCAGTGCGGTAGGTGCGCATGCCAGTGCTGAACATTTGTTCAGCAGCCGTCTCACCAACTTCTCACAATTTTCATACTTATAATTCATGTGGCCCCCACAGATGGTCCACGTGGTTACTATTTCAAATAGTAAAATTAATTAATTAATTTTTTTTTTAAATTTATTTATTTATTCTTCATGTGGGTCCAACATATAAAATAAAATAATGCTACAATAATATAATAAACACGTTACAGATTATTATTAATTTAATAATATAAATTATAGTGTATTTGCAACCGTAACAATTATTAGGTTCAATAATTTTAAAAACAGTGCAACAACAATTATTGAGTCAATGATATGAAATACAGTGTAATGACAATTATTGAATCAATAATGCAAAATACTGTGTAACAACAATTATTGAATTGATAATATAAAATATTATGCAGTGACAATTATTGATGAAATGATGCGCAACAGTTACGGTGTCAATTATCAGACCAATACTATGAGACACTGTGCAATACCGTGTGCTACTGTAGAGTACCGTGTGCTACAGAAAATACCAAAATTTACCGTATGATACTATTATTTTATCACCGGTATTTTAACAGTTCCGTTGACTATTTTTATTTAAAAATGTTATTTCTGTCATTTTCTATATCCGACAAATATTCCGTTGTGGGGTCCACTAATAATTAGTTATTTCGGCGCCGTCGTACGACACGAATATTCCCCGACCAGACGAATACCGACAAAATAAAATTTGCACATAACATCTTTAACTTTAAACTTTATCGATTTAACCACTTACTGTTTCAGAAAAATATATATGAAGAAAAATTAAATTTTATATTTCATAAAATTCGGGGTCTTACAAAGAGGGTATAATTAACTAAAGCAAATCTAATTGGATTATATTTTAAATCCAAATGAGTTGTTTAACTAGGTCAATTACATTTACCTAGTAGCCCATGTAATTAATTTAACTACTAGTCCATGTAATTAATTAAACAAGACCAATGTTTAATTTTAGTAAATGTAACATATAATATTTAATGTTAGTCCAATGTGTTATTTAAATTGAGCCAAACCAAATTAAATGGAGGAGTCCAATATATTTAATCCTAGAGTTTAATATGGAGCCCAATAGGAAGTCAAAATTGGTCAACAATTTAACACACACACACACACACACATATATATATATATATATGTACATATGCACATTAAAGTTAGCAAAAATAAATAAAAAATGGTCAAATAAATGCCATATGGCCGACACGTGTGGGCCCCCCTTGGGGTGACTTGTGAAGCTTCACGTTGCTTAAATTTTATTCCTTGCCATGGTTGGTTACCAACCCTAGTCAATCACTTGTCATTCCACAAATCAATTCATACAATAGTAAGCCGAAATGATTTTTTGGGTCAAAATCATTATTAATTTATAAATAATTTGGCAAGAATGCGGCCAAATTTTTGAATATTTTATGTTTTGGAGTCGCATGTAAATATAAAATATATATTATAATAATAGTAAAATAATTTATAACATATATATATATATATATATATATATATATATATATATACACACACACACACCCGAGTGCCATATTGATTCCTAATAGTCTTTTATAATTATAATTGTTCGTAAATAATAAATTTATTAATTATTTTAAAATTTAATTTAAATTAAATTATTATTTATTTAAAATATTATAGAGAGATATACATATAGAAAGTATGAGTAATATAGGGTTAAAATATGATAAAAAAAATTATAAATTTTTAATTTGATTCTATATAGTAGAAAATTTATAAAAATTTAAAATGGTCAATTTATATATTTCTTTTATCTTCAGAAGAATGAACAAAATAAAATTTGTACACATATTAAGAAAAATAAAAGTTAAGAAAATTGAGTAAATTTTTTTATATTTATCTTTAGTGGTCCTACAAAATTATATAAGTACTTTTATTTTTTATACAAATGGACCCTATAAAATGACTAATTACCTTTCATTTTATGTATTTTATCTCGTCGTTTTTGAGATAATTTTTTTTATATATTTAGTTATCTTTTTAGAAACGCAGGAAGTATTACAATTGATTTTTTTTAAAAAGAAATCATATATTATAATTTATTTATTTTCAGGGACAAATTGACCCCACTCCCTTTTATGTAGCTTCGTGGCTGCATGAGTGGTATGTTATTAATTTATTATTGGGCATGATTTAAGTTTATTTTGGATTTTTTCTTCTCCTATTTTAGTTATTGGTTTACAGACATATTCTAGTGGGAATCTTATATGAACTATACCAAAAATCTCCTGATAAAATCAAGGTATGTGCTAAGAAAATATATATTTTTATTTTATTTAATTATGTCATCTACAAATTTAAATGAGTAGTAATTAAAAGGGAGGGAATACTCCATTTGTTCCAATCAACGTTTTTTTTAAGAATAGACATTGAACAAATATAAATTTTTAATTCTAACGGTTAGCGCAGTAGTTTACATGATATCTCAGAATGAGCCGTAGACCTAAATATCTTAGGATTGAATCTCACTTGTAACACTTGTTAATGTAAAAATGCTAATAGGGCAAAGAATCTTCGAATGGCACGGGACAACAGATCTTAGAAGGACTGATCCGAACTGAAGAGATTAGTTCGACTGCAGTTAAAAATCTTCACATTATATATATATATATATATATATACACATATATAAATTCTTGACATTTATAATTCTTTTTTGTAAATGATATTTTATTTTTGAAACAGAGTGAGCGTGTCATTATAGAAAAAGTAGTGTTAAAAACTTCAAAATTTGTAATCTCAAATAATGTTATATTGAATATTTATACAATATATATGCAATACAATCGATAAATTCACTATATTGCTTTTAAAGAATAATCAATGATAAAAAAAAAATGGTATTAAACTTTTTTTTATGATAGTTTATATGTAATCAGTCAGAAAATTATACTACATAATTAATTTGATAATACCAAATTATCTAAACACATTTTGAGACCAAATATTAAGAAATGAATTGATATTTTTATAAGATCAAATGAGATCTATTTTTGAAAATATCAAATTAATTTGTGAAAATATCAATTCTCGTATGAAATTAATATTTTTATAAATTAATTTTATATTTTTATAAGATCAAATAAAATTCACTTATAAAAATATCAAAATTTTAAAATAATAATAAAGTAAATTTGAGTAGTAATATTTTTGGGACTGACTTTGAGATAAATGATACTCCCGAGTCTAAAATTAGAAAAAGAAAAACAAGCCCAAAACCCGGCTGATGAATTTACACCGATGTAGAGCCTCGGCTACAAGCCTATAATTAAAATTGCTGCAAATTTTCAAGCTAACAAATATTAATAAATTACAGTTTGCTAGCTAGCTTTACACACGTTTTAAATTTCTTCTTCTTCTTCTTCCTCCTCGTTCAAGATTCGATTTTTAGGGTTCAGGCTCTAAAACCCTAGACTGAGATCCTACAAAGAAATTAAGAGAGTATTCATGATTTCAATTTAGAGAGAGAGAGAAAAAGAGAATGTCGTTTCAAGGATTTGGTAAAGACTCCGGCCCAGGTGCTCCCCCAAAATCACAAATCCCATTCGGCGGTTACGTTCCTCGTTCTCCTTCACCATCTCCAACTCAACCTCTCTTTTCTCCTCCCCCCTTCCATCCGTCTTTCAGGTACTCTCTCTCTCTATATATATATGCATATATACACAGAGGCACAGTCATTTGGATAGATTTGATGTTTACTGCATATATCTAGTTGTTTATGGTTGATGCGGCTTCATTTTTTTTGCTGAGAAGTTGTCGGATGAATTTCTGTTAATTTTAGTTAGCGTTAATTGTCAAAGCCCTAAAAGGATGTGTTTTTTCATGCACCCAAATTAATTTTGAAGTTGTTTGAATCAAGTTTGTCATCTAATAAATGCCGGTGCTTATCGTGGAAAGGGGATTAACAAGAAAACATAACAGTTAAAGGTGGAAAGGGGGTTAACAAATAAAAATTAAAGGAATAGTTACCTGTTGGAAGGGAAAAAAGAAGAAGATGGTTGGTTCATTTTTGGTCGTTCAAACGCTATTAACAATTTGTCTTCAATCTTAGGCCCATTGAAGCGTCTCCTAAACGGGGTGATGGAAATGAAACTTTAAATGAAGTTTACAATGGCCAAACCAGTCAAAGGTCGTCTCCAGTTGCACCATTTGTTGCTTTACATAATGCTGGAACTGACATTCCTGTCAATAGTTCCCAAGCTCAAGATCAGAAGCGAAATAGACCACTTCCTTCGCTCTTTCCTGACGAAGGAACTCTCCGAAACTCCAGAACTGTCATTGGAAGGTAAGTTACTCTTTATTATAACTTTTTTTTTATAATTATTTGTTGGTGGACTTGGTACTTTATTACCTGTATGGTAGGCTCTATATCAGAACTTACTAATATTTTTTTTCTCTTTAGTTTGTTTTTTGTATCATTTTCCACCTCTGGTTTTCTTAATGAAATATTAGTACTGCTTAATGCATTTGATGGTTCAAATATAGATCGCCCGTAGTTGTAACAGGTTGTCTGTGGCTTCAATAGGGCTAGCCCTCCGTTAAAAAATGATGGTTCAAATATAGATAGTATAATTTTTGGGTAGATTATGATATTTTAAATTGCATTGACAAAAGTTAAATGCATTCATATCAATTTTTGAATTTGATAATGTTTCAAAAGTCAATATTAATCTTATATTTTGGAACGGATGGAATATTTCTTTTATGAATGGAGTATTCTGTCAAACTGTTCTTGCTAGGGGTGAGCATGGTGCGGTTTGGTGCGGTTTGAAGCCCAAACCGCACATGAAACCGCTTAGGTGCGGTTTGATAAATCCAAAACCGCAACCGCAACCGCTTGTGATTGGTGCGGTTTGATAAATCCAAAACCGCAACCGCAACCGCTTGTGATTGGTGCGGTGCGGTTTCATTTGGTGCGGTTTCGGTTCCAAAACCAACACAAAAACTGATGCTTCGAATTTATACAACAAAAGGAGATTTGATTCAAATAAATGTTTGTCTATATTCCTAATGAATTCAACACAGAAAACAAACTCTAGCAGACTAGTTTGGCAAGATTAGTTTGGAGACTCTGCACTATACCAAAAACTGCAAGCAAGCACACTGGAATAAATCGTAGGACCTGCTAAACCAGACTCTGTAGACATGTACATGCAAGGAATGGAATATCCATGACTTGAATGAGCTATTGTGTAAAACCTGCTTCATTGCCACCTGACAACTCATTAAATAGCCCTTGCCAAATCTTTGTGATCAAGTTGGTATCTGAAATTTCCTGATGAACTCTGCAAATGAAAACAGACGTTTACTTGGAATATATGAATTATGACGTTTAAATGCTATCAACTCTTCAAGTGACTGCTATTTACCCGCTAAGAGATTCTGTTAGTTTGAAACATGACCTTTCAAAATTATTAAGGTGCTAGAGAAGTTAAATAGCAGTTCATTTGCAAATTTGAATATTAGTGTATGAGATCAACAAATTCAGAAATTCTAGAAGTGATATGTAGAACACAATGAGCATATTATACTGCACAGCATAAAAAAAATATAATACTTAGATGCTCGTATCAAGTTTCAGTCAAGAAACTTACTACGACCTCATATCATGTTTCTCAAGTTTCTTCAAACTTTGTCCTCATTCTTCAACAGAAAGCCTTTGACATTCTAGATCATTGATGTCACTGGTAATAACTGTGTTGATGTTATTGACAGATAAATCAATACCATTGGCACAAACCAATAAATCAGTAAATGTGCAAGTCAAAAAAATGACCAACTACTTATCTAAGCTCCTCTCGAAGCAAACTCTCTCTATGAAGTTCCTCTTCCAACTCTTTCTGAAGCAAATCTAATTCTGCATCATCAGCAACTTCAGATTTTGCTGCATCTGTTCTCTGTTTGCACAGATCTATCTTTTTCTGATAATCTGATACCCACAGAAAAGTATATTAATAGAATATACCATATGATAGTCTAGAAAGTGAAAAGTAAGGGACAGACCAAGCATCCATAAAGTATACAAGATCATATTCATTATCCATCTACAAATAAGAAGTTCTCCCACAAATTATAGAAAAATATAATTTTAACAAGATCATTCTTTCAGCTTGTTTGTTATTATCACAAATTCAATTTCAGCACCAACTACAGTAATTAACAGTAATTATAACATTTTGTAAACACAAATTTCAACTATAGCTATTAGCGATAGTAGTACAAGTAGTTGAGTAAGCATGTAAGTTCCTCTACAAACCTTATAATTTGAATTAGCTTCGAAGTTAGACAGTGGAGTTTTGCAGCCAGTGCTATAAGGCATAACCTGCAACAAAACTAACATCCATCATAACATGCTAACGATATATCCATCTTAACTCATCACGTCATATAATTTCAATTCAAATTTATGAACCTCTCACTCTTCAGATTTTTCCACGAATGAAACTGTAGAAGATAAAACTAATTCCACAAACTATACAAAGACCTAATTTATAAAACAGAAGACAAACTATAAAATATAAACATTACAAAATCATTTCCATATAGCAGCATTAGTTTCAAAAACATTTCAATACCTATTTCGAGGAATCAAAAGTGCAGACCTACAGTTAACCAATTCAGATTACAATAATAACTCATCTAATACTTAACAAACTTGGTTCAGAAAAACCACAAAATATGCTTAAACAACAAAGAAATTTAAAACTTCCCAACTAAGAACAATTATTTGGACATGTACAACTTAAAAATAAATAAAAAATCAAAATATATAAAATAAAATAAAAAAGGAAGAAGAAAACAGACCTTGAAACCTCTATAAACAAGTCCCTTCTTATGCAACTGAGAGAAAACCCACCAAACACTTTCCATAAACTTCAAATCCATGGTCTTATAATCATTCTTAAAATCAATCCACCTCCCAGTTCTGGTTATAACTTTCTCCCACTCCCCTACATACCTAGTCACAATACTCCTGCACTCCTCATTGTAATTCCCAATTCCCATTTTCAACATATACAGGAAAATGCACATATATGTTAACTACATATAAAAGTGCATGTACAGGCAAATATAATAAAGCTGAGAAAAAATTGGAGCAAATTATCCTAACATAAAGGTCAAGTCTTTCTTGTGCTAAGCTGCAGGGTACAGTTACTCCAGTGACAAATCCTATTATGAAAAAAACTCTACTATCTAGTGACAAATTTCTCTCCAATTGCACAATTTGTCACTTCTAAAACCCATAAATAGTGAAAATGAAAAATAATCATACCATGACAGTGTGACACTTTGCCAGGTCCCTCTTTCGGTAAATGACTGAACGCAGCCTCCACTGACTTCTTCAGCTCTGCCACTGTAGCTGTCTTCACAACTTTAATTTCTGCAGAACCAAAATTCATCCCAATCCAAAAAATTTAAATGCCAAATTGTCAATAGATAGAAATATAACTGTTTATATACTAAGAAAATATTTATTCATTCAAAAATCTAGATAGAAACAGAGAACTAGGGTTTCAAAAATTATCGAAGGAAGAGTCATCCAATTTTAGAACGGTAAGCTTGAGGGGCTTCAGAGGGATCTTATCATATGAAGAACTCTTGCGAGATAAGCTATCAATGATGAACAAAGTAGAGAATGGAACGGCGCATGTTATCGATCCTTTCCTTCCGCACGAATCCCTACGGGGAAAATCGTTCTTCTGCTCCAAAATTTCCATAGCTACAAAATTTGATTCACCATTTGGCTTCTGTATGTGTGTGTGTGTATATATATATATATATGAATTTGTGTTGAAGAGATGAAGCTTTGAAGAGAGGAGGAAGAGGCGCTATAGTGAAGAGACGAGGAAGCCAGAACTGCGAATGATTTTAGGGTTTGGTAGTGTTTATATATAAAACTCAAAACGACGTAGCTTTATTTCTCAGTAGGCCATCAGGTGCGGTTCGGTTTTACAGGTGCGGTTTGGACCAAAAACTGCACCCAACCCGCAATTTCGATTTTTTAACCACTTTAAAACCGTCGTACACGCCGTAACCGTTGGCTCGGTTTTAATTGGTGCGGTTTATGCGGTTTTCGGCTCGATTTCGGAGGCAAATCGGTTTTCTGCTCACCCCTAGTTCTTGCGAGTCCGTGATCTTTGACGCTTCTTTCCACACTTTCACCTTATTAATTTTTTTCATTTTAGTTTTATATAATTATAGATTTTTCACATGAAAAGTTAGGGTTTGCTCATCTTATAGTATCAATATTCTGGGTGTTCTTACTCCATTTTTCTTAGTTCCATTGAATAGTCATTCCAGATTTTGCTCTTTTAATTGTAGCACTTCAGCTCTTCACAGGACAAAATCACCTTTGGTTTTTGAAAACAATCGTTCTGTGGGGGCACGAAGTTCTTTTAGTGAAGCTCAGAGGTAATTTTCACTCATATGTGTGATTGTGTAGTTGGAGCTTTTCTGTGTGCATGCACATGGATTTTATGCTATTTGTTATCTTACCGTTACGGATATAGTGGTATTTAAAGTTGAGCGATTTCTCTGACCTCTATAAACACGGTCTTGCTCCTATACATTAATTGTGCGTACGTCCAACAAAAAGTCATGCCATAACTAACTGTATCCGCTAAAATAATTATTCCCAAAGTTGTTTTTTTTCCCAATAAAAATTTAGAAGAAAAGTGTGAATGGCAACCTATCTTGGCTGTTGGCATTATTTATAGTTCCTACTTACACCAGACCTCACTGTATATGCTCGATTATTTTGTTGTACAGGCCTCGTTTATCTTCCCCTGTATGGGTTAATCCGAACAAATTGCCCAGCCATTTTGCCAACTCACGGAATCAACCGGATCTGTCATCAGTATCACCTTATCTGGGCACTTACAATAGTGGAAGAAACTCACCAACCAAGCAAGATGGTGCTCAGTTCCCAGAACGAACCAGGTCCCCACCTGTACAATATACAATTGAAGCTTCACCGGAAGATTCTGTTTTCACTCAAGCTGAATCTAAAAGGTATTACGTATTTGCAGATTCTTAACATTACTAATTAGTATTTCTTTGGGATAATATTCTAAAGCCAAGATGGCTATTTAATTTCCATTGCTGGCAAAAGTGTTGAAGCATTGTCATTTAAATTACTCCTTAGAACTGTTTTCGGGAAAAAAATTAACAAAACTAAAACTAACCTGGTGAACCTCCTTGAAACTACTACTGTTTTACTGTTGAATGTTTATGTGATGCATAGTCAAACATCATTTAATATTTAGGAAAGACACCTGTACAAGTACAACCAAAATTTTTTTTTCTTGTGGATCATCAGCGACCCTTGGTTGACGGTAATGTAAAAGATAACCTTTGCCAAGTCAAAATTAAAAATCATAACCCCAAACTTGAAGTTGAGCCTCGAAGGTTGTAAGGCGAGCAGCAGTGACTCTTAAATCGCATGGAAGAATTAGATTGACCTGTTTCCCAAACAAATAACTTTTGTAGCTGGCTTATAAAAGAAAAAAGGTTTTGTAGCTGAGACATATTGGATGAGTAAACTCTAGGTTACAATCATTTATATCTGACCCTTCATATGAATTAATGTCTAATCAATTTTAAGTGTAAAAGAAAGACAAATAGAAGCTGCAAGGAGACTAGAGGACATACTACTTCTTTTGCATTTTATTCCTTTACAGTGCCATTTTCACTGTATAGTGAAAAACTGAACTGCAGTTGGTGTTTGATTCTTTACAGTAATTATTATGGTTTCCTGTTAATGACTGCCCCTCCCCTTTCTATCTCTTTAATTTGCAAGTTTTTGTTTCTTCATGCTGTTAACTTGTCTGGTATATTCGTTAAGTGGGCGATCTTTATCACCTTTCAGATGGGATACAAGGTCAACAGATCGTTTAAATACTCTTGATTCTCAAACTCATGGTTCCTTTGCACCATCTGCACATTCTATTAATGCTGATGCGGCTGCAAATAAGCCAACTAACTTCTCAATTCCAAAAAGGAGTAGGTCACCTTCTTTACCTTCATCTGATAAAAGCTTTCAGGGCAATTCCTATTTTGCACAAGATGATACCGAAAGGTAAAATATTAAGTTCATACATCTATCACCTAATCCTCATATGATTCATAAATTTTCAGTTCATCATATATCTGTATTATTCTCTTGAGATTTGCAGAGAATTGCAAGCCAAAGCAAAGCGTTTGGCCCGCTTCAAGGATGAACTAAGCCAACCTGAGCCAAGCAGTCTTAATATTGGAAACCAGAAGGATTTTTTGAAGGGACATGATCAGTCTATGGTGGAGAAGCGAAAATTATTTGGCAACCCTTTGGATGTGATCGCGGATTATCCCACTGCCAACATTTCATCTGATTATGAAGCCCAGGATTCATCCAGTATTATAATTGGACTGTGTCCAGAGATGTGTCCCGGTATGTCTTCCAACTTTTTGATCACAACTCACACGTCAGGAGTATAAACTCCATTCGTGGTTACTGAGTTATTGATTCAGTCTGATCTATCCCTTAATATATGATTCTCCATGTATACTTCTTTGGAACAACATGCACCCAATTGGTAAGTGAAACTGCTCCTTCAAGATGATCTTGATATGCTATAATCAGTTACACCAGTTGGTTGGAGATTCATGTGACTTTATAATCAATCCATTCTTGTTCCTTGAAAGTTAAAATAGAAAAAGATAAATAAGAAGATAAGAATTATTGACCTTCTTTCCCATTTAACCAACCAAAAAAGCAATATACCACAAAATTTACGTATTAGAAAAAATTTTTATTGACCTGTAGGGAGTGAATTCAACAGAGGGCAAATTTTCTCCATTCCTCTTTCCCAGTGTCGGACTTATTTTCTTCCTTCACGAACCTGCACAAGCATTGTTTGTGCCTTTCGGTAATAGTTTCTTTCCGCTGGTGTTGATAAGATGAGTATGTCATGATTTGCAGCTTCATTCTTCTCCTGATTCACAATTAACGTTCTGGAATTAAATAAAGGATTCCAGAAAAGTGCTCACAGCATTAATCTCTTACCGAAAATTTACTTATTAGAAAAAAAAATTATTAACCTGTAGGGAGTGAATTCAACAGAGGGCAACTTTTCTCCACCCCACTTTCCCAGTGTCGGACTTATTTTCTTCCTTCACGAACTTGCACAAGCATTGTTTGTGCCTTTCGGTAATAGTTTCTTTCCGCTGGTGTTGATAAGATGAGTATGTCATGATTTGCAGTTTCATTCTTCTCCTGATTCACAATTAACGTTCTGGAATTAAATAAAGGATTCCAGAAAAGTACTCACAGCATTAATCTCTTTCCATCAAGCATGAAGGAGATTATGTCTTGGTCTCCTTTTTATACTGGAACTCCTTGTTTGGCTCAATCGAGAAGGACTTCGCGGGAAGGGAGTTTGCTCGGGAGAGTTTTCAGAGTAACAATAAGGAATTGGAATGAAGGGTTGGCAAGAATAAATGCAATAGTGAGGTTGAGCATGCTGTTTCCGTCTTGTCTGTCTATGTCTTGAGTAGTCTACCTGAACTCCTTTTATGACACTGTAAGGCTTTGAGTTTGAACTTCTTTCTATGACCAGATCCGGAGCTGCATGATCCGATGAGCTATCAGCTGAGAAAGTCACCCAGTTCACGGTGATCTGAGGGTTAGGATTTTCTGTTCCTTTTGTTATTGTTCTACAAAATAGAACCTGAACTCGAAGAATCTTGTTACAAATCAGATGTCGTCATTGTAGACTATCCAGAAAGATTTCCTGAACCTGGATAAAATCCAGAGGAGGGCAAGATCCCTTTGGATCAGACCAGGATAAATGGTTTGCGATACTTCTTCAGATATTGAGGGCAATCTTAGTTCACGTATGTGCAATTGAATTTGCACTTAAAAGTTAAAAATCAACTTTCTGGCCAATCATGATTACCATCGTTCATGCTATGTCAGGATGTAGCGGCAACAAACAATGATGAAAGCAGAATACAATATAACCTCGTTACTGAATGTAAGCCTTTAACACAATTATGAATTGAGGGGGAAATCCAGGATTAAATCTATGATATGAAAAGTTTAGAGGTGTTGAGATTCTTTGCAATAAGTTCATTTCTTTATTCGTGTGCTGAAAGTATTTAATTTTTTTAAACAGTTAATTAGTCATCTATTATCCTACCAAATAAGGTTGCAAATCTTGCATGGTCACCAGAATAAATTACTGGGAAAAATTTGTTCTGCAATGCTGCAGCTTCTGCCTTTTGAGTTACAGGATAAGAAAAAGTTAACCTGGTTTTGGCAAATTGGAATTGGAATCATTTTTTCATTAAAGAACATCAATCAAGCTAACAAAGAGGCACAGGTGAAAGACTAAAGAAAAAAAGTGAAAGAAAGCAAGACGAGCTCACTGACTGTCTGATGCATGTGGCATCTTCTGAGTTGATCAAATTACTGAGTTCATTTGACAGCGAAGTCTTTTCTTTTCTGTTTTTATTTTCTTACTTTTGTTTCCCGTAGTAAATAAAAATATAGAAGTAACGGAAGTCTGTACATGATCCTTTATTGCTATATAAAGCTCCATCTGCTTCACTAGCGTTCTGCGCTTCATTATCAGTAGTTGCATACTTGCATCTAATTTTCAATTGTCTGATGAAACAACCTCACATTTTTTTCTTGTTTCTTTTTTCCAGAGTCGGAAAGAGCAGAACGAGAGAGGAAAGGGGATTTAGATCGGTATGAACGCTTGGATGGGGATAGAAATCAGACCAGCAAATCTCTCGCTGTAAAGAAGGTAGTCTTTGTACTCTTGTCAAGTAGGCCTTACTCCTCCATCTTCTAAATGACCCTTTGTTTATAGATAAAACATATAAGGAAAAATAATGGATGTCCTTGTTTAAATTTTTCAGTACACTAGGACAGCTGAGAGGGAAGCAAACCTTATCCGACCCATGCCAGTCCTGCAGAAGACAATGTATTATCTTCTAGAATTGCTAGATCAGCCTTATGATGCCGGGTTTCTTGGTTTGTATAACTTCTTGTGGGATAGGATGAGGGCAATCCGGATGGATCTGAGGATGCAGCACATATTTAACCTAGAAGCAATTACTATGCTAGAGCAGATGGTTGGTCCTTTTCTCTGCTTGCTTTTCGTTACCTATATAAATAATTTACAAGCTATCAAATTTGTTACTGTTTTATTAATTTTTGTACTTATTATAAAGTGTGGCATAGATCGGATCATGTTTTGAGCATCACACTCTTAGTGGTGCACTTTAGGTGAAGACTATAGCATCCACTTGCCAACTAACTGGCATCTTTCTTGGTAATGATACCCTAACGATACAGCTCAGATAAGAAAGTGTTTACATATGTTGAAATATAAGACTCATCTGAATTGTCTTCTTTCCAGTTGCATGGAAATGCTTCTAGAGGACTACTGCCTCTAAAATTTGAACTTCTGCAGTGTTTCCGTAAAATTGGATCCAGCCTTGAAACTCCCTTGTGTACAGTAATTGATGATAAGGAGAGTGTAGTTTTTTTTTCTCCTCTTACATGTTCTAGGGATATGTTTAGTGCACCATTTCTTGAATTAGGTTTTCACTTACAAATTGTGTATCCCCCCCCCCTTTTAGTGCAATTTTGTTTATTTTGTAGCCGTGTTGTCTAAATGTACAATTTTTAAAATATTTTTTTGGTTTTGTTTTATTTCTTCTCATTTTATCAACTTAAGGGCTTCATATTTCTCCACTTTATCTGTCGTGGGGGAGTTAGCATTCTTTTCTTTTGTATTATCTTGCTATTCTAATAAAATTTCTTATTTTTTATCTAATAAAAATGTCGTCTGGTCTGTCATTACTAAATTGTGGTTCTGATTAATATGGTGTCAGATAAGACTTCATATAATAGCAATGCACGAGTTATGCGAATACACAAAAGGAGAAGGCTTTTCAGAAGGATTTGATGCACACCTCAATATTGAACAGATGAACAAAACTTCCGTTGAATTGTTCCAGTTGTATGATGATCACAGGAAGAATGGAATAGATGTGCCAACAGAAAAGGAGTTTAGGGGT
This sequence comes from Hedera helix, assembly GCA_947179155.2. Taxonomy (NCBI): domain Eukaryota; kingdom Viridiplantae; phylum Streptophyta; class Magnoliopsida; order Apiales; family Araliaceae; genus Hedera; species Hedera helix. The sequence continues at coordinate 34,030,285 of OX359281.1, forward strand.
TATTATGCACTGCTTAAACTGGACAAGCATCCAGGGTACAAAGTAAGTCATCTGCAGTGGCAACATGCTTTATAAGTTTTATATCCAATGTTGTTGTGAAAATAAGAACAACATGCTAGGTTGAACCTGCAGAGCTGTCACTTGATCTTGCCAAGATGACTCCAGAAGTACGCCAAGCCCCAGAAGTGTTATTTGCCCGTGATGTTGCAAGGTTGTCTCATCTCTTTATACGCATGCAGACATAGTTGAATTGGAGTTCTTCTAACAATATCTATTAATCTAGTTTTCCAGGTCATGCAGAATTGGTAATTTCATAGCCTTCTTTCGGCTCGTGAGGAAGGCGAGCTATCTTCAAGCATGCCTAATGCATGCCCACTTTGCGAAGGTATGTATGGTCACTACTTGTGGTTTAGTGCTTGTAACAAACCCCTTGCGCTTATCACTGTCAGTAGTTTCCTAGTTAAGTCTCTACACGATTATTTGGCTGAGAGTTCGGCAACCACTAGTCTCAATTTTCTATTGAAAAGTCCAACATGATTTAATTGTGTGATATGGGTGTGGGCAGGGATCTATGTGCTCTGATGTACCACATGGATGGGACGGTTCCTTTTTAAAAATAAAAACTTTAATAAAAATTTACAATATGTCAATCAATTTTGATTTCCATTTCGCAAATCAAAACTTCTATGATGTGAAACCGGTAATGCTATGGTGCCACCAAAGCAAGTCTAGATAATAACATAGTCTCCTTTTTATTTTCCCTTTGGAGTTTGATGTAGTCCTTGGTGAACGAAATCAATTAGACTATTGTAAATCTTGTTCTCTCTTTGAAAAAGGAAAATGGGGTAGTTAATTTGCATACTCGATAAAAGGCATTGTATTGTTATTTTCAAGTTAATATATAATTGTTATGCTCACTAATTTTTCTCTTTGCCATGCTATTGCATAAAAGCTAGAAATAAATGTGCTTCCATTTATGCTTGTTTATACACATGAGCGCACACATATTAATCTCGACTCATATATTATGTTCTTTCACCAGTTACGTAGTCAGGCACTTGGTTCTTTACACTGTGGTCTACAGAATAATCAAGGCATACCTGTGGCCCATGTCGCTAAATGGCTTGGGATGGAGGTAACTTGTCTTTTGCTTCATGAAGGTTTTCTTTTCCGTATATGAAGAGATTGATATCTATATATTTAACAATGTTTTATTTACTGGAATCAGGAGGAAGACATAGAAAACCTTCTAGAGTACCATGGATTCTCAATAAAGGATTTTGGAGAGCCATATATGGTGAAGGAAGGTCCATTTCTAAATGGCGATAAAATCTCGACTTTAAAGTGCTCAAAACTTGTTCATCTGAAAAAATCAAGAAGGGTGTTTGAGGATGTTTTATCTCCTTGTCCTATGGAATCACTCTCTTCTAAAGACGTAAAAGAGCTCCACTCGGATAAGGTTTATGAGCAAGAACTTACACCTGTTCAGCTTAATGTAACAGAAAGTTCACAGGTCAGTGAGGAAGAAATGATTGATTTTGAGCTTGTCTCGGCCCCAAAAGAGGACATGCAAGTGAAGCCATTACTCAAACCATTAGGAATTAATCAACAGAATGGAGATGACTATCAAGTGGCTGCTGCGAGTCCTTCACCAGGGGATTTCTCGTTACAATATCCAGAACATAGAGGCATAGGTGCTGAGACAGCAAAAAACGAAATTCATGTAGGAAACTCTCTGGAGAAAAACAAACATTCTATCATAAAAACAACACCAAAGGAAATTATGCCAGGAAGAGTTGAGCTGGAAAGATCACCAGTTCTCCAAACGGACGCAACTGAAGAAAATTTAGTCCACTCGTCTGAGTTTGTTAAGGACTTGGCTGATGAGGAATGTACGAGTATTCATGAGAAATTGGAAAATCATGAAGTTAGTACAACTTATCTGGATGAAGAACTTGCTCAGGCAAAACTCAAACTAATCTTAAGGTAGAGACTTGAGAGCTTGTTCAATCAATTTTGGCCTTTTTAATGGTGCAGGGTTTCTCGTATTTGTGTTCTTACTTTTCTCTTGTTTAGGATTTGGAGAAGGCATTCTTCGAGAAAAAGGGAGTTGCGTAAGCTAAAACAGTTGGCAGCAGATGCTGCGTTAAGTTCACTATCACTGGGCCCTCCAATCCGACAATACCAAGAGGTAGAGTTTCATATAATCATTAAAAAAAATTCTACATCCTGTTATCTACTCTCCATTTGGGTTTCATTTCATTGTTGCCTTATTCTGTAAGTAATGAGACAAAATTGGATTTTTATTAAATTAAGTTCCTTTTTTGAAAGAGAAGAAAAAGGTACATAAGCACACAGAGATTGAGAAGTTTGCATCTTAAACATGGAATGAGCTATACAGTGGAGAGCGAAGGTCACTTGGAGATGGTTCTGTTTGGAACACTTCTCTCTCGAGAAATTTATAAATGCAGTTTTTACATTTTATCCTTGTACTTTCTTTCTAATAAAATCTTCTTTTATCTTAAAAGCTCATCTTTGCAGTTTTTAGTGAGCAATGCTGATTGTCGTTATGGACAGTAATGGTTTGCAATTGTAAAATGTGGCTTCTTGCTTTAACATTTTCTTTCACAGGTGCCACTTAACTACTAAATAGTACTAATAGAGTTGCTTTGTTAATCTTAAAATTTGTAAACTATTTTCACTCTACTAGAGAATAGCGTAAGACGGACAAACACATTATGACAGACATACCAAGTGAATGCAACAAATGTATGTGCATGTGCATCTAGATAGCTCTTAACTACATTGTTCAAAAATTTATTTCTCAAATTTTGGTTTTTCTATTGCTAAAGTTTTTTATTTGTTTTTCTTTTTTCTAAAGCAACCAAGCACTTCTGGCAAGTTCAACATGCATCGTATCATGAGGGAGAGACATGCTAAACATGAGCAATCATGGTCCAAGCTAAATGTTTCAGATGTGATAGTGGGTAAGCTTAGTGAAAGGAACGCAGGTGCTAAATGCCTTTGCTGGAAACTTGTCTTATGTTCGCAAATGGACGGCCCAGATGCAGACAAACTGGAGCAGAGGAGCCAAGTCTCTGGTTTGGCCGCAGGATCATGGTTGTACTCTAAGATTATACCTGCCGGAAAAGTTAATGATCTGATTATTTCATCAACTGGTCTCTCGATATGGAAGAAATGGGCTCAGTCCCCCCTTTCGTATGGTGAGCTTATTTGCTGTTTGTCAGTCATCAAGGATGCTAAATATGGAAATCTGGAAGAAACCGTAGCTGGTGCAAGTGCAGTTCTGTTCCTTGTATATGAATGCATCCCATTGGAGCTTCAAAAGCTGCGCCTTCACAATCTTCTGATGTCTCTACCCTCTGGTTCTTACCTTCCTCTCTTGATCTTAAGTGGGTGTAAGAACTATACGGATCCTTCTGCCATAGCTGATGCATTGGAGCTCAATGAAATAGACAAATCACGAATTAGTTCCTTTTTGGTTGTTTTTCTCCTTCAAAACCAGCAAACAGAACGACTTGATGGCTTTTTCAGTGATGAGTTATTAAGAGAAGGACTGCAATGGCTGGCAAGCAAGTCACCCTCACAACCTGTCCTTCAATGGGTGAAGATCCGTGAACTGGTCTTCACCCACTTGAATCCTTCTTTGGAGGTGCTAGATGAGCTTGATGCTTGGAATGTAAGTCCAATGCATTGCATCGCAGCTTTCAATGAAGCTTTGAATCAGTCAATTGCGGAAGTTGCTGCTGCAGCTAATTCAAATCCTTCCTGTTGGCCTTGCCCTGAGATAGCTTTACTGGGGGATTTTACTGATGAGCGTAGAGCTGTTGAGTGGTATTTGCCAAGGGTAGGGTGGAGCTCAGCTGCATTAATAAAACCACTTACACTTGCATTAAGTGACTGTAAACTTCCTACCTTTTCTGATGACATATCTTGGTTATTCAGAGGTTCTGAAATGGGCGATGATATTGAGAGCCTGAGATCACGACTTGAAGATTGTCTAGTTAGATACTTGACTCAGACAAGTCAGATGATGGGACTGTCATTAGCAAAACAAGAAGCACGTGTCTTGCTACAAAAGTGTGCCCGGCTTGAGCTCCATGAGTCGACTTATTATATTGTTCCAAAGTGGGTCATGATATTTCGACGAGTTTTCAATTGGCAGTTGATGAATTTATCTGATGGGGAGTTATCTACGGCATATGTTTTGGAGCAGCATAATACAGCTATTACAACTTCTAGAGGTCTGGATAAAATACAGAATGAAGGTGGTGATATCTCACCTCATTTCTTAATTCAGCCATCTCTAGATGAAATGGTTCAAGTTGGCTGCAGTTTGCTGCATTCTTCTGAAACTGAAGCTTTTCAACCTGTGACCACGGTGGTTTTGAACCACAATAAAGTTCTAAATTCTACTGATGAAAGTGAAGTTACGGAGAATGAAATGAGTTATTTGCAGAATGGTAATTTGGGTGACATTAGTAACACGGATAGATTTAACGATACTACCACTGAATCAGTTGTTGTCAAGGAGGCGACAAAGGAAGCTGACAGATTAAGCAAATTGCTGGAGCAGTGTAACATGGTGCAGAACATGATTGATAAAAAGTTGTCGATATATTTTTAACATGCCAATTTTTGTATTTGATTTGTTGTACAATGTGTCAATTTCAAAAGGTTGAGGTTTGTAATCTTTAGATAATGCATAAATATATCTGAGATGCAGCTTTACAAAACGAGGAAGGTTTAAGCCTCCGCTGTTGGTCTCTTTTTGCCCAGTTTTACCTCCACGATTTATTTCTCTTAGCTATTATTCCACAAAAAAAATTCAAAGATGTTGGTAGGTGATTAAATTAACATGATTTTTGCTTGGATTTCTGTTCAACCTCTGTTTTAAGCTTACAGCGTGCAGTGTATGACTGAACACGAAGTAAAGAAACTGCTGGCAAGCACATTAACAGGAAATAAAAAAATAAAATAAAATTTTGAAGTAATCTTTATACCATACAATCCATGCTATGCTTATCAAAGGAGATAGTAACGTAAAATGGATGGTCTGGTAGATTATTGAACAAGGATACTTTTGTATGGTGAGACTTTGGATGAAAAGGCCAAAATAAAACAATACCAAAGTGGGACCACTAAAATGTAGGTTTCTCAGCGCATCATTGCCACAGAAACTAAAATCAATATTACCATTTAGGAGATACTAATACAGTATTAAGACTTTGGATTCATGTTACAAATGATTAGCTGAATGGAGAAGGTAATGTATCATAGAGTACTTAAGCCTTTAATGTGTACAATGATGATTGTTATATCGTCCGTCCGGTTCTCGTGTTGTAACCACAGTTTGAACGATTCCCCAGCAATGGTATAACATGCATCCTGAGGATCTGTGTCCACCTACACAAGTGAAGAAAAAGCAGGGAAGCAAAAATATCAGCAAGGGTACAAAATTCACCATTAGAATACGTGGTCATCACAGATTAATTAAAATTTCAAGATTGAAGAACAAGGCATTTAAACATCAGTCATAAATCAGCCAATTTGTATTCGAGGCCAACCAAGTTCATACAAAATTCATTCTGTAAATACATGGAGGAGAACCCACAAATACATTGCTCCGGATTCATTGGGGTCTCACTTTGAATAGGCTGAGAATAGTCATAAACAACTTCTACAAAGAATTGAAAAAATAAGTTAAAGATGTTAAAAGGGTTTACACCTTAAGCCTGATAACTACCTATCTCCTCATTATCCTTCTTAACCATTCACAACATAGAAAACCTACCAATAAGCTTAAACAACTCAAATGTGTTCAAAGTAAGTTATACTGCTTGAATAAAAAGAATCTCAATACTTTGTCAACAAGCAAGGGATCACCATATTATTCTATTGATTTTATATTTTCAAACTGCTCTGGCAAAGAAGATCCGCATGGGTTGATCTTATCTAGGCAAGAAATAAACCATGCAAAAGAAAAAAAGAAAAAGGCAAAACAACATTAAAGAAGGAAAAAAGGAATTCCTTTGATCCAACGCACTGAAATCAGGATCTGCCGCATTTAACAGAAAAATGCTCTACACAAGCATTTCGTTTTTGCACTATTCACATTTTATGGCCTTTTGAATACTGTTGCATTTTTATTTTTTTAGAAATCGCAGTGTGCCATATTTTCTAATTAGGATTGTAGTATATAGTACAACAGGGGTCTATTATCAAACAAATCTGTAGTTATTTCTATGTTACGTAGTCTGGTTCATGTAGTATATAACATGCAAGTTCACATGATTTGAAGTGTCCATGTAACATATGATGGATGTAGTGGTGTGGTGTATAGGCAAGCTAAGAAACTAATTTGCCTGGAGCTTGAGAACATGCAAACAACCAGGATGAGAAACCACCTTCACAGGCATCTCCACAGATGTACTACATCCTATATAATAACAATTAAAAGTCATTAGCTGAAAGAGAAAACAAAAGATAAAATCCATGATACTATTAGAACCATTAATGTTGAATTCAACTTATCTTATTTAAGATATTCACTACTTTTTTTGTGGATAATAATACTCTTCACTACTTACTAGGTTACTATTCAAAAAGTCAGATAATAGCCAAAGTGACATCGACAAAAGTTTATTATTTAAAACCTACTGCAAATTCTCCAAAAACAACAGTCCTGACAAGTTTTTTGATTCTAAACAACATACAAAAAGTACCACTAGTGAGATTGACATTACTGCGTGCCATGTGGATATACTAAATTAGAAAGACAACCAAGCAAAATGAACTAGCTTGATAAGATTGATCATTTAACAAGAAAAAAAGATATTAAGTGAAGTGATGTGTCAAGTTATAGTGGCAAACAGGAGAAGTATAAAGGATAGCAAGTTATAGTGGCAAACAGAAGAACCAAAAAGGAGGCAAGTCTGTGGGAGAAACTAGAATGCTGAAATAGTTGTTACATACCATATTGACAACGGTTTGGCTAGAGAGAAATTCAAAAACCCCATCACTTGCCACAACAAAGAATTGATGATCAGGTGTTAGCTGAACAATTGAAACCTCCGGAACAGCAAAAACACCAATCTTCTCAGCCAAACTATCCCCTACACTCCGTGTAAATGCAGTTCCAGGGTACAACGCATTTTGAACCCACAACCTCGGTGGATCACCGCCTTCAGTCTCTTCATCTCCCCATGACTGAATACCTGGATCCTTAAGCCCTTCCAATTGATCAACACTTAAAACCCTGGCCCCCTCAAGCTTCACTCTTTCACATTCATCTTTCCGAAATGGTGTCTGGTCAGACGACAGATCTTCGGCTAGAATTTGATTCCCTTTCTTTTCAGCAATCACGGCTCTTGAATCGCCCACATTGGCCACATAAAGCATATCACCGACAACAAGAACAGTAATTGCAGTCGTACCACTCATGGAATCATCTATTTCACTATTGTGAAGTTCTTTATTTGTTGCCAGAAAAGCAGAATTATAAGCTTTAATAGGATCTTCCAACAATCCAGGGTCCTTTGACAGATTTTCAACTAACCTATTCTTCACGAAATTTGAACATTGCCCTCCAAATAGACCATGCCCATCAAATACACCAAAGAAATGGACACTAGGGTTACCCTGAATGCTTGTTTTGATACAGAAACAATCTTGGTTTTCCTTATCTAGCATTTCAGGGTAGTATCCGCGTTGCGTGAGGACCGTGTAGTCTAACTGAAAGTTGTGTGAAGGAACAGGAACAGGTTCTATGGACCTATCTACAGTTATATGTTTCCCTTGGCCCGGATATGGAGACTCCCTATTATCAACATCCGAAAACTGTTGGCCGTCAGATGTAGATGGTGGACCATCTGAAGATGAAGGGTATCTGCTACAACACTTCCCATGAACACAACCCATGTTTCAATATAATTTCAAGAGTCCAACAAACAAAATCAATATACACAGCAAATGTTTGAAAGAAGTCCTAAATGAAACAAGCAAGGATATGAACCAAACTTACACAGCAGGCGCAATTCTTGGTGAATAAGGCGAAATGGGTCCTCCAAGATTTCAACATCGTGGCTGTAACCAAATGGGTTTTTGCAAATTACTCGCGAGGGGTTGAGGAAAAGTCAATTAAACCCTAGAATCAAAACAACCCATAAAACAAGCTTCTCCCCAAGAACATAGCTTTCCAGGAAAATTCCAAAGATAGGAATAACCCCCAATCAACAAGAAAATGATCAAGGAGAAAGACAATTTCAAATTGACACGAAAGAAAAAGGAAACTCTTAGAAAAGGTTAAGAAAGAAACCCAAAAATCAACCCTAATCAGCAAAAGGTACAAAGTTTATGCCTTTGATCACTGGCTGCCTTTGACAATTCTCATACAAGATAAAATCAGTTTTGTGCTGGATTTGTGGGGTCAATAAAGATTGTACTCTTTTCAGTAGAAAAGATCAAGGTTTCTGAAAAGAGCAATAAAACCCAAGAAAATTTTCCCTAGGCCCTATACCGCAAGAACAGAAAAAGGGGTAAATTGAAACCCTACAAAAGCTACAATCTAATAAATCCTAAAAAGAGTTTGTGGGTGCGTGTAGGTGAAAAGATAGAGAGAGATTGGGTATTGATTTCTTTTATTTATAGGTTTCGTCTATATTGAATGGAACTATATGTGTAGGTTTCGTCTATATTGAATGGAACTATATATACAAAGCTCATGTTTCTGAAGAAAAGCACATGACATGCAACAGGAAATGAAAAAACGAGAGGAGGTTAAAAAGATGGAGACAATAAAAATTGGACAAAGATTTTGTCTTTGCGATAACCCAGGATGGGAAAGTGCAAGAATTTTTTATGACTTTCAGTTATATTATGACGTCAAAGAAAATCATTGTCATTTATTTTATTACTAGCTGACTCCCGTGCTTATGGCACTGCAAATTTCATCGTTAATCGCTCAAGTGAAGTCAAGGTCGTCAAGTTCTCTACCGAGACGGCCGTCAACTGTATCTGGCCGCTAGGCTCGGGCCACAGAAGATGAGTGGGGAGCCTGCAGATTGGAAAATAGTGATTTACTCTCCCACAAGACAAAGTCCTAGTAAGAAAAGAGTTGAAAAATGAAGAGAATTTTGTTGCTCAAGAGATATAAAGCGAATGAATGGTGAGATTTATCCTATTTTTTGAACGGTCCGAATCAAATTTTAAGAGATGAGTAGAATTTTTGTTCTCAAAATTATTTATGTTTTGTTATATAAGATATATAGGAACTATGATAGTATCCGGATAATGATGATGATTATCAGCTAATGTTTTTAAGCCAATTATATATACTTTTAACAATGTTAAAGCAAATATTAAGACTGATTATGTTTTAGAAATTAGAATTACTCTCTCCAATACACAAAATGAGCTTATCTATCAAAAAAACAAAGAAGATTTTTTTATTAGTAATATAGAATTACATAATAAAAATATGTTTATCGTTGCAATTTATAACCATTTCATCAAAATTATATTACCATTTCATCAAAATTATATAACTATATCCTTAAAATTTATTACTTTTATAAATAAGACTAAAAAGATGAATGTGTGTGTTTATTAAATAATTATTTAGCGATTTTGAGATACCGTCATGTGATATTTTAGATTAATCATATTTTTTTAATTCAGTGGGTTCAGAACTGTAAGCAGTATGACACCATTAAAATAAAGAGATGCGATTGACATGTGATACCAAATGACAATACTCTAAGACCATTGAATAATTTTTCATGTTCATTGGATAACATTTTTTTTTTCACAACGTGTTCATCGGTTAACTTAAAAGTACCACGGCTCTTCATCAAGTTTATAAAAATAAAACATATTTTTGTTGTAAAATATAATAAGGTTTTACAAGAAAAATATTCTCCCTCTATTTCACTCACAGTCGTTTGACTTAGTGTACATGAATTAATAAAATTATTTAATTCTATCATTTGATAATTACTTCTAACATATGTGTAATTTCTTTTTTAAATCATTAGCAATCCTTATTAAAAGTTGAAAATTATTGATACAAGAAAGAGAATATCTTAAAAAAGAAATAAAAGAATGCCAAAATATTATAAATAAATAAATAATTTATTCTCTTAGCAAATTTCAAAAAATAATTAAATTGACAAAATTTTATTTCTTTTTTGAAAAAAGTAATGGAATGGAGGAAGTATTTGTTACTCACTTACTCTTTGGATGAGGCTGACTAAAAAAATAACAAAATTACACGGACAAGAAGATTAGAAGCACAGAAGAACGGGATGGAATTAGACGACGCCGTATTCATTTAGCAAAAGGCCGAATATGTAGTTTGGATTCGGAGGGGTATGAATTTTCAGAAATAGAAAGTTCCATCGGTTGTTTTGTTGAGTAGCAAAATGAGCAGGAATTGCAGCATTAGAGCTCTGTGGATCCTCAACACTCAAGATACTGTTGTCTTCTCTAGGTTCACCTTCTCTCTCTCTCTCTCTCTCTATGTATGTATGTATCAAAACCTGAAAGATGTATAGTTTTCTTAATTTCTAGGGTTTTTGAATTCACAATAGATCCATCTCCATTCATATTCATCATCCTCATTTAGATCTCAGCTAACACTTTCATATTCATCAATGACATTTTTGAAATTTTATTCCTAATTTACTAATAAGCAGGAGGTTTCCGGTGGTAGAAAGGCGGTGGCGTGCGGCTTGTAAGAGAGAGAACGAGAGCCTTTTGACCGATTACAGTGTAGCTCCATTTCTTCCTTCCGATTCTGAGCTGGCTACTGCTTTTACCGACCGCAAGAAAAGGTCAAATTTAGCTTAATTCTCTCTCCTTCATATTGTGATGTTATTATGCAATTCAGCTTTAAAGACGATGTGTTAAATATATGTGGATTTCTACTCAAAAGTGCTTTAATTTATGTGCTTAGCGGGTTTGCCAAATTTATAGTTGAAGTGGATGTGGAACTTTTCTCATTGTGTTGTGAGAAACTAATAGAATGTCGATGTTGGAGTAATTCAGTGGCACCATTATTCACAATTCATCTAAATAATGCTTTGTTGAATGTTGACTCTAATTTGGTCAGCCAGAAAGGTGAATGAAAATGTGCAGTTTTAATACTTCACTGAGAAAAAGATACATTGCGATACTTTTGTAATCTACTTCTACTAAGCGGTTATTTAAACATAATTAGTTTCAAGGTTTGAACCATATATTTAAAAACGTCCAATGCTCGGAAGGCTTGACCTAACACGATGATTTGTACCAACATTTCAATATTACAGCAGCATCGACAATGTGCACAAGCTCCCCAAGCTAGAACTTGAATATATAACATTTTTAAGGCAAAAAGAAAAGGAGAAAATAGGAGATACGTCAGGGTCACTCACATTCTTTAACACCACAAGGAATTTCAAACACTGAAATAGGTTTATTCCTTTTAATATTTCTGTAGTGATAAGGTTTTTGGTACCCACAATTAGTCAATTACTTTTAAAAAGGAAAAAAGAAAAAAAGATTGAAAAATTCTACAACAAGTTTTTTGTTACACCACTGAAACTGGAGATGGGGTACTATGAACCTATGCATTCCCACTAAATTAGCAGATCCCAACTTGGGATTTCTTGCCAGTTCATTTTTCCACTAACCTTAACATCTCCAGCAACATGAAAAAGTTTGAGTACGTTTATTTCTGCACTGGTTTGCAAAAGACTTACAACTGTGCTCCTCTTGGATGTTTTGTGTACCAGCAGAGTCCTCCGCCCTTTGAAAACCTAGGAATGACTTTGTTAATATTAGCTGAACCCAGCTAGAGATTCGTGCATGTCTTAACTTCATAGTGTGTTTGTTGTATAGCTCGTGTAAAATTACTTCAAAGGATCATGGATGTAAACTTCATCTAAAAACACAAGATGCCTTCAAATTATACCTTATACCAGCAGTTGGCCAGTGTCACATAATTTCTCATTGATGAAAATCCAACATGCCCAAAACTAAAGAATGGAGAGATCAGTCCATTCCAAGAAATTCCTAGTCCATTTATTTAAATTGTGATGTTTGTATGGTGTCATGGTTCATTTTCCTGTATATAGCTGATGAAATATCACAAAATTTTCTTTAACATGACCATTCTTACCTTTTTTAGCTGTGTTATGCAGGGAGGGATCTCCTCGTGGGTTTGGCATACGTGTAAGTCAATCAGTTGAAGGATCAGATTCGTGGGTGGATGATCCAATTACACGACATATCATAAGCCTCAATGTTAGCACAGAACCAGAAGGAGAGAATCGTCTGTTATGGCCATTGATTTTGCACATAAAAAGCCATTATTGCATCCTTGTATTGCCTTTAGTTGAACCCCATCATTTGAGAGCATATGCAAGGATGTATAAAAGGTCTGACTGTGGAAATGCTGTTGGTGTGGATGGAAGTCTATCTTCTCTCTTGTTTGAGCTTCCATCAATGACAGGGTATGGTAAGTTAAGAGCAATATTTGTCATGAAAATATCATAATAAAACAAATATCATGCTCATCTATCAATGAAACTCAACTTTGAATTAAGATTTTCTCAATGATTGATTTATGATGCATGGTGCTTCTTTTCATTGTGTTACTGAACCATTTTTTTGGGTTAAAATGATGTGCCTTTATTCATCGTAAAGTGAGTGAACTGCTTATGATTTTTTTACGTCAAATATCATGTATTTTATGTTATGTTGATAGACCTTAAATATTTTATGGGAATTTTCTGGTACCCACTAGCTTTCTGTTTTACTTTTACTTTTTTTGGGGGGCACTAATACCATATTTTGCTTTTACTTCGTTTCTTTTAAGTGTTTTTGGTGTTACTTTTACACCGAGAATGCTGTGGCCTTGGCATAATGTATGTCAAATGTAAGATTTTGACCCCCACCCCACCCCCGTAAATTTAAGCTTGTATTGAGTTCAGTTTGTTATTCTCCAAACTTCACTAGAGTTTCAATTAAGTTTTTTCGTTTATCTTTTTAGAGTTTTAGGTGTGAAAAGCAAGCATTGTGTGTTACTTTATGTTCCTGAGTACTTGTCAATAAATAAAATACTAGGAGGTTTAGGTGTGAGCACTGAGAAGTTCTTTTGTGTGCGTCTACTTTGTCTTATGGATGATTTGTTTTTCTGTTTTCTGGTTAAGTGCTTATTCAGCGTGGCATAGACATTGAGTACGTCTCATTTTCCATGTTCAGTGCATTCATGGTGGCACATGCTATAGGTGACATAACCTCAGGCAATGTTCTAGAGCCTGAAGTAGTTGTAAATGTGACTCCCTCAGTAGGAGGATTGTTGGATTCCCTTACTGGCAGTATAGGTATTTCTGGTATTTCAGCAAGAGCAAAACCTGTAGCGGCACCAGTTGCAGCATCCACCACTTCCAGCACTTCTGTAAGTGGAGCAGTTGCGTCAGATGGTCCAAAGATTGGTTCGCTGTTCTTGGATAAAGATGCACTTCGAACTTTTCTTACTATCGCAATGCCCTTTGGTTGGTAATTTTTATTGTGGTATTTCTCATCCATTTTAGTTTGTTTATGCATTTGGTTTGTGGATTAATGCGGGTCTAGATTAGTCCTTACCTGCTTCATTGTCTCTATATTATAGGTACACCCTTAGACCTCAACTACTCCAACATTTCTGCTATTAAGAACAATGGATTCTCGTCATCAGATTTGCCTCCTGCAGACCGTAAGCAACCGGCCTGGAAACCATTTCTATACAAAGGAAAGCAGAGGATACTTTTCACAATACAAGAGACGGTTAATGCTGCAATGTATGATCGGGATGAGATTCCAGATAGTATATCTATTTCAGGTCAAGTGAACTGTCGAGCAGAATTAGAAGGTCTGCCTGATGTTTTGTTTCCCTTGACGGGATTGGACACTTCTCGAGTTGAGGTATTATCATTCCATCCTTGTGCACAAGTTGCAGAACAAGGTGGGGATAAGCAGCAGGCTGTGATGTTTTCACCCCCATTAGGTAATTTTACACTAATGCGTTATCAGGCATTTTGTGGCCTTGGACCTCCAATAAAGGGATTTTACCAGCTGTCTATGGTATCAGAAAATGAAGGTGCTTTCTTATTTAAATTACACCTGATGGAAGGTTACAAAGCTCCTCTTACAATGGAGGTCTGCACAGTGACCATGCCTTTTCCGAGGAGGAAGGTGGTGCATTTTGACGGGACACCTTCCATTGGAACAGTTATGAATACTGAGCGCTCTGTTGAATGGAAAATTATAGCAAGTGGTCGAGGTGTTTCGGGGAAGAGTATTGAAGCAACTTTCCCTGGAACTGTAAGGTTTGCTCCTTGGCAAATTCAAAGACTGGCTTCCTCAGGGTCAGGCGTTGTAAGTGTAGCTGATGAAGATAGTGATGTTGAGATGGAGTCAACAAATAACATGGTAAATGTGGAGGATTTCGTGATGGAAAAAATGAATAAGGATCTCCAAAGCGTTGATTTAGAGGAGCCATTTTGCTGGCAGGCGTACAATTATGCTAAAGTATGTACTTTTTCTATTATCACGCTTCTCTTTGAGTCACATATTGTTGATACCAGTCCTATATCAATAAGGTGTGAACTTGAAGGCTTGATATGCAAGGTTGGGCCCAAGAGCTTAAGCTTTTGGGTAAAGTTGAATTCAATTGGTGTATTAAGGCCTTTTTTATTGGATTCCAGTTCTCCCCAACACATAGTTTAATTTATTTTGATACATCGAAGTAATTTACTTATATCAAAGAAAGAAAAATCACTTGGAACTATTTGTTACAGGTGTTGTTCAAGATGGTGGGAGCATCCTTATCAGGAATGTCTATTGATCCAAAATCTGTAAGTTCACAAACCCCTTATTCCTGCTGAAGTTCAACCAGTCTCATACTATGTAACAAGGTCAAATTTAGGTGTTTGAATTTCTGACTATCCTTCTCTCTGCTACACAACATGTATGCAACTGCAATAGAAGCTTGAACGCCCTATTCTCACAGCTTATAATTTTTCGGGGCTCAGATTAAACTCAAAAATCAAAATCTGTAGTTGTTCAAAAAATGTTTTTTTCGGTGTGCAAAATTTGAAGGAGAAACTCCTTGATATTTAAGAAAGGTTTGTTAGGGGAGAGCTGGGAGCCCCATGCAGCCTGCGTTCAGAAGACCTAACACATATATCTGGAACCCAACTTGGCCCAAAGGCTTAAGCCTCTTGGGCCCATTCATATATATTAGTCCATCTTTCTTTTAGTTCTTTTTGATGTCAGACTCTTTCCCCCCACACATGCACTATGACAGGGTGGTCATCTTAAGTTTATTTACTTATGTTATTTGCATTGTCCAGTCCTTTTGTTTTATTGATGAAGCCTCCACTACTGCTGGGTACAATATAGATAAGCATAAAAATTACCTTATCCTTGGTATTGAAAATGCTTACATCCTTGCTACTTGCTATACTTTTTGCTAATTGGCCCGTGTTTTGTTTCCTGATTCAGTCTTATAAATCTCATTACCTGGGTTTTATAATCTTGTCCAAATCATGTAAATATGTTAAAGCTCCCAGAAGTTACTCTATCTTTCTGGTTTATATCAAACTTCTTAACTTATTATAGTTTCGAACTTCCTTACAAGTATTGTTGTATGCAGATAAACATCTTTCCACCTGTCAAAGCACCTGTGGAGTTTTCAACTCAGGTAATCTGTCTTCAGCTTAAAAGTTGTTACCGGTGCTTTTTTATGTTTCAAGCCTTTATTAAACCAGTAAACAGAAAAGCTATTGGAAATGCCTCTTTATATTCATACCATTCTCCATATCCTTCGTAGTTAACTTGGCTTTTCTTCCTCTTTTCTCCAGTAAGTAACTTGATACATGCAACTAAACCCTTAAATTCTTTATGGAAAAAGAAGGAAAACCAACATTGAATTAAATTATTAAGAAAACTGACTTTAGCATGCATATGTTTGGGGTTTTACTTGGTACTTAAATATTAAGTAGACTTCTGTATTGGTAAGTTTTGCTTTAGGTTAGTGACCGTACATTGTTTACCCTGCTTATGTATTTAAACCTATAGTTGTTTGCAGTAGGTTTTTGGGAAATGGGAAGCTATGGCATGCCATAGCCAAACTTGGCTGTAGATACACTCATTCATTAATCTTTAATGACATCTTTGTCTTTTTTATTATTTTCATTAATGGCATTTAAGATATTTCTCAATTTTATTGCTAAATACTATATAGTTTTGGGCTTGGGCCAAGCTTGGTTGTGGCATGTCAGTATGTCACATATCCCCTTTTCCCTTGATATATTAAACGCAACATTTTGTAGACACACACAATGCCAGCCTTTAAGTTGACAGTTTTACTAATAAGAAATGGAGCTCTCCCTTGAAAACAACGAACAAATTGTTAATTAGTTTATAGTGCGTGTCGTATTAAATTTATGGATTGTTGAATTTGTATGGTGATGGCTTTAGCTTCTTAGCTTCATATGCATATGCTTACGGATGATTATCTTGTAAAAAATGTGTAGTACGCTTGCAAGGGAATAATCTTTTGGATACATTTAAAATCGATAATAACTGCTTTTGTTTGTAGTCCCAGGTCTTTAGTTATCTCATTTTGTGGAAAGAAATAGATAGTGAGATAGCTTCGCTTGGACGGTTACTACTCTTACTTCTTAAAAGCTTTAGATTCATAACTATATTAGAACCCTCCTTTAGTTAGTTGTTTGCAGCTCAAAAAGTTTGTTGACAACAAAGTACGTGGCTAACCTCAATAAAGAATGTAATTTGTGCTGGTGAGGAGAAAGTGCAGTCATCATCCAACATTTAATACACCTTGCTCTTGAGTGATAGTTGAGAAATATAGACAAACTAATTAAATGATAGATGTCAACCCTGCCACTAACATGCTCTACATAACCATGCCAAGGTACACAACATAGCTGGTAACTCATGAAGCCTAGAGTAAAAATTAATAAATTACAATGCAATTGCCTCCTGATTCTGTTGACCCTAATAGTTGTTCAAGTATATGTTGGTGGAAATGTTTTTATTTTTTCTTTGTTATGTTTGGATGTAACAGGTTATTTCTGGGGATTATATTTTATGGAATACGTTAGGCAAATGCCCAGTTGCTGTCAGACCAAAGGTTTAGGAGGCGGTGGATGACTCTGTATGGATGATGACTAGATGTTTATTTGTTGCCTTTTTGCCCCACTAGTCATTTATAATAATGTTGATGAGTCAGGCTGGTAACAAATACATTATGCGCGGGGCAATGATATGTTACACTCAAGTCATGGATTCCTCCTACAAGGAACCATCCTAATATAAAATCGATGGCCTGGGATCGGTATCGATCAGACTGTTGCAATATGAGGGGAGCTACACAGATAAGTTGATCGACTACTTTTAGTTGCTGAGTCATGTTTGTGTTATTACAATTTTCAATGAAAATAATCGAAATTATAAATGTTTGTGGACTACATATTTTTGTGGTAGAACTAAATTTCTCCCCCCCAAAACACAACCAAAAAAAATCCATTTAAGAAATCAGAATTTCACTTATTTTTCAATAGATGTTTACTAACGGTAATGATCCTTTGGTTGAAACTCAATTGGTTAATTCAAAGCCACAAAATCCACTTGATCACTTAGCTTACTATGTACGTAAAATACCACTTTACGAAGGTTGATGCCATTATACGTACTTTGAGGATTTGACGTCAATGGAAATCATTTAATTGAAAAACCTCTAGCTTAAAATAAAATTAATGCCATGCACTAAACTTTTGGCACGTATGACCATGTTTGGTTGTTTATATCATACTTCACACAATCCAAAGCATGCGGATACTCCTGCTAACATTAAAAGAGAGAAGGTAAATCAAACTGTAAAAAAGAAAAGGGGTCAAAAGATATTCCTGCAGATGCGTGAAACTATGGCTAACACTAGTTCCCACAAGCCTAGAATCTGTACACGAAAAAGGAATTCTACCCATTCCTCTCTTTTTTATACAAAATCCAAACAAAGCCTGAAAACAATTCCATTAAATTCATCTCACCATCTTCATGTCTTCTATATCGACTTGTTTATGTGAATTAAATTCTGCATGGTTCTTTGGTCATTCTTCTAACGCAACCCTTGACGAACGGTATAGATCATACGGTCTCCAAAGATGATCAATGGTGCACGGCTTCTGAGCATCCAATCGTAACCATGGCTTACCCTTGCCACTCCAATGCAGCAAGCTAATAGGGCCAGGATGAAGAGCTCTACATTTACCTTCAAAGTTGTCACCCCCCCAAGCCATGTAGGTTCCATCTATGATCAACTGCCGTAATATCACCAGCCAAGACGAGCAATATTGGTGGTAAAGACCCCAAGAGATATATTCTCTTTTGCTTTTGTAACACCATCCATTCCTCGACCTTCTCCGTATACCTTCCTTTCCTCCATTTATCAATATCTACCACCATTACGCCAGTGTTGAAGTAACAAGGTTCCCTCCCTTCAAATGTTTTCGACAAATTTGTGTCTGACCAAAAATCATCCGTAAAATAACGGGTGAAGTTTGCATGGCAGTATTCTGGTGCAGCCACCACCTTACCATTCATATCAACTCTGTATAGCTTTGCAATATCGTCCACCACGATAATATCAGAGTCTAAGTAAATGACACGCTGCACATCTACCGGAAGAATTTCCGAGAGATAAATTCTCGCGTAATTCAACGGTTGATCCAAGGTAAGTCGAATGGACTTGGAAATTTTCCCGCGAACCCGAGTTGAATCGAAATAATAGACCTTGAAGTTGAGGTAAGGTAAGGTGGATTTGATGATGGTAAATATAGTAGGTTGGTAATAAAGGCAGAGGAAATGGAATGAGAGGTTTTCAGGGCATGTTGAATGTTGTAACATGGATAAAACAGCGGCCATTGTACCACGAATATAATTTACATCAAGGGTCAATACAATGTGGACTTTTTCATTACCTTTCTGTGAGCCACATGAGTCGCTGTTTCGGAAAGCCGGGGCTTCACGGAAGGCGGGGAGGATGTCAGAAGAAGGCAGAAGGATGCTGCCACCGCACACACGGGCGTTGGCGAAAGGGGTGGTGGGATGAAAGAGGAAGAGGAGAACCAGGAGGCCAAGGAGTGAGAAATGGGAATTACAGGAACTCCAGAAGGCCATCCTGTCGAGTTGGAATAATATTTTGTGTTGCTGGAGCTAGCCTAGCTAGGAGGAAGCTATGGAGGATAAGAAAATATCACCATTAATTATTAGAAAGGCAGGCAGGTTTAGCCGAGGAAGAAGAGGATATATTTTAGGGAGAGGTTAATTTTTGATAGTTTGGTGGAGAAGGAAGTTGGTGGGTTAGATTTTGAGGCGAAGAAGAAAGGTCGGACAAATTTTTGACTTGAGAAGACTCCCTACAAAAATAAGATAGGATAGAATCTATCAATGAATCTATATACTCTATATATATACATGGGGATAGGAATCTAGGTCACAGTCATTTCCTATCAATCTATATACACGGGGATAGGAATATAGGTCACAGTCATTTCCTATTACCCCTTTATATTTTAAGGTTAATTTTGTTAATTCATTAATTTTATTAATGTTATTTTTATAATTTACTAATTAAGCGACGTTGCTTTGGGTGGTCATCGTGGGCAAGTTGACATAATTTTTCACACACACACACACATATATAATATACATTGTTTTTTTTGAGCATGACGAATATATATTATATACTATTATAGTATATAAATATGTACCGACTATCACTATATATGTAAGTTTTTTTCTAACACAAAATAAAACAGAGTAAATATTTATAATAAATACTCGAAAATTAAAATACTAAATTAGTGTCAAACTTAATGGGCTCTTTAAACTACAAATATCTTATTTGACAATAAATTTTGTTAATAACTTTTCACCATCATATATTAATGAGAGAGAATCTTAATATTTGACGTAAAAGGACAGATTGAGAGTTGCATCAAGCAAAGGATCGCCCAAATAATTCAAGAATCCTAGTGGCTTAATTCAAGTGATTTAGCTATCAACCAAATATTTTATGAATCCGTTAATTTAATTCAAGTAATCTAACAATCATTGTATATTATAAAGGGAAACCAATTAGCAGTGTCAATGTAACTATGAGGGTTCTTAACATAATGAAATGATCGCTACAATATGCACAACAATGTCATCAATGGCTTTTTAAATGAATATACCTACCAGCAGGCCATGGTATACGCCCGTCTACAAGTAATTTTTTCTGTAAACTTAAATTATGGATGTTGGCGTTTACTGCTAAGAAAGAATGCGTTAATAAGAATGAAACTCAAAGTAATTAGCTTTTCTTTTTTAACATAAATAAGATTACATAGGAATAACAGTGATTATCTACTTATCAAGTCTGGTATAATCTCGATCATCACATAGGAAAAAAGTTTGGTAAAAATAATTAATTAAGAGATAAATTTAGTCTAGTTAATTGCATGAAATATAACCCTTAAAAGCAAGTTAGAAGCTATTATGAACTTTTTACATGCCCAATATACTCAATAAAGGACTGAAACTCTTTATCTGACACTCTTTATTTCCTAATTTCACAACACATGCAAATTGAGATAAATATTACCATCGAAAATTTAATTGTTTTAGAAAGGCACTTGGATACAATATTTAACAATTTTATTAGTAGGATCGTGTACAAATATTAGTTGGGACCCATGAGGAAATAAGTTATGTCGTGAGTTTTGTTGGTTTATTTGAAATTGTGAATCAACCAGCCTACTGGTGATTAATTTTAAAAAATTCATCGTATATGTAGTTAAGGAGATGGCCCGAATAGATTCCATCTAAGCGTCATCAAAATGGTTTGGCATGCAAACATGTCAATATTTTGTTTGAAAAGACTACATAATATCCTAAAACATCTACTATATATATATATATATATATATATATATATATATATGATAATATAAAGAATGAGAAAGACTGAAAAAGTGTATTTCTCTCCTTAGAAACATATAGTGATTAAGAGATTAGGAGAGAGAATAAGAAAATGAAGCAACAAATGGATAAAGACAAGATCAAAAGCACTTGTAGTAAATAAGAGAGTGACAAATTAAGAGAGATATAGTAGAGAGTTCATAAACCCTCAACAAATAAGCACTTTTCCCCCAACTCCCCACTGATTAAGCTACTATATATTAATTATATTACACATCCTCAAAATCTTAGGCGTGACAAACCTAAGTGGGGTGCAATATCATGATGAACCCACACCATATCCCTCGTTAATTCCACATCATCCTCTCCATCTCTAATTTGCTTTCTTTTTTAATTATCCATTTTTTCTTTTTTTACACAACTAAGTCAACCCCACATTTAATATCACCGTATTTGACATGCAATTTTCTCATCATCCATGCATCATCCCTTTTCATCAAATAATTTCCAAAATTAAAACCCTAAAGAGTACTCTCCCACCGTCTTAAACCCGTTCATATATCTACCACCAGCACTAACCACCACTCCCTCCTATTTCCGGCGAGTTGTGAACGTTTGAAACACCACGTTCCCAGCCGCTGGAAACTCATCCATGGTGCAACTCCGGCATTTCATCCCAATTTGCTCCACCGCACTGGCCACACGTGTCCACACCTCACGGCTAGTGCATGTAGTCGACACCGACATGGTCCCCGGCCGGAAAACTTGCACCACCTTCTTCAAAACCTCCGCAATCTCGCCACGGCCGTCATAAACCGACCCCACACACTCAAAACTCGCATAACTAAACCCATCCTCCGGAGTCACGTGAATAGTAGAATACCTATCACCATCAAGCCCATTCATGGAATACCCACATGGATCAAACGCAAAGTCACAAATGTGAGCATTAGGGTTAATATCATCAATCCCCGTCATCACCGTCATCTCTTTTCCGGCCATGTTGCCTGTTTTTCCGTCATTAGGACTTCGGAAAAATTTTCTAGCGAGTACAGGGTTGAGCTCTGTCATGCAAACTTCAAACGTGAATAACACGTTAGAAGTGTTATTTTGTTGCAGTATTAAATGAGACTCATCAATTGTGGCAGAAAAAACATGCCATGCATGAGAACTAAGTTTTGAAGGCATAACCGAAACTTTTTTGTAGCAAAGATTTGGCGGTAACTTGTCTTCCAAGTAAATAACTTCTTCATTGAAGCTTGTATGGGGGTAGGGTTGGGACTTCGGAAATATAAAGCTACCTCGTGTGTACATACACCGGTATAGAGAAAGGCCTATGGCACGTGCATAATGAAGCAATGGACGGACGGATTTCAACAGCTGGGTGGTCCCACATGTCTTGATGATGACTTTTGTGGGGTACACAAAGAGGCTTGATTCTGATAGTACGTAGGAATCGAAGTATTGGTTGCCAACTGATGATACTACGGTGCACTGAACCGCATGGAGTATTTCCTCCAGTGACTCGAAGTCAAGTTGCCGGAGGCCTATTCCGATAATCGGATCGTCTCCGGAGAAGTGGAGCTCAAGGCGCTTCTCAATGCCTTCAAACCCGGAAATGGCCATTTAATCTTAATCAAATTGTTGCTTATACGAGGGACTGCGAATGAAATTAAGGCGTTAGGAAGTTTTTTCTTGTATTTGTGTTTTGTGGGGGAGAGACAGAAGTGACAAGGGTTGGTGTGAATTATGTAGCGGGAGTGTATATATAGAGAGGGAAATTAGGAGAGAGAAAGAGAGGGAGGGGCATGCGGGCGAGGCAACCAAGAATGATGATTGCTGGCATAATGAATACAAGATTTTAGTTAGCCCTTTAGAAGAAAAGAATATGCTTCACCTTAATAAATTTTACTTTTTTAGTAAAAAATTTAAAATTTTGCTGCCACAACAAATATTTATAATGATGGTTGATATTGTTAAAATAAAAATAATGACAACAAATATGTATTTAATCACACTTTTATAATTATATAATTAACACTTATTGTTCTTTTAAAATTATTTTTATTTTATCAATATTAGCTGTCTATAAATAAAGTACTTCTGAAATTTGTCAAGAAGATGGATATGAATTAATTATCAAGAGTGGCAGACAAAAAAAAATAGTTGCCCAAGATCTTGCAAGGGATCTACAATTGACCAGCACCCGATACAAAGCTAGAGAGAAGCCAATATTTTGGATAAAAGGAATTAAGTTGATATACACAATATTTCATTTTGGTTGAAAATTTTGCATAGTATTTTGATATTAACTTTTCCATGTATATATATATATATATATATATATATTTCATTATAGCTAGGCTGTGTTTTGGGATCAACTTATTGGGACATTTTTCATTCAAACATATGGCCTATGAGTGAACATGAGAAGGAAATAGTTTCATAGAATTAGAATATAGTAATAAGGATCACAAGCTAACAACTTCTATCATTGATAACATGTTGTTTATTTTCTATAGGATTAATTTAATAAGTTGACCCCAATGAGAAACAAAACATGGGACCAGGGCCGGCCCTATGGTATGGGAAAAAAAGCCTGGGCTTTAGGCCCCATCTCAAAGGAAGGCCTCAAATTTTTATATACTATAAATAATTTATGTAAAAAAAATCTTATAAAAATATAAACTCAATCAATCCTTAGGGCCCATAGTCCAATACAAATATTAAATACCTAAAAAAAATTAACATTATAAAAAAAAGCCTCATTAAAATAAAAAAATTTAATATTTACTCCGTCTCAAAATAAAAATCATCTATTGACTTTTGTAATCAAATTAACTATTTTTAAAATTAACAATTAAACATATATATTTAAATTTTCAAAAAAGTAAACATTGAGATTAGTACTAAATTTTATATAGTTTATAATGTTTATAGGATTTTTATACATATATTAAATAATAATAAGATATATTGATTTAAAAAATAATTAATTTGACCATAAAAATCAATAAAAAAACATACTAAATATAAAAGGCCTCATTTAAAATTATCGCTTTAGGCCTCAAATTGTCTTGAGCCACCCCTGCATGGGACGGAACTCAATTTATTAATATATACCACCTTTCGTTTGTAAACTGAGAGATTTTTTTAGGTGTATTTCAATATGAATTTTAAAACATGAAATAAGCGTCGTTACAATGTTAGAGCAATAATTATGATGTTAGAGTAATAAGTATCACTGAAAGTTCGAAATGTTACTGAAACAAATGTAAAAGTGTCGTTAAGTACATATTTGCTCTGACAGCATAAATTTTACTTTAACATTATCAACCACATATAAAAAGCTAATATTAAGAAGATAAAAAGTAAATGAAATTTGATTTTCCTTTGAAATTGAAGTTTGGAGGAGTAGAAAGGAAATCACAAGCTGAAAAATGAAATGTGTAATATTGTACATAAGTCATTCACATGGTAGCTTAGGGACACAGAGACATAATTATAAGGAAGATGCTTCTATGAATGACAACAATTATTAGAGTTCCTACGCGGAAGCAAAGCGTATTTTCCATTTTTAGGTGTTCTCAAGTGCACACACTAAAGAAAAAAAACACCATAAACAGAAAGTAAAAAAATTAAAAACCAAAAAAAAAAAAAAAAAAAAAAAAAATATATATATATATATATATATATATATATATATATATATATATATATATATATCAAAAAAAAAAAAGAAGGGAGTAGTACATTCAATATTTGTGATTCACAACAGGACACTCAAATATGCAAGTGTTTGAAATGGACAGCATTAATTAATTAATTGTTTCTTCTTCTTCTTCTTCTTTCTCATGAGGAATCGGAGTGGGGTGTGGGTAGGTAAGTGACTCAAAAAGTCAGACGTGCCCCCAAAATATCATCAATTAATTTCTTCTTTTTCTGTAGTACTTGAAACTTAAACAAAATAAATAAAAATACAACCCATAATAAAAACAAAAGGAATCAGGCGTGGCTGTTAAATTATGAGAATATCCCATGTATTAATTAGTGGAGGTCTGATCTGTTTCTGTACGTGAAATCATTTTTATGCTTCATGCATTTCATTATCATAATCATTTCTTTTTTGTATTTATCAATTCCTAACATTACACACACATATATACATGTGTGTGTGTTTACTAGATCAAAATTTTTGGTTTCCCTCCTTATAATCATGTACTCGGTGAAAGAATGTCCACAATAGTGCCAAATGACTCTAATTTAAAATGGTGTCAGGGTACGTATCCACAGTAAGTACACACTTATGTGATATGATATCTGTAATTCAACTAGGATACATCCGTCGCTCAAACAACTACTCTTAGCATTTATATTTGTAGGTTTTGATTTTAACTTGAACATAAGTGTCCCTTTGCAAGTGTAACTAGGGAGATGTATAGTAAAGTAGGTTTGTATATAGAAGAATGAAAAGTTATATAGTTAATAAGTACGTACATGATAGTTCTACTTGTAGAAAGATTATAAAAGTGTACTTATTACTTAGCTTTAGGAAGTAGTAATACACAATGCCTACTACTTAGCTTTTAAGACTAGAAAGACACATAATGAATTAATTTACTTTGGTTTGTTCATATTAATTATAAGGTCTAGATATATATCTTGGTTATATATATATGTAGCATATAATAGAGAGAGTATGATGGTAGTACAAGTAAGGAGACCAAAAATTGGAAGGTGCATGAATACAAATGGGATGAGATATAATTGGAAGAGGGTAAAATATGGGTTAAGCAATGATGTGAAATTGTGAGTTTAGCTAGCTAGATAAGCAAAGATTTTGCAGTTTTTAGAGCAAGATATGATTCACATTAATGAATGTATACATGAATAAATCTTATTGGTGGCTGCCGCACCCTATTTAGGACCACATATCCCCCTCTTGTAACCCAACTCTTTAGAACACAAACCTTATCATATACTGATCTCTCAAGAAATTGTCAACCACTTAATTCCTTGTTTAAAAATAAAATAAGCAAATAAAACCCAATGGAGCCGTTGGTTAAAGGATTGAGATTAGGATCCCTCTTAATTAAGCAAAAGTTTTAACGGTTTGATTCTTACATGAGTAAAAAAATACTCGAAATTATTTGATATCTGTGACTTGTGGATGATGACGAGGATTCATAATTTACAATACAACTGACTATTACAAACTAGTGTATAAATATACCAGTAGCTCGTTATAATTTAAATAATTAAAAAATAAACAAAATCTAACTTCAAAAGTCTCAACATATTAATATCCCCACTTTTACCTTAAAAGGTGTAAAGAAAATCTTCCTATATACTTGTGAGGTTAATTGTGCTTGAAATTAGGTAAAGATAGGTACAATTAAGGAGAATATTTAGAACCCTCTAAAGCTTAATATAATCTAATGAATTTGGGTCCACAACTTACCTTTTAATCACATTCAAGTTCCCACCAAAATCATGTATCCTAAAACCATAATTGGTCCCACTGAAAGGTTCAATGTGCGGCCGACAACAACCGTACCCGGCCCTACTACGGCTACACGTCATCTAATGTGTGCCCTACTTTAGGGACAGTTGTTGATCCAAACTATCTCGAATTGATTTTATGGGAGGAAAATTTAGTCCCCACAAGGCATAGCTAAAATACTACAGTAAGAATTAAGATAGCGAATGGGAAGACAGCGTGGCAAATTCATAAGTTGAGGGAGGGTTTAAGTGAGTTTAGCCGCCAACCATGCTTGCACGCGCGCATTTAGACACGTGGCACATTGGAGCAATAGAGTCCATTTCAGCACTAAGACAACATATGTGAGTGCTACTGTAGCACGCGCACATTTTATATTTCCCTCCACAATTTTTACTTTGTTAAAAATACTAACTAGGTTTTTTTTTTTTTTTTTTTTTTTTTTTTTTTTTTTTTTTTTTTTTGACTTAGTAATCGAAAAGGTTATTGAACTTTTTTCAAATTATTAAAAAATATACAGGCTATTTTTTATATCAACATATTAAACTTTCAAATGATTGTTAAAAATGCTTAAATTTTGACCAATTTATATGTACACGTTAATTTATATTGTCAAATTTTGATAAATTATTTTTCAATTCATTAAAAAAAATCTTTTAAATACATGAATGATCAATGTCACTTCAAAGAACTGTAATTTTCACAGTTGTGAGTGTCTAACTAGAGACCTACTTTAATTATTTTTGCAAATCTTCACTCATGGAAGCTAAAATTAGTGGCATGCATGTCAAGATGGGAGTGGGTTGAACGAAATGGAAATTCTAACTAATTTAGTCAATTGATATTAGAAGTGGTAACCTTTTTTCTTTTTCTTTTTGATCGAGATAGGAGGGTAGAAAAAAAGATTATCACTTTAAAGGATGTGTTAAATAGATAACATGGTTATTATTTTTAGAAGTAGAAGAGAATATTTTATCAACTAAATTACAGTTCGTCGTCACTTTCACTTTGACGGATCAAATTGTATATATATATACATAATAACACAAGACTAACAAGTAGAGAGTAGTCACATTTGCCATGTGTTTGCTACATCTAAACCTTATCCACCATTACCAATAGGCATATATACAAGTATTGGAAGAGAGAAAAATGAAAAAGTAAATAAAATAAAATCTATCACTAGGCCATGTTATGCTTTGGTGGATGAAGTTTTGTAAGTGGAGGGAGAAAAGCCAATTAAATAAACAAACACAATTGATCATCATATAGTCGGATTGGAGTCCCTCCCACATGAATGATTACTCATATCCAAGTGTTGTTCTTGATAGATATGAATCAAAACAAGACATCATATTGTAACTTGGGAATTTTAATTAAGTTTGCCCCCACAGACAAACACATGTAATATCAATATACTACTAGTATGTGTGTGCGTATATATATATATATATATAATGTTCTACTCACTATCTATTATATCATCAGCAATTCATACACTTTATAGATGAAAATACAAGTCTTACAATATAGACTAAATCAAATAGACGTTAAGCTTACATATATAGCATTTCTTTTGCTTCTTTTTTTTTTTTTTTGAACAAAGCTTAGACAGCATTAGTTATTCAACACAATTAATCATATAAAACTTGTACAAGATCTCTCAAATTAATCCCTCGATCGGTTTTTTTAGTCTTAATATAGTGAGAAGCAGTGGCATAAACATGATGCCATCCGTCCTGTTATCAAGAGTTCCAGATATTAAACAAGATTGGGTAAATTCTATTAGTCTTTAAAAAAGTCTCTGACAATAGAATTTTTACTCTCATAATAATATCACTAGCTTAAAGTATTTATATTAATTCCATAGTGTGGGCATAGAAATGTGGGGGAGACTTTCAAGAGATTTATTGGGTATTAGTTGGGGACCAGATAGATATATTTTAAGCAGCCAGTTAACTATTTTGAAGGGTTCATTATATATGTCAGTGGCCAGGCATGGATATGTAAACATGGAGGCCATCATGTTCCCTCTCTTCAAACTCTTTCCTCTCTAAAACTTCTATCTCACAATTAATCACCAACCTTTCTAACTGACTCACCTCCACTCTCTCTTTCTCTCTCTAAAATTATACAATGGCAAGAATAGCAAAAAAATAAATTATCTCAATGCCACATGCATATATATTTACTAATTTCTTGATTTTGAATAAGGTCTTACGTAACTAAATATCATAGAGATCAATCATCTCTTATTTTTTGTTTTATGTTTTTATCATCTATATAGTTAAGTTTCTAAAAAAAATGTTTTAAAAAAATATATCATTTTAAAAATAATTTATAGTCAAACTTAACTAATGCATACATGATTCTCTTTCCTAAAACACATAATATATATATATATATATATATATGCACTTTTTCCAAGAAGAGGAAAGGATCATTAGGCTAAAGGCTATTTGTAATGAACAAAATACTAGTATTTACTTATAGCGTAGTAATACCGACATCTTATTGGAACTCTCTTCTACATGCTGCTCTTCATAATAAGTGCTTAATGCAACACAACATAATAATTACACATAAATCTTATCTTATCCAACATATCATTACTGATCTCTTCTTAATACTACTTTAAGATTAACTACTAATACAGATATACATGCATGTTCCCAGCCTCTTTAATTAACTTCCTCTATTTGGCTGTCAAAATTTCTTAATTCCTCTCCTAATTAGCTCAGTTATCAGTAGATTAATTTCTCCTTTAAAGTTTTTAGATGAGAATTCAACTTTTGGCCCCTCTCCAAACTCTTGTCATAATAATTGTACTCTAGTACTTGTGAAAAATGTGACCACAATAATATTTCAGGCGAGCTATCGCGTGGTTTAGTCAATTTATCATCAAATACGAAAAGTATAAGCCAAACCCTTGTAATATATATATGTGAAGATCGATTATGAAATCTGATCACTAGTAAGATACATATATATTAAAACAATTCTGTATTATTTGCTTTCAGCTCATGCATAATAA
This sequence comes from Hedera helix, assembly GCA_947179155.2. NCBI lineage: Eukaryota > Viridiplantae > Streptophyta > Magnoliopsida > Apiales > Araliaceae > Hedera > Hedera helix. The sequence goes on from OX359281.1 coordinate 34,059,852, forward strand.
TTGAAAAGTAGTGTTAGGAATCTTAATTTTTTGTCTGTACAAAGAATTAATGTGATATTTTATTTTTTTGCTAAACTAAAAATAATGTAAAATTTAATGTGAATGTATGCGAATACATATGATAAGAATGAATTAAAGAAGGATTTACACGTTATTATTTTATTTTATCACTTAAAATTATACATTAATTATAATCTAATTAATATTATTATGAATTTTATCGACATATATATTAATTTTTTATAAAAAAAAATAAAACCTATATATTGGTATGCTCTTAGCATAATCATAAATCCAAGTGACCGGCCTAGTATTTATTTGACGCATGATCAAGCAAGCTCGTACACGCGTACACACACACAAAATCTTTCTATCTCTCTCCACATATATATACATACACACACATATATTATATATTTATTACTGACATCTGTTCTTTCCCTCTGAGCAGCTAATTTTGTATTACTATATTTAATTATTTGGTCCGCTCATGTATGCAATTAAATTATTTAGAGAAGCTAGCATGATCATTAATTAACCGAATAACTTAAGAAATGTGGGCCTCTGACCCTCTGCGCATGGCCCTGTTTCAGTTCAACTAATATAATATGACGACTCTCACCAGAGGGATGCGAAATGGATTTTTTCAAAATACCTTTTTTTATTTGGCTTTTTAAATTTAAGTAGGCATCTCGTTTCTTTCAACAAATAAAACCAGAGAAGAATTTTAAAGTTAACAACGTGCAATTGTATTCATTCGAACACCGCAAATGGGAGTAGTCTCGTTTAATTTTTTGTTCCTTTAAAGTTTATCTACGATGCACACTGACATAATTTATGCAATAATTCTTGTAATTATTAAATTGGAAAACTAGAATTTGACATAAGAATAAAAGATATTAAGAAAAAATTACGTATTAAGATGCATTAAAAAAAATCTAAGCTAAAAAAGATGACTCAAATATAAGTCGGATGATGCACAATTTTTTGACAAGAAAATCTTGGTATACACAGTGAGGGTTTACATATTTGTACCAAAAACCGACATATATTCGCCTAAGAATTTAATCCGACATTAAAAAATAAGCCTCATTAGGACTAAGATGATCAGAAATACTTTATCACAGAATTCTCAAGTTTATTACAACAGATGAGAGGGCAGAAAAAATTATGCACTTATAACCATTAACGATGGTTCTAAACCATGAGGGAGGGTATTAAAGTAAAGATATTTATTTAAAGGTCAACGCAGAGGTATGAGATGATGGAGCCAGCCCTGCGTTTGGTCCTCTCACTGACCTTCCACCTCTCAACCAGAATCTTCTTCATATTGACACAGCTTGATACCACGGTGGCTACCCCAGCTTCAGTTATACCTGGGCAATAGACCATGTGGCATGTTTCCAGCAGGGCACAACTTTTAACAAGATGAGCCAGACCAACATCAGTTATTCGACGGCAGTGTGATAGAACTATATCCCTGAGTAAAGGGCAGCCTCTGCCTAATTCGGCCATTGCCATGTCCCTCATATTCTTCCAACCAGAACAGGACGTGTAAAATTTAAGAATTAGAGTCGCATTGTTAAATCAAAACCAAGTAACAACAGAATGAGGCTTATTGTAGAATAACAAAATAATGTACCACACAATAGCAACTGTGATTATCGCTGTACTAATATCAGGCAGAAGACATTGGCATCCACTTTGGTCTCTCATTTAAATCTTATTTTACCCTCGTCTTTCTGGTTTCAAAATACTCCATCTGTTCTAAATTATAAGATCACTATTAACTTTTAAAAAGTCAATTTAAAACATTTTCAAACTAAAAATTGACACAGTTCATTTAAGTTTTCAAAATAATAAATGTTATAACTAGTAATACTTTTTAGATAGTTCATAATATTCATATTTATATTGACATAAACTAATTGAATTCATGTCAATTTTGAGTCTGAAAATGTCCCAAAATTGATTTTTCAAAAGTCAATATTAATCTTATAATTTGAAACGGAGAAAGTAGAACCGAAAAGTTAGAAGTTAGTAACAAACTGTAATTTTGTTTTGGCAGTGGGTGTCCCGTGTCCCCTTTAATCCTCTTCATCCTTTCCTTCTCTCCCCATTTCTGCCTCTAATCTTCTTCATCCTTTCCTTCTCTCCCAATTTCTCACTCGCATCTACCACTACCTCGCACCCATTTATCCATATCAGGTAATGATCACACACACATGCAGGCACACTAGGTAGGGCAAAAAAACAAGACCTTTCACGTTCATACTTTCATCTTGTACCATAATTTCTCATTTCTCACTACCTGTTCAGTACATACCTCCATGTATATACTCGTGCAGAAATCAGAATGTACAACCTGCAGTACAGCCCATCCTCACGAAACATCTAACATGTGCATGGATTTCAAAGGGCTGATTCAAATACATCTGTGCTACTTTGAAATCTTACTTCAGATGGTTGAAGTTTGAAAAAAAAATTCCCCTGTATTTCTAAATGTCAACGGTCCTATAGTTGTCCAAAACTCAACTCAAGAAAGCTTTTTCTACCAGAAATTTTTGCAAGTCCTCCCAAACTTCAATAAATGCCTTTTTTAGAACTTTCGACATAAAAATACATCTCTTCTTATCCTAATGAAACTTTTGCATTTTTGATTTTTTTTTAACAGATAAAAACTTCTGAATTTTGGAAACATTGATATTTAAGGTATGATTCAATTACATCTTAGCTTTTCTGTAATCTTAAAACAAACGGTCAAATTTGAAAGATGTTTATCTGGATTCAGAAATTTTATTATGTAACCAAAACTTGAACTCAAAATAATTTTCTCTTCCAAACAAATCTTAAAATATATCATTTTACCCTCATTTTCTTCTCTCGCTTATTTAGAGAAAGGAATAGAATATTATTTTTGGTACCATTAAGAAAGGGTATTACATTTCATTTCTAACTATCGGGGGGGGGGGGGGGGGGGGGGGGGGGGGTTCGAGCCCCTCACACAGTCAAACTTCGGTCAACTTATTTCATATTACTATAATTCTTTTAATTTAAAAAAAACAAATTTAAGTAAAACAATTAAAATTCTAGCCGTAATTCAATTTTAGTCTATTGCTTTTCCACACTCCATGATACTAGACGTTAATAGTTCCCAAAAATTCACTACCAAAATATCTTAAGATAGTTTTTCAACATGGAAAAACCTCGAAGAGAACTAGGCAAGGTTCTAAAAGGCGCTAGGCGGGCGGTCGGGGGAGGACTAGCGCCTAGAAGGCCTAGGCGAGATTTTTTATTTTAAGCCAATTTTAATATTTTATCTTATATTTATCCAAACAAAACAATAATATAAAAGAAAACAATCTATAATAAAGATAATAAAAACATTTACTTATTAAAGTTCAAACGCATATCCATATTGCTAATTTCAAAGTTCAAACAGAAACTTGTAATTGTTTAAAATTCAAACACAAACAAATAATAAAAAATACAAACTAATAGTCCTCATCTCCATATCCCTTTATATCTCTCTAACTCTTTTTCTCCATATCCCTCCAAGATAACGTCCCCATTGGGTTTACACTCGTACTCCTCATCTCCCTCTTCTTCCGTGTATCATTAAACAAAAAAATTTCTTCATAGAGTTCTCTTACTCGAACATTTATACTATTTCTCCTAGACTCTAGCACGCTATCCGCTTCGGATACTTCACCAACCGCTTCCCAAGTAAGGCCTGAATAGCCCTCAACTTATTCATCTATTCCTAAAACGTCGTTTTGTAACTTAGTTATTAAAATTTAAAAAAAAAACAATTGCAACCCTAAATTTTTCGCTTAGGCCGCCTAATTTCTCCGTCTTGACCGCCCAATCACGTATAATTTTCTGGAGGAATTTTTTTTCCTCCTGGGCATAGACGGGCATAGGCAAGGCGCTAGGCGGCTTAGACGTGGCGCCATGGGAGGGCTTAGCGCCTAGGCGGGGATTAATCGGACCTAGGCGGGAATTTTTAGAACACTGGAACTAGGTTTATTCTTAAAATTTCATTTCACTATAAAGTTTAATTGAATCTAATACATCAGCCGGTCAGCAAAAAGCTGCATTATACTAAAAATTTAATAACTCATTATATTCTTCATAAAATACATGCAACAGTTCTAAATGCTTCGAGCTTAAATCAAACAATGAACCTCACCATTCAAAACATGCATGTTAATCAATAAAGGCATGAAGTTTCTTTAAGTATAAATAATACAGGGGCAAACATTTAAAGCAACGCTTATTACGATTTCTTTACTTAGTTTATTCCTTTTCTTTTTCCTTTTTTTAGGGGTTTTTTTTTTTGGGGGGGGGGGGGGGGGGGAGGGGGTGGAGAAATGTGGTGGTCAGTGGGTGTTTGCTAGAACGTTGTGGCAAGGTATATCTATGTACAGCATAACTAGACACACAAGAAGAAGCCAAACCTGAAGAACGCTTATGTCCAGGTAACTGAGTTGGGGGCAACCTTTTGCAACAGCTATTATTCCAGCATCTCCAATTTGGAGGCAGCCACTAACATTTAAATGATGTAAGGAGCAACCTTGACCAATAGCAATTAGTCCATCATCACCTACCCTGGTATTCATTTAATTACAATATAATGTCAGACAGATACAGTGAACTGAAGATTGAGAATAAAAATTAAATGGAAAATACAGACCAATTACTTTTCGTTACTCTGCACATTTAACCCCTCACACAGAAAGTAACTATTTTTCCCTCTCTATTTTGGAAAAGGTTTTAATATTGCAATTTAAGATTTAAAAAAGACCGCAGAATTTCGATGTAAGAAATATCAATCACACATTTTTACTTGGAGCACCCCTAAACATAAGTTGTTTTACCAATCACTTGAAAAGGTGTATGTAACTTAATTAAATATGACGTAGAGAATGAGAAATTCTTACCTATCACAAAATCGAAGGCTAAGATCTGTAAGGAATTTACAGTTCTCACCAACAGCTATGATTCCCTTATCGCCAACCTATTAGGAAACCGAAAGAAAAGGTAAAGTATTAAATCATAATGACTTTACAGGAAAGCCACATTAACTTTCCAAAATCTAGGTTTCAATCATAGAAAACATAGCATCAATTTAAGCACTGGTTAACTATACCGATAGCTCCTAGTAAAGCTACCAGCTTCCTGGTAATAATATATACGGAAATAAAATATTTTGTTCAACATGTCAACACCCCAGCTTACATAAATGTTCTGAAGCAATGAATTTATGTAAAGCAAAAGAATTTAAGAGGTCTTACTGATCCTAAATATGTAGAACTTTTAATTTAACCAAGGACGTGATTAACAGATGTGATTTCATATTACCATATATAAACATTGACTAATTAAATGATCACCATTTTAGCCATACAAACAAACAGAAGCATAATGTATACAATGATAAAGCACTGACAGTAAACTGAAACTAGTTTGAAGAAGAAAAACATTGTAAATAATCATGTGAACCATGCAGCCTATGATGTAGAATAAAAGTAATACCTCATAACATCTACGAATGTGTAGCTTTTTGAGATGCCTGCAGCCTCTTGCTATACTGCATATGGCATCATCTCCAATAGTTGAGCAATCTACCAAGTGAAGGGCTTGCAAGTACTTGCAGCCTCTGCCCACCTCAGTAAGGGCATTACCAATCTTTTGACAGTACAACAATGCTAACTCAGAAAGACGCCTGCAATAGAATTTCCAGAAAAGAAATTATTGTGTGCGTGTGTGTGTGTATTATATATATATATATAATGTGTGTGTGTGTGATATTTTCCAGAGATGCACAATACATAAAATCGTTAGATTTGCAGAATTGTTTTATAGTCGGAAGTTCTATGTCAAAGCTTCTATATTGGTCTCCTTAATTACAGAATAAAGGGCTTGGACTTGCCATAAGTGCAGATTTCAGTCAAGTCCACAGAGAAGGGTACATCTCTCCCTCCAAATTATGTGGAACTGAGCTTCCGCGCACAAAGGACCCTTACACCTCCCTCTTATTTGGTAAGATTCGATTCTTTCAAGTATATCTTTATGTATATTATTATATGATGTTGCGGCATTAAATAATGTTATGAAGTGCTTGTGACGGGTTGGCTACTAGGTTTTCAAAAACAGTTGGTACTCCACATCCCTCTTTACTTGGTTAGATTTGATTCTCTCAAGTATATCTTTATGTGTATTATTTATGACGTTGCAGCTTTAAATGGTGTTATTAAGTGTTTGTGATGGGTTAGGTGCTAGGTTTCAAAAAGAGATGGTGCTCACTGGCCCAGAGTCGTGGCGGTGGTGTATTTTCATCTCTAGTTTTACACACACACACACATATATATATATATCATACACTCTTGCACATAGACATATTTATATGGATGATTCCGGGTGTACATGTGGTGGCATGCAGTGAGGTCAAAAGTTGGATGTGACATGAGGCGATTTTAATTTATTTGCCAGCTGAGCTACAAAATTAGGCCCTGAATATTCGGCTACTATATCACAAATTCACAATGATAATGATTAAATATCAGATATAAGAAATCTTACATGCAAGATCTACCAATATTCTCCAGTCCAAGTGGTCCAATATTGTGACAGCCGTTAACTTCAAGATGTGTAAGTTCCATGCAACCAACTGCAACTGCTTCCAAACCCTTGTCACTTAGAAAATAACAATCACTTAATGAAAGATTTTTAAGCTTCTTACAACCTTTTCCAATAGCACGTAGACTCCTGTAAAAATGTGCAAAAATGGTTAGATGTCATTTACTGACTGTAGTCGGCCTTTCAGGAGGTAAAGTACAAGACAAATTAATTTTTTCAATCTCCTAACATATCATAGAAAATAAATTTTCAAGTAAAAATTGTTGTAAATTATATGTCCACACTAATTCTTATTGTTATTATGTAAAAGTTACCAATGCTATAGTTCAAATGCTACTACACATTAGTTCTATTCAATATAAGAAAACACAAGGTTGTACATTATTACTGATGTTTATGCCAATTCTTTTTCTGCAAGAAAGATGCTTGTAAACTACTAAGGTGTACTACTGAGATTGTCAGCTAAAAGCCTACAAGGAGTAAAAAGGTCTTCTTTTTCAATATTTAGACTTCTGCAAAAATGTGCAAAAAAGTTCAAAGGTGATTTATGTATGTATTCAGCCTTGGAGGAGGTAAATTATAAGACAAATTTAATTTTCTCAATCGTCTCACGTATAAGAGAACTTTTCAAGTAAAAGGTAATTATGATGCTTCTCCGCACTAGTTCTTGTTGAACGTACTGTATAAGTTACAAACACTATAATACTACTACTAAAAAATTGAATCAGTCTGATATGAGAAAGCGCTGAACATGTTTAGCAATGCTTATAGCAATGCCTTTCTGCTAGACAGATGCTTATCAACAGAGTTATATAGCTGAGATTGCTCAGCTACAAGTAGTAAAAGGTTTAATTCTTAAAGCTCCACCTTACCAAAGGAAAAATGAAAATTGGACTTAACTAATCACATCAAGTATACAGGTAGCTCTTCGTAATTAGATTCAAAAGGGATAAATAAAATTATGATAGGAAAATAACTGACTTGTCGGTGAATCTCTGGAAACTGTACAGCGACAATAACTCTAATGACAAACAAAATAGGCCAACAGCCTGCAAAGCCTCATCAGTGACATTAATGCATTGTAGCTTCAGAACCTTCAATTTAGGGCAACCTTTGGCCACAGCAAGCAACCCTTTATTGTAGATGAACTCTGAGTCTAATGACAGAGTCTCGAGAGATCTGCAGTTGGATCCCACAGCTTCTAATGAGACATCAGTTATTTTTGCACAAGCAGCAACACCAAGTGATTTCAAAGTTCTTCCACAGCCAAGGGCTAACTCAACCAAACCAGCGTCAGTTAAACCTTCACAAAATTGCAAATTCAGATCTTCAAGATTCTTGCAATACTCCCCAATAGCAACTAGACCTTGATCTCCAACATAGCAACCCTTCAAAAAGAAATATTAAATAACTACAAGTTTAATTAGGTGCTGCACCTGCTTCTAACAGATCATCAACAAGACAATATTTTTTTCCTGCTGTTGTTGATAAGTTCAAGCAAGATAATAATTTAGGAATTACACGTTTAAGAACTAATATTCACCTGCAAATCCAAAGATTTCAAGGATTTACACTTCTCAGCCATAGATCTCAACCCAGCACTTGTCGCATTAGAGCACCATATTAGGCTCAATTTTTCAATTTTAGTAAAGAAATCACCTACAGCAGCCAAGCCAGCATCTGAAAAGCAGTATGACTCTGTTTCGCCACCTCCAGTCCCACTTCTGTCAGACATATAGTGAAGCCTGACCGATGAAAGGGTGTCATCTCCACGTCTTCTTGCCTGCATATAGGGTGAAATTATAATTCAAGTCAGTAATGATCCCTACATTTTAACCAGAGTGTCAACTAACAGTAGATCAAGTCTTTTATGGTGCAAAAAGCCCACAGAAATGATGTATGCAATAATGGATAGAAAAATAAATTTTAAAAATCAAAGGATTCATAAGGTTACAGATGTTTCAGCAAACACCATAAACATAAACTCGAGAGACTAAGCACATTTTAGTAAGAAAAGAGATTTTTTTTAATATTTAATATGCACTACTTGAAGTGGATCTTGAGCAAAGAGAATTGGCTCCTTGAAAGATAGAGGAACGGAGACACTTAAATGCATGCCATAAAATCTCAGGATTCTCAGGGTAGGTTGTAGGTTTCACACATGAATAATTTCATTAGGCCACACTATTGGGAAGAGACGGTCATATGTACCTACAAACACTATAGAAGAAGCTATTGTGATTAAGGAAAAAACTATCAAATGCCACATATCTTAGTTAAATTGCTTGCTTGGTTTCTGAGAAGACTTGCAAGAAAAGGAAGAAAGGAAAATCATGACTCCCGGTTCACTAGGTTCTTCTACTCTAGGGCCAAATCATAGTCGAATGACGAGTTTGCTAGGCAATTCAGCTAGCCAAATCACACTAATACGATTCATTCGCCGTACTATCCTAGGAAAATCATGACTTAAACCTCTATGGTGGAACCTTGAGACACTAAATTTGTAAATTTGTGAATTTGTCCAGGGAAAGTGAATTCATCAGTTTCAAAGTATAAATAAAAATTACTCAAGCAACCTAGTTTTTTTTTTTTTCCATTCAGTAGACAATGGTTATGAGCAATATTTCCAGGTAGGTTGCTACAGTACACAGAAGGGGTTCAGGAGGAAATGCTACTTGGTATGGGAACAAGGTATGGTGGGGGTAGGCTTTTTTGAAATGTTTAGTGACCTTAGTTGGAGTGGAAGGAAAGCGAAACACTTGTGGAGCATACATATGATATTCATACATGTATATATGGATATATAATTTCAACATAGAAATATTCTATATAGCAATAATATTTAAAGTTACCTGAATATAAAAGAATACCCAGTTCGTCAAAAAATTTAGATAGTGAAGTTAACAAACATACCACATCAACTATTTAAAAGAATGTGCCATATCTTTTAAAGTCAGATTTTTTATAGAGTAAGATACAGATTACTACTCGTGATTTATCCAAAATTCCACCTGACCATCTGTGGTCCTAAAATCTACCAGAAAAAAAGGAAACACGAGTTGGGCAAGTGTCACAAGACTCGCAACCAATCAATTATTGACACGTGACAAAAAAAAAACACTCAATTTTATTGTACCAGTTAGCTCATTTTCTTTTGGTAACTTTTACAACCATGGGAGGTCAAGTGAGATTTTTGGGTAAATCATATGTGATAATTAGTATTTCACTCTTTTTTATAACAAAAATCAAATATTGAGTAGTTCAATTTTCAATGAGCTACTACTGGGTGTATTAGTTATAGTAAATATACTAATTGATTGCCTTATATTTCCATAATTACTTATTTAATTAACAAAACTAACTGAATATCCAATCTTGATCCATATCTCATTCTCTATAGCTCTTGTATTTTCTTTTTCATAGTACTTGCCAAAACATACTAACTCTTTATATGCCTCGTACCTTTAATTGTCCTATTCAAAAATTCCATTTCTTCCTCTACTACTATATCTTTCTTCCGTTCTCTTAGAGATTGACAAGGCCTGCCAAAAGAATAGAATGAAAATAATAGTATGCCATTATAATTGGGCTACTACTTAACACTTTTCCTTTTTGGGGCAAAAACAAAAATTAAAAGCTTATAAAATAAATTTATTAAGTTAAACAATTGAATTTTATAAAAAATATTATTTTTATATAATGATTAATGATTTGGAGAATTGATTTTTTTTTTTAATTTAAAGAATCTTTATATAGACAAGGACTTAAAGAGAGTGATAAATTCCACCAAATACTTCCTAAAGAGCCTTTAGATATTCAAAACAAAAACACAATATCATGCAACAAAAGAAATTGCATTACTCCTCTTTCTTCTCTCTACCTCTCTCTCTTTCTTATCTCTTCTTGGCCACTCATCTGCAAAGAAGCTCTAGCAGCATGGCTCAATCGACTTCATGAACCCTTCAGCCGATCCTATCCTTGTGAGACGAAACCAACACTTTTTTTTTCTTCATTTGAGTAACTATTTGAGTAAACCTTGAATGAGGCCTCAAAAGCTTGATGCAAAATAAACGAATTTTTGTTCTATGTCTCCTCATATTTACTATACCTTCTTATTTGGGCACTTCACAATCCTTACTTTTATATATCCCTCCCTCTTACTTTGTTAGAGTTTGAAATAGGCACATAGTACTTCATGATCCGGCTAATTTTTAATCCGCGACGGAATCACAAAATCTAAATTGTAAATTTGTTATTGGGGAGGGAGGGGGGTTTGAAGCTATTTATTATAATCTTGGTTATGACCTATGAGTTGCCTTTGAGTATAGAGCATAACAGTTAGACTGCATGGGGTTTTTCCTCATCAAAACGTAAACTAATGATACCTCTTAGGATCATAAACCATTCAAATCCTTTATCTCCAACATTTGTTCTATCTGCAAACAGAGTAATGAGTCGCACGCTCAATTATTTATGCATATTTTGTTGCTTGGGCCTTGTAGAGCTTCCCAAATATCTCTTTGGAGTGTTAGGAGAAGAGTGAGTGTGCTCTACCAAAATTTATGAAAGCATGTGTTCCTTTATAAATTATAATCACTCAATTGCCATCTTTTAACTCAATCACCATTTTTTCTTGCTCTATTTTTCTATCTTGGTAACCAGACTTGTAATGTTCCCATCTTACTTATACTTCCACTAATTGGAATTTAAAAACCACAGAAAATTGCTTGCACGATTATTTTCTTAGTCTGTTACCCTGTTTCTTATAGCCTTTTACTTTTCTTTTTTCCCTTTTGCCTCTATTTCCACTCTTGTAATGTAGCATGCTACATTATCTTTTGATAACTACCAGATTGAGAAAGACGTTCCATATTAAGGTAAACATATTTTGAGCTCTAGTAAATGAGGAAGAAGAATAGAATCTTGAGAAGCATGGTGAAGGCCCAACAAGTGATTTTCTAGTTAAGCTTGTGGTGGATTTTGTTCTCGTTAGTGATCTTTAACATACTTGTTACATGTGTACTTCTCTTTGGAACCTTTTATTTATTTTCATGGAAACTTTGCCTTCTAATTTGTATTTGAGGAATACTAGTCCATTTTGATTTGCTAGTTGTCTTCATAAATAACTTTTTATTGTTATTTCCAATAAGAATGATTATTAACCAAAGATGATCAGTTTGCATCTTTTAGTGAGAATGAATAAAAAAATGAAGAATAAGATAAGTAATTGCCTTTCAAGGCATAGGTCATAATTCAGCTCTAATGATCTTCTAGGGGCCACCTGACAGGGACAAGAAGTCCAAAGTCGAGAAGGAAATTATATTTATTTTACAAGAAATTTACTATTGGGTTTACATCACTACTTTAAAAACTCAAAATTCTAATATTACTTGGGAACAATAAAAAGTACTAAAGGACTAAAATACCCTTAATAAATATTGAAATTTCCTAATCACTGTTAAATATCCTAAATCCCCACTTATAAATAAAATCAATAATTACATACATTAACTTCTCCATAATTAAACATACTAAATTTTTTGTAAAAAAATGTAAATTTCTTCTCGGTTTTGGACTAGTCGTCTCCATCACTAATTCTTTTTCTATTATTGTTTTTCCTGAAAAGTTAAATTTCAACTTAACACTAAGTGTGCTCTATATACCATCTTTCATCTGCAAAAATACACAAAAGTTCTTATTATGTAGTGCAAACCACCATCATTCGTACTCTGTATCTTCTATTGCCAATCTAGGGTCCAGCATTAACCCACTTTTAAAATAAAGAAAGGAACACCCATATTTGACATTTGCACATATGCTCTTTTCACATGAAAGTGGAGTTGGTCGTAGTTTGATGAGCTTGCGTAGTATTAGGTGGTTGGATTTACCTGACCAAGCAAATGATGCTTAGTTGGTCTTTTCGGTCCCACCTTCCTCCAGTGGCGGAGCCATGAATTTTAATTGGGGCGGGCTAAGAATATTAGAATATTATAATGCCAAAATTTAGAACTATAATTCTTGAAAAGGGAAGATAATTTTTTTTGGGGACCGGACTACAGCCTGCGGAGACAACCTTTGGCTCTGCCCCTACCTTCATTTGAGATAGGCACATGCGAAAAAATCAAATATGTATGTGGAAATAGTGATCCCCCATTCAAAAGCAGTAGCTAAATTTTGAGCCCAATTTTGAAATAAAGAGTAGCTAAAAATTTTTTAGGCATAAACAATCGAGAATTGATATTTCTACATGAAAATAATATAAGTCCTCTCTCAAATGGATGTGGGTCTCACTCACAATTCAAGGAGAATCATATTGAACAATCATATCCTCATGTAGAAATATCAATTTCCAAAACAAAATTCATAGAAAAAATATTTCTAAGACCAATATTTTTTTATTGCTTTTGCGGATTTTATCCATGCCATGCTCATTAGACCAGTCTACTGAATTTCCAACTAAAAAGCCAATATGATTTAAGAGCTTCCCCCAAATTGTGCACCCAAATTATCAATTATCCAGCTATTACATTGCAATAATCACACAATAACTACAAATCCAACAATTATGAATTATCCAGCAATTACATTGCAATATCTAACAAATTGAAATGAAACTTATACAAAGAAAACACAAAGATCATAACTTACGAATTCAACGGGAAGAGAAATAGTGAGCCTTTCATCAATGTAAAGGTTCCTGACACTGACGAATCGGCTAGCTAACAGCTCCACCAAGGCGTCCGGGCTACCCGATGCCGCGATACGTATAGTCTCGCGGCTCAGCCGTTCGAGCCTGCTCCACCGCTTGCAGACGAGGGAACATGCGTCGCGGTTCGATTTTGAGCTCAGGTGCTTGAAGATCTCGAGGATCAATTCGTCCGGTAGGATCGGATTTATCTTATCACGGCCTCTCATTTATATACATATATATGTATAGAGTACTAACGGACCAACGGTGGACGAGAGAGAAAATAAGGAGGAAGGGGAGATGAGGCGAGAAGAGAGAGTATATTATAAGAGGCTGACGAAATAGTTTCCAGCGGTTCACTTTGGAAAAAACCAGCTGGCATCTTCATCTCCTCTTTTCACTCTTTTACCCTTGTTCGTAAGAGTATTTTCCTTTCTCTTTTGCTTTTTTTTTTCCTATTGTTGTTAACCCTCACATTTTTATTTTATTTTGACAAAAATAGTCTAAAATCAGACTGAGAATCTTATTTGTTAGAAGCATCACTATTTACAAAAGTAAGAATAGAATAATAAATATCCTCCAGCCAATAAAAAAAAAAAATGAATTTAACTTGGTTAAATATGTGAACAAAACTATAAGAGATTCACTCAAAAGTACTTGTGAGTTGAAAGTAATCCCCATACATCGGTTCTTGATACAAGTTGTTTAGAGAATGAGAAGAAAGATAATAATTGTTTGATTATCACTTTCAATAGTTAAACTCAATTCAACAATTTTTAACAAATTGTAACCACTTCCTCGAGATTATTTCATATTCCAGTGGTAAGTGAACAGTATACTTCCTCTTTTATATACCTGTAGACTCGTTTGTGGTAGAACTCGCAAATATGTGAGAGGAAGAACATAGTATTCACTTATTTCAAGAGTATAAAATAATTTTTTTTCTCTTTCTTAGAGTCGAGATTTCTACATATTTCATCTAATAGTCGTCAATATTAACATCGACACCCGCACTCTAAACTTTTCCGTTGAAAATTCCATATAACAAAGACAAAACCAATGAGTGTGCATTACCTTTAACTTTAGCATCACAATTCAATTTAAAAACTGACATTGTAAACCCATTGCATGGGTACCGTTAACTCATTTCATGCGCACCGTTGGCCTGGGTTTTATCAAGAATACCGAAATTATGAATTAAAGAACAAACCTTCTTAAAATCATGAAAAAATCATAGCGAATGTACCATGGCATCATCAGTTGGTGAGAGAACTTTTTTCCAGACAATATCATTTCTTTGGCTCTAAATATGGGATTATCATCAGCGAAATTTATATACAGTTGCACGAAGATGGGATGCCTTAACACGACGTTTTGCGCCTTCAGTTTATAAGCAGCATACATGTTTGTAGTTAACTGAATTGGTGCAAGGTAGTCAATTTGTAACTGAATATACTTCTAAGTTCTATAATTTGGTTACAAGGTCCGAATTTCTTTGGATTGAAGACGTTTTAATCTCCATGTATTGTCGGGGATTAAATCCAGACATTGTAAGTGGTGTAGTCTTAGGTAAACTCGTGCTCTTGGATGATAATCTGAAAAGGAATTTGGTTACCACTTCAAACTCGGAGTGAGCGTACTTTTATGGAGCCTCTTAAAAGTAGACCAACGAAAAGATTGCCTGTAAACCTTTCAACTACTAGCAGGCCTAATCGTACCCCATGTTCGTCTGGTGCTAGCAACAACCCTATGTCTCGGTGCTATAACTGTCGTGATTTTGGTCACATGTCTGTTAAGTGTCTTTCCCCGAAGATGAATGTTGTCTCTTCTCCCTTTAGACAACTTATTATTGTTGGCAAAGACTGTGGAAAAAACTGATGTGAACGAAGAGGTTTGCCCAGCTGTTAGACGTGGAGTACGAGCTCGATGAACAAGATTTAGAAGGTGATGCTCATTTGGAAGAATATTTAGTTGTTCTTCGACCGTTACTTATTGTTTAGAAACAGAAAGATTGTAAGACCCCGAATTTTATGAAATACAAAATTTAATTTTTCTTCATATATATATTTTTTTGAAACAGTAAGTGGTTAAATCGATAAAGTTAAAAGTTAAGGATGTTATGTGCAAATTTTATTTTGTCGGACAATATTCGCTTTGTCGGGGGAATATTCGTTTGGTCGGGGAATATTCGTTTGGTCCGACGGCGCCGAAATAACAAATTATTGGTGGACCCCACAACGGAATATTTGTCGGATATAGAAAACGACATAAATAACCTTTTTAAATAAAAATAGTCAACGGAACTGTTAAAATACCGGTGATAAAAGAATAGTAGCATACGGTAGTTATTGGTATTTTCTGTAGCACTCGGTACTCTACAGTAACACACGGTATTGCATAGTGTCTCATATTATTGGTCTGATAATTGACACCGTAACTGTTACGCATCATTTCATCGATAATTGTCACTGCATAATATTTTATATTATCAATTCAATAATTGTTGTTACACAGTATTTTGCATTATTGATTTAATAATTGTCATTACACTGTATTTTATATCATTGAGTCAATAATTGTTGTTGCACTGTTTTTAAAATTATTGAACCTAATAATTGTCACAGTAACATATGCACAGTAATTCACATTATTGAATCAATAATTATCATTACACAGTAACGTATGCTTTATTTTACATTATTGTTATCTCTATTATGATGTTATTTAAACAGTTGTATTTCATTAATTTATTGACTTGATATCTAAGAGCTAACTATACTGTATTTATAACAATTAGTCATAATAATTGAATTGATAAAATTATTTGTTTATAATATAAAGTTAGGTGATTATTAGGTGATATGAAATGAATGGTGTAGATTAAAGTGTGAATTATTGTTGAATAATTGAATTGATTTGTTTATAATATAAAGTTAGGTGATTATTAGGTGATATGAAATGAATGGTGTAGATTAAAGTGTGAATTATTGTTGAATAATTAAATTGATTTGTTTATAATATAAAGTTAGGTGATTATTAGGTGATATGAAATGAATGGTGTAGATTAAAGATAATATAATATTTGAAATGGATGGTGTAGATTAAAAGATGATCTTTAAATGAATGGTTTAGATTAAATGAATGATAAGATTTTTGGCTATAAATAGAAGCCTTAACTTAAGGATTTTTCATAAACTTCCTTACTTGTTCTTTCTTTCTCTCTCTAAATACTTCTTGTGAAAGTTCTCTCTAAGTGTGCTTAAGTCATCTTGAGTATTTGTGAAGATCTATAAGTATACGTGTACTGTTCAAGTTAATCAACCTCATTTAAATCAATATCCAGTCACGTGTTGAGGTAAGGGATACCATCTTTTTCATCTTCCATTATTCAAACGTACTATGGTAAGGGATTATCATTATTTGATTCTCGATAATAATATTGTTTCTTCCTTACTCATAAGACGTGCCTTTTATTTTCATGTATTAAATTGTGGGAATAACCTTACGGAGCGGATTGCCGCCTGTTGGTGAATAACCTTTCGTATTCATTCATTATTAATCTCTGAGAATAACCTTACGGAGCGGATTGCCGCCTGTTTGGTGAATAACTCTTTGTACTCAAATTCTATTAAATTGTGGGAATAACCTTACGGAGCAGATTGCCGCCTGTTGGTGAATAACCCTTTGTATTAATTTTCTTCACCTTTTGTTAATCAAACCTGCTACGGTAAGGGATATTATTTTCTTTCATACTCCTAAATCGAAATTTATTATGGAACTATGGCTTCTATAATTCCTGAAAATATTATATGTTCCATAATAGTTGAACTTCATTATTTCAACTGAACCTTCCTATTTACGTGAACCTTTCTATTGAATTGTAACCGTTATTCTGAACTGTGGATCTTGAATTTCACTCCACATCATGTTGACAATTTGGACATTATTTGAATCTGTACAAAGTAAACTTCCGATACTTATTGTTATCCTATTTCTTCTGTTCATCATTTATATCATTCTAATCCTCCAAAAATCAAGCTGTTGTGAATATCTGTGGCCGGGGGCACAGATGTGATATATTTGTTGAACAGATGATAGGTTAAAGGCGATATAATAGGTTAAAGGCGATACATCTGTTCGGTGTCTTTTATGGCACGTGGTGAATGTTCTCTTTGACCCGTAGTGCAAAGATGAACTGTTGTTTGGTATGATTATGACCAAAGGCTGAATCTGGTATAATCATGACCGTTGGTGCTATATTGAATATCTTTGGCCCGTAGTACAAAGATGAACTGTTGATGTGCATGATTATGATCAGGAACTGTGAATTTATATTATCATGACTAATGATATTTCAGATGATAAAAGTTGATGATGTTTTTCCTAAAAAGAGAACCGAGTGGACATTATAGTCTGCATTATTCTTCTAATAGATTACTCATTCCGCTGCTATTATTGATCTGAACGTTGTTTAAGAATTTAACTGCAGTTTTTGATATAAACCTTGTAGTCTATTGTATTCTATCAAGAACTCAACTGTTGAAGACTAATGATAATTTATTCGTCATTATCTTAGTCATGATATTCTTTACTGGGCTATTTGAGCTCACCCTTTCTTTTGTTCCATTGTTTTTCAACAGGAGATGAAAACATAACAGGGTCTAGCCGGGGAATGGAGTGAGGGTCCGAGAAATAGTTATCATAGTCTTCACGTTTTGTAAAATAGTGTGGCAATAATAGTGAAGACTTAGTTGTGTATTATTATACACTGTATTGTTGTACGTTGTGCTTTGTTGTAATAATTTTGTTGTAGTATTTTGACGACTCAAGTTTGGGCTGTGTGGGCCCAGATTTGGGGGCGTCACAAAGATAATCCTAAAATCCATCATGGACAAATTTTTCAGACACGAGTTAAGTGTGCGAGACAAGTATGCTCTCTTGTGATTGATATTAGTAGTTGTACGGATGTTATCTCCGAGGAAGCAATCAAGAAACTTGGGTTAAAAATTGAGTCTCACCTGGAGCCATATGATGTTGCATGAGTTACTAATACAATGTTGTGGGTTACCCAGAGGTGTTTGACTACATTTTCCGTCGGCAAGTTTAAGGATACTGTTATGTGTGATGACCCTTTAAGGTTTTTCATATTATTTTGGGGCGTGCATGACTATGAGATCGTCACGCACAACATAATGTTAATGCTAATACTTATTCAATTGTTAAATGCAATATTAAGTTCACTCTTACTTATGCGCTCTCACATGCCAAAATAGAAGCTTGTGAAGAATTCCTTAGTGATCTGACGTGGTTGTTCTTATGTTGCTAACTGGACAAATGCGAGTTTTTCTTAGTGGAGGAGAACTGATACAGGACAAGCCCGAACTCGAACCTAAACCTGTGAGGGTAGGTTAACGCAATATAAAAGGCTTCGGAAATCCATGAATTAAGCTCATAAATTAGAAGTGATATTTTAATGAGTTTTTGGTAATTAGTAGTTATCTTATTTAATTAGAGTCCAATTTAATTTAGGAGAATTGTGTAGGAGTATTATTTATTATTTTTTATACATTGAATATTAAGAATTAATTGAGTTTTTTGTGTGAGATTATTTGTGTGCGACCTTCCTTTGTTTCCCATTACCCCGTTCCCCATTAAGTGTTTTGAAGAATTGGGGCCGTTTGTGAATGATGCCAAGTAATATTAGTGAGGTGACTTGTGACTTTCACGCTAAAGATGGTCCAATCTCCACAGCGAGGACTAAAGAATTTATGAGAAAAGAACAGAGTTTCAAGTAGCATCCCTTAGCCTTTTCAGCATAAGAAACAATGGAAATAAACAGAGATTATTAATTGGTAGGCTCGTATAGAATCTCTATTTGCCGAGCTGCTAAGGTCCAGCTTATGTAGTTAATTCTGAATCTTTGGTAAAATATGAACTTGCCGGTTATCTATCCTTACTTTTGTGAAAGTAAT
The DNA here is from genome assembly GCA_947179155.2 of Hedera helix. Taxonomy (NCBI): domain Eukaryota; kingdom Viridiplantae; phylum Streptophyta; class Magnoliopsida; order Apiales; family Araliaceae; genus Hedera; species Hedera helix. Next base: position 34,079,154 of record OX359281.1, read on the forward strand.
GGATTATCCAATGGTCAAATTAAGGAAAGAAGAATCGTAATAGGAAGGCAAAAGAGGGAGCTTAGACATTGATCTGTTATAGCTATGCATTGCTGGTTACTCAGGTTGGGAAATGAAAGCAATATTCTGGTCATTCAAATCATAAAATTTAGGAAAAGAATAGTGCCCTTATATCTATTTATGAAAGACTGAATTATTTTAGAGCAAAGTAATTGTGAGATGGTCTGATGGCTAATGGCCCACCTATGTCTGGTTATCAACAGCAATTACAAAATTACCTTTAGTAACGAACTCATTAAAAATATATCATTTAGCGAAACACTTCTGTAAAGTGTATTAAAGACTCTTTTTCAAACATAAAATGTAAACATTTTCCTGGGTATCATCTTTATTGTGCCTCCTGTTGTCTGCATTAGGTAGTCTAAATGTATGAGTCGGCACTTTTGTCATCAAGCAGTTGTAAATAGAAGGGCTACACGATTGTAAACTAAATTTCAGGATTTAATTTAAAACACAGGGTTCATTGCATTCATTCTGAAACTGCTTGGAAAATGGAAGGTAACATTGAAACATTTATGATGAGGTGTGATTGCACTTGACTTAAAGTTTTAGTCATATTTATGTCATTTATTGTTGGGTCCTCTTAAGAGTGGTAAACTAATAGAAAAACTGCCTGAAAATGGAAAGCATATTGTGATACAATTTGAAGAATTTATCAATACGTACTTAATGTGAGCAATGATTGCAAGAATTGATAACTCTATTTCTTACCTATGGGGTTAGGCTGGGGCGTGATATTCCTTGAATTGTACCTCGGACGGCCACCATATTAACCTTTATTCTCCTCCCCCTGCCCCTATTTTAGGCTATTTTTACCCTCAAAAGCTACCAACTCAAACCGAAACCTGCCCCCTTGTGTCATGGGTCAGGGCTGGATCCAATATGTTTGCTATTTTTAATTGGTCCGGCCCGACCCAATTTGCACCCCTTAACTTAATTTTTGAAATTGTTAACTTTGTTGGGTTTGACTTGTCAGAAAATGGAGAAGATATACAAGTGCTAAGATATGAGCATGGGCGGAAATATGACCCACAGTATGATTACTTCACTGACAAGGTTAATATTGCAAGGGATGGCCACCGCATAGCAACCGTACTTATGTATCTCACTGATGTAGCGAAAGGTGGTGAGACTGTGTTCCCCAAAGCAGAGGTTAGTTCAGGTTTCAGGCCTGGCTTTTAATAAAAAACTGTTTCAGCATTTCTGTATGTTCACAGTCTAGCCAACTCTTCTCTGTAATACCCTGAAGTTCCCATGTCTGCCTATTTACCATATCCATGTGCATAGATCTACATGGTCAATGACCGTCATAGTCACATTATGTAGTCTTCACACATTGTTTGCTCATTTTCTCAAAAATAGTTCTACATTAAATCTAGTCATATGCTGGAAGGATACCCCTTAAGATGAAAATCAGTACATACTTACAAGACTAACTAAAATGAATAGGGATTGTCTTCTTAAGAAGTTTGTCATCTATTTTACCAGACAAGAAGATAAGAAAAATAATCAACATTTGAATCTGTTGTGATGGAGCATATAGTAAGTCTTCTAAACCAAACCGTGAAGAACAAGATACAAGTCTCTGATGAGGATGCTATCTTCTTTTTGTCGGATAGGATCAGAGGCGGAACGAAGGGGGGGGGGCAGGGGGGGTCAATTGACCCTGGTAGCTCCGGCCATCAAGGTAGAGAACTCTTTTCTTGACCCCCCAACTCTGGTAGCCGGATACTCAGAGGCGGAACTGCGGAGCAAAGCAAGTTTTTTTGAGCTCAACTACAAAATCCCCATCAATCAGAGGAGAGAGAATATGACTTGACGTTGTCCGGCAAGAGGCCACTGGGAAGGCCGAATTTGGGGAGGATTTCGTAAACTGTTAGTGGGTCATCGGAGAGGGGAATTGATGAGACTGTTATCAAGAGGAGAGAGGAAAGTAGGAGACCCAACTGAGGTTCTGGATTAGGTGCCATTGTTTTACTGGTTTGTGTAATTATTTGACGAGTGTTCTGGAGGAAGAAATAGTAGGTGATACTTATAGTGGGAGAGGTGGAGAGTGTGGTCGGCTTGAATGACAGATAGGAAAATCTCAAAACCAGACAAAAGTTATCCAATTTATACGGACAAAATATTTTATAAATAAATATTATAATATATGATGATAAATTTAATTAATAATTAAATATTTTATAAATAAATATTACAATACAAAATTAGAAAATTTTCTGTTATATCTATTTTTTAATTTTTTTTAGTATATATTTAATAATACAAATATTATTTTTAGTGATACTTTCAGCAACGTAATTATTTATGACGAATTTTATTATGTTATTAAATATAGTATTTATGTCGCTGAATGTGTACAAGAGTAATTAGAGAATATGCGTAATAGGGAGTATCTTAATCCTATAATACATGATGATAAATTTATATCGATATTGTCACTAAATATAATATTTATCAACTGTATATAACCTTTTTTTTTCTTTTAATTTAGTATTAGTGTATATTTGTTCCTTATGATCCAAAATCCCAACTCCACAGGTGCAAAATATACCACATTTAAGATTTGCTTCTTCATTGTTATTAGAGATTTTACTGCAATTATAAAGTATTCCTTCCGTCTTATATATTTTAATTTTCAATACTTTAATTATTTCTATTCACATAATTAACATTAGTATTTAGTCAATTTTTTATTTTTTCAATATGGCCAAGTTATTATTGGTTTCATTTTTTCATAAATTAATTAAATGAATTTAAAAATTATAGAGGGTATTCTTGAAAAAAAATGAACGAAAATAAATTTCCTTTCACTATTACGAGACCTTTTGCCTTAATTTAGTTGCGGACTAGACTCCCTCCCTCCCTCCCTCCCTCCTTCCAAAATTTATATTTTACATTAAAAAGATCATATTTACTACTTGTTCTAACTAGACTCGAACATCTCATCAAGGCTACAAGTTGTATAGCCGAAACAAGCATTTCAAGCTTCAATAAATAATTTTTTTTTACTGATGTATTTTGACCCCCTCATATTTTGTTCCGGTTCCGCCACTGGATAGGATATGATCAGTTCCCTTGTAAGCTATCATTTATTCTCCTTCCATGGAAGCATGACACAAGGAAATTATTTAGACTAACCTGTCTATTTCCCATTGTTTTCTTTTTACTCAAATTTCAACTAATCATTCTGCCATTACATTACTGAATTTTGTACGTAGGAGTCTCCCCGTCCGTAGATCTTCCAAGTAAGATGGTGATTTATCTTAGTGCGCAAAAAAAGGTATTGCAGGTGAGATTCTTGTGAAACAATTTTACTTTATAAACTTTACCATTTTCCAGCCATTTGTTATGCTTGTTGATAATCTTCTGAATCCAATTGGTTAAAATTATTATAACAGTAAAACCACGAAAAGGAGATGCACTTCTTTTCTTCAGTCTCCACCCAAGTGCTATTCTGGACCCAGAAAGTCTCCATGCCGGGTGCCCGTGCCCGGTGATTGAAGGTGAGAAATGGTCAGTAACAAAATGGATCCACTTGGTAGATTCATTCGACAAAATCGTGGGAGCTGGTGGGAATTTCATAGATGGGAAGGACAATTGCGAGAGATGGGCTGCTCTTGGCGAGTGCAAAAACAATCCCGCGTATATGGTGGGAAGTGCAGAGCTTCTAGGATACTGTAGGGGGAGTTGTAAATTGTGTTAGCTGCTCATTTCATTTTCTTGATGTATTCAGCCAATATTTATTTGTAATATGTTTTGCCAATGATAAAATTAAAATTAAAAGATGAGAACAGAAGGCTTCTGGGCACTTTTCAATTATTGCTTAGGTGTTGGGTGGTTTGATTGCCTAAATACATGTATACCGGGATACGACAGCAGTGAGTCACATGTACAGGACCAGATTGATTGAATGAAATCTATAATGTTAGTGGAAGACATTGAGATGAGCAGAAAAAAACAGTGGACGTCTTACTTTGGATATAATAATCTAAAAAAATAATAGCATGATGGGTTGAAATATTCACATTTATTTTTTTATTTTTGCAAATTAAAGTTGTATGGGAGAATATAATCTACATAATAATTGGACCAAAAGGACACAAAATCTTAAAAATAAAGAATTTGATAATTAGTGCTCTTAAACAATTATTAAATGATACCCTTAGGTATAAGGCAATGGATTAAAAACTAGTTAAAGGCCAGCGTTACAATCACATGATATTCAAGTTGTGACAACTAAAGCACAACTCTCTCTCTCTCTCTCTCTATATATATATATATATATATATATATGTATGTATAGACACACACACACACACCAACCCATACATATATAATAACACTAAATAATGTTGACATACTGAAAAGAGGATTATTCTTTTAAGCTAAATCCTCCAAAATGATAAGATTGAAAGTAAATGATTCCAAAGTTTCTTTCCAATTACTAATATTGGGTGTGGAAAAAGGTACATGAATTTTCAATATTAACAGTACTATAACTTATTTAGATTAATTCTTTTTAAGACTACTACAACAGTCATCATTCCAACCAACAAAAGTACTGCAATATTTTACTAAAAGAGAAATAAGAAGATAATGGTGTCTCTAAGTAGCAAGAGCCGTTGTCAAATAGAAGATTATGGCATTAATTATACCAAAAATATAAATAAAAAAATCTTCTTTTTCCTAATTGTCCTTTCTAGTTACCAAAAGCTTATTAGTGGGAAAATCAAAAGCAGCTGCAGGCAGATTCGATATTTAACGGTGAGGCTTAAGATATTAGTGTACATGCTTGCTGTTTTAATGATAGTTCTTGAGCCAAATTTAAGTTGAATCGGATTCTATAAGAATTTATAATTTGTTTGGCTTATTGGAACTTTGATTAGGTGGAAAATAAGGAAATGATTTTCTACACTAATATTCATTTCCTAGATAGGGTGAGAAAATAAATGTTTAGGAGCTGTTTTAAGGGATTATACCATATCATAAAGGTTCATATTTTAGTGATACTTGGCCTGTGTCATGCTCATGAAATTGAAGATTTTTCTCTAGTCCTTGTAAATTATGTTGAAGTATGATATACATAGTTGAATTCTCTTTAAGCTTTTAGAATAGTTGATAATTTAATTTTCATTCTTATTAAGGGTGATGTAGGGTTGGAGGTTGAGTTGAGTTGGAATTATGAGTTTTTGTCGGGTAAATTTTAAATGAATGTAATTTTTGATTCGTCTGGAGTTACGCTCATAATATATTTAGATCGAAGCTAGTGACGAACTTTACGTTCGGTCATGACATATACCGTTTAAAACCTAAAAAATCTGTTTAAAATAATCTTATCGTTGGTCAACGTTTTGATCAAATTTCAAATTATTTTTTAATATTTTGTTATTATTTTTTCGAATTAAGGTTGAAAGTATTTTAGACTATAGATATGTTAATTTAGAACTTCAGAAATATTCTTTTGACAATTATTATCCTATGCGGTTTCTCTCGGAGATTTCTTTATTCTCTCTTGTGCGCAGTTGACACAAGTATTTGGTTGGGATAAACAACCTAAAAAAGACCTAGTTTTAGTTAATAAATTGTTTAAATAACAAAACTATCATTAATAAAATTAAGGAATCGACTAAATTACTATTAGCAAATTACCTGTGCTAACAACTAGTTGGCCGTACGTGGTTGCCACAATCATGTTAATCCCATGTATCATTTCATAGTTAGAGTTTGTTTATTAGCATTTGATATATTTAAAGTGTTGGGAGGTTCAAACGTGATGTTATGAATTAAATAAATTATGTTTAAAATAAATTATTAGATAAATAAAATTTTTAAATATATTTATGTTTGAAACTCTCAAACGCTCCAAAAGCCAGTAAACGAATTAACACTTGATCCTTTATTAAGGCCCATAATTTGGGTATGTTTTTCATTTTTCATTTTTGGAAACGGCATCATAAACAATTTATAATGTTTTGGTAAAATATTCCTGAGAGGGGGGGGGGGGGGTGAATTTTTTTATTTGGAGAAGAGAGAGAGAGAGTAAAAGGTTAACTCTTTTTTTTTGGGAGGGAGTAGGGAAAAGGAGGGGAAGAGAGCGGCGGAGGGAGTAAAAGGTGTTGGGCCATGAGAGAACAACTCAAATCCAGAGACGGAAAAGGAAAAAGCATCAGGAGGGACACATTAGAATTGATCCTAAATTACATCACCAGAACCCAAAAAGCAGGCAAACTTTAGGATTTTGGTCCTTTTTGTGTTGTGCGCATTAATTTCATCAAAACCCTTTCAAAGCATTTATATCCTTTGATTGTGCTGCAGCTGCCATTATATATTATTAGTATGAGTCCGCTCAATGTGTGTCTTAAAGACATATGTTAAGTACAAAAAATAAAAAATAAAATTCACTAAATATTATTTTTTTATATATTTGTATTGAATTTAATACATGAAATCCACTAATATATTATTTTTTTACACATTAAATTCAATTCAAATACGTAAATAAATAATATTATGCATTAAATTCTGCGTTTAGTACGTTCCTAACACACATTCTAAGAAAATCCTGTTAGTATTTATTTCCCACTGCACAGCACTGGGATCTGCAATATCAACACTACATATTGGTGGGTGAAGTCATTTACTGCTTCCTAATCAACAAGAGAGATAGGTGTTTGTTCTCAACTTCTTTCTCTATAATCAACCATGGAGGTGGGTCAGTTGCAGAGAAGATTTCTTGAATACACTGCATCATTGTTCCGTGAGGTAATTTTTATTATTATTAACACAGAAAATGTCCCATTCTGCGTTTATTATGTGTGCTTCTTTTGTTTTGTGTTTGATCTGCTGTCTTTACTGCTGCTGCTGCTGCTGCTGAGTTTCTTGTTCTTAGTTAGTTTTTGATTTATTTTTTTGTGTGTTTGATTTGAAGGGATTCTTGGATGGTCAGTTCACACAGCTTCAACAACTACAGGATGAGAGCAACCCAGATTTTGTGGTAGAAGTTGTCTCTCTTTTCTTTGAAGATTCTCAAAAGCTTCTCAGTGATCTCTCTAGAGCTCTGTGAGAATTTTATTTTTTGTCTCTCTTTGTATACATAAAACAAAATTCAGCGTTGGTTTTTTTTGGCGCTAATTAATTATCTAATTGATTTGTCTTTGAATCAGAGATCAGCAGAATGTAGATTTCAAAAAGGTGGATGCCCATGTTCACCAGTTTAAAGGTAGCAGCTCCAGGTATATAATACCTACTCTATGGTTGGGTTTGGCTCATGTAATTTGTTTCAAATCTGCTCATATTAATTGAGACCCTTCCATTTCAACACTTCTCTAGTATGATTTTTCACTTGCACTTTCTTCCAGAAATGAAGAAGTTGAACCTCACAAAAATATTTGAAGTTTAGATCATAAAGTTGAGAACTAAGTAGCATCCGTCTGTCCAAAAATTGGAGTCTAATTTGGCTTTTTTTTTACCCTCTTTTGAATTATATTACTGGAAAGAAGTTATTGATTTTTTTCCCGTCATTTAAGTATGTCACAGGTAAACCTGGAGAACAATGTCGAATAATCAAATGGGTGTCTCATTTTTGGACGGAGGGTGTATGTGCTTAAAAGTTGTAACTTAATCTGGCAATAAGAAAATTCTGTTTGGATTTTTTTTTGTTTGTTTTTGTGACAGCATTGGTGCTCTGCGAGTCAAGAATGCCTGTATTGCTTTTCGCAACTTCTGTGAGGAACAGAACGCTGCAGCGTGAGTACTTTTACTTCATATCTGAAATTGATCTTGTTATTTTTGGTTTGCAAACAATCCTTTTCAATTCTTTAAAACATAAAAATCCTATACGTTCCTTCATATGTAGATGTGTGAGGTGTCTGCTAGAAGTTAAACAAGAGTACTCACATGTTAAGAACAAGCTTGAGACTTTATTCAGGGTGAGTTCAAATAATCAAAGCTCATCTTAGTGAACAAACTTATCCTTTAGGATTAACTTCTATTACTTCTATACATATGTAATTTATATTTCTGAGTAGGGAATTTCGGTTTTTTTTTTTCCGATGCAGTTGGAGCAACAGATTGTGGAAGCTGGTGGTGCAGTTCCAATGCTTGAATGGTTAAGTGGTGGTAATTGAAGTATTACAAACTTGGACCGAGTAGCTTTTGTATGGTTTTTCTCTTCTTTTTTCTTTTCTTTCAAATTATGCGGAATCGATTCACTTGTCAAATGATTCTCTTTAGTCACTGTGCTTGTGCTGTATTAAGAATCACAATTAAAGATAAGGTGCGGATGCCTGTTGATGAATTCTTTTGTGGTGAACTAACTCGAATCGGTATTGATATACCGATTCGATCCGAGCTCTTGGAACTTGAATAAGTTCAACAGCAGAGCACTAAATCTTGGTGATCTTCTCTATCTAATGAACGGGTATCTTGCTAATTTTTCTCTTTGAAAAGCCGACTGTTGAGAAAATATTTGGTTTTTCATCCATTCCACCAATCTTGGTAGAGATGGTAGCTATACAAAAGTAGAATGTTGAAGGGAAAACAAGTGAACATAATGAGTCGTGTCCTGTATGGTAATCCTTTCCCCTTGCTGAAACTTTAAGGCCAGTTGAAGCAATATCCAACTTTAGTGGTGTATCCTCGACTTTGTAAATGAATAGTATTTTCATTTAGAATGTAAATCTATGGAACTAAACCCAGGATACAACATGTTATAATATTGTTCCAATGAGTAATAATGTTCACTGCTCAGCTTACTCTGTTTTTATATTAATAAACATATGTAATCTATCTTCTATAGTCTACAGAAATGGGACAAAAATATTGCAGAAAGAAATCCAACCCATAATCTGTCCCCTAATCGGCTCACTGTCTCACAAAATGGATGTACAGAGAGATCTGTGGGAGTTTTTCTTCAACAATGGAAAAGACGAGTTTCACCGGATAAATTAGTTTCTTTCCTTTCCTTTTCTTTCTTGTTAATACACAACTGTTATCTTAGATTGTATTCCTGATTTCCCTCATGTGGGAAATTCTGTACCCAGCTAAAAACGATTAATAAGGGAGAAAAGAGAAAAATGAAGAACTAATGTTATTTCAAAAATTTAGCACAAGTGATCAATTCCAATCTTGGACAAACAGAATATTGGTTGCCTGGGGTGCACTTTCAGTTCTATTTGGTGGCCAACTCCAAATTCTTCTTTGCTCATCAAAGCTTCCAACTACAGCAGACTGTTTCTCATCACCAAGCCCATTTGCAAAAAGCTCATAATATGCCAATGTGTCCAAATCTTCTAATATTCTTACTGATTTCCCACGTTTCTTGTCGATAGTTAGCTTTCCATCTTCAGATTCAGCTCCTGTTGCATGAACTATGACAGGCTCTAGTTGAAAGGTGGATTTTAATGTTGAATTGTCGCCAGCCAAGATAACTACACCAAAACACCTGGTCAAAAGCAGAAATGCGGTAATAAAAATCACAATCAATAAAATCTAAAATTTATTTCAGGTAGTAAATGTAAACAATATCATATGTTGATAGCTACGATGCTTTTGTTGTAAGCGTTGTAGCCCTGATAGCAAAAGCCAGGCGAATAGTGATTCAGGTGTCTTCCTTGTTAGGCGCAGCCTGTCTAGAATCAATAGGAAGTGCACCAACTTTACGTTGGATGCCGAGTGGAATGAGGCCTAATATCAAGCTCCGACTCCAGGACTGTTTTTGCAGCCAGAGGATCAAGATATTTGTTTGAAGGAACATTGATGACATTTCCTCCTTCTCTTTCAGCATAGTTAATGTGTCCCCCCACTATATATACATCCTGTGACATGGATGAATAAAGATAAATGAAGAATTCTACAGAATCTAGTGAAGGAACAGAAGAAATAAATTCAAGAAAAACTATGATAAAAATCGTTGTTTTAGACGATTCGTATTCTCAAGACCATAAAGGCAGGCTAAGCTACTGACCTGAACATGAGAGCTCATGCTTTTGTTTGAAGTAATTATCTTTGCCAAGTTAATCAAGGGTCCATTTGTCAATATGGTAATCTTTGATCCAGAATCCAAAGACTTCAATATGGACTCCCAAATTTCCATCGTCAATGGTTGTCTTTGATCAGTATTGCGAGGAGCTTCATATTTTGCAGAATTTTCTGCTGTATACCTGAAATAAAATTCAGATTTCGGAATTTTCTGCTGTATACAAGAAAATTTATGCTCCATACTTGATGATCAACCGGGTGAAAGCAAAAACAAATGAGATTATGAAGTACCTCCGACAGCTTCTAGGAAAATCACGAGCAAAACCATAAAGGGTATCTGAATCAAGAAATCCACCACTACCATTTGGGATAGCCTTGCTATACTTGCAGTCTCCAAAATTGTTGTCATCGGACTGGTTCATAGCAAAAAGCTCCCCTAAGCCAACAGGAATGTCGTCACGCCCCATCATATGCAGCAAATCATATATTACATCTATGGTTGCTGCATTTGCCCAGCCAGTCGCACTTACTAATATAGCCTGGACAAGGAAAGAAAGAAGGTTACTTTAAAGTTATAGAAGTGCTGCTAAAAATGTCACCTTATATTGTCCTTACCTTAAGATTGATCACTTCTACAGGTACTTTAAGGAGATAAAAGAAAAACAAAAAATCTCCAGCACTCATATCCATATCAAACACAACATTCCTCCCAAGTTTCGTTCCACTAAAATCGGGTTTGTAAAGAACTTCTTTGTAATAAGGAAAGTGTGCTGACGGTCATTTAGAACCTGCAACTCAAAACTGATATGTTATTACTCTTGTGCCACTGTAGTGATGAAAATTGTAATATATATTCATATAAATTGCACATGCATAGATGCACTTTACCTTAGCAATCATTTTCTGGGGATAAATACAAATGAAGAAATAGATATAACACACAGAAAAGCAGAATTTAATTGTGAAGGTAAATAGAGAGCTTAGATCAACTTACATCCAAGAAACTTAAAAAATATTCTCTACCTTGTGAGTTGCCTAGGTCACGGCTAGGTTTTGCCTTTGTAGCAACAAGCACACGAACTCCTTCCAGACCACTTACTTCTTCTGTATAACCATCCTAATCATGAGTGTTAGAGTAATTAGGCAGTTGAACACTGACGTAAAATTATGAGAAATTATTCAGTGCCAATTTTTTTTCCCTCCTGTTTATTACCAAAAATCAATGTTTTGCCACTCATATAGTACTTTATTAGATTGTTCAACAGGCCGGGCTTTTCCAGGCAGGGGCATGCTGAACTTTCAGGCTCAGGCTTTTTGTGCACCCCTAGCCATATGGATACAGTAAACAGAGGTAAACGTTATGCTGCAGCACCGAATAAGTCATAGTATTAATGTCAACATGGACGGTTAAGTCATACCTTGCATCTCCCTGTGCCTGTCCCATTCTTGACAAGGCAAAATGGATCTCGAACTCCAATCTGAACATGACCACTGTGAACTCCATCTTTCTTCAAGAATTTTAAGGCCATCAAATAATGGATTTGAGCCGTCAGATATCCCATAAGGTCTGTTTGAAGTAATCACAGTTATGTTCATATACTCCATTTCAGCGAAGTCATTTTCCCCGTTATGCTTGTATGAATTATTCATGATTGAAGCTGCTACACCAGATGTAAATGTGTCCCACATGAAATAACTCTGTAATAATGAGACTAACACGGTTAGTTTGGTCACAGGGCCAAACGTGTGTGTGAAATTGTATAAATTTTTGGATTTCTTTTTGTTTACTGTGTAAAATTGATCATCAAACCAAGTATCACGAGCTATTGTGCCTCATAAGTCTCGAAGAAATTCTCAGTTACGGGGATGGTATTTGTCGCTTCCAAGGGCACAAGGGTAACTGGAATCCCAGAATGGATTACCTACAACATAAACAAGCCGTGAAATTTATTTGATATACCCAAGACCTTGTTAGCTTTTATAGGGTGTGTTCAGTAACCAGCGGTTATAGCATTTGCATCGTTAGTGTTTAGTGTACCAAAAATAGTACGGTTTGTTTAAGCTCCAAACGCTGCATTTGTGAGTTAAATAGAATAAGTTGGTTGTAAAGAAACAAGATTCCCAAGTACGTTTGCAATTCCAAACACACTAAACGTTTCATATGTTGTAGACAAATAAGCACATAATACAATTATGCATCATACATTAAAGTTGTATAAAGTTTTAAAATATGTTTTTCAACATATCTTAAATCCGAGATCAGCATACCCAAAAAGGTGACAGATGATGTACACTTTGGGTATGTTTGGTTACCAACGGTTATAGCTTTTGCAGGGGTACTATTTAGTGTCTTTGGTCATCGCACAAAAAACGGTGCGTTGCATTTAAGTTTCAAATGCTTTGTCTTTGAGTTGCATAAAATGCGTTTAAAAAGCTAATTATAGACGAACAAGATTCTCAAGTGAGTATGAAACTATAATCGCACTAAACATTCCATAAGCTGAGAGACGAAGAAGCACAAAATACAGTATTACCTGGTATGCAGCAAAAGGATCACCAAAGATATTGAACTCTGCATAAGGATTAGCATTGTAGCCTTTGAGTAAATTGCCATGGTTAGCACACTGCTGAGGCTGGCAAGATGTGCTTGCATTTTTGGGACAGCAACCAGTTGGGTTTTTGGACCTCACGACACCTCCCATTACATAAATATGCTTAACATTTTTCTTTAAATGTGGATTTTTCATAAGAAAAAGGGCAAAATTTGTATGTGCTCCAATTATAATTGCAGTGGTTGGACCGGCTGAAATTTTGTCAGTTATTACTTGCTGAGCAGTAGGTTGTTGAAGAGGAGTATATTCTGCTCCCCTGAATTCAAAATCAACAGCAATCCGCTATGTAAATAACCTCTAATGACCCAAAAAAAACAATCCAAATATATTAATTTGTTTATTTTTATATTTTATGGAGAAAAACCATCAATAATCTCTTATAGATCAATGACACTTTTAAACCATAATATTTTTTCATCCAATTTTATGTATGGAACATGTTTGTGCTTTATATGTGTATATGGAACATTTTCCATATATATATATATATATATATATATATATGGAAAATGAAACAGAATTGGTATGTATATATTGAAGGAACAACACTTTTTTGAATATTGTTATAGTAAAGCAAAATTATGTAATATTTATTGCCTCCATGGAAGAACAACTATGTACATCATACTACATGACTTGTATCATACTTGGGGAAGGAAGCTCTTCCGAAAGCCAAAGTTTGTGTCAAGACCTAATCTTCCTCCACTACCCACTGGAATAGCCTGTCTATATCTACAATATCCAGCTGTGCCTTTCCCCTGATAAATAGAGGTAGAACATTAATTAGATTAATATATTGAGGATATTAAAACTTGATATCAAAACAAATACTACAGCAATGATGCAATGTCCAAGTGCAAATCAAGATTCAAATACAAATTTTATACATTCAAATTAATAGTCAGGAAAATTGTTATGTATCTTTTAGAATTGGAGTATTAACAACTTAGTACGAGAATTATGATGCCTCCTGGATAGCATTCCTCGTACTCAATTTTGCTACACGTACGCAGTTGATTAGTGTTCCTGGTAAATTCAAAAAGGACGAGTCTGGTGTGCACCAGTTGAATAATAGGGAGATAACCACCAACATCAGGTAAAATAGCACCATCTTCAAGAATTCCACCTTCACCTCCCACCCCAACAGCAATGTCATCTCTACCCATCATGTAAAGTATGTCGTATACTTGATTTACAGCATGCCCTGCATTGGTCCATGCATTTGTATTTATTGTTACTGCATGCACCAAGATTGTTATTGTCTATATGGAATATGATGTATAACCAATGTTGATGTAGCATATAACGGAATTTTAAGCCAAAAGATAATTATTTTCGTATATTTTTAACTCAACTTATTATTTTTATTTCATAACTATTTAGATTTAATTGAAGGGTGTACAACAAGCTTAAGCCCAAAAGTTAGACCTAGTATTATTCCGACGACTAGTCTATTATTAGCTCCGGCGCCGTCTAATATTATTCCGACGACTAGTACTATTATTACCATCATTGGTTGTAAATATACTCCTCCCACTATTATTTCTCTTTATTAACCACATTTTCACTACTACTTCTATCTTTTTTATTTTGTTGTATTTCTTGATGAATAAGCAAATAATGTTACATCAAATCCATACGTTTATTTTGTTATATTTATATGTATATTTAATCACCAAGGCAAACATAAAAAAATCTCTATATAATTAATTACCGGATAAATTAATTGTTATACACATACGCAACGAATAAGTATAAATGCACAACATTCAAATACAACATTCAAACGCTACATCCTTTTTAACCATTTAAAAGTTTATAATATAGGGTAAATTTAATAAAATTTAAGTATAATATATAAATTGACCTCACTCAAATTTTATAAATTTTTTACTATATATGATCAAATTAAAATTTTATAATTTTCTCGATCAAATTGTAACCCCATGACTCATATCTCCTCTATATATGTATCTATATCTATAATATTTTAAAATTAAATAATAATATAATTTAAATTATTTTTCAAATTAGTTAATTATGAATAATTATGATTAAAAAAGTCTATTATGGTGAATATGGTGTATGTATATCGTATGTTATTAGTTATTATACTGTTATTGTAATATAATATATATTTTATATATGTGTGATCCAAAAATAAAAAAATATCTAATTTTTTTTTAATAATTTTGATCCAACTGAAAAATGAGTTTGGATGCATGTTTATAACGGATAAATATGGTAAGGGGAGCTTAATAATTAATTGCCAGGAATGGTGAGGCGGCGTAATTAATAATTAAAGAATAATGTGTCAGACTAATTTAATTATAATTTGGATTAGGACTAAAATGAAAGTTGAAATCCTAAGCTTTAAGATAGAATAAGATGTACTCACTTATTACAAATCTAATTAAGACTAACGTGGAATCTAAGTAATAAGATAAAACAATAATCTATGAATTTTTTCTTTATTAATTCCCTCGTATTATCCATTTATACATGGGATATGAGAAAACAAAGACCTTATGTTATTATTCTGTCTTATTCTTAAAGGTTCGAGTTGCAATCTAATTTTTTCATATATAATTTTTTTTCTTTTGGTAAGTTTTTTTTTTAGAAAAATTATTTATATGTTGACTAATTATGAAAAACTTGGATCCCTTTCATTACACTTCTTCTCTAATTTCATCCAATTCACTATATTTTTATAGTATGATATAATATAATTAAAATTAACACTGGTCAGTAAATTTATAATATTGAGTACTAAATTTTTCTAAAAATAAAAATAATCCAAATTTTTTTCACTATTGGATAAAGGTGTGGATTTTATATAAAAATTTCAATGATTGCAAATTATTTCTGACTTTTTAAGGGTAATTTTTTTTAATAATTTTGATTTTTGGTAGAATTTATCGTAATATCATTAACTATTTATTAACATATTTAGATCATCGCTCACAAAATTATCAAGATAATATTCTCTTCTCACTGCGCTTGTGCTGTGTTAATAATATGAATTTCTTTTGGTGGTGGACTTGCTCGCGTGCTAAATTTTCTGTTTGAAAAGCTCTGAACAACTAAAAACGTTCAATTCTTAGCTACTCTGACCCATAATCTGTCCCATTTTGGCTCACTATTCCGCAAGGAAAAATCAGTAGAAACAAATCTCGAAAGAACTGTCTATTGTTATTTGCACAAGGAAAATTTAATATTTAAAAAAAATTATTCATATGAATGTGAATTCCATTTACACTTCATGAGTCTCGTGCAACTATCAAAATCGCTTGCGAAATTATTAAGAAAATTTTCTTTAATCAAAGCTCTTCTTTGTGAACGAACTTGTTCTTCAGATTAAATGATGGCATTCTGCAAAAATGGATGTACAGAGAGATCTGCAAGAGCAAGAGTAGAGAGTTGTTCTTTAACAATGAACCAAAATGTGTCATGGGATAAATTAGTTTCTTTCCTTTCATTTCTTGTTGATTCACAGTTGTTATCTTTTGTGTTCTTGATTTCCCTAGGATGGGAAATTCTGTACCCAACTAAAAAAGATTAATAAGAGAGAAAAAGAAGAACTAATGTTATGTCTGAGAATAAAAATTAAGTACAAGTGATCAATTCCAATCTTTGATAAACAGACTATTGGTTGCCTGGGTGGGGTGCATTTGCAGTTCTATTTGGTGGCCAACTCCAAATTCTTCTCTGTTCATCAAAGCTTCCAACTACAGCAGACTGTTTCTCAACACCAAGTCGATTTGCAAAAAGCTCATAATATGCCAATGTGTCCAAATCTTCTAATATTCTTACTGATTTCCCTCGTTTCCTGTCGATAGTTAGCATTCCATCTTCAGATTCATCTCCTGTTGCATGAACTTTGACAGGCTCTACTTGAAAGCTGGTTTTTATTGTTGAGTTATCACCAGCCAAGATAACTGCACCAAGGATTTCCCCCAAGAATGTTTCCTGCAGCCCATAAACACTTGGTAAAAAACAGAAACGCGACAATCAAAATCGCATTAATTATTAACAGGTATGAGGAAGAAGTAAGAATTTAGAAGGCCCTACAGATTATTGAAGGTAAGTTCCTGCTAGGTTCCCTTTAGTTCCCCTCCTAAACCCTTCTCGAGGCTCTCCCTAGGCCTTAGGACGAAATGTATCCATAGAATTGAATTGTAATAGTATAGGTTCTATAAAATAAAGGTATGTAAATGTAAACAATACCATGTGTTGATAGCTATGATGCTTTCGTTGCAAGCGTTGTAACCCTGATAGCAAACGCAAGGCGAATAGTGATTCAGGCGTCTTCCTTGTAAGGCGCAGCCTATCTAGAATCTTAGGAAATGCACTGACTTTGCGTTGGATGCCGAGTGGAATGAGGCTAATATCAAGCTCTGATTCAAAGACTGTTTTTGCAGCAAAAGGATCAAGAAACATATTGACTTCTGCATATTTATTTGAAGGAACATTGATGACATTTCCTTTCTCTCCTTTATCATAGTTGTAGTGTCCCCCCACTATATATACATCCTGCAATATGGATGATTTTAAATGAAAAATGCTACGTAATCTAATAATGCAGAAATTTGTTATAAAAAAAACTCTCAAGATCATTACGACAGCTTAAGATACTGACCTGAATATGAGAGCTCATACTTTTGTTTGAACTAATAATCTTTGCCAAATTTGTCAAGGGTCCATTTGTCAAAAGGGTAATCTTTGATCCAGATTCCAAAGAGTTTAATATGGACTCCAAAACTTCCATTGCCAATGGTTGTCTTAGTTCAGGGTGATCAGTATCTCGAGGAGCTCCGAATTTTACAGAATTTTCTGCTGTATACCTGAAATATAACTCAAAACTTCAGAAATAATCTACTAAACACGAGATTAACTGAGCAAAATCAACTGAAATCATGAGAGTACCTTCGAGGGCTTCTAGGCAAATCACGCGCAAAACCATAAAGGGTGTCCGAGTCAACAAATCCACCACTACCATGTGGGATAGCCTTGCTATACTTGCAGTCTCCAACATTGTTGTCATCAGACTGGTTCATAGCGAATAGCTCCCCCAAACCAACAGGAATATCGTCGCGCCCCATCATATGCAGCAAATCATATATTACATCTATGGTTGCCGCATTTGCCCAGCCTGTTGCACTTACTAATATAGCCTGGTCAAGGAAAAAGATAAGGTTACTTTTAAGTTATAAAAGTTCAGCTAAAAATGTCACCTTTATGGTCCTGACCTTAAGATTGATCACTTCAACAGGTACTTTAAGGAGATAAAAGAGAGCCAGAAAATCTCCAGCACTCATATCCATATCAAAGACAACATTCCTCCCGAGTTTCGTACCGCTAAAATCTGGTTTGTAAAGAACTTCTTTGTAATATGGAAACTGTGTTGTAAAATTGAACCTCCCACTATGTTGAGGGTCATTTAGAACCTGCAACTCAAAACTGATATGTTATTACTCTTCTAATATAAAACGAGCAGAAAAACAGAATTTTATTTTGCAGGTAAATAGAGAGCTTAATTAAAGCAACTTACATCCAAGAAACTTATAAAATATTCTCTATTTAGTGGGTTGCCAAGGTCACGGTTAGGTTTTGCCTCTGTAGCAACAAGTACACGAACTCCTTCCGGACCCCTTACTTCTGCTGTATAACCATCCTGATCATGAGTGTTGAATAATTAGCCAGTTGAACAGTAAAGTAAAACCGTAAGAAATTGTTTAGTAACTATTTTATTTTTTTCCCTGGCTTTTTATGCACCCGAAGCCATATGGATACATGCTTTAAACATGGCAGCATTAGTCATACCTGACATCTCCCTCTATCTGTCCCATTCTTGACAAGGCAAAATGGTTCTCGAACTCCAGTCTGAACGTGACCACTGTGAACTCCGTCTTTCTTTAAATTGAACATGGGAGTTTTCAGGCCATCAAATAATGGATTTGAGCCGTCAGATATCCCATAAGGTTTGTTTGAAGTAATCACAGTTATGTTAATATACTCCATTTCAGCAAAGTCATTTTCCCCGTTATTCTTGTATGAATTATGCATGATTGAAGCCGCTACACCAGATGTAAATGAGTCCCACATGAAATAACTCTGTAAAAATGAGACTGATATGATTAGTATGCTCACAGGGTTAGAATGTTAACCAAACAAATTGCTAAACTTGATGCACCTCTATTTATTACCGTATAAAATTGATCATTAAACCAAGTATCGCGAGCCATTTTCAAGGACATAAAGCAGTACTGTGCCTCATAAGTGAGCTGTTGCTGCTCAAATGTCTCAAAGAAATTTTCAGTTATGGGGATGGTGTTTGTTGCATCCAAGGGAACAAGGGTAATTGGAATCCCAGAATGGACAACCTATAACATAAGAACACAATGAAATTTATGTATTTCTTTGTAATTGAGACCTTGTTTGCCTATCTAATACAATTATACATCATACATTATAAAGCATATAAAAAGTTTTATGTTTTCAGCACGTCTTAAAGTCCCTGCTGAAAACTCCTACAAAAATGACGCAGGAAGTCTAAAACAACATGTGGCTAAAGTACAAACTGGAGTATTACCTGGTATGCAGCAAAAGGATCACCAAAGACATTGAACTCTGCATAAGGATTAGCAGTGTAGGCTGTGAATAAATTGCCACGGTCACCACACTGCTGAGGCCGGCAAGATGAGCTTGCGTTTTTGGGACAGCAACCAGTTGGGTTTTTGGCCTTCACGCCGCCTCCCATTACGTAAATATGCTCAACATTTTTCTTTAAATGTCGATTATTCATAAGAAAAATGGCAAAATTTGTATGTGCTCCAATAATAATTACAGTGGTTGGACCAGCTGAAATTTTGTCTATCAGAATTTGCTGAGCAGTAGGTTGTCTAAGAGGAGTATATTTCCTGCTCCCCTGAATTCAAAATCAACAGACCAGAAAGGATAATGAGACTACATAATCCAATTTTCTATTACTATTTTTTTTTATATTCTGCCAAAAACATTAATTAAGAATGCCCCATGATTATGATCTAATTATACAAATTCATACTTGTGGTAAGAAGCTTTTCCGAAAGCCAAAGTTTGTATCCACATCTAATCTTCCTCCACTACCAACTGGAATTGCTTGTCTATATCTACAATATCCGGCTGTACTTTTCCCCTGATAAACAGAGGCAGAACATAATTAGATGAATTTATTAGAACAAATATATATTACAGCAATGATTGTAGTTCAGAGTTCTGTTTGGTTGATTAACATACATGTATTTAAATCCTTCAGTACTAAAACTCATAGTTAGGTAAATTGTATTATATAATTTATAATGGGAGCATAACAACTTGGTACGATAACTATGATATCTCGCACCCGATTTTATTACCTGTTAGCGTATCCAGTTTAGTGTTGCTGGTAAAGAAAGAGTATTAAAAGGAGGATTTTTGTTTGAACCTGTTCGATAATAGGGAGATAGCCACCAACATGAGGTAAAATAGTACCATCTTCAAGAATTCCACCTTCACCTCCGACTCCAACAGCAATATCATCTCTACCCATCATGTAAAGTATGTCGTATACTTGATTTACGGCATGCCCTGCATTGGTCCATGCATTTGTATTCACTGTTACAGCCTGCACCAAGGTAATTTTTTATGCCACAATTAATCTTTGTAATTTATATTTACAAAAATAAATTGGTCAATCCAATACACCAAGTTTTAGCACAGCCGTGTAGTAAATACGGAAATGGAAACTCCTCATTAGCTAAACCGTTAGCAGCAGCAATAATGAGTTGACGGTTAATTATACACATAAAAAAATAAAAAATAAAACAAAAATTAGACATAAATATAGATATGCATAGAGATCGAGGAGGAGGGACGGAGAATTAGAACCAACCTGCAAATCGAATTCTGATGGGTTAAGCTTTAAGAGGTACAAAAGAGCAAAGAAATCGTCCGTATCCACGTCTGTATCCAAAACAATCCGATGAGGCTTCTTTCCGGCGCCATCACTGTTAGATCCGGCGCCGGCTACTATTATTTGGACGACTACTATTACCATCATGACTATAAATATACTCCTCGTCCTGGTATTTAGTAACCACATTTTCACTATTTTTCTTTTCGTGTTCTTAACTGATGATGAATACGCAAATAACTGTTACATCAATAGCGCCCATTTGATCTTCAAAAAAGCTCTCGCATATATATATATATATATATATATATATATATATATATATATATATATAATCACAAGCCAAGAATATAAAAAAAAACAAGGATGTCTATAATTAAAGTAATTATTATATAAATACGTATCTGTATATGTATACGTAAGGGGATGTAAATTGCCGGATATGTCGAGAGAAAACTACGTACTGAAACTACATATTCATCTACTCCTTTTCTTGAAGGAACTAGAGTTAGAGAGCAACTTTGTACTTCAAAAGATGTTCTAACTATATTTTTTTATATAAATTAAAAAAAATAAAGTAGAAAAATTAGAGTACTAGATTACATATATATAGTAACGAGTCATTTTTACTTATCCTAATGAATTCCACTAAATAACATAGATGTCATTTAATTTATTTATTTTAGGCCATTTTTTTAGAACAAAAAAAATTAGTCATTAATCTATCATTTTGAAAATAAAAGAAATTGTAATTATGTTCAGAACTTAAATACCATGATAAAAAGAAAAGAAAAAAGGAGAGAGAATCTTTTTGATATTATTAAATAATTTTTTTAAATAAAAATAGAATAAATTTCACTTTTATGTAAGAGCGACAAAAATAAATATCAAAAATATATATGAAATTATCATTTTCCTAAAACAAAATGAAAAAAGAGTCGACACATATTTAAGTTAAAAACCTTGTAGCTAGGAAAGTCTTTTTTTATTATTATTATTTAAATTAACGGGGCTATAGTCTATACTATCTAAGAAAAAAAAATTAAAAAACAGTCGGGCTTAGTAAGTGTACTTTCAATTTCAGTATTAATTTTTAAAAAAGAAATTTGATATTTTCAAAAGGCCTATTCAAACGAATATAAATGTTATTTATTATTCATATTTTGTGAAATTATTAAAATTTTATATAAAAATATTAAAAAAAGTACTATTACCTACACAGAAAAATATTTTATTATATATTATTTATGTGAGTGTGAATCGTATATATTATTTATGTGAAAAAAGTATCGTAAAATTATCAAAATTAATATCAATTTAAGGGCTGAAAATGTAGTTACTAAAAGAAAAATGTTTTGGAATGGAATATAAGATATTTGAGGCTAGGCTAGGATATAGACGTGTGTAAGCTTAATGTCGGATGAATAACTTAGTTTACTTTAACACATAATTAAAAAAACTTTTCAAAATAATATTCTATTCATATTTAAAAAATATATGCCACCTCCCCCCCCCCCCCCCCCCCCCCCCCCCCCCCCAATGAAACCTCCTCCATTCATCTAATAAAAAAATAAAAATATTATAGTCAACTCTTTTCTGGATGAAGAAGAAGTTAAACCTACCAACCTTGCATAGTCAGTCTCCCTCCCTCGATGACACGTGTCCACTTCTACATTTGGCTCCACTCTCTTATATTTTCCCACTAATTTTATTTAATACACTAATACTTTTTCTTAATATCCTTGTTTATAATTATCTAAATATGTAGATATTTCACGATAATTAATGAGATCAATTCTACAACAACAAAAAAATATTATTATTATTTTTATGAATTTTTAACCATTAAAATTGTAATAAAAAATACTCGTATTTATTAAATGGTGAAAAAATATAGAATCACTTTTATTTTTTCAGTAATAGTACAGCTTAATACTATAAATTGAATAATATAGTTTTAATCGATATTTTCAAAACCAGTTCGTTCAGCAAATCAAAAAAGATACTGAGTGGATGAGTTACTGGTTCAACCAGTGATCGAACCGTTATTGAATTAATGACGTCATAAATATATAAAAAATATATATTATTAATAATTAATAAAAATTTAAAACATCTAAATTTTTTATAAGCTAAAATATGGTAAAATTATGTTATTTTATTGATAAAAATATTTTTGGAATTAAAAAAAAAAAACTTCGAAACCGGTTCAATCAGGTCAACTAACCGATTTTATCGGATGAACCGGTTATTAACTAAATTGGGTGAATCAGTTTAAATCGGACCGAAAAGAGAATCAATTTCTAATTCAACCGATCTGACTGTCGATTCTGAACTAATTTTTAAAACATTGGTTTTAATTATTCTTATTAAAAATGTGAATATTTGATGCGCTAGATGGAATCGAAGGAGAGCGGAGTCCATTTACTCCTCCCTCCCGGTCAAAATAGGTACTGTTACCTCTAAAGATACTCAAAAGAAATTATCAATTTTTTCATGAGAAAATGAGGCTAGTAATTATTGACAAACAAATGGATTATTATACTTCATACATTTATAATTATACAAAATATAAATTGTATGATTATTTATGTATAAAGTACACTTGCACAACAAGATTACTTGGCATATTAAGTTTTTTTGGTACAGTGATTAAGTTTATAATTGGAGAATTAAGAGATCTTGAGATCCATTTTTGGCAAAGTTAAAATTTATAAATTCCGATCAACATAGCAAAAAAAAAAAAGATTACTTGGCATTTTCTTATTAAGACCTCTGCGGACCCTTTTTTTTAAACTTAAACTTAGATAACAATGCTATATTAAGAAACATCACAAAATTTTCAGTCTAATTTATAAATGAAAATCTAGTTTTGAGAGGTACCAAAGAGCAAACTTTTATTTTGGACTGTATAGTGTAATTAAGTTGCCTTAATTAATAAGATATTATCCAAATGTGATAATTTAATGATAAAGATTTTTCTTTTTACTACGTAAGGTCACAAGTTCGAGTTTGCCCCCATCAATAAAAAGAGCAGAACAGAAAGAGTCTACTCCGTAAAGTCACATATTCAAGTTTATTGTTAACAGAACAGAAAGAGTCTACTCGTTAGCAGAAAATCAAAAATTCTCTTATATTCTTTTTAATTCCCCTCGTGACCTTTTTCTTAAAAAAAAAAAGAAAAAAAAAAAAGAAACTAACAAGGCCTTGTCCAAACTCCAAAAAGGATCAAATGAGAGTAATAATGAAAAGCTCAAAAGGAACTAGGATTAAAACTGTATTAATCTTCTGCTGTATGGTTTTACTTCTGGTTGATGAGATCTAGATTTAGACTAATATGAACACTTTTGGGTTATATTCTAAAGAAAGGAAATATATGCAACATTGGGGCCTACAAGATATCTCTATCATAATAAGTTTCATAATTTGTGAAGGATGCTGTGACTAGCTGTCGGTGTTGAAGAATCAAATTTATTTTTATTTATATCAAAACCTAATAGATGCAGTAAGTACTAAACATATTAAAAATAATGTATACCAAAAATGTAAGCAATTCAAAATTATGAAATTTATTATGATATATATATATATATATATATATATATATATATATATATATATATATATGAAACTTCCTGAAATTTTATTTCAATCTCAACTTGAATATCAGTCCATGACCCTTTAAAAGTGACCCTGCCGTGTAGTCTTGGTAACTACACCAAAGCATCAAAAGCTTGATCAAGAGTTCAAGAGCTGGTACCAACAAACAAACAAACCATAACCCTCTAAAAGTGCGAAGAAAAACAAAAAACATCATGATAGTTAAAGGAAATTGATATTTTTAAAAAAAAAATTGATATTTTCACAATACTCTTCGCACATGAATAATAAGTGAGTTCTACCAGTGAGATATTATAAAAATAGCAATTTCCTAATTAAATTAAGGGTCCACATAAGCTTAACAAGGTTTCACTAAAAAGGATCAAGTTATATTGTATAGGTTGCTGTTTGTGCTTATATAATTAAGGAAAAAGTTATTTTAGACAATGTCTTATTCAAGTTTGTCTAAGATTACTTAACAAAATAATGTAATTTAATCTTATCATGATTAAGTTTTTTATTTTTTGAGTTTTATAAAAATAAAAAATATATATTTTAAATTTATATAAAACTGCATCGTTTTATTAAGTAGCCTTGGCCAAATTTAACTAAGACATATCTTAGATTACTTTTCTTCATATAATTATATATTTTTTAACTTTTTATATAATTTTTTATGCATAAAATATTAATTTTCTTTATTGAGCACCATGTGCTCTTTACATTATAAGTTCGTAAAAGTTGTGTGTTACACTATATAATTCTTGTTAATTTCTACATCAATTAGATTTAGTCTGAAGAAAACTCATTATATATTTGAGAGATCCGATCACTTATTCTAAATTGATTTTAACTTGAATATTTTTACTTAATTGGCATCAAAGTTACAGTCTTCTTCCACTGATCATGCATGCATCAATATTTTTTTACTTGGTATCAAAGTTAAAGTCTTCTTCCACTCATCATGTGACCTAACGACGCACATCGATCGGTATTTTTCAGTATTCATTCGATTCTACCATGCCCGGAACGTAAAAGAGTTTTCCACTAACAATTCCCAACCAGTATATATATATATATCTCTTCATAATTTGACTTCACCACATAATAAACGTATTTATACTTGAGGTGCATAACAACTCTAATTTACATGTTTATAACTGCAGATTGAGCTCGCTCTTTATATTATTATATTTTATTTTTTTCCCAACGGTGGTGGGATAAAATAAAAAGGGGCTTTATTGGATAGTTGCAGAATGTTGGAAAGGGTAGATGTTCATATTTAAATAAATAAATAATCCAAAAGTTGTCTCTGGGCACTAAAACAGGTTCTTTACTTTATACCACTAACCTCACTTCTAAATTATGGTCAAATCTCACTTTCTCGTCCATCGTTAATGGGTATTTTGACTTGGAAATAGAACGTGGTGTATATGAATCCAGGCAAACCAATCCAATCTGCCAGCTATCAAAATACCGCTAAGTCCATACCAAACAATTGGTTTTGATTTTAAAAATTAATTTGAGATATTTTTAAATTTAAAATTAAGATAATTTATTAAATATTATAAAATAATATATTTTATAATAAATAGTACGTGTTAGATAATTTATAATAATTATTATTGTAATGATTAAAATTAAAATAAATATATATATATTAATTTTGAATTTAAAAATATTTTAAATTGATTTTAAAAAATTAATAATAATTTTATATTTTAAAATTGATGAAGTAATTTATACTTCTTTTAGTAGGAACAGGAGGCTATTATTTTTTCAACTACAGCACAAGAATGAAGATGGACAAGTTGGCACAAGAATGAAGATGGACAAGTTGGCCAATAAAAGAAGAGACGTGAAAAGATCAAACATTTAGTTTTGACTATTCGTATTAATTGCACATGAACACAATGATGCTTAAGATGATGAATGCGTAACATGCACCATTTGGTTGATAATAAGAAATGGAGTATATACCTTGCAATCAAAATAAATTCCAAGCAAACTCAACAAAATAAATGTGGTAAATATTTGGAGAATGGAAACGAAATAACTTTTATTAGATATATGGTACAGTTACTACGGTACCATCAGCGTCACATTATCCAAAGATCATATGAGATTAATTTGTCTTTTTATGACTATTCAATGGTGATGTCGAATTGCTTTCCATAATTGTGATATTTTAGTAATAATGATGATTAATGATGTGATGATCAGGGTCATCTTTCATCATTAGTCAATATTTACATATATGTAACTTGCCTTGGTTATTTTTTCTCTCCAATCTCCACCTTCCAAGTGCATGACTGCTACCAATCTAAAGGGAAAAGTCATGAATTCATCGAGGGGAGAGAAAAGTAAATGGAATGAAAGGATAGACTAAAAAAAAAAGAAAAATTACATTATTAATTAGATGCGTAACAATCAAATAAAAAGAATGTTACGTAGCTTAATTGTACTTTTCCATAGTTTATACTCAAGCTAGTATTCAATTGGCAAACGTAAGAAGAAAGTCAACATCGGATTAGCCGAGGGAGGGGAGGTCCCCATTACCTAATAATATACATAGATGAGGTGGATTTCCAGGATTTAGTTAGAAATCGGAATTATCATTTTTTATAGCATTGCAGTTGAAAAATGACATCTCACCAACTTTTTTCTATCGACTTTTAATCCAATTATATATACAAAGTGAAAATATATCCCAAATACTTACAAAAGCATGCAAATGAAACTGAAAAGTCGATCAAGACGACTCCTTTCATTCTGGCTTGTTTATTAATTCTAATTGAAAGACAAAATTTAATAATGAATAAGTACATGTTGATGTTTTGGATACAATAAATAAATGAGAATAATTAATACAGTGAAGAATATTATTTCAATTTTCGCAAACAATTTTTGGTCAAACTAAGTAGGCTATTAGTTAGTATAAGACCAATGTGACAATGATATTGGGACGCATTGAAAGCTTAATCTTTCTGGTAGAAAATATTGGCAGCTTAATCTTGCGGGGAAAAACAACCGATAAAATATTGGTAGTCTGGATGGTGCCTCTGCGTAGCACAGAGGTCGTGGATTCAAATTCCCACCCAAGTATCTAATTGGGTCAATAGACAACAGCCCACTCTTCAAGCTCTCATTTTAGTATGTATGTATGTATGTATTACTCCCTCCCTCATCATTTTTGTGGTTTAGACAAAACGGTACTCCAAATCTCGTTTTAAAGAAGTATTTTATGTCCTCTAATATTTTTCGTTTGAGAATTTCAAGTAAGCATTAATTACTTAATTTTCAATATTATCTCAAATATTAAATATAACTTTAATTCTCTAACTACTTTTTATCCAATAAGTAACACTCTCTTATTTCAATACAAGAACAATATAGACAATTGATATTATATTTAATGCTATAAAATTGTTTTCTTAATATTTGTGCACAACTCTAAAACGACATATATTAAGAGACGGAAGGAGTATATGATAGAAGTCTGGTAAGAAGCTTATTGATGTGAAAGATGCATCAATTCCTAAAATGAGGAGCAATTATCCATGTCTTTTAGATGAAGCCTGTTGGGCTTATAGGAAATCAGTGGACTTGTTCCCTTCGTGCCAAGTATGCTAAAGTCTTAAGCTAATTCTGCCCAAACACAACTAACTACATTAATTGAGTTTCCTTCATTAGTGATCGGTCCTTAGGAGGCTCAGGAAGTTCAGCTTCCTTAAACATTATTATGTATTTGTTAACAAGTGAGCAAGATGAAATTATAGAAGAGCTTACGCGCACGCAAAACCAGCATCTACACCAAGTGGACTGGAAATATAACGAGTTATGCCAAAATGAATGAAAGCTCTATTACAACGTTCTCCCTCCCTCAATTATGATGATGCAGCAATGAAGAAGCATCTGGAGTGAATTCTAAATTTATCAAAAGTTCATGTCTTCTAAAGTTCTTATGTTCAGCGTTTAAAATATCGCTAGACGGACATAAGCGGGTAGAAGGGACGCCTAGGCATTTTTAAGGCGGTCTCATTATTTCTCTATTATATATACTTCTTATACTATAAAAAGCATATAGTAGATGTAATTTGATACAGTCTATGCAAGGTCCTAGGCGCCCAGTCAAGATCCTAGGCGCCCAGTCAAGTCTAGGATGTAGAGGACTCGCCCAACACTTGAGTGAAGATTAATCGGATCTAGGTAGAAATTTTTGGAATACTGCTTATGTTGCTTTAAAATTTTCTTTAGAGGTCTTTTAAAGTTTTTAGGTGGTTCTAAAATTTTCTAAAGGTCTTTTAATGTTATTAGGTTGGTCTAGAATTTTCTGAATTATTCAGGGACTTGACTTAGCAACATCCAGCCACACATGCTCGGCTCAAAGATGCACTAAGAATTCCTTCTTTTCAACTTCACTAAATCACAAAAAGAAACCGTAAAATCAAACCATCAAGCGGAAGGAAGCAGAAGGCTAACTGAAAAGTTGACTGTAGTGAGACATAACTAACCATGGAAATGCATCTCCAGAAGAGATGCACAAAGAACTTGTTAAACACTTACCATCGAAACAATATCAAACTGCTTTGCGCAAGCAAATTATCATAAATTCATAATCTAACTCCTAGCATTACCAACAAACTGTTAATATTAAGTGCTTCCATTTTTTTGAAGATAGTAGCATTCTCCTATCTTTTCCTTATCTGTACTCTACATTCTGTCCATTAGCTAAAATAAAAGGACCGAGGATGTGAAGCAATTCAACAAAAATGGGTACAATGAAACCAAAAGATACTTGGCCAAAAAGAAGCTATTTAGACTAGTACGATTCTGATTCACTTCTATTGTTAGGCTCTGAAACTATTAAAACTACCAATTTACCAATTCATAAACTTGAATTTTCAGAAAACATGAGCAACCCTCGTCATGTCATATCATGTTTGATAAGAGTCCAGTGCCCTCATGATTAGAACTTGTGTTACAAGGCCACACGAATATCGAAAACATGGACACGTTCACATGGTGATATGGACATGACAAAACAAAAGCATGCCAATACAACATTGTTTAAACAATTAAGATGTGTATATGTTAAATTATATTATATTTATTTTGCTGTATTTACTAGTTTAAAAGCAAAGACCCACATCAGGCAATCTAAGTCTAGAGAGAATCAATATATAAACCTAGGGGTTAATCGCCCATTTGGTTTTGAATCAAATGTTTCAACATGGTATCAAAACAGGCATCTTCACTCGCGTGCAAGGCCCATTCGCTCATGTGCTCCCAACACCAAATTTAAATAGCAAAACTTAGTGAACCCACAAGATCATATAATTAATTACATTCTGATTCAATAAAGTATGGATCACATAGTAAATTCTAATGTGATGTGCATATACGGCTATAATGATAAGACTGAATGAAGCAAAACCATATGAAACTTAGATAAATCAGTAACTATTCTGATCTCCAAGACATTAATTCTAGAGAGGAGAGGCAGGGAATTTGCCAAATACCAGCAATAACTAGTTAAAATTTTAATACAAAGTTTCAAAAAATCTAAAAGCTCAAATAGGGTCATTTAAATGTTAAACTGTACAGGCTACAGAAAGCTTCATTTAAACACACCACCAACAAATTTAGAAAGGTCATTGCCACTAATATGCAATTCTACTAGCCCTCAGACCACACAAATGTATTTCAGTTCAGAGAGAGCATAAACGTTATAAGAGATTAGCATATGTCACCCCATTGTAACATCTTTGCAAGTAAAAAGTGAACGAGTGCTTTTTATTGTTTGCAAAAGCAAAAATATCTTCTACTATTGATTTTAAAAGCATAGTAAGCGCTTCAAAAGTAATTATTTCTACTTATGAATTTGACTTCATCTCGCTAAAATATAAATAAGAGAGATTCTAAAAATCCCAATCAGTTACTGGCTCATATTCCTCATCCAGAAGCAATCTTTAAGCAATTATTATTATTCTATAATTTCCATTACATACACCATATTTTCACGGGAAGGCATCATTTTACAGGTAGCTACCAGTCTACTACCAAAGGACCATTCTCAGTGAAAAAATAACTACTTTTTGTTTTCTCTGTATTACAACTTGAATCCCAATGCACCATAGAAAAAACTGAAATTTCAAACTAGCACTATAAATTCGGCTTTGTGTAAAGTAAACCACAACAAAAGTTTGTCATTATTGCAAATTTTAGCTACAACAATCAGATCTTCATAATCTGAAACCTAAACACGATAGCATTCATTTTCAAATACATAATGATAAATGAGCTAGAAATTGAGGATCGTAACATTACTTATCACAACACCTAACGAAGAATCCTCCTAGTAGCCTTTGCAACGTTGCGAATACTGGAATCGGACTCGTCACGGAACCATCCACCCAATTTCTGAGCTTCCCAAACAATCTCAGAAATTCCTGAGAACGAATCAAGCAATTGCCACTAAGAATCAAATCGAAAGATATATATATACACATCCACATATATAGATATATAGAGAGAGACGGAGAGAGAGAAAAGTACCTCCAGAGACGGTTTGTTTGTTGTGACGGATGTCGTGGACAGTGGCGGAGATTTTCCAGTAGAGAGGACGACCGACATAGAAGAGAAAAAAGATTACGAGACTTGCTAGTAATAGGCGGAAAATTATTTTTGCTGCTTGTGACGCCATTCTTGTTTCTGGGTTTCCAGCAGAGAGAAACAGTTGAGATAGCTTTGTGCTTTGTGCTGGCGTACAAATGTACCAAAGCACAGTCGTTTTAATAGAAATTCTTAAGCGACAATTACTACGTCGTATTGCTTTTTACAAACCATTTTTGCTTGTTTTGGTTCAACTGGACATTTATTAAAGCAAATGATTTGTATGTCGAACAAATTTTATTATCAAGTTGGATTGCAATTAACTTAAAATTAAAAAGTTATGCAAAATAAATTAGTATAAAGTTATGTCATATATTTATATATGTTTTGTTATGTATCATCGATATAAATTTATTATCATATAAAAGACTATTAAAATTTGAAAATCAAATTCAATAAAATTTAAAGACATAATAGGATGAGATTTGTTATGGGTTAGATAGGTGTCACAAACAGGGTGCTAATTTGGGATTAGGAGTCTTTTCATTACAATTATCATCTAATTTGTAACAATACTAGTTTAACGACATAAATATTAATTAATTGACAAGTATATTAGAAAGGATCCTAATCCAAAAAAATCATCTTATTAAACTTTATATGTTTTCACACAAGTGTAATTTGTTGTTGTAGAAATATGTAATATGTTATTCAGTTTGTATGAATATCATTTACAAACTCGGACTTATATTGGTAAAATAAGGTAATTGATATTTTCACAAAATTCTTCTCACATGAATAATAAGTGGACCGAGTGACATCTTATATAAAAATATAGTCCTTTGTCAATGATGAACTCAATAATAAAACCAGATAAAATGATTTCGGAAGGAAGAACACAAGCATAGAAATTTAACTTGGTGTTTACAACACTCTGCTAACAGAACTGGGCATTTCGCCATCTTTCTAGTGTAATTTTCAAAATCTCAAACTGTGTTATCAATCTTGAGAGCTCTAACATTATGCCAAATGAATCTTCTTGCTGCGCTTTTGCTTAAAATTTCACTACTAAACGACTGTGGATATACCAGCTGAAATGAATCTAAAATTTCAGAATCTTGAACCAAGTATTTTCTGATTTCATTAAACTATGAGTCGACGGAGGACTGAATTTCCTCCAGTGTTTTTCCCTTTGTTTCTGGTACTACTTTTGCCACAAACACTACTGTAAGTGCGCAAAATCCAGAGTAAACAAAAAATGTACCTGAAAAATAATATCATAAATATGAGAAATCAGTGACAAAGAAAATTTAAATGAAGTCCGTCATTTCGAATTTTCATTGATTTGGAATATATATAGTTTGAAATTTATGTATACCGGTAGAACTCCAGCTCATAAGAAAGTTGAAAGTGTAGGAAACTGCCCAAGCACCTAGCCAGTTCACTAGCACCACCAGGCTACCAGCAACACCCTTGATGTGTATCGGGAATATCTGCAGCAAAAAAAAAATTGTTAAGAAAATTTAGAAAGGTGGGAAAATTGGTACCCTGCAACAGGCTTATTAAATTTCATATAAGGCCTAGATGTAGACATTGTGCAGGTCATTGGAATTACCTCGGACATTATCACCCAAGGAACTGCTCCCATTCCAATTGAAAATGATGCTATGTATATCTGGTTATATTAGGCAAATGTTAGAGCTGAATAATGTGTGTCAAGTCCAGAATCGCGAAGATGAAAATAGAAACAAGTATTGAACTTCGTAAGAATTATGATTTTACCAAAACACCAGAAACCGCCAAGATGGGAACCCATTCAAGCAATAAATTTTGCCCCTATTCACCAAGATAAGGAGCAACAAGAAGCTGTTATTATGAAGACAAAAACACATGGCAAAAGTTATAGTATAAGTAACATACCTCAAGAAGGAAAGCAGTTCCAGCTAGGAAACAACCAAGAAATGTCCCGGTTGCAGAAACCTGAAAGCAAAGATTTTTGTTCATTTATTTGAAATAACCTTAAATTTAGCGATCAAACAAATCAAAGCTTCAGTTTTGGTGAGTTTGCTAACACTAGGTGAAATTGCTTAAACAAGTAGAACTTAGTACTCACCATAAGAAGTGGTCTTCTTCCGGATTTGTCCATTAATATTGCTCCAACCATTGTTATTGGAAGCTGTTGATCAATGCTATCTAATGGGTATTTATACAAAAAGATTGGACATTTCTCTCATTAAATCTAGGATAGTGAGGTACTTCACAAACCTGAATTATTGCATAAGCTATTGTTCCAATTTTGCTTGAAGCCATTCCTGCATTTTACATATTTCATGTTATTCATTGAGTTTTACATATGAATGCTATTTTTGCTATAGATATTCTTGGAGTATTAAAGGAACGATCCAACTTACCAGCTGCTACAAAGGTCTCGCTAGCATAGAAACCTACTCCATTTATTCCTCCAAATTGTTGGAAAATCATTAATCCGATAGCAATCTGAACATATTAAAACAGTTGAGAGAGTTTATTGAAACATAAATTTGCAGTATCTGAATAAATAAACACGGGTTGGAATGATTGCTTACAGATACAGAACGTATGTATTTGCTATCGAACAGATCCAGTATTCTAGCTCTAGGAAGAGTTTGAAGGCTTTTGATATAAGCCTATTTAAATAGAAATAAGTAGGCTCTCAGGCATTGATCTACAAGGCTAGTCTATCAATGGGATATTTATATATTAAGAAAAATACTTGAATTTCAGCAGCCTCAGCAGAAACATCTGCATCTTTGCCACGAAGCCTTCGTAAAGCAACTTCAAATTCTTTCTCGAGCCCTACCTTCGCCTATAAAATTCCGGAAAGAAAAAAATTCTCAATTGAGACTAATGATTTCACAGTGACATAAATTATTATATCTTGCTTCCTGTTCGAAAGCTCACCAGCCATCTGGGGGATTCCGGGATGAAGAATAAACCCACAAGCAGGACAATGCAGGGCACAAGTCCTTCATATAAAACCAATAATTTCTCAATATTCTTTTAAATGGTCTATATAAATTATGACAACATATATATATATAATAGAATTTAAACTACAATTTACCAGTTATAGCAAGGGTTCGCCATGTTATGACTGTTCCCATTAGGAATGCAAGGGATGAACCAGTTACAATCATGAGCTGCAGAACAATCAGATCTCTATAATGTCAATAACCTACATTGCCATTAGTTCATTATCGAAAATAACATCAGAAATAAACCTTATGATCTAAAGACCTGATTAAGAGTAGTGAGCCCTCCGCGGAGATTTTTAGGTGCTATTTCTGCTATGAATACCGGTACCTGTGAAATACAATTTCATCATTTATCAAGAAAAAAACTAAATTTTGAGCCTAGAATAAAGTAGTGAAATTTTGTGAATAATTCAAATGAAAGATATTTACCACAAAAGAAAAAATCCCTATGCCATATCCTGTGAGAAATCTACCGATATCAAGTAAGAAAGCTTCCTGTATAAAATCATACATAGAAATATAACACCATTACTGGGAAAAGATATTGAATTCAATATTAATAAATTTTTAAAGAAGTTCAAAAAAGTGCATATATATACCATGGACAAGTAGACTGCAAGCCATCCAACAATACAGAAACCAGCTGACATTCTCATAGCCTATTTCCATTAACCAAAAAATATATGTTAGGGATTGTTTGGCAAATTTAAGAATCAATTTAACTGGATAGAAAACCAGGCCAGTGATCCAAAATTTCACATACCCCTTTTCGACCAATGAAGTCTGCGATTCTGCCGCTTGTAATTGCACCAATCATAGCACCAATTGTTATTATTGAGCCAAACATGGAATACTGCAAAATGATAGCAACAAATAAGTTCCAATTATCATGATATAGTTTTTTAAAAAATAAATATATATACAACTAAAATAAAAAGAAAGCAAATTAACCTGGGATAGTGTTAAATTAAGATCTTCTCTTATAGCAGATTGAGTAGGTGCTGAGTATCCCACCTGCAAAAAAATTAACTTAAGCTAAACAAACCCCTTTTTTCTTTTTAATCTTTTTTCTGTTTTTGTTGTTGTTCCTGATCAAAAACAAGAAAAAAAAACAAAAGAAATTTATTAAAAATCTTTCTTTGGACTCCATATTATAGAGACAACTTGAAATTAATAAACATACATATATATATATATAAAGAGTGATCTATAGCAAATACTTCTTATGTTATGGTATTATTCAAACAAACACTTCACTTGTAGTACAGCTACTATCAGTAGCAGAAGGATTAAAAGATTTAAATATGGACTGCACGATCTCCTATGGATGGTTAGAGATGTGCTTGCTAGAATATTGCCATAGCATTTGCTATGAATCAGTTGTTTATATACTTACACATGAACCAAACTCAAAAGAACCACAAACAGCAACACATGTACTAAACAAAACCATCCCAATTGTTCCACTGGCTTTACTAGCCTCATCATCTTCAGAATTCACAATTTTGATATGATCAATGAAGGGCTGTTCCAAATCTTCAAGCCCTTTATTGTCAGCATTTTCTATATCTTTAATGTGATCAACTGCCATTTCTATATATATCTATATATGTATAAATATAAATATATCAAGAATGGAGATAGCAGAAACAGTGAGGAAGGGAGAAAGAGTTGAGAGTTGAACTGAACGAAATGTGGGTTTATTGAGCTATATATATATTCACACACACACTCGCTGGCATGCAGAAAACCTTAGGGAGTGAAAAATAGATATTTTTCGAAGAATTTTGTCTCGTACTAATGATTAGATACTACTAGTATTAAAAAAAGATTGTAGGTGCAGAATCAGATGGGGGTTGCATGTGGGATGAAGCTGTCACTGACGTGTGATCTAATCAACATACTGAATTTGAGCGGTTGTTTTTGGAATTGGATTAGTCCAAACTACAGGTGTAGTAATAATACACACGAGTCCTTTTGTGTACTTTTACATATAGTATTATTGTTTTGTTTTGTGGCCGACCTCTTAGACCAATGAAACGGAAAAATCTTTATTTTTAATTCCTTAATACAATCATATATCACACGTATATAAAAAAGATTAAACCAACCTCCCTGGGGATAACCTAATGTTAATTTAGTGATTTTATAAAAAAACAATATCAAATTTAGACATAAAAAATGAATTTGTTTTATATCATTATAATAATGCATGGTACTCACAGTCATAAATTATATTAACATTTACATATTTTTAAATACTCTTTACATTAATACGGTTGAATTGTTAAGTAAAAATTTAAATTCTTTTTCATTTGAAATGACATTTAGATGAGTTATAAGATCACTCTCATATAATATTTTTTGTAAGGATATATGCGTGTTCGTATACATATATTTTTATTTTATTTATTCATTATATCTTCATACCTTTATACTCTTATTTGTAAATTTATTTTTAAGTTCCTCTTTTTCGTTAAAGAAAGAATTCAACATGGTCTGGTATAAACCCAGAACAATCAAAATATATATCATCTTATCAACTAAAATTTGAAACCACATGCTACATATCAAAACGCCAAGTCAGGTACTAAAGTTATCAACCCCAAGGGCATCAAAAAAAATAATATTCCTGATCAAAGCAAATTTAATCCTGGTTACAACATCAACTTCGATTTCACAGCATGCCAAAAACTGAAATTAGTAATTAGGGAAGTTCTTTCTACTCGCCCTTAGATCACTAGAAGTATACTACTGAACTAGTAGTAATATTGTAAATACTTGCCCATGCAAGAGCTAGAATAAACTGTCTACCGAGCGCACAAAATGCAGCTATACATGCATGTTTCCTATTTTCACACACCAGAAAACAAAGGTGTAACTGAGATAGTGGCACCATAGCAGTTGTCAATTTTGAAAGGATACAAAGAGTACATATCTTTACAGGAGTTGCGCATGTGTCCCTGTCTCCTGACTTGGCAGTGTAGAACGAATATTGCCAATACCAGGCACAAGCGCCTGACTGAAGCAACTAGCGGTCACAAATCAACACCACATGAGTACACTGGCATATGCTGATGCTCGAGACAGCTCAATTCATTGTAAATATCACATTGTACAAGAATATGTACATTTCAAGGAGTCTTTTATGGATAAGATTAGATCAGATCAATATAACTTAGGAGTAGTCCAACAAACACCTGCGGATAGTAATTGCTATTTCACCAACCTTCCGAGGGTGGAGGACTACAGCACAAACTCCAAAACATACAGCAGCGGCAGAAATAATAAAGATAAGAGGACGAGAAGGCAAAACTGTATTGGTAAATAAGCGACTGGAAGACTTCCTCGAATCTTTTGAAAGGTTCACATTCATAACAACCTCTGCATTTAATAGTGGAACAGTTTCGCTGCTGTATGGAGATGAGGAAGTCACCAAAGTACCTGACTTGATTTTCTCGGTTAGCTTATCCTGCAATTGCAAAAGCCAAAATACTAATTTAATAGAAGGTACAAGTAATAGTTATCAAAGATGCCACTAAAAATACCGAGGGGTAGTAAAGAGATGTTGAAATCTTGACATGTCTCCTCAAAGACCACAAGGAAAGGAACAGGAAACGACAGAAAGAAGATTTAGTCTGTTAAATTTCTATTATGATCACATTACCCAGAGAGTACAACATGATGCTCAATCTAATCCTTATCCGAACAAAACAACAACAACAAAAGATAAATAATCCAAATGGCTAAATGGCACCAGCAGACATGGTTGCCCCATTAGATCTTCTGAGCACACAGAAAACCAATTGCATAAAGAAAAGCAGAAAGGTTAATACGAACATAGAGAATATAGCCAACGTGAATTACAAATTTACAACCTTAAGCATCCCACCAGACCAAGTCAGAAAATGAAGGAAAAATTGTCTGCTTAATCTAGCAGTTTAACACGACTGAAAAGAACAATACAAACAAGACTCAAAGACTATGGAAATTGGGTGTGGGTCTTTTGTCGAAATGGAATGGCCCTTTTTTATTTATCATAAATGGTTGATTCATTACACATAGTATCCCCCCCCCCCCCCCCCCCCCCCCCCTTCAGCGTATTTTTTGTTTTACACCCCGTAACTCTTCCTCAGCCAGGCTGGGGCAGAAACTTTCCAAAACATCTTATACAGATACAAGACCACTCCAGAGCTAAAATATAAAGAACATGTTAGATTGGACAGAGTCATAGATGCCTGTTGTGAGTCCAGAGGAATAACTTGTTTCCATTCTCAAAACAGCATAAATATAATAGAAGTATAATATCTCACCAGCAGATAAATACATGGTAATGAAAAATTTAGGGGCATAACGGATGGCTATTCAAGTTATATCATATAATACATATGAAGTGCAACACATATATACACACACACACACACAAAATTTTAAGTCAGACTGATATCTAGTACAGGCTCCTAGGCAAACTAACTGTGCAAGTGCAACAACAAATTTTCTCACCTGATTGGTAACAGGAACAACAGGGAAAACATCTATTTTAGAGCTTCGATCAAAAAAATCCCCTTTTGAGACAAGATCTATAACATGCAACACTGGATTCACCTTCATTTTAAACTTCTGGCCAAGTATAACACTCACATGATCAATATTCCTCTGGTACAGCTTCATATCAGCATCACTAGAAGTCAAACTGTTGTTCATTAAAATCTTCACATGGTATGCCACTCTTTCCAATACGGAAGAGAACTCATTTTCAATAAGAAACTTGAATAAACAATTGAATCTTTGTATCTGAGAAGAATCCAAGGTCTGTCGCTTATTTTCCGAAGCAGGCTTTTTGAGTAACCACGCTACATCTAAGAGAAATTCAGAAAGGTACTTTTGTCTTGATGCATAGACTTTACACGAAGAACTATTAGCTGCAAACTGTGATTCTTTTGAGTGGAGAGATGTATCAAGTTTGTTTAGCATGATATTCATTTCAGAACAAATTTCTTTGTCGCCGATGAGAATGGGAATGAAGTTGGATAGGCCAGATTCATTCTCAACCTACAAAAACAGTTTGCAGCAATAAAGATAAATGTTCAAGAAAAGTTCTTAGTAAAGCAAGAACGACACCCTTCACTGTATGAACAAGTCACGCTAGTAAATCACATGGATAAAACATAACACTACTGAGGAGAAAAATGATTTCGCAAAAGAGTATAAGAAACTATATAGGTATTGTAAATATATGAAGTATAAAAAAATGTATAAAGAAACATAATGCTTAACAATCGACATTAAAAGGATTTCCAAAATAATAGACCCCTTGGAAGTTCACAACAGAAGCATTTGAATGCTGCTCTAATATAGTACTCCTTCCGTCCAACTTTTTATTTAGGGATGTCGAAAATTTCAAATCAAGGTACTTTTTAACAGGAATAGCCTAAATTAACCTATGCAGAATGCTACCCAACCAGGCAACCATTGAAATACTATGATTCAACTTTTCTCTTCTTAAATTATGTGTCTATTTAATTTAAAGTGGGCACATAAAGTTGGACAGTCGGAGTATTTTATAAACACTCAACCATGACCATCATAGATATGTTATGTCCAAAAACAGACGAATGTTCTCACTTTTCATTGATAGTTCATTGGCAACTCTTGGAATTTCCACTTCTTTAGAAATTTGAATGATAGGAAATGGATAGTTTCATACACCACCCGAATTCACTTATTTCAGACGGGAAAATGGTTGCTTAGATGCATGTCCATAGTTTTCTTAATTCTTGCAGCCACAATTCCTCACCAAACATATTATTACTCTAGATTCTGGATACCTCAAATGTCTTCTTTTGTCAATTTCTCTGTGCTTCTCTAATCCCTTCCAGAATCCTCTCCCTTTTTCTTATAGTTACTTTAAATTGCTTTATAAAGATGTGACGCCCTTATAAAGCTACGCATTCAGAACAAAGTTTCTTTGAAAACGATCTAGAGAGACCTTCGTATCTGGAGCGGTGACTTTTTTGGCATTATGTGGTCTGTTTGGACTAACAAAAAATGAGATAACTTTTCAGGATCAATTTCTTCGATCCTATATCCCGTAGGATGTTAGCACGGTTTATTGCTTTACTTTGGTCTTATCGCCTTTGGGTATTGTGCCCTCTTAAGATGACCTCTCTCCCTCTTTTTTATCTTTTAAAATTTTCTTCTTTCTTATTCCTGAAGAGAAAGAGTTCCAGCTCCAAGTAGTGCAAGTAGAGTTCAATAAATATAAGTATGTAACAAACAAGCTGCTGAACAAACGAGGGCTTATTAACTGCCACATGGATTCATTTGCCGTCCAGAATATTCTCATCGCACAAGCATGCAAGCAATGAAAATAAAACATTTTATACGTAATTAGACGGGAAGTAGTTAAAGCAACAATGTCAAATACTCATACCTCAACAAAAGCGGGCCCAGAAAGATTCGATTCATTATGAGGTACACATATTTTGAGTAACTGGTGGTTACAACTGGCAGTGTCTTCTTCAGTTTTATTAAACAATGGTGTAACACAAACATCACGTGTAAGATACTCCCCAGCAAAAGATACAAGAAACCTGCCAGTGGAATCAGAGATATACAATCAACAGCCCAATTAAAAAATTATGCATACAGGCTGTCATAAATAAAAGGCATCTCACACTTGACCAAAAAAATTATTTGCAAGAGATGTGCAGTTTGAGGGAAACACCTAGACAAATCTCACTTAAGTTAAACTCTCTAGGTACAGTCAGAATATACAGTCTTCCAGAAGTAACTCCTAGCCAACAAACTTAAAGTTAAACTCATAACATACCACACCCAAATTACTTGAAAAATTAACTCCCTCCAACACATTTACTGCACTTTCTGCACAATTATAGGTTAAAAAAAATTAAGAAAATTATTCTCTAATTAATTAAGTTTTTAATGTAACTAATTGAAACCAGTACATGCATGGAAACAGATCAATCAACCCAGTCTTTAATCTGTTGTAACTACCAACAAAATACTAAAATTCTAGACTTCACCTAAATGCAAGTATTAACATATATAATATATAAGATACACTGGTACTTACTAAATAAACATCAGAGATAAATGATTCAATTATCACATAAAACATAATAATACCACTGATTTCATGAAGTATACAGTGTCAAGATTTCAATCCCCAAAAAGGAGCTGCAATTTCTTTATAACTCGCAACATCCTTCTAAAGGCAACAAATGAGGTATCTATGACTAAGAACCGTAGTTGTCATGGTGCCCCGGCGAGACGTGACGATAGTTGACTGCCAGGACGCCTAGGTAAGGCACCCGCCATGGCGTTTGTATGGCGACAAGTCGTTAACAATGTGCGATTTATTAATTATTTGTTTTACTTCAGGAATAATACAATTTATATACATTAATACTCAAAACATAATAACTAACACTATAAAATATAATTAAAAACACAATTATATGAATACTTCAGAATCAAAATTAAAAAATAAAACACTTAACATTAAAAACTAGTAGAACAAGTCAACAAACAAAACCTAGAAAATAAAAAATCAACCAAGTCAACACTCATCACATCTTACAAGTCTAATAAGTAATAAAATTATACTACATAGCAAGTTCATGGGTTATGATGAGTCATGGGTAAAAAAAGACTTAATCACTTAACTTGGACCAACTATCAAGGCGTGAGCTTTGACAACTCGGTGTTCAAGGCTTTGCCTTATTCTTCTTTAGCGTAAAAACGCCTAGTCGTCTCCTAGGCAACGTCATAGCAACTATGCTAAGAAGACAACTAGACAAAGCTCTTTTTACTACTAAAAAACAAGAAAATGCCCTCAAGATTATTTGGTTAAATTATGACCCCCTTCTTTTCCCACAATTTTCATGAAGGAATGATTTCATTTCTCGAAAACTAAAATTTCATTTACTTTCCAGCTTTACTTTGTCCTTGCCAAGCATACCTAAAACTCCAGACTAACTCAAACACATACCCATGAATGTGTGCATGCATTTTGCTTAAGCTATCAGGTAGAAGCCTCCTTAACTATGGATACTTAGTCTTGTGCTTTTCTTAAAAAAGAATATACAGTTCTTGAAATTGGTATAAAAGACATTGTTGAGTTGACAAACTAATTGCTCAAAGGTCCATGTTCAAAAAAATTAATCGTTGAACAAAGAACAACTATAAATTCTAGGCTCAAATACCATCATTACTCATTACCATGCATCAAAAAAATTATGAAAAATGATATATCTACCGACTTTATGTATAGAAAAAAAATTTTGGCCAATTACGTGGATAACTATTAATAGTAACTCTTTAATCAAATATATAATATGGTACGCCAATGTTATAATCATATCCAATCTCATGGATTGATATACGTCACAATCATAAGTCTACAGAAAACTTTTACAATATATAGCAGGACTCAAAATATATATATATTTAAGAGGTAAGGATAAATAGTAAATATTAAAAAAATGATCAGACAGAAATGCACCATTAATCATGCATGTTACAATTTGTTAATCAACGATAAATGCTAATTTAAGGGGAGTAACAACAATTGCTCAATAAATATCTGTGAAAAAACTGCAAAACCGGTAATTAAATTAAAAGGGACAAAGAAAAAGAAAAACAGAAGATGTATATTTGGAAATAGTTATATTGATGATGTAATAAGGCAGTACTAATATACCGAAATTTGGGTTGAAGTAGATTACTTCCACAGACAGTAAACTCCATTGGCTTGCCAACCTCAAAGCATGTAGGATGAACATAGTGAAGCTTTGGGACCTGTTTCCCCACCCGGACTTTCACCACCGAAGTTCCATCTGTGTCCAAAAAACAAGCTTAGAAACTAAAACAGAAACAAGTAAAGAAGAATGGTGGG
The DNA here is from genome assembly GCA_947179155.2 of Hedera helix. Taxonomy (NCBI): domain Eukaryota; kingdom Viridiplantae; phylum Streptophyta; class Magnoliopsida; order Apiales; family Araliaceae; genus Hedera; species Hedera helix. Next base: position 34,121,892 of record OX359281.1, read on the forward strand.
AGAATGGGGGAAAGTTTGATAATTAGAAAGCAACTCAGCTATCCATAACCAGAAATAGGACTTTACATCAACTATTTATATCCTGGAACATCCTTCCCAGTTCTTTCTCTAATAAAATTTAAGCATTCATAAAATGATAAATGATTTCTAAGATTGACCTTAGATATTTATATAAGGTCACTTCAAGTTCGAATTAGTTTTGATCTTCATTTAACAATCTAACCGAACGGATGTAAATAGCATACAAAAATATGAAAACATATAAATTTTCATTTAATTTAGTGATATGCATCAACAAATTTATAAAATTCAAAATAATAAATTATGGGCCGTAACAAATATACTTATTTACACCATTACAATAATTGTGCACCACAACTTTAACTCAAATAAAAATTTACATGTTTTCATATTTTTGCGTACTCTTTGTATCTGAATGGTTGAATTGTCAAGTGATGATCAGAACTACTACATATTTGAAGTGACCTTAGATAAATTATGTCAGCTCCATCTTTGAAACCTTTTATACCCTTTCAAAAAATACCAAGTACCACAGTGAATGATCTTAGTCATAATGCAAATGCTTAAACACCCTAAATTATAGAAATTATTAACGCAATAAATCAACGAAGGGAAGTATGAAAATGAAGATCCAGAAACCAAACAAGTGTCAAATAATATCAATATAGCTCTTCAATGTGAAGGTTAACATATCATACAGCAGCAGAACAGTAGCAAGACAACTAACCTCTCTCTCTCTCTCTCTCTCTCTCTCTCTCTCTCTCTCTCTCTCTCTCTCTCTCTCTATATATATATATATATATATATATATATATATATATACACACAATATTATTTTATTTTTTTTTGGGGAGATGTCCATATTCATAGCTGTATAATGAATATGTAAAGCAACAACATGCTGGCACAGGAGTCGCTAGCAATTTACCTTTCCTAACACGAAATTTTGTGTTGTTTAGGTACACATAAAAGGTGCCTCTGCCAGATAGCATGTTCCCAGGTGCAACAAGGTCACGTATATATAAAAGGGGGTCTTCATATAACTGCTCAAATGCATTTTATGATTGAAGTTAGGTCATTAAGACTCAATTAAGATACTGCAAAATAAGTTAAAAGAGGCATGATATAAATCACATGAACCATCAGAAAGAAACATATATAAAAGTATTACCCTTAACATACATCAATTCCCACACACACATATATATATATATATAGAGAGAGAGAGAGAGAGACGTGTGTGTGTGTGTGTGTGTGTGTGTACGCGCGTGTTTCATCCATACTCTTTTTTAACCTCGTTCCTCAGTAGCAATCTATCAGATTTGAGCAATTAAGCCATCTGATTTGATCCATTGTCCCTAGATACCAAACAGAGAGTGAGAGAGTACATTACCTTAACCCACATTAAGTCTGGCATTGCAATAAAGACGGTCAAGATTGTACAACCAGGACGGATGTATCCCTCCAACTCAATAGGCATGCTAGCCAACCATTGAAAGATCTGCAAAAATGTTTACCTTATGTTACTAAATAAACATGTTCTCCCTCAAGCACTAAACTGTAATAATAATCTTTTAGTACTTGGTGCCGAAGTCGTCGAGGGAACTCTGCAGGATTCCAATCATAAAGCTTGAATGAGATCCGATCAGTTGGGCACTGAAGTAAACATTGAATCAACAATCAATTTAAGTAAAAACTTCAAACAAACAGAAAATAAGAAATGAAGCAACAAAATAACATTCTTCCAAAACATACCACAGACAAGAAAGTACTCTTGTTGTCACGGTAGGATATAGACTGAGTACACTTTTCTTTTTCTTCTTCACACTGTGTTTCACCAGAAGCCGCAAGAGATGCACCACTATCGCTCTGGATATTGTTAGAACCAGGAACTGAGCAGGGTATGTGTCCTTCAACATCCAACAATTTTTCCCCTTCCACTGCTTGGCTGTTCAAGCAAACTGCACCTGTGACATACAGAACCCCCTTGAGCCATTTTACAACTCTTAACATAATCAAAGTAATAACACTTAAAAAATTCCTTAATCATGCTCAAATATAAAGCTACAACTTCTTTAAGGAAATTCATACTAGAGTAACTAGACATCACTTGAACCAACACACAGAAGATTGTCTACCTCAATTAGACATATCTACATAAGACAACAAGAAGAGAACCCCGTGCAAGAGTTTCTTTTATTATAGGACCACTTCAGCCAAGTGAATACACAGAGTAAGAGTGTAGAACCATTGCTCAAAAATAATACCTTTTTCAATTTCATCATCGCAACCAACATCTTCAGCTGATAGGACCTGTTGAGGCTCCTTTTCAATAAGGCCCTTGGAATTTGTAAACTTTCTTCGCCGTCTATTATTGTGGCGCTCCAATTTTCTTCTACAACTGCGCTTACCTTCATCAAAATCTGACATGATGTGGAACCTGTTTGGAATTAACATGTATGATATAACCATTTAAGACTTTAGTACGACAATAACAAATTGAAGTTCGATTGCTTACTTTTGAGCGAATAAGGTACCACATTTGTCAAAAATCTTAATTTTTGATAATTCAAAAGAGAAAAAGAGAAAGAATAAAAAACAAGAATAAAAATTTCTTTCAGATTAAAAGTCCAAAAAAGAAGGGGGAAAAAACACGGTGGATCTCAAGTAATAGCAAAGGGTCACACGGTTTTCCTTTCAAAAAGTAGGAATCAACCTTGGAGAAACAAGGCATAAAAAACGATTGCCATGCTATATTTAAAAATTAGCAAAATTGTATATCTGATATTCACTAATTGAACATTATTATGGAAATGGGTGGACTACGCACATCTCCAGAGACTTTTCCATGGGGCAACACCAATCAATATGACATTAGATATCTTTATGGTTTTAATAACTACTTGAACCTCTAATAAAAACCATAAATTTACTAAAGACAACTAGAGTTATAAAAGAGTGATCCAGCTAAAAGCTCAATATGACTCTATATCAGTATGCAGTTGGCCTCCAATATGAAATGTAAAGGGTAAATGATCAGTATAAAGATTTGCCCAACTCGATCAACTTAAAGTCTTAAACATTATATGATTATAATAGCCTCTTCCTTGTGCAAGAATCTGAGTGAATACATCATGAGCAAACTGCCAAACTACATGTGCTAAAATATGTAGATATCGTGAAGCCCTTCGATCTGATTTTGAGCCAAAACTTAATAAAGCAAAAGGTACAAAAGGCATCTTCCTAAAATTTCCAGAAGGATCTTAACGTTAAAGATTGTCTGACTAGAAGCAGCATGGTGCTAAGGCATCAAGAGGCAGTATGAGATAGAAGTAATAGTCAACAAAGAAAGAAAGCTAAATCAAAACATTCTATTGATCAATAGGTTGCTACCTCAAGACTATTACACCGAGGATTAACTGCTGTATTTGCTGTTGTTAAGGGAATGTGCTTTAGGAGGAACAGTGCAGTCAGGCTATGACAGATGAGTAAGGTCCTATAAGATTTTATAAATATCATACAGTGATCTAAGTGATAGCTTTACGATGTATTATTTAATCCTAATTTTAATGGTGAAAAGTTTTATTTACTTTGCATATTTGTGCTACAGTGACAGTGCAGAGGGGTGGCATTAACTTTATGCAAAACACACTTGCAATTTTTCAATTCACTTGCTTTTCCATACATGCACAAATCACTTGGATAACCAGAAAGAAAGAAACATGATTTTCTGAGGAAAAAGAAAAATGATATACCTGCTACCTCTCTTAGTTTTATAATATGTCTGGAATACGTTCAATTCCAAATACAAATGTAAGGTCGGGTGAGAGTCATTAAAGGTTTCTATCTGTGTGTGTATATATACAAATATATAATATATATACACACACACACACACATATATGTATGTATTTTCAGTACAACCTACATCATGAATGTTTAGCCTTTTCTAGTTTTCCCAATCGAACCCATGTCTTCTTATTCACGGTATACATTCAAATGATTTCAATACTAAAACTAAAACTACTACAGTATGTATGGGTAAACGAAAAGAAGAAAAGACATAATTTAGGACCAAAAAGAGAACTCTTCTAGCAATAATTGCAAGTCAACTGACCAACATAATTACTTTGAACTAATTGTTAATGACAAGTAAGCTCACTTGCCACACTGCTGACAGTATCTCTTAATCTCTCCATCAACAAACACGTTACTCGCAGTTGCACACCGGAGACAAACCCGGTGGCGGCGATGATACCCTTTCAGCTCACTAATATCCGCCCCGCAACCCGATACCTGGCACAAAGAAGCTCCCGGAGCTCCCCTGACCGTCCGAGCTCGCTTCCTACCCGGCCCAGCCTCTTCTTCCTCTTCCACCGCAAGTTTCGCATCCAGCTCTGGACAAGCACATGGGATCCGACCCGCCAGGAAATTGGAACATGACATACGGGGATCCCGTTTTCGAACTTTATCCGAATTACCGATGTTACCATCGGGCTGAACAATTGGACGGATCGGAGGAACGGAGGTTTCCGGCGGAGGAGGGTGATCGGTGACCGGAAAAGTGGCGGTTAATGGATCAAAGTCAAGGAAATCATCCCAGTCCCATGCTGAGGAAGAGGAGAGTTCTTCGTTGAACAATTGTTGGATTGCAATTGAGTCCATTTCCGAATCCACAGGCGGCAGCAGTGAATATGAAGGGTCGTGCATTATTGGGATTTGAAGGAAAAGAAACCTCCCTGATTCTTGGAGAGAGAAAAAGGCAGGTGTGGTGGTTTGCTTTGAAGAACTTGGAAAGAACCGCCGGTTAGGTGTTGCTGTTGGGCTGTTAGGGTCACGAAGGATTGGGTAGATTTGGTGGTGGCGTTAGCTGGCGACACGAAAATTAATTAGCCTTTACTTTTTATATTATTTCTTCTATTCCACTCTACACTACTAGTAATTGTAGTCAATAGTCATCTATTTAAGATCTAATGATCACAGTACTCAGTGTTAATCATTAATTTTCTCTTTATTTTTTAATTTTGTTTTTATAATTTTTATACCAGTGGTTATAAAAAAAACTAAGCTTTAGTATACAATTTGAAAAATAAAAAAAATATTAAATAGTTGTCACAATCTTGTTGAATACATATACTCAAAATTATTCTGAATATTATTTATTTATATGTGTGTGTACGCGTGCATGAATTTTATTTATAATCAATTTAGATTTAGACATGTCATTTTATATTTAATTTTTATATTCATATTTTATTCATCAAAATTGTATTGTTTAACAATTAAACAACCCTCAAACACTTTCATAAAATATTTGGATAATTTAAATTGTTGATTATAATAAAATGTATGATTAAATACTTTTTCGGTCTTTCAACGTGTATTCTTTTTTTTGTCGAATAATTTTTGTAATATCCCAGATATTTAAATGAATTAGAAATAAAATATTTAATATTTAATAAAGGTTGGAGTTTGATAACCTAGTAGTGATAGATAAATAGAGGTCCAAATTAAATTTAACGGACTAACTTAGATATGGTGATATCAAAATTTTTGATAAGTTAGCAAGTAAAGTGATAATTCAATAAACTTGACTAACAGCAAGTCTAATTAAATTAAGAGAATTAATTAGTGGAGTTATGTAATTATGCGACGTGGTTGCGTGTAAATTAAATACGTGTTTATATGAATATATAAATATATATGCGTGCATATTTTGTAACATAATTTAATGATTAATTAAATTGTGATAAATAGATAGATTAATATTAAATTAATCCGAATTGAATTAAAAGGTTTATTGTGGAATTAATTTATTCATTAATCAACAATTATGCAAATTGTTGATAAATTATTTGTGAGGAATAATTATGTAAATTATATAATTATAATTATATAAAGTAGTTGAATTAATTAAAGGAGATTAGTAATTATATATATTGTACAATATTTAATTTCTTATATATGTACATATATATAAAGGGTTTAAATTAATTAAGTAATTTTAAATAGTAATTGAATATATTAAATGAATATATTCTATAATTAAATCATTGTAAATGATTTATGAGAGTGAGAAATTTAATTATACAATTATTTGTGTAATATTAATTAAATAATTAAATAAATTATTTAAATAAGAAATTAAGTAAATATATTATTATTTCAATATATTTTCGGGTAAATGGAATTATTTCCATAATTGATGAGAAATGAATTATTTAATGTAAATGTATTAAATAATTTAATTTATGGCGTAAATAAAATATATTAAATTATATATTGTATTTATTTAAATTTCATAATTTATTGTGAAATTGTTTTTGAGGTAAGGTGATGTGTATAAATAATATATATAGATTATATATATTATTATTAGCAAACACACTCTAAAGTTTTAATATCAAAATAATTGACAAGTTGTCATTAATTAAATTGAATATAATGAGTGAATTAAATTTTTATAAATTAATTAATATGATAATTAATTAATGTAAATAATATAAAATATTATTAATAATATTATTAGTCCATTTAGTAATTTAATATTAATGGGTTGAAGTATTTAATTAATTAATCAATTCAATTATTATTTAATTATGGATTGGATAATTAATGTGTAACAAAATTAATAATTAATCATTTGGGATATAATTAAATAGCCCAATGATAAATTAAATGGACTTGACAATTTAGTAGCCCAAACAAGTTAATTAGAGCCCAATTGGTATTTTAAATTAAACCCCATTGATTGGCCCACTTGAAAAATACTTAATTAAACTATTATTTATTAAAAAGTGGCATGTGACTAACATTTTGGGACAAATATTTGTGCATTGCCGGCAAGGAGAGGAGAGAGAGGATGAAATTGATTGTTAATTGAATTTTATTTTTCTTTTAATTAATTAAAAGGATTGCTTGTTTTATTTTCAAAGGACACGAGCACCATTCTTCTTTTCACCCACTTTGTCCTTAGCTAAAATTCTTGCACAAGTCTCCAACCACTCTCATGATGGTAAATTTTAATAGACATAGAATTTATATCTATCCAAATTGTAAGTATACTTACAATTTAGGAGTTTTGTTATTCATTTTCTATCTTTCATCTTCTAAGTCTTGAGAGCAAAATATTGAAAGGATAAATATTTGAGAGAGATTTTGGGTGGAGCTTCAAGGAAGAAGAAGAAAGCATAAGTTAGTTCATGACATTCACAACCCATTTTGGAAGAAAAATGAAGATAGCCATTAAAATGAGGTAATGATTATTTTAAATGTAGTTTGTTTTTAAATTAAATAAATTATCATGTTAGTATAAACATGTTAATATAGTTAATAATGTGTAGTGGTAATATTTATGCCATGCTTGAGTTTAATATGCTTGGTTTGTATTTTGGTATATTTTATATGCTAAAATATGTATTTAATAGTGTGTAAATAAGTTTTGGAATTTATGTCCAAAAATATTTTTATAAAACTTAGATTTAATGTTATAATATTATAGAACATTAAATCATGAGAAAAACAAAGTTTGAATCACTCAAAATGGAGTTATACACAAAAAGTTTTGATTTGTGGTAGTTTATGTGATGTAAAAATTTTTAATATTAAATCATGAAAAATTAAATTTTCATGTTATAAATTGATATTAAGTGATTGGTAATTTTTTCGGATTTTTAAAGCTTACTTGAAGGTATAATTTTTATTAAAGTAGTGTATTAAAACTACTATTCACAATCTGCTAAGGGGAAAGAAAAAGGGGGTGCCGCGCAATGCGCGCGACCCTGTTCACTGTCGGCCGCGGACCGAAAAACGACGTCGTTTTGGCGTGTAAGAAATTTCTTCCGCGCGCTATGCGCGGAAGCCAGCTCGGTGCCCATAAAACGGCACCGTTTGGGACCAAACTTTGTCGGTGCGCGCAATGCGCGGTAACAGATTTTTTGGCGGAAATTACCATAATGCCCCTCCGTTCGGTTTTCTAATTAATTACGAAATTGCCATCGGTCCGGTTTTTCAGTTTATTTACGATTTTGCCATTCTGGATAATTTAAATTAATTTAAATGTTGAAAAATTAATTTAAAATTATAACAAAAATATTAATAATACAAAAATGATATTTAGGTGTTGAATATTATATTTTTCAAATATAATAAGTATTTAGGATTAATATTTAAATGTTGTAAATATTAATCTAGTTAGTTTAATATTATATTTTTCAAATATAATAAGTATTTAGGATTAATATTTAAATGATTGTAAATATTAATCTAGTTAGTTTAATATTATATTTTTCAAATATAATAAATATTTAGGATTAATATTTAAATGTTTTAAATATTAATCTAGTTGGTTTAATATTATATCTTCTGAATTTATGATTAAATTAATTATTATTTAATTAATATTAAATAATAAACAAGGATGATAAATTAATTAATTATTATTTAATTACTATTAAATAATAATTAAAGACAACTAAGTTTGATTATTTAATTATTTATTATTTGATTAACTTTAAATAATAAATAAATCTAGTAAGTTATTATTTACTATTAAATAATAACTAAAAGTAGTTAATTACTTACTATTTAATTAATATTAAATAGTAATTAAATGAAATAAAGAAAATGTCTTTTAACTCTTTTGTTTAAACAATTATAATAAATTGTTTAATAGTTTAATAAGTGTTTAACACTTGAGAAAATTATTTTCTAAATTATTAAATTATTAACCTAATTTGATTGAGGGTCTATAAGGTTAATAATATTGTTTTGACTGATGTAAATTATGTGTTAGTACTTATTTGTGGTAGATAAGTTTCTTAATGAGCGTATAGTTGTACAAATACGCTGTACTAATTATTAGACCAACTTTACTAATGTTAGGTCTTTCAAAGCCAGTTAGTTAAAGCTAGACATTAATTGTAGCTGAGCAAACAAGCAAGTTTCCTAAACCCTACTCAATTTATATTCGAGCAGGATATATTATTTTATTGTTCAAGTACCTAACTCAAATTCAAGTTATTACGTTTCAAGCATGCTATGGTTTAATTCTGTATAATTATTCTACATCTTTAAATTGTTGATTCGCACATAGTGCTTGTTGCATGTGTTCATCAGGTATGAAAGGCTGATCACCTTCATTACCATAAGGTTCAGTTAAAATTGTTCATGGTCATTATTGACACTCAACATTACTTGATTCAGTCATTCAATTATTGAAATTATGATTCGTACTCTTTCACAATTATTATATTGTTGAAAATCCGAAAGCTTGTTCTTTCTTTCAATCATGATATATCGTTATTGTATTTAAACTTGCTGAGCAAAGTCGTTGTTCACTCTTGCTATATCATGATAACAAATTTCAGAATAATACGAATGTCCGAGGAGAGACGGAGACAGACGCAAAAGACAAGATTATAGTGTTATTCATTATAACAAAATTGTTATATGATGTAAGTAATTTTGTAAACCTTTTTATGAATCTAAAGGTATATATGTAAGTTAAGGTTAGAAACCTTGAGAAATGTTGTAGAATAAACAATTTATGTTTATATATTCCGCATTAGTTATAGAACATGTATGAAGATGATGTATCGTGACGTACCAAGTCTAGGGTTTGAGGAACCCGGATTTGAGGGCGTTACAATTTTTCTTCCCTCTATAATTCAAATCTAAATATTCTAATTCTAATTGCAAGTATTGTATTTAATTGTATAATCGTCATACTTGTTTAATCTTGAATGACACTCGATACTAAAATTGTTTGGAAGATAATATGATAGTGTATATAATCTTCTTATTAATTAATTAAAATGATAGCACTTATCGAATATAATTTTTGTATGTTGAAGTCATTTAGGAGTGGCACTCTTCTGTAATGGTTAAGGATTTTAAATTAAAATAAAACTTTGTGATAGCAATTTAATGAAAATTAAAGTAAAACAAATATAGATATTGACTATTTTGTATTATTTGTTTTAGTGAGATAATGTGTATTTTTTCTAATACAAGAAATGAAGTTAAAATGATGACACTTTTAAGAATGAGTTAATTACATATTGAACCCTGAAATATACACCTATTTATATATCGTATCTTTGTGTGTAAATATTTATATTTTGTTATTTAACGTACCGTTGAGTAAATATTATAGACTTTTTTCATAATTTTATTGGCCGAAAAATGATCATGTGTCATAATTTTATTGACGAGAAATTTGAAAAAAGTCCATAATATTTATTTAACTTTAAATAATGAGATAAGAGCATTTAAAAATAAAAATACAAAATACAAAATACAAAATAATATGTATTTCGAAATTCCATATACAATTAACTATTTATCAAACATGTATGATAAGTAGGGACCATGCCTCTTGTTTGTTGCTTCAAAACTCAGATTCCGTATGGTGTGGTCATCCATTAATAAAATAGGGGAACCGTTTGGTTTGAGTAAATCATTCCAAAGTAATCTATCTAATATATAAATGAGTAATATTATAGTTACAAAAAATATATATATAAAATAATATATCAGATTATGATCTGTAAATGTTCTAAAAAGAGAATACAAAAGATAAATTTGGATACAAAATAATATGAATAATATTTATTGATTATAATCACTGGATTGACACTCGTATATAGTACAATATTTACTAATTATAATCCGACACATTATTTTATATCCATTCTCTTCTAATCATCTTTTTACATTACTCACATATAAAAGAGGGGTCTTTGGTGTTAACAATTTTTTTGAAGTCATACTTCTAAAAAATTCTCTTCAATTTTTATAGTAATTTTGTTTTACCCTTATAACTTCAATTTTACTTCTTATTACAACTTCCAAGTTTAATATCTTACTATTTTGTATGTCCTAAAAAAATTAAATTTATAATTTTTTCCTTTAAAAATAAAATTTTAACTTTTTAAAATTATTAACATAACTAAAATTAAAAAGTGTAATCATCTTATTGTTTGATCAATTGATCCTCAAAATTTTAACTTTTTTAAAATTAGAAAAATAATATAAATTATACAAACAACGTGTGTACCTCATATTACTAGTTTTATTAAAAGAGAACAAAAAAAAAACTGTTTTCTTGAATCTATGTTACTTTTTTTACTTGATTTATCATATAAAAAAGTGATTTGATTAAATTTAACTTATTTTCTTCCTCACATTATCCCTAACACTCTGGTTCTGAGTTTTAAAATGGACAGAAAAGAAAAGAAATAGACGGAATACTCAAGTTTTTTGTCCAATTCTTGTATTTCTAATTTTTTTAACAAACGAAAAAGAAAATAAATTGATAGAAAATTTGGCCACTTTTCATGCCAAAGTTTTTCATTCAAAATTGAAAAGATTTGGATGAAAAAGAAAATGGGATAAGTAATATTTTTATAATTCTCAAATTATCCTCAACTTTTAGTATATTAAATTTTAAATTACAACTCATATACCCAATTTATTTTTATCGCGTATCTACTAAATCTAAACTGATAGAGAGAAAAAGACTTCCCTTTGCTGCGAAAGTAGATAACAGAATATCATAATTTATATGATGAGTACAATTTTAGGTGTTACATTATTCGAATTGAGCATCAGGATGGATGCCTCCTAATAGTGGCTTTGGAGTTTTCCTTTAACTCCATTTTTTCAACATTTTTCACCAATGTAAAGACGCCAATTATCTTGTGGATGTATTAATTTCTTCTCAAGTCTCCAAGACTTCCATCATTGACTGTCAATTTTCAGGATTACGATTAAGAAATTTTAGTTTAAGTGCAGGTACCACTGATAGAATTACTTCTTCCGGATAACGGTCATGCTCCAATAGCATTGGGTTCATTACTCTCTTCACCTTTCTTTTATTGGCTAAGAGAGGTCTCATCCAATCCACCAAATTGTGCTTCTTATGGTTCCGATCAAAATCAATCACCCGCATGCTAGTGAGTGTTTCCAATAAAAGTACACCGAAGGAAAAAACGTCACTCTTCACACTCAAATGACATACCTAGTTGGAGTGTTTTGATTCAAATTTTACATTGGCAATATCAAAAATTAATACATTCAACATTTACAACTAGTATAAAAGTTGCAGACAACCATAGCCTGTAGTTAAATATACATACACAATTCTTCACAAAAAATGTAATGCCATTTGAGGATATGTTTTTAATTTGTGACTGAAAACGATATAACCTGCCTACGAAATATGGAATATATGGTAACCGATAATCGAGTCATTTTAACTAAAAATTTCAAGTAGATTATATGTTTAAGTGACAGCTTTATACCTTCTCAAATGCATGTATATCATCGATTCTTAAATTTCAGTCTAAGCATTTGTGGGGTTTCATTTCACAGAGTCCCAAGAAAAACAATAGTATAATGGTTATAATTATAATGGGTTAAATGTATAATAAGTCACTGTACATTAAAACAATTTACAAGTGGCCGGTCACTAAACTTTTTTTTTCTTACATTCGACTCACTGAACTCCAATTTCCTAATAAATAGTTAGAAAATCCATTATAGTACTTTGACTTTTAACATAATACTGAGTTGGCATATGATTAGGAGTGAGAAACTCCACATCAACGATGATATGTATAAATAATTGATTTATTAAAAATAAAAAAAATATATACTAATTAATCTAAAAATTCAAAATATTGTTAACATAATTTTTCAATTGCCTTTTAATTGCTAATTTTTTAAAAAAAAAAATCCTTTTAATTGCTAAAAAATAAAATATTTTTAACATATTTTAAAATTACCTTTTAAATGCTAAAAAAAAATAAAATAATTAATTAATTTTTAAATTTCTAAAAAAAAAATTAACATAATTTTTAAATTGCCTTTTAATTGCTAAAAAAAATAAAATATTTTTAACATAATTTTTTTGCTATATTCATTTTACTCATTTATAAAATATTCAACAGCTTAATTGATTATGCAAATACTAAAATGCATATAACTCTTCATCAAAATTTAAAAAGTATGCCCTTTAAATCACCAACATCAATCCCACAAGTTTTGAGATGAAAAGGAAATAAAAGCCCTAATTTCTAATATAAAACTCAAATCGTAAATATCTTCCTTAATATCAAAAAGCTTTCCATCGACCACCATGATCATAGGAGCAAGCTTTACAACTTTTCCATTGATTTCAAAGTCAATGAGGGAAAAAACAATTTATAACTCTCATAAATTTTATAAAAACAAACAAATATTTCCATGAATAAAAGTATTTTTGAAAATTTTCAGTATACGTATCTTCCCCAATTAAGCATAAAAGTTCTACCAAATAATAGTAGACAACAAATATTTCCATGAATAAAAGTATTTTTGGACTTTCTCTCTGGACTTTGCTGATGATTGGAATATGTATATACAATCGATTTGGTCATGTTTCTGATCTGTCTTACACTTAATTAATTTCTGCGTGGGTCTAATAAAGATGGAGAAAAAGAGAGATGGGAGGTTGTGCATTGACGCTAAAGAATTGCATCCAAGGGAAAAAGAGTTTCAGAAGAAAAGAAAAATAGCCGAGCGCCGACCCTCTTCCTGTTTGTCCGCTTAATCCTTAGATAAACTTGATAAGTCAGATCTATTGAGGAGAAAGAAAGAAGAAAATCATATCTATGGAGGAGAGAGAAAGAGGGAACCAGATGTAGATCTGGGTTTGAAAACCCTTGAATTTCATGGGAAGAAAATTAGAGGAAGATGACCAAAAACATTAAAAAATATGCCCCTTTTATTTCGGTGCCTAAATAATTATTAAAAGAACATTTCGATTAGAATTCTGTGCAGACTCATTGTCTATGTCAAATTTTCGTTAAAAACTTAACGTCTCTACAGATTTTTAATTTTTTTTTATAGTAAGTTATAATTTAGTGAGTTAATTGTAAAATAAAATAAAATAATTATCTATTTGGAAGTTGATATAAAATACACCGACTAAAGAAATATTTAATCATAATTATAATTGGTATATCATATATAATAAATGAGTAAATTTATAAAAATTATATATATATATTTTTTCTTTTAATTAGAACTCAAAAACGCAAGAAAAGAATATTTTTAAATTTTCTATTCTTTTTTATTAAAAATTTAGAAACAACACAAAAATATTTATCCTTTTTTTTTTCTAATTTAAATTTTTTATTATTATTTTTTTGGTCCAAAACTCAAAAAGAAAGCATAAAATCTCACCCATATTTTCTTACTCATACTTTATATTTCTTATGCAAAGTAGTCTCATTTGCACATATTACATGTTTGTAATTTAAAAAAAATTAAAACAATTGGTGAGAGACATAACAAAATGGATGATATATGAAAAGGATATTTAAGTAAGTGGGGGAGGAAAAAAAGTAGTCAATTCATTGAACTACTTATTTTTTATAAATTATCACTTTTTTAGTTAGTTTGAGTTGATTTTTAACGGAATAAATAAAAAATATTATTCTTATCCAATTGTCGATTTGAGTTTACAAATGCATCACTGAACTTACCTATTTAGTTTTTTTTTAAATAAATTTTAAGTTAATAATAATAATGATACCCTCTCTGTTATACCAAAAAAATAATAATTTTACTTTTTAAAAATTAATTTGAAGTATTATAAAATTAATTTGAAGTATTATAAAATTAATTTATTATTATTATTATTATTATTATTATTATTATTATTATTATTATCATTATTATTGTTGTTGTTGTTATTATTATTATTATTATTATTAAATCAAATTTTATTTTTAAAATACCTCAAATTAATTTTTAACAAGCAAAACTGATATTTTGTTTTCTTTTTTGTAAAACGGAGAGGATATTATTATTATTATTAAATCAAAATTTATTTTTAAAATACCTTAAATTAATTTTTAACAAGTAAAACTGGTCTTATTTTTGTGTAATGGAGAGGATATTATTATTATTATTATTATTATTATTATGAAATCATAATTTATTTATTTTTTGTGTAATGGAGATGATATTATTATTATTATTATTATTAAACCAGAATTTATTTTTAAATTATCTCAAAATAATTTTTAAAGAGTAAAATTGGCTTTTTTTTTTGTAACGAAGATGATATAATAATTATTATTATTAAATCAAATTTTTTTTTTTTTGTAACAGAGAGAATATTATTATTATCATTATTATTATTAAATCAAAAAATATTTTTAAAATTTAATATTATTATTATTAAAACAAAATTTATTTTTAAAAAACAAAACCGATAAGTTTAGTAATGTATTTGTAAACCCAAGTCGACAATTGTGTAAAAATAATATTTTTTTAATTACTCCATTAAAAGTCAACTCAGACTAAAGAAAAAAGTGATAGTTTATAAAAAATAAGCAGTATAATGAGTTGATCGTAAAAAATTTCAGTAGGTCGAGTATAAGGGAAAAAAATGTATTTAATCCAAAAAAAGGATATCGAACTCCTACTTGAATAGAGAAAAAAAAATTGAGAATTTTTTGCCAACAAAATAGGTCAAATAAAAAGGGTGAGAAAACACTTTTCTAACACAAATCCTCCGACATCAATACAATTCAAATGAAACAAAATGTAACAATCATTTGCACAAAAAAAAATAATACAACAGAAATTATAAAAAAATAATATAACCTAAGTAAAATCAGTATCCAATTAAATAAACAAGAGAAACCCAATACTCACTTTGTTACCATAAAATCCAATTAAATAAACAAGAGAAACCCAATACTCAATTGGATGCCATAAAAGCCAATCATAAATTATACACGCGCATCACATCGTGCGTGGGATAACTAGTAACCTATATAAAATTTAGTACTTTAACCTGTGTATTATATAAGTTATTTAAGATATAATTATATATATTATTTTTTTTTATTAATATTAATATTAAATAATTAATATTAATTTAAAATATTATTATTATTTATATATTAATTAATTACTCTTATTCTTCTCTCTTAATTATTTTATTTTTCTAAATAAAACAAAAAATAATTAAATTTTTTATTTTTAATATATATAAAATGTTTTATATTTAAAAAACAAAATTAAATAATTTATATAATGAAAATCAGAGAGATACAGCTCCGGTTCACCAAGTTAAAATAAATCTGCTCGGAGTTTGGAAGCGACAAAAAGTCACCTAACAAATATTAATGGGTCGGGCCCATTTTTTTAATTAAACTTGCCTGACCAAGTGTTACAATCATGCTATGTTTGGGTTAAGAAAAAATATAATAATAGAATTATTTATTTGTATAAAATAAAATAAAATATGTTTAATTATTTTAACAGAATATTATGAACTATTATTATTCTCGTTGAATTTGTGACTTTTTTTTATAAAAATATATGAAATAATTCATTTTAGTTAAAATAGAATAATTCATTAAAATAAAATAAATCATTCTACCTTTAATTTTATTCTCTTCTTTATTTCATTCATTCACTAATTTTATTTCTTAAGCAGGTTGTGTTTTAATTATCTAGAAACTATCCGACCCATGAATATAGGGAAGAATGGACTTGAATTATTAAAAATTGGAATAGTTTAAGTGCATAAATTTTATAACATAAATATAAATACAAATTTTATTTATATCATTAAAAAATATAATTAATGTTATTAAATTTTATTTTATAATAATATAAAAAAATTTGTATCCTAAAATTATGTCTATAGACTTGTCCATTGACCAACGGTGACTTAAGTTATTAACCAATAGGAGGAGCTTGAGCACTGATAACGCAGACCATTCATTTTCAGCAACTTATTAGAATCTGCCGAAACTTGCGGCCGGGAGGGCCCACCATAAACTAACCAAGTAAAGTTTTTCAAAAACAAAGCCATTCGGTCAAGTTTTTAGCTGTATCCATCTTCCAATTTTCTCTATAACCCTAATTCACTATTGCGGATGCCAATTCATAAACTAAAACTCTTCATCTTGCTCCATCTTCTTTCACATTTATTATACTTTCCTTCTCTTTTAAGATTAATACTTAGCTTATTTCTTATTCGATATACTTCTTATACGTTACTATAATTATTATAATTGTTATATTATAATATATCATACTTTAGTATTGAGTCTTTTCGAATAATTAATATTGATTGATTTTGAAAAGGAGCATTCAAAAGTATAAACACATTCCATCTTCATGTTTAACAAATATTGTTCGGAGATTTTTATCTTGGATTTAGATGAGTTAAATAAGAGTGCTTTGAATATAAATCTAGTTTTGGGATAAAATTTAATTCTTACCCACTTGATATTCAAAAATAGATTCAGAACAAGCATTTAAAGACAACTTGAAGCGTTTACACTAATTATTTTGTAAAGTTTATCAAACCCGTCTTAACTAAAATTGTAAGATCCCGAATTTTATGAAATACAAAATTTAATTTTTCTTCATATATATATTTTTTTGAAACAGTAAGTGGTTAAATCGATAAAGTTAAAAGTTAAGGATGTTATGTGCAAATTTTACTTTGTCGGACAATATTCGCTTTGTCGGGGAATATTCGTTTGGTCGGGGAATATTCGTTTGGTCCGACGGCGCCGAAATAACAAATTATTGGTGGACCCCACATCGGAATATTTGTCGGATATAGAAAACGATAGAAATAACCTTTTTAAATAAAAATAGTCAACGGAACTGTTAAAATACCGGTGATAAAAGAATAGTAGCATACGGTAGTTATTGGTATTTTCTGTAGCACTCGGTACTCTACAGTAACACGCGGTATTGCATAGTGTCTCATATTATTGGTCTGATAATTGACACCGTAACTGTTACGCATCATTTCATCGATAATTGTCACTGCATAATATTTTATATTATCAATTCAATAATTGTTGTTACACAGTATTTTGCATTATTGATTTAATAATTGTCATTACACTGTATTTTATATCATTGAGTCAATAATTGTTGTTGCACTGTTTTTAAAATTATTGAACCTAATAATTGTCACAGTAACATATGCACAGTAATTCACATTATTGAATCAATAATTGTCATTACACAGTAACGTATGCTTTATTTTACATTATTATTATCTCTATTATGATGTTATTTAAACAGTTGTATTTCATTAATTTATTGACTTGATATCTAAGAACTAACTATACTGTATTTATAACAATTAGTCATAATAATTGAATTGATAAAGTTATTTGTTTATAATATAAAGTTAGGTGATTATTATGTGATATGAAATGAATGGTGTAGATTAAAGTGTGAATTATTGTTGAATAATTGAATTGATTTGTTTATAATATAAAGTTAGGTGATTATTAGGTGATATGAAATGAATGGTGTAGATTAAAGTGTGAATTATTGTTGAATAATTAAATTGATTTGTTTATAATATAAAGTTAGGTGATTATTAGGTGATATGAAATGAATGGTGTAGATTAAAGATAATATAATATTTGAAATGGATGGTGTAGATTAAAAGATGATCTTTAAATGAATGGTTTAGATTAAATGAATGATAAGATTTTTGGCTATAAATAGAAGCCTTAACTTAAGGATTTTTCATAAACTTCCTTACTTGTTCTTTCTTTCTCTCTCTAAATACTTCTTGTGAAAGTTCTCTCTAAGTGTGCTTAAGTCATCTTGAGTATTTGTGAAGATCTATAAGTATACGTGTACTGTTCAAGTTAATCAACCTCATTTAAATTAATATCCAGTCATGTGTTGAGGTAAGGGATACCATCTTTTTCATCTTCCATTATTCAAACTTACTACGGTAAGGAATATCATATTCTTTCATATTCTATTATTCAAACTTGCTACAGTAAGGGATGTCATTTTCTTTCATACTCTCAAATTTACTACTCGTAAGGAATATCATCTTCTTTCATATTCTATTGTTCAAACTTACTACGGTAAGGAATATCATCTTCTTTTATATTCTATTGTTCAAACTTACTATAGTAAGGGATACCATCTTTTTCATCTTCCATTATTCAAACGTACTATGGTAAGGGATTATCATTATTTGATTCTCGATAATAATATTGTTTCTTCCTTACTCATAAGACGTGCCTTTTATTTCCATGTATTAAATTGTGGGAATAACCTTACGGAGCGGATTGCCGCCTGTTGGTGAATAACCTTTCGTATTCATTCATTATTAATCTCTGAGAATAACCTTACGGAGCGGATTGCCGCCTGTTTGGTGAATAACTCTTTGTACTCAAATTCTATTAAATTGTGGGAATAACCTTACGGAGCGGATTGCCGCCTGTTGGTGAATAACCCTTTGTATTAATTTTCTTCACCTTTTGTTAATCAAACCTGCTACGGTAAGGGATATTATTTTCTTTCATACTCCTAAATCGAAATTTATTATGGAACTATTGCTTCTATAATTCCTGAAAATATTATATGTTCCATAATAGTTGAACTTCATTATTTCAACTGAACCTTCCTATTTACGTGAACCTTTCTATTGAATTGTAACCGTTATTCTGAACTGTGGATCTTGAATATCATTTTTAAATTTCACTCCACATCATGTTGACAATTTGGACATTATTTGAATCTGTACAAAGTAAACTTCCGATACTTATTGTTATCCTATTTCTTCTGTTCATCATTTATATCATTCTAATCATCCAAAAATCAAGCTGTTGTGAATATCTGTGGCCGGGGGCACATATGTGATATATTTGTTGAACAGATGATAGGTTAAAGGCGATATAATAGGTTAAAGGCGATACATCTGTTCGGTGTCTTTTATGGCACGTGGTGAATGTTCTCTTTGGCCCGTAGTGCAAAGATGAACTGTTGTTTGGTATGATTATGACCAAAGGCTGAATCTGGTATAATCATGACCGTTGGTGCTATATTGAATATCTTTGGCCCGTAGTACAAAGATGAACTGTTGATGTGCATGATTATGATCAGGAACTGTGAATTTGTATTATCTTGACTAATGATATTTCAGATGATAAAAGTTGATGATGTTTTTCCTAAAAAGAGAACCGAGTGGACATTATAGTCTGCATTATTCTTTTAATAGATTACTTATTCCGCTGCTATTATTGATCTGAACGTTGTTTAAGAATTTAACTGCAGTTTTTGATATAAACCTTGTAGTCTATTGTATTCTATCAAGAACTCAACTGTTGAAGACTAATGATAATTTATTCGTCATTATCTTAGTCATGATATTCTTTACTGGGCTATTTGAGCTCACCCTTTCTTTTGTTCCATTGTTTTTCAACAGGAGATGAAAACATAACAGGGTCTAGCCGGGGAATGGAGTGAGGGTCCGAGGAATAGTTATCATAGTCTTCACGTTTTGTAAAATAGTGTGGCAATAATAGTGAAGACTTAGTTGTGTATTATTATACACTGTATTGTTGTACGTTGTGCTTTGTTGTAATAATTTTGTTGTAGTTTTTTTGACGACTCAAGTTTGGGCTGTGTGGGCCCAGATTTGGGGGCGTCACAGTTGGCATCAGAGCTTAGGGATATGGTCTTTAATGGAGATCTGGGGTAGAACTAGGAGGGGAGAGACGAATAGAATCAGTCACTAGTGTGTCCTACCTAAAATAGATTTTATTATCTAATGAGTCGATTTGAATGTAGGAACATGAAGTGATGAGTCAGTTTATTTGAACTAACATTTATTTTGTGACCACAGTTAAGTATGGCATCTGAAAATCAAGAGGTTAACTATGGAATACCCGAAGCAAATGTAGCCGAGAATCAAGAGGCCCCAAACAATCCTCCTGCCAACTCAGGAAATAATGTTCCTGATAACATGATGAACGATGGATTCTTTAGGAATTTCATGCAGTTCATACAGAATTAAGGAAGAGGAAATCCAGTCAATAATAACGGTAGAAACGCTGGCAATTTGAGGATGGTCACTGTTAAGCAATTTAAAGAATTAGGACCACCTGAATTCCACGGGAAGCCTGACCCACTCAAAGCGGAGGCATGGCTGAAGCAGACGACAAAAATACTTGATGTCTTACAATGCGCTGATGATCAGAAGGTGCCATTTGCCACTTTTATGTTACGAGGTGAGGCGAACCATTGGTGGGAAGCGGTAAAACGTATCCAACCTTCAGCACTCGAAATGTCTTGGACAGAATTCGAAGAACTGTTTAACGAGAAGTACTTCCCAGAAAGCATCCGCCATATGAAGGAAGTGGAATTCATTAAGCTGGAGCAGGGAAACATGACAGTTTCTCAATATGAAGCTAAGTTTGCTGAACTGTCTCGTTTTGCGACTCATCTTGTGGATGACGAAGCACGAATGAGTCGGATGTTCCTAAGAGGTTTGAGATTCAAAATTCGTCAACAACTTAGCTCTCATAAATTTAGTTTGTATTCAGATGTTGTAGATAGGGCTCAAAGGGTGGAGCAAACAGATGAAACATTGCAGCCAAGAGTTAATGATCAGCATAGAGAAAGGAGTGACAACAACCATAGGAACGAGAACCATCGAGGAGGTAACCAACACTTCGGTGGTAATTCCATACCAAATAACAGAAGAGGAGAATCTAGTGGGAACAATTTCAAAAGAAAGAGATTCCATAATAATTATGGAAGGGCACCAGCACCGACCCCAGTTTCAAGGGGAGAAGATCGACCACCAGTGAGATGCTATAGGTGTGGTCAGGAAGGTCACATCAGCCCAAACTGTACACTGCAGTCCAAAAAGTGCTACAGTTGTGGGAAAGAGGGTCATCTTGCGCGGTTTTGTCCTGCCACAAAATCAAGTCCAGCTGCAATGATGATACCAAAAGCTAGCGCGGATAAGGGAAAATCTGTAGTTCAAGGGAGAGCTTTTGTTGTGACATCCCAAATGGCGCGAAACTCGAACGAGGTGATAACCGGTAAGCTATTCATAAATTCTCGTGAAGTCTACGCTTTGTTAGATACTGGCTCTACCCATTCTTTTATTTCACCTACATGTGCTCAGCGTTTAAACTTAACTCCTGAAAATTTGGACTTTGACTTATCAGTTGAAACCCCATTAGGAAAAATGACCATTACATCTACTGTCTATAAATCTTGCCTAGTTCAAATCAACAACCTCACATTACCTGTTGACCTTATTTCTTTGGAGATGCATGAATTTGATGTGATTTTAGGAATTGATTGGTTGACTACCCATCATGCTAAAATTGATTGTTTTCATAAGATTATTAGTTTTCATATTCCTAATCAACCTGTCATGCAAATTCAAGCAACTAAACCATTGAAATCTATAACTGTTATTTCTAGCCATAAAGCCATTCGTTTATTGAAAAACGAATGTCAAGCCTTTTTAGCTCATGTCACTGATTTGAACAAAAATACGTCAAACTTGAATGATATTCCCATTGTTAATGAGTTTCCTGACGTTTTTCCTGAAGAACTTCCTGGCTTACCCCCAAACCGTGAAATTGATTTTTATATTGATCTTGAACCCGGTACCAAGCCCATTTCCAAAGCTCCCTACCGAATGGCTCCCATTGAACTTCAAGAGTTAAAAGTCCAACTACAGGAATTGTTGGATACCGGTTTCATTCGTCTGAGTGCATCACCTTGGGGTGCTCCTGTTCTATTTGTGAAGAAGAAAGACGGGAGTATGAGATTGTGCATTGACTACCGAGAATTGAACCATGTCACCATCAAGAACAGGTACCCGTTACCTCGGATTGATGACATGTTTGATCAATTGCAAGGCGCTCAACATTTCTCAAAGATTGATCTCCGTTCTGGATATCATCAGTTAAAGGTTAAAGCTGAGGACATTCCAAAGACTGCTTTCAGAACTCGTTATGGGCATTATGAGTTCTTAGTCATGCCTTTTGGACTAACTAATGCTCCTGCAGCTTTCATGGACATGATGAACCGGATATTCAAGGAACATTTGGATCATTTTGTGGTTGTCTTTATTGATGACATCCTCATATACTCCAAGAGTCGCGAGGATCATGAACAACATCTGAGATTGATACTACAAAAGCTCCGTGAAAATAAATTATATGCCAAGTTGAAGAAATGTGAGTTCTGGCTTGAGGAGGTCGCGTTTCTTGGGCATGTGATTTCTAGTCAAGGAATATCAGTCGATCATGCGAAGATTGAAACGGTACTAAATTGGGAACAACCCAAAACAGTAACCGAAGTCCGAAGTTTTCTGGGTCTAGCTGGTTATTATCGGAGATTCGTAGAAGGATTTTCTCGAATCGCCACTCCATTAACGCAGCTTACTCGGAAAAGCACAAAATTCATATGGAGCGAGGAATGCGAGAAAAGTTTCCAAGAACTCAAGAAGAGACTGGTTTCAGCTCCTGTTCTGACCATACCATCAGGATCAGGAGAATTTGTTATCTACAGCGATGCTTCTGGCAAAGGTCTAGGCTGTGTCCTTATGCAACATGGAAAGGTTATAGCCTACGCCTCTCGACAACTCAAAGATTATGAGAAAAATTATCCTACTCATGATCTAGAGTTGGCAGCAGTCGTTTTCGCGTTGAAGATCTGGAGACACTACTTGTACGGAGAAAAAGTGGATATCTATACGGATCATAAAAGTCTCAAGTATTTCTTCACCCAGAAGGAACTCAACATGCGACAACGACGTTGGCTTGAGCTGTTAAAGGATTATGACCACACAATCCAGTATCACCCGGGAAAGGCGAACGTTGTAGCTGACGCTTTGAGCAGAAAATCTTATGCAAATACAAGTGCACTGCTGACAATACAAAAGTGTATTTTGTACGACTTGCAAAAGATGGAGATAGAGCTAAAGACACCAGGGACCCACTCGAAGATTGCTCACGTGCGAGTAGAACCAACTTTAATCGATAAAATTAAAGCTGCTCAAGCTACCGATCCGGAACTGATAAACATGATAAAGAAAGTACAAGAAGGTGCCATTCCCGAAGCAAGAATCGACGAGAAAGGAATACTTCGAGTCAACTCTCGACTCTGTGTTCCTAACGATCCTGAATTAAAGCATAAAATCATGATGGAGGCACACAACACGCCGTTTGCAATCCACCCAGGAGGTACCAAGATGTATCGAGATCTTCGACATACATTTTGGTGGAACAATATGAAAAGAGAGATTGCGGAGTTTATCTCAAGGTGCCTAACTTGTCAACGTGTCAAGGCAGAGCATCAAGTTCCTAAAGGTCCATTACAATCACTTGAAGTTCCCGAATGGAAGTGGGAACACATCAATATGGACTTCGTGACGGGTCTTCCAAAAGTTTCTCAAGGCTTAGATGCAATTTGGGTGATCGTAGATAGATTGACCAAATCTGCTCATTTCTTGCCTATACGAGAAAACTTTTCACTTGAACGTCTTGCCGGTATGTACATAAATGAGATCGTGAGATTGCATGGCATGCCAGTTTCCATAGTTTCTGATCGAGATCCTAGATTCACTTCACGCTTTTGGATCAGTCTACAAAAAGCTATGGGCACTGAACTACGTTTTAGTTCTGCATACCATCCTCAAACGGACGGACAATCGGAAAGGACGATCCAGACCCTCGAAGATCTTTTGAGACTTTGTGTATTAGACTTCAAAGGAAGTTGGGATAAGTACTTGCCATTGGTGGAATTTTCTTACAACAACAGTTACCAAGCAAGCATAGGCATGGCTCCATTCGAGGCTTTGTATGGAAGGAAGTGTCGCTCTCCAATATGTTGGAATGAGGTAGGAGAAGCAAAATTGTTGGGACCCGAGTTGGTACGCTTGACGACCGAAAAGATCCAAATGATCCGACAACGAATACAGACCGCACAAGAACGACAAAAGAGTGATGCTGATCTTCATCGGAGAGACGAAAGTTTCAACGTCGGAGATCATGTATTCTTACGTGTTTCTCCATGGAAAGGGGTTACGAGATTCGGAAAGAGAGGAAAGCACAACCCTCGATTTATTGGCCCATTTGAAATCCTCGATCGAATAGGAACCGTAGCCTACAGACTAGCCCTACCACCAAGTATGTCTCGCATCCATAACGTTTTTCACATATCTATGTTACGTAAATATGTGAAGGACCCAAACCACGTCATTGAGTTAGAACCAAACGTTATAGCAGAGGATTTAACATACGAGGAAGTACCTGTTAAGATCCTGGATAAGAAGTAGCAGATCCTACGCTCAAAGGTTATACCTCAAGTTAAGGTTTTATGGAGGAACCAAGATACTGAGGAAATGACCTGGGAGCTAGAATCTGAGATGAAATCTAAGTATCCTTACCTCTTCGATATGTCAGGTACGTCAATTTCGGGGACGAAATTTCATAAGGAGGGGAGGTTGTAAGACCCCGAATTTTATGAAATACAAAATTTAATTTTTCTTCATATATATATTTTTTTGAAACAGTAAGTGGTTAAATCGATAAAGTTAAAAGTTAAGGATGTTATGTGCAAATTTTACTTTGTCGGACAATATTCGCTTTGTCGGGGAATATTCGTTTGGTCGGGGAATATTCGTTTGGTCCGACGGCGCCGAAATAACAAATTATTGGTGGACCCCACATCGGAATATTTATCGGATATAGAAAACGACAGAAATAACCTTTTTAAATAAAAATAGTCAACGGAACTGTTAAAATACCGGTGATAAAAGAATAGTAGCATACGGTAGTTATTGGTATTTTCTGTAGCACTCGGTACTCTACAGTAACATGCGGTATTGCATAGTGTCTCATATTATTGGTCTGATAATTGACACCGTAACTGTTACGCATCATTTCATCGATAATTGTCACTGCATAATATTTTATATTATCAATTCAATAATTGTTGTTACACAGTATTTTGCATTATTGATTTAATAATTGTCATTACACTGTATTTTATATCATTGAGTCAATAATTGTTGTTGCACTGTTTTTAAAATTATTGAACCTAATAATTGTCACAGTAACATATGCACAGTAATTCACATTATTGAATCAATAATTGTCATTACACAGTAACGTATGCTTTATTTTACATTATTATTATCTCTATTATGATGTTATTTAAACAGTTGTATTTCATTAATTTATTGACTTGATATCTAAGAACTAACTATACTGTATTTATAACAATTAGTCATAATAATTGAATTGATAAAGTTATTTGTTTATAATATAAAGTTAGGTGATTATTATGTGATATGAAATGAATGGTGTAGATTAAAGTGTGAATTATTGTTGAATAATTGAATTGATTTGTTTATAATATAAAGTTAGGTGATTATTAGGTGATATGAAATGAATGGTGTAGATTAAAGTGTGAATTATTGTTGAATAATTAAATTGATTTGTTTATAATATAAAGTTAGGTGATTATTAGGTGATATGAAATGAATGGTGTAGATTAAAGATAATATAATATTTGAAATGGATGGTGTAGATTAAAAGATGATCTTTAAATGAATGGTTTAGATTAAATGAATGATAAGATTTTTGGCTATAAATAGAAGCCTTAACTTAAGGATTTTTCATAAACTTCCTTACTTGTTCTTTCTTTCTCTCTCTAAATACTTCTTGTGAAAGTTCTCTCTAAGTGTGCTTAAGTCATCTTGAGTATTTGTGAAGATCTATAAGTATACGTGTACTGTTCAAGTTAATCAACCTCATTTAAATTAATATCCAGTCATGTGTTGAGGTAAGGGATACCATCTTTTTCATCTTCCATTATTCAAACTTACTACGGTAAGGAATATCATATTCTTTCATATTCTATTATTCAAACTTGCTACAGTAAGGGATGTCATTTTCTTTCATACTCTCAAATTTACTACTCGTAAGGAATATCATCTTCTTTCATATTCTATTGTTCAAATTTACTACGGTAAGGAATATCATCTTCTTTTATATTCTATTGTTCAAACTTACTATAGTAAGGGATACCATCTTTTTCATCTTCCATTATTCAAACGTACTATGGTAAGGGATTATCATTATTTGATTCTCGATAATAATATTGTTTCTTCCTTACTCATAAGACGTGCCTTTTATTTCCATGTATTAAATTGTGGGAATAACCTTACGGAGCGGATTGCCGCCTGTTGGTGAATAACCTTTCGTATTCATTCATTATTAATCTCTGAGAATAACCTTACGGAGCGGATTGCCGCCTGTTTGGTGAATAACTCTTTGTACTCAAATTCTATTAAATTGTGGGAATAACCTTACGGAGCGGATTGCCGCCTGTTGGTGAATAACCCTTTGTATTAATTTTCTTCACCTTTTGTTAATCAAACCTGCTACGGTAAGGGATATTATTTTCTTTCATACTCCTAAATCGAAATTTATTATGGAACTATTGCTTCTATAATTCCTGAAAATATTATATGTTCCATAATAGTTGAACTTCATTATTTCAACTGAACCTTCCTATTTACGTGAACCTTTCTATTGAATTGTAACCGTTATTCTGAACTGTGGATCTTGAATATCATTTTTAAATTTCACTCCACATCATGTTGACAATTTGGACATTATTTGAATCTGTACAAAGTAAACTTCCGATACTTATTGTTATCCTATTTCTTCTGTTCATCATTTATATCATTCTAATCATCCAAAAATCAAGCTGTTGTGAATATCTGTGGCCGGGGGCACATATGTGATATATTTGTTGAACAGATGATAGGTTAAAGGCGATATAATAGGTTAAAGGCGATACATCTGTTCGGTGTCTTTTATGGCACGTGGTGAATGTTCTCTTTGGCTCGTAGTGCAAAGATGAACTGTTGTTTGGTATGATTATGACCAAAGGCTGAATCTGGTATAATCATGACCGTTGGTGCTATATTGAATATCTTTGGCCCGTAGTACAAAGATGAACTGTTTATGTGCATGATTATGATCAGGAACTGTGAATTTGTATTATCTTGACTAATGATATTTCAGATGATAAAAGTTGATGATGTTTTTCCTAAAAAGAGAACCGAGTGGACATTATAGTCTGCATTATTCTTCTAATACATTACTTATTCCGCTGCTATTATTGATCTGAACGTTGTTTAAGAATTTAACTGCAGTTTTTGATATAAACCTTGTAGTCTATTGTATTCTATCAAGAACTCAACTGTTGAAGACTAATGATAATTTATTCGTCATTATCTTAGTCATGATATTCTTTACTGGGTTATTTGAGCTCACCCTTTCTTTTGTTCCATTGTTTTTCAACAGGAGATGAAAACATAACAGGGTCTAGCCGGGGAATGGAGTGAGGGTCCGAGGAATAGTTATCATAGTCTTCACGTTTTGTAAAATAGTGTGGCAATAATAGTGAAGACTTAGTTGTGTATTATTATACACTGTATTGTTGTACGTTGTGCTTTGTTGTAATAATTTTGTTGTAGTTTTTTTGACGACTCAAGTTTGGGCTGTGTGGGCCCAGATTTGGGGGCGTCACAAAAATAGCCGGTTATCTTGAAATTGAAAAATATAGATTATTTTGAGAAAGTATCCATAATAGAAAACTCTTTGAAAAGAAAAATCAAAGAATATACTCGACTTGATTCATTATACTGTACACTATTATTTTAAACTCATATGTATTATATACTTGTTTGGTAATATTTATTTTCAAGTATTTAACCATATTAGTGTAAATCACTTTTTATATTTGAAATTGTATTTATTACAAGTCATAAGTATAAAACTGACAATTGCATATTTTTAATGTTTGTTTAATATTGAACATTCTTGATTGACTATAAACGGCTTATTTCTTTTTTATCAAGAAAATATATGTGCTTAAAAATATATTTATTTGCTCATTAATTTGTTCACGTATTAAACTAACTTTATATATTTTATATTAGACTATTTTAATTTTCATTCAAGTGTTTGATTTTAATCTCTATATTTTCAACTAAGGGTGTTCAACCGGTACGAACCGTACCGGTATCGAAATTATACAAAATTTGGTATCAGTACCGGTTGAATTGGTATATTGAACTGATTAGCCGGCTCGGTACCAGTTTTTACCGAAATATGTCAAATATTATTATTAATTATTTATTATAATAATAATAATAATAGAAAAATCGGTATAACCAGTACAATTCCAAACCACCAAAATTCTAAACCGATCGGACCGATCCGGTATACCAATAATATCGGTTGTATTGAATTATTTGCCCACAATACCCACTCGTATCTTCAACACTTGATCTTAAGTGACATTGCTGGGAACATAATCATATCTATCATTCCAAACCTCTCTCAACACTAATTTTGATCTACACTTACGAGGTTATATTTAGATATCAAAAACTACACTTTGCATCCCTAATTTCACTACGTTTTAACAGTATAAATTAAAAAATAATAATAATTATACTTATATAATGCAATAGTTATAGAATAATTAGATGATTAAATATTCTATTGATAGTCATCATATCAATTGTAACAGGACACTAACTAAACCAAAAAACTAAAGAAAATAGGAGGTGATGATAAAGAGATATTATGATGGTAAAAATAGATGAAAATATTTGGGGTCAAGTTTTATTTTTAGTAAATTTTAGGATATACTTACGAGTTTGATAATTGTGTAACATACGAATAAACTTTAAAACAACATATTTAAGCGATAATATTAATATTATTTCAAATCATATAGGATGTATTAGTTGGTAAATGATAGGGAAAAAAAACTAAAATATTACTTGGGAATATATAAATATTTTATGAGAATGAACATAAGTGAAAGAATTGTGGGTACATATAAACATGTTATCAGAGTTGAAACCACATGTGCATTGAAATAATGAAAACATAAAGCAATATATCTAGCTTATCTAGCTTATGAATTAAAAAGTCATTGTGAGAGTTGAAACCATGTTCATTAAAATAAGAAAATAATCCATTTCGTTTATGAATTTGGGAAGTGATGAATTTGAGACTCGCAAAAAGAGGAAAATAAAAATAAAAAAAATCTTTGGACTTCTAACTCAATGAAGAATAAGAACAAAAAATAGAATAATACAATGTAATTGGTTTATGAATTTGAGAAGTCGTTGTACGCATAGATTGTTTGATGAGTAATGAAAGCCGTCTTCGGGATGTCTTCCTTTATTATTAAAATTTTATTGTACCTCAAAAACGCATCTAAGAAACTAAGGATGGCATTCCCTGACGTCGCAAATATGAGTTGATTTATGTGGGGAAGTGGATAAAAGTCTTTTTGGCATGCCTTATTCAAATCCGTATAATCGATGCAGACCCT
Source organism: Hedera helix (assembly GCA_947179155.2). Classification (NCBI taxonomy): domain Eukaryota; kingdom Viridiplantae; phylum Streptophyta; class Magnoliopsida; order Apiales; family Araliaceae; genus Hedera; species Hedera helix. Next base: position 34,152,159 of record OX359281.1, read on the forward strand.
CAACTTTTCATTTTGTTTCCCGACCAAAACCCCGTTCGCCAGCCACTCTGGATACTAATTCTCCTCAATAACCCCGGCCTCCAGAAGCTTTGCAACTCCTCTTCAATGATCCTTTGTCGTTCTGATGCAAATATCTGTCGTTTTTGGTGAGCTGACTTTCTCTTCGGATCAACTGATAGCTTATGGATAACCACATCTTCTGCTATCCCCGACATATCGTGAGATGTCCAGGTGAAGATATCTAAGTATGTCTGAAGCAACTGCATCAATCCAGTTTTAACTGTACTTTACAACCCGACACCTATCTTCACCATCTTTGCTGTGTTGCCCGTTATCAGTTCCACCTCTTCGGTCTCTTCGATGAGCCAACGGCTCAGTAACTCCTTCAGTAAATAGCTCAATGTCTACCGTCATTGTCCCTTTTCTACTTGCTAAACGACATACATAGTGAGTGTTGTACGGTAACACTTCTTCGCTAGGTCCATATCACCTTTAACTTTGCTGACTCCATTGGGTGTGGGAAACTTCATTTTGAAGTGCGGGATCGACGTGACAGCATGCAACGCTGATAGAGTTAGTGCTGATAGAGTTACTCGACCCAAGATTGCATTATATGTTGAATCTAACTTGAACGAACAAAAAACTTCACTTTAATGTGAATTTGCCGTGGAGCCGTCCCAAAGACCACTGGAAGCTACTCTTTTTGTAGATGATTGTGGAATAAGTATTTTTGGCACCTTATCATGTTACAAATACTATTTCTGCTCAAACATAGCGAGCATATTTACAGGTGAACTGACTAATCAAACACATGGACAAACTATACTGGGCAAGTTTGCATTTGTGTGGAAGCTGCATGCTTTTGTTAAGTCTCTGTCGACGCCGGAATTTTCGTCGTTTCGTTTTTTAATATTAAAATTCCCCTTCCGATTTTAGCCTTTAGATTAAGATGTGCTTTTTGAAAAGGGTCGGCTTAGTGTCGACGGGGTTTCGAAATGTCGATTTTTTATGAGCCAATTGACCAGAGCCGCCAGTTGGTATATTTGAAATGGATGTACCAACTCATCCGAATTTTGTTTTCGTAATCGCTGGCTCATATGTGACTCCGAATTAATTGGTCCGCAAACCGAGATTCATAGAGTTCGGGGGCTTGCTTAAGCGAGGGGAAGGTGTTAGGCACCCCCCGACTTCCGTGAAAACACGGTTATCGCAATCTCGATGTTTTCTTATCCTCTTAAATCCTAAAATGTAGGTGTGCGCATATGTGTGCGTGTGTGCCTAAATGAATGTTTGTGGTAAGTTTTTGTATAAAAGTTGTTTTGATTTTATATGGCAAATGTGTTTTGTCGGGAAAGCGTTTAGACGTCTTTTGCCCCAAATGACAAGGCTTCGTTTTTTATAATAAAGATTGATTTTAATTTCGAAAACGATGAGGTTTTTTTTTTTTAGATGTCATTTTTAGAAAACAATAGTTTTTAAACTTTTGTCAAATAGGAATCGAGACTATACATTGCCAAACTCAAATAAAATAAAGGCAACTTCTAGAACTCTTTAACCCTATGCACAAAGTTTAATGAAAACGTTTTTTCTATTTTTTACGAAAACATCTTTTATGACATTTCAAAACCAAATGGAGCCTTTTCGTCAAACAAGGATCAAAGTTCGCCGAAACTCTTAATTTTTAAACATCGTGAATCTAATATCCTAATTTGATCACTTTTAGAAAATATTCATCGTTTGCCTTATTTTGGAAACCCGTTTTTTGTGTCGTAAATCAAAACAAGCATTCAAAACGTGTCGGGGCTACCCATGGGCATGTGAGTCGTCTAAATAACCCCAAACACCCACAACCACATATTTTACTATCACGGGGCCTTAAACCCGACTTTCGACTTGATGTCGTTTTAAGCCCAAAATTTACATATTTACATAAAGGTGCATCGCGATCGCTACATACGTAAAAGCTATAAAATAAACTAGAAAGATATCATCGGGAGGTTAAGAGGAGATTCCATCCGCAATAAATCCTCCCTAACCGTCCCTAATCCACAGATCTACAACATATATTGACTACATTAGATTTAACTTCAAAATACACAAAATCAAACTATTTATATAGCAATGCACCAAATATTTTCGGATCTACAGTAGATCCACCCAACAAATGCAATAAAAACGAAATGAAACTATATCTAACTAGATGAAATCATAAATGCTATAAACTCGGATTTTTTCACCTTTCAAATGATGAAATACATGTTTTGACACTTGGAAATCACATAGAATACAATATATGATGTTAAGATCCAACCAAAGATGGAAGAATCTCACATTTCTCTCTCTTTTTCTCTCTTTTTTTTCTCTCCTGTCGCCTTTCTCTCTCTCTCTTTTTCGTTTCCGTCCACGTCTGTCGAAGAAATGAACTGGAAGTGGCGATTTAGATCTTCAGATCTTGGCCGCAGGTGCAACTGCGGCCAGCCGCAGGTGCAGCTGCGGCTAGCTTCGGTGCTTCCTCGATTTTCGCATTTGATATCGGTCTTTCGTTTTTTTCGCTGGAAGGCTCGTATTTTGCAATCCGGAAATCCCTGGGAAACGTGCCATATTTTGCATCGTAAGCGTAGTGGACATTAGTCGTCTTTTGTGATCAAATCAGGTTCTTCTGGATCAACTGTTTGTCTTGCCTCAAGTAACCTGATGCTCGTTGTTCGTTGTGGCGGCTTTAACCCTAAATCGTTGGGGTGACTTTGTGTTGGGGTTCACCTTCCTTTTCGCATGTCGGGTCAAGTGACGATTTTGCCCTCTTATCAGGGTTAGTACAAAAGTGCAAAATTTGGGTGTCTACAGTCTTTACAAAGCAACTATTACAAACTGAATCCAACAATTTATAATGATCTTTGACAGTCACACTCACATGTAATCCTAGTTACATAGAGAAAAATATCTGGGTGCATTACCATGCCCTTATAATACACAGTACAATGGTAACATAATGAGGAACAGACTGAGAGGCTTCAAACTTGAACCTAGTGGAATTAACAATCAGACTAGGAATCAGAGTTCTCGGATATTCCAACTTTGCGGAAGCGAAGATTGATTCGTAATAGATGAATTTTATAGGGATTAACATGAGTGACCAGTAGTCCAAGTTTTGCATCACACCAATATATTCCTAGCCAAGTTTTTCATGATCACCTTTGTGAAAGATGATGAAACCACCAAGGGAATTATGAAGTAAATTTTCCACCAGAGAGATGTTAGTTAGAGCAAAGTTCCCGAGCCCAAACCTCACTCCATCCTAGGCCTACTCTCCAAATCACATCTATGCAAATAGTCCCTCATCTACTCCTTGCTTTGATCAAATAAAATTCTAAAGTGATTTGATCAAATATATATATACCGATGTAGCATAAAACTAATTCTTAGCATACTGACTTCTGGTAGGGAGACTCAAAGAATTTTAACTTACAAGACAGAGAACCACAATTCCAGAGTCTCCTTGTCCTAATGCAACTTGGAATATTAGCGTGGTGAAAGTTATGGTTAATTTCCCTGTTTCAATACTCTAGTTTCATTTTCAATTGAAAGCTTGTAATTATTACTTTGTAGTTTTCTATACAAAAATTTCAGTTCTTTCATTGATATGGAAACGTCCCAATATGAACTAAAAATTGCAGCCCGGATGAATTAGATAGAAAGTAAAGTTCTCAGTTCTGTCACCAAACCTTTGATCAACCACTCAAGTTCTGCTACTTGATATCTTGCCTCATGATGCCTTTTTAAGTTTTTTTTGAAGCTGAAAGATTGATGTGCGGAAAATGGGTTATCATATGTGCTTACAAATGCTCCTTTATTCACATTATATTCTAAAGTAGTGGATCAGACCTCATTTTTAAGTTGTCCAATCTGCAAAGTTGATGTGGATGATTTTCTAAAATGTATAGGCAAGGGAGAACTTCCCTATTGCGAACTAAGATGATATCCAATGGTTTGAACTCAGTTAACTGTTGCACAATTAGATTGAATTGGACTGACAATCTAAATGTAACCTGTGGTTTTAAACTGGCTTGTTATATGTGACTGCAGGTGTCTTGGCTTTTGTTAAGTTGTTACTATTTCTTTTGTGTCTAACGGAGGTATAGCTTAGCAATATGAGAATGCTTTTTAAAAATTTACAACAAACTAGAACATTTATTCTCCATTATTTATATTTTCTTCTCCAGAAAGTGTTCATGGTGATTAGACATAGTGATGACGATGAGTGAGGGTTAATACATTGTATTATAGTATATGATAATTGTTTTAGGTTCATGATACTCAACTTGGGGTTTTCTCTTTTAACTCCTTGAATTCGTGTAGGAGCCCTCAGGTTGTATCGCGTGTAAAGAACAAAATATGTACAGTTTTTATTATTCTTGTCATAACTTACTATTAGGTTCTGCTCTTGTTGGTTTGGCAAGTGAAATGCTTGCTGACCTTTACATGTTGCATAATACATGTTGGAAGTAAAGAAACATTTGTCTTGTGCACCTTTTAACAACCTAAATAAAAGTACAACTTGTGCTTCCTAGATATGAAATGGCACTTTTATACTAAATGCTTGTTTTTCTGGAGTAACGATTTCCTAAAACTCTGTATTTTTTTGTTTACTTACCTGTAGATTCATCAGTTATCTTTTAGCCCTCATACAGATTCCAAAGGAATTATGGATCTCGACAAGTTTCTCTGTCCCAAGCATGTGATACTTGTAAATGGTGAAAAACCTAAGATGGCTACTTTGAAAGATGCAATTCAATCTAAAATGGGTATTCCGTGTTATGATCCTTCAAATAATGAGCGACTGTATGTTTCTTCAATTCACTATGTGAAAGTTGACATCTTAGACACATTTACTCGAAGTTCACCGAGTCCAAACTTCAAGTTCTCAAAAACAAAACTCCGATTTAGGCTCCAAGGAACTCAAAGGCATGTCCCCATTGTGGGTATGTGATGATAGAGTAAGTGAAGGGATCTTAAGCATGGAGAAAAGCAACAAGGCAAAAGTTGTTCCCCAGGATGAGCTTCTGGTCATGTTGGAAACTGAAAAACATGAAGTGCAGTTTGCCAACTGTTGGCAGGTAAATATAGGCAATTTGGGAAAGACCACAAATGCAAATAATCCTTTGGGAGACGTGCCTCCTATCATTGACAAATGCTCCTGGCTTCATCTATTATAAGTAAAACTGACAGATGAACTAGCTGCAGATGCTAACAACAACCAAGATTGTGGAGAATATCTTCAAGTAGAGTCCTTGAGCATTTCTGTTTGTTTGAAGGACAAGTGCCCACATAGATGGAGTGATGCTGCTACATCTTTCAGTAAATCTGAAGCAGTAGTATATTTTTGTTGCACTTTGTGCCTGTTCGGGAGTTACTTATAAGTTCAGTTATAATTAAGTCAAAAAAATCGTTGGGGAGCAACTTTTTTTTTTTTACTTATAAGTTCAAAAAGAAGAAGTAACTATTTGTTGCTTAAAAAATATGACTTATAAGTTCTTTTTTTTAGTTGGTCAACGACTATGAAATAACAGAAATGTCATCTTTTATTTTTCTAATGTTCTTCTTATTGAAATATATTTTAATAATTTTTACATTTTATTTTAATTTATAAGTCATGATTAGCCGAACATATCTATAACTATTATTTATAATTCTTAATTTATAAGTAAAAATGATAACAAACATTTTAACTTATAAATCTATTAAAATTTTAATTTTAAGTAAAAAAAATAAGTTATTCCCAAAGATACCCTTGGCCAAGGGAAATGTTTCTAAACTTTAATCCTTGTCCTATCCTTGAGGACAACAATTTTTCAAGGAAAGGGGAATGTCAGAATGAAGATCAAGACTGGAAGGGCATGAAAACAGTAGCAGTTGGAGAAGAAATATTAACGAAGTCGTTTGGTTAAAGTAGTTAGTGCGGTGTTTTATGCGTTGTTAGAAGGGCACGTGTTTGATTGTTAATGGGTCAGTTGGTTAAGCTTCAGTAGCGTGGTTGTGCTTGTTATATATACCGAGTAAGAGTCTCTAGGAGGCATCTTTTGAATGAAATCAGCTTATTTTCTCTCATTTTCGTTTCCTGCAAGTTTCCTTAATTTTCTGCCAGTTCATCTTATTTCCAAAATTCCATTGAATTCGTGACAAAGTGTTAACGATGGACACCATGTTGCCGTTGCTCCGGCAGCGGCGAGGAGAGACGAGGACTGCGATTCTGGCGACGCTACTAAGTCGGGCCTCGAGTCGCCGTGGAGCGTTGATGATGGTACGGGAGACTGGCGCGACGACTGGGGGTACTCGAAGCCGGTTGTGGCGCTGGACATTTTGTGGAACCTTGCGTTTGTAGTGGCAGCGGTGTCGATGTTGATTTGCACGGCGAAGGAGCGGCCGAATGTACCGATTAGGGTTTGGATCTGTGTTTACGCGGCGCAATGTTTGGTGCACATGGTGGTTATTGAGAAATGAGGCTCACAAAATAAACACCTAGAAACCCAATTGGGAAAACCACACTAAAAATAATATGAAGAATTACAAACTTTCTCAACAGAGAAATAAACTAACTGTTTAATTTCTCTCAGAACTCTTTCACTCTTCCTTTCTCTCACTAAGGTTTTCTAGTTCCTTTCTCTTTTCTAGTTGCTAGCCGTTAGCTTGGTGTGTTGAAATGGGAAGCCAATGCTTCCTTTTATAGTGCAAGAGAAGGGGACAAAATCCCACATTTTAACGAACCAAATCAAGGACCAAATCTATCCAAAATCAAATCACATATTTTATGAAACCAAATCAAGGACCAAATCTGTCCAAAATCAAATCAAATCTTGGAAAATATGAGACAATCGTCAACAATCTCCATCTTGGCTCATATTCTCCAAATACTACGTATTGTGAATTTCTTCGTGTCTGTGAATGTATCCCTCTCCCTGGATACTCCACTACGAACTCAGCAATTGATGAAGTGAACTAAGTCCAAGCAATGCTTGAACTTTTCTGCTGTAACTGATTTTGTGAGCATATCTGCAGCATTATCCTTTGTGTGAACTTTGCGAACTGCAATGTCACTATTATTTAGCAACTCACGAATTTTGTGATACCGAACTTCTATATGTTTGGTCCCGGCGTGAAACACCTGGTTTTTTGCTAAATGAATAGCACTTTGACTATCACATTGTATTTGGATATTGCCCTGCTTGAAACCTAGTTCTTCAACTAATCCTTGTAGACACAAAGCCTCCTTGCCTGCCTCTGTCAATGTCATATACTCAGCCTCTGTTGTTGATAATGCTACCGTAGACTGTAACACTGACCTCCAACATATACATCCTCCACAAAGGTGTATACAAACCCTGTCGTAGATCTCCTTGAATCTAGGTCTCCAGCATAATCCGAATCGACAAACCCTGTAACCTCACTTCTCGCGGTATCACGATCAAACATAAGACCATAATTGGTTGTACCTGCTAGATAACGAAAAATCCATTTAACAACATTCCAATGCTCTTTCCCTGGATTTGCCATATACCTGCTAACCATACTTACTGCATGTGAGATATCTGGTTTTGTACATATCATGGCATACATGAGACAACCTACCGCATTTGCATACGGTACTTTGGACATAGACTCCGCCTCATCCTCTGTCCGTGGGCCCAATTGTGAAAATAACTTGAAATGTGCTGCCAACGGAGTGCTAACTGGTTTAGCATTTTGCATGTTAAACCTCTCTAAGAGCTTCTGCACATATCATTTATGAGTTAACCACAGTTTTCCTGCCTGACGATCTCTGTGAATTTCCATACCTAGGATCTTCTTGGCTGACCCAAGATCCTTCATTTCAAATTCACTGCTCAATAAATTCTTCAACTGAATAATATCTATCATCCTCTTTGCTGCTATCAACATGTCATCGACATATAACGTCAGCAGTACTAGAGAATCATCATCAAGCGATCTGAAATACACACATGTATCATACTCAGAACGAGAGTAACCATGAACCACCATGAAGCTATTAAACCGCATGTACCACTGTCTCGGGGACTGCTTCAAACCATAGAGAGATTTTTTCAAGCTACAAACTAAGCCTTTTTTCCCTGGTTCAATAAACCCTTCCGGTTGCTTCATGTAGATCTTTTCTTCTAAATCACCATGGAGAAAAGCTGTTTTCACATCAAGCTGCTCTAACTTCATATCCTGTGATGCTACGATAGATAAGATCAACCAAATCGACGTGTGTTTCACAACTGGTGAGAATATCTCATTGTAGTCGATTCCTTCTCTCTGAGAGAATCTCTTTGCCACCAATCTGGCCTTAAATCTTTCACCTTCTTTATCGGACTGAGCTTCCTTTTTCCTAAACACCCACTTGCATCCTATAGCCTTTGATCCTTTTGGAAGTTGAACTAACTCCCAAGTCTTGTTCTTTTGTAAAGAATCCATCTCTTCTGCCATCGCTATCGCCCATTTATCATTATTCTCGGACTGAATAACATCCTGATAGCTAGTTGAATCTCTACTACCTGCAATCAAGACAAAGGCAACCATGTCTTCAAACTCATATCTGTGCACTGGTTTGCTGACTCGCCTTTCCCGATCTCTAACAAGATTATATGACCTCTCTTGGGGATCTGAAGGATGATTATCTTCAATCTCTTCAGCTTATTTTGTCTCTTCAGGAAGCTCCCACCTTAACTAGGTGTTTCTGCAACCCATTTGTTGTAGATTCTTCATTCTCGTATTTGTTTAGCATGTGTTTCTCATTGAACACCACATTTCTGCTAACAACCTTCTTCTTGGATACTGGATCCCACAACCTATATCCCTTGACTCCATCTTCATATCCAAGGAAAATGCACTCCTTTGACCTTGGATCAAGTTTGGACTGTCGCTCCTCAACCGGCAGATGAACATAAGCTAGGCAACCAAAGATTTTTATTACAGAAAAATCAACTGGTTTTCCAGTCCATACCTCTTTGGGGATTTTGTAATCAATTCCAGCTGAAGGGGATCGATTTATCAGATAACAGGCTATATTGACTGCCTCGACCCAGAAATTCTTGGACAAACCTGCGTTCAACCTCATACATCTGGCTCGTTCCAATAGAGTTCTGTTCATCCTCTTTACAACTCCATTTTGCTCTGGAGTTCTTTTAACTGAGAAGTGTCTGGTGATACCTTCATCCTGGCAGAACTGTAGGAATGACTTGTCCTTGTATTCCATGCTAAATGAATAGCACTTTGACTATCACATTGTATCTGGATACTGCCCTGCTTGAAACCTAGTTCTTCATCTAATCCTTTTAGCCACAAAGCCTCCTTGTCTGCCTCTGTCAATGCCATATACTCAGTCTATTGTTGAAGATTTGGTCCTTGATTTGGTTCCTTAAATTGTGGGATTTTGTCCCCTTCTCTTGCACTATAAAAGGAAGCATTGACTTCCCATTTCAACACACCAAGCTAAGAGCTAGCAACTAGAAAAGAGAAAGGAACTAGAGAAGCTTAGTGAGAGAAAAGGAGAGTGAAAGAGTTCTAAGAGAAATTAAACAGTTAGTTTATTTCTCAGTTAAGAGAGTTTGTAATTCTTCATATTATTTTTAGTGAATTTCTGAAAGTTGGGTTTTCACGTAAAATTCTTGTTTGTCATTATTTTTATCTCGTACAATTGTGTGTGTGTTATCTTATTGTTTATTTTGTGAGCCTGATTTCTCAACAGTGTTGGTGTGGTTGGAGTATAGGAGAAGGATGAGGAGAGTTCTGGACACAGAGGCCTATTATCAGCATTCTGATGAGAGTCAGGATGAGGATGAGGAGGAGAGAGTAGGGGTTTTAGGGATTAGTAATAGGTCGAGGTGAGTTAAAATTTAATTTGGATGCAATTTCGTCCTGTGGTTTTACCATTATGAGTAACAATGTTATAGATGAAAGTGATTTGCTTTCTGTGAAGAAATGCACTACTAGTTTTCAAGCATATAAGCTTTAAATTATTATAAGAAAAAAAAATTGTTGAGTTCCTGGTATATTTTTAGTATTTTAAGTTTTTCAAGTATCATTTTGTTTAGCTTGGTTTGTGGTTTTATGGGATGCCAATATAAATTATACTCCCTGTGTCCTAAAATGTGAGTCCCATTTCCCTTCCTTGTGGTCCTGTCCAATTCCGATCACAAGACTAATAAATGACACATAATGATCCATTTTTGCCAAGGTCATTTGAATTTGGATATTTGTTGAAATGTGCGCGCATTTCTCCCTCTTTCCTGAAAGTAGCGTCATCTGTTTAATTAAACAACACTGCTTTTTTGCAGAAATATCTGGAACTGATTTATGTTTGGGTGTATATTCATTGTTCACTGCGTTTGAAAGTGATCAAGGTTTCCATAAACCTCAACGCTTCACTTATGCATAATCGTTACAAGAAATTGCTAGTCCATGAAATATAACAATGTTGCTTCTTGTTCATATTGGGCATTGCTTCCTGAGGCTATGCTTTGGTGTTATATTGACCTAGTCCTAGTATACTTAGCAGGGATCGGTCCCTTTGCATACTCTTCCATACCCCCCTAGGCCCCTGTCTTCAGGTGAAGTCTCTAGGACCTGTAAGGTTCTTGGGTGTCCTAAAGAGAGTGCAGAATACATGAGATATTTAAATGCAGATATCTTAGAATTTAATTAAAAAAATTATACCTGGGAAAGGTGCATGGTTTACTTGAGCTTGCTTTTTTTGCTGCTGTATCGTTTACCGTATTCCCAATTGGCCCTCCTTTGAGACTGTACAACCATTGCCGGGATCCCAAGAGCTTTTTTTTGAATTTTCATTTCCAGTTTTTGTGTCTGGCTCTCGCTGTAGATAGGTGATTAAGTAATAATATGTGTAAATCTGACTCCCCAATTAATATTTTCAGCTATATTTATTTGATCAGTAGTGGATTGAAATTGATTTTTACTGATTCCTGGATTTGTGCATTTCAGTTTTGCTAAAAAATGTGAATCTGCAAATACAATGCTGTCATTTATGTGGTGGATGGTTGGCTTCTACTGGGTAGTCTCCGGTGGCGAACTCCTTCTGCAGAGTGCTCCACATCTGTATTGGTATGTCTGTATTGCTGGAACCAATTGATTTCCAGATCCTTTCTTTAACTTTCGTTTGTAATGAAGAGGCAATGCTTCTGTTCACTTTTTTTTTTCTTTGAACTTTATGGTGTTCTTAAATGACTTTGATGGTGTGTTATGAAGTTATATATAGTTAGGTACTAGGTAGTATATCTGTTGGAAAGTTCTGGGTAGTTATATTTGTTTAAGATGCACCATTTTCAATATGTAATACAAGCTTTTTCCTTAACGTTATATTTTTGCATCCAATCCAGGAATTAGATGTCACTTGTTAGTATAGCTGTATGACCAAACTAACTGCATGCAAAAGCAGCTTGTCAAGGAGTTATTCTCGGTGGAGATCGTAGTTGAGCTTTTAAGTTAAATTATCTTTTTCTTCTTGTTTTGAGTCTGAGATCACAGTGGATTTTTAAGAGATTGATATATGTTTTGTTAAGAAGAATGTTCACTAATGAAGATGGAATAGGTTCATTTTGGATTGCCGTGATGTCGCTGCTTTATAATTTAATGGCTGTTGCAGCTCTTTATCCGCATTATACTGATTGAAGGTGGCTGTGATAATGTTTCGCTTGAGCAGTATATTGGTATTTTTAATTCCCCCCCCCCCCCCCCCCCCCCCCCTCTTGATGAGTTAAAAACATTGAAAAAGAGGTAACTAGAAAAGCATATATTAAGTATCAGTTTTGGAACATACTCCATGAAGATCTCATTTGGTGCTCCTTCAACTCTTGTAATTGTCTTCAAGAATAAGCAGTTTTTCACAATTTCAAGTCCCTTGGAGCAATAACCAAAACAATGTTATAGAAGCAGAAGACAAGCCTAATACCTTATTCACCTCAGTAAATAGTTATAAATTACAATATTTTATAATAAAAATGACCGTCAGTTACTGACTTTTATCTCCCAAAACTCTTATCTTGAATTTCTGCAGGTTGACCGTGGTATTTCTGGCATTCGTTGTGTTCTTTGCCGTCTTTTGTGTTGTTTTGGCATATTTGATTGGGATTGCTCTTTGCTGCTGCTTGCCCTGCATAATTGCAATTCTTTATGCTGTTGCTGGGCAGGTAAGATACCATGATCTAAGTTTTTTGTGCACACTTTGAATTTTTGCTGATGTGTTAATTCTTATGTAAATATATAGGAAGGTGCATCAGATGCTGATATAAGTATCCTTCCAAAGTACAAGTTTCAAATTTGTAATGATGAGGAGAAGCCTACAGTTGGAGCTGGTAGAATGGTTCCCATAGCAACAAGCAGTGGGTATCTGGCTAGCGAACGTATTGTTTTAAGTGAGGATGCAGTAAGTGTGTTATGTTTGTGTTTAAAATTACAAGTGCTGATCTTTTTAGCTGAAACTTTTATCCAAATTATATAGTTACCAAAATGTTCATTAAAATAAATTGTTAAAACCTTATTAAATACATATACATATATCTATATATACACACACACACGTATATATATACATATATACATATATTGTGCTCAAAGCTATGTAGAAATGAATGTGCTCCATTGCTCATCAAAGAATCTTTAATAAATTTTAAACTAAAATTTGCTGGCTACTTTCTCAAGGATATTTTAATTCTTGAGGGAACTTTGGCTCACCTTTTTCTTTTTTTTAATTCTGTAGGACTGCTGTATATGTCTCAGCCAGTATGTGGATGGAGCAGATGTTCACTCTCTCCCCTGCAATCATCATTTCCATTCTACATGCGTTGTGAAGTGGCTTAAGATGAATGCGACTTGTCCACTCTGCAAGTACAACATCCTCAAGGGAAATGAAGAAGTTTGAAGTATATGAATGGCCAACGAAGAAGTCAGCCCAGGTTCTGATATTCACCTTTTGTGTCTGAATGTACCAGAGAAATCAAGGCTGTAAAATAAGCTTCCCTAAATATTCCTCAAAATAAGTTGTTGCAACCAATTTATTAGTTTATGCTGTCTCAGCCTCTAGGAGAAATGTTGCTATTTTGTCCTGCTGGTTTTAGAAAACAGTCAAGTCTGTAGTCATTTGTATATCTGTACTGCCTTTTGTTTTGGGGTTGTTAGTTGTAAGAAGAAAAGGTGGCTGAACATAATTATGTGTACAGTGTTGATATCAGTGTAATGCTCCATAAATGTAGTAATTGTTTTACTTAAATGAATTCGTTTTTGCCCGGGAATTTGATTGGATCATATGTATGCATGCTTGCTTTATGATTTCCTGATGTTGGTAAGTTGTAAATTTGCTCACCTCTGGTGAGCACAATTCAAAAGCTTTTGTTGCACATTACACTGGGTTATAGGTTTGATATCTCATTTTCTAATTTATGGGATCTAGGGTATCCGGACCTCTTATAGCATCCGATCCCTTATGGTGATGACCAACCCCAGCAAGAAGATTGGCACCAGTTATGCACAGACAATAAGCATGAATGGATACTCCTTGGAGTAAGCAATTTTTGATCATGCGACCTCTGTTTATGAATATGGTGGAGCTCGTGCCTTTAGCTGATCTGAGTAAGCAATTTTTGATCATGCGACCTCCGTTGGTGTGTGTGTCTTCGTCTTATTGGAGTTCTAGAAGACTCGTACTATTTTGCATTACCGGACCAGGCGGACCTGTAGTCTTGTATTGCTTGTTGAATTGCATAACCGTCTCTTAGAAGTGTTGGTGGCAATAACTCTTGTAGGTGCAATGTTCTGAAATGTCCCACAAAATCATATCATCGGCTGACAGCTGAATGTTGCATGTAATTGAGTCAGCCTTGATATTATTTTTAAACTCACTAGTTGGTGGTGGAATGGGGCCACTGTTATCGTACTTTTATTTTACCATATAACTGATCTTTGCCAGTCGCAACTTATTGGTTGATTATTTATTTATTTTTCTTAAAACTAGAATAACTTATTGGTAGCTTATTTATCCAAGTTTTGAAGAGTTTGAATATTTGGAAAAAAAATAGGCCGACTTCTTAGAGTGCTGTCAGACTGAAATTTTAATATATGGGGCTATCTGTAGAATTTATATGCCCATTTCTAGAGAATCCTGATCTAAATAGGACTTATCTAAGTGATCTAAAGAGAAAAATTGGGATAATCTGTATGAAATAAATGTCAATGTCCTGAAAATTTGATTGATGTAACGATATTTAGAGACTTTTATTCAGTACATCTGATGTCTAAGAAATTCATTTTGTAGATTCATAACCTGTTTGGTAGGAAGTTCCAAAAATCTGCACATTGGGTACAACTATTAGTAGTGTGGCCAAGTCATAGAAGTATTTGCATGTAAAATGTCCTTCTCTTGGAAGTCTTTTGAATTTGGTTTCTCACTTTATCCGGATATTCTTATGTTTATATAATACCCAAAAAAATATACTTGTTTGTTTTGTTAACAGTACTTCTTTAATTTTGCAACGGACAGATATTCTCAGTAAAATTTAGTGTTCAAATAGAACTGGTTTCAACCTTATGGGAGCCTTGTGCACATGGTACAACCTTAAACTATGACTTTCTACTCCCAAAGGAGGGGGTGTCGTGCGTGGAACAGTTTGTGATTATTGAATCCTGTTGCTGTTGGTCTATCACAATGGACTTGTCTATGAATATATTATTCAGGTGTGGCAGTTATCCACTGATACTGTTTCATACGTTGCTGAAGAGAGAAGTATGGAAAAATGAAGCTTCAACTGCTTTTTCTTTGCACGAGTGTTGCACGTTTTAAATCTCTTGCTTCCTACTTTGAAGGGTTCATGGAGATCTAGATCCTTTTGATTTTCTTTTTATTACGTAAATTTTTCAATCCATAACTGTTTCTTGCGTTGCTCTACTGTTGCATTTGCTCTACTGGTCTTGTTCATGCAGATTCTCTAAAGTGAAACAAAGAAAGGAATTCTGGCTTAATAAAGACAAAAGGGAAAGAGATCATAAAGCCAAAGACTACTTAGTTACCTTTATATTTAAGCATCTCCAGAAGTCTCTAAATCCATCCATAACCACAATTGCATGCACTTTGTTGTATTGACTTTTGGCTTGTAAGGCTTCTATCGTCTAAAACAAACAAGTTAAACATCGTGTGAGCAATTACAATAGTAAGCCTTTTATTTCGATTCTTAGTTTGCTCTCTTGGTGTTGCATATATCCAGTTAAAGAAAGAAATTAGAGCTTATAGTTGGCCAATACTGGTAGGATATGATGAGATTATCTACAATAAAGATAGTGAAAGTTTGAGCTAGAAGAGTGGTGAAGTTTTCAGATGCTGATCAACCAGCATTGCATAGATCCTTAAAAGTGTTTGGATGAAAGTGTCTTATGTTTGTCAGCAACTCTGAAAAAGATGCAGGTAAAGGTCTTGGTTTAATTCCTAGATTTTGAGTGAGATCTGGGAGTTTTTTTTTTTTACCCTGAAACTATTTGCTGTATTTACATGAATGGGTTTTCTTGAAATTGCTTTTCATAGAAATGTTGTGTACTTCTGAGGCAGGGACAAGTTTATTTTGTAAGAATTAAAATTTTCTTTGTATTGTTAAGATTTAGGGATGATTGTTATTCCTCACGGCAATCTAGATCCATTTCCAGATCTATTTCCCCTGGCGATGAGAGAAATTACAGGTCGAACCAAAGGTTCCCAAGGCGATCTAGATCAATTTCTGTGCCTTTTCTCCACTTAAAAAGAGAGAAATTTGAAGTCTAGCAAAAGGGCTCGAGATGGGGTAGAAAGTGGACGGACTCCTGTTGATGAGGATTATGTGCACAGCAGGTCTCAAAATCCAAGGGAAAACTCTCAGAGCCTCTCAAGATCTCGCTCTCGCTCTCGATCCTACAGGTACATACTATATTTTGTTTCCATATGTTACATTTATTTTTATACATAGGTTCAAGCTACTTGCTCTCTATAGTTTGCTTAAAATATCGGCTGCGGTTGTGTATTCCAGTAAGTTGTTTAGCTGCGTGGCTTTTACATTTTTTTAAAAAAAATTATAAACCGAGGAAAGGGCTAAAAAGAATATAAGATACTTCTACACCTGAAAACAATCTTTCTATATAGATGGTATTGACTATTAGTACGAGATTTCTTGGTAGAATTTTATTGTTGTGCTGCTTGCTTACTTGATTGGAAGATTGTGGTTTGAGTTAGTACCTCGTTTCTTGTTGTGCAGTTCTCGCCGATGGATGTTCGAGATCGAGTTATGATATCATCTTTGACAGTTCCTTTATGACATACAGCTCTCTCTCACTCTCTGTTGTTTTTGTTTTTTGAAGAGACTTTGGCATTAGTTAATGCTAGATGATGACCAAGTTACCATGTATTTGACGTTTCTAGAAGTAAACTTTGGTTTATATGACTATTATCCTGGGTGTTGGCCTTTTGTTTCTGCATTGAATTTGACTATTCTGTGTTAATCTTTTTGGATCATGTACTGGCTGAAGGAGTTCATCTAATCCATATTTTTTATTTTCTTGAATTATCTTCATGGCGGAACATGATAGTCAACTGCCAGAAACAGGATTACTGGGTCTCTTGCCCCACCCCCTACATACATAATATGTTACGACCTTCACCGCTTTTCTTAGTAGTATTTTGTGGTTTTGTTACATTGCTTGTTCATATTAATACACTGGAGCTACCCTTCATTGATTGAAGCTCTGTATTGCATTGCTTAAATTAGTGCTTCACTCGGATTGTTCATATTAATACACTGGAGCTACCCTTCATTGATTGAAGCTCTGTATTGCATTGCTTAAATTAGTGCTTCACTCGGCATCCTTGTGCTCAACTTTTGATGATCCAACTTGTAGCTTTACTCCTATATTTCTTCAATCAACTAACCATGATTCCTCTTCTTTTTAACGAAGAGTTGCAAACTTCTCTCAGTGAAAGGTAAGCAATATGGCGTAGGTTGCTCTTGCCGTCATAGTTTTCAGATTAACAATGCCTTTACCTGCTTGTTACTTATATTTGTTTGCTGATTCCTATATTATCTGAATCAGGATCCCCTTTTGTGTCAAAAACTAAACACTGGGGATCTTTTATAGATTGGGTGCTGCAACCAAACTGTCATTCTGATGACTTTGTTATATAGTCTTAGCATTGAAGGTGGGTGTTACTTGCAACCTGAAGTTTTTTGGGAAAAGTAGTTTCTTGCATCATAGGTTTACTAAATAAGAGTATTAAAGAAAATGATAAAACAGAAACAGAGTATCAAATGTTTAGAATCGATTAATACATGGTAAATGTGCTAGTGAGAAGAGGTTAAAGAATTTGCTATTCTCAAAGAACAGAAAGAAAGAAGGTTTACATAGATCTCGATTGTTTCTTCTCCTAGATAATGTAGGTTCATAAAATTATGAATTTTTAGTCCCTAGTGGTTACAAGTAATACATTACATCCATTGTTTTATATTACAATTAGCAAAGGAGCATCTGATGTTTGACGAGAAAATTCTTTGTTTCCCAACACCACACCGGGTTTCATTGATTTTATCCTGATAATGACTCGTCTTTAATAACAAAACTATAAACTAAAACGACAACATATCAGTTAAGATAATAGCTGACAGTATCAAATATTCCAAAAAAAAGGATGCAGTTTTTATAAATAATTGTAACCATAAAATAGGCCTGTCTTGCTATCGAAAAGCATTCTCCAAGACAATCTTGTAAAATCACATTGGTGGCATTCACAACACAAACAGGTCAAGATAAAGGTGCATTGATCCTAAAACACTGCTGCATTGCAGACGGGGTAATTATTAAGAGCATACTTGTAGATTGTTTTCCATCACTGCAACGGGCATGCTTTCTCGAACTCATTTTGCTCCTTACGACATAACTCAAACTCGTCTGTATTGTAGTACATACAGCCAACATAGGCATCCATCTCCTTTGTGCAACTCTGGTGTATATCTTTCAGTCTGCACGACAATAGATAGAATTAATTTAGAAATCTTGCTATAATCAATAGCTTTCCACCCCCCCCCCCCCCCCCCCCCACCCCCCCTCTCCCCTCCCCAACCCCTTACCCCGCAGTTCTTGTTTGGTTATAACCGCTGAAAAGTCTAACATGAGTTGTAGCATTTGCTTGTAAAATATTTTACACAGCCTATGGAAAAGAATAAAACTCCTAACTAATAACTACTGTTTTCCAGTAGGTCACACCAATCCAAAATTGTACATATGAAATTCAGCATGCATACATACATACAGACATATATATATATATATATATATATATATATATATACACATATATATATGCGTGTGTGTGTACATGCGCATATGGAACCTATATGTGCACAAAGATACTTGTGTATAACTTTGTAGACATGATTATATATTAAAATTCATATTTTGCTTATTTATACTGTCATGAATTTAACTAACAATAAATACCCTGTGGGTACAACGGTCATAACTCTATTTAATTGAAATTTTAGGTAAAAATGTTATCAAAGCTAGAAGAGAAGCTTGAGAACAAGAAGAGAAAGAGCAGGGGTATAAACGAGCAGAGTACTTGGTGTACAAGCTCGTCTCGGCTTAAAAACTGTTCGAGTTCGGCTTGAGCTCGAATCAAACCTTAATATTCATATTTGAATTTGGCTGGTCAGAAAATTAATGAGTATGAACTCGGCTCAGCTTGTATATGTGACGAGCTTAGTTCGAGCTCTAGCTTGGGTTTGACAAGCTAACCTTTTGACTTCAAGCTCAAATTCAAACTGGAATTATCAGCCATTAATGCATTTTTCATATATTTTTCTTAAAACTTACCAATCAAATATATAAAAACTAAACAACAAATTCCTACTAAAAGTATAATGTTAGATTCACACAATAAAGAGAGAGATGTGTAAAATGAAAATTTTATCTTTCACACATATCCTTTGTTTCCGAGCCTTACCGAGTTGAGCTAGTCATACTCAAGCTTGAGTAATTTAGTTTAACAAGATCAGGGACGGATCCAGGCTTTGGTATACCTGGGCAAGTGCCCCGGCAGCCGCCGACTGGCCACTACCTGTCTGCCCCGGCAGCCGGAGGCGGAATTAGGGGCGGGGGTTCAATTGACTCTAGGGCCTGGGCTTTACCGATCAGTATCGTTAGCTACAGAAGAAAGTTCATTAACCGCTTCAATCTTATCTTTCATCTGGCCTAAACAAATTGAAGCTATAAAAGACCAAACCAAAGAGAGAATGGGATCATTACTGGCAATAGGTGGAAGAGAGAGAATAACACCTCTGTTGGCGCCGTCGTAATCGAAGAGGCTGAGAAGCCACTTCATGTCGCCGACGGAGGCATCAATTATGCTTCTTTACGAAGCTTCTGCTAAAAATTCTTTCTTTCATTTTTGTTCTCTCCTCTTCAGTGCAACCAGACAACCAGTGGGATACTGGGATGGATATGGGATGTGCGCGTCTTTAGGGATTCTGATTTTATTCGTGGCGCGTGGCTGTGGTCTTGGTCTTGGTGCGTGCAAATACAATCTACTTTTTGTTCCAATAGTTTCACAAACTTTTATTTTTGTTTTATGTACTGTTATTATTTGTCTTCTTATTTTTAATTAAAAATTACTATATTTTAACAAAAAGAATCAATCAAGCTTTTTATTTTTATACAATTATTTTAAAGAATTGATATTTTCACGATAATTCTATAAAATCTCTCCCATATAAATAGTAAATGGACCATATACTTATGCAAGAGAGAATTTATAAAAATATTAAATTTTACTTGTGGTGAAATATCATTTCCCCTTATTTTAAATTAAAATAAATACCTCTACTAAATACTAATAGAAATTTAGATTAAAGTTTGTCTTTCACCAAAATGTAATGTCTCTAAAACAAAATAAGGAAAAGAATGTCAAAATTACAATAAAATCCTTACCGATGACCATCTCACCTCTTTTTTTTTGTGTACTTAGATGAGCAATAACATAAGTATAAATTTTTATTAATTCTTGACAAAAATATGTCATTTTTTACTGCGAATAAATATGATGACAGTCTATATATATATATTGCAAATTTCTGGTATTGGTGGGAGGGAATAAACGTAAGCTTTTTTTGTTAAGAAATGAAAACTCGCCGTGGGCAATTATAGTTTGTATGTTTTTGGTTAAAATTTTGCCCCGGCTGAAAAAAAATTCTGGATCCGTCCCTGAACAAGATTATTTCTCAAACTCAAGTTTAACGCGTTTGTTAACCAACATATTGGGCACATTTGTTCCCCTATCTGGATTTAACCAAAAAACAATTATTTAAAAAGGTAAGAAGGAAGAAAACACTGAAACAACGCTTTTGGAACATCTTGTTTAAAACCAGTGGAACAGAACAGCGATGAAGGACAAGGACAGATTCATACATACAGAATGCAACAAGAGCATAGACATATCAGCCTTAGACTTGGATTCAATTCACCTACTTTTGTACCACAAGAATTTAAATCCACATGGAACTTACAACTACTAATTTAAAAACAGCAATATTTACACGGTACCACATGGTATCAGTTTTAGCATGTACGACATTGCTTAATAGTGCACTATTGTTCATTCACTAATTCAAACAAACTAACGCAAGTTAAGGGCTTTCAAAGCACCTATATGTAACGGAGTTAGAGGATCTTTATTTGCTTCTCTTTTACATAATCTTTTGATTACATCTACGCCTTAATGATGCGTACGAGCACAAACAGGTGATAAAACTGACGATCAATGGGCAATTGTAACAATAGAGCAGCAACCAGTACAAAAGAAACATATTGACATTTTAATTTCTCTTTCTACAAATTCAAGGAAATGAAACCAGCAATAACCAGAACCATAAACAAACAACCTCTTAACTGTTGGAAATAAGGAAGCTAGTAAAACCGATAATCCAGATACCTCCTTCAACATTCTATAAACTAAAATTAAGCACAAAAGCCCTAATCTTTCCCCACATATAGCTAAATATTTAATCTCTTATTCTATTTTAGATTTAAAACACAGCAATATACAAATCTAAACATTCAAATTATACATATATGTATGTATAGATATACTTACAGGCTAAGGACACAACGGGTGACTTGTTGACCTTTATCGAGGCATTTCTCAGGGTTAGGATCATCCTTTTTGCACTTGAGGAATGCTACATTCTCGCTCCTGCATTTTGCGGCTATATGCTTAGATGCCGCCATCAATACGGCCGACGTCGGGATCGGATCACCCACAGCATTCGCTGTGCTCGCCATCAGTCCTTCGCTTCCTTTTTCCTAATCATTCAAATACACTATCTTTTGGTCAATTCCATTTGATTTCTGAGAATTCAAAGGAAATCACAACGATGCGAAAAAGAAAAAAAATAATTAACAAAGTACCATTAGTTATACTTATTTATCATACAATTTCAAGGTTGGCAATTGCAAAATTTTATGGTTTTGTACCTTTTTTTTGCTAGTTGAGATACCCCTTCGAGCTCGATGAGACAGAATTAAATTTAGGGCTTGATGTGAGAACTGAGAAGAAGATGCTTAAATTCACGGCGCTATCTTGCGCCGAGGGTGATAATGTACACTACCAGTCTTTCTGAGGGCATTTATGTCTTTTACTCAGCTACATTAATATACAGTAAACAAAATAAAAGGGGGAAACCCCTATTTCCACATATTGCCAGGGTTTTGGAAGCTCCATTTCCGGAAGAGTGAAGATTGAATCAAGAGTTAAAGATTCAACAGTAAGTTCTATAATCATTTTATTTTATCTATTGATCGTCCACAATCTCAATTTCAGCTCTACTAGTCTAATTTTCTTTCTTTCTCTATCTATATTTACACATTTATGTATGTATGTATATATACATTCATGTGTGTATATATTCGTCTATTTGTTACTCATTGATGCTTCTGCTTGTGTAAACACATATTTGTATACAAATGTGTACATATAAACTGACGGTGATCATAGATATTTGAGTAACATAGATATCTCTGACAGTTTTTGTGATAATTTTACAAGTATAATGCCTAAATACAGTCGGATTACTATTTATTACAAGTATTTTTTAAATCTGTATATTTGTTCAAGCATGAGATTAAAAGTGTCAAAGGATTTGACTGGTAAATTAAGGAATTAAGTCCTTAACCTGATTTTGTAGAACAATATTTTACGGAGATTAGAATTGTGGCAAGACATGGTGTAATTAAAGTTGAACCAGAAAAATTAAACTATAACTTTGTGTGTATGTGTTTATTCTGATTTTTATTGAACCTTCTTTTGGTCACATTAAGGAATGGGTAACAAGAAGAAGGCCGCTTCCCAGTTCATCAGGCTTGTTTCAGCTGCTGGAACTGGATTCTTTTATGTGAAAAAGAAGAATCCTAAAAACCCTACAAAGCTGGAGTTTCGGAAGTATGACCCACGTGTGAATCGTCATGTCCTGTTCACCGAGGCGAAGATGAAGTGAATGATAACTCGTCTGTTATGGTAGAACTAGACCTATCTCCTCCAACTATCTACTGTTTTGAACTTATAGTTGCCTCTGTTTTATGTAATCATGTTTCAAAATTATACAGAATTTAATACATACTGTTTTCTTTTTGATGCTGCATTTTTTGGTGCTATGGATTTTATACATTTCATTTCTTGCAAGTACAAGTTTGGTTTGAGGTTGAGTTAGGAAAGATTAATGGCTAGATGCAACTTATTAATTTTTAGGCACTTCAGAACAACGTGTTAGTCCCTTTGGTATTTCCCTCCTTGGATGACTGTAGGGTTGCATTTGAAAAAGAAGTAAAGAAGAATTCTATCTTATAATATTTTTCCCAAATTTAATACTCCCTCTGTCTCACAAAAGAGCTCCATTTGTAAAATTTGAAAATGTAGAAGTTGTATTTTTGTTCCATTTTTAACTCTAAAAAGAAGAGGTTGTTAATTAAATAGTGGTGACGTGATAATAGAATTATGCTGACAAACTCAAGGAAATTGTGTCATTCGATACTAATCTTTTTGTGTAACTATTTTTGTGTGCAAATGGGGTTATTTTTTGTGGACTAAAGGGAGTGTACCTTATTGGCTAGTGCTAAGACAATAACTTATATTCTGTTACTTGCACAGAGTACACATGTCATTGGGGAGGCGAAGGGGAGAGGAGGAGGAAACTAGGACTAATGCGTATAGTTTGTCGAAAAAATTGTAATACCTGCTTGTATTAGGTTTGTTGTAACTTTTCTATGAAATATTGGAGTACTTAATTAATTATAATTTTTTGTCATTCATGGTAAAATAAGTGAAACTGTACAAAGCTTGGTTCGATAGACAAGAAATCTATCAACCAAGTTGTTATGATTATTAGTATATATTGTTTTTTATCCCCAAACCCTTGATATTTAGATTCCAATTTGTTCTAAAAACCCACAACCTAGATTCTACAATGAGAAAGAAGGATTTGAAGATGCAGCTAATATAATTGGTCTTGAAACTGTTTGATTAAATCACTGAATGCTCTTTGGACAACCCTTGCCGTCTAGTATGGCTCCATATGTATTATATGTATTGTTGTTCTAGAAAAGTCTCTTATTGTTGTATTATATGTATTATATATGTAATCTTATTGACCTTTTAAAATTCTCGTAATCTTTTGGCTTTCTAACGATCTAGGAATCCTTTTAATTAATTCAACTTTTCCATAACTGCCTATATAATGATAGAGAAACATACAAAAATAATCACGACCCATCATTTCATTATACAACATGAGTCAATCCACTATGGCCGCTTTTAGAAAATGTAGTTTCTCACTAGTAGTGCTTTATATTTAATTATTTATATACACTTGTATACAAAATGCGCTTGAGCTAAGGGCGTTTGGGTGCACGGTCCTCTGAAAGTTGATTGCCAATCTACGGATAATGACAATCTCAGTTTTGATGAATTTGTACAGTGGCATTTTGATTAAGAGCACAAGCATTGATGTTTTTATTTAATGAAAAGAAGACGTAATAACAGTCCCTTTATTATGTCTTATGTATGTTATTGAAGAGTAAGGGAAGAAGATGGCTTTTATTTCAACAATTTCATTTATGTGGATGGATGGTAAACCCTTCCACATGTATGTATGTATGTATGCCTTCTTATGTGTGTCCATCCATCCATCCATCGATTCATCGATAGATTTATTAATTAAAAAGTTTATATTGAGTTTTGCAAGTTTTATTGTAATGTTTTTTTTTTCTTTTTCTTTTTTCTTTCTCATCCTTCATTTTTCTTTATATTTGTTATCCAGTTTTTGGTGATTCAATGATATACTAGTAAAAATGGATGTTGAATTTGTTATTGTTACAAGTCTTTTTGGTAATTTTACAAGTTTGTCTCTCGCATAGTGTAAATTCATTTCCAAGAAATTCATTCCTAAGGTACCACGTTCACAAAAGGCTCTTATAATATAGTAGTCTCTTATTTTTATTATATAGGTCGTTTTAGATATTTTTTTTTAAAATATAAGACGTTTTATATATATTCAAAAAAAAAATTTAATTATTTTTTATTTTACTCTTAAAAATAGATAATTGAGAGAGTGAGGAGGAAGATGAGCAACTAATTAATATATGAGTAATAATAAAATTTTAAAATAATATTAATATTAATAAAAAAATTAATATATATATAATTATATCTTAAATAATTTATATAATAAAAATAAAGGACTAATGTTAAAGCTCAATTGTAACAAGTGTTAAGAGAAAAAGTAAAATTAATTGTCTGATGTTATGTTGCAAATGAATCAGTAACCCACTTCACTTGAATTAATAAATATCATCATATAGTATGGGTCAAATGATAACTAAGAGTTGTGAAATATGTCGCCTCAACATTTATTCTTGTTTCAATCCACATTTATTACACTTACATTATCTATAAACAATGTACTCCTTCCCTTTCAATATATTAATAATTTTAGATTTTTTTTATTTTAATATATTAATCGTTTTGTCTCATTTATGATAGAATGTCGACACCCTTGACTTATATTCTCGATAAACTTATTGATTAATTAATAAAAACTTATATTGAGTTGATTGCAAATTTCATGGTACTATATTTTCTGTTTTCTTTTTCTTATTTTCTATTTCTCATCCATTTTATATAGAAAAGAATTAATACTAAATAAATTACATTCCAAAAAAATTAAAATCAATTATCAATGCTTAAAAGCAATCTCATCGTCGCATCATTATTCTTCCTTCATCAATGCCATATTCCTTCATCATGTAGGGCTTCCTCATTTATTTTTTTCTATTTCATATATTCTAATATATTGATATTTAATATCAATATAAATTTATTATTATATCAACAATTGTTATCTAATTTTTAAAAAATGAATTTCTTGCTCGTTATTCCATCCATACGGTAAAATGAAACACCCGACGAGTAGGGTCAGGAGAAGTGTTATGATTATATCCAAGATTTCTATTATTTTTGAAACGATCTAGTTCAGTTTAGCCATTGAACCATGCTCATCCCTTCACTGGTCTAATCCAATCGAGTTGCATCCCTATCTCTAACTAGATAAAAAATAAATTCCGACATTTTAAAGTAAATTTAAAACTTAGATAGATTAATTTAACTTTAATAATACATATATAAAAATTGCAAGTTATCTCTTATTTTTAAAATTAAATAAATTTACTTTAAAAAGTCATAATAGATTTTATATTTTAGATTATAGAGAAGATATACTTAGATGTTTATTTCTATTTTTATAGTTGAATTATACTATAACTTTTAAAAAATACTCCAATAATCTGTTTTTACTTGTTTTAGTTTACTTTTTAAAATTAAATTGACTAATATTAAAATTAATAATTAAAAAAATATATTAAAAAAATTAAAATTAAAAAAAGTTAAATTTGATAGTATATTCGATATATTTTTATATGATAATATTTTTGTGTCTGTATCTAATAAACTTATAAATATTTTTTGATTCTAAATATGGTTAATTTGATCATAAAAAATTAATTAAAACAAATAAAGTTAGACAGAAGGAATATTAATTATGAAATATTGAAAATTATTATAAATGATCCAATTTTTATGTCAAACAATTAATTAATGAGTATATCTATGTACATACTCAAATTATATATCTAAAGACACACCTAAGTATAAAATGATAAAATAGAAAAATATTTTTTCTTCCTCTTTCTTTATTTACTACTACTTTCTCCATTTCAATTTATTAATCATTATATTATAAAACACACATATTAAGGATGTTATTACTTCATAATTAATATAAGTTTTAATTTTTATATTTGTTCCTTTATGTTAAACAAGAGAGAAAAAAGAGAATAGTATTTTATGGTAATAAATTTTCTTGTAAAGATGAGAGGAACTAGGTGTATTATAAGAATGCAAATAACTTTATGTTCTAGATAAAAAAGAACTATTAAATTGAAACAAAAAAAAAAAAGACTAATAAATTTAAATGGAGAGAGTATTTTATATTACTCTCTAAATGTACACGTGAGTGTGTATATAAATATATTTTTAATTAATTAATTAATGTAATAAATGATACATGTAACATGTGATAACTCAGTGATAAAAGCATTTTTTTGTTAGTATGCAAGATTACATATTTAAGTCTATTCCTTAAAAGTCACTGGCAAAAAATCACATAACAACAAGAAAAAGTCAGATTTAAGGAAAGTTTACCCTATAATTCTCTTTCTCGCCTCTTTTCCATACCCTTAGAATTGAAATGTATTTTTAAATTTATTATATTATAATAGCATAATTTAAATTAAAAAAACCAAAAATTTAGGAGCTTAAATCCTCTTTATTATATATATATATATATATATATATATATATATATATATATATATATATATATATATATATATATATATATTATGTCTAATAACAAAAAATAAAAACAGAGAATCTCACGCAATTTAGAAACCAAATTTATTACAATACCTTATCAAAAATTGATCTATCCACAAGAGAGATTTCGTGTGATTATAGCCCAATCAGAATAGCCCTGCCATTATTAAATAATCTTCAACTCTTTTTTAAAACAGATATAAATACGGAAGCAAAAGACCACAAAACCACCAATCTGGTCATTTGGAGTCTCCTTCATTTCACACCCATTTATCTCTCTCTTTTTCACCTTTTAATTTATCTGTTTATAGCCATACAAACACCCATATAATATGAAGTAGAATTGGGAAAACTGTGGTCTGTCCTCTTTTTCTTTCAAAAATTAATTTTGACTTGTTAATTAAGTTGATGGGCTCTTCTTATTTGAAAAAACCCAAAATTATACTTTTGAGCTTCATGAATTGTCTGTAAAAATCTGTATATTTTTATATAGAAACGTAAATATATGATGGGTTTATGTACATTTGCATTCCCTGGGCAGTTTAACTTGGCAGTGGCTTCAGATCTCCAGAAACAGAGTCCTCTCTGTGCCCATTTATTCTTTGGAGCAAATCTGCACTCTCAATTTCCTCATAAGCTCAATCAGGTTTAACTTGTCTCTGTCTTTTGTATAATCAATCAAAAATCTTTTTAATTTAATTTCCCACTTTGCTGCACCTGTGATAACTGCATTTTATTTCTATATTTTTTGTGTTTGCGTGTGTATGTAGATGGTTATAAGTAAGTATTATGCATGTGAATTTGTACTGTGTATATTGAATTTGATTTTGCACTTAATTTGAACTCTTAAATATAATTCCCATATTGCTCACTTAGATAAGACTCGGTGTCCTATTCATTCTTTGTAATTTCCTTTCAAATTCTGTCATGTTCTATTTGTTGGTATCTTTGAGGAAGAGTCTATATAAATATTCTTGACTGTAATATATATGTGTGTGTGTGTGTGTGAGTTTGTACTTACATGTATGCACTGGTTTGGACTTGCATATGTTTTTAACTGTCAATTGAGATTAGAAATAATTGGGTTATATATGTTTTGGTCACTGTACTAGGGTTCAATTTTTATTATGGTTACTGATTTTATTTTATTTTTTGGTTACAAACGCATTATTATACTAATAAAAAGTTATAAAATGGTCATTCGTTAACTTTCTGTCCAAAAAAGTGAGAGAAATTCTTGACCGTGCTGATTTAATTATCTATTGTTGGTAATCTGGCAATTTTTACCTTGTGTATCATCATGTGCTCTGCACATCACTTAATAATAATTATCAGAAGCCTTTGTTTGATGTTCTTCACTTTCCCCAAACCTCAAACCCAAATCAAAATTCAAAGTTCCAAACCCCCATCCCCAAATTCGTTGCCCCAAATTGGAGACCCAAATTCTCTCCTTTTCTTCTTCTCTTGTTATTTATGTGTGATTTTTTTATGGGTTTTACTCAATTTGGATGAAAGGTGTGGAAGGATAATTTCGGCTAAGTTCATGGAGCAGAAACCGAATGTAAAAAATTCTGAGGAATTGAAAAAGAGTGAAGAAAACTTGCTGTTGAGTGCTAAAGAAAAGGTCCAGAGAAGGTAAAAATCATGCTAGAGATCACCCCTGTTCAACCAATATAGGTCCAGGGGAGATTATTGCTGGAGAGCATAGGGGTTTGAGTATGGGGTCATTGAAGATTATTGCCGGAGTTAAACCGCGGCAATTGGCCAAGCTAGAGATCACCCCTGTTCAACTGATACAGAGTAGGCAAAAATCATGCTTTTGGAAGCTACAGGGCATTGATGAAGAGAAAGTGATTAAAGAAGGGGATAAGAGTTTGAGTCTTAGTCCTAAATCAAGAAAAGCCCTTTGTAAAACTCAAGGTCCAAGACAAGCTGCAACTATTTTTTCTTTAGCAAAAAAAAAAGTTTCTGGGTATATGGCGATTAAGTTTCTGGGCATTGTCAACGTTGCCTTCGATTGCTTTTCAAATTTGTGAATTTATACACACACGTATATATAAATATAGAAAGAGAAAGGGGAAGGGTGTACCTTGGATGATAGATTGGTTTGCAGAGCTGCTGACAACGTCATGATTCACAGCTCAAGCACATTCAATTACTACCATATGTTATCAATTTCTTCAATTTACAGAACTATATAATACATTTATGTGTATATGTATATATGTACTACAGATTGAGCTCAATCTTATAAGAAACCTAATTTAGACCCAATCTCATTACAGAGACATGAAACAAGAAGGGAATGGAAGCTTGGAGGGAAACTAAGGAGAGAGAAAGAGAGAGAGGCGTAGGTTAGAGGAGAGAGAAAAAGTGGGGAAGAGAGAGAGAATTAGGGCTGGATTTAGAAAAAAATAAATTAAAATGGGGCTGGAGGCTAACGAGGAGAGAAAAAATAGAAGAGTTGTTGACACCTATTAATTGTTAGCTTAGTCAGCAATTTCCGTCATTTTTTTTTACGGAATTTTAAGGAATGACTTTTTTGTAACTTTTTACAACTATAGTAATGCGTTTGTAACAAAAAAAGAGTCGGTAATCACAATAAAAATCAACCCCTACTACAGTGACTAAAACATATATTAATTGAACTAAATTTTGTTAACAGATTAGGAAAAAGTCAGGTGGGATTTGTGCAAATCTGTCAGAGACTGGGCAATACCACTCGAAGAGACCACCAACTCCTCTTTTGGACACGATCAATTATCCTATTCACATGAAAAATTTGTCAGTCAAGGTATTTAGATACTGAATCATATGAATCACATATGCCAAGGTATTTAATTAACATGAATTATTTCTTTTCATGTATAATTTACTATGAAGTTGTACTGATGTTGTGCAGGAATTGAAGCAACTGGCAGATGAACTGCGGTCAGATGTTATCTTCAATGTTTCCAAGACTGGGGGTCACCTTGGTTCAAGCCTTGGTGTTGTTGAGCTCACGGTAGCTCTTCATTATGTCTTTGATGCTCCTCGAGATAAGATTCTTTGGGATGTTGGTCATCAGGTGACAATGTCTTTTATATTCACCTTTAACTTGGAAAACTAGCAGAAAATGAGAAGATTGTGAAGAGATTTTTCCCTAATCTGGTTGTAATTAATTTAATGTGCAGTCTTACCCACACAAAATCTTGACGGGAAGAAGAGACAAGATGCACACAATGAGACAGACAAATGGTTTGGCAGGGTTCACTAAGCGCTCTGAGAGTGATTATGACTGCTTCGGCACCGGTCACAGTTCTACCACCATTTCAGCTGGATTGGGTAATTCTTTGTTTATTCTTATTGACCATTAATATTGAAATAGAAATGATTATCTTCATTATAATTGTTTATTGGTTGCAATGCTTGTGAATCCTTGGTTTTTCTTTAGCTACCACCATATGTTTATGGGACAAAAGATTAATACTTTATTGATTATTGATAATTGGCTTTTGACTCCTCCCAAGGGAATAGGAATTGGTTTCCGTTATATATGTTGCATTGATCAGGTGACTATTGTCCAAGTTAGTTCCTTCAACGGTATAGCACGTCAACGTCTGTCATATTGATGGTTAATTGTACTTCCATTTCTGTTTCGATCCAAATTAAGATCCCGCGTTGGGTGTCTCTTCTTGGTGTTGATTTTGTGAATTTTTTGATGGAGACAGGGATGGCTGTAGGAAGGGATTTAAAGGGAGGAAAGAACAGTGTAATTGCTGTTATAGGTGATGGTGCCATGACAGCAGGTCAAGCTTATGAAGCCATGAACAATGCTGGATATCTGGATTCTGACATGATTGTCATTCTTAACGACAATAAGCAGGTCTCGTTACCAACTGCTACTCTAGATGGGCCAGCACCACCTGTTGGGGCTTTGAGCAGTGCTCTTAGTAGGTTGCAGTCCAATAGGCCTCTCAGAGAATTAAGAGAAGTCGCCAAGGTTAGGCTCATTTAGCGATTCGAGTAACAATGGAGAATCCTGGAAACTGTTTCATGCTGAACCTATATTTTTTCTGTTGAGATTGTTGCAGGGAGTTACCAAGCAGATTGGTGGGCCTATGCATGAAATTGCTGCAAAGGTTGATGAATATGCTCGTGGGATGATAAGTGGTTCCGGATCATCTCTATTTGAAGAACTTGGACTCTATTACATTGGTCCTGTCAATGGTCACAGCATAGATGATCTTATAGCCATTTTGAAAGAGGTTAAGAGTACTAAAACAACCGGCCCTGTCCTGATTCATGTTATCACTGAGAAAGGCCAAGGATACCCCTATGCTGAAAAGGCTGCAGACAAATACCATGGTAGATACATAATTCATATCGAACATTTTATCGGCTACATTTGATTTCTTTCATACATCATTTAAGAATATAATGTCAAATTTATAAGCAAATTCTCATTTGAGATGTATAGGAACAAAGTTTAGTAATTATAATGCCAAGGACAAGGTTGTATCTTATTCGAATATTAAGATGGGGACCTTTTAAATTAAATTGGTTTTGTCTTTGCAGGAGTAGTAAAGTTTGATCCAGCGACTGGAAAGCAATTCAAAGCCAGTGTTAAAACTCAGTCTTACACAAATTACTTTGCAGAGGCTTTGATTGCAGAAGCAGAGGGGGATAAAGGCGTCATTGCAATTCATGCTGCAATGGGAGGAGGAACAGGCATGAATTTGTTCCTTCGCCGCTTCCCCACACGATGTTTTGATGTTGGGATAGCAGAACAGCATGCTGTAACTTTTGCAGCTGGATTAGCCTGTGAAGGCCTTAAACCTTTTTGTGCAATCTACTCATCTTTCTTGCAGAGGGCTTATGATCAGGCAAGCCAGATCTTTTCCATCAAATTATTCTAAAATTTTGATAATAACCCTTTCTTTTTGAAGTTAAAGTTAGAATTTGAGCAACTTGTCTTGGTTCGTAGCGCAGGTAGTCCATGATGTGGATTTGCAAAAGCTACCAGTGAGATTTGCAATGGACAGAGCAGGCCTTGTTGGAGCAGATGGTCCCACACATGCTGGCTCTTTTGATGTTTCTTATATGGCATGCCTCCCAAACATGGTAGTGATGGCTCCTTGCGATGAGGCTGAGCTTTTTCATATGGTTGCAACTGCTGCTGCCATAGATGACAGGCCTAGTTGTTTTCGGTACCCAAGGGGAAATGGCGTAGGTGTAGAGCTTCCACCAGGGAACAAAGGCATTCCTCTTGAGGTATTGTCCAACCCAATCTCCAGTTGCTGTTCCCATTGAGCAGAAAATCAAATCATATTGAAATTATAATATCTTTATCTTGATTCTTGTCCAACAGGTTGGAAAAGGCCGGGTATTGATAGAAGGGGAGAGGGTAGCACTCTTGGGATATGGAGCAGCAGTTCAGAGCTGTTTGGCTGCAGCGGCTTTAATAGAACCCCATGGTTTACGTTTAACAGTTGCAGATGCACGCTTCTGTAAACCATTGGATCGTGCTCTTATCCGCACCCTGGCGAAATCCCATGAGGTCCTGATCACAGTTGAAGAAGGATCTATTGGGGGGTTTGGTTCTCATGTTGCTCACTTCATGGCCTTAGATGGACTTCTTGATGGAAAGACGAAGGTATGAATCTGAACAACATTCAACTTTAGCTTTATCTTTTGATTGAGCGGCCAAAACTTTAGAAATCGTCTCATTTTCCATGAAAAAAAATTAAAAGCTATTTCCTAAGACACATTTTCAAATGAGAAAACATTGGCAATATATGCTACTTGGTAGCTTGAAATTGCTAGATAGTCTGGAATTTTTTATGCTTTATTTTGAAAATCATGGGTGTCCGAACCCCTTGTAGCATTTCAACTAATCCCACTGGTACACATCCTCGCGCAAAATCTCTGCATTGGGAAAATCCAAGGATGAGCTTGCGTGGGTACCCTTGGAGTTGGTAGGATTTGATCATGTGACCTCTAGATAAACTCTGGAAAATGTTTATGGTTAATACTTGCATTGGCTCCACTTTAGAGTTCTTACTGTGTATATCTAAAACACTTGTGCAGTGGAGACCAGTCGTCCTTCCTGATCGCTACATTGACCATGGATCACCAGCAGACCAATTGGCTGAAGCCGGTCTCACACCATCTCATATTGCAGCAACAGTATTCAATATTATTGGACAAACAAGGGAGGCGCTGGAGATCATGTCTTAGATTATAGGCGTCCGTCCAAGTAAGTACCCGCCAACAATGTACTACCAAGGTAACAGGGAAATTAGTGTGAATGGATTTTGTGTATTTCATGATGTATTAGAGCTACTCATAGCATCAATTGCTGACCCAAGAAATTGAAGGCATCAAATTGCTGTTCCAACCAAGCCAACAAAGTTGAGAACCTTAAGTTGCTGAATATATTAGGTTGAGGTAGAAGCAAAAGCCCTATATCCCCCCCCCCCCCCCCCCCCCCCCCTCTCTGTTTTATGACAACAACGGGAAACTTTGTAAGGTTCAACTTTTGTTATTACAGTTGTATATATTTTAATGATCATGCTAATCGATTGCTGGGTGTACCTTTTAGATAGTGGGATAAGAAGGCAATAACATGTTGAATATGTTACCAATTAGTGTGCATTGCGGTAGGTTGCACTTTGTTAAAACTTCAGATGTAGTGAATTGCTTGTTGACATATGCACCATTGTAACAAGATTTGATTGAAGACATGCACTATAGAAAGTGGGAATCTAATGGCCAATTCTCTCAATCTAGTCAACAAGGTGCGGCTAAACTTTATTTCGAAAGCTTCACACATTTCGTAAGTTGTTGAGTATTGTTCATATTCAAATAATAGGTCATTGGTCACGTAGCTCATCAACGTTATGTGAGTGATGTGGTTTTTTTGCGCTAACTTTCGAAGGTTACAATTTTGACTGCATCCTTAGCATCTTCACCTTCTGGTCTTTTTATTTTGGACAACAAGATTCCTTCAACCTCTTGTAAAATTATCCAAACCTTTCAGTGTCACACATCGTAGTTATCTCCGTCAAGTGGTTTAAGTCTGCGATAATATATTTTGAAGTCATTTTTGTTTGAACTAAAATACGAGAACTAATTAGTGATATTCATTGTTCACCACAGTATAATAAATATCTTTGCAAAATGAATCAAATTAACAAGAAAATAATAGGACATTTAATTATTTAAATTTAATTTCCTCAGTGCATAAGAGGTGTAATTCAAGAAATAATTTTAATTTAATTATAAAAACATAAATTACTCCCACTAGAAACAAGGATATATGTGTAATTATAGCATGATATTTTAATTCCAAGTTTTCACAGTTAATATTTCAAAAATATTAATAAAAGGAATTAAACACAGTCAATACCACTCAATTAATATTCCAAGTATGCTATAAATACGACAACATGCGTCCAAAAATTTATAACAGTAGCTAAATATCAAAATAAGTTATTGTAAATTTTTAGAATTTTATGATAATTATACTAATTATCACAATTAATTGAACATTACATAATTAAATTGAAAATTAACTAGATTGACCAAACAAATTAATTTCCCAAACTTTTTAGTGAAAATATTAATTTTATGCCAATAATTACTTTCTGTAAAAAAATTAGGATTTAATAATCACAATAAACATTTATAAATTAATTTTGATGCATAAAAAGATTAATAAAACAATTTTTGGAATTAAATAAAAAGAAAAAATTGCCAAGAAAAAGGAAGTCAGTGTGGGTCAACGCACGGGCGCGTGACATACACGCGTGCAGGGAAGGACAATCGCACATGGCGTGCGTGCGTGAACTGCAGTAGCGCTCCAGCGCGCGTGGCAGTCAGCGTCGCCTTCTTGACACATGTTTTCAACGGCGAACATATTGGTACGATCATCTAGATTTTTTTGTTTGAATGGTATGCTTGACCATCATTTTGCTAGCTATTAAAATGGAGGTGAGATGAACGTGTAGATTGCTGAGAATGGCGCTACACTTCATCTTTAACCTTCATGAATCAAAAACCCTAATTTGTTACTAGAACTTCAGCATGTTTTCACTCATTTTTCATCCAAATCATGCTTATAATATATCATTGGAAAGCTTATGAGATATTCTACGCATACATATCAATTTCATGAAAAACGAACAACTACACAAAAAGTTATGGCAAATTAAAATTTGCAATTTCACAACTAGTGTTCCAAATTACTTTCATCATGCAACTCCATTTGAACCCAAAAAGTGCACATCCTATTTACAACATGTAAGTTATAACATACTGCAATTTGTTGCCCCTAACAAATAGTGTAACACAGGTTGCCATATATGATGTTTTCAAGCTTTTTAGACATGCAATCATGGCATATCGTGTAAAATAGAATATGCATAGCATACAAATGATCGAGACAACATGCTCTGATACTAATGAAAGAGGAAATACACACATGTTATGACTGATTTACACGTAACACGGAAATAAAAAAAACACATGCCTCTTGAAACGTGTCCCTTTAGTGTGGAAAAATTGTGCAATCCCACGAACCCTTTGTCACGTACACGAACACAGTGGATACAATGAACTACAATCTCTGTGAGACGAGAACAATATTCAATTCCACCGTCTGAAGCAACTAAGAATCACTCAATATCAGGGATCTCCCTCTAATGGCAGTCTATATATTTTCTTCTCACTATTGGAGTTTTGGATTATGTGTTAGTATAATCTGAAAGATGTGGGTTTTTAATGGTTGAGTGGTTAAAACCACTTCCTTAATTCTCTCCGAGAGTCGAATAATATTTAAACAATTAAACGGGAACTGGCCAAGTTAATTTGAATAATTTGGCTAATAACTAAATGGGTCGAACCCTCCACGGCGCCCCATTTGAGTATCCAAAACCCAACACTAAGATTTATAGAAAGCAAGAAATGAGGGAAATAAAGATGCAATTGGGCTAATATGAGTTAAGTATATGTCATCAACAGAGTAACTGGGAGAGAGACATATTCTCTTAATTATACAAAAGGACACGAAGCATAATTTCACAGTTTGACTCAACTAGATTTGTGGACTTCGTTAGGCGTCAACATTCTGAATTTTGAGATTTTTTCACAGGTGTGAGTTTCACATTGCTTAGGCTTTCTAAATTCTATTACTATTTCACTTGCCTGGCTCATTTCACCTAGGAAGCACAGACACTTCCCGGAGAGCCACAAATTCATGTCAGACACGAATTCGCTTCGACACGCCTCGAACACATACCCAACATGTGTCCATGAACTCCTCTTCTTTTTTTTAAAGTGTGAACACACCTCAGACATGTTGGGACTTGCCTCGGACATGTCGGGATACGCTAAAGGATACGCCTGAGGTCAAAATATTTTTAAAAAAATTTGCAATACTTAAATTGCAATATAAAAGTTGTGGAGTATTTTATGTCTTTTAAGTTTGGGCATTATTATGTAACTTTAAGATAGCATTTGTGTTATTATTTTGTTCAAGTTTTTATCATGCTCTGTAAATTTATTTATTGTAAAAACTATGTTTGTATTACTAAAAAATATATATAATTGAACATGTCTCTTATGTATCGTATCCAATTTTTTTGGAACATGTTGTATCCCGTGTAATACCCGGTCATTTTTAAAAGTCCCATATCGCTCGCCTCTTTTAACTCCACTCCTCACTTAACCTATATATGAAAGACCACCATTTTGTTTTATTTTACAAAAACGTTAAGGTTTTACTCAATTTGAGAAAACCTTTTTGTGTGAGGACCTTTTTGGTAAGGACCTCCTTAGTTAAAATATTTTTTGATGTCGAGTACGTAGGCGGACTGCGAATCTCATAATTTCGGGTATATTTCTTTTTCTTTCTTTATGTACTTATTTAATTTTCTGTATAAGTTTTAATTTTGTAGTTTTAATTTTTGTATACTATTTAGTTTGTTAGTTGATATATTTTGATATATCTTTGTTAGTAATTAGTATTTTAGAATATTAAATTAGTATTTTTGTAACTTTAAAGTTTTGACATAAAATAATAATACTAATAATAATAATAATAATAATAATAATAATAATAATAATACTAATACTAATGCTAATAATAATAATAATAATAATAATAATAATAATAATAATAATATTTGTTTGTAATAGAATTAAAAATAGAAAGAATATTTTTGTGAATGTATTTATATGTATTTCAGAAGGAACAAGAATACTATTAGTTATTAATATATACGTTACAATGATTAAAATATTTTTGTGTATAACTTTAGGTAAAATTTTGTTTAGAACAGAAGGATTTCAGATTCACGTAAGAGAAAGAAAATGTGTAAAACTTAATCAATTGATTAACTATTTATGTATTAATTCCTTTATTTTGTTTAATTTGTTCCAACGGAGGGAATTTAACGAGTCAATTTTTGCAATATAATTTTTGGGTATTACATTGTTTATTCCATGTACAGATTCCGTACTTCTTCAACGATATTACTTTGATTTTAATTTGTTTGTTTTATTCCTCATTAGAATTTGGATATTATTTCGATATATTGTTCATAGTCAAATGCATATGATAGTTTTGTTTGATTTTAGATATTCGCAACTTAACTTGTACTTTTTAGACTTATTAAGCATGTCTAGTATTTATTTTGATTCTGTAGAAACGTACATGCTAGTATATTTGGGAGACTTTGTATCGATTTGTTTCGGTTTAACATGTGCGTATTAGAACCCATTTTGTTTGTATTGTGTTGCATATACTTTGACATGATATTTTTGTTAGAATGTACCGTAAGGTATACTTGAACTATAACCACCTGTGGGGGTACCATAAGTATGTACTCTTGGCATCGAGGCATGACACTTCCGAGGTAGTGTGATTAGTCCACAGCGTCTCCATTTTGTGTGCTCCGATAGAAGTTGGTCATTTGGTGTTTTGTTGTGGGAGGCGTATGGGTCGGCTCTAGCATTTTATTCTGTTTTGTTCTGTTCTGCGGTTTGGTGTTGTTTGTAGTGCCAAACACACCTTTCCGATTTTACATACATTTGGATCTGCAGTCCGATGTGTGACTTCTGTTTTGTTTTGTTTTTAGCTTGGTATGAAATAAACATAACTATTCAATTTAGCCTTTTATGTTTTTCAGTAAATCAGTTCAGTTTAGTAGATCAGTTTCAGTTTAATAGATCAGATCAGTTCAGTAAGATTATGTTATTCAGTTCAGTTAATTTTGTTAATCTCAGTTTGGTTCAGGTGATTTTGTTATTCAATTTCAGTTCTTATTTTTACACTCTTTATCCGTACTGGGCATTTGGCTCATGCTGTGTTTTTCTTCCGACAGGTTTGCAAAGGGATTCAAGGGCGGGTGTGAAGAGAGTTTTTTTTTTATTTGATATTATGCTTAGAGTTCATTTGTGCGTAGCCTCCCTTTCCACTAGTCGGGAAGGGGTGTTACATCCCGTGTCGCGTATCATGTCGTGTCCGTGTCCCGCGTCCAAGTCGGTGCTTCATAGGATTTCCCATTGCTTGACCTCCCTTGACCATGCCTTGCAACCCTAAGTGCAGTGGTTTTCCTAGCATACAGTGGAGACTGGGGAGCTCCTTTATATTCCTGTAATCATTCATGCTCTTCCTCTTTTAGGAAATAGCATAACATGCTTCTCTTTCAAAGTATTTCTCAAACTTGATGTTTCCTATGTGATTTTGTTCACTTCCATATCTAACTATGTTTTAACCTTCCTATGTTACACTAACCTTCTCTCCTGCATTTTTAATGTCACACATCCCGCTGTGGTAGTTACTATGTGGGTGAAAAGGTGACATTCTACTTTGATTCCTATGGATATTTCTTTTCCGCATGAGAATCCTTATGGTGGAAGTGAGGCTATCTTTACTGAATTGACTTGGGTAGGTTTATCATAAGGCCTTTGCTGGTGCAACTCATTGAATGAGGGTCAAGATCACCTTATTCATTTTCAGACAAGACATCATTAACTCATTGGTCCGTAGGTGTTGCAGCATTTTGTGGTTAGCGTGAGCACAATTATTCTGCTTCAGTTTTTGTGGTCCATTACTGGAGTCAGTTTGCATATTTATACAGTGGGTATCAGAATAATTGAATACCTCCTCTGAGTATAGAAGTTGGTGTGCATATATCATTGTTAACAACATAACAAATCTTGAATTTATATCCTCTTGTTTTGTAGATTCAAGATCTGAAAACTCGAGCGTTAGCGATTGCTGCACCATTTTCTTTCACATTGGAAGTTTTGGCATCTATATTTGCAGTCATCCTAGGTATAGCCCACACCCAAATTTTCAACTGTTATGAATTATGAGGTATGACCGTGTTAGTCTTACTCTTACTTCGTTACACATGCAGCAATCAGAGAGTATATATGGACTTATGCGGCGCTTGAGTTTGCACTTGTTGCCATGCTACTCCACCTACTCTATTCCATAGGACCATAGTGAGTAATGCCTTTAGTATTTGCTAAATCAATATATTACATCTTTTGTCCTCAATTTTTTCTGGAAATAAGACTAAATTTGTTTTCAATTATCCAAAACAATAATCCCTCTGGTGTCAATTTGTTCACGCCTTACCTTTTTTTTACTCCCACAAAATGGAGCATATTTTCCCTCTTAGATCTCATGGTTTGTTTCTTCCCAATACCAAACAAGGTAGAAATAACTTTAATTTAAATGATCTACTGTGAATATAATATTTCAAATGCCTTTACAGACCATCATGACGGATGAGTTTCAGCATTCTAGTTCTAATTGATACAAGAAACTGTTTACTAACATTTAATAGTTAATATTGGGGGACAAACTAAATGTATTAGTTAGGCATCCTCTCTACAAGTTAGCTTCTTTATTTACTAATGCCTACGTTATTTCAGGATGCTTTGACAACTGCTGTACGCCCAACAATTTTTGTTATGTTGAAGTTGATTTCATATTGTTACTTTCAGACCACCCTTTCTTGTCAACATAATCTTTTTCCACCAATGAAGCCTTCATATAACGTCTCTATGTTTCCTGCAGCTTCATTTGATGGCAATTTATGCAATAATGATATCAGCACTTTTGGGATTCGGACTTTCTATGAGTCTCAACACATTGTATCTTCGATATATTGTTTGGTGATATGAAGTTTCCCGAAGCCCTAACCCAGTTTGACTGGAATTTGAAGACAACCAAGACATACCAATTTGTGCTGGCCAACAAGAGAGAGTACTGTATCAGTGTACGATTGATGAAAGCTTAACGTAGAAATTGTCATTGCGGAATGCTGTAAGAAGAGAATGCTAAATTCAGTTTAATGTTATTCGTCTCAGTTCTGTAATATCCTCAACGGATGATAAGCATATGGCCCAAGTGTGTTGCTGCTCAGTACAAAACATGTAATTTTAATCCGCTTTAGTATCTTGGTTGTCTCTCGAAAGCATCTTATAGTTTACAGGGATAAACTGGCATTAGTTGGTAAATATGACTACAAAAACTGCCTTGATGTTCCTTATAAGGTGAACTATACTCTTAGATCAATATATTTTGTCATTCTCATCCCCTTTGATTACAACTCCGTGTCTCATTTTTAGAGTCATCGCTTGTGACTTGTGACAAGGCGTATAAGTCAAATATTAATGCTGAAAACGGAAGCCACGTAGCAGAAGGCTAGACAATGTTTTCAGCAAGAATTAGGGGATAAAGGAGTATTGTTGCTTTACTGGGATTTGAATTCAAGTCAATTGAGCATGCAAACTACATTTTAGTTGATAAGATATAGAGTTGCCAGGAGTCCATGCCATCTAAAACTGCTGCAAACTACTGTACCATGGAAAAAAATTCCCCTTATAAATCAAATTAATAAGACTCCATATGGACAATACCTGGAAATGTAGGACATATGAATGGATAAAAGTCTAGTGGGGCAGTACTATAACAACTCTATGCTGCTGTATTATACAATTTGCCATAATATATAGATGAATGAAATCACTTTTAAATAACTAAATTCTTGTCTCATTTATTTTGATAAAAGTTACATTATAACGAAATTTACACGTGCTATAATGCAGGGGCGGACGCACCTTGGGGGGGGGGGGGGGGGGGGGGGGGGGGGGGTTTGTTCAGGTGTCCACCCTTGTTTTTTGAAATTTTGTTAAGTATAGGCTAAAAATGGTAAGGGGGGGGGGGTTTGTTCAGGTGTCCACCCTTG
Source organism: Hedera helix (assembly GCA_947179155.2). NCBI lineage: Eukaryota > Viridiplantae > Streptophyta > Magnoliopsida > Apiales > Araliaceae > Hedera > Hedera helix. The sequence continues at coordinate 34,193,400 of OX359281.1, forward strand.
TTTTTTGAAATTTTGTTAAGTATAGGCTAAAAATGGTAAAGTGGTGCCCCCTTTAAAAAGAAAGAAGCCTTGGGTCACTTAACAACAGTTAGGTATTTGTAAAATCCTCTTTCAAATTCAGATTTACATTTATTTTTGTTTTCATGAGTACTCTATTTGATTTTTCCCAAATTTCAGGGTTAAGGTTAAATATCATTAAATTTTTCTTTAATATTAATTGTCCAGTTAATTACTTACTATTAATTCTTATTTATTTTTAATCATTCATGCTGACTCTAATTTTACAATATATATTGAAGTTTTCAATGTGTTATTTGATATTATATTTAAATTAGTAAAGACATGAATTATGAATATATAATTTTAATTTAGAACTACACTAGTGAGTTTTTGATTCATTCATATTATTAAATTTATTTTTATTATGTTGCAGATTTGTATTCATATTTTGAATTTTAAGATGAATAGATATAAAAATAAATATTTTTCAAGATTTAATGCTACTAACATCCTTGATCAAAAAAAATTTGGTACTTAAAGTTAAATTAATATCACGTCACAATCCAAAATTTAAAATCTCAAAAAATAATTTTAATGTATTTTCAGTTGAAATTTATATGAATTTTATTAATATTTATTATTTAATAATAAAAATGCCACCGCTTGACGAAAATTCTGCATCCGACCTTGTTATAATGTGATATGTGATATGCTGTAATATTTTAAAAGTCGACTAGACTTTTCAACAAATCTGGATATCTTAAATATGATGCGCCTGAACTAATTTTCTAGAAGCTAGACTTCAAGCAACAAATTAATAATGAGGAGAAAGAAGTAAATACATATTCACTTTCTATACAAGGCTCGATGTATCTTAAAAACTCAAAGAAAGCCGACATAAACGGGGGTGTGGATAGGGTAGGGGTTGGGTGAGGGGGACTAAGAATGGCCCAGAGTGATAGATAAAAGAACGAAAATAAGCGAGATAATTACACAATCATTTGCATTTAGTCACAGGAATATACAGATCATCATCTTTTCTCAACCATATTGTAGAACGAGTTCTCCTGACATGATCCTCAAAGAGACGATGTCTGCCATGAAAAAAAAATGCATATTTATCAGAAAAAGCGAGCAAAATATTTACAGAAAGAGCATAGATACTTCAGTCTTGGTGATCAAATGTAGCACACAGTGTTGAGAAAGGAACCCATAATTTGTTATCTCCAACAACTCCCAAGTACATTTTAATCTTTGGGCAGTGGCAAAAACAAAAGCAGACTTGTTGTAAAACCAATTACGAGCATGCATTGCAGTTTTTTTTCCTTTAGGTAAAGAGTTAATGGAACAGAATTCTTCCCATTTTGATGCAAGCACTCATTTTCGGAGGAACAGGAGTATGAATTGATCAAAAAGTGGAACTAACCTTTCATACTCCAGCTTCTGAGTAACTATACCATTCAGCAGCAGCTCTGAACTGTAAACTGCTGCTCCTGCAGATATAGAGTGATATTGCAAAATTATTAACAGATCCTATGTCGCATATTAATAGTTTAATCGAAGCAATATAAAATGATTTCTAACCTTTCTCAAGGAAAGGCACACAATCTGCATAATCTTCTTCACAAGATAGAACCAGCAGGTCACCTGGAATATTATCATCCTTTAGTGCAGATCTGCCAATTCTTTCTACAGCCTGAGGAGAATTTTTCATTGGACTTGGAAAGACGAGCTTGAGAGACAAAAAGTATCTAAAAGTACCTCAAATATTAACACCAAGGAAAAATTATTTATGCCAGCATTCAACACAAGGGTTTGAACAATAAAGATACTAGCACCACACAAAATTGCAAAAAAACACAACGGACGCAACTCTATTGATATAGCAAAGAGTTGAATTGTTTTGGTTGGCCAATTTTTTGGTGAAATATATATTAAAGAGTTTCATTTGTTTTGCATCTGTGGTTTTTTTCGCGATTTTTTCTTCCAGTGACTAGCATTGATCAAAATACGAAATTTTCCCAATTCACACTCTCAAGTGAAATCTACCTAAACAGATGTAATAGCTAGCAATGAACTGTTTAATCTATGAAAAAGCTGAACTACTGCGACACTTGGTATTAGTTACACCACATGTGGGGGTGGCTATCTAATGCATAGGTGATAGGTTGATGAAGGGTATGGTATTGAATTATACACGGATTGGATTTTTGATTCAGATGACAGCAAAATTTGCAATATCAATATATTAACTGAGCACAGGAAACAGGAGAATAACTGAGAATTTTATGCAATTATTTATTTATTATTATTATTTAACTCAAGTTGAAATCTTTTAGTGCAACAGCGAAACTTAATAACGTCCAGAAAAGAAGAACAAAACACCACAAACTTAAGATCAGAAACTCAAGAGGTTTACTTAAATAACAATTTATAACCATCTCTCAAAGCATGGCTTAGTTCAAATCTAGATTGGCCTGTATAAAATCCATAGTAATAGGTAATATAGTATATCCCTGCAAGCCCAGTACCAAGCCCTGACTACCATTTTGGCAACCATAAATCTACCAATTGGAACAAGGACAAACTGCATGCTTCTCTTGAGAGCCTTTGCAGAATAAGTCCTGAGAATATCAAAATCTGAATAGAGGCCTTGTATGTAAAAGGAGTTAGATAGAGATGCCTTGAGTGAACAAGTTTCTCTAGAAAATAAATTCAGACCTTTTGATTTTTTTTCTTGTCCTCCCTCAGAACCTATACTCAGGTACTAGTAAGTGAAATATATGGCATTCATTTAGCAGCCAACTAAGGCATGGTTTAAGAATCAAGTCACCAAGGAAAAACCAACAAAATTTATTAATAGCAGTACTGTTACAGGAAGGAGTAAGAGAGTTGGCTTTCATGCTGATACTATTATTGTTGTTGATCAACTCTAAACACAAATAAAGTGGCTAAAGCTTCCACTTAAGGCTTCTTCATCAAACCCATTAGTCGACTGGATTCTCAGGTGTTAAAATTGACCTCTCCAGGAAACATCTTTGTTCATCTGGGAATAATGGTTCATGAGGATTTAAATTCATTTTAAATAGAGAGTGAAGCAGAAGCAAAAGGATTCATCCACATGTTCATGCAGATACAATACCATCCAAGGACTAGTAATAATAGATTGAGAGCTAAATAATACACTCTGTGGATCTGCAAGAGAAATTTAGAAAATTTGATGCTAAAAATGAAAATAAAGCAAGGAACAAGTACAGGGAAAGTTACGCACCATGCCATGAACTGCCTTCACTAAGCTTGCTAATATTTCTTTGCCAGGCTTTGTATTATGCGTAATCAAGACCTTTTGCCCCTGAAGAGAAGTGTTCATTAGAAAAGAACCACATAGTCACAGTAGAGAAAACCGATGAAACTGAATTATACCTTTAAAAGTGGATGTAGGCATGCACGTGCCAGTGAAACTGGCAGGCTAAAGCCAAACTCTTTTTCTTTTTTAGCATCTCTCAGTATGTAGTTTCGCTCATCAATAAGACAGCTAGCCTGTCCACAGCTCTCAACCCATAAGTGTGTCACCACTGGTTTGCCAAAGGCAATAGCTTCTAACATATTCCTTGTACGCACAAATTCATCTGCTACGAAATGTGTGGCATCTGAAATGGAAGATGCTACTGAAGCCCCCAACCGGGCCAAAATCTGTGCCAGTAAATCACTTAGATAATTGTTAGTTTCTAGCTAGTATTCACAACTGAACAGAAGAACACAAAAGACTACCTTCTTCTGCTGCTTGATTATATCTCCATCTAAGTGGTGACTGAAGAAGACTTGAACTTTAGCTATATCTCTCCTCTTCCTTGAATCTTTGCGTGTTGATGTATGTTCTGGTCCATTGTTAGTTAATCTGCTAATTTCTTTTGTAAGCAATGATCTTGATAGATTCTTCCTGCATGACTGTTTATGATATTCATCACCCATGCAAATTGGGGAAGCTTCATTTACAGGTGTCACACAATGAACAGGAGTCGGACATGCTGAAGCAGATGGTGTACGTATGTCCCTTCGTGATGCTTTCAACAGGGAATTTGCTTTTGCTTCCTCAGCAGATGAAGAGATAGCTGCACGACTCTTCTTCTCAACAGATGATGCAGCTGCCTGAGCCTCAACCCCAACCAAATCTTTTGAAATTGCAGGACCATCTTGCTCAATAGGGTTACAGTTCACAGAAGTATCCTCTGAGCTTCTTGTAAGTAGGCTTTGACGCAACAATCTTTTCCCAGACCGTCTGTCCAAGGAAGGCAAAACTGGACTTGCAACAACAGATGACCATGTTTTCCTCTTTATGCCTGAATGTATACAAGTGCTTTTAGCATCAGAGATTTTGCATCTAGCAAAAGACTTTCCAGTAGCCTCTTCCTGAGAGGATAACTTCTTCTGACAATTTTTTCCTCGTCCTACATGGGCCAGTGCATCAATTTTAACAGTGCTAATACCAGATAACTTTGAATCTGATTGCTCGACATAAGACAGTTTGGCTTTTTTGAGGTTGCTGAGTTGATTGAAATTGGCATTAGTACATTTTTCATTGGCAAATGCATTTAGTCCAGTCCTACTCCTCTTTCTTTTAGGGGCAACAAGGCCAGTCAAATGGTTCATATCCTCTCTAGTATCAGTGGATGCCTTGGCATTCCTCTGTGGTTGATTTTCTCCCTTGTGCCTAGTACGACAAGCTATGGGTGTATAGGTACCAAGTTGCTCTTGCACACGCCGTTTCTTGACTGCTCGTTGGCCATTTGAAGCAGTTCCATGACATCTATCAATCTCATCAACTTCATTTTTTTTTAAAGCTTCTTCATTCCTACTTTGCTCAATAAATTCTGAACATAAATTGCGCAAGTCTTCACTCCCATTGATCGCAAAGTGTTCTTTAGTAACCGATGTGGCCCTCTTAGGTTCTGCTCGTAACAACTCTGCATCACACTGGTTCCTGACTTTCACAGAGCATTTTGGTGATGAAATGGAGGTCTCTCTACTCAATCTGGGAGCAGCCTTCTTAGTTTGATTAGATTGTCTTGTAATGACTCCAGTTTTGGAAGTGCATGGTCTTTCTTGAAGAATATGTAACTTTGACTGTGACCTTTTTCTATATTTTCCTTTGGCAGAATCATTGTTGTGGGTTTCAGCATCATGTTTAGCACCACTAGAGTCATGGTCAGTCCCCACCCCAAAGCATAAGGCTTCCATTGCTTCAGCAGCCATTTGAGTATCAAATCCTACATTCAGCATGTCGTAATTATCTTTTTCAGTACCAGTTTTGACAATTCCATCTCTAGAACCTATATCAGACTTCTCATCCAACTCCTTGATAAGATTCTTTCCAAATTTTCTTCCTGACACCTTCATTGACTCATCATTCTTTTTTGGTTTGTGCAAAAGCAACTTTGAGTCAGAATAAACTAAACCTATTGCTTCATCACAAATGTCTTTTTGCTCATTCTCATCCCTGGTTCCTGTGACTGCCCGACAATTCTTGAGGTTAAGAGATTTTGGATCCCGAGGTTGGATAAAAGATTTCTGTCCTTTGCGTCCATTATCAAAAAATGCTTCTTTCTTTTTTCTGAAAAACTCACCCCCTCCTTCATCCTCTCGATTATCATCCCAATCAAATATCCCTCCTGCAGCTGAACAAATGCGATTAGCACTTTTGGCCAAACTTTGAGTCCCTTTAGCACCTGAAAGAGGCTTTGATTTCCCCGCAGTTGACTTTATAATTTCAACTTCTTGATCAAACTCTGTAACATTAACCTTCAGAAATTTGTCCACAAAGTCAAGTGCAATGGTTTGCGATGCCTCTCCAGGCTCTTGAGAATCGACATAGCTCAGCCCTGCCAACTCGTTCTCAGAAGTGAACAACTGAGGCAATTCTGCTTCTTGATCAGTATTACTCGTAGTGTTATTAAGCCCTTTCCCAGAAATTGAATCCTCAGAAAAAAGTTTCCTAACTGTTGACTTATTAACCCTGAACTTGTTTTCATTCCCCAATCCTTTCATTCGATCAGCATACTCTTCTAGAAAATGCCTCTGATCAATGTCCTCCCAAAAATTAGATGAGTCTCTAATAACACTTTCCCCACTATGCCCAGCATCATGCTGCTTTAACAACTGACTGTCACTCATAATGGAACATGAACTACTATTAGTTCCTTTCAGAGCCATGTTGCGAGCTGCCAAACCAGAGGCCCGAATAGATGCTACACGTAATGAAGTAAATCCTCCAAGAAGAGATCCTGAATCAACAAATTAAAGTTTCACCTCCAGAAGGAAATTGAAGCTTCTTATCCATACAAAAGAGCTCTAATTCAGCAAATTAGTCAAAGAAAAAAATTCCAAGAGGCATACCATGAACACTAACCAAGGTAAAAGAAAGTATGTTCTATCATGGAAGAGTTACAGATTGTTTACTAGAATCTAGAAACAGATAAAGGACATAGGACAGATGGCCAGCACAAAAACTTCACATAAATTGCATAACCAGTATAAACATTAAGAAGAATACAGAAAAAAATTTAATACGGAAGAACATGATTAGAATCACAGTAGTCCACTGCCTATTGCGGAAAAGACAGAGATCACACCTCTAGGTTCCTCTGTTGATGTCACACTGGCATGAGGACAGAGTTCTTATATAGCAACCGTAAAATATTGAGCAAGGATCATAAAACAGTTGTATTTTAAATGCCCAATATTAAATTATACAGCTATATTAGAAACATATCAATTGCAGATAGGGCTATTAAGAGAACTTACAAAAAGTAACAAAATAAAAGAAAGTAAAAAGTTCAAAAACTCATGGGCCATGTTTGTTTGCAAGGATTATAATTCCGGGATTATAATCTTAAAGCATGGATTATAATCCCTAGGTTATGTTTATTTGCAAGGATTACACTTAGAATAAGAATATTAATTCCATCTTTGTCTTGTTTATTTTTAAATTTGGACTTGAGACTATTAGTCCGGAAATTATAAAATAACTTAATAGGAGAGACTATTTAACACCATGTTCAATCAGAGATTATAATCCCAAGACTATTAAGTTATTTTATAATCTCTGGACTAATAGTCACAAGTCCAAATTTAAAAACAAACATGACATTTTTGGGATTAATAGTTTTATCTTAAGGGTAATCCTTGCAAACAAATATAACCTTGGGATTATAATCCATGTCTTGGGATTATAATCCTGGGATTATAATAATTGCAAAAAAAACGTAGCCATGGTGTGTCTGGTTATCAGTTCTTCCAATTATATGCGTTCAGTTAGAAAAATATATATAAAACCCAAATGAAAAGAATCAAATTTCATCAGTTGCAAAGCAAGTCATAAGTGCTTACACATCAGCTGACATGGATAAATAAGAAAAAGGGATGTGCACACACAAAGATAAAGAACTGAAACCAATTTTCTCAAATGTCTAAAGATAGGGATCATATCTTCACTATTCCATTTGTTCCTACACAGTACATACACAACTTGTGTTGAACCCAAAAATACCACACCAAATTATGTTAACATAATAGAGATTCAAAGCCAAACCTATGAAATCTGAGTACTACTAACTAGGACTAAATTCTTTAAACAATAGACTAAATATAATAACCTGTATTGCACTCTTCAATTGTCTGAGCTGGTTTAGATACGCCACCAACTTGTTTGTGAAGAGCAGTTTGCAGCATATTCTCCTGGCCCACTAGACGACTGCCAACTCTTTTCAGAGAGTCAACATCAGACAATTCCTCGGTGTCACCCAAAACTTCGATTCTCGCAGTTCCTTCATCATCAGTATCAACAACAACTTCCGTATCGCAATCATCAAATAATTCGGTGCAGACATCTTCAGCACAATTCAGATTGTCCACTACTTGAGTTTCACCACCAAAATTCAATACTTGGGTCTCACCACCAAGGTTTACCACTTGAGTCTCAACATCTTCAAATGGAACTGTATCATCAAACAGCCCTGGACTTGGTACAGATTGTAACTCATCAACACTGTCGCCTTTGTGTTCCATACCTAAGCAATCATAATTAATATTTGAAATGTCACGATTTATGTTTGAAACATAAACCCAGAAATTTCGCCATATTCATCAAATGTGCATAACAGACAGCCTTTGATAACAGATGTACACTTCCAGTCAGTAAAATCTACAACATTTCTATGGTTAAGTCAAATCAAAATCTTATCTTTATAAACTTTATATATTTTACAACTCAATTTTGGATAACCAAATAACGAAAAGAAAAAGAAAAATCAGCACTTCTTCTTTCTTTTTTTAAACAAATTTTACCAGTTGTTTATGCCTGATTTTATATATTCAGTCCAATGCAATCATTAATCGATAAATGACATCTTTGTGTACAAGCGCAACCAAAAATCCTCACTGAATGTATTTACAGAAAAATAACCCCAAGTATAGATAATAAATCTACAAAAATAGTACAGTTCAAATATGATAGATTGAAGTGATTACCATCCAATGCCGGCGGATTATCCAAAATTTGAGTCTCTGTATCGCCAAGATCTGGTTCAAAAGTTGAATTCCTCTTACTGGGTTCAATTTTATCGTCATAATCCTTAAATGAACCCATTTTAACTCATCTGTCATAAGAGAACTAAAAAATAAAACTCAAACCCCAACAAAAAGCTTAGATTTTTTTACAAAGATTTGTGACTCATACGAATCTAGAAATAATATATACACATAAAAAAAAGGATAAATCTTTAGAGAAGGGAAAAAAATCGAATCGGAAAAGTATTACCTGAAGAAGAAGCAGTAGGCAAATAGGGTGAGGGCTCGTGGAGAGGGCTAGGGTTTGAGAAGTGGAGCGAAGATTAAGGTTGGAAATTTGGAGGGAAAATTGGTGCACAGATTTTACTGTTGTTGATACTTTCTGTTTTCCTTTTAGTGATATTGCTGGAAAGATAAGAAATAGAATTTAGGTTTTTATCCTTTCAGTTCTCACTCGAATTTAGCCCAATTATTTAGATTAAGTCTCTCCGTTTTGATTTGGAAAATTATACACTTATCTATTTTTTTTATCTATTTTTTTTATTCGTATATAAAATAAATAAATATGAGTCACTCATTAAAATTAAAGACAAAATAAAATAAAATTACACTCATTTATTTTATATGAATAAAAAAAAATAAGTAAATATAAAAATACTCTTTTAATTTTTACTTGTGTAAATCATAATTCTTCTTTTTTAAATGAAGAGTGTTTAATTATTTACTTGAGGATTGATGTTGTAATAGTGATTATTTATTTGACTATGAGAATGCGTTATATTCTCGAAATAAGTTTTAAAAAAATCCTCATAGAATGTATATAAAATTTATATTTACATTTTACATGTATAAAAGTTGTTTGAAATTAAATAAATAACATAGAAAAAATAATTTAGCTCTTTGTAGAAAACTAAATAAGTGGAAGAAAATGTAGAATTGTGATTCTTCTTGCTATTTTAAAAAATAATAATAAATGGAGAAGAATGTTAGATTTTTTTAAATATTATATGAAAATTGATATTTTTATATAAAAAAATTTGATAATTTCACATATAAAACTCAGATTTATGTGAATAAATATTTATGAAAATAACAATTTCTTGTATATACGGTTGTTTATAGAATTTATAATGTAATATGATACACCTACAAGGAGTATTACATAATAGTATGAATTAGGAAGTATACATTAATAGTAGATATTTATTTATTGGGAGCGTAATTTTCCTACATTTGATTTATTTCCCTTCACTGTAATTCTTTTTTATTTTTCTTCGTTTACTGAAATTCAGCGCCACCCAGAGTATTCTTCATCACACAGGAAGTTTACTTCTAAATTTTAAAATTTTGTAGGTGAAAAAATAATAAAATTTAGTGTGATGAACTTTATTTAGAACAGACAATTTATTTTACGATTAAATTAAAGAGTCTTGGTATGTCTTGCTATTGACTTTTTTATTTTGAATTATGTAGATAATTGGATTATAATCTTATCTAATATCATATAGTTATATATGGTAATTTTATAGGATTCTTAGATTAAACTCCCCACTTCTTTTTGTGTCAGACCTTAAGCAAATTTAGAGTTTAATGAATTATTTGAATTTAGAGATTAATGAGTTATAAAGTATGTATTTATTAAAGCGACATCAACAATTGGGCATTTGGTCTAGTGGTATGATTCTCGCTTAGGGTGCGAGAGGTCCCGAGTTCAATTCTCGGAATGCCCCCATTTTGTTTTTACAAGCCTGTTTATTGCAGCGGGAATATTTTAAAATACAAAGAATATTTTTAAATACAAATTTTTTACAAGCCTGTTTATTGCAGCGGGAATATTTTAAAATACAAAGAATATTTTTAAATACAAAAAGAACAAGAAAAAATAATACAGTGGGCATTCGATAACCAATCTCGGGACCAAATGCACAATCCTTTTTATAATTAAGGGAGCATAAAATAAGTTGAATATTCAGCAACAATTTCATAGTTTATTTTAACAGTGATGGGTATGAGAAATAAATAGCAGGTGATTTTGACGGCTGTGTCCAGGATTGAACCCTGAGAAAATAATTCACTAATGAGGTTACAAAATGGAAAACTAGAACATTATGACGAGTATCACTTTCAGCCTAATTGAAAAGGTAGAATATTATTGCCTTGGATTTTGGTAATTCTGAGGATGGATCCAGACTAACCTGGTCCATAAGTACTAGACTACTAGTACAATATGAAACACGAGCAGCAGGCCTGCTAATATTTAGATGCAAACATCCAGAACTATAATGCTACTAATAAAAAGCCAACCAACAAAACCATGCGGGGAAAAGAGAATACTGTGCATCAAACAACTAAACAAGCACACCTTTGTTTTGTACTTGATGCCAGCCAGAAAAACACCAAAACCATCCTATATTCAGAAAAAATTTAGTCAGCCAACGCCGAATGCGCGTTTAGAAACCAATCTTAGAAAGATTTGATAAAATTATATCTGGCTATAAGCATTTTGATACACTTCCAGTGTGCATAGATAGTTTCTCATAAAATTGTCCAAGTGCTTAAAACCATCGGCATTGGGCAGAAGCCTCAGGCCTGTGAGGCATATAGCAAAGCTATTCGCAAAAAGTACAACTAATAAAAGACAAAAGGATTCATCGTCTTGCCAAATTAACTTGAAGAAAACAAATGAACAGGTAATGCTGCTGGATCAAGCTCCAAATATCCCCTCAGGCTGCCACCTCTCTCTCCAGTGAGGCGAAAAGCAGGAATCTGATGGGAGAATCTAAGCAGCTCCATTCCAGGTATCGTGATTGTTGCAGTTGATTGCCCTTTCATTTGAGGTTTGAAAACAGACTTGAAACCATCCACTAGCTCCAGAACTAAAACAGCTAATCCAGAGTCATTTTTTTCGAGGACCTCCACCATGTCATAATCACAGTTCTCCAAGTCGGAACTTGTCATTCCAGCATTCCAAGTCTTATATAGTGCCCAAACCTCACCTTTCCGAGGAAATATGTCGTATTCCTCTTTCTTATCTGTACTTTCTGCTCTTACCTGATGAGAAAAGGAACCAGTGTTGGTATATGGCAGCTGTCTTGCCTTTCTAAGCTTAAACCTCCCACAACAAATGGGCATCTTTTTGTTTATCCACTGAATCATGTCCTTTGGTGTTGAACAGGAACCAAGCCAAACAATGTGCAATTTAAACTCTGGCACGTGATCAATTTTCTTAATCTTGCCATAGTACTTTGGCAAGCCATCCTCATCACAGTACAATGCCCAGATCTGACCAATCTCGAAGTTCTCTAGAGATTTGTCGGCATCAAAGTTGTAGAATTCGGGATCAGGAATTTCATAAGCTTCCTCTGGAGAAGCTGGTGCAGCACCACCGTCTTTAGTAAGATTGTCCAAACTATCGCAATTGGAATTGGAATGGTTCTTCTGGTGTTCTTGGTTTATAGATATATCCACATGAGCATCTGAATGGCTATTCTTCTGTTCTTCTTGGTGTATAGATACATCCAAATGATATTTTGGAACTGGTTCCACTGAATCTGCTGGAAATCTAGAATATAAACCGTCTGTATGCACCTTTTCAGCCTCCATTTTCTCATTGGCAGAAGCTTCAATCTCTTCGAGGTTGGTAGGCAGACAAGCTGGGTCAAGTTCAAAAGATCCCTTCGGAATATCTTTTATTTCTTCCCCGGTCATTTGAAAAGAAGGAACCCTGTGGGAAAATCTGAATAATTCCTTCGATGCTATTTCAACAGAGTCCACTCCTTCCTGCTTTGTTCGACAAAAAAGACATGCAAAACCCTTCACTTTACCCAAGTACGCAACAGATACAGCAATTCCATCATCATAGTCAGACAAGACTTCAACAAACTCATATTCAAACTTCCTCTTGTTGTCGGGATCAGATGACCAATTTATATCCCAGTTCTTAAAGAGAGCCCAAGTCTCTCCCTTTCTTGGATATATCTTGTAAGCATTCCTTCCTCTGCCTTTCTCCCAGCTTACCAAATGTGAGAACATTGGATGATCTTCAGTGTTCTCAGAGCTCCCATGTCTGAACTTACCACAAGAAACTGGTAAGTCCTCCTCAACCCATTTGATTTCATCCGTATCATCAGGGTCTGGCTCTAGCCAAGTTATCCGAAGCTTAAACTTAGGACTGAGGACTTTCCTGATCTGAGCATAGAATCTTGGCATGGCATCCAGAGTATCGTAAATACCCCATATCTGCCCAACTGCAAAACACTTCTCCTCTCTATCCTTGTCAAAGTCACTGAAATCTGGATCAGGATATTCAAAAAATTCTGGTTCTGTTGCAGCATCCTCGGTTGATTTTTCTTTTTCACTTGTCTTTTCAGTTTCACTCCCTTCATTTTGCAACCCCCCCTCATAGGAGGAACGTTCCTTTGGTTTGGCCTTTTTGTCATTCTCTTCCATACGAGCATCCAGACCAGCTAATCCGTTCATACTGAGAGGCTCTTTTATTGGTGAGGGATCTTCAACCTCCTCTTCAGTGGGTTGGGAAAATCCACAGGACTTTGCTCCTTCTGAAGGCTCCACCACGTCATTATCATTATTCAAATTTTCAGTATAAGAAACATTCTTTTTAGACCTAGTTGATCTTCGGGGGAACTGCTCACTGTTATACCCACCTTCTTCAAAAACTATATCTTCTTCAGACCCTGTGCTGCTTTCACTATTGCAACTTTTGCTGGATTCCGAAATTTGCTTTCTCTTCTTGCCTTTCATGTTTCCATATGGCTGAGGTTTTTCAGACTTGAGCTCCTTGTTATGACTCATATTAACATCTCCAACTTTTTCATTGGGTTTAGACCCCTGCCCAACCTCCGAAGTGGATCCTGTCTTTGAGTACGAAGGCCTTGTGTTTCCACTGCCAATATTTCCCTCAAATCCTACTTTCATAGTGGAGTTCTCAAAAGTACTTTGTGGACCCACTTTAGAAGGACCCTGACTACAAGCCTCTTTTTGTTTGGGAAATGCAGGCTGATTACAGTTGGTTCGTGGTGTCACACCTTGAGCATTTACTTCGAAGCCAGTAAAGGACTTTTTACAACTTTGACACTCAAGAAGTTTGTGAAGCACGTCTCTGTAATACTGGTACCTTACTAAACAGAATGGACATACTGTCCAGAAAGTTGGTCGATGGCTGTACCCTGTCTGAACCTTCTGCTGTGGCTGCTGGAATTGCTTATTTTGGTTCATAAAATTATTTTCAACCCCTGGTGTTTTCCTGACATTAGAAGGCCTGACATTAAAGGGCCTGCTGGCTTGCTGCGGAGCCCCATTTGATGCTGCAGATTTACATTTGATGTCATGCAACTTCCTTTTTTCACGGTCCAGAAGCACTCTTTGAGCTTCACCAATTAACTTAAAGGCATCTGCAGCTCCGGAAAATTTGTTCTTATCAGGATGAAGGAGGAGAGCAAACTTTCTGAATTGCTTCCTTATTAAAGCCTCATCAGCTGTCGGCTCGATTTTTAGAATACCATACCAGTCCTTCTCATTCCCATACACCTTGTTCTCAGCAGAGCAATATACTTCACAAACCACTATTAACTGGGAAATGTTTTCCAAATCAGGATAGAGTTGTTGGGCCTTAAGTGCAATCTTCCGAGCCCCCACAAAGTCCTTGCTTTCCATCTTCTTCTCCGCAATCTCTTTGGCCCTGACGGCCTCTTCTTTGTTGCACTCCATCACCAATCCAAAGCCCAATATCTTACTCAAAATTTTCACCTTTAAGTAGATAAGACTCAAAGAAGCTGCAATTATATCTTATGCTTGAGACCATAGACGTAAAGAACAAATTTAAATCTCCAATGGACTGTACCCTCCAGGATAAACCAACCAACAAATGAAAGGTTCCCTGTGAATTCACATCAATTGAAAAAAGAAATAAAAAATAAATAAAAGATGAAAGAATGGAAAATTTTCCCAACTGTATGTGCGAGTCTTAGATAGGAAGAAGCCATACGCTAGAGAGGAGGCAACAGTCAAACAATACACCCACAATTAAGGAATAAAGCCATCCCCGGGAGACAGCCTCACTTCTCTACAACAACAGTAGCCTATCATCTGGAACTACCAGGTATTCAATACATGCGATATATTTTACATAAGCACTTGCAAAAGAAATCTGCCAAACCTCCTAAGAAAGAGAATGCATATTATTTAAACTGACACGGGACAAGTGTGAAGAACTCCCTCCTACAATATCACAATTGATATAGGGCTATGAGTCAAATGTAACCAGTTTCACACATAAGTTTTCTTATATGCACCGTATTCTATTTATATTTTTATATTCTTAAGAACCAATCTTGAATTCAATTAAAGTAATTGGTAATATAATAGGCTTCAATTTACCGAGTCTGAGTTGCCAAATAAAGAAAAGAAAAGAAAAGTTTGACGAAATCTAAAGTCTTTAAAAGAAAATGAAAAACATGTAGGTGTCAGGATGGGATAGAGTGAGAATGCTTTATGATGTTTAAATGAATGGAATCAGGAGAATCAAGGTGGAATTTCTGGACAGTGGTGTAATTTTTAGGTTTAGAGGTTTCAGAAAATGTCTAGAGAACAGAAATACTTTATGCCCTGAATAGGTACTAATAGTTCATCAACAAGAAGGATTTGGGAGTAGTTCTGCTATGATCAATACTTAATGATCTACTACTACTATATATATATATACCACCACTTGTAACGTCATAATTTTAGGATATTTAAGTCAATATCTAAAATGGATTTTTTTTGATAAAAATATGTACTGAAATAGATTGTTGGGGTTATTGAAATAGAAATTTAAATGAAACATTGATTCGAGAAGGGGGAAGCTCAGGCAAAAAAAAAAATCTGAGAAGTTACAAGCGTAGAAAATAGAAAATCAAGAGGAAAAATAAAGAAAAAGGCCTTTAGATTACCTAAAGAATTACAATAGGCTTAAAAGTGCACCATAAAACTTAAAGAGCTTCTAACTTCTGTAAATTCTCTAAATTGATTGCTATTGACGTCTCTAACTAAAACTATGCATAATAAAACTATAAACCACTAAAGACCATGCAATAAAAAATATTACCAAATATAATGCAAATTAAAACAAAGACTCTGCGAGTCTACAATTGAGGCTCATGAGTAGACATGGTCATGGACACATAGCAAGGATACATGATACAAACACCATGAAGCGACAAATCCTAACAAAGCAAGATCACATCAATATTGCATTATCAATATATAAATGTAAAGTTTATATGTCCAAATATTACATGCACAAGTAAATCCAATTTCCTACGACTAAAACCACTTTGACATATTAACTCTAATATCAATAATTACAATGTCTATGTACAAAGGTAACAAATATAGATTTCCTTATGAGTACAGCAACATGCATATGTAAATAACATTGAATATATACGTACAAACTCGTAATTTTGATAAATTCCATCAATCCTTGTCGTGCCTGTCAATTGTTTTATGATAAACATTTTTTCTTCTAGGAAAAAATATGCTTCAATGGCATGTTAAAACATCTTAAGTTTATTGAACAAATTTAGGCAAGTGTTCAATTAACTATAGAGCATGTTGTAACATAGAACATTCAATATTTATACGATGGATACATAAATAAAATTACTTATCACAAGAACTTCGTTGAAGGTCAGTTCCTGAGTAATGTTAGACATAGAAAATGTTGATCTTTTTATTTTTTTAATAAGAAAATAATATGATTTGTATATGCATCTTAGAGCCACCCTACCAATTAAGCTTCACCTGTGTAGAGAAAAAAGCTTTTACAACACAACTTCCTCCAAACAGAACATTTGCAAAGAAAACAATCCATTTTGAGTTTTTTGGTTGATAAATGGAAATTAATTTACAACAAGAACATGCCTTGCCTTTTTTCCTTCTTTTTTATTTAAATACATAAAACTGCAATGCTATCTTCTGCTTTCTTTATTTTCATTCTAAGCCATATTGTTTCCTGTCAAAATGCAACCTAATACTCCTCCCCCCTCCCATACTTATTTCAAGTAGTTGGAAAATTTTATGTTGTGTTATGTTGATGACAACTATTCTCTTCCATTTTCAACAGCCTGTACACCAGCTAACAAATACTTTCAGCAGACCACTTCTCATTTGAGAAACATAAGTGTGATTAGAAACCTCAACACTGGATAAAAGTTGTCCACTTTCCATATGTTACTTGATCCAAAGCACCTTTGTGACAGATACACAGATTGAAAAGGAATGAAAATTTAACATATAAATTTACAAATTTGAACCCCTAGAGAGTGTTGAGTTTATATCCTTCACTCTGCTCTTTCCTTTAGGGATGCAGAAAGTGTACATTTG
Source organism: Hedera helix (assembly GCA_947179155.2). Classification (NCBI taxonomy): domain Eukaryota; kingdom Viridiplantae; phylum Streptophyta; class Magnoliopsida; order Apiales; family Araliaceae; genus Hedera; species Hedera helix. The sequence goes on from OX359281.1 coordinate 34,210,350, forward strand.
ATGTCAATGCTAGATTAGACTAACACTTATTGCCTTATTTAAATTGGAAGATTGATAAAAGTTTTGCTGAAATATCAAATCCTAAATGTTATCACATTTTGTCTTACAAAAATTCCATTAAAATAGTCACAGACATGATCAATACATGGAAACAACAGTGTTCTGAGAAAAAAATATACAGGCTTTATTTAAGCAATTAAATGATCAACTCTACACGTTATCAACTTTTCTATGATAAATAACATAACATGCTTTTGACATTTTTGATAAAATAAAAGTAGTTAAAAATGACAGGTGCCAAGTTTAGATTAAAATATGTCCAAGGTGTACCATATTTATATGGTCAGCACATGACGAGTTTAGATGGTACGAAATCTGATGAAGGTATAGTGATACCAACATAAAATAGTCATTGTGAGTCAAGTAGTGCTAGTTATAGTAAAAAATTCGGTATTTAGAATAAATCCAGCTTGAAAAATAATAATTTGTGATTCTGGAATAATTTTGAAAATTCAAAAAATATTAGGAAAAAGCCTATGCAAGACTGCATAGGAGGGTTGCTATTGTGAGCCAGCAGTAAAAAATAACTCTCTCTCATGAAGATGCGTCCTAATAACTCTTACATATGGGACTCATTATCAAAATATCCCAGTCGGTTTAGATAAAGTGTTGTTGAGTTTAGTCAAAAAATATCTGAGCAATACCGAAATTCGTTAGACAATTCAGAATTATTCATACATTAATTACTGGGTATTTATTTAATAAAATCATTACTATTTATTACCTTAATAATTTCCTTAAAGCGGTAGACCTTTGAAGATGGTGGAATCCCAAATTTAACAACACAATTCAAGTAAAGAAGAGACAAAACTATAGCACAGAATGATATAGAACTTGAAAGAGAAAGGAAAAAAGCAAACTTATATATATATACACACACACATATATAGATATAAGTTTTCTTAGAAATCCCGCGACCTGAATCTAAATTTAATTTTGGGTTATCAGGTAAATGCAAAAAAAAAGGGCTAAATTATATGTGGTACCTACATTAATGCCTAATAATCAAACACCATTTGTGAGTTTTTAAAATTGTAGTAAAGAAGAGGAATGACTAGTAGCGGTGTGCATGATGCGATTTGGTGTAGTTATAAGAGGTAACTGCAACCAAACCATAAGATGCGGTTACTAATATACAAAAAACCGTAACTGTGGTTAACCAAACCATTCGGTTAATATTTCGTGGTTATAGTTTTTTTCTGATTATTATGTTATTCAAATACATAATTTATATTTTAAATAGTAGTATTAGGGCTAAGTAGTAAATTCTAGTATCATATATAATATTATATATATTCCGATTCGGTTTTTTCGGTGCGGTTTCTCTCTATAAACCATATGTAGTTACCAAATGAACAATTAGGCTTTTTCGGCCTCCAAGTTTTTTTGCTCAACCCTGATGACTAGTAAATTAATAATAAAAGCCGCAATCTCTTGTTTTTTAGTTTATTTAAAGGTATAAAAGAATGAAAAATCGTAGAAAATAACCCCACTTTCTTCCAAAAACTTTCCATTCCAAAATGTTAAACTTGGATGAAAAGTAACTAGGTCCTACAAATTTTACGCAAATCCTAATATTATCCCAAAAACATCAAAATATTCTTGTAAACATAATAGGGTTATTTTTAAAATTATGTAATGACCTACTCTTTCCATCTAGGAAGCAGGGATTCCTCGTTATCCCAAAGAAACTGTCGTATCCCCATGCTGGATAATCCGATTATGGGGAATTCTCTCCTCCTTTATAACCAATGTGTTCTGAATTATATATGATTTTTTATGTTATTATTTATGACTTCATGTTCACGTAAACGTGAAATTTCTATTGTTTGTTGAATTTTTTGTTGTTTTCCTCTTGTAGGATTTATTTTTTTGAATGCTTTATCATGTATAAATAAGTATAGACATAAATATATACATATTCACTGATAAATATGTGCCAAATCCCCCACATCCAAAACCCCATCTTTTATGATTTGTAGAATCATCATATCCCCGTTTGACACACCGGTATCCGTGGTTCTTAACTTTCCGTCCTTCCACGCTTATATACAATTCATTCCTAAAACGCTCAACTCACTAAGAGAAACTAATCAACTTTCAATCATTTTCATTTCCCTGTTGATCACAGACACAAAAGTGCTTCACTACTCACATATGAACTCAAAACCCAGTTTCTCACGATAGTAATAAACCTATGATTGAATGCCAATAAACTTACTTTCCATAACAAGTAAAACCAAGGAAACAAACTTCAATTAAACCCAATACAAGCAAAACAAGCTCAATATCATCCCTTTCCCTTAATAAGACAGAACTTCATATAATTGGACGACGTATGTTAACGCTCGAATTTGTCATACGCAGCCCAGCAAGGTAATAACAAGCATTTTATGTATTGCAATTTCTAAACAAAATACAGAACAATGTCACTAGACAAACTGACCAAAGTATTACTTCAAAGTACAACTTCAAAAATATCAAAGTCTATAACATGGCAAGCAATATACAATGTGTGCATTAAGTAGCCAGAAAATATTTCCATAACTGTAACTTTTTGCCAATCTGAAAACCCTAAAATTGAATCCAAAACATCAACAAAAATGAATAATGAAGTGATTAATTATGGATGGTATGCTACACAGAAACTTACTTGTTTATCCGGACCAAAGGTTGACCTTTCTGAAAAAAACAGAGAGATAAAGAGCAAGCCAAGACTCGTATACCAGACAAACGAAGTATGCACGCAGAGAAAGTGTAGGATGGAAAACAAAATTGGGTACAGAAATATATTAGGAGAGAGAGGGCGGGAGGAAGAAGGCGTTGAATTTGGATTAATTACATAGAGAGTCCTACAAATATTTCTAGCAAACCTTGTGTAATTTTATACAAGTTTAGGGGTTCTTTTTTCATCATGATTTACCATTTTTACCCTCCAAGAAAAATTAATGTCAATGTTATCCTCTTTTACTTATGGATGCCCTAGCCCATTCTTTTTCTATCACTTTTTAGAGATTGACAATTGGGCTATGTGAGTCGGGTTTATAGTTGATCAAATTTAGTCCAAACTAAGTAGACTGATAATTGAGCTATGTGAGTCGGGTTTATAATTGATCAAACTTAGCCCAAACTAAATAAGATGAAATTAGCCCAAAACATCTCACGATAAATAGGTTGATGTGTGGGCTTCTTGGAAGTAGGCTGAAGATCGATTCAAAATAGCTCACGATAATTAGGCTGATATGTGGGTCTCTTGTAAGTAGACTGAAAATCGGCCCCAAAAGAGCACATAATAAGTAAGCTGATAGGTCTCTTGTAAATAGGCTCAAGATCGGCTAAAAAAAACTCATAATATTTGAATTTTTTAAATAATAGGTGTGAACTGTAATTAAAAAAAAATTATAAGGTCAATGAGTCATTGGTCCAACCAATGATCGAATATAGTTATTGAAACAGTGACGAAATACTCTATTCATTACAAAATATAATATCATTATTGACTTTTTGAATTCAATTAAGATATTTTAAAATTCAAAATTGAAATAAATTTTGATAATTTTAGTCAATACAATAATGAATATTGTAAACTATCTAAAAATATTATTCTTTTTAAGATTTATTGTTTCATACTTTTTAAGGGTAATGATATATGCACACCTAACATTATTAGTTGCACATCCAAATATAATTAAGTGACTAATTTACCCATAATAAATGAGATTTCAATTCACTTAACATCTTCCATTTTTGCCCTTTATCTTATTGCATATAATAATTATAAAACAAAATACAACTTATACAAATGCAACAATTAGGTGAGATGGACTCAAACATTACATAATGCTTATCAAAAATGAAAAGACATAAAATGTAATAATTGTTTCCCTATAAATATATATTGTTCATATCTTGGAAGAAAATCAAACAAAAAAAACTATTTTTCTAATAATAATACTAAAAATCTCATTATATAATAACAAATAATTAAAGTAATGAATGAGAGTAAGATGAATAACTGCTTATTATATATTATTATCAAAATATATGATGACTTTTTTTTAGGGTTAATTTTATTTTAAGACATAAACATTATATATTTATCAAGTACACAATTATAAGATTAAGTTTTTCTTTATTTTTTTTATAAACATTATGTAATGTTGAATTATCTTGTGTATTTGTTTAGGTTATTTTACTTTTACAGCTATTATATGTAATAGGACAAAGTTCATAACTTGAATATGATGTAAATAATTGAATTGGGCCTCATATATTAAGAACAAATTAGTTACTTACTCATATTTAGGTGTGCAACTAATAATTTAAGGCGTGCATATATTATTACTCATTTTTCATAACTTGTCTCAATTTTGAGTTCAAAAATATAACAAATTGACTTTCAAAAGTCAATAACGATATTATAATTTGGAACGTATATATCATTAATAGAATTTTAAATTATTTTTTTAAGATAAACTAAATTAACGAAGTTGTGGTCTAAAATGATTAATAATATTTAATATTAATATATTTAAGGATAAGTCTACACACACAACAACCAAACACCACATCAAATACTACATTCATTTATACCATTAAAAAGTGGGGTAGGACACGGATTTCAATGTCATGCCCCACTTTTTAATGGTATTAATTAATATAGTATTTGGTTGCTGTGTGTTTATACTTATTCTATATCTCAATCTAGAAACGGGATAGGTATGATTCGGGGAACAATTTCCCATACCCAATCCGCTAATGAGACATTCACCCCAAACCTGAAATGTCCCCAAAAATCCCTTACCTACCCTACGTCGTATCATTTTTCCGAATTATTTCCATTTTCTTAAATTAAATTCTTTGTAATCTTTTTATACTACTTTTGTATAGTTTTTAAAATACTAAAGTACAATTTGTCCCCTAAAATTTACATGTCAAACATACAACCTAAACTTTAAAAAGTATTTTCTTGCACCCTAATGTTTAATTTGCGTAACAAAAAGTATCATTCGAATTCTCAATCAGTTAAAAATGACTGAGAGTTCAACTTACTCTACTATTTTAAGGATAAAATAAGTAAACTATTAGCAAAAATAATAGAATAATATTAAAACTAATAAATGAAAATAAAATTTAATTAAACCTACGCTTTCTCTTCACTTAGTTCATCTTCACCAACCTTGGTTAGAAACATGATATTGCATAGTAGAGGCACAATCAATTGATTGATTGTGACTTTAATTCATTGTTTCATCCTCGATAAAAAAAATTAAAAAAATCATCCAAGTTGATTTTAACCATCAACAAGTTAAATTCTAACCTATACCAAACTCAAATTGATCTAAAAAGTTCTCACTCAATTAACTGAAAATATCAATAAAAATTAATTTGGGGTAAATTTTAGGTTTGCAATTATTGTTGTGAAGAAAAAGATGAAGAAGATAAGCAATTTGATGTGAATTTTATTGGGTATGAGATTAGAAATTGGGGTTACACTCAGAGATTAAAATTAAATGAAAGTTCAAGATATTTGTGAAAATTCGATTTGCAAATAAACTTTAAGATTCATTTTATTTCTTTTTGTTTTTCTCTATATTGTGGGATGAAAGAGATAATGAGATGAATTTTTCTTTTCTATCTTTAATCATATATCTCTGTGGGTTTGGGGTTAAAATGAAGAAGATGAACAGGAGTGAAGAGAAAGAACAAAAGTAACCTGAACTTTCAATCATTGTTGATCGGTTGAAAGTTAGGAGGGTGTTTTTTGTTATTCAAATTAAATATTGTGGTGCAATAAGACATCTTTTGAAGTTTGGGGTGCATCAGATGTCTGACATGTAAACTCTATGATGCAAATTGTACTTTAGTCTTTTTTTAATTCAAAAATCGAACAATATATAATATTTTTATTATGACAAATATTATAAAAAATAACATGAACATTTACATATACATATATATATATATATATATATATATATATATATATATATATATATATATATATATATAGTTGGTTCGGAGTCGAAGGCAAAGGCAGGAAAGTATATCCCATACCTGACATTTGTTATAGTTCATGCCCTAGTGGTCAATTATTTGATGTAACTGCTTAACATTTTTGATATTATATTTCATTGAATAAATGAATTATTTTATTATGATTTTATTTACTGCGTTATATAAATGTTAGCATAATAAAAGTCCTTAAAATAGTGATACAAATTATATAGTTTCAAGTATGTGACTTGAACACGAGATTATATAATTACAATTAGTATCATTGCTCTTAAATGTCCATAGTTGAGTATTATTGTTAATGGGACAACGATGATGCATTGAGACTAATATGTGGATTGACTGATGGCCAAATTTCATTGGTTATAAATATATGAGATATTGAGTCAATGCATAGGCACATGTTAGAGAACAATGTACTGGACAGACCCACCATGAAAATTCTACGTGGAGCATTATGCAAAGTGTTATAAGAAATTCTCATAGTGACGATGATGTAATGATCCTCCGACCTGAAATCACTATATTATTACACGAGAATTTATACACTTTGATATCATCAAATGTCACCTTTAATAGGGTGGACAATAAAAGTGATTATTGGGTACATCATGAATCGTGTGAGGAATATGAATGATCTAGATGGAATTTAACCCACTTATATATTAGGGGTGATATCCATAGATCTCTTGATTGAGTAGGACTATGAAATGCATGACCATGCTCAAATAGTGATTTGTTTCATATACTCTACTCATTGATCAAGAAAACTCAGATTAAATTATAAAGAGTGTGACACATTTCATGCCTCGAGTTTAATCTAGGATGTCAGGGTTAAAAGGATTAAATTACATTGAAACATTGGTCACGAAAAGGTTGCATCGAATCACCGATCTTATTATTACTTGGATAACAATGATACATTACAAGATACCGCTCACTGTTTATAATTTTATAAAATGATTTTAAAATTATTGCCAACGTAATAATAACCTATAGTGTCACACACTAAGAACGTAATTAAAAGGGAATTAATTTAAATTATAAGGATTTAAATATGTCAATATGATTAATAATATTTAAATTACGAATTTAAATTAATAGGATGATTTATATATATATATATATATATATATATATATATATATATTAATTAAGTCAGATTTAATTAAGATATAATATAAATATATAAATTCGAATTTTATTTATTTTTTAGGTTTTGCTTAATTCTTTTTTATTGCTATATATATATATGATATATTAGCAGAGAAAGTCACGTAAGAAAAAAAACTAAACCCTAGCCGCTTTTAGAAAGAGACTAGTGAGAAAAATATTCAGAAAATTCAGATCTTAGTGGCTAGTACCGCAACTTCCTTTTGATATAGATCGTGTGACGATTCGCGGAGCGTTCGTGTGAATACCGTAGAGTAGCAGTTCTGTGACGCCCCCAAATCTAGGCCCACACAGCCCAAACTTGAGTCGTCAAAAGACTACAACAAAATTATTACAACAAAGCACAACGTACAACAATACAGTGTATAATAATACACAACTAAGTCTTCACTATTATTGCCACACTATTTTACAACACGTGAAGACTACGACAGCTATTCCTCGGACTCTCACTCCATCCCCCGGCTAGACCCTGTTACGTTTTCATCTCCTGTTGAAAAACAATGGAACAAAAGAAAGGGTGAGCTCAAATAGCCCAGTAAGAAATATCATGACTAAGATAATGACGAATAAATTATCATTAGCCTTCAACAGTTGAGTTCTTGATAGAATACAATAGACTACAAGGTTTATATCAAAAACTGTAGTTAAATTCTTAAACAATGTTCAGATCAATAATAGCAGCGGAATGAGCAATCTATTAGAAGAATAATGCAGACTATAATGTCCACTCGCTTCTCTTTTTAGTAAAAATATCATCAACTTTTATCATCTGAAATACCATTGGTCAAGATAATACAACTTCACAGTTCCTGGTCATAATCATGCAGATCAACAGTTCATCTTTGCACTACGGGCCAAAGACATTCAATATAACACCAACGGTCATGATTATACCAGATTCAGCCTTTGGTCATAATCATACCAATCAACAGTTCATCTTTGCACTACGGGCCAAAGAGAACATTAACCACATGCCATAAAAGACACCGAACAGATGTATCGCCTTTAACCTAGTATATCGCCTTTAACCTATCATCTGTTCAACAATTATATCACATCTGTGCCCCCGGCCACAGATATTCACAACAGCTTGATTCTTGATGATTAATACAAATAATAGTGTTACAAATGATGAATAGAAGAACAGGATAAACAATAAGTATCAGAAGTTTACTTTGTGCAGATTCAAATAATGTCCAAATTGCCAGCATGATGTGGAGTGAAATTTAAAAATGATATTCAAGATCCACAGTTCAGAATAACGATTACAGTTCAATAGAAATGTTCAGAAAATAGGAAGGTTCAGTTGAACTAATGAAATTCAACTATTATGGAACATATAATATTTTCAGGAATTATAGAAGCAATAGTTCCATAATAAGTTTCGATTTAGGTGTATGGAAGAAAATAATATCCCTTACCGTAGCAGGTTTGATTAACAAAAGGTGAAGGAAATTAATATCCCTTACCATAGTAAGTTTGAATAATGGAAGATGAAAAAGATGGTATCCCTTATGAGTATAAAGGAAAATGATATCACTTACGAATATGGAATAAAAGTGTCATGTGATAATTCGTGTAGACAAATTATTTCCACACGAGACAAATAACAAGGGTTATTCACCAACAGGCGATAATCCGCACCGTAAGGTTATTCCCATCAATTTGAATACGAATAGTTATTCACCAAACAGGCGTAATCCGCACCGTAAGGTTATTCCCACAATTTAATAGAATTTGAACACGAAGAGTTATTCACCAAACAGGCGTAATCCGCACCGTAAGGTTATTCCCACAATTTAATAGAATTTGAACACGAAGAGTTATTTACCAAACAGGCGATAATCCGCACCGTAAGGTTATTCTCAAAGATTAATAAGGAATGAATACAAAAGGTTATTCACCAACAGGCGGTAAACCGCGCCGTAAGGTTATTCCCACAATTTAATACATGGAAATAAATGGCACAAGAAAGAAACGATATTATTTTCGAGAATCAAAGAATGATAATCCCTTCAAGTAAGAAAGAAAATAATATCCATTTATGATGATGAAAAGAGTGATACCCCTTACCGTAGTAAGTTTAAGAGTGTGAAAAGATTGATATTCCTTACCTTAACACGTGACTGGATATTGATTTAAATGAGGTTGATCAACCTATATATTTATAATATAAATTAGTAATTACCACATATAAATTTCAAAGTGTATGATAACTCGTATATTATGAACTATCAAAATTATATATATTTAACATAATTTTTGTAGTATAATATAATAACTTTAGAATAGTTTTTAAAATAATATTTCAAAATAAATCTTCTAAAGAAAGCTTTTAAAAATGAATCTTCTCAAAGAAGAGTCTTCTAAAGGAAGATTTGTGAATACCGTGAAAAATAGGAATTTATGAAATTACTACTCTTTAATAAAACACTTACTTGAAAAATTCCTGCACTCCTTTTGGCTTTCAAACACTCAAAATAACCTTACTATTCTCAGAGAAAACTCATAAAATTCTTATAGAAAAATTTTATGTTTTAGGTGTGATTTTTCTATTCAGCTGAACAATCTATTTATAGGAGAAAAGAGGTTACTATGCGTGGTAGGTGAACTAAAAAAAAAATTCAGCAGAGGCTGCGCAAACGTTTTTAAAAATTTTCAATACTTGCACAGTAACTTTGCACAGTAACTTTAAAATTTTCAAAAAGTGAACAGTAATGAACAGTAACTTTTGTCGGCAGATGAACAGTAACTTTTCCGAGATGAACAGTAACTTCCGTCAGTGAATAGTAACTTTTCCGGGAATGAATAGTAAATTCCGGGAGTGAATAGTAACTTTTGAAAAATAAAATTTCTTTATTTTTCCTGTGGGTCCAACATATAAAATGAAATAATGCTACAACAATAATGTAATAAACACGTTACAGATTATTATTAATTTAATAATATAAATTACAGTATATTTGCAACTGTGACAATTATTAGGTTCAATAATTTTAAAAACAGTGCAGCAACAATTATTGACTCAATGATATAAAATACAGTGTAATGACAATTATTAAATCAATAATGCAAAATACTGTGTAACAACAATTATTGAATTGATAACATAAAATATTATGCAGTGACAATTATTGATGAAATGATGCGTAACAGTTACGGTGTCAATTATCAGAACAATAGTATGAGACACTGTGCAATACCGCGTGCTACTATAGAGTACCGTGTGCTACAGAAAATACCATAAATTACCGTATGCTACTATTCTTTTATCACCAGTATTTAAACAGTTAACACCGTTGACTATTTTTATTTAAAAATGTTACTTCTGTCGTTTTCTATATCCGACAATTATTCCGTTGTGGGGTCCACCAATAATTAGTTATTTCGGCGCCGTCGTACGACCCGAATATTCCCCGACAAAACAAATATTCCCCGACAAAACGAATATTGTCCGACAAAATAAAATTTACACATAACATCCTTAACTTTCAATTTCGTTAATTTAACCACTTACTGTTTCAGGAAAAAAAATATATATGAAGAAAAATTAATTTTTATATTTCATAAAATTCGGGGTCTTACAACCTCCCCTCCTTATGAAATTTCGTCCCCGAAATTGACGTACCGAGCATTTCAAAGTTATCCTCCTGATTTCCAGATGCCATACTAAACTGTGGTCACAAAATAATTGTTAGTTCAAACAAACTGACTCATCACTTCCTGTTCCTACATTCAAATCGATTCGTTAGATAACAAAATCTAATTTAGGTGGGACACACTAGTGACTGATTATATTCGTCTCTCCCCTCCTAGTTCTACCCCAGATCTCCATTAAAGACCATATCCCTAAGCTCTGATGCCAACTGTGACGCCCCCAAATCTAGGCCCACACAGCCCAAACTTGAGTCGTCAAAAGACTACAACAAAATTATTACAACAAAGCACAACGTACAACAATACAGTGTATAATAATACACAACTAAGTCTTCACTATTATTGCCACACTATTTTACAACACGTGAAGACTACGACAGCTATTCCTCGGACTCTCACTCCATCCCCCGGCTAGACCCTGTTACGTTTTCATCTCCTGTTGAAAAACAATGGAACAAAAGAAAGGGTGAGCTCAAATAGCCCAGTAAGAAATATCATGACTAAGATAATGACGAATAAATTATCATTAGCCTTCAACAGTTGAGTTCTTGATAGAATACAATAGACTACAAGGTTTATATCAAAAACTGTAGTTAAATTCTTAAACAATGTTCAGATCAATAATAGCAGCGGAATGAGCAATCTATTAGAAGAATAATGCAGACTATAATGTCCACTCGCTTCTCTTTTTAGTAAAAATATCATCAACTTTTATCATCTGAAATACCATTGGTCAAGATAATACAACTTCACAGTTCCTGGTCATAATCATGCAGATCAACAGTTCATCTTTGCACTACGGGCCAAAGACATTCAATATAACACCAACGGTCATGATTATACCAGATTCAGCCTTTGGTCATAATCATACCAATCAACAGTTCATCTTTGCACTACGGGCCAAAGAGAACATTAACCACATGCCATAAAAGACACCGAACAGATGTATCGCCTTTAACCTAGTATATCGCCTTTAACCTATCATCTGTTCAACAATTATATCACATCTGTGCCCCCGGCCACAGATATTCACAACAGCTTGATTCTTGATGATTAATACAAATAATAGTGTTACAAATGATGAATAGAAGAACAGGATAAACAATAAGTATCAGAAGTTTACTTTGTGCAGATTCAAATAATGTCCAAATTGCCAGCATGATGTGGAGTGAAATTTAAAAATGATATTCAAGATCCACAGTTCAGAATAACGATTACAGTTCAATAGAAATGTTCAGAAAATAGGAAGGTTCAGTTGAACTAATGAAATTCAACTATTATGGAACATATAATATTTTCAGGAATTATAGAAGCAATAGTTCCATAATAAGTTTCGATTTAGGTGTATGGAAGAAAATAATATCCCTTACCGTAGCAGGTTTGATTAACAAAAGGTGAAGGAAATTAATATCCCTTACCATAGTAAGTTTGAATAATGGAAGATGAAAAAGATGGTATCCCTTATGAGTATAAAGGAAAATGATATCACTTACGAATATGGAATAAAAGTGTCATGTGATAATTCGTGTAGACAAATTATTTCCACACGAGACAAATAACAAGGGTTATTCACCAACAGGCGATAATCCGCACCGTAAGGTTATTCCCATCAATTTGAATACGAATAGTTATTCACCAAACAGGCGTAATCCGCACCGTAAGGTTATTCCCACAATTTAATAGAATTTGAACACGAAGAGTTATTCACCAAACAGGCGTAATCCGCACCGTAAGGTTATTCCCACAATTTAATAGAATTTGAACACGAAGAGTTATTCACCAAACAGGCGATAATCCGCACCGTAAGGTTATTCTCAAAGATTAATAAGGAATGAATACAAAAGGTTATTCACCAACAGGCGGTAAACCGCGCCGTAAGGTTATTCCCACAATTTAATACATGGAAATAAATGGCACAAGAAAGAAACGATATTATTTTCGAGAATCAAAGAATGATAATCCCTTCAAGTAAGAAAGAAAATAATATCCATTTATGATGATGAAAAGAGTGATACCCCTTACCGTAGTAAGTTTAAGAGTGTGAAAAGATTGATATTCCTTACCTTAACACGTGACTGGATATTGATTTAAATGAGGTTGATCAACCTATATATTTATAATATAAATTAGTAATTACCACATATAAATTTCAAAGTGTATGATAACTCGTATATTATGAACTATCAAAATTATATATATTTAACATAATTTTTGTAGTATAATATAATAACTTTAGAATAGTTTTTAAAATAATATTTCAAAATAAATCTTCTAAAGAAAGCTTTTAAAAATGAATCTTCTCAAAGAAGAGTCTTCTAAAGGAAGATTTGTGAATACCGTGAAAAATAGGAATTTATGAAATTACTACTCTTTAATAAAACACTTACTTGAAAAATTCCTGCACTCCTTTTGGCTTTCAAACACTCAAAATAACCTTACTATTCTCAGAGAAAACTCATAAAATTCTTATAGAAAAATTTTATGTTTTAGGTGTGATTTTTCTATTCAGCTGAACAATCTATTTATAGGAGAAAAGAGGTTACTATGCGTGGTAGGTGAACTAAAAAAAAAATTCAGCAGAGGCTGCGCAAACGTTTTTAAAAATTTTCAATACTTGCACAGTAACTTTGCACAGTAACTTTAAAATTTTCAAAAAGTGAACAGTAATGAACAGTAACTTTTGTCGGCAGATGAACAGTAACTTTTCCGAGATGAACAGTAACTTCCGTCAGTGAATAGTAACTTTTCCGGGAATGAATAGTAAATTCCGGGAGTGAATAGTAACTTTTGAAAAATAAAATTTCTTTATTTTTCCTGTGGGTCCAACATATAAAATGAAATAATGCTACAACAATAATGTAATAAACACGTTACAGATTATTATTAATTTAATAATATAAATTACAGTATATTTGCAACTGTGACAATTATTAGGTTCAATAATTTTAAAAACAGTGCAGCAACAATTATTGACTCAATGATATAAAATACAGTGTAATGACAATTATTAAATCAATAATGCAAAATACTGTGTAACAACAATTATTGAATTGATAACATAAAATATTATGCAGTGACAATTATTGATGAAATGATGCGTAACAGTTACGGTGTCAATTATCAGAACAATAGTATGAGACACTGTGCAATACCGCGTGCTACTATAGAGTACCGTGTGCTACAGAAAATACCATAAATTACCGTATGCTACTATTCTTTTATCACCAGTATTTAAACAGTTAACACCGTTGACTATTTTTATTTAAAAATGTTACTTCTGTCGTTTTCTATATCCGACAATTATTCCGTTGTGGGGTCCACCAATAATTAGTTATTTCGGCGCCGTCGTACGACCCGAATATTCCCCGACAAAACAAATATTCCCCGACAAAACGAATATTGTCCGACAAAATAAAATTTACACATAACATCCTTAACTTTCAATTTCGTTAATTTAACCACTTACTGTTTCAGGAAAAAAAATATATATGAAGAAAAATTAATTTTTATATTTCATAAAATTCGGGGTCTTACAAGTTCCGTTGGATTGCGTTGAAGATTCGAAGCGTTCCAGAATTCAAATCGTCTCCATTCAAGCTCGGATAAACGGCAAACAAATTTAAACCCCTTATTTAATATGTTTTCGCATGGATCATTTTTAGGGTTTCGAAAATTGATACGAAAATTTTTAAATTATGCTGCTTTTACGATTCGAAATCCCTACAACCTTAACATATAAGGTTGAAAAACTTGGGTCACATTATATTTGAGGAAAATTCTCAAGCCTAAAGATATTATTATAGAAAATAATAATCAGACTTGGTGTTATTTTACTTTTTTTTTTAAATGGTTTTTTATTAGGTGTAATCTAAACCAATTTAACAGATTAAACCACTAGTTCAACAAGCTCATCAACCTCATGCGAAGTATGGACGGTATGAATAATGACTTATTATGTTAATTATTAAGATAATCAAATAAATACAAAGTAAATATTCAATTAGGATTTTAAGAAGATAATTGTAGTTATTAAATTATTCAATATTTATTTATACAATAAATTGATGAATTATATATAAGTTATTTTGATCAACTATTAAGCTAAATATTTGAATGAAGTGTAAATTTATTTAGTTATGATTACGAAAAAATAATTGTTCTAATTTTATTTAAGTATGTGATGGATTTATATATTAGTGTTTATATTGATAAAATTTTCTTGAATCCAATATGAAAAAAACTATAAAACTCAAGTTTTAATAAATTTTAATTTAGTTATGATAATTAATTAGTAACGAGTCTACTATAATTTCTAACTAATTTTACAGTTAATATATTTCAAAAAAAATCACGTATATTATTAGTACAATTATATAATAAGAAATTTAATTTTAATAATTTTAATTTAATTTGGACATTAATTAAATTTATGATTAATATTAATATAATTAAATCGCTTGATATGATAAAAGATATTTTTGACATTTGACATTTTTCCTAAAATTGTAATAACAAACTCATCCTATATTAAATTTGCTAAGATCTATTATCTTATATAGATTTGTGATAAAAATAAAATAAAATAGTGTAATAAGTTTGGTAGAACTAAAAGTAAAAATTATTTTAGAAGATCCTTCTTCTATTAGAAATATAAAAACAAAAAATATATTCTTTTTTACTAATAAGTTGATTTTTTTTAATACGTTACAAATTTAAAAAGTATTTAATTGTTACAAATTTGGACGATGCTTATTCTAATTTAAATAGGAAAGAAAAACGCCAAATAAAATTGTTGTAAAATCAAGTTTGTATTTTTAATTGTACAGTTGACAAGTTTGGTAGCTTGTGCGAGACACACGCTACTTTATATAACTTTTTTTTCATAAATATTTGATACTTTTTTATTGATATATTTATTATTTTTCAATGATGTCATACGTATATAAAATTTAAGATAATTGTATATATTTTACAGTATACAAAAATTTTATATATTAAACCTAGTGAAAAATAAAACAGAACAAAATAAAATTAATGATATATCTTTCTAGAAAATATTGAAATGGGATGTTAATTTCTTGAAAAATCTCTCCTCTAACTTAACCAAATAATATAGAGCTTACTTCTCACAAGTACAATTAAAATTATAATAAATTATATAATTTAAAATTAATTTGAGAATATAAAAAAGAAATGCATTTATATAATCCATTTTAAAGTTTATCTTTTTGCAATTAGTAGACATTCCAATAAAATAAAAAGTGAAAGTTTAAATATAATAATTAATTCGTAGATATAGTTTTTAAATTTATATTCTTTGGGGTGGGGGCTAGAACGGTACGGATTACCAATTGATCATGCTCGGCCCGACTTTATTTTTGGTTTTATTTTTGTCCAAGCTCCGGTAAACTCGCTTCCAATTTTAAACTGCGTGGACTTTAAATAGAATAAGTATAAATGCACAAAATATAAATACAATATTTATTTTAATTATTAAAAATAAAATATGATATTAAAATTCGTGTGATACTTTATTTTTTAATATTTTAAATAAATATAGTGTTTAATTTTATGTATATAAATTTGTCCTTTTAAATTGACAGTACTTCAAGTTTCATATTAATAATTTAATTGATGCTTAGAAAATAAATTTTATTTTTGTCGTTGATAATAGTTAAAAATATTACGCGTATCTTATTATTCCAATGCTCTGACTAATATGAGGGTTTATAAGAATGAATGATGTGTGTGTCTTATATAAATCTTGATTCTTGCAGCAAAGTTAAAAAATTAAGGAAAAAAAAAAAAGGAGCAATTGTTTTTAGGTATGAACATAATTATAAACATTATTGTGTAGATAAAATATATTTAAGGTCAAAGTAGAATTCCACATAAAGAGTTCAGTTAGTAAAATTTATAAATATTAAGAATGTATTTATTTATTTTTTGTTTACCCTAAAAGTAATACTCCTATCTTGTTAGTTTATTAACGGTGGTATCATACTGAAATTAGCATGCAAACTTAAAGATACTGCGTCATTTTATATTATCGCCAATAGAAATATGACTCCATTTGTGAAATAATGAACACGTTTAGAGGAGTTTTTGAGCGGACAAATAACACTTTTAAATTAGATATAAAAATACTTTGGTGTTTAACCTGCTTAATCAAAAATCAGGGATTCGTTCCTGCATGTAAGCTATCTACCCAAGTAAGAATAGACCATAGGGATAAATTTATAAATTTATTTACTTCATCCATATGATCAAAATTAGACTGTTGTCTATAATATAATAAGAGCCCTAGTTAGAAGGGCATAAAACTTCCCCTTAGATACAGCTTAATACAACATACAGATAAGAACCGAGATCTAAATACATTCTGTGGTGGTGTGACATAGTGTTGGATTGCCAGTTCCTGTCAAACAAACGACAAAAGTGTACAAGTCTTGACCTCCTTGTTCTTTTAAAGGAAATACTGAACAGCTGAAATGTCATTAAATTTCTACAAGTTAATAAGCAACTTAGATTTGGTATACCGTATACTTTAACTAAACCAACATGCTTTATGTAATTCCATCCTCTCAAATAACAGGGCATGGATTCTTCATTTCATATTCAAGAAAGTACAGTATACTACACAATTCTTCCATATATTGATGTGAAAGGACCCTACCAGCAACAAATGTTGTTATCTTGTTTCTTACTTCAATCCAACTACAACCAGGCATTTTCTTCAAGCCCTGATCTGCCATCGCCTTCCTAACCATCTCTGCTTCCCTCCACTGCTCAGTCTCACAATACAAGTTTGACAACAGCACATAGCTCATCTCATTTTGAGGCTCCAAAGATTTCAAATTTGCCCCCAACTCTGCTGCCATCTCCACATCACCGTGTGCAGAACAAGCTCCAAAAAGAGCTTCACGTGAGCTGATCCTCGTACCATGTGTTTGTAGAAACATATTAGCTACTTCTCTTGCTTCTTCCAAATAACCACCTCTACCAAGCATATCCACCATACATGCCACATGATCCTTTTCAGGGGAGAGCCCATAAACAGAACTCATCGATTTAAAAAGAGCATGACCTTTCTCTACAAGTCCCAAGTGACTGCAAGTCATCAGCAAGCCTATGAAGGTCACTTTATCTGGTTTTAGCCCAGTTGCCACCATTTCCTCATGAACCTGAAGAGCTTTACTAGCCCATCCATGCATCCCATAGGCAAGCAAAATTGTATTCCAAGAGACTATGTCCTTATCAAGGATATCATCAAAAGCTTTGTTAGAACTTTCCATGTCCCCACATTTTGCGTACATGTTAACCAGACCATTGCCAACATAAGCATAAGCATGGAAACCATGATGAATTGAACAACCATGAACCATTTTACCATGCCCAAGTGTTGCCAAGATAGAACATGCATGCAAAACGGCTCCAACTGAATAATTATCCAGTTGGAGACCGTTTCTTATCATATCAACAAAGAAGCTTATAGCATCTTCTCCGTGTCCATTTCTAGCATAGCCAATGATCATAGATGTCCAAGAAACAATATTTATATCAGGCGCACGTTGAAATGCAAGAAATGCTTTTTGTGTGTCTCCTATTTTCATATAAGCGTCTATAATTGCATTCCAAGACACTTGCGTAAGGAATTCAATAGACTCAAACATCTTCACAACACCATCGTGATCACTTACTCTAGCATAAAAACTAAGAACAGAGTTGCTAGCCTCCACTGCCAAGGCCCATCCACTCTTAACAATAAGCGCATGCACCATATAGCCATAACGAAACTCTCGTGCCTCACCACAACCACTCATAAGAGCACTGAATGTCCACTGATCCGGGTCACATGAATCCTCTAGCATCTTCTTAAACAAAGAAAAACATAATTCAATGTAACCAAGTCTTGCGGAACCAGCAATCATAGTGTTCCAAGCAATATCCACCCTATTCGGCATAGCATCAAAAACACTGCGAGCAGCATTAATCACATCGGCATTGACATAAGCAAACAATAATGAACACCATGATACTTCATTTTGCAAACCCATATCCTCAAACACTCTATTGGCGCTAAAAGGGCTCACACACTTGCCATACATATCAATAAGTGAATTGTTAACCGGCATTGAACAATTGTAACCTAAAACAACAACTAAAGCATGAATCTTCTGTCCATAACGGAGCTCGGATGCTCCTGCACAGGCACTCAAAGTTGAGGTGAATGAGAAGTGGTCGGGTCTGGTGTTGCTGAGTCTCATGTGGTGGAACAAAGAGAGAGCCTCCTGGTAAAGACCCAGTTGAGAATAACTACTGAGCATTGCATTCCAAGCGACTGAGTCTCTGTAAGGCATTTCATCGAACAGTTTACGAGCACACACAATACGACCTGCTCTTGCAAGAGATCTGACCTTGGATGTAATTTGAACCAAATATGAATGCATGTAATTAGAACGCAAGATTCAGACAAACCCATTAATGTATCAAAAGCCTGAATTAAGTGTTTTAGTAACTGCAAAATTATCGTTCCACAAATGGGGTAGAGGAGAAAAGCAAATGATATATGGACTATAGTGTTCTTGTTGATTTAGCATTGGACTTATTGACAAGGACAGATTTCTCTATCCATGTGGCTGGAATGATAATGGATAGTTGTAGGAAAATTATTTCAAGAAAGACTGGAATTTTAGAAACGTACCGTTTCGTAACTTAAAAAGAAAATTTTAGGGTGTAAATATATTAATTGGTAATTTTCTCGTGCCAATATACATCTATTAAGAAACTTAATTATTGTTAATTAAATCTTCCATCAACTGTCCAAAACATCATTTTATTTCTATTCATCTATTTTCTCTCTCCTCATCTTTAACCAATATGCAGTTATCCTATTAACTCAATTTCTCCTATAGTTGATTGACTTTATATTTGTTGTTATCCACCATTTTTTTTTCATAAACAGTTATACCATGGAACTATTTTGGCCGCGGATGCAGTTAAAGATATAAATTTAGATATTCTACAATTAAAAATATAAAAGTCATTTATTGATTGTAAAAGAAAGAGGAAGGGAAAGAGAAGAGAAAGGGAGAGAGAGATAGGCTAGGGAAGGAGAGAGAAGAAAAAGAATAGAGAGCGCTAGGTGAATTTCACGAATATACTACTAATTTTAAGGGTAATTTGAAAAAAATTATACTTATTTCTCGTAGAAATCTTATAACATCTGATATTTTGGAACGTAAAATTTTTGTTACAACGTATAATATTAAGGAATCGAGGGAGTATACATAAATGATAGAAAAATTGTTGTATATAGGGGGGGAAGAGAAATACGATTGCGGTCAAATTTGACCGTTGATCGTTAGTCAATTATTAATTTTTGTTATTTTATTTCTAAAAATTATTGTTTAAATGATGATCATTTATGAAGCAAAAAAATAAAAAGTTATGAATGAAATTTGAATAGGATAAAAGTATTTAAGATAATTATAAATGTAATTTTAGTTGGCTATAAATGATCAAAATAATATAACTACCATGAGTTAAAAAAACAACCACAATTATTAAATTAAAAACTTATTATATTTAAAGACAAATACCAACCAGAAATACACCCTTAATAATAATAATGAAAATTGATATTTTCGCACTATTTTTTTATATTTATACACAACTAATTCTACAAAAAGGTGTCGCTATAGATGTATAACGATAGTTAACCGACGTTATAGGCTATATACGTGGAGTTGTGAAAATATAAAAAAACAGTGTGGAAATATCAATTCCCATAACAAATCTCTCCCGTACAATAGAGGGGGCATTATCCTATTGGTGGCAACTTCTTTGGAACACTACCCTACACATGTTACTCCAGAAAAACTACGGAAAATTAGCACCGCCTGTCACTCATAAAGGAATACAACAGTTGCTATGCACAATGAGTCTCATAAAAGGACACAAACATACATCACTAAGAGGACGAAGGAATACAACACTAATTTCAATACAAAGATGACACCAACAAATAGCTTCCTGTGTTCTAATCATAGATGTAAAACCACATTTTCTTGGTTGCGGAGAAAGAATGATATTGAAGATTAGAGGGAGAAAAAACAAAAACAAAAGGTTTAGAACCAATTCCTCTATGCTGCTTGTGCAATAAAGAGCTTACAGGGGAGAATGATGCAAACATCAACTTTTACACGAGGCAACAGGACCAAGATACTATGTAGTTCCTGCATAAAACCAATGAACTTTTAGCAGAAACAATGAAAACAACCAATGTGCAAAATGTCCCCCGAACCCAACTAAAACTCTCGAAAACTACATTCACATAAAAACGCGACTTGCTGGACAAAATTTCTTAATCCCGTAAAAATACAGAATCAATGGGAGAGATGAGCCAAGTACAATTACATACATCGTATCAAAGAAGATTCAAAATCAAAATCAGTTGTGCCAAAAGGGTTTAGCCAAACAAACCTGTTAATATTTTGCCATAATTTTGTTAAATAATTCCTTCGGCGCTGTGAATGGAGGATGAGATAAAGGCATAAAGCCATAGCAAAAGGGAACTTAGTTAGACCAATAATTTAGCGGTATTATTATACGAGAAACTAAACTTTTTGAATTCGTTCTATTCTCTTACCAGGTAATCCTGTAAACCTCTCATACTGTTTGTATGCCTGTCCAATGAACATCTCCACCCCAGTAACAATTTTTGCTCCACATTCATCTGCTTCTTGTAATAGTCTGGTGAATTTGGGAGTGTATATAGCATCAAAAACCAGTTCGTATGCTTTCAGAGCCTCCTGCAGAGAAAAACAACAAAAAAAGTAGGAAACTCATTTTCAGATGAGGGAGCATATGAATATGAAGGTATCCCATATCAGATGTGCTTTACAATCGTCACTGTCTTTCAGAACTAAAAAAATGAAAATAAGGGGAGAGACTTGTCATGTTAGATTAATAGCTGGCAGCCTCAGTAGGTACTGCTTTCAGATGATTAATCTAAAACTAAAAGCCAATTATAACACATCCATATCAATGTCCCCAATTATTAAGCTATTAAGGTAAAAGATCGAATAACTTAAATTACAAAGAGTTTTATATGAAAAGGAAACTAAAAGTATGCAAACCTTAGAAATGGGTGTCTCATCAATTTTTGGTTGCATCCCGATAGAGGTAGTGTTAGCAAGAATCATACAAGTCTCTGGGTGGAAACTATCTAATTCAGAAAGAGACAAGGCATGTCCTCCAATTGTATCTGCAAGTTCTCTAGCTCGATCTTGCAGAAATAGAAGGGAAACATTCAGAATGATCATGCTAAAAAAGTATATATGAATACAAAAGAATTTCAATAGTTGAATTGCAACTTAATGTTTTAACAAGAGAGCTCCATGAAGCCATAAGCACTTCACTACTAAAAAGCCATATCACAAGATAAATTGAGAAAGGTAGAGAGCTTAGAATCTAACCATAAGTGCGATCGGCAATCACAACCCTTGCTCCCTTTTCTTTAGCCCCATAGGCAAGTGCCTTGCCAGCACCGCCAGCACCAATGACTACAAAAAGTTTACCAGCCAAGGGTGACCCAGATGCACCATTTGTATGGTTTGAACCTGAGAGAGGAAAAGAAGAAAAAGAAGAAGAAGACTGCTTAGCATTTTCTTTTAGTAAAAGAAGACTGCTTAGTTAGTGAAGCATAAAAGAAACCTCGTAGGCCATCCTCAATAGCAGAAATAGCGCCAACATAGTCTGTATTGCAACCAAATAACTTCCCATTGTTTCTCCTGACAATGCAATTAACAGCTCCTATTGACTGCAACAAGCAACTCAAGAAATGAAATTAATTAATTTCCATATGAAATTTGAAGAAGGTAAAAACACCTAACAAAACATTAACCATTACAATAATATCAATATCATCACATGAGAATTGGAAGCAATGATATAGTCAATTACCTCTGCTACTGAATCAACCTCGTCACAGCATTTAAGTGCAGACTCCTTGTGAGGAATTGAACAACTGCATGAAATTAAGTTTCCCTAACTCATTTATAGATTAACTAAACAAAAATTCATTTGGCACCATCCAAAGCTTTATAAGTTATTAATGGAAGGCATCATGATGAAATTATTAAAGAAAATAATCACATAGTGATAGTGTGATACATTTATCTACCAGGAAAAAAATTAAAGAACAAAATAATCAAGTGATTAAAATGTAAGAACTGAACTATGAAGAGATTACTTTTAAATAAAAACAGATACTACTTTTCTTTAAGACTGACCTAAACCCAGAGAAATCTGTAGCTGAATAAGTTTGGAGAAAATTAGCCATGTCATCCACCAACAAATGCACATAAACTCCATTAAAACCAACTGTTCTGAATGCTTCGTTGTATAAAATGGGTGATTTGCTGTGGCCAACAGGCTTCCCAATAACACCAAATATTTTTGTATCAGGACCTATTTGTCTGAAATTGAATAAATTCAGCAAATCTGAGATTGTGGGTTGCCCAGGTGCTGATACTATTCCAGACTCAAGGGTACCAAAAGTGAGATATCCGCCAAACTTTGGGCAAAGTATCCGTGACATCAATCCCCTCTCACCCATAACCATTGCTATTATTGGAACCTGAAAATGATTAATGGCTCCAACTAATTAGAAAAGCACACAATACAATGGATAATAACGTAAGTTCACCAGGCAAGAAGAAGCTTGAAAGAAAGTAGATACAACGTTCTCATAATGAAAACTCAAAGGAATGTATCACCTACATGAAACTTTGCAACGTCAGAAATAATAACAATAGAATAAATTCCCCATAATTCAACCGAGAAAAGAAAAAATGGAAAGCCAACTATAGATTAACAATATGCTACATTAAAACCAAGTGTTTTGATGGTTTGTTTATTTCTTATTAGTTCAATGAGACAGAAAAATATCCACTTTGAGGCCCAAAATAAGGGGTAGTAATCCCAGTACATGCAAAGTACACAAGATTTGATTGTATAGTATTAATTAATATTTTGGTCCGAGTGTTCAAAAGCCATTCCTTTTCCTACTTTCTTTATGGTTATCCCACATTAAAGTAGTTCTATGATTCTACATAAAACTTTTAGCATGAAACAAACCAAATTTTCTAATCAACCAATAAATAACTTATTATTTCAATCTCACTTTTATTCTATGATTTTTATTTTAAAATCCGCAGGGGAGGGGTTGGGGTATATCTACTCTGTCCGACATATGTAGTAATACAGTAGCTCCTATCAACCCATCTGAAAAGCAGTTCATCTCAATTATGTTGCACTGCCATGCAGGGGGCAAGAAAACTCTATGGAAAGATGATGGTTCAATTTGATACTGTTTAAGAAAGCATTAAACGCATTAAACAAAGGTGTGAAACTAAGAATAACTTAAATTTTTATACCAACAAGGAGACAATGTAAGGCAAGACACTACTATGCCACTTACTTGAGAATGAACAGTTATTTGGAAAGCACGTGCCACGTCAGTAATATCCAAGGCAGTGGTTGCAATCTTCACTATGTCAGCCCCACTTGCTTGTATGATAGCCACAAGGTTCCCAAGATCTTCAACAGATGGAGTATTTTGATAGTTGTGGGAAGAAACAATGACTTTACACTTTGCAGGCTTTTTACCACACATTGAATTGTTGAACTCGTCAACAGCCTTCATGGCAATAATAGTAATATAATAAGTTTCGCCTTCAGGATTTTCAAGTACGTTATGGTAAGATAATGTCATAAAGGAGTTAAATGATGCCATTCAAAAGGATAATACTATGTAGATTTTAAAAAATAAGTAAACTGACGAAAAAGTTATAACAGTTGAAGTCGCAATCTAAAACGCAATCAAATTCTTGATATACATTGAAAGGCCAATAACCTAATAGGAAGAGAACTGCATCATCACATTTACAATCTTCATAGCTCATATTTCTTAACAACCTGATGGCTTTTACGAAGTCTGAAGAATTCTCAAGATTGTTCATTATGAATGTTTACAAATTTCAAACCTCTATAATTTTGTCTATTTGCATCATATGTTCCATCAAACCTGATATCTTCACAATCCTCTTCTGTAACTGATCTTCAAATACCATGATTTCAAATATAATTTCTTTAGGCTGTTTTATCACATTACAATAAATGTTAGTCTTTGAACTGTGTAAACAGAATTTAAAGAGAAAGCAACCTGAAGTTCCACATCAATGTAATCAGCTCCCAATTCCATGGCTAATTGAAGCACGTCCAGTCGACTTTTTTCATCACCATCATACTGACCACCTTCCCAATTAGGTCTAGAAAAATACATAAAATCAGCAAGTACTATACTTGGTTACCTTTAAACTCAGTAATGCCTTTTGTCCCAAACTAGTTTGGGTAGGCTGAAAATGAATCCCATATGTAAGATGGTATAAACAAGAAGTCAATTACCAAATTTAAAAAAATGAAACATGAAAGAACCACCATGAGAAAAAAGAGAACACCTTTTCTGAGATGAGAGTAAATATTTTTTTTTATTAAAGCAAATCTTAGTCTCATGTTTCTGGGCTGTTTTTTTGAACTTATTGGTATAGTAAGGTGCACTAACCCCACCTCCCCCCCCCCCCCCCCCCCACCCCAAAAGAAAAACAGTTCATCAGAAGACTAATCAATCCACCAAAAGGTCAAGTAATGACAGAATTCTAAACCAGAAAAACAGTTCATCAGAAGACTAATCAATCCACCAAAAGGCCAAGTAATGATAGAATTCTAAACCTGCTTGGTTGATCGTTGAAAGATTTAGGATCATTTTTAGGCTGTGTGGAGGGTTTACTTGTATCTAGTAAAATGGGTTTTGGATCCAATATTTTTTGCATACTCCCCTCCCTTCTGCATGCTCATGGACTGCAACCATGGTATAGGAGTTTGGATGGCATGTATGCCTTGACTAGACAAATAAAAAGGAACAAACGATTAGTTTCGTGCAGAATTTTGGTCTGCCACTCTATATTAAGATTGATCAACCCAGTCCACACATTGTAATCAACACATACCTTCTATAACAATTCAATCTCCCCCCATTCCATATCTTCTATTTTACGAAACAAAAATCAATTTCCACAACATATACAAATTACACAAAAATGGAAATAATATTTCAGTGACGAACCTGTAAGTGAAAATAGTAGGCAGAGGACATTGTTTAATTAGGGATTCTATATCCTCCCCAGGACTAAACCTCTTCAAAAAGTCCAATCGAACCTCAACGAGGTCGGCTCCACTTACTTTCGCCTTATTCATTTGAACCACCATTTGCTCCACTGAACCCGCCATTATCGGCGCACAAATTAGGGTTGGATTCCTCCTAATTCCTTCACTTTCCATTTTCATAGCAGGCACACCCTGATAATTCAAATCAACCAAAAACTAAAAAACTTTGCGCTGATCTTAAGAAAAGCTTAGTAATGCGTTTTATTGACGAGAATTTACAAAAAGAAAAAAATTGCAAATGCAGCAAAAAGTTGTTGAGAACTACTTAGTTCGTTGGGTAGGGGGGTGTTTGGTGAATATGGCTTTTGTTTTCTGACAAATCGTAGGTCAGAAAAATAAAGAAGAACAAAAAAAGAAATGTTTAATTGAGAAAGACGAGCTTACCAACACCATTGCGTTCAATTCTTTTCTTTCCTTTTCTTTTCCGCCCGTCAACCACTATCGTGCATCTGCTGTTTTCTACGTCTCATACAGTCATATTCCTTGCCAAAATTATACGTATTTATAGTCTCTCTCGTTTGAAAAGGATATACTTTTTTCTTTTATGACTATAGAACGAAGGCATAGTTATCCTTTTATAATAGTGATGTTTTATAAAAATATTTTTTTATATATAATATTTATGAAGTGTATTTAATTATATAAAATAACGTTTCTTATTTTCATTTTTACCTCATAGGAAACTTCCTCTCTTTTATTAAAAAAAAATTATTTGTAAATTTTACATATATTAAAAATATATTTTCACTTCAGGTTTGTTTTTAAAATAATAAACAAATTATTAATTTAATAATAATGACATTATAAAAAATATTATGATGGTAATCTCAAAGAGATTGTATCATTTATATTATCATTAATAAAAAAATAATTCATTTTATATCTGAGTCTAAAATTAATTTTTTTATAAGAAGTGAAATAATAATACTCATCCCTAATTTATATTTTTTATTGTACCCTCATAATAATAAGTATATAATTAAAAAAATTATATTTATTAAATTTGTTATTTCAAAAAATATATTCCATTTGTTTCACCAATTTTTTTTATTAATATGATATAACATACTCAATTTTATCACTGAATAATTATAACTGTACGATATTTAAAAATTATATTTATCTTAATAATTATAAAATATAATATAATATTAAAATTTGTATCATATTTTTTTTAATAATTTAAATAAATATAATATTTAATTTTATATTTTAATTTTGTATAAAATACAAGTCTACATTATAGATAGAGAAAGGAGTTTGGCAGCGAGGGCGATTTGGAGTTTGGTGGGGATGTTATCTGAACCATTCATAATTCTGTCGTGAAAAAGTTGGCTACGTTCCTTGTCTGAAACCCGCTATCCCTTCTGACGTAAACGGGTCCGGCATCAATTAAGAAACTCGGGAGTTGGTTCGCAACTTGGCCACTTGGGATATCCAATAAATTACTTGAAAATGTGGGGCCAAAATATCGTTGACAATAATTTAATCTTTTAATTATGCGTAAAATTACTATGAATAGAAAAAATATATATATTATCTTTATTTTAAATTATAAGATCATTTATTTTATATTTTATAAAGCAACTAATTTTATGAAGTATTTTTGAATGCAAATTGTACTGAATTGATAGATTTTATCATTGACTTCGATGAGGCTATGAGTTTTAAATTTTAAAAACAAAATTCATTGTGTATTATAAAGTGTTTTTTTTAATCCTTTTTGAACTAATGATATATATATATATATATATGGAAGAAAAAAAAAGTAGATGACAAATATATTATTTGTTTATATAAATATACTTTAACTTATAAAAACTATTTTCGAGCTAAAAATATATTATTTTTTCTTTATTAATCAATAGTGATACCTTATTTTACCTGTGAAAGGTACACAGCCATTAAATAGGAGGAGATAGATCTATATTATAGATAATAAAGAGATCAATAAAAAAAGATAAATTTACATACACAATAATCAGACATAATATTCGAATAATACACTCAGTCATACTATTAAATAGTGTTGTATTGTATTGAAATTCGTGCCACACAATATCATTTAATGATATGGATAAATGTAGTATCCGAATATTGTATTCGATTGTTGTGTAAGTAAACTTATACTAAAAAAAATTGACCGACTTAACTGATTTTTTTTCATTGATCACGAGTTGACTCAATTAAATTTATGATACAATTATTATCTTTCTTCTATTTATCTTTATATCTTTCTTCTATTTTTATTTTTCCTATTATTTCTCTCTTTTCTAAGTCCTTCATCTGGATTGGTTCCTTATTCACATGATTTTTTTATTACCCACAAATTCTTCAGCACACCATCTTACACCTCTACAAAACCTATATCTATCATTTTAATTTGGGATGATTCATTCTGATAATCTTAGATGATGGATGAATAATGGACGATGACCTAGATTATTTTCGACGTCATGACTGTTGGTATGAGAATATAGAGATGGGCTGATGATTCGAAAAAGAGATGGGTTAGTTACAATTTTTTTAGTTCAGTAAATCATTACACAAAATGTGTCAACTACAATCGCATGAATGTTATTTTTGCCCTTTTCCCAAATACATTTTTAGCATTTTATCTTGTTTGTAATTAGCTAGAAAGAGAGAGAAACTGCGGCTAACAAACATTGAGCTTCGTACTAAACTCCTAAAACTGTGACGTTGAATTTAAATACGAAAAATAAAAGAAATATCACTCTTATTCTTTTATATGGTTCGAGTTTTTCTCTTAAAAATAAGAGAATATGAACCCTCTTTTCCTTTCTTTCTATAATACTCATTCATTCTGTAATATACGATCATTATTCACTTTTTAAAGTTAATATAAAATATTTTTAAACTCAAAATTAATATAAATTCTTTTAATTTTAGTCAATAAAATAATAAATATTATAAACTATCTACAAAATATTACTCATTATATAATTTATTATTTCGCAATTTTTACTGAATTATCTTAATTTTAAAAATAAATAATGATCTTATAATTTGAAACAAAGGCAATATAATTTTAGTTTTATCTTCCATTTTATTCTCTTCTATTTCTTTTTATTTTTATTGGGTAACACCCACATCAATGACATAAGTTCACTAATAACATCCAATTTTTTTATTATTATTAAGAAGTAGACATAGCTATTATTAACTGGATGTCCTCAGTGCCACACCAATTCAATCGTATTGCAGGAGTCCTAATGGTCAAAACCATAAATGGCTAATCAACCCTGCAGCCCAATGATGCCTACAAAAAATGAAAATCATTGAACAGAGGATATCAAACATTTATAGGAAATATGACACATCTATATTCATATAAGACAAATCATTCCTTGTTTAGATTGAGCAATTCCCTCTGTCCATAAAAAAATGTTCCTCGTCTTGAATGAAAATGACACTGGTTTTTCCAGATAGTGCGAGTATATGTTTTCATTTCATGAAAGAATGGAAATGATTCCGACTCAATCCAAACACAATGATTTTGCATGAGACCACATTTTCCACTAATAACTCGAGTAAAGTTCATGATAAGAGTTTAAAAAGAAATTTATGTATACTTTTAACCTGCCGATGATTTTGCTAAAGGTACGTAAAATAGCTTTAAAATGATGCACAAAGATCGATGAGTTAACAACTTAAAACCTCATATGCTCACCAACAATTACTATAGCCGACGACACTTCTTATGCCTGATTCCCAATCATCTATACATTGAAAGTTACAAGAGAAAATCATAAGCTTACCACATGCAATCCTTCCACCAGCATTTCCAGTGCTTTTGCTGAGTTCATGGCCACCTGAACATGCAAGGAAGATGAATCAAATTCAAAATTTCCAATTTGACTTAGATGTCTCATACCAATAAACATAAGCAGAGTACGTGAAATGACAGAATATGCCCATCATATATTAGTAAAGTCTTGTATGCTTTGCAAGATGCTAACTTGATTAAACATAAACGATAGAGCACTAAAATGTCCGTGTTTGTAGTTCAATTATACTCTAATTAAGCAAATTTAAGTAGACTATGACATGTTCCTCTCTGGAAAAGAAAACAGGACACCATTTGGTACATGCTTGCATGTCTCACTCAAGGTCCTTCCGTTCTGGTCAGTTAACCTATGGAATCACCATGAACATCTGAGCGACACATCCTTGATTTTGGTTGTAAAAGTTTACACAGAACGACGGCAGTCATAATTACACTAGTTTTTCTGCTCTTGCAATATACTTGTACTTTTCTAAAATAGAAGTGCAACGTGTACAGAGTAAATGAAGCTAACCCTTTCCCAGGTCATCAGGATCGGCATGGACAACTACAGCCCTTCCAATGATGGAACCTGAACCAATGAGTGGAATCTGCAGCAATTAACTCACATTTTAGAGATCTGAGTCTTTTGAGAAAAAAACAATATGTTTTAGCTGGTAAATTAAACTTAAAACCATTTACCTGCTTATCAACAATAGTGAAAGTGGCGGTACCTAAATTTCAATACAAAATGTGAAAATGTCAGAGGTTGATTAATCTTGAAGACATTATGTAAATTCACAGTGTCCTGATATCCATTGCAGTCAATGTCCAATTAAGATCCCCATAATGTGGAGTGCTGGGTGGGTAGACAGCTTAACACTAAGTATAACTTGCATTAATTGGGTACTCTCCTTGTAAATTTTAAAAGATCAGAGCGGTAATGGATGTCCATGACAATGTTAAGCAAGATGTGAATTAAACTGTGGTAGCCTTTGTCCCTTCCATTAATAAAACTAAACAAACACCACTATTCCACCAATTTCACAAATTATTTTGAAGAAAGGAAGGACTTTCACAAACAGAAACAATCCTAAGATGATGATATTGAACAAATAGTAGTGAAAGTGGTGACACGTGAAAAGCAAAACATCAAATATAAGCATATGATTAAATGATCACAATAATCAAAATAGTGATGACTCATCATGCAATGAGTCCAAGTATGCATACCATCTTCACCAACTGTAACATTCCCGAGATCACCAGCATGACGGATCTCATCCTCAGGAGCTCCGTGCTCTTTTCCAGCAGGGTTATAATGTGGTCCTGTGGATTAACATGATCAAGAGAAGCAATGTAGAAATCTTTTCATCTTCCACTTGCAATTGTCAAAAGAAGAGTGAAATTCAAGTCCATGGGTAAAATTTACCAGTTGACATGCAACCATTTGTTGTATCACCAAGAGCATGGACATGAAAACCATGATGTCCGGGTGCAAGGCCAGATAGGCTTCCACTAGCTGTAGTTGGACCTGAGGCACAAAAATAAGAAATAATAATCTAAATGCCATACATCCAGACGTATTTCTTATGCACACCATATTATTGTCAGAATTTAAAATTAAATTACCATCTCCTTCCTGTGTAAAGTAGATGGTGCCACTGACTCCTGCACTGCTACTAAGAACCGCTACAGCTTTCACCATTGTTTTGTGTGATCTAAGCAAAATATTATCACAATATCGTATAAGTTGGATATTTAAAGCATGTGCGCTGCTTAGAGAACATAAATAAATTGTTATAAAGACAACCCGTACTAATTTATCAGGATGCATTTGTTTAACAATCGAAGTCCCACTATAGCTAAATCAATTGTTATAAAGACAACCGTACTAATTTATCAGGATGCATTTGTTTAACAATCGAAGTCCCACTATAGCTAAACCCTATGATTCTAATAAAAGTTGCCTTATTAATGCTTCTGTAGAACACAAACAGGTACATACAACTACTTGAGAGGTGGGGGTGATGACAAAACTGTCAAAACCAACCGCTTAGAAATTTTGTACTTAAAAGTCACTCAATATTTCAATCGAATTCTATAACGATTTTCGAAACAATTTAAACTCTGGATAAAATAAGACTAGGGCCATGTTTGTTTGCAAAAAAATATGCTTGGAATTGGATTATTTGTCTTAATTTAACACTACTTCGGACTATTTTATCTCATAATAAAAGATTAATAGTCTTTTAAATAGTCCTATGGACTATTTTTTGTCATTTCTAAGGCTATTTATAAGAAAATTATATAATGCCATGATGAATGTAGGATTAATAGTACCCTATTTTAAGCTCTCAAATGACGTTATGGGAATATTCCACAATAAGGGACTAATAGTCCTTTGTCAAAAGATTAAATAATCCGAAATAGTGTAAAATTAAGACAAAATAGTCCAATCCCAATCATGCTTTTTGTAAACAAGCATCACCTAGGTACTGACTCTAATCCTAAAAAAATATATATACAAATAGAGAAAATACATGTATATATATATATATACACACATCATTTCATTACATCAAAGGCATGTTTGTGATATAAATTCTAGATTTACAACTTCAGGTACTAAATATATCAGCATTAGTATACAAAATTGTTCAAATAATCAAAGTAAAAAGAAATCATCTCAGTGAACCTTACACTATCTATTAGGTATCAACCAGCATCAAAATTAATCAACAGTCAAATGTTAAACAGAAAAATTTGAAAATCAAACGAACAATTTAGATTCTCTGATGAATAATCACAGATTAGACCAACCAAATCGGAGCAAAATACATAAAGAGCACGGATTCCATCTTACCTCGGAATAGCCCTCGGAGGGAGAGAAAGAGTCAACTGACGCACAAGACTTCCAGTGAATAGCACAGGCGGCTACAGCTTTGTGAGTACTATAAGTATGACCAATGGTGATCACCTACCTACTGCATCAAGAGTGAATTTCACGTGTCTATGATGGAGGTGATGTTTACGCGATAGATTACCAGTTCAGTGAACGCCATTGATTTCCGACGATTTGTGCGTGACAAACAGGGGATTTAAACGGGTTTGGATAAGTCGCACTAGTGTGTGTCTTTCTTAATTAGAAAAAGAAAAAGAAAAAGTGTGTATCTTTATTAACATATATTTGTAAGAAATTCGTATTTTTAAAAATAAAAATAATAATTTTATAAGATTCAAATGAGTTCCATATTTAATGAAAATGAATTTTTATTTTTTATTTTTTATTTTTAAAAATATTAATTTCATATTTTTAAATGGCATACGGGTAATATATGTTTTAAATTGTGTATGAATTAATATTTCATCGCTTTTCATAATAAATTAATTTTAAAAAATTAATAATAATTTTATATATTTTTAAATTTAAAATAAATAAATAAATATTTTTAATTAATATAATAAAAAATATTATTTATTTTAAAAAATATTACTTATTGTAAAATTATATTATAATTTCATAAATTTTAATGATTTATTTAAATTTTAAGTTTAAAAATATATTATATTAACTTTTAAAAATCAATAATAATATTGCACTTTATAATGAAAAATTGTTTTAAACAAATAACAATGGAATCCATGAAATATTTTTTTACCATTTAAAGGATAACATTTTGCTAATTATACTTCAAAATCGATCCTACTCTCCTTTTATGGTTGCGGTTGCGGTTGCGGTTGCAGGTTTGGTGATCAACATGGCACTTACCCAAGAGATTTACGTCAAAGCGCAAAACGGCCTACGACGACTACCTCAATAATCCCAACAAGAATATGATTATCACAACCACAAAAGAACAATCCCTCTGCTGAGGCAATGAGAAGATTTTAATAAATTTTCTAACCTTTATAGTTTGTCTGCATTTTTTAAAGTTTTAAGATTTAAATTCCATTTAAATATCGTAATAATTTTAATTTTAGAATATGTATTTTTGCATGATTTAAGTATTTAAGTTTGAAATAATAGTTGTATTATTAGTAATATTTGCATATTCAGAATTTATATGGTACAAAATTTTAACTTCTCAATTTTGATAATTGAAAGTTTTAAATTTAATTTATGATTGATTTTCAACAATTTAACCTTTTATAAATGGGCATTATTTAAAGTAGTAAATCAATAATATTTGAGATTTATTTAAAATTTTAAAAGTATGATAAATTTGATTTTTTATTATTTTTTTTCAAATTGAATTTCGAGTTGAAACCAAACATTGGAAGTCGCACCACATTTCTATGAACCACTTACCGCTCTTATACCAATTCAAGATGTTTCGAATTACAACTTATAATTTAAACTAATATTTTAAAAAATTGATCCGATCTACGGTTCAATTGGAATCTATTAACTTTTTAATTTGATTGGTCAAAAAAATCGATTTGATGCTAAACCGGTCAAAAATCGATTGATTACTGGTAAAACCGATTAGTTGAATCGATTGACTCGATTTTTCAAGTTTTTATTTTATTTTTTTATTTATAAAAATATTTTTATTAATATTATAATATTATTTTACAATATTTTAGCTTATAAAAAATTAGATATTTTAAAATTTTGTTAATTATTAATAATATATATTTTTATGTATTTATAACATCACCGGTTTAAGTTCTACTGATTGGACCAGTGACTCATTCATCTGGTACATTTTTTGGTTCAATTCGATTTTTTAAATATTGATTTAAACAATTCCATCTAAAATTGTAACTCAGAACCCAACATTACAAATGGGATTTATTACAATTTTATATTAATCATAATTTAAATTTGTTATAAAATTTATGTGATATATATATATATATATATATATATATATATATATATATATATATATATGAAAAATATGCTTTAACTGAATCTTGAAAAATATTTCAATTTTTTAGACAGAACCGCGACATGAAAAACGGCTACACGAATCAATTTATAAGAGTATCTACTTGCTAATTAGTAGTAGTGTTTGGTCTAAAGTGCCGTAATTGACATCGCCACTGTTTGGCAACGGGAATACTTTTATCCTATATGCAATTTTCCATAACATTTGATTTTTCAAGTAAGCTTTATCTTCCCGCCCACTCGCTCTTCGCTCTTTCTCTCTCCATTTCCACAATCAGTACAGAACAAGACATATCTGTATCTCTCTCTACAGTTACATCCACATAGCTTTCCCGATCTTACTTCCGATCCAAAATCCACCTACCAATCTTTCCGATCTATTATTTTATATCTCCTTTCTTTCATTACAATCGATATACAGTAGAAAACCCTATATTATGAATCATTACCACATATATGAAGCAATCGGCCATGGAAAATACTCGGTAATATTTTTGTTTCAATCTTATGCTGTAAATTTGAGCTTATTTCAACAATCTATTGTAGATACTTATATACATGTGTGTGTATTTTGATTGTAGACTGTATATAAGGGGAGAAAGAAGAAGAGCATTGAGTATTTTGCTATTAAGAGCGTAGATAAATCGCATAAGAGCAAGGTTCTTCAAGAAGTAAGTTTCCTGTTGAACTTTTTTTATTTACCTCAGTGTGGAATTTATTGTGGAGTTACTTATAAAAACACAAAAAGAAACTATTATTGAATTTATGGGAAATTGACTGATTAGGGGTAACTGAGGATTCAAGTTGAATTTAATTTGGGATATTGAAAAGTTTGTACTTCTTCTATATGTAAGCTAGACAGTCATATTTTAAGAATTGACGTGGTCCATAGCTGAATAGTTGTTTGTCTGCTATGAGTGTATGTCTTATTAAGGGAAATTGTGGGGCTTACGATGAAATTGATATGTGGATTTAGTGAAATATGTGCGCTTGTATATTTCTAATTTTGGTTAATTACTCCAAGACGATTTTTTGGTGGGTTGAAAAAATGAATATAGCAATGGCATTTGCTTGATCTCAGTATGCTCTAATCAGTTTATGAAGACAGGTGCTCTGTATTGAATACATAAATAAAGCACTACATGATATAGGAATTTGTGAGATTGTCTGCATGAACCTCAAATTCTGAATATTTACCAACCTTTGAGGAATTTGGGCTTGTTGTTTGCTGTAATACACAATTTTTCCAAGAATATATTTACTTATTTGCGGGTGTATATTATCATTATCTTTCTATGTCTACAAACTCAAACTTTAAACTGGTAAAGGATGAAATGGGATCAACTCTTCAGAAACCTATATGAACTAATTTGTTCAGCGAGTGAGAGGTTTAATCCAACATGAAGTTTGAATGAGGATGACAAAGGGAAAGGGGTTTGCTCTAGACCAATTACTTATCACATACTTGTTATTTGGCTAAATCTTGTGCTTTTGACCTTATCTGCAGGTTAAAATCCTTCACTCTCTAGATCATCCAAATGTGCTAAAATTCAATTCCTGGTATGGCTTGCTGTCATTTGGAGACATGATATAACCATTTACTATCTCTCTCTCTCTCTCTCTCTATATATATATATATATATATATATATATATATATATATATATAAATCTGTTTACATTTGCTACCATGAATGAAAGTTGTCATTTTGGTTGGTAATTATCACCGTAGATGTATATCCAATAACTTTTGGAATTTGAGCTTAACAACTCTTTGTATTCATTTTCTCCTCTCAATTAGGTATGAAACTACTGCTCACCTGTGGCTGGTTTTGGAATATTGCGTTGGAGGAGATCTCATGACCTTATTAAAACAGGTAGATATACATATACATAATAATAAGTTTTAGGTATTTGTCGTATTTTTATTTTTAAAATAAATAAAATAAAATACATTCTCAGAAATTCCATAGGTTGGTACTCCTGCAGGCAGTTGAGCTGTGCGTAGCAGGCATATACCATGGTTGAGTCCTGTTAACATCCAACAAATATATGCTCTCTTTCGACACATCAATCTCCAATAAATCACGTGTTATGATGAAAAGATCACACTCTTTAGAGAAAAATGATAAATGAACTCTTAACTCTTGCATCTTTTTACAAAAGAAGATGGAGAGCTGGAAGTTTTGTCAGTCTGCTACTTTTACATTGGATGACTAATTATGATGCCTAGGGTGTTGGTGGACGGATAACATTTTACTCTTTGCATGATATTGTACTAAATTACTTTTCTTAATCAATAAAGTAAGAATCTCATACAAAAAATTGTAGCTAAAGACTTGAAGCATTCTTAAATAGAGTAAACTGTAGTTAGAGTGGTTTAATATTATTACAACACTTGGCATGATTTTCATCTTCATGTTTTATATTCAATTCACATAGGCCAATGGCTTAGACTGTCCTTGGCACTAATGCTGAAGACTTCAGGAAAGGAAAGGTATATCAAGAATAAATATATAGACTGAAAGAGTTTTTGTGAAAATACTAGAAGCTTTTTTCAATCATGATTTTATACTCAGTTTAAGGTACAGATGTAAGGGCTATGTTATTGCTTAAGTCAATTTTGTAAATAAAGTGTAAACTTTTATCATATGATAGAGCTGATTTATGATCACATTACTGATCAGTGATCATGCAATGCTTTAAGAAAATTACTGTGATAACTTCACAAGATAATATAAATAAAACCAGTTTAGCTTCACAATTGTATTACGATAAATTTTCCTCACTTAAAATCTTTGACACATTTTCATGATTTTAACATTAATAACTGAGTTGTAGGATTGTAAGCTTCCAGAAGACTCAATACATGATCTTGCTCGTGACCTTCTCAAAGCTTTGCAGTAAGAAACACTTACCTAGCCTTCATTTTCATCTTTATTAGGGATTGCAACTTGTTTATGTTTGGATATTTGATTTTAATTTTTTGATTCCATTTTGTCAATTGAATTATCAGGTTCTTACATTCAAAGGGAATCATGTACTGTGACTTAAAACCATCAAACATCCTTTTGGATGAAAATGGACGTACAAAGGTTTTTCCTTCATTATTTTTTTGGTTGGGTCATTGATAATACTTTTTGTACTGTATATAAAGGAGTATCCTTTTATTTTTATGCCTCACAGCTGTGTGATTTCGGCTTATCGAGAAGGTTGAATGATATATCTAAAACACCTTCTTCCTCGGTGAGTCTTGAACAATTGCAAATTTTCTCACAATATATTGATCTAGTCACATCAGCATTAAATAGTTTTACATGCCATCTTTTCTTCCTTTCAGTGTCCTTTACTTATTTTGTTGACATTGCCTTCTGATCATTTGTTCAGTTGCCACAAGCAAAACGTGGAACCCCCTGTTACATGGCTCCTGAGTTGTTTCAAGATGGAGGAGTGCATTCGTATGCTTCTGACTTCTGGGCCCTTGGTTGTGTGCTTTATGAGTGTTACGTAGGGCGGCCTCCATTTATGGGAAAAGAATTTACGCAGCTAGTGAAATCAATTCTCTTAGATCCAACTCCATCCCTTCCTGGTACACCAAGCCGTCCTTTTGCTAATCTAATCAATTCTCTCCTAATAAAAGATCCGGCAGAAAGAATTCAATGGACTGAGATCTGTGGACATGCCTTTTGGAGAGCAAAGTTCACTCTGTTGCCCTTACCTCCTCAGCCTGCTTTCACTAATATGATTGAGATTTTTTCTAAACCATATCTTTCAGAACGGAATGGCGATAAGCCTCTCCAAAGTAGGACCCCACCTAGAAACCGTGAAAAAGATTCAAAAGGTCTCTTTAAACAGGATGAGAATTCTTCCTTAGGATCAAGAGGTTATGATACCCCGAGTAAGGGTACATCTAGTGGGCGAAAAACTCAAACAAAGGCTTCAGCCAAAGTAGTTGAGGAGAAGCACAAAAATCCTTCAAGTAACACTAGGGGTGTCAATCTTATGAGGCTCTCAAGAATAGCAAAATCAAATTTGCGAAGGGAAAACGAAAAGGAGAACTATAGAAGGCCATTGCCTAATAGTTCTGAGAATGATGCTGAGGTCAAAATTGAAAACACAGATATGGAACTTGATTTTGATGAGAACACCGAGGATGAAACACATGATGAACCTGATGGGTCTGATAACCCAACTTGTAATCCCGAAGAAAAAAATATTACAAATGAGGGGATCATAGAAGAGAAGGATAAGAACATCAACCACATTGATACATCACCTGCTATCAGCGCACTTCTCTCTGATGGCTCAAGAATACTTGACCAGGACTCATCATCGGAACATATTGAAGTGCCTGCTACTCCACCAAGTGTTAGTCCTCAACTCAAGACTCAAAGGGTCAAGGAAGGTTCAAGTTGTGCTCCTGACTCTGATATTTCGAGATCATCCCCTATCCTCTCACAGGTGCTTTGGCATCCATCTGATCTTTCAGTCAGACCAGTGATGCCTGGCAGAAAGGCTGATAAAGGATCAGATTCAAGTCTGTCTCTTCCCTTTGATTCATTGTCGGCATCTGATTTTGTTAAATTGTCAAAGGAGCAGCTGGATGCATTCAGCAATAAGGTGATAACTATCATTAGTGGGAACACTGTTATTGGCGAGAAGCAAAATGTAATCAGATACCTAGAGATGCTAAGTAGTAATGCTGATGCTGCCAATTTCTTGATTAATGGGTCGGTAATGCTGGTTATTGTCAAAATGCTTAGACAGTCCAAGGCTTCGGCTTTACGCATTCAACTTGCTTCCCTCATAGGCTTGTTGATCCGGCATTCTACTTTTATTGATGATGATTTATCAAATTCTGGAATATTAGGTTCATTAACTGATGGCCTAAGAGACCGTCAGGATAAAGTGCGGAGGTTATCTATGGCTGCTTTGGGTGAGTTGCTCTTTTATATCTCTACCCAGAATGAACATTCTAAGGATAATAATCCGCCTGAATCTCCATCTAAGGACAGCCGGTCCTCATCTGTCTGGCAGGTTAGTTTCTTTCATTATCACCCCGACCTTAATCTTGTTGTGCCTGAGCTTTTATGGCTTATGTGTTTTATTTATTTGATTTTTTCCCATTTGATAAATCACTGAGCGTATCATAGTGATTTATCATTCCTCGTTATGGAAAATTTCAGTTTTATTTATACGCCTCAAATGAAGTCCTAAAGACAGTACACCGAGTAATTATTTGGTGTTACATACTCCTTCCATATTCATCTTTTCTTTTTAAATATATTATGTTCTCTGAGCAGGTGTCAGGTCCATTGATTTCATTGGTCTCATCACTTTTACGAAAGGGAGAGGATGATATAACTCAACTTTATGCATTGAGGACAATTGAAAACATCTCTAGTCAAGGAGGGTATTGGGCAGCTCGGTTTACCAGCCAAGATGTGATTAATAACCTTTGCTATATATTTAAGGCTCCAGGAAAACAGGAGAGCATAAGGCTTACAGCTGGCTCTTGTTTAGTACGTCTAGCGCGTTTCAGCCCTCTTAGCATTCAGCAGGTTATGGAGAAACTTTCATTCAAGGATACTGCATCAGCGCTTGTTAAGGGTAGTCCACGTGAACAACAAATTTGCTTAAATTTGCTGAACATGGCCATGCTTGGCAGCCATATGTTTACAAATATTGGACGTTACCTTCTTCCCATGGTAGAAGATAAGAATCTCGTCCCAAATCTCATGTCCCTTGTTGAGCAGGGAAGTGAAGTCTTGAAAGGAAAGATACTTGTTTTTGTGGCTCTACTTTGTAAGAATGCGAGGAGATGGTTGCAACATTTCTTTTGCAATGCCAGGTTCCTCTCTACTGTCGAAAGACTGGTCAAGGAGAAGGACAACTATGTGCAGCAGTGTTTAGATGCATTTTTTAATGTTGTGGCTTCAATTATTCCTGGTTTACTGGATACTATAACTGGAGATATTCAGCTACTGATGGGAGGGAAACGGCACGGTCAAATTACTGCTCCAACCAGTAGAGCTACTCCGAAGAGCAATATTCACTTGTTTCCTGTTGTTGTTCATCTTATAGCCAGTTCTTCTTTCAAGTGCAAGGTAGTGAGCCATCAGGTCCTGCAGCAGTTGGCTAATCTAATCAAATTGGCAGAGTCACCATTTCAGGTATGTCAACTGCGCCTCAGGCTAATTATACTATCTTAGTTATCATTTTCTAATTTTGAAAGAAGTTGTAGGATATAATAGTCAGTAATTTTAATTTAAATATGAAGACTTGAAAGTTGAAACTAGGGGCAACTTTACTTCAGGTCCGAATGAATTGCATTGAGACCATGAGATACAAAGTCCATCTAGGTAGTTGTGCAATATATTATTAGAATCAAGTGATAGACCCCCCCCCCCCACTAAATCAATGGAGTATCAGTAGGGACAGGAAGCTGCTTAAGTTCTTCCAAGTACTTGGGAGTTGGGGGGTATATTGCTTATTGAAGATTGACAGTATTTTGGCTGAATTTGGAAGGCTATATATATACATGTACACTTGCAAATCTGTTTCAGTGTATATAATTTTAGGGAATTGATATTTCCAC
Source organism: Hedera helix (assembly GCA_947179155.2). Lineage (NCBI taxonomy): Eukaryota > Viridiplantae > Streptophyta > Magnoliopsida > Apiales > Araliaceae > Hedera > Hedera helix. The sequence continues at coordinate 34,251,827 of OX359281.1, forward strand.
CAACAAAATGATAGTTCCACAAGGTCCCTCTCATATAAGTAGTAAATGGGTCTCACACTCGTGTAAGAGAGAACTTGTAGAAATATCAAATTTTATTTGTAAAAATATCAATTCCCTAATTGTTTATTATTAAAGGTTGGAATCAGTCTCAGAACCTCAAGTTCATGGTTCCAATTCCCATACTGGGACCAAACTTCCTACATATACATATAATATTTGTCTGTTTCAGTGTATTAGAAATACTGAAGTTTGATATCTATCATCAAAGCCTCAGACTGTAGTGTGACTCCACTTCATACCACCGTAGATTGGAGTATGAATGACATTTCTCGTGGTATGGTTATCTTTTATTAACATACACTACTTCAATTTCAGGGCAGGGATGAGTTTCAAGTAAACCTTCTACGCATTATTGAGTCCATCACTGAGGAGCCCTCTGTAATACATGAAACCCCCAACATTTTTATCTGCAGTATTCTTCCCAGTTTATCTGTAACGTACAGGGGGCAGAAAGATGGAGATGCCAGATTTTTATGCCTGAAGATTTGGTTTGACGTGATAGATGTTTTTCTGTGTGAGCCATCAGAAGATAAGCAAATTCTAGAGGATTTAAAGTCCATATGTAGCAATTATTTCATCCCTCTTTACCCGAGCTTGAAAGAGGATGAAGATCCCATTCCCATTTACGCTGAGAAACTTTTTGAGAAGCTCATTCAGTTTAAGCTACACCATGTATGAAAGTACTTGTTTTTTGTAAATTACTCTATTATTTATATTACACTTTTTTAGTGGACAAAATTCATCATTCTAATAATCAGGAGAATAGACCTCTCTTGAGGATAGATAAACACTGCATTGGTCAGTATTGTTTCACTTGTATCCCAACTTAGACGAGATGGAGAGAACCTCAATTTGGGAGTTAGAAATTAGTTCTGGAAATTATGTTTTGACTTTGTTATGTTACTATGGTCTTGCAAGACTGCTACAACTAAGGTTTTTTTTTCCTTTATTTTTTTAAATGATAATGATTGCAAAAGTAATTCAGAATAATAGTGTTGTTGTCACATGTCACCTTTTTAATCGTTTTTATAGCAAAAATAAAACTTATTGTTATGGCAATTTTTGTAAGATGGAAAGAATATGTAATTTGTTGAATCATTTACGGGGTGAATCAAAGGAAAAGTGTAATTACACTAGTTGTTCCCATCCCCGTGCATTGTTGAAAGAATCCTCTGCCAACAAACCATTTTTTTTTCCTTTCAAGACAACCAGTCCACCTACCAAAACTGTCTCTTCTCCAACATTGAATCTCCCATATTCGATTAATTATTTAGTGGTCTTGAGACATTGTTACATGGTATTTTAGGCCAGTCACATCTCTTAATTTCAGTGGGTCCAGAGTTTCAAGCAACGAGACACCACTAAAATAGGGAGATGTATTGGTCTAAGACACCATGTGACAGTACCGAAGGACCACTGAATAATTTTTCCCCATACTCACCGTCCACATGGCTCTAGGCCCCAACATTTGATTTTTTTTAATCATACCTCTTTTAATACTCTTAATCATAACTTGCCCCTACAAATCCATTTGCTCCTGAGACTCCTTATTGCACATTTATTGCACTCCCCAAGAATTGTGCTTGATTGGTTTCAACTCAACATCATTTATATATAAATGGCCTCCTTTTTTGGATTTGTCATGGCAGTGGCACTCACTATTATGGCCTTCGTGGCCTAACCTGAATTATCTCTATCATCCCATCAGCTCAACTTAGAGACAATAACAGCAGCACCAGCGTTATTGCCTTCTACTCCTCAATCTCCATCTACTGAATTATCACCAGATATTTCTCTTCTGCCTTCTCCTGGTGGAGTGGTGCCTTCAAGTGGCTATTTCATCCCAAATATCCCTTCCAACCCGAGCCACAACCTGGATCAAATGGCCGCTTTTGGCCCGGATTCTGCAGTTTCGCCATCGGCCCAGTTACCGGAATCATCAGCAGTGTCACTGAATTTAGTGAAGTCTCTAAATTCAGCAGTGTTTATGAGTTTTCTGGCACGTTGGTCAGTGCAAAGTTTTGCAGTTTGAGGTATCATTTGGCTGAATTCAATATTGTATCCTATAAGTTGGTTAGTGCTAATCTTTGTTCATGTAAAAATTTTGTTCTTTATAGTGCTATGGTTCAGTGGCATAATAGCAGTTTGAGTTAGTTGCTATCCCTGTCACTTTAGAATTTTATTTTAACAGTGAAAATATAACAAAATACAATCATTTGGAAATAAAATTTAATCATTTATAGTTAGTAAAACTTAATTGTGACATTGGGAAGGAGTAACAAGAACAGATATAGAAAGCCATTTTGAATATACTGGGAACGTATCTTTTTCTCTCTCCTTTTAGTAGTACTATTATGCTTTGCAGTTTGAAAGCAGAAAGTCCGAAGGGTTCTTGCTTTGGGTACTTGCAAAAGAAACTGCACACCCACTTTTTTTCTTCTTCTTTTCTATTTTTAAATTTATTTTTATCTTTTATCCCCTTCCAACATCTAAAAGGAAATGATCACTTTATTTTCCCAATTTGCATAGTCTAAAAGTAAATTTTAAGAATATATTTGTTTGCAAAGATTATAATTCTGAAACTATGTTTTCATGATCTAAAGACTATTAATCTTAGGATTAAATAGTTTTAATCACATGTTTATTTTTATGAAATTATTTATGAGATAACTTAAAATAATCTCATATTATGTTTATTTTATCTAAAATTATTTAAAAAATTAGATAAAAACTTACTGTTTGGACTATTATACATTTATTACTAATAACAAATATATCATATTCTCGTTAGTTTGAGTATAAATGAATAAGATATTCGTCGTTTTAAATAAAGTTAAAGGTTAATTTTGTCCATAATTTTTGAATCCTAAATGATATTAAATAATTTCTCTTTCAAATCATTTTATTATCCCAGGACTAATAGTCTCAAATCTATTGATTCCAAAATAAAACTATGAGTGTTATTACACATTACGATAAATTTATGTCAATATTAAATATTGACGTATGTGCATACTAAATACATGAGATATTAGACAATAAAAAAATGTCTCATATCGCATTATTTTAACTTACTACTTAAGTTCTAAGTTGGTCACAATTCATATTCTTCACCAACATATAAATCATTTTCCTAGAATTATTCTTAAAACTCTTAACTTTCAAAATTAATCTTTTCCAGATAGATGGACTTTGGGGATTGAGGGAGTATTACATAAAAATTACTTCACCATTGTCATTCTTAGAGAAATGATCCTTTTTTATTAACCATATCAAATCTAATAAATCTCGAAATTTAATTACACTTTGTATTTGACTTTCGGGAGCACTGTCTCTTTACAACCCCGACTATCTTGCCAGATGGGTAGCCCCTCACCGAAAAACGAGACCCCTAATTACTAATGTTTAAAAAATCGGACCGGTCATCGAATTGGAAAAATGTTACCGGATGGATGAGTTATTGGTCTAACCAGTGACATCATAAATACATAAAAAAATATATTATTTGTAATATCCCGGATATTTAAATAAATTAGAAATAAAATATTTAATATTTAATAAAGGTTGGAGTTTGATAACCTAGTAGTGATAGATAAATAGAGGTCCAAATTAAATTTAACGGACTAACTTAGATATGGTGATATCAAAATTTTTGATACGTTAGCAAGCAAAGTGATAATTCAATAAACTTGACTAACAACAAGTCTAATTAAATTAAGAGAATTAATTAGTGGAGTTATGTAATTAAGCGACTTGGTTGCGTGTAAATTAAATATGTATTTATATGAATATATATATGCGTGCACATTTAGTAACATAATTTAATGGTTAATTAAATTGTGATAAATAGATAGATTAATATTAAATTAATCCGAATTGAATTAAAAGGTTTATTGTGGAATTAATTTATTCATTAATCAACAATTATGCAAATTGTTGATAAATTATTTGTGAGGAATAATTATGTAAATTATATAATTATAATTATATAAAGTAGTTGAATTAATTAAAGGAGATTAGTAATTATATATATTGTACAATATCTAATTTCTTATATATGTACATATATATAAAGGGTTTAAATTAATTGAGAAATTTTAAATTGTAATTGAATATATTAAATGAATATATTCTATAATTAAATAAATCATTGTAAATGATTTATGAGAGTGAGAAATTTAATTATACAATTATTTGTGTAATATTAATTAAATAATTAAATAAATTATTTAAATAAGAAATTGAGTAAATATATTATTATTTCAATGTATTTTCGGGTAAATGGAATTATTTCCATAATTGATGAGAAATGAATTATTTAACGTAAATGTATTAAATAATTTAATTTATGGCCTAAATAATATATATTAAATTATATATTGTATTTATTTTAATTTCATAATTTATTGTGAAATTGTTTTTGAAATAAGGTAATGTGTATAAATAATATATATATATATATATATATATATATATATATATATATATATATATATATATATATAAGATTCATGTGTATGGTAATATCAACATATATATATAAAGGCATGTGTGTGGCGTGTGGGTTTGCATGTTTCAGGCAAGGCATGTGTGTGGCGTGTGGGTGTGCATGTTTCAGGCAAGGCATGTGTGTGGCGTGTGGGTGTGCATGTTTCAGGCCATGCGTTACTTGTAAGGGTGTGTTTATATATATATATATATATATATATATATATATATATATATATATTAATTATTTAATTTCACAATAAATGGTGAAAATGTTTATATAATAAATTAAATTGTAAAAATAATATATATATTAATTATATATATATTTTTATTATTTTTGGAGGTGTAAAGTGTACTAAATTATTATTATGTGGTAAAATAAAGTACATCCGTTTTTAGTGAAACGAATTTTAAAATGATCGTGAAGATATATACTATTTTATGGTATATTTAATTTTTATACATATGGTGATATTTTTTTACACTGTATGTATAATTAAGGAGTATTGAAAGTATAAATATTAAATAATTAATATATTAAAAAGATATTGCCGTGTTTTGTAAGAAGTTGGCGTGTTTCTTGCTATTTAACGTCCAAAATAAGATGTCAGGAGAATATGTAGAATGAGAAGTAGTATTTCTTTGTTCACCATTTTCCTCTCTACGGAAATCATCTCTCTCAAAACCTTCAAAGAATTTTCATCCGAAAATTTTATAGCCATCAAGGAAATTGTTAGAGGAAGAATATTAATTTAGCTCTCAAATAGAAATCATCAAAGAAGGTAATACTTATTTTACTTTTTGAAAGTATACTTTCTTTCCTATTTTAATTATCCAAAAGAATTGTTTGCTATATAATAAATTGTTTGGATAATATAGAAAAATTATTATTGAAGTTAAGAATAAATTGTAGTATTTGATTATGTGATTATTTATGGGATTTGAGGTTGAAAATCATAATTTTGATGTATTTATGGAATTAATTATGTGAACAAATTTTTCTCCAAAAATTTGTGAAATAATTCATGGGTATTTAAATTTTTATGTTATTAATTGTTGTTAAGTTTTTGGTAATTGATTTAGAAATTTTTGGGTAGATTTAAGCTTGCTTGATGGTGTTTTAATGGAGATTTGTGTCACCGCGAAGAAGATGAAGTAGAGAACCAGGCGAAGTCAGTAGCAGGATGTTAAGAATTTTTGAGATTTTGGCCAAATTACGAAAATGCCATCCAATTTTAGTTTAATTAATTTAAATGATTAAAAATTAATTAAAAATTATAAAAAAAAAAATAGTTAAAATACAAAAATGATATTTAGGTATTTAATATTATATTTTTCAAATATAATAAATATTTAGGATTAATATTTAAATATTTTAAATATTAATCTAGTTAGTTTAATATTATATTTTCCAAATATAATAAGTATTTAGGATTAATATTTAAATATTTTAAATATTAATCTAGTTAGTTTAATATAATATTTTTCAAATATAATAAATATTTAGGATTAATATTTAAATATTTTAAATATTAATCTAAGTTAGTTTAATATTATATTTTTCAAATATAATAAACTAAGTTAGTTTAATATTATATTTTCCCAATATAATAAATATTTAGGATTAATATTTAAATATTTTAAATATTAATCTAAGTTAGTTAATATTATATTTTCCCAATATAATAAATATTTAGGATTAATATTTAAATGTTTTAAACATTAATCTAATTAGTTTAATATTATATTTTTCAAATATAATAAATATTTAGGATTAATATTTAAATGTTTTAAATATTAATCTAGTTAGTTTAATATTATATTTTTTCAAATTTATGATTAAATTAATTATTTATTATTTAATTAATATTAAATAATAAACAAGGATGATAAATTAATTAATTATTATTTAATTACTATTAAATAATAATTAAAGACAACTAAGGTTGATTATTTAATTATTTATTATTTGATTAACTTTAAATAATAAATAAATTCAGTTAGTTATTATTAAATAATCACTAATGATATTTGAGTATTTACTATATAATTTTATTATTTAATTAAATTAAATAATAAATGAATCTAGTTAGTTAGTTATTATTTATTATTAAATAATAACTACAGATATTTGATTATTTATAATATGATATAATTATTTATTATTTGATTAACTTTAACTAATAAATAAGTCTAGTAAGTTATTATTTATTACTAAATAATAACTAAAGGTAGTTAATTACTTACTATTTAATTAATGTTAAATAGTAATTAAATAAAATTAGATTTAATGAAATAAAGAAAATGTCTTTTAACTCATTTGTTTAAACAATTATAATAAATTGTTTAATAGTTTAATAAGTGTTTAACATTTGAGAAAATTGATGTAAATTAATTAAATTATTAACCTAAGATTGATTAATTATTTTATAGGTTAATGATAGTATATTAAATTATTTGTTATGTAACTTTTATTTGCTAGATAAATAGCATAATTGAGCGCATAATTGTACAATTTTACGTAGTGCTAATTATTAGACCAACTTTATTAATGTTAGGTCTTTCAAAGTCAGTTAGTTAAAGCTAGACATTAATTGTAGCTGAGCAGACAGGCAAGTTTCCTAAACCCTACTCAATTTATATTCGAGCAGGATATATTATTTTATTGTTCAAGTCCCTAACTCAAATTCAAGTTATTACGTTTCCAGCATGCTATGGTTTAATTCTGTATAATTATTCCACATCTTTAAATTGTTGATTCGCACATAGTGCTTGTTGCATGTGTTCATCAGGTGTGAAAGGCTGATCACCTTCATTACCATAAGGTTCAGTTAAAATTGTTCATGGTCATTATTGACACTCAACATTAATTGATTCAGTCATTTAATTATTGAAATTATGATTCGTACTCGTTCACAGTTATTATATTGTTGAAAATCCAAAAACTTATTCTTTCTTTCAATCATGATATATCTTTATTGTACTTAAACTTGCTGAGCAAATTCATTGCTCACTCTTGCTATATCATGATAACCAATTTCAGATTAATAAGAATGTTCGAGGAGAGCCGGAGACAGAAGCAAAAGACAAGATTATAGTGTTATGCATGATAACTAATTTGTTATATGATGTAAGTTATTTGTGTAAGCCTTTTATGAATCTAAAGGTATATATGTAAGTTAAGGTTAGAAACCTTGGGAAATGTTGTAGAATAAACAATTTATGTTTATATATTCCGCATTAGTTATAGAACATGTATGGAGATGATGTATCGTGACGTACCAACTCTAGGGTTCAAGGTACCCGGATTTGGGGTCGTCACAGGTTGGTATCAGAGCTGATAGGTTATAGTTCTTAGGTAGTAGTACCTTAGGCTATAATCATGGAAAGATAATACAGACAGTGAAATGATAAACTCAGATAGAGTTTAGAAATGAACATACACAGTTCATAAAGGAGAAAATAAATCTATATAGATACATAGATATATGAAAAGATTCAAAGAAGGATCTTCAAAGAGTGTAATCCAAATAAATGGAATAAGAATCAGGGAACACTTGATTCAAGAATTTAAAAAGAGAAGGATCGTACAGTAAAATGATCAGAGATGAATGATAAGATGATAGAATTAAACGATCCTAGAATAAAGGAGAAATAGTACAGTGAAATCAATTTTGATATAAGATCCCGATGATCATAGTAAAATCATGGAATGACAAATGGTCTATTAAATGATTAAAGAAGTGGTTTTGATAGCATGGTGCTATAACAATGAAGATACTGAAATAGTAACAAGTGGATTCTTGAAGTGTGAGTGTGATAAGGTATGAATTGACAAAATTCATATCAAGTTAAGAGAAGTTAGAGGTTTGTAGGTTTTTAATTGAGGACTCATATTAGTGGCTGAGTTGTACAATTTCTTGTATGGGCAGGAGATTGTGTTTGGTTTGACGACCACTTGGCTTCCTATAATGATAATCAACTGAAACCTGGTGTCGCGCTATTCACTATATGTATGTTGAGAAGGTGATTCTTTTCTCATGTGTATAACGGATAGGTAGAGGATGTTAAGATAAGTTCGTGTTCTGAGAACTGACACGCATAGTAAGTTCGTGACTCATAGTCATGTGGTGGAGCCCCTCAGCGAATGGGCGACTTTGGCCTGACTAGGACAAGTTCCTCAAACCATATGATTGTGGTAAGTTGCTGAGCCCAAATATGTGGTAAGTTTGATGAACAGTAGGTATGGATAGAGTTAAGTAGTCAGGTTAAGGCTATAATAGATATAGTTATTAAGCTGGAAAAGAATGTGGAGGAAAAATTTGAGGTGTTTTGAGGTTTTAGGATATTCCAAATCTTCTAGCTATGCTAGACTTTGAAATTCTTAAAAATCGTGCCAAATTCGCACTTTTGTGCTTTTGAAAAGACAAATGTATTTTTGAAATCATTAATGCATTTAGTGCAGAGATGATAACCGATGGAGTCATCAATGCAGAGTAACCTAGTGTTGGATGTATTTTTAAGCCCACTATGATATGATGTAATATGACAAAGTCAAAATGATTTTTAGTATTTTGAAACGTTTAAAGAAGAGTCTATGCTAATTGTTTCGGCAAGACAAATTGATTTGAAAATATCAAAATGTATTTATAAAATCATCACACGCCATTAAAGCCATGGTGCAGAGATGAAAAAGACGGAATCCTCAACGCACTGTTGCAACGGTGCGGTATCATGAAGTCCTATAAATGAATTTTAGTACTTTAACTAATCTGAAATGATTTTTGAGTCGTAATATACGAACAGTTCAATGATGTGAGTCTATGTCATTTATTTTGACTGGACACTTTTTGGTCAGAAATGACTCGAGTTTTATTTTCCAATCCAACTTATGCTGGAGCGGAATTTTGTAGTAAGTCTGAGGTGAACAACCCCATAATGGGGGATATGTCAGAGCCATGAATAAAGAACCCGCGAGGGGGCGCCCAACAGTGGTGGCATACTGATATGGGTTGGTAAATCCAAAGAGTTCGACCCCGTGAGAAGTCGTTGTGCACAACGCAGAAGTACGATAGGCTGATCACCTAGCGTACACCTATGGAATGTTTTCAGTCTTTGTGATTGATAAACACTCTGTTTATAAGTATTTACAGAGATAAATACTATTTATTCGGAATTCAGTTAATTCCATGTTCACAGTCTTGATGACTCCTCAGCATATTATGAAAGTTTTAATGAATATTTTGATTTTCAATTTATTCTTCTGTAAGATATTGATTTTCAATTTATTCTTCTGCAAGATATTCCATTGTTCTGGAATTATGAGTTTAGAAGTATGAACTTCCTAGAAAAGGGTGGTCACAGACTATGATGAGTAAAGAGTTATACTCAGAGATGAAAATTGGTAGAAATGTGTATGAGATAATTTCGGGGACGAAATTTTTAGAAGAAGGGGTGAATGTAATATCCCGGATATTTAAATAAATTAGAAATAAAATATTTAATATTTAATAAAGGTTGGAGTTTGATAACCTAGTAGTGATAGATAAATAGAGGTCCAAATTAAATTTAACGGACTAACTTAGATATGGTGATATCAAAATTTTTGATACGTTAGCAAGCAAAGTGATAATTCAATAAACTTGACTAACAACAAGTCTAATTAAATTAAGAGAATTAATTAGTGGAGTTATGTAATTAAGCGACTTGGTTGCGTGTAAATTAAATATGTATTTATATGAATATATATATGCGTGCACATTTAGTAACATAATTTAATGGTTAATTAAATTGTGATAAATAGATAGATTAATATTAAATTAATCCGAATTGAATTAAAAGGTTTATTGTGGAATTAATTTATTCATTAATCAACAATTATGCAAATTGTTGATAAATTATTTGTGAGGAATAATTATGTAAATTATATAATTATAATTATATAAAGTAGTTGAATTAATTAAAGGAGATTAGTAATTATATATATTGTACAATATCTAATTTCTTATATATGTACATATATATAAAGGGTTTAAATTAATTGAGAAATTTTAAATTGTAATTGAATATATTAAATGAATATATTCTATAATTAAATAAATCATTGTAAATGATTTATGAGAGTGAGAAATTTAATTATACAATTATTTGTGTAATATTAATTAAATAATTAAATAAATTATTTAAATAAGAAATTGAGTAAATATATTATTATTTCAATGTATTTTCGGGTAAATGGAATTATTTCCATAATTGATGAGAAATGAATTATTTAACGTAAATGTATTAAATAATTTAATTTATGGCCTAAATAATATATATTAAATTATATATTGTATTTATTTTAATTTCATAATTTATTGTGAAATTGTTTTTGAAATAAGGTAATGTGTATAAATAATATATATATATATATATATATATATATATATATATATATATATATATATATATATATATATATATATATATAAGATTCATGTGTATGGTAATATCAACATATATATATAAAGGCATGTGTGTGGCGTGTGGGTTTGCATGTTTCAGGCAAGGCATGTGTGTGGCGTGTGGGTGTGCATGTTTCAGGCAAGGCATGTGTGTGGCGTGTGGGTGTGCATGTTTCAGGCCATGCGTTACTTGTAAGGGTGTGTTTATATATATATATATATATATATATATATATTAATTATTTAATTTCACAATAAATGGTGAAAATGTTTATATAATAAATTAAATTGTAAAAATAATATATATATTAATTATATATATATTTTTATTATTTTTGGAGGTGTAAAGTGTACTAAATTATTATTATGTGGTAAAATAAAGTACATCCGTTTTTAGTGAAACGAATTTTAAAATGATCGTGAAGATATATACTATTTTATGGTATATTTAATTTTTATACATATGGTGATATTTTTTTACACTGTATGTATAATTAAGGAGTATTGAAAGTATAAATATTAAATAATTAATATATTAAAAAGATATTGCCGTGTTTTGTAAGAAGTTGGCGTGTTTCTTGCTATTTAACGTGTTCCAAAATAAGATGTCAGGAGAATATGTAGAATGAGAAGTAGTATTTCTTTGTTCACCATTTTCCTCTCTACGGAAATCATCTCTCTCAAAACCTTCAAAGAATTTTCATCCGAAAATTTTATAGCCATCAAGGAAATTGTTAGAGGAAGAATATTAATTTAGCTCTCAAATAGAAATCATCAAAGAAGGTAATACTTATTTTACTTTTTGAAAGTATACTTTCTTTCCTATTTTAATTATCCAAAAGAATTGTTTGCTATATAATAAATTGTTTGGATAATATAGAAAAATTATTATTGAAGTTAAGAATAAATTGTAGTATTTGATTATGTGATTATTTATGGGATTTGAGGTTGAAAATCATAATTTTGATGTATTTATGGAATTAATTATGTGAACAAATTTTTCTCCAAAAATTTGTGAAATAATTCATGGGTATTTAAATTTTTATGTTATTAATTGTTGTTAAGTTTTTGGTAATTGATTTAGAAATTTTTGGGTAGATTTAAGCTTGCTTGATGGTGTTTTAATGGAGATTTGTGTCACCGCGAAGAAGATGAAGTAGAGAACCAGGCGAAGTCAGTAGCAGGATGTTAAGAATTTTTGAGATTTTGGCCAAATTACGAAAATGCCATCCAATTTTAGTTTAATTAATTTAAATGATTAAAAATTAATTAAAAATTATAAAAAAAAAAAATAGTTAAAATACAAAAATGATATTTAGGTATTTAATATTATATTTTTCAAATATAATAAATATTTAGGATTAATATTTAAATATTTTAAATATTAATCTAGTTAGTTTAATATTATATTTTCCAAATATAATAAGTATTTAGGATTAATATTTAAATATTTTAAATATTAATCTAGTTAGTTTAATATAATATTTTTCAAATATAATAAATATTTAGGATTAATATTTAAATATTTTAAATATTAATCTAAGTTAGTTTAATATTATATTTTTCAAATATAATAAACTAAGTTAGTTTAATATTATATTTTCCCAATATAATAAATATTTAGGATTAATATTTAAATATTTTAAATATTAATCTAAGTTAGTTAATATTATATTTTCCCAATATAATAAATATTTAGGATTAATATTTAAATGTTTTAAACATTAATCTAATTAGTTTAATATTATATTTTTCAAATATAATAAATATTTAGGATTAATATTTAAATGTTTTAAATATTAATCTAGTTAGTTTAATATTATATTTTTTCAAATTTATGATTAAATTAATTATTTATTATTTAATTAATATTAAATAATAAACAAGGATGATAAATTAATTAATTATTATTTAATTACTATTAAATAATAATTAAAGACAACTAAGGTTGATTATTTAATTATTTATTATTTGATTAACTTTAAATAATAAATAAATTCAGTTAGTTATTATTAAATAATCACTAATGATATTTGAGTATTTACTATATAATTTTATTATTTAATTAAATTAAATAATAAATGAATCTAGTTAGTTAGTTATTATTTATTATTAAATAATAACTACAGATATTTGATTATTTATAATATGATATAATTATTTATTATTTGATTAACTTTAACTAATAAATAAGTCTAGTAAGTTATTATTTATTACTAAATAATAACTAAAGGTAGTTAATTACTTACTATTTAATTAATGTTAAATAGTAATTAAATAAAATTAGATTTAATGAAATAAAGAAAATGTCTTTTAACTCATTTGTTTAAACAATTATAATAAAATGTTTAATAGTTTAATAAGTGTTTAACATTTGAGAAAATTGATGTAAATTAATTAAATTATTAACCTAAGATTGATTAATTATTTTATAGGTTAATGATAGTATATTAAATTATTTGTTATGTAACTTTTATTTGCTAGATAAATAGCATAATTGAGCGCATAATTGTACAATTTTACGTAGTGCTAATTATTAGACCAACTTTATTAATGTTAGGTCTTTCAAAGTCAGTTAGTTAAAGCTAGACATTAATTGTAGCTGAGCAGACAGGCAAGTTTCCTAAACCCTACTCAATTTATATTCGAGCAGGATATATTATTTTATTGTTCAAGTCCCTAACTCAAATTCAAGTTATTACGTTTCCAGCATGCTATGGTTTAATTCTGTATAATTATTCCACATCTTTAAATTGTTGATTCGCACATAGTGCTTGTTGCATGTGTTCATCAGGTGTGAAAGGCTGATCACCTTCATTACCATAAGGTTCAGTTAAAATTGTTCATGGTCATTATTGACACTCAACATTAATTGATTCAGTCATTTAATTATTGAAATTATGATTCGTACTCGTTCACAGTTATTATATTGTTGAAAATCCAAAAACTTATTCTTTCTTTCAATCATGATATATCTTTATTGTACTTAAACTTGCTGAGCAAATTCATTGCTCACTCTTGCTATATCATGATAACCAATTTCAGATTAATAAGAATGTTCGAGGAGAGCCGGAGACAGAAGCAAAAGACAAGATTATAGTGTTATGCATGATAACTAATTTGTTATATGATGTAAGTTATTTGTGTAAGCCTTTTATGAATCTAAAGGTATATATGTAAGTTAAGGTTAGAAACCTTGGGAAATGTTGTAGAATAAACAATTTATGTTTATATATTCCGCATTAGTTATAGAACATGTATGGAGATGATGTATCGTGACGTACCAACTCTAGGGTTCAAGGTACCCGGATTTGGGGTCGTCACATTATTACTAATTAATAAAATTTTAAAATATCTAATTTTTTATAAACTAAAATATAGTAAAATAATGATATAATATTAATAAAAATATTTTTGTAAAAAAAAAAAACTTGAAAATCGGGTCAACCGGTTCAATTAACCGGTTTTACCGATGGTCAACCAATTTTTGACCGGATCACTGTCAAATCGGTTTTATGGGCTGACCGGACCGAAAAGCCGACCGGTTCCGATCGAACTGCGGTTGGACCGCTGGTCCGGTCCGATTTTCTAAATATTAAGTTGGACCCACAGAAGTATAAATCAATTCCAAAAACTCCTCTCGGGTCAGTTTCTATCTTTAGCTAGAACGGGGAGGCCAAAAGACTAATTCATGTAAATTTGCCATGCCTGGACAATTCACCTTGCAGACTGCCTTTCTATCTCTCCATTCCTTTTTGGAATGCAGGGAGTAAAAGAGAGATCACTTAGATTACTGTGCAATATTATTAGTACTAGTTTACATCGCACACATTAAAAGAGAGAAAATACAATGCTAAAAAAGAGGAGATGAGAGATAATGAGAGAGAAAAAAAAAGAATAAAAGTGAATAAAAAAAGTTTAAAATGTAAAACAGAAAAGTAAAAAAAAATTGTCATTTCTTCCGCCCGCACCTACTTTATAATATAAATAGATAGATAGATATATGGGACTTTTAATTCATTAAAAACGCACAGCCACACAAGACTTAATACACAAACCGTATTGTCTCGACCCTTTCTATCACACTTCTCAATTCTATAAAATATTATGCATATAATCTGTAACACCCCGAACCCGCTACAGGCCCGTAGTGTCACATGCCGCAAGCACAAAGCTCGCAAGGCAACAATATCAATAGCGCAACCCAAACACAAACAAAAATAACTCAACAATAATGAAACTAACTTGAAACCGAACAGTCTTTAATTATCAAAATTACACTAAGGTTCAATAACTAAATACCGAAAACATAACTTTGGAAACACAGCTCCAATAACAAAAGTCTTATCATAATTCATAAACTTCTTAAACTAAAATATCTTTCGATCATCCACAAAAGTATCCACAGTGCTCGGCTCTTAACAATGGATCCTGTAAAAGTCAATGTGAGCGGTGAGCGGTGAAGCCCAGCAAGTAACAATCTTCACTATTTAGGTGGATCAAGTACTATTTGCAAAACACTTTTTCGAAATAACTTTTGTTCAATAACAGTAATAAATATACTTTTTGAAATAACATTTTTCTTAATAACAATAGTCAATATTTATTTTCAAAACCAAAATCAATAATTACAAAACACAATTCAAAGACAAATTTCGATAAGCTCAATATATTCGATCAACGATTTCGATAAGTTCAATATATTCGATGTATCTTTTAATCCACAGTACGACTAAGGTTACAGCAGCCCTGTAACACGGCCCTTATGTTCGATAATGTCAATGATACGCCCCCTACTAAGGTATCTTATCATGCACGCGCCCCGAAGAGCGCCTCCCGAAGGGTATCTAATGGTGTGCGCCTTAGTAGGTCCTAAATTGTTCCGGAACTAGCGTAAACACTAACGGTTTCAATACATAGTCGGACTGAGGTTTCTAAAAGTAATTTTCTCAATATTTTCGATATTCAAAACTATACTTATTTCACAATTCAAAATCATATAATCTCATTTTCTAAATCAAAATTCTATTTTAATACTTGATCCGGGTTTTTAACAAAATATAAGTGTAACATTTTCATTCAAATGGAAGCCTTAAATAAAGAATAATAATTTTTGAAACAATACATTTAGGCATCCGAATAATTTCTACAGCATACATAATTATAAACGATAATTTTAAAATACTAAATAGTTCGGAAAGTCACTTATACTATACAGTTCAAAAATACTAAACAGCTCAGAGAGTCACTTACCTCGATATCGCTGAATACAAAATTAATAGCTGAACAGATCCTAAATATAAATTCAGGACAATTAAATGTTATTAGAATAATTCTATTATGCAACATTCTTCTTATTCATTTTAAAATAGCTATAAGTATATCTTAAAATATTCTTTCAATCTTTAATCACTTTTTAAACAATTAAACCATTATTCCAAAACTTTAAAGTTACAAAAATAATAATCTAAAACAATAATTAAAATCAATAATACTAATCCAAAACTATTTACTATTAATCTAAATACAAAACAATAATTAAAACTACAAAAATAACAACAATGCAAAAATACTAATTACTAACAAAATATACTAAATACTAACTAACAAACTAAATACAATACTTAAAACAATAATAACAATACAAAAATTTAAATATGAACATACCCGAAAATACGAGTACCAAAGATTGTCTACGCTCTTGACACCAAAATTTTTAACTAAGGAGGTCTTTTATTAAAAGCCCTCCCACCACAAAGCCTTTCTCAAAATGAAGGTCTTAATTGTTGGTGTAGAAAAACCAAAGGGCTAAGCCCCCCTTATATAACCTTAGAAAGGTTAGAGTTTTTTGAGAATACATGATGTGGGACTTTGAAAAAAAAAAACTTTGTGGGTATTAATTACATAATCACTTTTAAACCAATCCCAAAAAACTACAAACTGCAAAAAGAATCCCAGTAAGTGGTTTGATACATTACAAGAATTTGATCAATTCTGCAAATGATTTAAAGTGACCGATTCTTTCGCCTCTCAATCATCCCAAATCTTCTTTCATCCAGAAAGAGAGGCCTGGGGAGACAGATGTGGTTAATCCTGCTCACTCAATAACACACTATCCCCGTCTTTTCTCTTCCCCCACCCCTCCTTCCGAGGCACAAGAAGAAAGAAAATAACCAACCAAAAGCATGAATAAATCAAGATGCATTCACAATATCAAGAGCAATAACTCCATCAGTCTCAACATGATATTATTTTTAAGAGAAACTCTCAAGAAGAAGAATATCATATTTAGATAAAGTCCAACTAGAAGTCTAACAAGACAATAAAACATAACAGAACTGGACATGCCACCGAAGGCCTTTGGCCCGAGTGGTACTTTGAGGGATCAACCTTGGCAATAACAAGGTGGGTGTGTGAGTCTAATATAGTAATAAAAAAATAAATAAAAAAATAAAAGAACTGGACATAGCATAGAGCCTCTTTTTTCTAGCTCTCTCACTTTGATAATTAAGGCAAAGAGTCGGGGTAAATTTCATTACAACTACTACTTCCGCGGCTACATGAGGATGAGGAGCATGCATGCAAATAACTGAAGGGTAACGAAGATCTTGATGAACCATCCTAGTAAAGTAACTAATTTCCTTTATAAACCTATTTTGCAGAATTTCTCCTCAAATTCTTTAAGTACCAAGTGTTAGAATTTAAGATCGAATAATAACACAATCGCACGAAATATTAGATGAAGAATCGAAAAGTAAGAACACGCAATATATCGAGGTTCACTAATTTGGCTAGTACTGTTTGTCTAACATATTCATTAGATGTCTCACACACATTTTACAAACTAAAAAACACTAGCTGCTATAACATGGGTTCAAACATAATATATTAGTAAACTAAAGACTGAACCACTAATAAATCCTCAAGCACAATTACCCCATTGCGCTGTCGTAGTGGCTATTAGTCGAACCTGTAGAAGTATGAGTCAATCCAACACACTCTCCTTTTTCTCAACAAGCTTCTCAATCAGGTCCGCTGCATCTTGAACAGTGGCAATGGTCTGCGCACTTTCTTCTTCCACGTTGATTCCGAATTCCTCCTCTAGTCCCATCACAATCTCAACCTGTAAGGAAATAAATTTGTTCATTATCAGTTAGTAATACAAAAAGTATCAGAATCTACATAAGGCTTGTGTCCGTCCTTTATGTGGATGACGGTATATACCTCGAAATATGCACAACTGATTTTTGGCTCGGAAATTTATACTCTGTTGCAGGTTTTTTTATATTTTTGTAAATTTGGGATTACATAACTAATTGGTTTATCGATTTATGCTTCATTTGGTGGTAATGAAGTTTGTATTACCGTTCTTTATGCTTAAGTGATACCTCCTTGTAGTTATAAAACTACTAAGAATCTGTTGAAAATACTTTGCAGGCAGAATTTACCATCTCAAAGCTCAAGGAAGAGGGGTGCACAACCATTCAAGTGAAGGAGAAACTCAAGCATGAACTGGTCACTGGTCAGCAACTATTTCCACTGCGTTATCTCATATTTTCTCCTTGCTAGTATTTGTCATTCTCCTATCAATTTTTTTATGTAATATTATGAGATGAATAATAAAAAATTGGTAGTTAAAAAAATTGGCTTCTTTCTAATATCTTAAACATTTTAACTACCAATTTTTTTTACATGCTTAGATGAGCAAACATTGGCATTATTTTTTAATTTTTTTTTTGGATATGTTTGATTCATGTGGTCATTGTCCTTGCACCACTTTCAACTAAAAAATAATTCCTGCTTGTCTATAGAAAATAAGTATATGAGATAGTTTACTTTTCTAGGATATAAACTCTCTTAATCATGGCGCCAGATTGAATGATGGAAATTTATCTGTTAAATGCGCTACTATAATGCCTTCTTACAACCCAATTGTCGTTATCCAGTAGCAGTTACCATAGGTGTTGCTTGATTCAATGAAGAAGAATACAAGTGGGTGGTTTAATTTCCCTCGCTGTTTGTTTGCTTGCATGGTTGCAATGATCAGTCTTGCTGTTGGATACCTGCTTGCTACATCCTTAGCAAAGAATAATCTGCTTCGAGCTTCGCTTAAGCTATAATCATCAACTTTGAAATGAAAGGACAATTTTACACACACTACAACCAAACACTACTCTAAACATTATATACATCTCAACCATTAAAAAATGAGACCTATCACAGATTTTCGTGTTAGACCTCTTCTTTCAATAGTTAAAATCAAAATATTGTGTTTAGTGTTATATTTAGTATTGTGCAGTTATACTTGTCCGAAATGAAAAAGCCTTCAACATGATCAGGCGCTGAGGTGGAAGGTGTGCACTAGGATTGTTGACAAACTGACAATTAGAATATCTTGATCTTTTATAATAAAGGAAAAGCATGTCCTTACTCATTTTCAGCTCTTATCCTGCTCCGAAATGATTATTACCTTTTTGTTAAATGCATGATCATTTTGTGCTCACTCGGGCTTCTGCAATCATTCGTGCTCACTTGGACCCCATGCGCATCCACCAGATAAATAGACTCTCCATTTTACTGTCAACTTTGTGTAGATTATAAGGAAAAGTCTAAGAATACAACATTTAAATACAATATCAAATATTACATTCATCTTAATTATTAAAAAATAAAACATAACACGAATTTTAATGTTATGCCTCACTTTTTAATGGTTAAAATATCATGTTTAGATGTTATGCACTTATACTTATTCAAATTATAACGAATATGGAGTATTACTGAGCTGAGATTTTAAACTCAAAAATGAAGTAGAGAGAGCACAAATTATGGACATAAAGCTACAGTAGTTGCGAATGGAGTGGTGTAGCTTTAGCCTTTATATTGAAGTAGAGTAGAGAAATAGTGGGAGGTATAATGTTGTCCTAAATGTAACATTGAATATACAGATGCTGAAATGCAACCCTAACGTGGCCTTACAGAAGGACAAAATGATTTGGTATCAAAAATTGCGTTAGGGAGAACACCTTGTGTCGTACAAATTCTCATGTCAACCACCGACCCGAATGCAAAATTGAATGGAAACAGACGCCAAAAGGAAAAGATTTACTCGCAACCAATAACAAATATAAGCTTATCCACACTGAAACACACTTGAACAAACCTCAAACTAAAAGCATATTGCATGCACGCCCCACTAACAAAAAGGGACGCTATGTTCTTAGTTGGTTGGTCACTTCTCATTGCCACTGAGGAACACTTTGTTCGGTTGGAGAGCCAGGAACGTAAGGTACAAAACCTCGCCCACCAAAAACAGGACGCATGAAGGCGTCATCAAATTTTCTCCAATAGTGGTGGACAGACCGAGTGGGCGCTGTTAGAAGCATCCTTAGGCTTGTTGGACGGGGTATTATAGTATGGCCTAGGTCGGCTTCTGAATCTGGACCGTTTGACAGAAGTGGTACAGTGAAAGATTTAGGAGTGGCGGGGTCAGACGAAATCGAAATCATTCTGCTCAAGTGTTTTGGGGAAGGCAGTAAGTGCCTTACCAGAGGTTTGGTGAGCAACCCGAACACCTGCATAAACCCAAAATGACAATCTCAGACATTTTCTGCAGCAACCATAAATCGACATCAAGCACAAAACAACAGCTTGGACAATGGGCATAGTTCTGTACTCCAGAGAACATCATCAATTGCAAATCATTTTACTAAACCAGCTTTTCTGACAAGCTTTTTCGAGCTGCCTAATTAAGATGTTATTTGTTCCTAGGGCTTAGCTGAGCACAGGGAACCAAGAACATGTTTTCAGTAAAACTACATATTATAGTGAGAGCTCAATTCAGCTCATGACACGTTTGATACCATAAAAAATGGTTTAAATAATGCCAATCCTTCATTTAAAAAAAAAAATTCCACTGCCTAGTCTCTACGGAACCGAAACCTATATTGAGCCTATTAGTTTCCATGAAACACAATTCTGCAGCTAGCTGTTGGAACATTTATAATAGATTTTGGGAGAAATTATGCAAAAAACCATTACAATATAGTGGCAGAATATTGAAAACATAAAGGTATCCCCGGGTATAAATAGAAATAAACTCAGCCCTGGCCCATTTTAAGGTAGGGAGCAAAACACTAGGAGGGCAGACCAGGCTCATCAGCTGAAACCTAAGATGTCTTACCACTGTGCTGAAGAGAACAACTGTGATGGTACTGGTGATCATGATTGCATGTTCACGTAGCTGAGTGTGACCTGCACTAGTAAACTGCATGATGAAAATCAATAGCTCAGTATATATAATACATTACTCAATGCCTCTTCTTGTTCTTTTCTATGTAACTCTAGGTCAATAAGCCACAGGGAACACAGTTAAGTGAAGTAGGGCATACCGAACCTAAGGTCAACATGGTCATGTTGCAGGCTGACTGGATAATCCCAGGAAAGGTCACATGCCCAACACTTCTTTTAACTTGAATTTAAATATTTATAGTGTTGATTACGACACCTATGCAATAATCTAAATGTGTCCAAAAACCTGATACGTGATATATTAGTATGTTGAATAAGTTTAATTGCTAAAAGAAACAAATGAAATGTTTTATCACAATAAACTTAAAACAAGGGAAACAAAAAACAATCATTATCTCATGTGGCTTGTTAGGCAGCAAAAAACAAGTTAACAATTGCATATAGATCTCCACATCCTGGATATTACTGATTTTTAAAGTTCATATATTTAAAACTTCACAATGCTAAAACATAATATTAGTTGTTAATTTTTTTTTTTATATCACCTTCAACTTTCTAAAAAATATTTTTTACATCACTTTAACTTTATCAAAATAATATTTTGCGCTTGTAGTGTACTCACTTGTAATGACCTGGATAGCAACTTGAGTACTTATATATACATCCAATTATCTCATATTAATTGATATGGGACTGGGGTGTTACATCACTCCTCAACATGTTTGTATCCCAACTTTAAAAGATTTATTATGTCCATCTGGTTTTGTATCCGTGTCCATGTCTATAGTCATCATAGTTGTCAAATTGTGAATCGTGTTGTATATCGAAAACGCTCGTATCGTATTTCGTGAATCATATTATTAGATACGAAAACAAAATAAATTTTTTAATAATATATATTTAAACATAAAAAACACAAACTTTGACTATATATAAAAGTAGTCAAATAAATATTATTATAGACTAAAAATAAATTTTAATGTTAAACAATACTCAAAATATTCTAAATTGATTTATTAGATATTATTTCAATAATCTTTATATAATAACAAGGGAAAATGAAAATTCAGATTCATCTTTAATCTATAAAACAAAAGAGAATAATTCAAATTAACAAGTGGAGATTTATATATATGCTTATAAAAAATGACGTGGAAAAAATAGAGCTATATTTTCAATTCGATATAATACTCTAAAAAGTGAGTAAAGGCTTATGAAACGATATGGAATATGTTTGTGCAAAAAAACCTCTTCAATTGAAATGTTAAAAGACTTAAAAATTAGATATATTACTCTAAAAAGTGATTAAAGGCTTATGAAACGATATAGAATATGTTTGTGCTAAAAAATCTCTTCAATTGAAATGTTAAAAGACTTAAAAGTTTTGTGTTTGGTCCTTTGGATCTACATGAAAACTTTTTCAAATTGGTTGTTTTTAAAAAGTATCGTGCATTGTATCGTAAGAATCGTATCGAATTGTAATTGAATCGTAAGATACGTATCATTTTAGATTCACCCTGCGATACATATCGAATTGTCTCCGTATCGTAAGATTCTGACAACTATGATAGTCATAGATAGTGGAGTTTAGAGGGATCGATTTTAATAGAAAGCACTAATAATACTCATAAAATTAGCTTAATTGTGCTCATACATACTTGATGCATGATATCAGATAATCACTTGTGTTCAATATTAAAAATCACTTACCTGATTGTAAGAAAGGGCCATAGAAACAGCACCACGCATAAGACCGGCCCACCAAATTGTAACCTGCAAAATTAGGGGGAAAATGTTGAAATATTCCATTTACAGATTAAATCATGTGCAATCAACGAAACAACGAAATCAAGAGTAGATAGCTCATACTTGCTGTTTTAACTCAATCTTCTCATTGGGAGACTTCTTGGTCAAGTTGGATAAGAATGATAAGGGGAAAACAAAGGCAGCTCTGCCAACCAAAACCAATCCCAACAGAATTGAGCTCACGCCAATTGATGTTCCAGGGCTGACCCAAAAAACTTCTGTTAAAATGGTCATCCAACAGATAGACACAGTTTGACACACTGCATATAAGATGCCATAATCAATGAAGAAGCATGACGGTGACTTGTCCATTCACAAATATACAATACCTGTCACTTACAAATCTCCACTTTTCAATGTCCAAGGCATCCATACCAACGTAAAGAAAGATGAATATCTCAGAAATAAATGATAATGTTGCAAAGGTATGCCTGAAAATTTAATTGCAGAAAACATATTAATAGCAGAAATAAATAGGCAGCATCGGGGATGAAGAGAATTCACATAAAGAAGTGTTTATTTCAATTGCTGGCAATAATACTGTTGGAATCTACATACTTGGTAGTTATCCTTGAACTTTCAGTGACATTATGCCAGGTATAATGGGACATCACAATTCCACAAAAGAACACAGTGAGGATTGCACTCAAATTTGACAACTGCAAGATAAAATTGAGATCATCAATACAACAGTTGAAAAACTAAAATATCCCATCTCTTCTAATCTGATTTTGAAATAGATATTACAAAGGTTGCGATGTAGGGGTGTAATAACTTATGAAATTTTTACCTCAGCCAGCATATATGAAAGATAGGCCATGAGTATCATAATAGCAACCTCTCTATCAGTAGAGTGCCTGAAATTTATTAGGAAATTATTCATAAAGAGGTCCCTAAATAAAGAACTCCTTAATTAGTTGCATTCTACTCTATCAAAGTATTTTCCCTATAATAACCAACTTAGCCAAGTATAAAACAAGAAAAAAATAGCTAGCAAGACTCTGTTCGCCTTGCACCATACAAACATACTGGGTGCAGATGCATAGATAGAAGGCAAATTACAGTCACCTATAAGGCTGCACTTGACTATCTTTATAATTTAAACCTTTAATTCCACAATATTATATCTACAACTACCAGGACAGCAATAATTTACTAACCGTCCGAAATAGAGCTTCTTAATAATAAATGCGCTAAGCAGTCCAACCTGCAGAATATGAGAGAAAATTGTCACAAACAAACATATTCATAACCGTGTGTGTGTGTGTGTGTGTGTGAGAGAGAGAGGAGAGAGAGAGAGAGAGAGAAACTCACTACAACACCCAGCAAAGTGCTTGTGATAAATAAATATATAAAATTTCCAACCAAATGCAAAGCGATGGTTGCGTTGATATGAGATAAGTCAAAGTTCTGGACTGCATTGAAAAGCACAACTGACGTGGCATCATTTACCACACCTTCCCCAAAAACCAGACTGTATAGTAAAGGTGTCTCATCCTGATTAAGCACCTGTAACGTTAGGTAAAGTATTAGGTTGCAGAAAGTTTTTCAATTCAAGCATGACGTCAGGTTAAGAAGGCAAACTATACCTGCAACGTGCAAACAGAATCCGTTGCAGAAAAGATTGCACCAATTGCTGGATAAAAATTGGTAACATTACAGAATCAAAAGAAAACATATATGACCTAAAAAATATTAATAATGTTGACAGAAAGAGTCGGTCTTACCAAGAAAATCTCCTATCTCCAGAGAGCCAATATTCATCCTCTTGAACAAGTTCATGGCACCTAGTCCAAATAATAGAAGGCACTGTTAGCTGTAATATATTTTTGTTCTCTATTCCATCATATAGATGAACCAAATAAAGTAATTTGCATAAAAATCTTTTTTAATATCAAAGCATTCTTAGCAAAACAGATTATCTTCTTAATCATGAGTTATGTCAGATCTATAGAGAAAAAGAAAAGAAAAATATAGACAACAAAAACGTCAATGCAAGTCAAAGCTAAAATAAACAGATTCAGAAAATAAATTCTAGGTTCATCTGAATGAAAAGCAAAAAACTGGCACGAATTTTTCTTCTTACTTGTCGAAAATTAAATGAGAAAATTGCTAGTACAAATCTATTCTTACTTAAAAGTTCTACTAAATTCTGCTTATTCTTATATCTATTGCCATTAAAACAGCCAAATTTAAATAGTTTAATAAGCAAATAAATCCACTACAAGCACCAAAAGGGGACAAATCAACCTGCCCTAGGCTCCTAAGGCAAATTCTCCCAAAATGTACAATGGAGTCTGGGAAAACTTCATGTAACAGAAAGAAAAGAAGAATAAGGAAGAAAACCCGAAAAATAATAAGAGATCACTCTTTCTACAAAGTACCAGCTGTTTGCTCCTACCAAAAAGTCCACCATAAGCTATGCAGAACCAAGTCACGCCTTTTCCTCCACTCCTTCCTAACCTTCACCCATCTCCATCCGTGTAGCATCTCGCTTACCGAGTAAGCCATCACCAATGCAATACCAAAAAGGAAAACACCTTCGCACACAAGCTCCGTGGCGCCTCACAATCGAGAAGCAAATTGTCAACCATCTCTTCCTCACAGCAACACATGACTCAGCTACTTGCAAGTCGATGAGCTCTCTTCTGGAGATTTTTCTGGGTAAGAATCAACCCCTAAAACACGTCCTTTGAGAAGAAATACTCCTCAAAGGCCACTCTCACCTTGTAGTTGCCTAATGCAAGACGTCACCAAGAAACATCCACAGCTATTAGGTTTCTATAGAACTGCACCTACCTAACCTAACCTAACACTTTCCCCCTCTCAAGCCATGCAACTGGCTAACCATCTCCAGCCTGTCAATCCTGAATGTTACGCCTGAACACCAGTGCTGATTGCCTATGGTTTGTGAACCAGAAAATTTTTATGATAATGTACTGCATAATTTTAAGCCTTTTCACTACAACAACAGAAGTAAAAGAGAAACGGTGCCAAAGGTTAAAAAATTATTTGAAATAGCATACCTAATGATATGATGCCGAAGGATATTAGAGTACCAACAGCACCAAAAAGAGTGATGGTCATGAAGTTACGGAAAAATTGTTTCTTTTTCACCTGGAACCTGATGAATCCATTTGAGAAGGAAAAAAAGTTAACCCCTATTCCACTCCAAAAATACAATTAAATTTACAATGCATGTGTACACAAGGCAGCTTTAAGAGATGGTGAAATTCACAATTGGTTAGTTATAAAGAACTAAACTAAGAATCAACTCCTATTCCACTCCAAAAATGAAAAACAAATGGTGGAAATGCACAACATACCCCGCGTTAAATATGATCGGCGGAAGAAGATAAATAAAGAAAAGATCTTCACTGAAAACTAAAAGATGCGAGCTTTTTCCTCCACTGATTAGTAGAATAACAACTCCAGTGCAAATCCCCTGTCAAAAACAAAGAAAAATTCAAACTCATTCTCCATGAATAACACAAAACAAACACATCCATATGACAATATCCAGAACTTACAATTGCAAGGGCTGTGATGGACTCATTCATCCATCGGTTCTCCTCCAACAGGTGACCGATAACAATACAAGCACAGAGAAGTGCAACGAATAAGTTCACGGACACAACGGACCCATAATCAGAGGTCCGTACATCATTCGTCTTTGTTAATACAAACCCCAAGTCAAACCCCCCTATCATCTTAGATTAACTCAATTCTCCTCGAATGAAAGAAATTTCACTCTGAAACCTGTGCCAGCACTTTCCTCAGCATACAATTTCTGCCGTTCAACAACTGTAAAGAATTATTCTCAGATCAGCAAACCAAACAAGCTCAAACGTTCTCACAACTTCAGTATACCTGTATAAACATAATTTTACATGCAAAACTACAAAGATGTGGAATTTCAGTGCAAAACTACAAAGATGTGGAATTTCAAATACCTGAAATTCGAATTACCAACTATATTACTCCAAACTCCAAAAAAAATCAAAATGACTATCATAAGTCCAAAAATTAAATCAATCATCCGAGCTTATACTTACACAGAACTTAATTGAGTGCTATATCACAAATACACACAGATATATGCATCAATAATTAAAAATAACCTACTTTTAAGCATATGAATAAGTTACCACTATAAATAAATGGGGAGAAAATTGCATCAAGATTGAATTAAGAAGCAGCAAGGCGATCCAGTAAGATCACAGTTCAGAGGTGTAATTCAAAACTAAAACACAAGTTCCTAAATGATTCTGCTCTTGAAAAACACGAAAATTCAACAAAACCGCGTTGAATTTTCTTCGACAATCAAGCAGAAAGAGAATTGATGAGTAAAATATGTAGAGAGAGAAAGTGAGAGAGAGGGAGAGAGGTGTTGTTACCTGTTTGTTTAACAGTTATAATTATACCTTGAGATCTTCAATGACTTGAGTTGAAGGTTGGTGATAGAGAATTTATATACTTCAATTCCATAATTGTCTTGTAAGTGAACACATAGTTATTGAAGGTATAACGAGACACATGGAGTAATCATCGCCGTTAATTTTTGGAGTTGAAGAAATTCCAATGGTTGATTCTTGCAAAGAATCTTGGATTTAGGGGGTGCAAAATGAGAAAAGAAAAAGAAGAGGGTCCACCCTTTATTTTTTTTCATATTATTATGTTTCCTAAAGATGTAATCAAATACTAATATCTATTACTGTTTTGTGGTGAATTTGTTGCTTTTCTGTTAACTGACCTTTTTAGTTAACTGTTAACGTAATGTAAATATTTAATACTTCTCCTCCCTCTTTAGAGTCCTGACTTTATCTGTATAACTTTGCACATATTTAACAGGATGTAATTAAAAATATACATATAACTACTAAATTGACATAAATTTAACTAACATTTTTTTAATATTGAACCTAGTGAAATAATAAAATTATATTTATAAAATTTTAAAATATTATAACTAGTTTTTTTTAATAATAAAATTTATATTAAATATAAATATTACTCTAATATTTTTAGACAATTTGACCAACAGATAAGCATGTTGAACAAATATGCAAAATTTTCAACAACGTCATCTCAATTATGATTATCTTTTTAAAGTAAAGTATGGGACCAAGTCTTTAGACTTTAATAAATATTTTAATATGCACAATCATTGTAAGATTTAATGTTTTTTTAATTAATTGATGTTTGTCTTTTTGGTTACAATAGCATGATTAAGAGAGTCAAGTCGAATATTAAATTATTTAAATTTGATTTATAAAATTTATCGAGTATGAAATAAGGTTTGATCGATATTTGTTTATCTATCAAGTCGGGTACGATCTAGAATCGAGCCCGAACAATTTAAACTTTTCGAGCGAATATGATCCGAGTATTAATAAAAAATTATAATTTAAATTTTTTTGAATAATTTATCAAATTTTAAACT
This sequence comes from Hedera helix, assembly GCA_947179155.2. NCBI lineage: Eukaryota > Viridiplantae > Streptophyta > Magnoliopsida > Apiales > Araliaceae > Hedera > Hedera helix. The sequence goes on from OX359281.1 coordinate 34,280,324, forward strand.
TTACTCATATTTAAATTATTTATATTTCGAATCGAACTCGAGAAACGAACTTTTAATCGAGTAAGTATAAATCAAAACCCGAACACTTTGGTTCATTTTACAACTTTAAGCATGATCAAGGAAACTACAAACGTTGGCAAAGATATAGGAGTAGAAATGAAAGATGTAAATAAAGTAGGGACTTGTAGGAAACAGAGTCTAGCTGTTTATTAAATGAACTTAAACATGCGGTCGATCTTAATTATTGTTGGTAACTCGATATAATAATAAAAACTACATACAATTAACACTTTACCACCCTGTTTAGGCCACGTGCATAGGTTCGTCGTCACGGACTCGTAAGTTATACGTAATAAGTAATTTTTAAAAAGTTCATGAAAATCGTGACAAGTAGATATGTGGAATCTTTTTATCTTTATACAAAAAAATTTAGATGTCGAAATTTTTGAGAATCCGATCTAAAAGTAAGCAATAAAATATTTTAATGAGTGAAAATTGTTATTTTACGCGTTCTTGATCTTAATTTGACTCTAATTTTATATTTAAATTGAAAAAAAAAATGAGTGAAGGAATATAATATTACGTTTTGATTGAAGAAATGAAGGTAAAAATATAATGAATTATTTTCATTAAAAATAAATAAATTTATGTCTGATTATTCTATTTGAATGGAATCGGTCATTCTTATTCATCCTAAATTTATAAATTTTATTCCTTAGAGAGGAGAATATAGAATGACTCATTCCAGTTGGAACAAAATGAATTATTCAACTCTTCATTCCATTCCATTCTCTTCTCTATTCTATTTATTCACTCATTTTATTCTTTCAATTCAAACGTTATATAATAGAGAAATGAATGGAATGGAAAATGGAACGATTCATTTTATTCCAGCTAGTATGAGTCATTCCATACACTCCTTCAAAAAATAAAATTCATAAATTTATGAGAGATGTGAATAGTTTATTCTATCCTAATAAAACAACCAAATATAATTTTTTTTATTTCATAAAAATAAGTCATACTATTTTCACATTCATTCCTTAACTCCAAACGTAACATAAAATTTTTACATTTTTATAGTTCTATTTTAAATTATAGGAGTAATTTGTGGTGCATGTATGAAGTTCATTAGTTCAGCTACAAGCACAGACAAAATTATTATCAAAATGGTAAACTATATAGAAAGAAATGAAAAGATTACTAATATTTAGTAAATCAAGTGAAAGGGGGGTGGGTCACAATAAGAAAATGGCTTTAGTTGGTTGGAGAAAGAGTGGCTGGCTGTGAACCAAATAAGCCCTTTCCTATTTTACCAAATATAAAATAAAAATAAATTATAAACTAAGTCCACCACATATATTGGTGTCCTCTCCACAAGTCACCTAAATTTCTGGTTTTCACATGATTCACTCCTAATTCTTCAATTATTTTGGAAATTACATACTTTTCACATGAAATCACCATCATCATAAAGTCAAATAGTCAAGTGAAAATATGTACGGAAGAATCTTTGAGAAATTAATTAACCTACATGAAAAAAAACACTCCCTCCGTCCCAGGATAAAAGTCCTGATGAACTTTTCACGCATATTAAGAAGAAGAATGAAATGACAAAATTACCCATAATAATATGCCATTAATCATTTAACAGTGTGTGTGTGTATATATATATACTACTCATTGGAATTCAGCCCAAGTGCTCAATAAACATTGTTGTGTTTCCATAAAAAAAGTTGGCATAATCAATTTTCTAGAGAGAAACTCCACATTCAATGTCATCGTATTCTCATAAAACTTCTACTAATCTGTGCATGAATACAAATAGCTTCATGTAATCATATTCTCCATAAAGCTTGCATGGATTGAATGCTCCACTAAAATCTGGCGCAAATATTTTAAATTGAAGCAAATCAAATTTACAAAATTCAAATTTCATACTTTTCGCCAAATTTTTTGCCAAATGAAAATTTTAAATGGGGATTTCATGATATAAAAAGCATATAATTATACTCTATAATCATCTAAACAATATCATGAAAAATCTTACTAACGATCAAAGGCGAGTCATCTACGAAATATTGTTGAAGCACAGCCAAAATGGAAAATTAAAGAAGGGTTCAATTGCATCTACAGCTTCCCAATTTTCAGTAACTACCAAGACAATTAGTCGCATATGGAAGCGAGGACAAAACTCAAGCGTAACCGGTACCATCGATGTTTGTTCAAGACGTATAGGAAGGGTTGGTGGAAAACGAGTTCAAATTGATTTCAATCAAGCTTCGGATATTCCACTTCGTCGAAGAACAAATATAAGGTCACTTGCAAGTGCTATGAATTTATCAAAGTCCACTCTTCACCGAAGGATTAAAGAAGGTAGTTTAAGAGCTCATTCAAATGCTATAAAACCTACATTGACACATGAAAACAAGAAAGCAAGACTCAAATTTTGTTTATCAATGATTAAACAAAATACTCCTTCTGGAAATCCAGTTTTTAATGGTATGTATGATTGTGTTCACATTGATGAAAAATGGTTTTATATGACAAAAATTGCTGAACGATATTATCTTCTTCCGGATGAAAGTGAGCCTTTGCGGACTTGTAAAAGCAAAAAGTTTATAACCAAAGTAATGTTTTTAGCTGCAGTTGCTCGTCCACAATTTGATGAAAACGGTAATGAAATTTTTTCCGGAAAAATTGGTATTTTCCCATTCATTTGTAAGGAACTTGCTAAGAGAAAAAGTAAGAATCGAGATGTCGGTACCCTTGAGACAAAACCGATTTATCCAGTAACACAAAAGGTTTTTAGATCTTACTTGATCGAAAAAGTGTTACCTTCAATTAGAGAAAAATGGCCTTCTTCAAGTGTCGGAAGTCCTATTTTTATCCAACAAGATAATGCCAAACCACATTTGCGTGTTGATGATGTTGAATTTGTGGAACATGCGACAAGAGATGGATTTGATATTCGTTTACGGTGTCAACCCCCCAACAGTCCAGATATGAATGTTCTTGACCTTGGTTTTTTTAGAGCCATTCAAACTCTTCAACACCAAGAAGCTCCTACAACTATTGACGAATTGGTAGCTGCCGTACAGAAGTCATTTGATCAATTCTCATCAAAGCGTCTCAATTATGTGTTCTTAACTTTGCAAACATGCATGGTTGAAGTAATGAAGGTGTTTGGTGGGTTTGATTACAAAGTGCCGCATATGAACAAGGGGGGGCTAGAAAAAGATGGCAATCTCCCAACTAGCATCCAATTTGAACGAACTGTGATGGATGAAACTATTTTGCATCTCCAAGAACCATGATTTGAATCTTATTCTAAAATTGTTACTGTTTTCCTTTCTTTTTCCTATGGTATTTGGGTTGTATGTCTTTTGCTGCTTTGGTTTGTTCTTAAACCTGTTCACCTATGCTCGTAGTCACATTGAATTTAAGTTACTCCTATTGAATTTAAGTTTCCTGTTTTGTTCTTCAACCATTGAATTTTGCTATAGTACTTAACTTTGTAGACATAAAATCATAGATTCAACAAAAAAGAAACTCATGTAATTACTCCAAAAATATAAAGCACTTGCCCAAATTTCATTAAACATCTCACTTAAATGATGGACACTTTCCAAAATTGCATAACCAACAATTATTTCGATTCTCATAGTGTGATTGGCGGATTTCCATCATCTCAATATTTTTTTTCATATTTGCAACTTGTTGTTCTAACAGTTCAATTTTTTCTTGCATAACTGTCATTTTTTTGTATACTTCAACCATTTCTTGATCACATGTTTTCTCATCTTCATCTTCAGTTTCTAGAATTCCAAGGAGACCTCGTGCTCGTTTCATCGACTTCTTGGATGGCATTTGAATACTTTTGTCGGCCTCATATTCAAATGTTCTCTTACAATATTCTTCATTCATTGCTGCAATAGCAAAAATCAAAGGAAAAAAAAAAGAGAAAGAGGACATTAGAAGTAGTATTATGAGAAAAACAAAAAAACAAAAAGTAAACTATCTTACCTTTGCCAAAAATCTGAGCGAAACTTGTTAACGGAATCTTCAAATTGGTACTGCATGCATGTAGAAGCTATAGTTTTATAGGAGAACAAAAGAGTTTCCAATGTGGTGGAAATACAAAATCAATGAAACAAATTAAGTGCATGAGAGATTTCCAATGTAAGTAAGAGAGTGACTTTCTAGCTTTTCAATTCAAAATATTTTCAGCACACAATTAATTGAATATAGAGAGAGAATTAGAATAAGAAAAATATGAGATATTTAATGCTAAGGGTATAATAGGAAAAATTGTGTAAAAGTTTGGTTATTAAAGGAAAGTGGACATTTAACGTGGGACTATTCAAAATAGTAATAAGGACTTTTATCTTGGGACGGAGGGAGTATATAATAAAATGGAACAAACGAGTTCTGATCAATTGATTAATTACTTTTGTTTAAGGGTATTTTAGGTAAAGCCAAATTAAATGAATAATGATTGATGATCATTATAGCCTTCCTCCACATAACACCGGGAGAAAACTCTGTTGAAAGTTCAAAATTTTGAAAGAAAAAAAGATGAGATACGTTGATTTCAGTTTATACATATCATTTTATTTTTACTTTTTCTTTATAAGTCATATATAAAAGTGAGCTTCGTTTTTTTAATTAATAGGCTAAAATAGTGATATAATCTTTTAAATTTACTCATAATAAAATATTATTTATACTAAATTGTTACTCGATATCAATATTATAGGCTTCTTTCTATTTATTTTTTATTTTTTCAATAAAGATATCGACAATTACTCAAATGCGTACTACCAAATCGTCCGACTCCTAGGTGTTTGAAGTTAATAAATTCTTTTGAGTTGTTACATCTTTTATTAAATGCTCCCTTATTTTTTAACGAATAAAATTAATTTTATTATACGTAAAGATTTATACAATAATTCATACAATAATTTTTTATAAAATAATAAATTCTATAAGATAATTAAAATATATGACCTATCATTTTATAAAAAATTATTATATGAATCATTACGTATAACAAAATTCGAATAAAATACTTTGAGTCCAAAAAATAAATACTTTTCAGCATTTGTCGACAATCAAACGCTTTAAAAATTGGAATTATAAAGGGAGAATTATATTTACTAGTTCCTTTTTAAAAAATATTATAACAAAAGTGTATACATAAAATATTTATAAAATTAGTAAATCTTTAATATTTAATTTTTAAATTAGTGCATTATTATTCTATTAATTTAATTATGTGATTTAATGGGTAGTTGGTTCCAAATTTCAAAATTCAAAATTCAAAATACTTAAAAAATTGAAATAAAAAGTTGAATGAAAAGTTAAACAAACAATCCATAAAAGGGGATCTAATTAAACTGGATCTCTCAAATCCCTCTCTCTTATCGGTGTTTCTCTTTAAAGTAAATCAGTCAGTCATAGCGAAAATCAGCTGCTTCGCCGATCAGTTGACGCAGTTCTTCGGCCGATCAGTTGACGCAGTTCTTCGGCCAACACCACCAACCACACCGCTGCTGCTAGTTACCTTCATAATAATGTTTGATTACTTCCATACTAGTGTTTGGCTACCTGAAGAAATCGAGAAATCCAACCATGAACGTGAAAACTCTATTGACGCAATATGAGCGTGAATATGAAGGCATTAGAGGGGGCACCGAAGGCAAAGGAGAAACCAAAAAGGTAGTAGAAGAGGCCGCCGCCGCCGACCGCGAGAACGTTGGTGAGCATGATGTTCATGATATTTTTGGCGCGGACAAAGATGGCACAAAGCATGGGGAAACCGAGCTGCATGAAGAAGACGAGGTAGGAGGAGAAGAGGAGGTAAGTAATGATTTTTTGTTGCAACAAATCTAAGTAACCAAACACTAATATAGAGGTAACTAAACACTAGTATTGATGTAACCAATTTCTGAATGTATAGTAACTAGTTTTTTTGTACAGTAACTCTGGGTAACCAAACACAGTTGATAATCAAACCTTCATATTAAGGTAACCAAACCTTCATATTAAGATAATCAAACCTTCATACCAAGGTAACCAAAATCTTAGGTTACCAATTTATTTTGAAAGTGATGCAGTTGGTAGCCAAACAAAAATGCAGTTGATTGCTAAATCTTCAGACCAAGGTAACCAATGAAGTTTTATTAGATTACAAATTTATTTTGAATGTAATACAGTTGGTAGCTAAACATTCATATAAATGTAACCATTTTAATTTTTGTGAGTAACTATTTCGCGACAAGGGAAGATGATGAAGGGGAGGAGAGGGCGATGTAGCGGCGACGCAACCAAGGACTGTCGGAGATTTGTAGGGGAGGAGGATGATGAAAAAGAGACAGATGAAGAGAATGATAAAGGGGAGACAGCAGCAGAGGAGGAGGATGAAAGAAAGGCGGAGATTTGCGGCGGAGGCAGTGATAAAAAGGATGAGGGGGCGGTAGAGGAAGATGAAGATTAGGATTAGATAAAATGATTTTATTCTTTTTTATTTGAATTTTGTATTATAGATTTGTTTTTGTTGTTAGATTTCAAATATTTGAATTTGAATTATTAATTATGGCAGTTATTTGTCTTTGATTTTAGGTTTTCTTATTAATGTGAAATTGAATAATTTAAATTTATTGTCTTCTTTTTGTGATTATTTTGTGAATACACTAATGATGTAATTAGTTTTTAATTGTTATATATTTCTGTAAAGAATCAAATTATAAATGAATACAAATTAAAATCGTGGACCACGGTTGAGCCCACTTTCCAATAGTGGATCCCCTCCCAGTCCATAAAAAGAAAGCGACACCAAAGTGGGCTTTTTCCCCGACGCTTCGTGTCCATGTCGTGACTATGATACGGCGTTGTTCATAGTCCCCTTCAAATGTTTTTGTACAACAAATTTAGTGGTACTATGTTACGTATGTTTGTGGTTCTGGGTAGTAAAACATTAAAACTGAAATATGCACGCTTGACAAGTACAGCCAAAACTACTACACTCTTCCTTCTAAAATTATATATATGTTTTTAAATCATGATTTTTTTTTAGAATATTATTTTTTCATAATAGTACTCAATTTACCTGGCACATAAGTAATGATATGTGGTGAACTACATATAATTTTATCATCTTAAAGTTAAACTTCATCTAACTTCGAAACGAATAAAAATAAGAAATGTATCTCTATTTTTTTTATAAAAAAAAAAGAGTAATTACTTAAATTCTGCAGCTTTTTTAATATATTTATAGTGAAAAATCAATATGATGATTAGGTCCATATAATCAATATCGATAATATTTTAGTGACAAAAGATTTGATATAAAAAAATATAAAATAATTTATATAGTAATAATTGATTATAACCACTCAATTTACTTATGCATGATGAAAAAAATATTAATTAATTTTAATTTAACACATTATTTTATATTTAAATTTTTATAACTTTTTTTTTGTCACGTAACATTATTCAATCAATATAACAGTGACACTTTCGTGTGGGGCTAATTTGGTAATCGGTAGGTCCATATTTTTTTGACCACATACATTTCCTAAAATCCTCACATAAACTCGGCCCTTAGCGTGGACACGAATCACGATGGGGACAATGTTTGTTTGACTTGAGGCATCATTAAAAGGACATGCGATGGTGCCAATCTTGTAGACTTGATCCAATTATGGCATTAATATTTTGCTTGGTGCTAAACGTAGCTTTATTTATTTATTTTGGTATCATATCCTTATCCATTGAGGGTGTGGATTCCCCTCCAATTCCATGAGAAATTGAGGATTTTTCAGTCCATATTTAATGTATTAAATTAAATTTTGTTACGTCATATGAAGAGTATTAAAAATAAAAGGCTCAAATATTAATCTAGTAGATCCGGAAATTTTACCAATCCCATTTCATATATTAAATTAAAGTCTTTCACAACTGTAATTTGGTAAAAAAAAATTAACAAGACTCTTTGACTAAAAGTTAAAAAGTTTTTTAATGATCATTCAAAACTATAAGGGTGTGTAATCGGTAAATACTGGTCCGAACTGAATCAGTATCGAAAGTAGCAAAATTTTGGTACCGAAATCAGTACCAATTATACCGGTATATCGAACCGATAAACCGGTTCGGTACCGATTTTTACCAGATAAAAATCAAAATTAATATAATCAATATTTTATTATTATTATTTTTTTATTTTTTTTATTACTATTTCTATTTTTATTAATAATAATAATTTTAAAAAAAATTAGAAAACCGGTATTACCAGTCCGGTTCGGTAAATACAGAACCATAAAAATGCGGTATCGGAACCGGTACCGAAAAATCAATATATACCGACTTTTTTGTACTAGTACCGGACCAATTTATTTTATTCCGAAAAATCGGTTCGATTTCCCGAAAACCATGCACAAGCCTACAAAACTATAATATTTTCTATCGAAAAAAATCCATCAAAATCGAAAATAAAGGAAATTCATTAGTTTTGCCGCATTTTTGTGTGTGGATATATTTCTATTATAAAGCAATATCAATAGATTAGTAGTTATTTTGTAATTTAATCACAGCTTATCATGAAATAAAATAACAAAAAAGAAGAAGAAAAAACTCAAATTATTTTCTATCTATATATTTTTCTCTACAATACTCCCACTTTTTATTCTTACTTAACACTTATTTATCCCCATTATTTTTCTCTCTCTTCCAACTAATCCCAGTTTCTCTAAAAAAAATTTATCTCTTTACCCTTAATTATTAATGTTTAAAAATAATGAACATAAACGTAATTAGTATTGTTAAAGCCACATCATGTGGACTGGACCAACTTCCTGCACTAAGTTCTTGCCAAGGGCCTATCAGGTCCACTACGTTTGAAGAGGCAACATTTTGGGCTGGATGTGCTTGAGGCCGATGAACATTGAAGTCAATCACTTAACAACTGGTGCGCTATACATTTCAATTGTCACGTTCAAGAATAAACTTTCAATCTCATATATCTAATCAAAATATTGAAATTGAAAATTATTACTAGACATTAACAAGATAAAATGACTCAAATTTGGAAATTTTAGGTAACTCTACAAATTACAATATCAATCGCGGTTTGATATTTTTATAAATAAAATTTTTTATTTTTAAAATTTCTCTCTCACATTAACTTGAGATCTATTTATCATTCATAAAAGAGTAATTTTGTAAAACTATCATTTTTAATTGTGATAATATCAATTCCTTAATAATAACACAAATTCGATCATAAATGATTGTGTAATTATTATATTGATTTATTAAAGTTTAATAAAGTAATATTAGACTATTAATAACATTCTGTGCTATTTATTATATATATATATGAATATTAAGTTTGAGAGGTTGTAGCTAACTTATATTTGTACATGTGTTTTTGGATATTTTTACATGGTATTTTTTCACATGAACATAAAATGGGTCCCACTTTCATGTGAAGGAGAATAATTTAAAAATATTATAAACACATGTGGTAATAGTACTCCATGTTATTGATCATTTTACTTAGACTTGACAATTTTGACTTGGGCCAGGCCAGCCTACCAAAAGACTGTGGGCCTTCAAAATGTAGCTCAAGAAAAGCTGAACCGTTTTTTGCCCGGCCTCTTTTGGTTCGTCCTGCGAACTAATATATATATATATATATATATATATATATATATATATATATATATATATATATATATATATATATATATATATATTATTGCTTGACATTATTGATAAAAAAAAATATGTTAACTTAGAAAATGAATCAAATAGAGAACTATGAAGAATATAAGAATAAATTTTAAATGGGATCTTAAATAATGATACAAAAAAGTATTATGAAAAAATTTATATATCACCTTTAGTCTTCTTTCTTTTATTCTTTTATGCTCTTATCTTTAATAATTAATATTATATACATCTATCAATTAATTAATCACAAGATTAGTTACATTTTAATGTATAAGAGTGCAAAATATCTATAAAATTATTGATTATTTTATTTTATTTACTAATAATATTAAATGATTATGTAGAAATTATGTGTCATAATTATAAATAATTAGTGTTAATATTTATTTCAAATTATTAGTCATAATAAAAAATAAAAAAGAATTTTTTTTTTACTCAAATGGCTCATGGCCCTGCCCAGCTTGCACTGGCTTAACTTTTTCAGCTCGCAAAAAGGTGAGTCATTTTTGGCCCGACCCGTTTTGGCTTGACTCGCCGAAAGCCCGACCCGTTTGTCAAGTCTAATTTTACTCCCTCCGAGTAACCTTCCAAAAGATTCATTTAAGATGAGAAAAAGCTAATTGTTTTTATTATTCTTGCTATGTATCCCAAGATTACGTTTGTTTATAAAAAATATAATTAAAATTGGATTATTTGTATTAATTTAACATTAGTTCGGACTATTGTATTTCACGATGGGGGATTAATAATCCTTTAAATAGTCATATGCACTATTTTTTATCATTCTTAAGACTATTTATGTGGGATTATATAATCACATAAAAAATATGTGATTAATAGTCTCCCTTATTTTAAGCTATTAAATGACTTTATGAAACTAATAATCTAACATTAGAGGATTATTAATCATTTATTATGGAATAAAATAATTTAAAATAATATTAAATTAAAATAAATAATTTAATCTAAATATATTTTTTTTATATATAAACATAACCTAAGAGTTCCAAATGACAAAATAGCCAATTGATTGCCACAAACAAAGTGTGTATAAATAAATATTCAGGCATTTTCTAGGTTAGTCCTAAAAAGTTCTTAATATATAGACCTTGACTTCATGTTTATTCTTTTGGAAGTCAGTTCCACACTTGAGAAGAAAAGTGGAGCGTGTAAACATCAAATTTCTTGTATAAAATCTTACCGTTCCTCTCATTCTGGCGACAGCTTCTCCCCCCTTTTACAGAAGACAAGACTTACCTTCCAGGAAAGGGACTATTAACCTTTTTATCACAAAAATTGTGTCATTTCACTCATACTTTTAATGTTTTAAAAAAAAAATCCATCTATAAGTATATTTATCTCACATTCTTTTTTTCAAAACGTAAATTTAAAAATAATTAAATAAATAAAATCAAAAATCGAGTATTAAAAGAGGAGGGGACTGATTTTATTTATCTAATAACTTTTGAATTTATATTTCAAAAATATATATATTAAATAAATTTATTAAAAATAAATAATAAAAATACTGTCGAAAAGGAAGCTTCCTAAACTTCTGGACCCACTATGGGATTAAATCAAACAGCTACACTATTCCCATCTGGACTGACCCTATAATAAGGACTCACAATTTGCATTACATGAGTACACATACCTTCCAAAGCCGACAACTTTGTCGGCCGATCTTTCTGGCAAGGGTCTATTTAATATGTGTCTAAGGACACACACTAAACATAAAAAATAAAAAATGAGATTTACTAAAATTTATTTTTTTATATAGTTACACTGAATTCAATACATGGGGTCTACTAGTATATTATTTTTTTATACATTGAATTCAGTGCGCCTACATAAACAAATAATATTATACATTATTTTCCGCGCTTAGTGTGTGCCTTAAGGGCACACATTAAAAAAATCCTTCTAATAATACTGATCTAATGCTCTTTACATCTAGAAAATTGATATTTTTATATAATATTTTAATAATTTTATATATAAATTTTATTAAAAATATTATCATAAATATATAACAACAATTAAATTGTTACTATAGACTCTATATGTGAATTTTATATATTAAAATATCAAAATTTTATATAAAAATATTAATTTTTTATATCTATTAATATTATAATTCAATTTTTATATAATTTTTTTCACAAGTCTGTCTCGTATATCCGTCAATTCGTAAGCATGAATTCTCAATAAAAACAATAATGATAAAAATCTTAGTCCCCTTGACTCATTTTAAAAAGTTAACATTCTAAAAAAAAAAAAGTTAAACTCTTTATCAACTTACATCAAATTATATTCATCATCGATATAAAACTATTCTTTACGATCTAATTTGGAGCTGGTATCATATACACTATACAACATTTCCATTGTGGACATATAGGAAGAGGTTGGCGGGGGAATTTTGTGCTCCTATTCAATGAGTCATCAATATGGACAACTTTACATACACAACATCCAAACACTACTTCAAACACTACATACATCTTAACCATTAAAAAGTGGGACCTGACACGGATTTCTGTGTCAGGCCCCATCTTTCAATGGTCTAGATCATTATGTTGTGTTCCATGTTGTGCTTCATGTTGTGCACTTATACTTATTCCATCAATATTAAGTTACAAGTGGCACGACTTTATAGATTGCCCCTCTACTAATGCTAATTAACTAGAGATATGGATTTTTGATAGTGATGGAGGCTGATAGTTATCTGTCTGTTCCAGTTCTGGGTTGTTCTAGGTTTGGGTTGCTTGTCCTAGGCTACTGTTCTTATTGTTGCTCCTAAGGTGAATTGTGGTTTAGTACTTTCACATTACATATGATACCGATTAATATAATTATAAATATTATAAATTATAATTATAAAATTTATTATTTTAAAAACTTAATTAAATTATATTAATTTTAAGTTTTAAACTAAATTTTAAAAAATTAATAATAATTTTATAAATTAAACGGAGAAAGTATTATTATTGTTTTTAATAGACTAAAGACAGTAGTTTAGCTGTAAAACCTCTCCATATGCTACATAATTAAAGTAAAATTTTCCTTTCCTTAGGTAACCTCTTAAAACTGAAATGTATCACTAAAATTATTAAATGTATCGGTATAACTGTATAAGTTTCTCAAACGAAAAATATTATAGTTTTGAATATATAATTAGAGATTCGGAAATTTATCATGTTGAATACGGTTGTGATAAAGATTTCAATTTTTTGATCTCAACTGACATCACCCCTATACTAGGATGATATTATGTCATCTAAATGGATTTAATTTTTCCCCCGTAAAAAATGGAACTTTTATTGTAAAATGGATCGATGGAGTAATATTTTATAGACTGTTGATTAATTTGTTTAGAAAACATAGCACAGAATCTAATGGGCAGTGACATAGTTATCTTATCGTGTTTATAAATCTCATAAGATTTTAAAGCCCCATCTACCCATATATATATATATATATATATATATATATATATATATATATAGGCATTTACAATAATTAATTATTAAAAGTATTATTGTAGCAATTATAAATTGACTTGAAAAAGTGTCTGTCGTTAGAGACTTTAACGACAGCAGTTTTCAAAGTCAATTTACTCTTGTATTAACTGCTACAAATCTATAACTGTATTTTTACTAATCGACTATTGTAGATATGACGTTATATATATATATATATATATCATATTATATAAAACAGAGCAGATTCATCCAATGGTCTCAAATTACTATTGTCTTCAACAAAGAAGGGCTGTGATTAACTCCACTTTGATTCCCCCTCTCTCTTCTCTATCTGCTTCTACGCCAGTGCTCTTTGATTTCAAAATTTGAAAGTAACCTCTCTAGCCTCCCTACGCCAGAGCTAATCGATTGGTTCCCCCGAGTTTCTTCAATCGACATGTTCTAATCGATTGGAGCTTGGGATTCAGTCGACATGTTCAGTCGGTACGAACATGTGTAGGGCTGGGGAACCACCGCCTCCCACCCACTGCCGCCGAAAAAAGTTGTGGAGCTGGTGAAGTCCAACAACATTCGATGCCGACCCTCAAGTCCTCCAATCTCTCTTTGGTTCTGATATTGATGTCACCGTTCAACTCTTCCTTCAAGGCCGCCCAAAATTGGTCGAGTCCGAATATAGTATATTAGTTGCATCATTTGATGTACGTTGTTGAATATTGGTGTTTATTTTGTTTGATTATTGGGTGTTATTTTGTTGAGTACGTTGTTTGTGGCTGGGTTTCTACATTGAAGAGGCTCAGCCAGGAGAGGGAAAAAGAAAGAGAGTCCAGCAGTTCTTAGCAACTCATACTCAAACGCATAGTTATTTAATTATGAATTTCATTATTCTTGTTTGTTACATTGTGGCTGTTTGTGGGAGCTGTGTTGTGATTGATGATTGAGGATCATAGTGGGATCCAGGAGAAATAAGACAGGATATGATTGATTAGTAACATGACGGCTATTTTTGACTGCACACCAACTGTTTGACAAAATTCTTAAAAGAAGAAACTTAGTAAATTGCTGTTTTCAGAACGTGATTTAGTTGTAAATACTTGAGCAAGTTGAATACAAGTCTATGTGTTGTGTATAAAAGGAGTTAACTAACTAAGTTTTGGTTATTTGCAAATTTGTTTTCAAGCGAAGAGAATAACTGTGTGTTGTGTATGGTATAAGTTTTGGTTATTTGCAAATTTGTTTTCATAACTTAACACATAACTTCTATGAGACTATATGATGCTATATAAATCATGCTATATGATGCTATATATTCAAGTATGGGTGTTAGATGTATTTGAATTTCATAATAAATGTAACATGGGTGGTAATTAGTAATCCAAGAGTGTATGTCCATATGAACATTGATGCATGTTTGTAACATGATGCATGCTTGTAAAAATGAACGACATAGATGTGCTATGTGAGGGTCATGTGAACCAATGATGGGCTAGGCAAATCCAAATGAAAGGGGCTAACTAAGTTTTGGTTGTGGAATGCTTTGTTTACAAACAAATAGAAAGGATGGGATTGTTATGTTTTTCAAAGATAAGGAGGGCTGCTTTGTTTCTTGAATCAAATAAGGGACTTATTTTCAGTATTGTTAGCTAAATGTTGCACAATATATATAGCTGTATTAAAAAGGTTGTAGCCTAAGTCATGTGATATGGCTTACCTTTTGATAGATTTAATTGACAACGATATATAGTTGTTTAGTTAATTTAAATCTGAATTGTGCCACAATGCTGTTGCAACGTGCCTATGATGAAATAAATGACATACTTTTACCGTATTTACTATTTATCGAGCTAATTGTGTTTGGCATCTGTGTTTTGGTATTTGGTATTTATGTTCGAAAACATCATACTCATGATACTCTTAAGATTTATCAACTCAGATATTTATTTGTGCTCTATATACAAATTCTAAAACAATCAACTTGCTTATACAGTTAATCATTTCTCTGAAATATAGTTTTATTGCATTATATTCTAAGACAATTCTTAACTATAAACATCCATATAAAGCTAAAGGAATGAACTTGCTTATGTATTTTTTATTAGTTTCCTGGAGGTGGAGTGACTGAATCCGGAGAAGTCCTGCATGAATATCAAGAGGGGAAAATGGGAAAAGAAAATTAATTTTGGCAATAGGAAGTTGTAGATGGAGATGTTTATGCAGTTAGGCTCTTCCTTCTCTGACTTGTAAGTGAAAGTTAATTATGCTCTTTTTTATTTTTATTTTATAATTTAAGTAAAAGTTGTGCAAAAATGCTTGGTTAAAAAAGTTAAAGGTAATGGTGATTAAATAATTCTAATTAATGACAATGCAATTCTATATTGTGAAAGTGCCATAATTATGTTCCATCATATAGAAATCATTGATTAGCATTTGGGAGAACTTGCATCAATTGGTTCTTGCTGCTAATCGAATTAGTACTTCTCTTTTTAGTACTAATTATGTATGATGGATGCCCTTTCGTTATTTGAGTTTTTTTATAACGTGCACTGGAAGCTTAGTGGTTTATAATGCTAGGCATGCATTTACATTCTAAACGGTGTGACAATTAAATATTTCAGTGCATCCACCAATGACTTGAGCTTCAACCCAGATGGATTTGCAGTTAACCCTGCAGCATTCCAACAGCATATCCGTCGTGATTCTAATGTGATGACATATTTTTCTGAGATATTTCTCTTCAATGTTCATGTTCATAATTAGTCTTGATTTTTAATGTGATTTTTATCAGGTCAATTTATTATAGTGGTTCTTAAGAGGCATTGCGGTGGTTTTAGTCCATATTCTGGTTACACTGATTGCATATGTTCAGATCCTTGATATGAAAATTTTATGATGTTAGATGTTAGATTTGCAATAGTATGTATGTGTGGGATTGTAGTGTATCTTATGATTAGTGTAATCTAGGGATAATGTTAGATTTGCAATAGTAGGCACAGGAAAACTCCTCGAGAGCAAATGAATAATTGTTCTCTCCTTGCAACTATAATGTCCTGGAAAGTTCCGATTCCAGCATACCATAAAAGATAGAGGCATCCGACACATTGACTAATATATTGACCATAATGTATTATTTTTTGAATTTTAATTTAATTTTTTGTTTCGCCGTGCCTTTAGGCACGGACAATGACTAGTATATATATATACTTTGATCCCTGGTTCTTTGATGATTTCTAAAGTGGGCAAAAATGTGTATGTGAAGCACAAACTGCCAGCAAAATAACCTCTTTCCCTTTGTGTCCCAATCATAACTTCCCCGTTGAGTACTGCTATGTCCATTGAAAGTGACTATCAAATTAATATCCCAACTTCTTTCTAAATATTTGGTATATACAAAAGTTGCGTTGTCAATTTTTTTAATAAAACAATTATATTATATCGAAAAAAATTACATTCGATAGTTGACTTCAGTCGACACTTGAGCGATTTAAGAGCTTAACTTGTGTGCGTCTGACATAACCACCGTAGCCTTCCATGTCCATTTCAGTTTAGCTTTTAGGTTAATTCAGTTTGATGAAGTCGAAGTATTAATGTTCATTAAAAAATAGATATTTATTTATTTATTTAATTCAAAGGACTTGAAGTAACATATTGGTACAGAGTAATTCAAGCTGGACAAGTGTTACTAGAACACTTGGAAATCGTGAGTTTAGAAATTTTGAATTATATTATGGGAAGCACTATTTTTATAAATATATTTAATATTTTTATATGGACATCTTTTATATGAGAGTGAAATAGGTCCCATTTTTATGTAAAATAAACACTTGTGAAAAATATCAAATATACATATAAAAATATTATTTCTCTTATATTATCTATCTATATTATAATATCTCCATGAGACTTCCTCCAAAAGTTCGGTGTATTTGTATCACATTTTATTTTTTATTTTTTTGTCTTTATAATTTTAGATATAGAACTATTTTATTTATTTTAATATTAATTTTTTTTATTTACTTTTTAAATTTTTATAAAAAAATTATTTTATCTCATATAATTTATACAAACGTGCACGGATAAGATGAATGTATCATTGTTGAACATATATAACTCACTAAAGACTTATGCTGTGGAATTATTATTAGGTTTGGACGTTTCTTATTTGATTTTAGAGAATTAATATTTTTATAAAAAAAAATTAATATGTCTCCTTTCCTTATTATTTATATGAACGAGATATTGTGAAAATATTAATTCTATTTTGTTTTATTATTATTGTATGAATTATTTTATTTTTTTTTATATATTTTGTATTAATGTCTTTATAAGGTGAATGCGTTTTTTAAAAAATTGTTTCTGTATAAAGAAAAGAAATTAAGAAATACATCATCACACGTGTAGGATGCCTTCCTCATCGGTATTTATTTCCCTCATGTGGTGACAAATGTAGGATAGTGATAATCTAATTTTAGTAATGATTAATAGTTTGAGTTAGTGGATAAGATTTGGCAACTTTGAATAATACTCGAACCTCTTCTCAATTATTAGATCATATTTTTAAATTTAAACTTAATATTATTTATTAAAAATTTAAAATTAACAAATTTTATATTTTATGATATTTTAAAAATGTTTATGATAATTATAATATATTAGTATAAATTAATGTTAATTTAAAATTAATTTTTTAAAAAATAATATTAATTTTATAATTTAAAATTAAAAAAATATTTACTCTATGTTTAATTAATTTAATACCTTATTTTTTTTCTTTCTTTTTTTGTGTTATTAAAGATATTTGCCGAAGAGATTTATCCAGTTCCTGCCATAATCATTGTACTAGTATCTACACAATTCTCTTTCTATTTCTGTTTCTCTATATATGCTATATAGCGTGTATTCTCGGGTCTTGTGCACCCACCCCTGAATCACTAAAATTCCTCCCAATTCAATCACTGACCTTTTCTTTACCTCTTTCTCAGCTCAGTTTGTGTATATGATTTGTATAATTAAGCTTAATGCTTTTTCAGAGTTTTGATTGATTTTATATGCTGGAGAAGCGATAACAATATTGAGTAAGGTAAACGAATATTCTATTGTATATACAGGTGGACGTAGAAATTTTCTAGTGGAATGGTATGCAGTTGAATTTTAATGGAAAAGAGTTTGATCCTGGTTTAGAGACTCCATTGATTTGAAGAGTTGAAGGTAGAAAATTATGGGAATGAAATTGAATTACGGAGGATCGCGATCGAGGTCATGCCGTGTGGTTCAGGACAGCTTGTCGGCGACGGCAATGGAGCCGGAGAGTTGTTGCTGGGCGGATTTGCCGGAGGAGCTGTTGAGGGAGGTGTTGGTGAGGGTGGAGGCGTCGGAGAGGGACTGGCCGTTGAGGAAGAGCGTAGTTGCCTGCGCTGGAGTGTGTAGGAGTTGGAGATTAATTATGAAGGAAGTTGTGAGGTTGCCGGAGTTGTCAGGAATTTTGACCTTCCCGATTTCAATCAAGCAGGTATAAATTTGTAGTTGGGGTCTTGATATGTTTGTGTTGGCTTATTTTGGTTGTTTTGACTTGTTTCTAACTAAATTGGTATTCATGGTTTATGTGGATTTTTTCGGAGTGATTATTCTTTTAATTGCTAGTACAATTCTATTTATAAATGGATAACTATAAGTGCACAACACCGATGACAACACTAAACACAATATTTTGTATCTCAATAATTGAAAGATAGGGTCTGACACAGAAATCCGTGTTAAAGTCTTATTTTATAATGGTTGAGATGTATATAGTATTTGGTTGTAGTGTGTGTAAAGTTATCCTAAACGATACCTCCTGATACAATATACCTAAGTGAAAGTTAGATTTAACTGGGTGAATTTACTCAATTTAGAAGAATATGCTGATAGGAGTATTTTTAGAAAGTGGACCTCTTTTTGGGATGCAAAAGAATGAGAAGATAATCCTATGTTTGCAAGTTGCTAGGATAATCCTATTATTGGGATAATCCTGACTGATAGTGGTTATTTTCTTGTCTTAGGTAAAGTAGTTACTTTGGAGAGTCTTGGAGCATTTCAGGTGCCATTTGCTATGTTTGCAAGTTGCTAGGATTGCTTGGATACGTATGTTAAAAATAGATTGGCAACTTTAGGGATCACCTTTTTATCAGCAATGTAAACCTAAATTATTGTTATTCTCAACTTTTGGATTGAATGTACATCTTTTTTCCTGAAAACCAACTTGTGCGTCCGTAGTCCCCTGTACTGAATTACTTTTTTTAATTACCATTATATTGTAAACCAACTTGTGCCTATTGTATAAAGAGTCTCTAGTTTTTGTGCATCCCACTTAAAGATTTCTTTTAACTATTGTGATTTTAAAATCTTATTGCGCCTCTGTAAAAATTGTCTCCCATCTTTGTGCTTCCTACATAAAGATTTCTCTGAACAATTTTGATTCCTAAAACTAGCTTTCTTGGAGTGCTACGTTTGATATATACTTGGACAAAGATGGGTGTTGTCTTTTTGGTGGAAAGTAAAATTTTTCTTTTCTGGTCATTTTCAGTTTGGAAAGTTTAAGGTCAATGATCTTTTTTAATTGTCACATTTAATTCTGTATCTCTTCTCACGTTATCAAGTTATGGTATGCAGCCTGGTCCAAGAGAATCTCTTATCCGGTGTTTTATAAAAAGGAATCAGTCTACACATACATATGATTTATACCTCAGTTTAACTCAAGGTGAGCATTCTGTTGCTGCTCAACATCGTTGCTGTGAAACCCCCTGAGCTTCTGTAGCAGAACTCATCCTATCATAGATATTTTTTTTTAATTTGAGACTAAAGAAAGTCATCATTCTACTATAATTTTTCCAAAGCTTTCCTTGAGCACCCCTATTATTTTGACCCTTTGATTGGGCTCCCTTTTTTTTCTTTCTTCTTTGTTATTAACTTTTATAATTTTACGGTGAGAACACTTAGACAGCATCCATTTCCAGTTTGGGCTCCTTTAGTTGCTGCTGGTTTTTTAAAAAATTGTTCTCTGTTTGTGGCAGCACTGGCAGATGATGGGAAGTTTCTTCTTGCTGCTTGGAAGTGTAGACGTGCAACAAGCACAGACTACATCATCTCTCTACATACTGATGATATATCAAAAGGGAGCAGTAAATATATTGGGAAGTTAAGGTGTGTTTTAATTTCTAAATGGTTTTCAGAATGACTTTTTTTCCAGAGGGACTCATATACTTAAATGTTTTTCTTTTTACCTTTTCTTTTTGGGTGACAAGATCTAATTTTTTGGGAACCAAGTACGTAATATATGACACTCTGCCACCCCATGCTGGAGCTAAAATGATGAAAAGTCGATCCACCGTGCTAGTGGGCTCAAAACAACTTTCGCCTAGTGTTCCTGTTGGCAGTTATCCAGTAGCGCATATTTCATACGAGTTAAATGTGTTGGGGTCCAGGTAAGAGAAATACTTGTGCAATTAGTAGTACATTTTTTCGATTTAAAAAAAGACAGTCTTGTTCAATAATTTAATATTTTGTTTCTAAATGTATTACTGGGAAGTTCACTGAGAAATAAATTATTGTGAAAAGAAGTAGGAATGGGTAATACTTCACTTTCTATTCTCTTTTTGGTCCAAGTTCAAAAAGGAAAACTTTGGATGGTAAAAATTTCTATAAAGTAAAGTTATTCTTGGAAAACCGAACTGCTTTACAATCGATTACTCGTGTAACCAGCAGGGGTCCAAGAAGAATGAATTGTATCATGGACGCGATTCCTGCTTCTGCTATCAAGCCAGGAGGTGTGGTTCCATTGCAGATTGAGTTCCAGCGTAGTAGCATTGATTACCCTCCATCATTCTCTTTTTTCCGATCAAAATCAAATCGCAGGGACAAGATTTTATCCGGACCTTTGGATGGTCTGAGAGATGGACAGCTGATTTTGAAAAACAAGTCCCCCCGATGGCATGAGCAGCTACAGTGCTGGTGTTTGAACTTTCATGGACGTGTAACATTTGCTTCAGTGAAGAACTTTCAGTTGGTGGCTTCTGCTGAAGGTGGAGAGACTGGTCCGGAACATGAGAAGGTCATCCTACAATTTGGGAAAGTAGGCAAGGATGTGTTTACTATGGATTACTGCTACCCAATATCTGCATTCCAGGCATTTGCTATCTGCCTTAGCAGCTTTGACACGAAGATTGCTTGTGAATGACATGACCGACAGGTTTGAATATTTTTAATATTTGAATATATATTTTGAGAATTTACATACACGTCTGAGTAAAATTATGAGAAAGCTCAATGGATAGCTATAAACGTATATGCATCTTTAGTATACCGTAACTAGTGTTCTGTTTCAACCAAAAACATGACCAAACAATGACATCGAAAAACTGAAAGAGGAGAAAACAAAAGATATATGTGGTTTGGCCTTTTGTCTACTCCTACTGTGGAGAGAAAAAGGTATTGAAAAGAGGAGTTCAAATGCTAAGAAAGATGTTCAAAATCCTATATCCTAGAATTACACTGAATCTCTGGTAAAAAGCGCCGTCTCTGCACACATACGCACATGCAAAGACGTGTGTGTGTGAAATAAAACTGAATTCATACTGGAGCAGGTCCGTACCGTAGGGGCTCTGTCCCTGCATCAAATCCCCCCCCCCCCCCTTTTTGCCGCAAAACTGACTTTGTCCTAAGTCAAGGGTTCAAGGCACATAAAAAAATTCACTGTGTTGATAACCCTATTTCAGTAGTACAGTCTTTTCGCATGTATGTTCTAAAATCTGTTGGTTCATTATATCTGTCCAGGTGTATCCTCCTGTGACAAAAATGATTTCTTATGAAGCGTGATTGTGCTTGTTTGTCTTGTACAGTGATAATATACACATGTATTATACTGTTAGTAAAAAATGGCTGGTGTATACTATTTTGGACTTGTTCTCTCAACATCTACCCGAATGTTTCCAAAGGTTACTTCTGTATTTAATTCTTTATCTATGCAGTTTCTATTTGAAAGAAATTTAATTTTTATGCCCATCAACTACATTGGAAAAAAGCTCAAAGCTAACAAAATTTCTTCCAAATTTACTTTACAAGCTAAATGGGAAATAAAAAAAATTAATTGCAATCTTATCTTATCTTTGGAGAAATTTAACCGTCCATTAGTCGCCTGTTAAAACGTGTACACGTATTTGTGATCTGATGTATATTGTTGCTCAAATGTCATTTCCTATATGCTTAGCATGTATATCTATCTTGATTTCAGCTTGTCAAACTCCATTTTTCTTGGTGGTGAAGGTGCCAAATTGTGAAATTTACATCTTGAGGACGCAATACTCATTGTAGAATGGTGGCAATTGGGATACGGTTGATGCAGATGAGATTCCAAAGTGCTGCTAGCCTGTTGCAAGTTTCCCTTCTTGGCTCCAATATCAACTCAAGTTGCTCAGAATTCAAGGGCCTATATAATATAGTGGGATGTCTTCAAGTTCTTAAACTTGTTTTGTGTTATTTTTGCCTTTTTGGTTTCATGTACATAATAGCTATTTCTACAGATACTTGTCCTAGCATGTGGACTTCTATTAAACCTGCTCTACCATCCATTTCTTCTGGCATAAAAATAGTTTCCTAATTATTTGAAATTAGGATAACCCGTGTCTGAAGGCATGATTAAAAAATTTAAAATTATTGTGGACTCTCAGTTCCATAATAGAACTGAGAGTCTAACTATTAATACAAAAAGATTGATACTTAATCTAGTCATAGTTTTTTTTTTAGGCAAATATTAGTGTACTACTCATTTTTAATTTATAATTAGTTTTTGGCAGGTTTGAGCAATTAATTGATTGACGATAGCGGGTTCAAATTTATGTAATATAGTGTTTTCGGGTATTTTACACCTTTTTTTTATTGACAAAATGGAATGAGAAGTTTGACACTATTTATTTGCCTCAAGTATCTCTAATCATCGATCAATATGATTCATAAATAGTATTTTCTGTGAAAAAAGAGTAGTACTGCAAGTCATTTGGTGGGATTTAATGAGGAAAAAAAAGATGTAAAAATTCAAAAGAAATGTTTTATATATCAAAAAGTATAAAATGAGCCATCTAAGGCCAAACAAATACGTATTGTCATAACATCAATTAAATTGCATCACCATAATATTTTTTTTTTATATTTTTTCTTGAAAATGGAAAAAAGATTCTTATACCATACCATGAGTCAGAGCTTATTACATTAGTTGCTCTCGATATAGACCGTAAAAACACCAAAGAGATGATACGTAATTGTCCGTGTCTAAAGACACGGCGTAGATTAAAATTTCAAAAATACTCTATTCCCTAAAGACTATTTGCAACCTAAAATAACTTACAAATCAATTAGAATGAATTTGAACTGTCCCTGTGATTTTTTGCCCAAATCAATTTGTATGTGAAAACGTAACGACCATAATACTCGAAAACAGAAAAAGAGCGTCAATGCTAAAAGGGTGACCCATGTTGTTTACGTGCAATTTTTTTTTTTTTTTAATAATTATAATTATAATAATAATAATTATTATTAGTATTAGTAGTAGATGTATTAGTATTATTCTTATTATTATAATTATTATAATAATAATAATTATAATTATTACTATTATTATTATTATTATTATTAGTATTATAATAATAATAATAATAATATTACTATTATTATAATAATTATTGTTATTATTATTATTATATTATTATTATTACTATTATTATAATAATAATTGTTATTATTATTATTATTATATTATTATTATTACTATTATTATAATAATAATTGTTATTATTATTATTATTATTTCTATTATTATAATAATTATTGTTATTATTATTATTATTATTATTATTATTATTATTATTATTATTATTATTATTATTATTATTATTGTGACGACCCCAAATCCGGGTTCCTTTAACCTCGGATCCGGTTCAACACTAGTACTACTTTTTCTTATTGTTCATGAATTACAACAATATTATAATTGCTAAATAATCATTTATTTACAATTATATAACATCTCTTTCTATTCCAGAATCACAATCTTTATACATTCCTAGTATGTCTTCATATCATACATGATACGACATTCTATTACAATCAATTTGAGATCATATGTATAATGACTCAATCACACCATCCTATTATCCTTATTCATAAAGGACAACGTCTGAAAAATGATATTCAAATAATCTGTAAATGTTCTCTTAACCATTTAAGTTTGCTAATCTATAGCACAACAAAACATAAACTCTTCATATCTACTTACACAAGTGAATGAATTAGTCTACCGCAAGGTTTTACTACAAAAGCACCTATGCGTCAATCTTGATGACTCGTTAGTCAATCTTCATCTTTGCCTCTACCGGAGTAATCGGCTTCCTCAAGCTACTCTGTAATGTTTTGTTTTAAGCAAGGGTGAGCACGACGGCTCAGCAAGTCTAACAGTTTCACATAACATGTAAAAACAGTTCAATCATGCTTCATGCTTCATGCATCTTATGCTTTGCAGTACATACATTTCTCATGCATATCATGCCTCGCATTTAATCTATGCTTCATGCCTAGCCTCTATCATGACATATAGTTCAATGCAGAACAATTGTCTTAAATCAACTACCGCATATCAATAGTTCAAATCAACTTATTTCACAAAAGCACATTAACACATCTTTGCACATAACCACGTATGAGCACATCACAGTTTAATAACAAACTTATAAATTATGCACATAATGCAACACGTTCTGAAAAACTTGTCTGGACTTGTATAACCAGCTTACGTTAATCTTTCACGTTCCTTGCACCACCTACACGGTATGTGAGATCAACGGTGCACAATATCAGTCAAAGTTTGACTCAATACTAAATCTTATTTTAAAGATATTTATTTCTTCTTATCATCCCCTTTATTTAATAAGGTTAATTTCATATTTTAGTCTCTCTTTGACTTGACTCAGTGTTTCATATTCAACACCATAAATCTTTTGTTCGAAACTATGCAATTCTGACATTTATTAATGTCACTGCATTAAAACTTGGACCCTATATTTATTTAGGTCGATCCACCAATTAATCACTAATGGACCATACCCTTGGTTTAACTTAATCACATCATTTATCTCGATACTTATCATAATATTACCCACCTTGGATAATATTTTAAATTTTACTATCAATTAGTAATAACTTATAATGTTATTTAATTGTTAAATAACACTTTAAATAATCATTACTATTATTAATTTATTTTTAATAATAGTTTACCTTAATCATTATTATTAATCTTTTAATAATAATTTAATTGCTTGCTAATATTATTACCCTTTAATAATATTTTAATTGACTTCTCATTATTATCAATCATTTTAATAATAATTTAATTGTTCATCAATATTATCAATCATTTAATAATATTTGAAATCCTCACGTATCATTAGTAATTATTTAATAACGATTCAACCCTTAACTATTATTACCCAATAGTTAATTACTTGTTAAACAATATTATTAAGTCTTTAATAATATTCTAAATCTTTATTTATCATTATTATTTATTTAATAATGATTTAACTCTTAACTATTATTATTTAATAGTTAATTAAATGCTAAATAATATTATTAATCCTTTAATAATATTTTAAATTAATTACATATCATTATTAATTATTGAATAATGATTTAATTCTTAACTATTATCATACTCTAATATTATTAATCTTTTAATAATATCTTAATCATTTCCTAAACTTATAAACAATTTATTTTAATTGTTTACACTTTACTAATTAATGCATTCTTATCATTCTAAAATGCCAAACCCATAAAATTTTATCAACAATGACTAAATCCCTCATCAAAAATCTGCGTATACCGTATATAGGATTTCCAAGCCATAAATCCTATTTTCTAAATTTTCAACATCACATCACATAATTAATTCATTTACTCATAACTAGTCCATTTCCATGAAAATACCAAATTAGTTCTAAAAATTCTTATTTTCTGGTATTTGACAGGATATAGCTCCATATTGAACATATATTTTTCTCGTAATTTTTAAAATTCATTTACTAGTTTTAAATAGCCCAAAATAATCAGATCTTGCACCATTTATCATAAATTATTCCTTTTTTAGAATATTATGAAATTTTCAGGATTAGTTCCTGTTATCATAGAAAAGCTCCTGTATAAATTTCATATTTTTCTGAGTTGTACACAAAAAGTTATTTTGATACATTTCTAAAAATCACACTTTATTGTAAAATCCATAACTTGAGTTTTACACAATCAAAAATCACCATCTTTTTACTAGACTCAGTTAGCTCATCAAACTATCATTCCAAAAATATTCAGAATTTTTAGAGAAATAAAAGTGGACGAAACTGCCCCTGGACCAAACTGAACAGTAACTATTTTTGGCCTTTTCAGATTTTCGGACAGTTTTGGGGTCCTTCACGGAAACGATTATAAAACGAAATCTACAACTCCGATTAAGGTCCAGTCGGAGGCGTTGGACTCGTATTTTCCTAAACTATAGTTTTCATTTATCAAACACCAAATTTGGAGTTGTCTAGGTCTCGAAAAACAGTGTTAAAGGGGCTGATCAGTAGCTAATTTTTCTGATTTTCCAACATGGATGTGTTTTACTAAAAATTCCATAACTTGCTCATTTTAAATCGGATTTTAGTCATTCAACTTGGAGAATCTTCATATTTCATGGATATATTACCCAAAATTGACGGATCATAAATCCGACTTACGGATCGTGAACAGTAATTCCGTGAAGGGGCTGCTACGTATTAGATTAACTTGTTTTCGTCGGTAAAAATTTATTCAATGAGTTTGATGAAATTTTTCATCACAAACACCTATAAAAACCCATGTTAAACCCATCAAACTATGAATATACATATATTACATAGTTAAAGACTTCTAGACCATCAAAACAAGTTTTGATCGGTTAAAAATATATTTTAACCGTTTAAAACTTATTTAAACAACAAAAATGAAATTAAAAAGGGTTTAGAGTACTTTTTAACCTCTTAGACATGGATGATCTTCTTCCTCTTGATATGAGCTAGGCTTGTGACTCCACCTTGCTCATTCTCTAACAATTTTCCTTAGTGGATCATCAATCTCCCAAAGCTTGCTTGCTTTTCTCTAGAATACTCTCTCTTTTCTCTCTAGGAGTTTATTGAAAAATAACTAACAAACATAACAAGAGGGTGATGGATGCTATATATAGACCCTCCCTAATCACCATCAACCTTCACTAATCAACTAGTGTTGGTGAATTTAAGGGTTAATCAAGCTTACTATAGCTTGAATGGACAAGATGATTGACAAGGATGAATGACTCCTATCAAGGTTGCTTCCAAGCAACTTTTAGAGTGTAAAACAAGCAAAATAAAGCCACACTCAACATTTTCATGTGGGGCCCCCTCCAAAATTCGGGATTTGCCAATAAATTACACCAATTTGGCTTTATTTTTATATCCTATATCATTATATAAGTATCAATATATATATATATACCAATGTATATATATTGACCATAACTTTGACTACCATTTGGGCTCCACATTAGATCAATTTAATATTTCTATTGGGCTCGTCAATTAAATTTGTTTGGGCTCAATTTAATTACTACATTGGGCTAATATTAAATACCCTATGTTACATTTAATTAAACAAGCATTGGGCTTGGTTAATTATTACATAAATCCATGTTCAAATTAAATTATATGGACTACTAGGTTAAATTAATTTGACTTAGTTTAATACCTCAATTGGACTTATAATATAATCCAATTAGATTTGCTATAATTAATTCTACCACATTGGGTTACTTAATTAACCCATCCACGGTTAATTCTTAACCCCACATTTATTTATCTAGAAATTAACCAATGATTGGTTAATGCTATCTCTCTTGTCAACCAACTAGGGTTATTCAATTAACTAGACACTAGTTAATTCTCTACACTCAATCAATACTTGAAATGCTTCTCCCAACCATTGACCATCATTTGACTTTTAATGGTTTGGGCTACATAACTTACTTTTTATTGGCTCTCTTATTTAATTACCCATTTCATGCAAATATCTCCATATTGGGCTTACATCTATAACAACTTATTAATTAAGTAAATTACTTAATTAATTAACTTCTTAATATTGTCCTTCTAGGCAATATTCCACTTCCCTACTTGTTACTCATAACCTTAATTCATAACTTATATAATTAATTCAATTAATTATGTAAGACCCCGAATTTTATGAAATATAAAAATTAATTTTCTTCATATATATTTTTTCTGAAACAGTAAGTGGTTAAATAGATAAAGTTAAAAGTTAAGGATGTTATGTGCAAATTTTATTTTGTCGGACAATATTCGCTTTGTCGGGGAATATTCGGGTCGTACGACGGCGCCGAAATAACTAATTATTGGTGGACCCCACAACGGAATAATTGTCGGATAAAGAAAACGACAGAAGTAACCTTTTTAAATAAAAATAGTCAACGATGTTAACTGTTAAAATACCGGTGATAAAAGAATAGTAGCATACGGTAATTTATGGTATTTTCTGTAGCACACGGTACTCTACAGTAGCACACGGTATTGCACAGTGTCTCATATTATTGGTCTGATAATTGACACCGTAATTGTTACGCATCATTTCATCAATAATTGTCACTGCATAATATTTTATATTATCAATTCAATTATTGTTGCTACACAGTATTTTGCATTATTGATTTAATAATTGTCATTACACTGCATTTTATATCATTGAGTCAATAATTGCTGGTGCGTTGTATTTTAAAATTATTGAACCAAATAATTGTCACAGTAGCAAATACACAGTAATTTATATTATTTAAATTAATAATAATCTGTAACATGTTTATTACATTATTGTTATCATTGTTGTAGCATTATTTTATATGTTGGATCCACAGGTAGAATAAATAAAATAAAATAAAATAAAATAAATATTATTATTTTTCAAAAGTTACTATTCACTGACGGAAGTTACTGTTCACATCGGAAAAGTTACTCCGGAGTCACTGTTCACTCCCGGAAATCACTATTCATCGGCTGACAAAAGTTACTGTTCATTACTGTTCACTTTTTGAAAATTTTAAAGTTACTGTGCAAAGTTACTGTGCAAGTATTGAAATTTTTTAAAAAAAAACGTTTGCGCAGCCTCTCTCACCTACCAAATGCACAGTGCCCACCTACCACGCATAGTACCCCCATTTTCCCCTATAAATAGCTTGTTCAGCTGAATAGAAAAATCACACCTAAAACATAAAATTTTTCTATAAGAATTTTATGAGTTTTCTCTGAGAATAGTAAGGTTATTTTGAGAGTTTGAAAGCCAAAAGGAGTGCAGGAATTTTTCAAGTAAGTGTTTTATTAAAGAGTAGTAATTTCATAAATTCCTATTTTTCACGGTATTCACAAATCTTCCTTTAGAAGACTCTTCTTTGAGAAGATTCATTTTTAAAAGCTTTCTTTGGAAGATTTATTTTGGAATATTATTTTAAAAACTATTTTAAAGTTGTTATATTATACTACAAAAATTATGTTAAATATATATAATTTTGATAGTTCATAATATACGAGTTATCATACACTTTGAAATTTATATGTGGTAATTACTAATTTATATTATAAATATATAGGTTGATCAACCTCATTTAAATCAATATCCAGTCACGTGTTAAGGTAAGGAATATCATTCTTTTCACACTCTTAAACTTACTACGGTAAGGGGTATCACTCTTTTCATCATCATAAATGGATATTATTTTCTTTCTTACTTGAAGGGATTATCATTCTTTGATTCTCGAAAATAATATCGTTTCTTTCTTGTGCCATTTATTTCCATGTATTAAATTGTGGGAATAACCTTACGGCGCGGTTTACCGCCTGTTGGTGAATAACCTTTTGTATTCATTCCTTATTAATCTTTGAGAATAACCTTACGGTGCGGATTATCGCCTGTTTGGTGAATAACTCTTCGTGTTCAAATTCTATTAAATTGTGGGAATAACCTTACGGTGCGGATTACGCCTGTTTGGTGAATAACTCTTCGTGTTCAAATTCTATTAAATTGTGGGAATAACCTTACGGTGCGGATTACGCCTGTTTGGTGAATAACTATTCGTATTCAAATTGATGGGAATAACCTTACGGTGCGGATTATCGCCTGTTGGTGAATAACCCTTGTTATTTGTCTCGTGTGGAAATAATTTGTCTACACGAATTATCACATGACACTTTTATTCCATATTCGTAAGTGATATCATTTTCCTTTATACTCATAAGGGATACCATCTTTTTCATCTTCCATTATTCAAACTTACTATGGTAAGGGATATTAATTTCCTTCACCTTTTGTTAATCAAACCTGCTACGGTAAGGGATATTACTTTCTTCCATACACCTAAATCGAAACTTATTATGGAACTATTGCTTCTATAATTCCTGAAAATATTATATGTTCCATAATAGTTGAATTTCATTAGTTCAACTGAACCTTCCTATTTTCTGAACATTTCTATTGAACTGTAATCGTTATTCTGAACTGTGGATCTTGAATATCATTTTTAAATTTCACTCCACATCATGTTGGCAATTTGGACATTATTTGAATCTGCACAAAGTAAACTTCCGATACTTATTGTTTATCCTGTTCTTCTGTTCATCATTTGTATCACTGTTATTTGTATTAATCATCAAGAATCAAGCTGTTGTGAATATCTGTGGCCGGGGGCACAGATGTGATATAATTGTTGAATAGATGATAGGTTAAAGGCGATATACTAGGTTAAAGGCGATACATCTGTTCGGTGTCTTTTATGACACGTGGTGAATGTTCTCTTTGGCCCGTAGTGCAAAGATGAACTGTTGGTTGGTATGATTATGACCAAAGGCTGAATCTGGTATAATCATGACCGTTGGTGTTATATTGAATGTCTTTGGCCCGTAGTGCAAAGACGAACTGTTGATCTGCATGATTATGACCAGGAACTGTGAAGTTGTATTATCTTGACTAATGGTATTTCAGATGATAAAAGTTGATGATATTTTTACTAAAAAGAGAAGCGAGTGGACATTATAGTCTGCATTATTCTTCTAATAGATTGTTCATTCCGCTGCTATTATTGATCTGAACATTGTTTAAGAATTTAACTACAGTTTTTGATATAAACCTTGTAGTCTATTGTATTCTATCAAGAACTCAACTGTTGAAGGCTAATGATAATTTATTCGTCATTATCTTAGTCATGATATTTCTTACTGGGCTATTTGAGCTCACCCTTTCTTTTGTTCCATTGTTTTTCAACAGGAGATGAAAACGTAACAGGGTCTAGCCGGGGGATGGAGTGAGAGTCCGAGGAATAGCTGTCGTAGTCTTCACGTGTTGTAAAATAGTGTGGCAATAATAGTGAAGACTTAGTTGTGTATTATTATACACTGTATTGTTGTACGTTGTGCTTTGTTGTAATAATTTTGTTGTAGTCTTTTGACGACTCAAGTTTGGGCTGTGTGGGCCTAGATTTGGGGGCGTCACAATTATATTACATGACTTTTCTTTTTAATCCATACTAAAACTAATTAATTTATTAGTTTTATTAAGTATTTAATTTACTTCACACATCATCTTGTTTGACTAACAAACTCAACTATAGGTGTATATATATAAATATTAATATATTCACCTTCACTTCTCAATTGAATTTCTTTCTTAAATAAATTATCTACCTGTATCATTAAAATATTCTCACATTTAATTTCTAACAAATAATTTATGTTAAAAAAAAAAAATGTTTACCCATTTTCTACACATCTTCCTTCTCACCTTCTAGGTTTAAACCTTAACCTTTAATAAAATCAATTAAGATATTATTTAAAATCTTGAAATTATCTGGGATATTACAATTATGATTATTACTATTATTATTATTATTATTATTATTATTATTATATTTATTATTATTATTATAGTGTAGTGGTGAATTTGATTTGGGCGGGAAATATGAGTGGATAGAATTTTGAAAAAAGGATGTTGATTTGGGAGAAAAAATGAGAGATAAATTAGTGATCATTGGATGTTGAAGTCCCAAATGATTTTAGACTGTTGGATGTTGAAGCGTAAATTGATTTGAGACCGTTGGATGTTGAAATCTTGGGATTTGAATCGCTCTGTTTTATATTATAGATGTCATTATTATTACTATAATAATAATAATAATAATAATAATAATAATAATAATAATAATAATAATAATAATAATAATAATAATAATAATAAAAGTAATAATAATAATAGAAATAGTA
This sequence comes from Hedera helix, assembly GCA_947179155.2. NCBI lineage: Eukaryota > Viridiplantae > Streptophyta > Magnoliopsida > Apiales > Araliaceae > Hedera > Hedera helix. Next base: position 34,312,932 of record OX359281.1, read on the forward strand.
ATACTACTACTACTAATAATAATGATAATTATAATAGTATTATTATTATTATTATTATTATTATTATTATTGTTATTACTAGTTTTTTTTTATAATTATTATAATTATAATTCTTCTTCTTCTTATTATTATTATTATTATCATTATTATTATTATTACTATTATTTTAATTATTATTGTTATTATTATTACTATTATTATTATTATTATTATTACTATTATTATTATTATTATTATTATTATTACTACTACTATTATTATTATTAGTATTATAATAATAATAATTATTATTATTATTATTATTACTATTACTATTACTATTTATTTTATTATTATTATTACTATTATTTAAATTATTATTGTTATTATTATTACTATTATTATAATTATTATTGCTATTATTATTATTATTATTTTATTATTATTATTTTTATTATTATTATTATTGTTATTATTATTATTACTAATACTACTACTACTACTACTACTACTACTACTATTATTAGTATTACAATTATTATTATTATTATTATTATTATTATTACTATTATTATTATTATTACTATTACTACTACTATTTTTTTAATTATTATTATTGCAATTATTATTTAAATTATTATAACTATTATTATAATTTTTATTGTTATTGTTGTTATTATTGTTATTATTACTATTATTATTATTATTATTATTATTATTATTATTATTATTATTATTATTATTATTATTATTACTTTTATTATATTAATCATTATTATTATTATTATAGTGTAGTGGTGAATTTGATTTGGGGGAGAAATGTTAGTGAATAGATTTTTGAAAGAAAGATTTTGAATTTGGAGGAAAAATGAGTGATAAATTAGTGACCGTTGGATGTTGAAGTCCTAAATGATTTTAGACTGTTAGATGTTGAAACCTAAATTAATTTGAGACCGTTGAATGTTAAAACATTGGAATTTGAGCCGCCCTGTTTTATTATATAGATACTTGTGAAGAGATACAAAATTTCTCCTGCAATCGCAAGGAATGTCACATTTCTCTTATCGTCTAACCGGACACTTTTCTGTCTATTGGTGTTCTTGAGAGCACGGTTTCATGCACGTTTAAGATTGTATTTGCCTTGTTTTGGAGTTTGTGCAATATTTTGATGGCTTGTCATAGCAGGACTTGAATACAGTTGGCTGTTACTTGAAGGTATTGGTTCATTCATGATAAAACGTTGCAAAACGATTTCTTTGACATGCCAAATGACTTTCCAGACCAAAAATCAAGAAATGAAGCAAGCTCAATAAGTTTTAATGGAGAACTGATATATCAGTTGTGGCAAGAAAAAAATTTGAAAAATCAAAAACAATATAGTCGGCACAATCATAAAGTATTACAGGCTTGTCGAGCCTGAACGTGTCAAATGATTCAAATGTGCACGCAAAGGTCATGCATGCAGATTTCTGGCATTCTTGTATCAAATAAATTAACTAACAGTATTTCTGGCATCCTTGTATTAAATACAGCTAAATGTAACTTGGCTTAAGATGAGCATATAAACTGTAAAGTGTGCCTGGATAGATACAACTTTAACCTAGGAGAGCAGACAATTTTCAATCTAGACTCCGAGCAGCTTTGGTATAATAATCTCTAAATTCCTCTATATACATTAACACATGTTTCTCACACTAAGCAGCTTGTGTCTGGAGATTCTTACTAGTAAGAGATTCTTCCTCATTAAGTGGCAGATCTGAATGCAATTCTTGTTGATTGAGGCTCCTAATAAAGGCCGTAAATGAAGGAAAATGATCTGGAGAAAAGAACTCGGCTCCCATTCTCTGATAGGTGAACAAGTCCATCGCATAATCACCAAACAAATTTTTCTTGATCTGTTCAAAACCCTTGGGAGCTCCTGAAACCATTGAGTTTTGGCCAGAGATCTTTACTCCGCGCTTTCTGCAAACTGTTGTTATTTGTTCAAGTAATGACTCTGGACTTGAAAGGCCTTCATTTGGCTGTTGATCATCTGACAAATCCATTCCGGGCAAGATCATTTTGCTTGAATTCCTCAAGAACATCTCGACGACTTCTTCATAACCATCTCTCTTGTCTGTGTTATAGAATCCTGCAGTCAGCTCAGACGGGTGGGATCGTGTTCTGTACCATGAATGCACGAGAGGGACTTTGCCGGATATTGTTACAGGAACATCGCTGAAGGTTGAGGCCGCGAGGGAGAGGAGGCGATCACCGCGACTTATGAGCTGGCTCGAGTACCAAGAAAGGAAGAAGTCACCATATGGTGTCTCCCATGATCCCCCGTTCTCCTTGAAAAAGTTACTTGAGATTGGAGACTCACCATAACTTGATGCATCATGCGGACCAGATAGTCCCCAAAGTGGGTTCCCAAATGTTTCAGCTTGTTGCTTGAGATGGTTGATCATGTTTTTGTCATAACACTGGAACTCTCCTGCTCCATGAATATTAGTACTTTTGGATTGTTGACCATAAGAAGGATATCGAAGCTCACCATCCGGTCCTAGACCAATTGATATGCCCTGCAAAAGTAACAGAGTCAGTACCATCATTAAGATCACCCAACAAACTAAAAATAAAACAGAAAAAAACAGCTGTACTCCAGAACTTCAGATTCCCAAATTTATAGCGTTGAAAGGAAATTTCTCTGGGTTTCTTACTAAAATAATTCCTTACTGTAATCGTGGAACCCAGGAAAGGAGAGAACGAAGTCTTGAAGCTCTTGCAGAAGTCTTTGTAAACTTGTATTGGAGTCCTTCCATTGAGAACAGGAAGATCATCCACAGCCAATGACAGACACTCTTTGTAATGCTGCCCTGACCGATCCATGAAGAAGATACTAGGTTCAGCTTCACCTATCTGAGATACCCATTTGGGGAGTGGAATCTTGGATTCCTTGGAAGCATGGAAGCAGAGTGATACATGGAGCTTAAGACCCACCTTTTGAATAATCTCTGCAAGAGCAAAGTAGCCTGACCACTCATACTTTCCCATGGTTTCTTTCTCAGCTATTCCCCACCATATGGGGAGCTCTACACCATCCACCCCTAATAACTTTAAAGCCTTGAGCCCTGCTACAATTGCTCTTGCAAGGTTTACAGTATTGCAATAAGAAACTGAATCCAAGGCAAGCCCGACATATAAGTTAACACCATCATTCTGTACGGGCAAATATCAACAGAGTCAAATGATGACTGGCAAACTACAAATACTTTTTACAAAAATTGATATTAATACTAGTTAATGTAGCTATTTAAAAGTGATACCAATATTCATAAGCATTCGAATTTCTAGAGAGATCAAGGGGTGACAAAAATAATAAAGGCTAGGCAAATTGAAGCAAAGGTCCATTAGTGTCTGCATCTCAAAAATAAATTTCATGGCTCCGCAAGAAGCATGAAATTGGAGAGCATATCCTTGGTGTCCAGTCATCACACTCCTAGTTCAGTTACAACCCAATAATGAATGTTTTTCTTGTGATCAAGATTCGGGCTAAAAATACTGAATTGCACAACTTTAAGCTCAATGAGTAAACATAAAAAAAATAAAAATTACGTATTCACAATAGTGTATAAAGTTACGCACAGACTCCAACAAAATAAAAGAATTAATACATTTAATTCCAAAAGGGAAAAAGTTAATAATATTGTGCTTTTTCATGTTATAAACCAAAACAACAAGAATGACAAAAACATTCAGAACAGTATTTTTTTCCATCTAAACCAAATCAATAACAAAAGATATTGAAAATTAAATAGAAAAAGAAAAAAGAAAGAGCTTAAAGCATAAAATTAGTGCGAAGGAAGTTACAGGCTTAGATTTAATGGATTTTTCGCGGCAATCTTTCTCGGAAAGGACCGGTTCCGATTGGGCAGAAGCAGAAGCAGAAGCAGAAGCAGAAGCCTTGAGAGAAAATCGAATTGAAGAATTTGGGCAACTGATGGTGGGACCAAAAGAAATATTCGAGTTGCGAGAACCGGTCAAATTATTTTTGCCAGTACTATTACAAAGTCCAACTGAATCTTTATTCACCAAATCGAATCTCCCCAGCTTCGTCTGAGAGCTTCTAATCGCCGAAATCTCCATACCCTTTCTACGATTTATATGATTATGTATGTATTGTGTGTATATATATATATATATAGTTAAGTCGGCGCGAACTATATATAAAAATTAATGACCCTAAACAGATAAAATTTTGGGAAGAGACATAATAATGGGTTTTTGAAGTGGAGAGGACTTTAGATAAGATGTAGGCTTTGATTTTTGAAGGAGATTGTGTTCGTTGAGTTCAGAGGTTTTTATTATATAGAGGCGAGGAAGAAGAAAGAGAGGAGAGATTATTGCATCTTCCGGGTGTAACTAAACCACGGTTTAAAACTCAAATTAAATATTAAATTATTTAAATATTATTTAATAAATTAAAAATTATACATAAAATTATTTATGATTAGTGTAGTATAATTTTGAATTATTTAGTGCGATTTTATTTGGTGCAGTTTCAATTTTAAAATTAATTAAAATAATTAAATTTTATACAATTTAAATTAACAATTTATCATTACACAATATTAAATACCACTTTAATAATACACAATTTTACTTATAATATTTTATCTAAACAAAAGTAAAATAGAATCTAAAAATATAAATAATAATATATCCTTACATATGAAAATTCTAAACAGAGATAATTATAAATACTTGTATATTATAATAATATTTCTTGATATGCTCTATTTTGACAGTATATGGTGCGGTGCAGTTTTTTAGATACGATTGTTTTTAAAAACCAAACTGCATTTAGGATTTTTCAACCACCTAAAATCGTCACATGCGCCGAAACCGTTAGTGAGATTTATAAGGTTTTTAGTGCAGTTTCAGGAATAATTCGATTTCTTGTTCATCTCTATTCTCATATATATGTAGGCTCGTTTACGATAGAACTCAGATATATGTAAGGGGAGACATATATTATTTATTTATTTTAAAAATATGGAATAATTTTTTGAATATGAAAACTCGTTTGTGATAGAAGTCACACACACACACATATATATATATATATATATATATGAAAGACATATCATTTATTTGTTTTAAGAACATAAAATAATTTTATAAAAGAGAGAGTGTAAAGAAGGGACCGCGACGCGTCGGTCCCGCAGCAAAAAGTTCAGGCGCATAAATTTCTACACCTGCTTTTGTCTTTTCACTTTTTATTTTTGGACTTAAAAGAAAAGAGTGGAAAATAAAAGGTGCGGGGTCGAAATTATTTTCTATTAATTGTTTAAGTGCATCATTTATACATTTTTATGATTAGAGCAATGCATATGATATACCAGTTTTGTTAGGATAATATTATATATATTACAATCGAATATTATATAGATTTCAATTATTAAAATGTAAAATTTGATATAAATTTTTATGTCAAGTTTCATATTTTAATGGTTGAAATTTATGTAATATATGATTATAATATTCGGTTGTAATGTATTTATATTTATTCGTTTTGTTATACGTAATGATTTATATAATAATTTCTTATAAAATGATGGGTCTCATAATATAGTTAAAATATGAGATTTATTATTTTATAAATAATTATTGTATAAATCATTGTATGAATTATTACGTATAAATTTTTTTTATGAATTAATGCTAATTTTTATTTAGTGCTGGTGAATTATTTAGTCTTTATTTTAAGATAAAGTCACGTGTGTGTGTGTGTGTATATATATATATATATATATCTTTAAATTATTTAACGAGAAAGTTAATCTTAAAGTTTTATTATTTTTATACTCCTTTCATGTCTTTCAATTTGTTTTCACGGTTATTACGATTTGTTGTATGTGTTATTAAATAAAAATTTTAAATTTAATTTAATTTTTATTGTTCTCAATATATTGAAATTTAAATGTATGAATGTTACTACGATAAAAATTAGGTTGTGTGGTTAAATATTAAGATCAAAATTTTAACTTACATGAGAGATTACATTAAAGAAAAAAACACGAAGTTAACAATGTAGAATGATGGAGTGACACATTTAATTATATTGCTAAGAGTCCCTTAGTGGATTTGTTTAGTTATATTTGAATTAATCAATTTTGTTGTTATTAGAAGGATGAAATTTATTTATTTTAAATAATGAGGATCGCTTGATATTACATGGTGTTGAATAGGGATGAACATTTAGTTATTAATTTAATTGAATTGTCTATTCAGTTATAACCGAACATTAAGTTTTAGACAATTTTACTATTTAAACAAGTTTTCAAAATTAGTACTAACCGAATAACAGAAAATCGAATAATCGAATTATATTATTCGGTATATAATTGAAATATGAATTTATTTTTATTAAATAAAAAAATTAATTTCAAATTTTACACTATAATTTTCAAATAATATTTAGCCACAATTCGCAACCATAATAATTCATAAGCTAGTTTAATAATTTTAATTTAACAATACATAAGTACATAATCATAAAACAAAGTTAATTTTTTTTAAATATCTAATTTGATTATTCAGATATTCGAATAGTATAATTTTAAAAATTGAAACCGAACTCAAATACCGAATAATTAAACGATTATAACTGAATTAAATAAAATAACTGAATAATTGAAATAATTCAATTAATTTTTTTTGATTCAATTCAATAATTCGATTTTATTCATTGTTTGCTCAATTTCTAATGTCGAAAGCCTTACATAATATTTGCGAGATAAGTCTATATATATAATATTCAATCACAAAATTAACTATTATATTTATTTTAATTATCAAAAAATAAAATATAACATAAATTTTAATATATAACTTCATTTTTTAATAGTTAAAATTTAATTTTATAATTGATTTTTGCTTATTCATATTTGTGTGAATGGGTGGGCCATCGTTTGCCAACCAACCAACAAACCAAACGTCCTTCCCTCCTATTCACTCAATCAACTATACTCTTTATCCAGTTTTGCTGTGATCAATGATTTTATTAATTATTTTTGTAAAAAATAGTGAGATTCATTTGAGATCCATCACTTACATAATATATCTCATTATTTTTTATATAAATTATTACAAAAATATTACTCCATTACTCATATCTTTTTTCATTCTCTATCTGTTTATTGTCTTTATTTTGGGATCTGAGTGGACAGGCCTGACACGTGTCAGGTTGATATATGTCTATCTCCCATGGGCCAATGTGCCCTAATTGCCCGACACTATTATTGATTGGACCGTATGAGGACTACGTCCACAATGCTTGCCACGAGAGAGATTTGTGGATAAGTATAATTATTAATTTTCTTTTTTCGGTCATTTGTTTATGTTTCAAACGTTCAACCTGTGCGAATTGGATCGAAGATTGGTATCGAAATCAATATCAATTGAATTAGTATATTGAACTGATTAATCGTTCGGTATAAATTTGATATCAGTTTTTATTGAAAAAAATTTAATAATAATAATAATAATTATTTTTTATTATTTTTATTATTAATACTAATAATAATAATTAAAAAAAATTAATACTGTTCGATATATATCGAACTCCCAAAACATTAAACTAGTACCAAATCGATATCGAATCCATCGTTTTATACTGAATTAACCTATTCAAATTAGTCTAATTCACCCAAAAAATCGATTATCTCGGAGTTTTTACCCACCCCTACCTATTGTAACAAGTTGTGTGGTTCAATACACACTACATCATGCAGATTCAAGGTACCCATATACTCCTCCTTAAATTAAATTAATTATTTTTAAAATTAAATTTTATATTATTTTTGTCAGAATATAGATATAAAGATTACAATGAAAAATATATACATACAATTTTTTAGTAAAAAGGTTACAAATTTTCATTCTCATCACTTTGTTTAAAATAAAATTTATAGAGAATTTTTTTTTAAGTGTAGCAATATTCTATTAAAAATCCAACCACAGCCACGAATTAATTTAATATTTTTAAAAGATCAAATTATTAAGTAAGACTCACTTATAAAATTATTAAATTAATTTATAAAAATATTAATTTAATATTTTTATAAAATTAAATAAAATTTATTTATAAAAATATTAAATTAATTTATAAAAATATAAATTATCTAAAATAATAACTACAAATGACGCGATGGAACACCTTGGAATCAGAATTAGACACCTAAAAACTATATTTGATTTGATCTGTACATGAAATTGAAATTAAAATAAAATGTGGGTCCACATAATGCAAATAAAATGTGGGTCCACATAAGGCAATAATCTATGCTACCCATCGATTGATTTGGTGCAAATACAAATGGATCTGAATTGCTACTCCATATAAATATCTATACGTACGTGTCAGTGGCCCAACGTTGCATACGTTCCTAAAACGTCAAGTAATTCAATCGAGGGGATGGAGATAATGTAAATATTATCCATACAATTGTTTCATTGCTATATTTGGATTAAAAAAATAAAAAATAATATATTTAACTATTAAATAATAAATTATTCTAATAAAATAAAATTTTATTTAATTTCCTTAATTTACATTCTATGGTGAAAATTATAGAATTAAATCTGTTTCAATAAAATAGATATACGTCATAATTTTAATATTTTAATACACCACGACCTACCACCACCAAATATACACTTGATATAGATTTCAATTCCAACTTAGTTCATTAACCAGTGCTTATTGCTTAACTCAATAAGCCCTGTGCTTATGGATGTGACTCTTGGGCCTCCTGATAGTACAATATTCGAAGGACATTCGCCAGAGGACCATCAAAAGGAGCCAGCAGTAGTTGGCCCAACAAGAAGATCAGACTGCAAAGTGGACAATTTATTTTAGGGTTCTTTATAATAATATACAATAATTAAAAAAATTATATAAGATTAGTGTATTCATAAAATAATTATAAAAATAGTATAATGCAATACTCACATTAAATCATTTCAGTTTTATAAATTCCTTAAATCAAGGAAAAATAAATTAAATTTCACAAATCCCTTACATCAAGGAGAAGTGAATTAAATTACTTCAATTCAATTCAATTTCTTCATCTCTCTCTCCTACTTTGACTCCACTAGCATACCAACGCCATTAAGTATAATTAAAGTCATCTCCTCTAAAACTCCATCGAGTTCTTCTTCACGTTCATGGTGGCGTCAATAATCAGTGTCGTCAAAATATTGGTCAATCCCTTCTACACCACCACCGAGATTTAATAGAAAGTCATAGTTGATCATTACCCAGAGAAAAAAAAGAAGACCATGATCGTTACATAACTTAAGTTATAATAAACGCCGATAAACAAGAAATATAGGTACATACCGAAGATAAGTAAATTCAGGAATTAGTTACCTCCATATTAGTGTTTGGTTACCTAGTGTTACTGTACGAAAAAATTAGTTACTGCACATTCAGGAATTGGTTACCTAAATTTACTGCACGAAAAAATTAGTTACTACACATTCAGGAATTTGTTACTTCCATACTAGTGTTTAATTATCTTCATACTAGTGTTTGGTTACCTAGATTTACTGCAACAAAAAATTGCCATAATAGTGTTTGGTTATCTCCATAATAGTGTTTGGTTACTCCATACTAGTGTTTGGTTACCTAAATTAAATGCAGCAAAAAATCAACATACTATTGTTTTATTACATCCATACTAGTGTTTGGTTACCTAGAGAAATCGAGAAATTCAACCATGAACGTGAAGACTCCATTGACGCCACCATGAGTGTGAATACTCCATTGACGCCACTCTTGACACCATCATGAACGTGAAAACTCTATTGACACCATCATGAGCTTATCAGCAGTGGTGTAAAAGGGATTGACGATGGTTATAATGACGTCGATCATTGACACCACCATGAACGTAAAAACGAAGTCGAGATAACGACGGAGAAAATGGAGGAGAGAGAAAGCTGCGTATGAAGTTTTAGAGAAGATGAAAAAAAGCGTCGGAGGAAGAGAAAATGGAGGAAAGAGAAAGTGGCGAATGAAGTTTGGAGAAGATGAAAGAAAAAAAAATATCAGAGTATTTGGTGGTGTAGATATTGTTAACTAATTTGAATTTTGAAATTTTGAACCAACTACCCATTAAATTACCTAACTAAATTAAAGGAATAACAATACACTAATTTAAAAATTAAATATTAAAGATGCAGTAATTTTATAAATATTTTATGTATACATTTTTGTTGTAATATTTTTTAAAAATATACTAATAAATGTAATTCTTCCTTTTATTTCAATATACCACCTCTGTCTGTCCCCTATAAAGAGACACATTTGTCAAAAAAAAAATTAATCCACTTTTTAATGATAAGAAATTAACAATATAGAATAGCACAATATCCTCAAATTTCATTATATTCTTATTGCAAATTTTTAAACTGATCTAAATAGAATTGGCACGGAGAGGAAAAAATAAAATATAAGTTGACATATGGTTGAATTAATCAATTTGAATGCAATTGATAACAGAGTATAAATATAGCATACATTCGTGAAATTGATAATCAGTATCAGGTGTAATATATTTATGCAATTTAATTGACCAAATTGCATATATGGTTTAATTAATATCATATAATCTATTTTATGGATTTACAGATTATATGATATTTTGATACGGATATTTGTACAATGTTAATCATAATTTGTAACTAGTATTTTGGGCACAAATTTATATGGTATGATTGGTATTTTAAATTTATATATCACGAGAAACTGATTGTTTTAGGTGTAATCACATCATCTTAAGACATAAGGGAATCACATAAATTTTATTTTATTCTCGTGATATGATTGTGAATATGTTGTAATTAATTCATGTTCATAACTATATATCTTAATTTAGATTTTAGAATATATATGATCTGATATATTTAATTAGGGCTTTTAAGTTGTTATATAGTAGACCTTTCAAATTTGGCCCAGGCCCGCGAGTCAACCCGCTCATAAAAAAAAGGGCTTTGGGTTTAATTTTTGGTTCATTTACACTTCCTAGTACATTTTAAAAAAAATTTACAACAAAAGTACATCTGAAAAATATTTACATAATTAATACATTTTTTTATATTTTATTTGTATTTAGTATATTTGGTATCCCTTTAATTTAGTTGAGTGTTTTAATGGGTTACTGACGTGGCAAATTAGTTTTTAAATTGAGTACCGTTACCGATTTTTATGCATAATGGGGCAATTTGAATTGCATGCATTTCCTTCCCATTTGTTGTTTCTATCTATTTCAATTGAAAACCTTTATGTTATAATTTGGGAACTTGAAAATCAAACTTATATTCTTAATTTCTCTTATTCGTCGTCGAGTCAATTTCTTCTTATCTGGTTGTTGCCGCCGGTGGTCTTCATCTTTCTTATTGTCGTCGTTTTTTATTTCTTTCGATTTGTTGAAGCATGGTTTCTACGAGGAAGATGGTTGGGGGGTAGATGATAAGAAGAATGATGAGAAGAGTAAAAGAATTAGGGAAGATGATTCTTCTCCTCGTGTGAATAAAGATGGGAAAACTGGTGTTGTGAAGTCCCCAAAATAGGGGAAGAAAGGAGTGGTCAAATCCACTATTAAGGATAAGAAATCGGGGATACATGTTTCTAAGAAGCTTAAGGAATTGATTGATTTGGATTCTAATTTTGAAGAACAGCTAAACAAAGTTGCGAATGAACTCGAAGATGATGTTTATAGCCTTAATATTATCCCCCGCCAAAAACATCTTAAGGTTTGTTTTTTTAATTGTTTTTAAGAATTTGGAATACTTAGTTGTTTTTGGCTACTTGTGAATTTGTTTTGGGAACTAATGGTGTCTTATTTGGTAACTGAGTAATGTATATTTGTTAAAATGGTTATGTAACCTCCAAGTGTAGGGTTGATTATTATTATAGTCTGATTTGGTTACTAGTTACTTTTTGACAATACAAAGGTTGATAAAATTATTTTTGAAAACCTGTTGATTATATTTTGGTTACTAGTTTTGATATATTTGGATACTACTGATTGTGTAGATGCTGAAATGAATTTTGTTACACAATAGTTGTGTTGTGGTGACTGTTAGATTTTGATTTGGTTACTGTATACGTTATGTTAATGCAAATGCTCATTATTGTTTTTTAATAATGTAGTTTCGATTTGGTTACTTTTTTTAATGTGTTTGATTAATTTTGTTTAATTTGAGGTTGAGAGTACTTTGCTTGTTTGTTTATGGTAATGTATTGTATTTGAATATTTTGGATTTATATTATGAGGAGCGTCATCGCAATTTCACTGGAAAAATAATCTATTGGTCTAACATTGAAGTGCCCATTATCATTATGAAGAAATTGACTGAAGATCAGTTGGAAAAGCTTAAAAAAACTTGTTTTGAAAATTTTATAGATGTTGGGGAGCAGAAAATGTTTTCACAATTAATTCATCAGGCTTTGGTGAGAGAAGTTTATCACAGGGACAAGGGGGAGATATGGTTTTGTTTAGTGAGAAAATGGTAAGATTTGGGTTGCCAGAATTTTGTTTAATTTCTGGTTTGAGTTGGCAAGAAAATGAGGATCTTTCCGCATTTAAGGGAATGGAAAATCAGTTGGTGGCTAGGTTTTTTGGAGAGGAGGTTGTGACCCGTACTAGTATCGAGATGATATACCGGACTACTGTATTTGAGGATGATGAGGAGGCTGTCAGGATGTCTATTATATTATTGGTTTTCAATTTCATATTAGCTACTGTTACTGATAATCATGTTGATGATGCATTGTTTAACTTTATCTCTTATGGCGACCTTGATAGTTATCCGTGGAGGAAATTTGCCTTTGAACAGACGAAGAATTCTTTATCCCTTGCTTTGAAGGGACATTTAAAGAATGACATGAATGTGGGTGTTATATATATACCTTTTACAAGGACAATTATTGTAAATCTTATAAGTTGAATGGTTTGTTATATGTTTTCTAAGTTTTCTTGTTTGAAACCATTATTACTCTTAAAGTTACGGTTTTTTTTGTATTGATGACAATATGTCAGAACTTAGATTATTTAGATGGAAGGAATTAGGGAAGGCTCCCAAAACTGACCAGTTGAATGATTTAGTGTTTGGTTCTGGACACGTACGTCGGTTACCAATAACATTATGGTTGGTTACCATTAACAATATATTTAGTTACTTATTTTAATTTATTTATTTTTCATGGGCTGTTTTATTTCTTTTAATTGTTCAATGTTTTAGAGATGTTATATTTATTGTTATCACTATGTTTCAGTTGAGGATACAAATGCTTATTTTTACGGATGATGAGAAGGATCATTTGGATTTGGGTGGTTTTCACTTTTTCCATAGACATGATGATGGGTCTAATGTTGTTGATATGAAAGTGGATGAAACCATTAAGGATAGAGATTTGAGATTTTCACTTTCTGATGTCAAAAAGATTGTCGATGCACGGGTGAAGCCTTTGGAAAAGAAGGTGAATGAAGTTAAGGAAGAAATTGAGAATTTGAGGGCTGATTTGAAGCTTGAATTGCATGCTTTCTGTATCGATAATTGCAGAGACATAAGGAAGATTATGAGAAATCATTTAAGTGGCAGCCCTAATTTTAGTGAAGGTGGGAATGAAGGTGATGATGATTATGACGATGCTTCAGAAAATCGCAATAATGGTGATGAGTTGGATGATGATGATATACCTGATGATTCTCATGATGTAGGCAATGGTTCGGATGATACCAACCAGTTTGATGGGAAAACTGCTGATGATGTTGGTGGTACGGGTGGGGTTCACACTGATGGAGATGATGACAAGGTTAAACACATTTGTTTGTTTTTTCTATGTTATATGCTGTTGTTTTATTAATTATTTAGTGTTTTTTATCTTTACAGATTGACAAGGACAATGACAAACCAACTTTTGATATTTTAAGTCAATTTTTTGGGAAAGAGATTGTTGTTTTTACCCCTACTGAGGTTCCTATTTTTTACAATTTTAGTTAGCTTCATAGATTGGATTGGTTACCGCTTCATAGCATTTCTGTCACTGCTTAGTCAGTTTGGAGTTTGTATTTGAAATTCTAATTGTATTTGTGACCTGTTTTGTTAATGCATTAAAGAGGGGTATAATCGAGGTAGAAAGTAGTTCGCTACTTGATGCAATGATTTTAACTACTCAGGATATAGATCGTTGTATTGAAGTGGATAGAAGTGCATCCAAACCTTGTGGTAGACCGGTTCGTGCTCATGCGCAGAGTGCCGCTTTGAGGAGTCCGTATACGACTAAGTTTGGTTTTGCTGATTCATCTTCCTCTACTGTGGTTCCTACACAAATATGCAGTGGTCTTTTTTCATTTCCCAATGTTTGCATGGGTATGTCATCCAAATTTGAAGATGTATTGTTTGATAAGTGGTTTAAGATTGGCATAAATAACAGCAAAAGGTATGTTATTTTTATAAATAATATGTTATTTTTTTTAAAAAGGAATTTATTTTCTTTTTCTTATATGCTTTTATATTAAAGGATTGAAAAATTCTCCGGAGACAATTATAAGATTGAACCTGTATTCAGATTTGGGTATGTCTCAATATCATCTAAAATGTGATTTTACAAATTAAAGACTCCTAGAGAGTGACTCAGCAATGATGTGAGTTTAATTATTTTTGAAATTCTGTTGTGTTACTTTTTATTTCTTTATAGTTTTTAATAAAGTTATTTTATTCTATGATATTGCAGAAAATGATTTATGGTTACTTCATTTAATTATTTTGGTTACTATTTTTGACAGTGTTGGTTACTTTTATCAGAAAGTTTTAATTTTTGATAATTGTTTATATCTTATGGATTTTGATTTGTTTTTTAGTCCAGCATATCAACATTTCCTCTTACTAGTTCCGAAAATTGGCTAAGCACTATGCTAATATTCAAATCAAGGTCACTACTACAGATTATTGATTTTATGTCAAATTGTTTGCTTTATATAGTCAATATTGTCAAAAAAATGCAAATACGACTCTACTGTCGGGGGAGGTAATGTCGCTGAATACATTCGTGAATATTTGATGGATGTAAAAACACATTGGGTTGATGTTGATTATGTTTTATTTCCAATTCACATGATAAATTTGGATCATTGGTTTCATTTGAGTCTTGATGTGCATCGTAGACTTCTAGTAGTTTACAATTCTCTTCAACCATTAGGACAGTCATGCGAACGGATATAATGGATGTTTGTGAGCCTTACATTTTTATTCTATCCATAATCTTGTCTAAGTGTGGGTTTTTCAAGGGTATGTCAGATATTAATTTCAATAGTGAACCATATCTTCAGAAGTTGGAACATGATATCATTGAACTTAAATTTGTAGAAGGGGTGCCTGAATAAATTAAGGGGTAAGGTTTATACTTTTTTTTCATTTCTTTAAAACTTCCATCTAGTACGATGTTTGGTTTAATTTATTTTCTATTTTTCTTTATTTTTGCAGTGATTGCGGTATGTTCACTGTTTGTTTTGCTGAACATTTTCTTCACTAAAAGTTTGCTAAAATGCCTAAGCCATTCCCCATTATCCAATATCGGAAGAAATTATGTGTTAATTTCTTCATACATGCTAAGAACAAACAAATATAGGGATATGATTCTGATACAGAATATCTAGGCAAATTTGTCTCAGAAAAATTGTTTGATTGTATATGTATTTTTCTTGTAAAGTTTTTTTTAATCTTGATTTTTTTCCCGATATTCATAACCATTTGTTAAAGTTACTGAATTATTACTATTTAGTGAATGCTTACGTTAATGGAATTAAGTTTTTGATTGTATTACCAATAATTTGACATTGTTTGTTTGTTCATATTTGGTGTTCTGGACTCGTTCCTTTAGATGTAACCAAATGCGTATTAATGAGTGACAGAACTTCAACATGTTGGTTACTATTTACCTTTTGATTTTTTTAACCAAATGCGTACTAGCTGCTAGTTACTTTTAAATAACCTTTTTAAAATTATATTATTTAAAATATGGTACAGTTGGTAGCCAAATCTTCATACAAAGGTAACCATTTTAGTTTTAATGGGTAGTCAAATAGTCATTAAACATTTTCAAAACAGTTAGCAAATATTCCATATATTTTAGTTTTTGTGGGTAACCAAATACCCGTTTATATAGTTGCTGGTTACTTGTAAATAACTTTTGATAAATTATATTAGTTGGAATATGTTACAGTTGGTAGCCAAACCTTCATACAAATGTAACTGTTTTAGTTTTTATTGGTAATCAAATAGTCATTAAAAATTTTCGAAACAGTTACCAAATGTTCCATGTATTTGATTTCTGTGTCTTGCTAAATCATGATTGAATAAGAGAGTGGTCGTGTGGTTTTTCTCTTACTTAATGTAAGAAGAAAATAATTCAAAATATTATTCAATATTGTGTAACACAATCTCGGTTACCTTACATCAATAAAAAAGTTACCATATATCTGTTTATTAGTTACTCACTGTAAACAAGTATATTTTTTTGTAGTTACACTTTTTTTTGATGATGTACTATATTAGACCTTTTTTTGTTGTAAAATTGGTGGATTATTGCATTTTTTTTCTTGTTGTGTCCTTTTTCTTGGCACCTGCTGCATTTGTTTTGAATTTTGTTTTCAGATCCATGCTTATACTTCCCTATCTTTTGGTCTTCCAGCCTGTCTTCTCGTATTTGGTGGTTTTATACATATGTTTCTTATTTCTTCTGGCACATCCCAATTCTCTTTCATCTAATGGCAGGATGAAAATTGAATACGTGTTTACCAAAGTTATTTTTGAGTAGTTTTTTGAGCAAAATTCATAACAGCTTAAATTCTTTTTGCTGATAACAACATCAGTGTATCGATAAGGCATCTCGTGGTACTAAAATTTATGGCATGTGCATGTCTTTTGTTCCATGTTCACAATAAACTGTTTGGTGACATCGTAAACAATGAAAATCACTAGGTTTGATGTCTCAGCCTACCACACAATTAAATGGTATAGGTAGTATATATAATCATTTAATTTTTTTAATTCAATAAAATGACAGTCATATGTACTGTTGGTAACTTTTTCAGGATATACATGTAACTAATAATGACTAATGCGGTTTCCATAAAATGTAAATGCAATTTAAAAGTTGTATACAGGTAACCAATATAACAGATAACCAATATACATGCATGTAATAATTTAAAACTTGTATTACTGACCTTAAGTTTCTTTGATTCAATGATATTAGATTGCAGTCTTCTCTCAGTTGTTGTGGAAAGGGTAGTGAATATTGATATGACTGCTTGTTTATTTGTGAAATATCATCTTTAAACTATACAGCGGAGGCATTCAATCATTGATGTAACCGGAAGTTCCCTGATTTCCTTGATTGCATTGTTGATATATTCGACTGTGTTTGAAGTCATTGTTGAGTATCTGCTTACAGTCCCATGGATCTTTGTGCACTTCTCTAACTTAACCTCTTCCTCCAAATATGTCCTTATTCAACCATCAATTGCATCTAATTCAGCCATGTGTATGTTGAATTGTTCAATAGTGTAAGCTTTACAAGCCTCGTTGCATGCTTTTTTGAGTTCTTCTCCTTTCTTTTTGAATATGTTTTTTATATTTTTCTATACATGATATGTACATGAACTATGCATGACATTAGGGAACACAAAGTTCAGTCCCTGTACAATGACTTCATGTCTATCTAAAACAATGTATTGACCTTCCCTAACTCTACAAGCATTTCTCAAATGGACGAAAAACCATCTCTAAGATAATTTATTTTCACTGTCAACCACTACAAAAATAATCGGAATAATGTTTCTGTTTGCATCTTGGGTACTTGTTATGAGGAGTGTCCCCCCGTAAGTTGATTGTATGAACGTGCCATCAATTACAATGATTGGGAAGCAATGATGCTATGCTTCAATGGATGCTCCCATGACAAAGAATAAATACTTAACGACCATTTATTTCCATATCTAGGGATGTGAGTGAACCTGATATGAAATTTCATGGATGTCAATATAAATATATGGAGCAGTTAGTGGTCAAACTTGTAGTCGAGGTTTACCGACAAAAAATCATTTTTATTGGAAAAAAAATCATAATTCAGTTGGTAGCCAAACTTTCTTATACATGTAACAGATTCAATTTTATTGGGTTACCAATAAATTATAAAAAATTACAAACAGTTTTCAAGTGAATACCTGAATTTATTTTCTTCAACATGTGCAACCATGATAAGATTAGAGAGTAGTCGTGTGGATTGTCTATTACTTTTTTTAATGCTTTCTCCTTTGCAACCATTCTTTTTCGTAAAATATTGACACATTATACTCTCTCATAATGTCTTCCATAATATCTGTAAGTGTGTATATTTTCTTCAGATTTGTTAATATATACATTATGCATTCACTAACCAAATCACTATTTGCTTGTCTGTGATCTCCCAGAAGTATGTCGGATGAACATGTGTGTATATCATTGAATTCTCTCACCTTGAACATACTGGTTTTTCGAAACTTTGATGCTCTCAACTTCTATTTATAATTTTTATTCTCTATGCATACTAGCACAAAATCTCTACCACTTGTTCTTTTAACCTTGTGTTGTCGATTTTGCCTAATTGAATGTAGTCTTATTGCTTGTGCTAGGATTTTTTTGTCTTTGTAAGTTTGATGTATTTTAACTTCATATTCATTCGGATTTGATATGACCTCATCAGATTGTTCTTTCGTGTATGCTCTATCTTGTTGTTTGTCTTGTACTCGATCAATAGCTTCGACGGCAAGCTGATCAGCATATTGTGTTCCAATTTGGTAATTTTATGTTGCCAATGGTACAAGTTCTTAATTCCATTGTGCCGATATGATTGGCGTTACATCATTAATCCTATTTTCTTCTTTATTTCTCAAGTTCTGTAAGATTGTAGTACCTCCATTACTGCATACATTCTCTATAATTAGTGGAAACTTACCATGTTTGTGACGCCCCCAAATCTGGGCTCACACAGCCCAAACTTGAGTCGTCAAAATACTACAACAAAATTATAACAACAAAGCACAACGTACAACAATACAGTGTATAATAATACACAACTAAGTCTTCACTATTATTGCCACACTATTTTACAAAACGTGAAGACTATGATAACTATTCCTCGAACCCTCACTCCATTCCCCGGCTAGACCCTGTTATGTTTTCATCTCCTGTTGAAAAACAATGGAACAAAAGAAAGGGTGAGCTCAAATAGCCCAGTAAAGAATATCATGACTAAGATAATGACGAATAAATTATCATTAGTCTTCAACAGTTGAGTTCTTGATAGAATACAATAGACTACAAGGTTTATATCAAAAACTGCAGTTAAATTCTTAAACAACGTTCAGATCAATAATAGCAGCGGAATGAGTAATCTATTAGAAGAATAATGCAGACTATAATGTCCACTCGGTTCTCTTTTTAGGAAAAACATCATCAACTTTTATCATCTGAAATATCATTAGTCAAGATAATACAAATTCACAGTTCCTGATCATAATCATGCACATCAACAGTTCATCTTTGTACTACGGGCCAAAGATATTCAATATAGCACCAACGGTCATGATTATACCAGATTCAGCCTTTGGTCATAATCATACCAAACAACAGTTCATCTTTGCACTACGGGCCAAAGAGAACATTCACCACGTGCCATAAAAGACACCGAACAGATGTATCGCCTTTAACCTATTATATCGCCTTTAACCTATCATCTGTTCAACAAATATATCACATCTGTGCCCCCGGCCACAGATATTCACAACAGCTTGATTTTTGGATGATTAGAATGATATAAATGATGAACAGAAGAAACAGGATAACAATAAGTATCGGAAGTTTACTTTGTACAGATTCAAATAATGTCCAAATTGTCAACATGATGTGGAGTGAAATTTAAAAATGATATTCAAGATCCACAGTTCAGAATAACGGTTACAATTCAATAGAAAGGTTCACGTAAATAGGAAGGTTCAGTTGAAATAATGAAGTTCAACTATTATGGAACATATAATATTTTCAGGAATTATAGAAGCAATAGTTCCATAATAAATTTCGATTTAGGAGTATGAAAGAAAATAATATCCCTTACCGTAGCAGGTTTGATTAACAAAAGGTGAAGGAAATTAATACAAAGGGTTATTCACCAACAGGCGGCAATCCGCTCCGTAAGGTTATTCCCACAATTTAATAGAATTTGAGTACAAAGAGTTATTCACCAAACAGGCGGCAATCCGCTCCGTAAGGTTATTCTCAGAGATTAATAATTAATGAATACGAAAGGTTATTCACCAACAGGCGGCAATCCGCTCCGTAAGGTTATTCCCACAATTTAATAGAATTTGAGTACAAAGAGTTATTCACCAAACAGGCGGCAATCCGCTCCGTAAGGTTATTCTCAGAGATTAATAATGAATGAATACGAAAGGTTATTCACCAACAGGCGGCAATCCGCTCCGTAAGGTTATTCCCACAATTTAATACATGGAAATAAAAGGCACGTCTTATGAGTAAGGAAGAAACAATATTATTATCGAGAATCAAATAATGATAATCCCTTACCATAGTACGTTTGAATAATGGAAGATGAAAAAGATGGTATCCCTTACCGTAGCAGGTTTGATTAACTTGAACAGTACACGTATACTTATAGATCTTCACAAATACTCAAGATGACTTAAGCACACTTAGAGAGAACTTTCACAAGAAGTATTTAGAGAGAGAAAGAAAGAACAAGTAAGGAAGTTTATGAAAAATCCTTAAGTTAAGGCTTCTATTTATAGCCAAAAATCTTATCATTCATTTAATCTAAACCATTCATTTAAAGATCATCTTTTAATCTACACCATCCATTTCAAATATTATATTATCTTTAATCTACACCATTCATTTCATATCACCTAATAATCACCTAACTTTATATTATAAACAAATCAATTTAATTATTCAACAATAATTCACACTTTAATCTACACCATTCATTTCATATCACCTAATAATCACCTAACTTTATATTATAAACAAATCAATTCAATTATTCAACAATAATTCACACTTTAATCTACACCATTCATTTCATATCACCTAATAATCACCTAACTTTATATTATAAACAAATAACTTTATCAATTCAATTATTATGACTAATTGTTATAAATACAGTATAGTTAGCTCTTAGATATCAAGTCAATAAATTAATGAAATACAACTGTTTAAATAACATCATAATAGAGATAACAATAATGTAAAATAAAGCATACGTTACTGTGTAATGACAATTATTGATTCAATAATGTGAATTACTGTGCATATGTTACTGTGACAATTATTAGGTTCAATAATTTTAAAAACAGTGCAACAACAATTATTGACTCAATGATATAAAATACAGTGTAATGACAATTATTAAATCAATAATGCAAAATACTGTGTAACAACAATTATTGAATTGATAATATAAAATATTATGCAGTGACAATTATCGATGAAATGATGCGTAACAGTTACGGTGTCAATTATCAGACCAAAAATATGAGACACTATGCAATACCGTGTGTTACTGTAGAGTACCGAGTGCTACAGAAAATACCAATAACTACCGTATGCTACTATTCTTTTATCACCGGTATTTTAACAGTTCCGTTGACTATTTTTATTTAAAAAGGTTATTTCTGTCGTTTTCTATATCCGACAAATATTCCGTTGTGGGGTCCACCAATAATTTGTTATTTCGGCGCCGTCGGACCAAACGAATATTCCCCGACCAAACGAATATTCCCCGACAAAGCGAATATTGTCCGACAAAATAAAATTTGCACATAACATCCTTAACTTTTAACTTTATCGATTTAACCACTTACTGTTTAAAAAAATATCTATATGAAGAAAAATTAAATTTTGTATTTCATAAAATTCGGGGTCTTACAACCTCCCCTCCTTATGAAATTTCGTCCCCGAAATTGACGTACCTGACATATCGAAGAGGTAAGGATACTTAGATTTCATCTCAGATTCTAGCTCCCAGGTCATTTCCTCAGTATCTTGGTTCCTCCATAAAACCTTAACTTGAGGTATAACCTTTGAGCGTAGGATCTGCTCCTTCTTATCCAGGATCTTAACAGGTACCTCCTCGTATGTTAAATCCTCTGCTATAACGTCTGGTTCTAACTCAATGACGTGGTTTGGGTCCTTCACATATTTACGTAACATAGATATGTGAAAAACGTTATGGATGCGAGACATACTTGGTGGTAGGGCTAGTCTGTAGGCTACGGTTCCTATTTGATCGAGGATTTCAAATGGGCCAATAAATCGAGGGTTGAGCTTTCCTCTCTTTCCGAATCTCGTAACCCCTTTCCATGGAGAAACACGTAAGAATACATGATCTCCGACGTTGAAACTTTCGTCTCTCCGATGAAGATCAGCATAACTCTTTTGTCGTTCTTGTGCGGTCTGTATTCGTTGTCGGATCATTTGGATCTTTTCGGTCGTCAAGCGTACCAACTCGGGTCCCAACAATTTTGCTTCTCCTACCTCATTCCAACATATTGGAGAACGACACTTCCTTCCATACAATGCCTCGAATGGAGTCATGCCTATGCTTGCTTGGTAACTGTTGTTGTAAGAAAATTCCACCAACGGCAAGTACTTATCCCAACTTCCTTTGAAGTCTAATACACAAAGTCTCAAAAGATCTTCGAGGGTCTGGATCGTCCTTTTCGATTGTCCGTCCGTTTGAGGATGGTATGCAGAACTAAAACGTAGTTCAGTGCCCATAGCTTTTTGTAGACTGATCCAAAAGCGTGAAGTGAATCTAGGATCTCGATCAGAAACTATGAAAACTGGCATGCCATGCAATCTCACGATCTCATTTATGTACATACCGGCAAGACGTTCAAGTGAAAAGTTTTCTCGTATAGGCAAGAAATGAGCAGATTTGGTCAATCTATCTATGATCACCCAAATTGCATCTAAGCCTTGAGAAACTTTTGGAAGACCCGTCACGAAATCCATATTGATGTGTTCCCACTTCCATTCGGGAACTTCAAGTGATTGTAATGGACCTTTAGGAACTTGATGTTCTGCCTTGACACGTTGACAAGTTAGGCACCTTGAGATAAACTCCGCAATCTCTCTTTTCATATTGTTCCACCAAAATGTATGTCGAAGATCTCGATACATCTTGGTACCTCCTGGTGGATTGCAAACGACGTGTTGTGTGCCTCCATCATGCTTTTATGCTTTAATTCAGGATCGTTAGGAACACAGAGTCGAGAGTTGACTCGAAGTATTCCTTTCTCGTCGATTCTTGCTTCGGGAATGGCACCTTCTTGTACTTTCTTTATCATGTTTATCAGTTCCGGATCGGTAGCTTGAGCAGCTTTAATTTTATCGATTAAAGTTGGTTCTACTCGCACGTGAGCAATCTTCGAGCGGGTCCCTGGTGTCTTTAGCTCTATCTCCATCTTTTGCAAGTCGTACAAAATACACTTTTGTGTTGTCAGCAATGCACTTGTACTCGCATAAGATTTTCTGCTCAAAGCGTCAGCTACAACGTTCGCCTTTCCCGGGTGATACTGGATTGTGTGGTCATAATCCTTCAACAGCTCAAGCCAACGTCGTTGTCGCATGTTGAGTTCCTTCTGGGTGAAGAAATACTTGAAACTTTTATGATCCGTATATATATCCACTTTTTCTCCGTACAAGTAGTGTCTCCAAATCTTCAACGCGAAAACGACTGCTGCCAACTCTAGATCATGAGTAGGATAATTTTTCTCATAATCTTTGAGTTGTCGAGAGGCGTAGGCTATAACCTTTCCATGTTGCATAAGGACACAGCCTAGACCTTTGCCAGAAGCATCGCTGTAGATAACAAATTCTCCTGATCCTGATGGTATGGTCAGAACAGGAGCTGAAACCAGTCTCTTCTTGAGTTCTTGGAAACTTTTCTCGCATTCCTCGCTCCATATGAATTTTGTGCTTTTCCGAGTAAGCTGCGTTAATGGAGTGGCGATTCGAGAAAATCCTTCTACGAATCTCCGATAATAACCAGCTAGACCCAGAAAACTTCGGACTTCGGTTACTGTTTTGGGTTGTTCCCAATTTAGTACCGTTTCAATCTTCGCAGGATCGACTGATATTCCTTGACTAGAAATCACATGCCCAAGAAACGCGACCTCCTCAAGCCAGAACTCACATTTCTTCAACTTGGCATATAATTTGTTTTCACGGAGCTTTTGTAGTATCAATCTCAGGTGTTGTTCATGATCCTCGCGACTCTTGGAGTATATGAGGATGTCATCAATAAAGACAACCACAAAATGATCCAAATGTTCCTTGAATATCCGGTTCATCATGTCCATGAAAGCTGCAGGAGCAGTAGTTAGTCCAGAAGGCATGACTAAGAACTCATAATGCCCATAACGAGTTCTGAAAGCAGTCTTTGGAATGTCCTCAGCTTTAACCTTTAACTGATGATATCCAGAACGGAGATCAATCTTTGAGAAATGTTGAGCGCCTTGCAATTGATCAAACATGTCATCAATCCGAGGTAACGGGTACCTGTTCTTGATGGTGACATGGTTCAATTCTCGGTAGTCAATACACAATCTCATACTCCCGTCTTTCTTCTTCACAAATAGAACAGGAGCACCCCAAGGTGATGCACTCGGACGAATGAAACCGGTATCCAACAATTCCTGTAGTTGGACTTTTAACTCTTGAAGTTCAATGGGAGCCATTCGGTAGGGAGCTTTGGAAATGGGCTTGGTACCCGGGTTCAAGATCAATATAAAAATCAATTTCACGGTTTGGGGGTAAGCCAGGAAGTTCTTCAGGAAAAACGTCAGGAAACTCATTAACAATGGGAATATCATTCAAGTTTGACGTATTTTTGTTCAAATCAGTGACATGAGCTAAAAAGGCTTGACATCCGTTTTTCAATAAACGAATGGCTTTATGGCTAGAAATAACAGTTATAGATTTCAATGGTTTAGTTGCTTGAATTTGCATGACAGGTTGATTAGGAATATGAAAACTAATAATCTTATGAAAACAATCAATTTTAGCATGATGGGTAGTCAACCAATCAATTCCTAAAATCACATCAAATTCACGCATTTCCAAAGAAATAAGGTCAACAGGTAATGTAAGGTTGTTGATTTGAACTAGGCAAGATTTATAGATAGTAAATGTAATAGGTATTTCTCCCAATGAGGTTTCAACTGATAAGACAAGATTTAAGTTTTCAATAGTCAAATTTAAACGTTGAGTACATATAGGTGAGATAAAAGAGTGGATAGAGCCAGTATCTAATATGGCATAGACTTCACGAGAATTTATGAATAGCTTACCGGTTATCACCTCATTCGGTTTCTTGACTGTTATCGTCAAATCGAATCCCAAATACTTCATTCGGATCTTCACGTATTTCAACCATGGGAATACCAATGAATAATTTTCTAGCAAACTGTTTCTCGGGTTCATCAACTTCATCAGTAGTAAGGTACCAATGATTTCCATTAAAATAGTATTTTCGATAGACTGCAGTTTCCACGATAGTGACTAACTTAACCTGAATTCCTCTAAATTGTAACGCCCAAAAGTATAGAAACATCATTTTTAAATAATCTTGAAAATCATAGCTGGAACACCATAAATCCCAAAGACTAATATGAAAAGTCCATATATTCTGATCCTTTGTTATAGAGCATAACCAGGTGATATCACTCTCCCAATTAGTGAGTAAATTAAAGGCAATAATTTCCGCAAGTTCGTTACTTCCTTTAATTGCTTCTAAGAATGGATCTGGAACGACTGTAGCAGAGCTTTCACCTTCATCCTTACTGGATAGAACACGCATAATTTTTGCCTTAGGCAAATGATTCAACTCTGAGTTTGTAAGAAGATTATTCGTCGCCTCTTGTTTTGCAGCTACATTTGTTTCGGTAATTTCATAGTTAACCTCCTGATTTCCAGATGCCATAATTAACTGTGGTCACAAAATAAATGTTAGTTCAAATAAACTGACTCATCTCTTCATGTTCCTACATTCAAATCGATTCATTAGATAAAAAAATAAATCTAATTTAGGTAGGACACACTAGTGATTGATTCTATTCGTCTCTCCCCTCCTAGTTCTAACCCCAGATCTCCATTAAAGACCATATCCCTAAGCTCTGATGCCAACTGTGACTCTCATCCCACCATAGGGACAGCACCTCACAATGGTACCTATCAGTTTGCCACCTGTACTATAGGCGTCCCCTACGGAGAGTCTGGCTTCGGTGCATCCCCTTTCCCTAGGAAGTCACCAGCGAGAGGCTCGGGGCTCTTCGTTATATGGCTCTGATACCAACTGTGACGCCCCCAAATCTGGGCCCACACAGCCCAAACTTGAGTCGTCAAAAGACTACAACAAAAGTATTACAACAAAGCACAACGTACAACAATACAGTGTATAATAATACACAACTAAGTCTTCACTATTATTGCCACACTATTTTACAAAACGTGAAGACTATGATAACTATTCCTCGAACCCTCACTCCATTCCCCGGCTAGACCCTGTTATGTTTTCATCTCCTGTTGAAAAACAATGGAACAAAAGAAAGGGTGAGCTCAAATAGCCCAGTAAAGAATATCATGACTAAGATAATGACGAATAAATTATCATTAGTCTTCAACAGTTGAGTTCTTGATAGAATACAATAGACTACAAGGTTTATATCAAAAACTGCAGTTAAATTCTTAAACAACGTTCAGATCAATAATAGCAGCGGAATGAGTAATCTATTAGAAGAATAATGCAGACTATAATGTCCACTCGGTTCTCTTTTTAGGAAAAACATCATCAACTTTTATCATCTGAAATATCATTAGTCAAGATAATACAAATTCACAGTTCCTGATCATAATCATGCACATCAACAGTTCATCTTTGTACTACGGGCCAAAGATATTCAATATAGCACCAACGGTCATGATTATACCAGATTCAGCCTTTGGTCATAATCATACCAAACAACAGTTCATCTTTGCACTACGGGCCAAAGAGAACATTCACCACGTGCCATAAAAGACACCGAACAGATGTATCGCCTTTAACCTATTATATCGCCTTTAACCTATCATCTGTTCAACAAATATATCACATCTGTGCCCCCGGCCACAGATATTCACAACAGCTTGATTTTTGGATGATTAGAATGATATAAATGATGAACAGAAGAAACAGGATAACAATAAGTATCGGAAGTTTACTTTGTACAGATTCAAATAATGTCCAAATTGTCAACATGATGTGGAGTGAAATTTAAAAATGATATTCAAGATCCACAGTTCAGAATAACGGTTACAATTCAATAGAAAGGTTCACGTAAATAGGAAGGTTCAGTTGAAATAATGAAGTTCAACTATTATGGAACATATAATATTTTCAGGAATTATAGAAGCAATAGTTCCATAATAAATTTCGATTTAGGAGTATGAAAGAAAATAATATCCCTTACCGTAGCAGGTTTGATTAACAAAAGGTGAAGGAAATTAATACAAAGGGTTATTCACCAACAGGCGGCAATCCGCTCCGTAAGGTTATTCCCACAATTTAATAGAATTTGAGTACAAAGAGTTATTCACCAAACAGGCGGCAATCCGCTCCGTAAGGTTATTCTCAGAGATTAATAATTAATGAATACGAAAGGTTATTCACCAACAGGCGGCAATCCGCTCCGTAAGGTTATTCCCACAATTTAATAGAATTTGAGTACAAAGAGTTATTCACCAAACAGGCGGCAATCCGCTCCGTAAGGTTATTCTCAGAGATTAATAATGAATGAATACGAAAGGTTATTCACCAACAGGCGGCAATCCGCTCCGTAAGGTTATTCCCACAATTTAATACATGGAAATAAAAGGCACGTCTTATGAGTAAGGAAGAAACAATATTATTATCGAGAATCAAATAATGATAATCCCTTACCATAGTACGTTTGAATAATGGAAGATGAAAAAGATGGTATCCCTTACCGTAGCAGGTTTGATTAACTTGAACAGTACACGTATACTTATAGATCTTCACAAATACTCAAGATGACTTAAGCACACTTAGAGAGAACTTTCACAAGAAGTATTTAGAGAGAGAAAGAAAGAACAAGTAAGGAAGTTTATGAAAAATCCTTAAGTTAAGGCTTCTATTTATAGCCAAAAATCTTATCATTCATTTAATCTAAACCATTCATTTAAAGATCATCTTTTAATCTACACCATCCATTTCAAATATTATATTATCTTTAATCTACACCATTCATTTCATATCACCTAATAATCACCTAACTTTATATTATAAACAAATCAATTTAATTATTCAACAATAATTCACACTTTAATCTACACCATTCATTTCATATCACCTAATAATCACCTAACTTTATATTATAAACAAATCAATTCAATTATTCAACAATAATTCACACTTTAATCTACACCATTCATTTCATATCACCTAATAATCACCTAACTTTATATTATAAACAAATAACTTTATCAATTCAATTATTATGACTAATTGTTATAAATACAGTATAGTTAGCTCTTAGATATCAAGTCAATAAATTAATGAAATACAACTGTTTAAATAACATCATAATAGAGATAACAATAATGTAAAATAAAGCATACGTTACTGTGTAATGACAATTATTGATTCAATAATGTGAATTACTGTGCATATGTTACTGTGACAATTATTAGGTTCAATAATTTTAAAAACAGTGCAACAACAATTATTGACTCAATGATATAAAATACAGTGTAATGACAATTATTAAATCAATAATGCAAAATACTGTGTAACAACAATTATTGAATTGATAATATAAAATATTATGCAGTGACAATTATCGATGAAATGATGCGTAACAGTTACGGTGTCAATTATCAGACCAAAAATATGAGACACTATGCAATACCGTGTGTTACTGTAGAGTACCGAGTGCTACAGAAAATACCAATAACTACCGTATGCTACTATTCTTTTATCACTGGTATTTTAACAGTTCCGTTGACTATTTTTATTTAAAAAGGTTATTTCTGTCGTTTTCTATATCCGACAAATATTCCGTTGTGGGGTCCACCAATAATTTGTTATTTCGGCGCCGTCGGACCAAACGAATATTCCCCGACCAAACGAATATTCCCCGACAAAGCGAATATTGTCCGACAAAATAAAATTTGCACATAACATCCTTAACTTTTAACTTTATCGATTTAACCACTTACTGTTTAAAAAAATATCTATATGAAGAAAAATTAAATTTTGTATTTCATAAAATTCGGGGTCTTACAATGTTCATCTGATTTTTTACTGACTTCCATAAAGAATCTGAACGTTGCTTCATTTGACATACTTATCGGTGGAATGTTGCTTCTAATATGAAATTTGATTGAAAATTTAGTGTGTTGGTGTCTAGCTTTATTGCACTACATAACAAGTTGTGCATTTTGGTGAATGAACAAGTTGATGGGACTAGTAAGTCGATCACTTCAAAATTGAGGTATTGATTACTGTTAGACCATGTTCCGTTGAAATAAATGACAACTGGAATCATCTTCATTGTATGTCAACTGAAGCATTAAAAATAATACAATATTATGAATGGTTACCAAATCAACATGCTTATGAGCTTGATTATGTTTCAACATTGACTCCTATTATTATTTATGGATATCTCTCTGGAATTGAAGCCTTAAATGAGATTAATTTTACTATTTGAAAAAAGCAAGTGAAAATTGTTCTTGACGTTATGGATTTTGACTATGCATTACACGTGGATCGTCTTGCTCCACTTACAACTACAAGTTCAATTGAGCAAAAAACTATTTATGAAAAGTTAGAGCGATCCAACTGCATGTCCCTTATGATTTTGAAAAACTCTATTACGACAGTCATTCGAGGAGCCATTCCTAACTTTGAGAATGATAAAGAGTATTTAACATCAGTCGGTGAACAATTTAAGTGATCTTCTAAAACTCATACAAGTATCCTTATTTTGAAAATGCTCACTAGCAGGTATGATGGGGTTAATGGAGTGTGTGAGCACATTATGATGATAAATGATATTGCTTTTAAATTAAATGGTATAGAGATGGAGATTTCTGAGAGTTTTCTCGTTCATTTCATTATGAATTATCTTCATGCACAGTTTGATCCATTTAAAATTAATTATAACACACAGAAAGAAAAGTGAAAGATGAGCGAGTTGATCGCCATGTGCGTTCAAAAGAAAGAAAGGTTTAAGGTGGAAAAACCTAATGTTGCTCATTTGACTACCATTGGATCCTATAAGAAGAAGACTCATAAAAATGACAAGCGTTTTAAGATTAAGGATAAGCTAATTTCTACCAAAACAAATAAGATAAATTATTCAGGTAATAACTCTGAGGCATGTCCCAAATGTCACTTCTGTAAGAAGTAATGACATATTCAGAAAAAACTGCCATAAGTTTAGAGAATGATTTGAAAAGAAAGGCATGCCCTTTAATTAACTAATGAATCATTTCAAATTGATGTTCCTTATAATACACGGTGGCTTAACACTAGTTCTATGGTTCACATTAATAATTCATTGCAAGGATTATTTTCAAAGAAGACACTTCAAAAAGGAAAAAGAATCATTAAAGTTGACAATGGAGAGTTTATATAAGTTGAAGCTATAGGAACTCTCCCTTTAGCTTTGGAGAGTGATTTTACCTTGTATTTATGTGATATTCTTTATGTTCCCAGTATGACACAAAATTTAATTTTTGTATTTAAACTTGACGATAATGGTTTTTCGTTTAAGTTTGAGAAATAATAAAATAATTCATGCATTTCATAGGTTTCCCTGCTCGTATATCAGAATCACTTGCCCAACAATATTTGCAAATTTGTGAATTCAACTCCAGTAGAAATATAAAAACCAATATAGATTATATGTTCTCCTATTATCTGTCTGGTCCAAGCAGAGTGTCTATTTTTCTCGGATTCCTTCTTTGATGGCGTAGATCTCTTTGGGCTAGTAAGAGAAAAACTTAAGATGTTTCATCTTTAAAATTCTTGCGACTTGGAAAAACTAACTACTGACCATAAACTTCACACACAAAAACGAATTCAAGTTGGAGAGCTAAATAAATAGCCATAAGATGGAGTGATATTGATAAGATAAAAGCTTATCCGGCATATATCAAGATTTACTTGCAGCTCGATCACGGGTACGAGCTTTTTTCATGCCATCAGCATTGGATTTATCAGCAACTCTAAGTCTAAAATCATGAAACTCATTTAAGAGATACAATTAAATTAAAGAGATATAAATTAAAAAGATTGTGGGCAAACAACAATAAGCAATAGCATTTTACTCCTATATGTTATTACCGTATAATTGTTACGTGGCATCAATAGGTATTACATACAATTATGCGGGTTTTGTTCCTATCACAGCGTTTGTTCCTACCTCATAATTATTATGTGACACAATTAGGTATTGCATAACAATTATGCCGTTCCTGTTTTGTTCCTATCACGACTTTTGTTCCTACCGTATAACAACTGCACAATGTTTTTTTTTTCCCTACGCAACTAGCTCTTTTCTTAGCTTTAGTTCCTATCGCACCCGCATAACAATTGCGCGGTAATTTTTTTCTTACTACCGCATAACAATTATGTGGCATTTTTTTTTTCTTACTGCAACTATTTTTTTATATTTTGTTGCTACCGCATAATTGTTATGCCACTCCAATAAGTACCACATAACAATTGTGTGGTATTACTAATAATTGTTATGCAATATTCTTTTTTTTAAATCATTCGATCTTGCAATGAACAAATAAGAGTTGGTTGAATAGATAAATATTCTGTTCCAACTTTAAATATGAATCATTTTTCATATATATATAAATCAATTACAATTTTAATATATCCAATATTTTGGACTGGTTGATAAAATAAAAGAGAGGGAGGGGTAAAATCTAGTGCATAGATGAGAGAGAAAAAGGGTAAAATACTTCGCAAAGTACGATTTAGGGAGAAAATTAAAAATATTAGTGAAATCAAATATAAAATGCGGAAGGCAAGGTGTGATTACCTAGCTTTACAGGTTTCGCTGGAGGCAATAACGGCTGGAGAAAGGAAATTGAAAGAATGGGTAGTAGGTGATTTACACATTATTAACCCTTACGTATTGTGTCCATTTTACCCCGTTAATTTTTTGATACCCAATCAACCTAACCCAAATCTGGCCCGCTAAAATTAGATGAATAACTCGGCTCATTAAATCACAGATTGTTAGACGAATTGATGGGTAATTTCGAATACACTGCTAGGTTTACGCAAATACATCAAATGAATAATATAATGAAAAATTCAAAAAATTAAAGTAATCAAATAATTGACATAATGATAATGAACTAATACATATAATTGATGTATCAAATATCATATTAATATAATAAATTAATAGTTTATTATATTAGCGTTATTATATTAATTTGATGTGGAAAAAAAACCCAAAAAAAACTAAAAAAAACCTCCACGTGCAACTCCATGATTTGCAGAGGAAATTCTCTCTGAAACCGGCATAACGTTTATTTTCACACCTTGTCCGATACGAGAAACTTAGGAATCAGAAATAGGCACCAGCGTTCACTTTACCACAACGACGACGTGGAGAGCTGCGAAAATCGAGACAAAATTTGTTCGATTCTCTCTTTTTGGTGTGAGATCACCTCTTATTAATTTATTTTTTATTTATATGACAATAAATTTTAAAATTTATGATAATAATAAGTCTTATCGTCATAATTTTAATTTTTAAATAAATTTATAATAATGAAATATACTATAGTTATATATTTTTAAAATTATTGTCATATATTCGATAAAAAAAATAAATAAAGAAAT
Source organism: Hedera helix (assembly GCA_947179155.2). Lineage (NCBI taxonomy): Eukaryota > Viridiplantae > Streptophyta > Magnoliopsida > Apiales > Araliaceae > Hedera > Hedera helix. Next base: position 34,345,963 of record OX359281.1, read on the forward strand.
TTAGTAATAGATGATCCGATCCCTAATTTCCCTTATGCTACTTTCCAAAATCCCAAATTTCACTCGAAAACACACTCCACCACCATCATCATCATCATCAATGGCTACTCCTCTCCAAGTCAACGCTTCCTCAACCGTCGGTTAGTACTCAATTTATTCTATATATATATTGTAATTGATTTTGTTTATATATGTATGCATGTTGTAGAGATTTTTATTTTTATTTTTTTGTTGATATTTTTTCTGAATTGGATGCTGAAGGTGCTGCAAGTGAGGATTTAGAGACTTCGTTTTCTGGGTTGGTCGGAGCAAACGATTCGCTTATTGTTGGCCCGGGTGTTCTTGGTCGCTTGGTAGCTGAAAAATGGTGGGAGCCTGGGAGCAGGGGCGATCTACGTTGGGGCAGTGGGGGCAATTGACCCCACTGAGTTTTTTTTCACGAGCAGCTATATTTCATGGTAAAAGAGACAAGGGAGTGCCGGAATTCATGGAGGATTTTGTTTTCGCCGGAATGGTATGATGCTTACAACTATCATTGGAATAAAAAAAAGAAGTGGAGCCACGTGCAGTAATTGAAATTATAAAAAAGAAGAAGTGGGCCACGTGCAGATATCTTTTTTAGATGACAAATTCAATGTAACCATGTGCAGTGCTTCCATTGATGGAGGAAATATATTATATATATGACTTGCAGAATCAATGAGCCAGCTGGCCATACTTTAATTAAATAATTTTTTTATATCTATATACAACAACTAAATTAATTAAATAAATAATAATGCATTATTTTTTATAAGGCGCTCTTACTCTTTCCTAATGTTGAGAAAATTGGATTGGACCGACGGTCGGATCGCGATTCGATTGAAATCGGTCGATTTTTTGATTCGGTCCAACCAAAAAATCAGAAAATCAACGATTTGGTCAAAAATCTATTGACCACCAGTTCAACCAATAAAACTGATAGTTAAACCGGTTGACCCGATTTTCAAGTATTTTTTTATTTTTTTATTTTCACAAAAATATTTTTAATAATATTATAATATTATTTTACTATATTTTAACTTATAAAAAATTAGATATTTTAAATTTTTATTAATAATATATATTTTTATATATTTATGGCGTCACTAGTTCAATAACGGTTCGATCATTGGTTGAACCAGTGACCCATCCATCCAGTAATTTTTTCGATTCGATGACCAGTCCGATTTTCTAAACATTGCTCTCTCCCTTATTTTCTCTATATTTTTTGTTCTGAAGTCCGAACTAAATTTACAAATTGAAGAGTTTGTGATCAGTACCTACTTAAATTAGTTATAAAATTATACATAATTTGAGAGATAGCAAAAGCTCTCGAATGAAAGAAAAAAAAGAGAGAGTGAGAGAGCTGATGGAAGCTCTCTCGAATGGGAGTTGAGCAGAGAAGGAAGAAGAAGAAAATACTTAGAATTTGTGTGGTTATCATTTTGTATTAATTCGTTATGGTAAGATAAGTGATTTTTTGAACTATTTAATATTTTCGAACAATATAATGTAAGTGATTTTTCGAACTATTTAGTATTTTAAAATTATTGTTTATATTTATATATGATTTAATAATTATTCAGATGCCTAAATATATTGTTCCAAAAATTATTATACTTTATTTAAGATTTTCATTTAAAATTTGAATGAAAAAGTTATATTTGTATTTAATAAAAAATTTGGATCAAATATTAAAATAGAATTTTGATGTAGAAAATAAGATTTATATGATTTTGAATTGTGAAATGAATATTATTTTAATTTTATAATTTATTATAAAAATTTATTTATCTTAACTTAAGAAGGTGAATCCCGCCCCTGCCTGGGAGGGAAAGCCCATTTTATCAATTTATAATTTATCTGTTTTGGGTTGTGATATGAACCCTTTCATGTGTTTGGTACCTTCGTTTAATTATTAATATTATTATTCTTGCATATGCTTCTTTATGGATCAAATTAGGTAAGAATTAAAGAGGGAATTTATTCAATTTATTAAGTTTTTAGTCAAAATTGAATGGTATCTGTGTTAAGTATATGTATTCTAACGAGAGCTTTTTCAAGAATAGGGATTGTTTTTGTATGCAGGAACATCAAGAATGCCAAATTACAGGGCTGACAGTTGCTACGGATCACCGTGATGAGTTGATTAAGATAGGGATTAATCCATCTTTTGAAAGAAAATAAAGTCTCATAAGTTCCCTTACGTGATTTTCTGTGCTCCTCCATGTCGAACTTCAGACTACCCTGGTGATGTAAGGTGAGGCCTGAGAATCAATGGCTCTCCAATGCATTATAACAATCACTAGTTGACATTGATACGAGAAGTTGGGATTTTTGTGTACAGTGCGGTAATGTGATCTATCTTCTGTAATTTTTCTTGGAGGGTTTAGTACAAATATTCTTATCAAAGAGATGTAATGGTAGTTATCTTTTGTGTCTCTTGTTTGTTTTTATGTGTTGCAAGCTTGTTGTCTTTTTGATGTTCATAATGACATGTAGAAGACAAATGCTTTCTGAACTTAACGTCACTGGTTTGAATGTGGAACAATAAGCAGGGAAGCAGTGTCAAACTGGAATGGAGAAGGTTCTTTCCTGTTTACCTCAAGCTCTGCACCATATGACTGCAGCAGACTGCTATGACAATGGGCATTGTGATGAGGTGTTACATCTAGTGCAGCACATTACTCTGCTGGTAACATGCATGTATATATGTGTGTGTATATATATGTATATACACACATGCAAAATTAACTGTTCTCTTTGCCTTGGGAATTAATTTGACATTTTTTTTTTCGCATCCAATTTTCAAGCTTATGAGGTATATAAATATCATGAACCTTAAACAATGGAAAGTCGTGGCTGAGAAACTTTCTGAAACTAACCTAGTATGATTAAATTATACTGATGCCTTTTGTGTGTCTTAATTATATGCCTATACAACTACTTTAATCAGGAACCTTATTTTATGGTTATTGGACTTTGTGGTCATGCTCTCTCTGCTTTAATACATTACCCTTGAGCATGTAAGGACAATAGGGCATTTGTACTTTCCCTTGTCATTCATTAGTTTTAAGCATGAAACAACACATGCATTTGTACCCTTTTTTGGTAAATTAATCTCAAGCATGAAAGGGCAAACCTGAATTGGTAAAATTTCATGTTTACTTTACTCTTAAGCTGAGAGAAAACATGCATTTTTTGACATAGATTCCAGAGTTCAATTGCAAATTCATTAGAACTGTGTAGGGTAAGACTATGGTGTGGTTGGTTTTTAATTTTTCCCACGTGGGCGTGCATCGTTAGTGGAAGTATAGCAGAATTATTTTTCTTGATCTTTTGATCTCATGTGAAAGATTAGCATAATTGTCCTTTTAATGGTTAATAGAGGCATGTTTAGTTCTTTACTAAGTTCCCAACACACGAATGCACATTTATAGTACTCCACTACTTCATTCCTCCTGTTAAAAAGTTTCTCATTTATGCTTCAATCTGACATTTCCATTTTTTCAGGGCCTTTGAGGTAGACAAAATCTATTTATTTATATTTCTAATTGTAAAATGGTCAATTGTCCAATGAGCTATAGAGTAATTCCCCTCTAATTGTTCTTAGTAACTTTCAAAAATTGGTGTGCCGTGTTTTGTTTGGTAGTAACTTACATATTTCTGTATGGTGGTACAGGACAGTCCAGTAGTGCCAATTGGGAGGAGCCCTAGGACAGATGTCCTCAAAGCAGAGAAAGTAGTTATAGAGTCTGCGGTTGTGTTCTTAGATTGGCTGGACTTTATATATCCTTTATGCAACTTGACTCGGTAATGTTTCTTGTATTGGTAGGCTTTATTGTATGAACTAACTTTGCCCCCCAAGCTATTGCATGGGAGATTCAGTAGTAATATAAGATAGTTTAAAAGTAGTTTGTAAAATAATAAGTAGTTGTATATGTACTAGTGGATTAAGTAGCTTTCAATAAAATTGATGCTTTCCTAAAATATTTTGAAAATTTGTATAAAAACATAAGTTAGAAAAATCGAACATCTTCATTTTTATCTATATATTCATCGGTCTGTTTGTGTGTATAACAGAGTATGTGTAAATCCGCTACTCAATATATATAACTAAACTTTTGTTACGTTCAAATAAATATAGTTTATATAATTATATATTATAAAAGTTAAAGATTTATAATAATAAATATTAATATAGATTGTTACCTACTTTTATTAGTTATGTACAGTTACTAGTTTCATAAAATATTCTGAGAATTTTGTAGGAAATAAGTCGCAAATAGACGGCATGACGTTAACAAATGTTTTATATTTAATAGTGTATTAGTTTGAAATAGTGAATACATCTATTTCTTTTATATAGCTAAAAATTTGGTATATATAATGGCGAGTGTATCAAATTTGATATGGTAGGAAGCATAAATCAAGATACAAAGGGATGTGTTGGAAAGTGAATCTATAATATTAGTGAAATATCTAATATATAAAAGATAGGAATGAGATAGAAAATTAATTAATAAAAACAAAAACTATTAGTGCCATATAACGAAAAGAAATACTCCCTCTGTCCCCAAAAAGATGAACAAAGTACAATATACACATATTAAGAAAAGTATAAGTATAGGAAAGAGAGTAAAAAAGTTTCAAATTTATCCTTAGTGGCCCCATAAGATTATATAAAGGGATACGTATTTTTATTTTTTTATATTAATTGACCCCACTAAATGATATATTTGCCTTTCACTTTATGTATTTTTTCTCATCCTTTTCGGGACAAAAAAATTTGGACCATAGTCATCCTTTTAAGGACGAGGGAGTAATTGTAGGTATGCCAAGTAGGAGTGATGCATTACTTTTCTCTAAGCTTCAGATATCATATATATATATTTGTTTTTGGGGGGGGGGGGGGGGGGGGGGGGGTGGGGTTTGTTGAAGATAACATTGTTGTGGTTACCACAGTTTGTTGGCATCGGCAACAGCCCAAATAACGGAATTTTGTGATTTCACTTCACTCATTGCAGTTTTGTCATTTTTCCAAAACTAGCTATGGTAGCCACATCCATGTTATGTCCATATATGATATTAAATATAGCCTCAACTATTAATACAAAGCTGATAGAGGGCTGCATGTTTATTGTTTGGGGAAAGGAACTGTTGAAGCTCGGCCTGATCACATCCTCAATCCTATACACTATGAGGTGAATATATCATTGTACATGAAGTTTCATAGATAGAATTTTGTGTAATGCATTGCGCGGGGTCACCTTTTTCTCCTTGTCATTATTATAAGTCCCTACATTCCAAAATAAGTCTGTCTTTCCTTTTTAGGATGTCCTGAAAAAGAGTTATTTTGATAATTAAGGTGTACTGAATCACATGATAGTCAAGTAAGTTGTGATTATGTCCATTGTAAATTAAAGTTGAAATTTCTTTTAAAAGGTTCAACTTTTAAATGGGGACTCTTTTTCTAGTTCAGAGGGATATAATATGAATTAGGTACCTTGATGACTTAAACTTTTGTTCGTCTGATCCTGCTATTTGTGAAGTTACTTTGATATGCATTTCAGTTCGTGATTTTATATAGACAGTACTCTTCAGGAAATGTGGCAGCATGCTGTAGTTCAGTGGCATACTTGAATTGTCGTTCGTGCTTCAATTATCTGCTCCCATTCCTAAAATGTAGCCTTTGTTACCACTTACCACGGGAGTGGTGTACTTTATTTTCACTTATTGAATTTGGCATTCAGGTTTGTGTTCGTTTTGCAGGATGCAGCGTCACTTGCTGTTGCAATCTTGAAGAAGAAACTTCGTAGCCGGACCTTTTTGGGCTGTGATAATCATCCTGTATCCAGGTTTTTTGTTTTGTTTAGTTCTCTATTCATTTTATTATTTTATACTAGTTCTCCCTATCCAGTTTATCATAGTGTATTAAGGAGCACTGGTGATAGTTTTGAGTTATTTTACTCGTTCAATTCTCCTAGCTTTTTAATGATTTACAGGCAGGAAGTGATGGACCTGGTTAAAAAGAGTGGGAAATTCAGCAAGAAGTTTGAGGGATTTGCAGGTAAGTTCTTTATTTTTTGTTATTTTTTCTTCTTGTTGATATACAAAGAGATAGGCCATGTGCACACCCAAAGGGTGGTGGCTACGGGTTTGTCTATCATATGGAAAAAAAAGAGGAGATATTAGAGGATTGTGACTGACTTATTTATTTCATCAATAACATTTGTCTTTACTCTTAAAAGTTTATGTAAACTTTAGAAACATGTTATATGCATAATGCCATTACTGGTAATCATTTTATGTGAAGTCTGAAAAAGTTGGCTGTTTAATACTGTTTCTGCAGGCACTAGTGATCCTTTGGGGAAGAAATTAAACAACTCAAAAACTCGCAAGGAAATAGGATGGGAGCCAAAGTATCCAAGTTTTTCTCAGTTCCTTGGAGTTTCTTAGTGATTACTGCTTTGCAACTTTGTTATTTATTTGAAATAATGTGGTACAGGGCAGTGAAAATATTTACAAGCTAAATAGATAGTTAAAAATTAAGCTTGACACCTTACAAGCTTCTTTCTATATAATTTTTTGGGCGATCCTTCGTTAGCATGTACGCAAATTGATTACGAACACACCGGATATTAATAAATTATTTAATTGGCTGCAAATAATGGTTAAATGATAATTATGGTTTTGATTTGAAGTTTGTTCTTCTTTTTTTCGTTCTACGTAAGTGATGTTTGCGAGAATGAAATTAGTAGTCTTTCGCTGGTATACATGTTACGGTTTTGAAAGCATTTATTGGAATTTATCAAGCTGTAAAACAATAAATGCCATGTGTGCGATATTGAAGCCAAATAATTAAATGTTTTTGGGGCCATGTGCTGCTATATGTCCACGCAAGTGAAAGGAAGGCAATATGTTGTACAGGTTTGTTCTCTTTCAACCTTTCTACAATTCTACCTGTATAAGGTTTAGGAATGGTAACAGTAATTATGAAGTGCATGTTTTTACTTTTAAGATTCATGAATGGTAACGGTAATTATGAAGTCCATGCTTGGTTATACATCATGTTGTTCGTTTGAAAGCACTTAAAAGTATTATTCGTCTAAAAGCAGTTTTTAGTTCAAACACAATTTATTTAACTCAAATCGTGAGTGAAATTCCTTCTCGGTTGGAACAGTCCCAACAAGGATTCACTGTTTCGGTTGACAAAGGATATCGACTTTTCTAGATTGGCTGGCCATTTGAAAGAGATGGTCTACGACTTTCCGAGTAGACTTCTATTTCGTGTTTGGTGGTTCGGTCCCAAAATTTCTTTCCTCCTGTTTTCCTGGAACCTAACACGGTCACTCTAATGAGAAGTAACAAAAGCAACGCTTATTACTCTATGGACCTACTTGTTAGTTGAAGATGTTAAATAATGATTAACCAAAGAAATTGACCTCCTCTGTGGGCCCCTTTAGAACGCGAACGTGCATAAATTTTAAAGGTTTCTACATTTTAAGTCTCATAAATTCCGTGTAAACTACAGTTCCTTCCAGCCTGTGAACCCCTTTTCAAGCCCCTATATATATTTCACTTCTCTTGGCCTCAACTTCTTCATAAACAATTAAAAGAAATCCAACAAAATCTTGAGAGATTTAGTGTTGAAGATGGGTTGTTGTTGCCCGGAAGCTGATGCCAGCATTTTGGACCCCAAGGGATTCTTCCTGTTGATTGTCCTCGCGCTTGTTATTATGGTCGCTTGCATGCCACAACCTCAGCGGAGATCTTTTTTGGTCTATCGTTATGGCTAAACATATGCAGTGTGTGTACTTTATTTCGGTTGTCATGTGTTTTTCTGGGTTATCTCCTATAGTCTTGTATTCTTTTTCCAGCAGTTGTAGTAACATAACAGTATCAAACAACCTCCATTATCCCAGTTTTAGGCGACGATCGACGCTCGCCTTAAAACTGTCAAATAAAATGGAGGAATTGAGTTTGATACATGGGGAAGGAACTATAGTAGTAGTATTCTTTCCTAATGTAACAGCATACGAAAATCAATAGCACAAATGAGAAATAATTTGCTCTGAATCATCTGATCTTGCAATTACCGAGTTATCTTTTAATCCTGCATGAAGTAATAAGGCATCAGAGAGTAACTATACAAGAATCAACTATCAAACTTATATCACCATTGACCAGCCCTACCAAGCAGGACCAATTTTTCTTTGCAAATATCATAAACATATTAAATCGTTCTTTAAGCTTGAAATATACTTTAATTAAGAAGAAAGTTTATGCTTTAATTAAGAAGCAAGTTCGGTGTTCAGATATATAACGCCGCAGAAAAAGCATTGCGATGACCTCAAGATCGGAGATGGGGGATATGGATACAAACTAGGAAGAAGCTACCTGTAGTGAAGTTCAACCATTAGATATACAAGAGATTACCAAGAATAAAAGGCATCGTTGTCAGTGAACCATCACAAAATTTCATATTTATGGAACCTGTGTTAAATATGGCCTGGGAGAAGAGCTTTCACAATTGACTTGGAGCAGTGGCGTTTAATCATTTTTTAGTGGGATCGAAATTATTATTAAATTATAAATAATTTAGTAGGAGTTTAAGACAGAGCCTTCGACCAATTTTTTTGGAATACTTTTTTATTTTTAGATCACATATACATAAAATATATATTATATTACAGTGATAGTATGATAACTAATAACATATGGTATATATACACCATATTCACTCATAATAAAAAAAATTAATCACAGTTATTTATAATTAATTAATTTGAAAAATAATTTAAATTATATAATTATTTAGTTTAAAAATATTATAGAGAAAAATAAATATATAGAGGGGATATAAGTTATGGGATTAAAATTTAATCGAAAACATTATAAAATTTTAATTTGATCATGTATAATAAAAAATTTATAAAATTAAAGCATTATCGATTTATATATTATACTTAATTTTTTTAAAATTTATTTTATATTATAAATCAATAATTTTATTTAATAAAATCAATTGACCCCACTAAATTACACGCAGCTTCGCCCGACTTGGAACATAACATTGCCTTTGTCATCTAACCAGGATTCTAAAAACTTTAGGATAAAACGACAAAGACTTGTTTGGTACGTACAATTTATATGAATATATTAGAGATGGCTTAATGACTAAAAAAAGTCAATGAACTTTACAAATATTATTAATTTAATCAATATATTATTTTTTAATAAATTAACTACTGTATTTTTAATTTTTTTTTAAAATACATAAAAATTAAATTATAATTTACATTTATTAAAGTGACTGTTTAGGTGGCTGATGACGTGTAAATAATCAAAAAAATATATAAAGTGCATGCTGATTTAGCTACTGAAATTAGATAAAAATAATCGTTCAGTAAAAAAATTAATGAAAATAATAATAATAAAGCAATTAATAACTTTAGTTATTTAATTTAATTTTTAATTCAACTCAGATGGTACATATTATGTAAAATAAAGGATGAAGACATCCTAATTTGTTTTTTCTTTTCTTACGTCGAACGGTCGGAAAGAACTATGCAGTAGTTAAACTTGAAGATAACTAAAAAAATATTATCAATTCTAATTAGAAAATTTATTTTTTTTATTAATTTTTTTATTGAACAATTATTTCTGTCTAATTCAGCCAAAAAAAATAATTATTATTTTTGTTGTGCATTATTTTTGTCTAATTTAGTAAAAATAATAATATTATTAATTTCAATTAAATAATTTATTTTTTTGAATGATTATTTTTTTATAATTCAACAAAAAAAGTAATTAAAAAATATATTTTTACTAACCATTATTTTTGTCTAATTTTATTTTTTTTACTTTATTCTGTTAATATTCGTAAAAAAAGATTCTTATTAACTTTTTATGAAACAAAAGAAATTATGAAATTTTTTTTAAAAAAAAAAAGACGAAGAGTTTTTTCCCCTTAAAAATCACAAGTGAAGTGTCTGAGCCAATCAAATTGTGCCATGTGTCATCTGATTTTGCATAGAAGATATAGCTTAGGAGTCAACAATACATAAAGATAATATTTTCGAAATTAATCCAGGAGACTTAAGATATAATTTGTAATTTATATTAATATGAGATGAACTTGTAGATACGCATGACAATTAAAACACAACACTTAACATATGTAAAATTGATGTTTAGTTCTTATTGAAAAAATATTTTTAATTCCAATTAAAAAATATTTTTAATTTCAATTAAAAAAATATTTTTTCATTAAAAAAATACTCATCAGCATGTACCTTATATATTTTTTGGATATTTACACGTCAACAACCACCTCAACAAAAGTTAATCATGGTTTGATTTTTTGATATTCTGAAAGAATTTTCAAGAGTATAACGGTTAATCTGTTAGAAAAATAACACGTTGGCTAAATCGATAACATTTGTAATGTTCGTTGATTTTTTTGGTCATTAAGTCATTAGAGATCATCTACAGTTATTTAAGCCATCAGTCTCTTGAAGAAAGAAACTTCAAAGCCCTAAAGCTCAAACCTTCAAAAGGTTTCTCTGTAATACCCCCTTCCAGAATAGGAAAGGGAGGTCACTTCTAAAGCACAATAAATCTTAAAATAAGTAAAACAGAGAACTAATAACTTTAAATATTTAATAGTCTAAAATTCATAAATGAATTAAACAAGATTCTTCAAAATTTAAAAAATTAATCAAAACTTAAAATCAAATCAACCTAGATAGTTAAAGGCAAGTCTTTTCACACGAACCCTAAATCGTCCCTACAAACCTACCAGAAGAAAAATCCAGCACAAACCAATTGCTTAGTACAGATAAAGATATACAAAAGAAGCAAAACTGAACTCTAGAATTAACTGAGCAGAATATAAATGATAACCTCAAATATAAATATTAAAGATAACCAAAATCTCTAAATTCTGAACAAGAGTATACTGAATCAACAGAACTAACGAAACCAAATAGAAGGCTGAAACAAGTATTAATAAGCTGACAATTTTATACTGAGCTCAAATACAAATAGCTAAATGCTAACAAAATACATCTATACCATGTTGATGTATGTGAACCAAACTGAACAATACGCATGACACATACGTTGTTAGTCCGCCAAACAAATCAAATCAAAAATTAGGTCGATCCATACGTATCCTGAACAAATAAATCAAATAGCCAAAACTCATACCTATAATATACAAAAGGATACGCCGTGGACTAATCACACCACCACGAAAAATGTCATTCTTCGTTGTTAAGAGGACATGTCTGTGGTACCCTCCACATGTAGTTAGCTCAAGTATTTTCTAATGTTCAAACTATAAAATGTAAGTAAAAAAAGAATTCAAATCACAAGGCTTACATTACCATCTCCAAATGATATTGAATTATTTCAAATATGAACATATTTAACTATCACAAGATACCAACGATCAAAATAACTCCCGAAATTGAACGAAAATATACGAAGAAGGATACAAAAGAATAAGGTCTCAAAAACACAATTTTTTGAATGACAAAATATCACATAACTGATATAAGGAATAAAACCACAATTAAGAAACGAAGTACGGAATATCTAGACCAAAACGAAAGAAAATAAGAAATTGACTTGAAAATAAAACAACTAAGCGAGTACCAAATTCTGAATGACTAGCCAACAAACAAATTAACATAACGAGAGTATCGCTGAAGAAATACAAAGTATTTACAAATTATACTAGAAGAAAAAATGTTCTAATTACAAATTAAAATTTCAAGAGTGTCAAAGGAAAAAGTAACAAATGACGAGATATCACGATAATAATCAAAGGAGCGGAGTACTAAATCCGTACATGATAGCTAAATCTTCTTAGAACACACTTTACAAAATCTTAACATCAAACGCCAACGGTATTCAATATGAAATTTTATTCACCACCTAAACAAATATCACTCAAATTTAAGTATACAATTTCACCTACTAATTCTAAAATACTTTTTAAACTATTCAAGGTGCCTATAATTATTCGCCTTAGATCATTATTAATACATCCACATCATAAAATTAATAGCAAAAGTTAAGAAATCTAAAAGCTCCAATATGACAAATTATTCTTAAGACTTCATTATACTGTATCGCTCATATCAATATGATTTTATAACTATTTTTCAAATTAAATGATTTTAACAGAAACTAGACTTCAAATACTCTAATTTAGCCTTAAGAATTGCTTAAATCAGATTTAAAATCAATAAGTTATACATCCTTAAATATTAAGATTCCCTATTGAAAATTCTGCTACAAAAGTTTCATATCAGTCTTTTCTTAAAATTCATAACAAATCATACATTAATCTTTAATGGTTCAAAATTGTTAAAAGTATTCTCAACTTATATATGTATAACATATTCAAAATTTATAACGATCCAATGGTCGAATTATGAGATATAACCCATACAATAGACCTTAAATATATAGAAACAGATTTTTAGATTTTAACTTTTATATTTAATCGAATTATATTCCTTTATTTATATTTATCTTCTCTTTCCGATTATCATGTTATCTAATTTTATCTCTATATTTTATTTAAAAACAATCTTTAATTTAAAACCCCCATAGCTAAACTTAAAATCAAAATATCAAATAATATTTATCTTTCTTGTTCGTCTTTCTACAAATTGAAGTAGTAAAGAATCTGAATTTCAAGCCTTCTAAATTCTTTAAAATCTGTTCATGTCTTCACAAAAATTGTAGCTATCGGAAAGATACACAAAACAGGCTGAAGAATCACTCGATTCAGAGTAAATACGACCAAGTTATGAATTTTCAAAACTAGAGCTAAAAATAGTGATGAAAATCAGGACGAATTATGATTTTCATCAATTTAAGATAGGAAAACAATGTCAAATAACTTTTCTTCCACTCTATGACTAACATTAAAGAGGGCGAAAAACTGAAAAAATAAGCTTTGGATTTACTCAATTCCAATATCAAATGAATTAATTATGATTTTTATAATAAGTCGCAGTGCGCATAGATATTCTATTAGGGAATTCAACTAGTCAAATTAGAAAAGGATTATGATTACTTCTAACACTCTTTAAATTCTGAGTTACAAAAACTCCAATGAACTCGTTAATTTTAATTAAATCAATTATCTACAAAAAGGAATTTATCTTTTCAAACGAAAAAAATAAAATTAATAACTTATCATTCCAATTCAAGTAAGCTTTTAAAAAAATTAAATTAATGTTGAATAATTAAAAATAAATCTCGGTTACTACATCTCTCTTCTCATTTCATCCGCTAAATCTAGGTAAGCTCAATCCCTTTAGCTTCTCTTCCTTTAAATTTAGGAAACTGATATTTTCGTAGGTTTTTTTGTTATTTCTGTAGGGTTTACCTATAGCGACGGTTTTAAAACCGTCGTTATATACCTATGACGACACTTTTTATATGTAAAATGTAGTCATAGGTATATAGCGACGGTTTTAACATGTAAAGTGTAGTCATAAGTATATAGCGACGGTTTTAAAACCGTCGTTATATGTAAAAAATGGGATTTACCTGCAGAAATAACAAAAAACTTTGTGAAAATATCAGTTCCCTAAATGTATCATATTCCTCTAAATTTAGCAGAAAAAACCTCAAACCAATGTCAGCTTCAATTTCAACAACCCCAATTGTTGAACTCCCCAAAACTTCATTTAGAAGTAAGAATCCAAAAGATATTAATGTTTTGGTTGTGGGTTCAACTGGATATATTGGAAAATTTGTAGTTAAGGAATTAGTTAAAAGCCAGAGAAAGGAATGGCATTAAAGGTAAAAATAGCAAATAGGACTACTTACAACAGTTAAGGGAGCCAATGTGTGCTTTTCAGATGTGACCAATTTGGATTCTATGGAGAAGTGTTTAGAAAATTTAGGGGTTTCTATTGATGTAGTTGTGTCTTGTCTTGCTAGTCGGTTTGGCGGTGTCAAGGATTCACATTTTGTTTTGCTATCAGCAATTTGTGTGCAAAAACCCCTTCTTGAATTTCAGCCCGCGAAGTTAAAATTCGAGGCTGAATTGATTAAAGAAGCTGAAAACAATGATGGGTTTACGTATAGTATTGTAAGGCCAAAGGCATTTTTCAAGAGTTTGGGAGGACTAGTGAATTGGTGAAAGAAGGGAAACCTTACGTGATGTTTGGGAATGGAAAATTGTGTGCTTGTAACCCGATGAGTGAGCCGGATGTGGCTTCTTTTATTCTAGATTGCATTTTGAGTGAAGATAAGATTAACCAGGTTTTGCCGGACCGGGGAAGGTTTTGACACCGTTGGAGCAAGGAGAGATGTTGTTTAGACTTGTTGGGAAAGAACCCAAGTTTTTTAAAGTGCCGATTGAGGTCATGGATTTTTCCATTGGGGGGTTCTTGATTTTCCTTGTCAAGATATTTCCTGCAATGGAAGATGTGGCTGAGTTCGGGAAAATTGGAAAGTATTATGCAGCTGAGAGCATGTTGGTTTTGGATCCTGAGATTGGAGAGTACAACGCTGACAAAACACCGAGTTATGGGAAGGACACATTGGAAGAATTCTTTGAGTGGGTACTCAGAGAAGGAATGGCTGGTCAGGAATTGGGGAAGCAAACAATTTTCGGAATGCTTCATAAGAGTAGTCTAGTTATGAGTAGAGCTCACGTACAGGATGTTTCAAATTTGAGCGAGAAAGCGGCAAAAACCTTTCTGATTCGGTCACCGAGCAGTCGGACGACTTAAAGTTGTTACTTTATTAAGTATAGTTATGATGTTATTTTTTATTGCATATGAATTGTAGTCATCAACTACTATGCAATATTCAAATTTTGGTTAAAATACAAACTTTTGATTTTTTCCCCTGCTACTCTAGTCTCTTGAAATTATGGTGACGCATTCTTAAAGCACATCGGCAAAGTTGAGTTCTTAGGCTGAAATTCCCAGTGTCAGGTCCAGATGAAGGGTCATGTTAGGTAGCAGTTTTCGCTAGATTTCTATAAAGTTGAAGCTTTGAGCAGCGTTGGCTTGATAGAAGTATATATCTCGCTTAATTTAGGTCTAATAACCTGCACATATAGAGCAACGCTGCTTGCTCATGCATGACTGGGGAAGAACTACCTATTAGTTCAGAAATGGCTGGTTTCATTTGTATGCCTTTCGCTTATTAATTGATATATTATGTAGTTGAGTACCTCTATATATTATCTCTAGATTCTACTTTTATAAAGCAGCTTGTAGTGAGCTAAGGATAAACGTTATTCAAGAAAAAATCTTAATTTACCCCTTCTAATACAGTAAAATCTTAATTCCATTAACTTCACGTACAAGAAGACTTTTACATGCACACATAAAAAATATTTTTAAAAAAAGGAATTGTTCAGGCCAGCTTAAGTGGCTTTAGAACAGCAATAATCAAATATGTTGCAAGAAAATTACTTGGGGATTTTGCGAGAAAGGGTGAAAACGGAGAGGGAAATGAGCGGAGTGGAGTCGAACAAAGAAATATAAGAGAGAATCTGACATGAAGATGGTATGTATGGAATATATTGCAGATCTTGTTCCATTGTACATCAGAGTTCCCCTTGTAACCAATTGCGATTGCTGCTCCAGTTGCCGAAGATACAATCGCCAACATCACCTGCATATTATTATGAATTTTTATTATTAATCACAACGCTAACTATGTCGTACTCCTCCCTCCCAAAACATTTTGATTTTTAAGTCGACTTGTGAAATTCTAAAACTAAAAATTATTACGAATTCTTTTAAGTTCGAAAGCAATATCTGTATTCATACTAAGAATCAATTTTGCTGCTTCATAATGCTTCTCTGAAACCAAGTTGACTGTATGTATATGTGTGTGTGCGAACATAAACAAGCCTGCAGGAAACATCTTAGCGGGGGCAATTTACGGCACAGTGATTTTGACTCTGACCGAAAATGAGATCGGAGATGAAAAATTACCAAATACTTATATACAGAGATGAGAGGAGAAGATGGTTACGTATTTGCTTCTTCCGCCCTCGTATAGTTATATATTAATCAAATTAATATTTATATTTTTATATATTTCTTTCGTCTCGAGATAAATTTTTATTTTTATTTTTTATGATTATTTTTAAATTAATAAATTTTATTATTCTTATATATATATATATATATATATATATATATATATGCAAAAAACTTATAAACATAACAAACTATATACAATTATGTATTTATGTACTAATTGCAATGTTTGTATTTTAAAAAATCTAAATCTAAATATTTAATTATTAATTTTAAAAGATTAATTTCACCATAAAAATTATTAAATAATATTTATCTTAAGATGGAGATATATTATATAATCAAAATATATGTCCTTGTATGGATATATTATACACACGCATATATGATTTAATATAATATTATTTCATTTTTGTTAATTTTATCATGTATGTATTAACATATAATTCATTTTTATATATGTATTATTAAAAAAAAAATTAAAATTAAACTTTTTAAATAAAACAATTCACAAAATATTAATTCCGCGATGATTTAAATTCCTCATGAGAGTTTTGAATTCCACATGAAAATAGTAAAAAATAGAGATACGAGGAATATTTATAATATCGAGGGATGGGGTGGCGGCATATGTAATTCCTGTCCTATTCTATTGCTATTTCTACCTCCATTCCTTTTTTACGTTTTAAGAGAATACTTTTGTCTAATTGATTACGATAAGTATATAATTTTAATATTATTTTTTAAAAATGATTAAAAAAGATTTAATATTTAATATAAAAATAATATAATAAATTAAATTATCAGTGCTTTTTAAAAATCTATAAACGGTAAATAAGAAAATAAATTTTACCTTTCAAAAAGACAAATAAATAGAAACGGAGGGAATCCAGTACTACGAGGAACTGACCCCCATTGCTTATTTGCTTCACTGTTTTTCCTCTTCCAAAATAAATGCACGAATGAATTTTTTATTATAAAATAAACTCCTCCTTCTTTTTTTACATATATTATATTGTGTAGCGTCTGAATCAGATTTCAGATCACATTTAATTTGATATGATGTGAAAATAATTTAATCTTTCTCATATGTAAATGAAGCAAGGAGGCGGGGCTATTCTAGTAATTTTAAATGGTGATACAGTTGGGAATTTGACCTGAAGAGTGTGGTTCTTGAAGAGACACGACTATGAGCTCAATAATACAAGGATGCCACTTGCTTACGCAAAGTAGCCATCATCCTCTGATATTCACACCTTATTCAGAAAAGGCAAAAGAGAATATATATATATATATATATATATATAAACCACATTTACAGTACCGCTGCATATTTATATATAAAGATAAAAAAAATGAAGATGATGATGATGATGATGATGATGATGATGATACATATTATATATAGTAAAAAAGGAAGTTATCCGGTCGAGTATTTAGCCTAATTTCTATAGAGTTTAAAAAACCCATTGATAATTTTTTTCTAAATTTAAATATCCAAAAATATGAAAACAAATTAAATTTTATTTGATTTAATAATGTATATAAGTCTTTATAATAATGAAAAATAAACAAATCAAAACCGCTGAACAGACATACTTTCCATGCTACTTAACTTACTTGAAATCAAATTAAATTTTACATACTTACTAATTTTTTAATGCTCTTTCTATCTACAGGGTTAAATTTTAAAAAAGATAATTTAAGATATTTTTACATTTAAAATTGATGGATTCGTTTAACTTTTAATTATTTACTAGATATATAAATAAATTCATTTTAATTTTGAATATATATATATATATATATATATATATATATATATATATATATATATATATATATATGAAACGAAAAGAATATCTTTAAACTAATTGCTTCCGGTTTTTGGGACTGTCTAATGGAATCACAGAGTACGTAGAACAATGACCATATATATTCATGTGACTAATTTTTGGGGGTATCCCAAATTTTCCAAAGATACATTTTCAAATAAAAAATCAGTCAATTATATGACTGTCAAAATGGAAGAAAAATCAAGATAATTTTTAGCATCATATATTGCTGGAAATTATGGAAAAATCAAGATAATTTTTGGACACATGCATCTTAATTTCAAATACATATGTATCTACTAGCAAGGCAGGCAGCTTAATTTGTTTCTACTAGCTAAAAGAAAGAAGATGGAAATTAAAGTATGGTCAATTAAGGCAACCCCTCCGGCCCTCCCTCAGTGAGCTTCCAAATAATTAAATGCGGTAACTAACGTCTAACTATTTGCCTAATCTTACACCAAACCATCACTTTCGCCCTACAATTAAATTTTCTCATGACACACATAATCATCCGGACTAAGTTCGGTGAAATATTGCTTAAAGTAAAATGTTACAGTACTCGTTCATATATATATATATATATATATATATATATATATATATATATATATATATATATATATCACAAAATTATATACCATGCATGATATTTGTTAATTATTCAACAACTGCTTGCTACAACATTTTTCTATATTATTATTAACTCATTAATTAATGTGTGTATCAGTTTTTTGAGCCCAATCATATCACTCCCTCCAGATTATGACAAAAATAGCCCTCTCTCTTTATGACACCCTTTCATTATCTTCTTGTATATAAATCTTTCCCACTTCACAAATCTCTCTCATCTCTCTCACCGTTTAAGTTCAAGTATGGAGTGTACAACTCTACGCAATAACGAGGGATTAGAAGGAGAAAAAAAAGTAGAAATAGAGGTGACGAAGAAAAGGAGAGTGAGAAATTCAGACTTGTTTATAAGGTTCTTAGCTCTGGCACTCTCTCTTGCGGCTACTCTAATTCTTGGCCTTGATAAACAGACTAAGACAGTCCCCGTAACCCTAGTTTCCACGCTCCCGCCGCTCTACGTTCCCGTCACTGCCAAATGGAAACAATTGTCCGCCTTCACGTAAGTTATATATAAACCTCCATCTCTCTTCTCTAACATAAGGAATATATTTCTCATACATTTATGGTCTTGGTGGGAGTCCAAATCTTCTGTCATCCGTAATTTATTTACTGTTAACTTTGCAAATGTATAAAGATTACTTGACACGGATATATAAAGATTACTTGACACGGATATATAAAGATAACTTGACACGGATATATGAGATGCGACAAGTAATTAAACAAAAGTTGGTGGCCCAATGAAATATGGTTAGATTATAACATTTAATACAAATGTGAATGTAAGATAAATTTTTGAATTTATAAAAAAGATATGAACTCACAAATAAAATAATAGATAATAATATTAATTAATCAAAACGTAATTGTTAACAAGTTCTAATAAACATATTTATGGCTTAAACAGCTTCTCAATATTAATTAGAAATAGAAAAATTAAATTAACGAAAGAAAAAAAAATCCAAATTAGACCAAATTTTGACCGATAACTAGACTACTTTAAACAGATTTTTCAGACTTAAAATAGTATATTTTTCCACCGTATCAGTACTCCATGTGTATAGTTAGATTTAGTATTTCATTGGTTGAAATATCGAAGCCTTATTTTGAAATTTTCAGATGTGAAATGGCAAGTGCATTATGATAGTATGATATGAGTTTATGAAGCCAACATAAGCATAATTTATGGAGTAGTAATTTTTATGTACGTCAATGCCATGTTACTGGAAAAGAAAGTTAGATAGATGATTCTCCTCCATTTCTGCATCATTAGATGTATATTTTTATGGATTTTTGTTTATTTTAAAAAAATTTAGTAAAATTATATATAGGTTTAGGGATCAACATCAAACATATATATATATATATATTTGATGGACCAATTATGTAACCTGATCTTAATACAAAGTATCTTTCTTATCTTGATTGAGTACATCATTGCATATATACTAACACTTCAAGTTTAAAATAGAAAAAATGTTACAGATTGATACTAGTAGTTGCCGTGGATGAGCTATGGAGGTTTTCCTTGTTTGACGGAAGAGCAAAGGGGGACGGGAATTTTATTTATTATTATTTACTTTGCCTCTTTTTTTTTTGGCTTCTTTTTCTTAATTGATCTCACCAAACTGGAGGGACGTGGAATTGAAAGAAATTAAGTCGCGTTCTTTTCAATAACCCTCTTAAATAATGATATCCTTTTCTTTTCGTTGCGAAACACTACTTTCAGAAAAAAGAGTTTTATTAAAATTTATTTGCGTTTCACCTTTTATGGGTACTACAAAAATTATTGATTAAATTCCCTCAATATATTTTCTACTCAATTTTCTTTAACATACATTTATTATAAATATTATATTTATCGACACAATAAAATTTACTATAAAAATAATTGTGTAGTTACTATACCTTAACTAAAATATATCACTAAATATGTATAAAAGAAAATTAGGTGAAAGTCGTAATTACTAGAAGGATACTAATCCGAAATTAATGAGATCATTTCCCTTAGGTAAGGGCCATGCCCATGGGCCGTGGTCGCCGTCTCCTGAACAATACTCCTATATATATAATGACATGTTTGGCCGGTAGGCATGCCACATGAGTGGTCTGCATATAAACGGTCGAACATTTATGTTGATATTTCAGTACGTAAAAAATTTACTCACTATACCCAACATTTTCTCAGTTACACTATATTATATGTAACTAGTAATTAAATTACTCAACTGCCAACAACCTACTGATCTATTTAGCACCATTTTTTGGCAATAGTTTATAGTTGGAAGTATTAATTGATTTGATCATTTATATTTTTTTAAATGCTCAGATACTGTCTTAGACAAAAATATGTACAAATAATTATAAACGTACATAACAGCTAATATTTGTGATCTATTTTAAATGACAGGTTCTTTGTGGTTGGAAATGCCATAGCATGCTCATATGGCGCAATCTCGTTGATTCTCATGATATTGGGAAAGAAACGAGGTTTGTCGTTGGCCATAATCATACTTGACCTAATCATGGTGGCGCTACTTGCTTCCTCCACCGGAGCCGCCTCGGCCGTCGGATTGATCGCCTACCAAGGCAATTCACATGTGCGTTGGAACAAGGTGTGCAATGTGTTTGGAAAATTCTGTCACCAAGCTGCGGCTGCTCTCGTGGTTTCTTTACTTGCTTCGCTGTCATTTCTCTTCTTGGTTATGCTCGCTGTTCTAGACCTCTACAAGAGCCGTTATTAGTAAAAAAATATTGTGTTAGTTTTTTTTTTAATTTATGCCTAAAATCTCTGTCCCTCCTATGTTACAATGTTTTTTTTTTCTTTCTCCGTCTCTTTTTTGGAGCTTCAGTACCATGTGGCCTTTTATAGTTAATAATATAATGAATATTAATTACTTTGTTTTTTTCGTCATTCGGACATGTCATAGGGTGTTGATATTGTTGATTTGATTCAGCATACTAAAAAAAAAAAAAAAATTAACATTTAAGCAAAAAGTTACAAATAGTATTAAATTTACTGACCATCAAATTCATTAAAATCATTACTGTGTTGCATATTTTCTTTGCATAATTTTGCACCTAGCAACAACTGTAGAATATGTTTGGCTCTACAAATAAGAGATGGCGTTTGGCATTACAAATAAGAGATGATATTTGGTGTGTCTGGATTTTTAAACACACTAAATATACCTGTATTATTGCATTTGAGTCTTAAATATTGTATTTGCGAGTTAAATACATAATATGCGTTTGAAATAAGTTACTTGTGGATAAATAAGATTTTAGAGTGTACGTGTTGAACTTTTAAATGCAACAAACACACAAAATTAAGGCTAGTTTAAAACTAAACTAGCCTTAATTTGTCCAATATCAAAGTTATAAGACCAATATGTATGAACTCATGCTTTAGAATAAAAATTAAATACAAACATATTAATTTAAACTTAAAAATATTTTAAATTAACTTAAAAAATTAATAAATAATTAATCTTATATTTTGAGATAGAGGGAGTCTCTTTAATTTGCTTCGACTCCTAATACCCCCAATTCCCTTTTAAACAAACTGTTTTCGTTTTTTGGGAACGTCTAATGGAAGAGTATGGGTAGAATATATGACGCTCAAACTGAGAGAAATCAAGACAATGGTGTCACTGTTGGAAATTATGGATTGTACCGATAATAATTAATTAAATCCGAACCATAACTTAGAAGATGTGGACGTGGTCATCTTAGTTAAAAAAGCATAGGTTTTCTTTTAGAAAATTGATATTTTCACATTTTTTTTTTATATTTTTACACGGTATGATTCATATTTTAGAGTTACAGTGACAATTATAAATGTATAGAGACGATTTATCTCGTTATAGTTCTAAATGTGAGTCCTACCGTGTAAAAATATAAAAAAAATATGTAAAAATTTATCCAGCTAAAATACAGAAGAGTCGGCGCAATTAACCAGCTAGCTCCCCCAGCTCATTTTCCAAATCAATGCGGAAAGTATTTGCATAATTGCATTACATGCATTCTACATCAAACCGTCACGTCCGTCCTCTTCTCCCTGCGTACACTTGATACCTAGGTCGTCATCTGTCAAAATTGAAGTTCTACTCTTCAATAATGTAATGCATGCACATATATATCATATTAAGTATACGACAACTACATTTTTCTATATTCTAAATGTATGGTCGACAATCTAATTTCATCGAATTCAAATATGATAAAAATTCCTTTTTCATCTCTCTCTCAAATCTTAATAACATCATACCACCCTTAATTAATTTATCTTCCATATAATTATTCTCGTGCATAAATCTTTCCCACTTCACAATTATCTATTTCGTCTCTCGATAAGTATTCAGACTTGTTTACAAGGTTGCCATTTATCTATTTCATCTCTCTCTTGGTAAGTATTCAGATTTGGAACCTGTTAACACCTAAATTTGTACCGTTTCCTAAAAACACCAAACAACAAGTCAATATGCACAGTAAACAAGTAGTGATCACACAAAAAAAATTGACAGCTTGAATCGTCAGAGAATAGCTCCTGTATAAAAATCAATACAGGCCAAAAGCACTAATAATGAAGGATTTAAATTGCTAAATTATATGATAATAAGTATTTGTGATAATGAGATAATGATGACGATAATAGTGGTAATAATTAGTAGTACCATTGACCACTTATAATTTTATTTATAGTTGTTTGCCACTTTTTGTCCATGCATGCCCTAGACTAGATAAAATAAAAAGTCTTGATTAGAGTCCATTTACAACTGAAACTCATAATTGAATAAGTCTATAATGGGATAAGTCAGTATCCCTCTAATGTCAAAAACCCACTTATATACAACCATGGACTCTAACCCTTCTGGAACATCAAGTCATCAAAATACATTATAATAGGTTAGCACCCAAATTGGACCCTAAGTACAATGTTAATATAGGTCAGCACCTGAATCGGACCTTAAATGCCAGATTGATATGGGTCAGCACCTGAACCGGGACTTAAATAATTTTATTCCAACATTGCCCCCCTCCCCCCCCCCCCCCCCCCCCTTTCCTATTATAAAAACTTTATAATAGGAAAGTAACAAAAAATAAAAAATAAAAAATGATCGGACTAATTAAAAATTAACCCCACCTCCCCACTATTGCATCAGTTACAATCGTCATTACGCACGAACTCCCATAAACTTCTCGCCTCCTCATTTTAAATACGTCACCCCGCGAAAAACATTCCCATTATTAGAGTCTCAGTCCCTAAACTAAACACAACCTTTCATTCTAAGATCACTTTCACAAAAAAAATCTCCAGCTACCTTACTCATTTTTCTCCATACACACCGTCTTCTTCAAAGCAAATTTCACTTTTACACAGCAAAAATGGCCTAAAACCTCTCCACATCTAACTCTGTAAACACCTCCGGCACCCTTTCGAACCCCAAACCAAAAGGACTTTTCTGCCCCTAAAACACAATCATCACTGAAACTTGACAAAAACTTCAACATTTCCCGACCCCTAACCATTTACCACTGAACCTTCGTCCTCAACCTTCTAGTTAGCTGACCCTGACAATGATGACATTCCCCTCGAACTATTCGACTCCTTCGTCTTCCTTTCTGACACAACAAGTTTAACAAGCTCACCTTCCGTCAACTCCTTCTTGACGCTACCATCCACGAAGGGCGAGTAAGTATCTCTCAAACACTTTTCAAAACTTCAAACTCTTTTACATATAATTCATCCTTTCTTAACTTGTTCTTTTTTTACAGGCTTTGGCGTTACTCGGTAGGCTCTTACAATGAGATAGGTGAGGCGAATGTCTTGAAGCCACCGTCAACACTTTAAAAAATGAACTATCAACCTTCAAGAAAGAAAAAATAGCCATTCGCCTATAAGTGGATGAGCTTAATCAATACGTAAAAATGCTCCAATGACAAATGACTGATCTCGTCGAACAAGAAACAATCCTTCTTGGGGAACGAATAGAACACCGCAACAAACATCAACAACAAAAATAACAAATGGATAAATTGACCAACCTACTTTGAAATAAATGCCAAATTATTCAAACTACCACCCAAATAGTCTACTAACTCGAAGAGGAAATCCAAACCCTTAATGAGAAGGCACAAACGATAACCGATGAACAACACCAATAAATATTTAAAGAATACAAAACCTCCAACGAACTAACCAAAGCTGCTCTATCCGAATACATAAAAAGGTACCAGTTTTTCAAGTCAAAGATGAAAGTGACTGGTCTCGACCCTATATCTTTTGGTTTCTCCGAAGATGATGGGTCCGAGGATGAACCCAATAACTAATGTAATTTCATGTTTTTTAGAACGATTGTAATTCACAAACTTTGTAAATAGATTAATAATAAATCAAATTTCCTCGTTATTGATGTCTTACAATAAATACAAATGAATCAACATGAACATTATCTATTATTGATAATATTTTCTATGTTTTTTGGCATGTCAAGTGTTTCTCCTAATTAGGAATACATTTCCAAACATTCTATGGTGTCGAAGCCTTTGCCTCTCGAAGCACAAGATCACTCACTTCAAACCTCCTTTATCGAACCCGTTTATTATAATGTTGAGTGATTTTCTGTTGATAGATGACCAATCTTAATACCACAACATCTCTAACCTAATCCAACAGATCCAAAATGAGCTGAAGACCTTCATCATTATATACCTCCCCTGAAGTTAATCACCCAAAATGAATTAGACTCGATCTCCATCGGAATAAGGGTCTTGGTTCCATAGGCCAGACAAAAAAGAGAATCACCAGTAGTTGTCCGAAGGGTGGAATAAGGGCCTTGGTTCCATAGGCTAGACAAAAAAGAAAATCACCAGTAGTAGTCCGAAGAGTAGTCCGATAAGACCAAATAATACTGTAAAGCTCTTTGTACCACCTTCATTTAACTTCATCCAATCTCCTCTTAATTCCATTGAGTAGAATCCGATTGGTAACTTTCACCTAACCATTTGACTAAGGTTGAGCAACATAAACCTTTCGATGTTGAATGCCCAGATCTTCCAAGAACTACTCGAAATTTGATCCCATAAATTGTGGCCCATTAATTGTCTTACACTATCACCATTAGGATTCCAAACCAAAATACCACCGATTCCTTAAAAAATTAAATACAATCTTGCACAGTGATATGCCAAACGGGTTTTGCTTCAACCCATTTAGTCATATAATCAATGACCACCACCACAAAAGCTAATTGTCATTTTACTTTGGGCATAGGTCCCAACAAATCAATTCCCCCACATAGTAAACGGGATTGGGGACAACATTGATGATAATTATTCAGGAGGCTGATGAGGAATCGAGCTATTTAACTAACACTTCTTCACAAATTCCTTTACATCTTGAAACATAATCGGCCCGTAATAACCCTGTTTGATCAACTTGTAAGCCAATGTCTTCGATCTCATGTGATCTCTGCAAATCCCTTCATGCATCTCTTGAAGAGCATATGATCGATACCTCAGACAGGACAAGACATTTCAGCAATGGAGAAGAATGAGCCCGTCGATAATGGTCTCCATCAATTAAGCCGAAATAGGCACTTCTATACCAGATATATTTTTCCAATAATTTATTCGATGGAAGCTTACCTTCACCACCTTTTTCAATATACTGGGCTCATCAAGGACCTCCAAATAAATTGATCCACCAAAGTTTTCCACTTGAGTATCAGCCAATTTAGATAATGCATCGGCTACCATATTACCATTATGCTTTATTCCTTGGAAGGAGTAAGAATCAAATCGTTGCAACAACATCTTTATTTCGGATAGATTTTTTATCATCCTTGCCCCTCGAGCCTTATACTCACCCTAGATCTACTTTACCATTAATTGTGAATCACTGAAGATGAGCAGATGACGTACCTTGAGGCTTCAGGCCAACCTCAATCTGGCTAAGATGGCTTCATACTAAGCTTCATTATTGATCACCCTGAACTGGAATCAGAAAGCTTGCTAAACTTTAAACCCTTCAGGATTGATCAGAATAACTCCGACCCTACTAGTATCTGCAGTTGATGAACATTAGCATATAGAGTCCAGGATGATGATAAAATCTACCCCAACTATCACCTCTACTCCTGAACCAAAACCTCCATTCAGATCTTCTTCGAGAAATATACACTTGGCCATAAAATCTGTCAATGTCTACCCTTTAATTACTGTATGCGATTGATAGTCTAAAACAAATTGGCTCAGCGCTCCACAGCCCAAGCTACCATCATGCCTGATGCATTAGGCTTATGGAGCACCTTTTTCAAAGGTTGATCAATATAGATCATTATAACCCTTCCTTAAAAATAGTGTCGAAACTTTCTACTAGCAATAATCAACACATAAGCACATTCCAAGCTCGGATATATTGTTTCTACATCCCTTAAAGCGTGACTCAAATAATAAATCAGGCGTTGTCTGTCACCTTCCTCCCAAACCAATACCGCTCCCACAGCAAGAGAACTTACAGCAAAATATAAATAGAGGGGTTCGAACGGAAGAGGTTTCTATAATAACAGAGCTGAAGAAATATATTTTATTATTCCTTGAAAAACATCTTCACATTCCCAAGTCCATTAAAAAGTCTTTTCAGTTTTCGGACCTTTCAAAGTGTTAAAAAATAGAAGACACCACTCCGCTGATCTAGACATGATGCGTCGAACAGCCGCCACTAATCCCGTTAATCTTTGAACATCTTTAAATGACTGAGGTGACCTCATATCCAGTATAGCCTGAATCTTCTCAAGGTTAGCCTTAATCCCTCTTTTATTAACAAGGTAGCCCAAAAACTTCCCTAAACCCAAACTAAAGGTACATTTTGTATGATTAAGCCTCAATTTGTAGTGTCTAATCGTTTGAAAATACTCCTCCAAATCTTGTAGATGATCGTGAACCCTAGTGTTTTTGACGATCATATCATCTACATAAACCTTCATATTTCTATCAATTTGTTTGCGGATGACCTTATTCATCATCATTTGGTATGTCGCTCGCATATTGATAAGACCGAAGGGCATTCTCTTATAGGCATATATAACTCAATGTGTTATGAATGCCGTCTTGGGGATATCTTTTTTGCACATCAAAAATTAATTGTACCCCAAAAAGGCATCAAGAAAACTGAGGATGACATGCCCCAACGTTGTATCAATCAATTGATCAATATGAGGAAGTGTTTAAAAGTCTTTCGGGCAAACCTTATTCAGAACTGTATAATCAATGAAAACCCTCCAAATTTTATTCTGTGCTTTTTGACCAGTACTACATTAGCTAACCACTTGGGGTAATCAATCTCTAAAATAACATCAGCATCTAAAAGCTTTGTTGCTTCCTCATCAATGACCTTTTGTCATTCTAGAGTAAAGATTGGCCTCTTCTGCTAAACCAATTTTCTCTCCGGATCCACATATAACTTGTGGACTGCTACCTTTGCATATCTCTAGGTGTCCATGCGAAGATGTCAGCATAAGCCTGAAGTAATTGAATCAATCGCGTTCTGACTGACTCCTCTAACCAACACCAATCTTCACACTCTTCGCCACATTCCCCGGGATCAGTTTCATATACTTTGTCTCTTCAGCAAGCAAAGCCAAAGGTTTTGTGGGTCCTTCCGTGAAGGGTTCTCTATTAACCATCATTGTCTATTTTTGCTTACTGACCCCAACTGTTGATGACATGAGCATGAGGTAATAACACATTTGGGCTATGTCTAAATCTCCTTTTACTTCACTAACTCCATTTGGCATAGGAAATTTCATCTTAATGTGAGAAATGAAAGTGACAGCATGTAATGCAGCTAATGTAGTGTGACATATAATATAACATTATAGGCAGAATCAACATGCACAACAAAGAATTTTACCTTTGTCTACACATACCGAGGAGCCATAATGAAGATCACGGGTAACTCTACCATTCTGACTACATGCATAGATCTATATATTGATGGACATAGCTATACAATACATCCACGGAAGAGCCATTGTCAATCATAATCATCCTCACATCGACCAATCTAACATGTGCTTTGATAACCAGAGCCCCCTCATAAGGATCCACTACATTAGGCGGGGAATGTTCATCAGAAAAGGAAATCACTGTATTGGGAAAAGGCCTTTCTGTTTTAGCAGCCTAATCGGAAACTATAATCAATGAGTCTGTGACACCTCTACATTTTTTTTCGGACAACTTTATAGTCGATCCCCCTGTAATGGCATAAATCACCCATAGCGACTGATCCTCCCGATTAGTATCCTGATCCACATCATGTGTCTGTCCCGAGGGTGGAGCCTTCCAACCTACTACGTACTGTATTAATTCTCTTTTTTGAACATTTATATCTATTATATCATTTAACTACCGAACATCTTTAGTGGAATGTCCAGTGGTTTAAAGATAATTATAATAATTATAGAACATGTTCTTGTTCCCCTTTGGTCAACGAAGTCCAATTGGTGTCGACTCAAAAAAGGGTTTATTTCTGATCTCCTCTAACATCTTCACCCTATTAGTAATGAAGGGGGTGTAGACCTTGTTTTTAAACTTGGGCCTAAATGATATCTTATTTACTTAAGGAAGATTTCTTTTCGGTCTAAGTCGATTTCATACCTCTACCTTATTGTCTTTATTTTAGATAGGTTAGTCCACTTTGAATTTTGTTGAAGACTTGCCATTGCATCCTCGATAGCAATGAAATTAATTTTCAGCCCGATCATAAACATCTAACAAATTCTTAAGATGGTTAAACATAATGTCTTTACCCCTAACTGCATTACTTCTTAACAAAAATTATGCAACAAGTTTCATGATCGGTTTGGGAGTAATCGGATAAGGGAAAAGTTGACTGCTTCTTTACCTTGAGTCAATATGTGATGAGGTTTAGGGAGGCTGTTGGCACTATCATAGAACTGAACATGACACAGACGTTGGGCTTCTTCACCATAAGGTTGGATATGAGGTCCTATACCATCATATGTCTTCAGTGGTGGTATCTTATTTGTCGGATCAGCCCGAGCCTTATATATCGCTAGGGAAGATGTTCATTTTGGGTCCAATAGCTGTCGATCAGTCTGAGCATGCGCCATCTTTTGTTCAAGCTCTATTAACTTCTTCATGATAGGATTGGGGATAATTGTTTGTGGGATTTTCTCATGTTGATCCCGGATAAGGTCCGGAGACCTGGCTTGTTTTATCTTTCCTCACCTTATTTCACCATGATCCCGATCAAGTTCCGGAGACCTGGCTTGCCTTATCTCACCTTGCCTTATTTCTCCATGATTTTGATCATAAGTCGGAGATCTGACATGCGTTCGTTAGCTAGGGTTTAAGTTATTTGCCTCCCGATCCCTAGTGTAAGATTTATGTTGATATTGAGGTTTCAGAGAACCAGCCTGCCTTTTATCGATCTCCACACCTTATTTCGCCATAGTATTGCCCCAATCCTTAGAAGAAACTTTGTGGTGATGTTTAGGAAGGTCAATTGATCCCCTCATCTAACTTTAACTCTGTGGTGCTGATTCCTGAGTACCTCGGATCGTAGATTGGACCCGTTATTCCCTTTTAGGCACAGTCAACTGTGCACTCCATTCCTGTTGCTGAAGCCGCAAAGCTTTAAGAGCACCTTCGACTTTTTTGATTTTCTGCATTCTGATCAACTTACGCTAATCTGGCCAGTTTGATTCCCTGTCTCGAGCCCTGTCTTGATCCTCTCGAGAAAGGGATTGATTATCTACCCCTTGTCTACGTTGGTTAAGAATTGATGAATTCAGAGGGGTAAACAACTGACGTCCAATCGATGTTGATTGTGTCTCTTTTGGTTTAGACCTAGGATTATTGAGACCGAGTCTATCTTTTACCGATCTCATATATAATATGCCAGTGATACAACCGAAGACCCCACTTGATCCAGCACTACATAACCCTTATTCGTCATGGAAATATTTTGAAACAAATTCGGTGATTTGAAACAATATTTACTGAATGACCCTCCTTCTAGCGTCAATGTTAACGCTTAAATTTATACAACAAGTCAACTTACACAAGAAACAAACAATTATCACACCAAAAAACATGACGGCTTGTGCCTTCAGAAAATAACTTTGGTGTGAAAATTAGTACATGTTGAAAACGTTAATAATAAAGAATTTAAATAGCTAAATTATATGGTAATACATATCTGTAATAATGGGACAATGATAATGATAATATTAGTAATAATTGATAGTATCGTAGACCTCCGCTTATAATTATATTTATAATTGCTTATCATCCAAATCATATCCTAAATACAATGTTAACATGAGTCAAAACCTGGATCGAGACTTAAATACAAGATTGATATGTGCCCTAAATAATTTCATTTCAACAGCACCCTCTCTTGGATGCTTGCGGCTGCGATCTCTGCGATCTTTCTTGCTTGACATCTCTCTTGTCGGACTTGTTTACCAGGTTAGCAGTCTCTCTCGTGATTGACATCTGTCTACTCTCTCTTGCTTGCGGCTGCGATCAACGTTCCCCTCATTGTCAGATGGAAACACTAATCTGCATTCTCACATACGGAATATATATTAATTTTCTCCTCACAGCTCACATATGGAATATTTATTAATTTTCTCCTAATTAACGTCTTTGGTCGAAGTCCAAATCCCGTGTTTCATATCATATATTGTTTTCATCTGTAATTTATTTACAGTTGAGTTTGTAAATATATAAAGACTACTGACGATGGGACAAGAAACACTCTTACAAATATCTAAACTTTATTCACCATATACAACTACTAATTAAATTATTCAACAACCTATTTAGTTACTACCCTTTTTATGGATCCGATAATGATGAAATTAATTTTATGATAAATTAAATAATAAATTGATACAGTATTGACATACAAAGAGAGAACACTCTTGGTTTG
The DNA here is from genome assembly GCA_947179155.2 of Hedera helix. Taxonomy (NCBI): domain Eukaryota; kingdom Viridiplantae; phylum Streptophyta; class Magnoliopsida; order Apiales; family Araliaceae; genus Hedera; species Hedera helix. The sequence goes on from OX359281.1 coordinate 34,377,453, forward strand.
CATGTAAGTACTGTATCGGTTCATTGTTCAACTTATCATAAAATTAACTCTATACTAACTGAATCCCCTTTTTATGCAATAATTATAGTCATTCATTCTAAATTATAATATCAACATTGACTTTTTAAAAATAAATTTTAAATATTTTTAAACTCAAAATTAATATAAATTCATTTACCTTGTGTCAATACAATTATGAATACTATAAGTTATCTAAAAAGTAATACTAATTATAAAATTAATTATTTTAAAATTTTAAATGAATAATTTCAATTTTAAATTTGAAAATATCACGAATTAACTTTTAAAAAATCAATAATGATCTTATAATTCTGAATGGGAGAAATAATTCCTTGTTTTAATTGATTTGATCATAAATATATTTTTTTAAATTGATTATGGGAACCATTTAGACACGTACAGATACCGCCTTATTAAACCTTCAACAACAAAAAAATATGTATAAATTATTACGGAAATAACAACTAATATTTGCGGTCTTTTAATTTTAATTTGACAATTTCTTTGTGGTGGCAAATGTCATAGCATGTTCATATCGCGCAATCTCATTGATCCTCATACTGGGAAATAAAGGGTGAAAGAAACGAAGTTTATCAATGGCCATAATCGTACTTGACCCAATCACGGTGGCGCTGCTCGCTTCCACCAACGGAGCCTCCACGGCAATGGGCATGATCGGCTACCAAGGCAATTCACATGTGCATTGGACCGAGGTATGCAATCAGTTTGGAAAATTCCGTCACCAAGTTGCGGCTATCATGGTTTCCTTGCTTTGCTTCGGGGCTGTCATTTTTGTCCTGGTTATGTAGCCCAATTGAATTTGTGCCTTATAGGCCAAATTAGTTTTGACCCAGCCCAAAGCGTCAATTCACGGGTGGCCTAGCCCAATTCATACCTCAAGAGCAATCCAAAAATAATTTATTTCACCAAAACTAACAGTAAGTAAACAAAAAAAATACTTTTATTTTTGTTCTTCTCGATTTCTATTCTCACTCTCTTTATTTCTCACTTATCAAATCAATTGTTTTTAGTCTTTAAATTCAATATCTTTATCAAAAAATTACTTTTAGTCTCTTTTTATATATGATTGAGTTGATATTTACATGATACAACTGTCTTAACTATATATTTATTACTTGTGACTCGAAATAAATTATTATATTTTATCATTGATATAAAGTTTTAACTTTTGTAGTTGAATTATTTGAGAACGATAACGTTATAGATCATTCAACATTATTTTGTCAAGAAGAAAAATAAAGTTATAAATAATATTTAAATTGTGTAAAAATAAACATATGCAACGTAACAAGAAAAATAAAGTTGAAACAATTAGTGAGTTAGTTAAAATTAATTAATTATTTATTACCCATGCGGTGTTTGTAAGACCCCGAATTTTATGAAATACAAAATTTAATTTTTCTTCATATATATATTTTTCCTAAAACAATAGGTGGTTAAATTGATAAGGTTAAAAGTTAAGGATGTTATGTGCAAATTTTATTATGTCGGACAATATTCGTTTAGTCGGAGAATATTTGTTTTGTCGGGGAATATTCGATTTGTACGACGGCGCCGAAATAACAAAATAATGGTGGACCCCCACAACGACTTATTGTTGGATGTAGAAAGCGACATACGTAACCTTTCTAAATAAATATAGTCAACGGTATTATCATCTTGAACTGTTAAAATACCCGATGGTAAAAGAATAGTAACATACGGTATAGCACACGGTATTGTACAGTAGCACACGGTATTGCACAGTAGCACACGGTATTGCACAGTGTTTCATATTATTAAACTGATAAAGTGGTTATTGTACTATATTGACTTTATTGAACCAATAATTGTCACATGCATAATAATTCATATTATTGAGCTGATAATTGTCACAGTAGCATATGCACAATAATTCACATTACTGAATCAATAATTGTCATTACACAGTAACGTGTTATTTTCTTATTTATTTTCAGCATTATTGTTATCTCTTTTATGATATTGATTAAACGGTTGTATTCTATTATTAGTTGATTTTCCTATTTTTCTAACTCGAAAAGCCAACTACACTGCATTTACAACAATTAGCCATAATAATGAATAATCGTGAATTATTGTTGAATAATTGAATTGATAAAGTTATTTGTTTTTATTATGATAAATTATATAACGTTGTTTGTTTTTATATATAAAGTTAATTGATTTATTTAAAGTTAGTTGTTTTATATATAAAGTAAATTCAATGATATAGATTAAAAGATGATCTTTAAATAAATGGTTTAGATTAAAGAAATCTTAAAAGATAAAATGAGTGGTATGGATTAAACATTATCTTGAAATATGCGGTTTGGATTAAATTAGGAAATCTTGGTGATGATAAAAAATTTTGCTATAAATAGAGGCATTAACTTAAGGATTTTTCATAAAAAACTTCCTTGCTTATTCCTTCTTTCACTCTCCAAACATTTCTTTGTATAAGTTCTCTTTGAGTGTGCTAAAGTTATCTTGAGTATTTGTAAAGATCTGTAAGTGTACGAGTTCATATCTAGTTACGTGTTAAGGTAAGGGATACCATCTTTTTTATCTTCCATTATTCAAACTTACTATGGTAAGGGATTATCATTATTTGATTCTCGAAAATAATATCGTTTCTTTCTCACTCGTAAGATGTGTCATTTATTTTCATATATTAATTTGTAGGAATAACCTGACTACGCGGACTACCGCATGTTTGGTGAATAACCTTTCGTATTCATTCCTTATTAATATTTGAGAATAACCTGACTACGCGGACTACCGCATGTTTGGTGAATTACTCTTCGTATTCATTTCTTACTTGTCTCTTGTTGGTAAAGTTTACTGAAATGAATATATATTATTTAATTGTTTGCGCTTCATCTAATATCATTTCAACTGAACCTTCCTATTTTTCTAAATCTTTCTATTGAACTTTAACTGTTATTACATTATATTACATTATTGTTGTAGCATTATTTTATTTTATATGTTGGACCCACAGGAAGAATAAATAAATAAATAAAAAATAAAAATAAATATATAAATAAATAAAAATTAATTAATTTTACTATTTGAAATAGTAACGTGAATAGTAACATGTGGGACCCATATGGGGCCCACATGAAAATTTAAATGTGAATTTTGTGCTGAAGGAAAGGTTGGCAGCCGACTGCTGCCAATTTAGAAAGAATGAGGCAGACGTGCATCACGCCTGCTGCCACCTACCATGCATAGTGTCTTATTTTCTCCTATAAATAGCTTGCTCAGCTGAATAGAAAAATCACACCTAAAACATAAAATTTTTCTATAAGAATTTTATGAGTTTTCTCTGAGAATAGTAAGGCTATTTTGAGTGTTTGAAAGTCAAAAGGAGTGCAGAAAAATTTCAAGTAAGTCTTTTATTAAAGAGTAGTAATTTCATAAATTCCTATTTTTCACGGTATTCACAAATCTTCCTTTAGAAGACTCTTCTTTGAGAAGATTCATTTTTAAAAGCTTTCTTTGGAAGATTTATTTTGAAATATTATTTTAAAAACTATTTTAAAGTTGTTATATTATACTACAAAAATTATGTTAAATATATATAATTTTGATAGTTCATATTATACGAATTATCATACACCTTGAAATTTATATGTGGTAATTACTAATTTTATAGGTTGATCAACCTCATTTAAATCAATATTCAGTCACGTGTTAAGGTAAGGAATACCATTCATTTCATACTCTTAAATTTACTGTGGTAAGAAATATTATCTTCTTTCATATTCTAACTTACTACGGTAAGGGTATCTTTCTTTTCATTATCATAAATGGATATTATTTTCTTTCTTACTAAAAGGGATTATCATTCTTTGATTCTCGAAAATAATATCGTTTCTTTCTTACTCATAAGATGTGCCATTTATTTTCATGTATTAATTTGTGGGAATAACCTTACGGCGCGGATTACCGCATGTTGGTGAATAACCTTTTCTATTCATTCCTTATTAATCTCTAAGAATAACCTTACGGCGCGGATTACCGCCTGTTTGGTGAATAACTCTTCGCATTCAAATTGATGGGAATAACCTTACGGCGCGGATTACCGCCTGTTAGTGAATAACCCTTTTTATTTGTCTCGTGTGGAAATAATTTGTCTACACGAATTATCACATGAGACTTTTATTCCATATTCGTTTGTAATATCATTTTCTTTCATATTCGTAAGAGATATCATTTTCCTTTATACTCATAAAGGATACCATCTTTTTCATCTTCCATTATTCAAACTTACTATGGTAAGGGATATTAATTTCCTTCACCTTTTGTTAATCAAACCTGCTACGGTAAGGAATATTATTTTCTTTCATACTCTTAAATCGAAACTTATTATGGAACTATTGCTTCTATAATTCCTGAAAATATTATATGTTCCATAATAGTTGAACTTCATTATTTCAACTGAACCTTCCTATTTTCTGAACCTTTCTATCGGCCTGTAACCGTTATTCTGAACTGTGGATTTTGAATATTATTTTTAAATTTCACTCCACATCATGTTGACAATTTGGACATTGTTTGAATCTGCACAAAGTAAACTTCTGATACTTATTGTTTATCCTGTTCTTCTGTTCATCATTTGTATCACTGTTATTTGTATTAATCATCAAGAATCAAGCTGTTGTGAATATCTGTGGCCGGGGGCACAGATGTGATATAATTGTTGAACAAATGATAGGTTAAAGGCGATATACTAGGTTAAAGGCGATACATCTGTTCGGTGTCTTTTATGGCACGTGGTGAAAGTTCTCTTTGGCCCGTAGTGCATAGATGAACTGTTGTTTGGTATGATTATGACCAAAGGCTGAATCTGGTATAATCATGACCGATGGTGCTATATTGAATATTTTTGGCACGTAATGCAAAGATGAACTGCTGATTTGCATGATTATGACCAGGAACTGTGAATTTTTATTATCATGACTAATGGTATTTCAGATGATAAAAGTGGATGATATTTTTACAATAAAGAGAAGCGAGTGGACATTATAGTCTGCATTATTCTTCTAATAGATTGTTCATTCCGCTGCTATTATCGATCTGAACATTGTTCAAGAATTTAACTGCAGTTTTTGATATAAACCTTGTAGTCTATTGTATTCTATCAAGAACTCAACTGTTGAAGTCTAATGATAATTTATTCGTCATTATCTTAGTCATGATATTTCTTACTGGGCTATTTGAGCTCACCCTTTCTTTTGTTCCATTGTTTTTCAACAGGAGATGAGAATGTAGCTGGGTCTAGCCGGGGAATGGAGTGAGAGTCCGAGGAATAGCTGTCGTAGTATTCACGTGTTGTAAAATAGTGTGGCAATAATAGTGAAGACTTAGTTGTGTATTATTATACACTGTATTGTTGTACGTTGTGTTTTGTTGTAATAATTTTGTTTTAGTCTTTTTACGACTCAAGTTTGGGCTGTGTGGGCTCAGATTTGGGGGCGTCACAGTTGGCATCAGAGCTTAGGGATATGGTCTTTAATGGAGATCTGGGGTAGAACTAGGAGGGGAGAGATGAATAGAATCAGTCACTAGTATGTCCTATCTAAATTAGATTTTATTATCTAATGAGTTGATTTGAATATAGAGAAATGAAGTGATGAGTCAGTTTATTTGAACTAACATTTATTTTGTGACCACAGTTAAGTATGGCATCTGGAAATCAGGAGGTTAACTATGAAATGACCGAAACAAATGTAGCTGCAAAACAAGAGGCGACGAATAATCTTCTTACAAACTCAGAGTTGAATCATTTGCCTAAGGCAAAAATTATGCGTGTTCTATCCAGTAAGGATGAAGGTGACAGCTCTGTTACAGTCATTTCATATCCATTCTTAGAAGCAATTAAAGGAAGTAATGAACTTGCGAAAATTATTGCCTTTAATTTACTCACTAATTGGGAGAGTCATATCACCTGGTTATGCTCTATAACAAAGGATCAGAATATATGGACTTTTCATATTAGTCTTTGGGATTTATGGTGTTCCAGCTATGATTTTCAAGATTATTTAAAAATGATGTTTCTATACTTTGGACGTTACAATTTAGAGGAATTCAGGTTAAGTTAGTCACTATCATGGAAACTGCAGTCTATCGAAAATACTATTCTTATAGAAATCATTGGTACGTTACTACTGATGAAGTTGAGGAATCCGAGAAACAGTTCGTTAGAGAATTATTTAGTGGTATTCACATGGTTGAAATACGTGAAGATCCGAATGAAGTACTCGGGATTCGATTTGACGATAACAGCCAAGAAACCGAATGAGGTGATAACCGGTAAGCTATTCATAAATTTTCGTGAAGTCTACGCTTATTAGATACTGGCTATACCCATTCTTTTATCTCACCTGTATGTGCTCAACGTTTAAACTTAACTCCTGAAAATTTGGATTTTGATTTATCAGTTAAAACTCCATTAGGAGAAATGACCATTACATCTACTGTCTATAAATCTTGCCTAGTTCAAATCAACAACCCGTTGACCTTATTTCTTTGATGCATGAATTTGATGTGATTCTAAGAATTGATTGGTTGACTACCCATCCTGCTAAAATTGATTGTTTTCATAAGATTATTAGTTTTTATATTCCTAATCAACCTGTCATGCAAATTCAAGCAACTAAACCGTTGAAATCTGTAACTGTTATTTCTAGCCATAAAGTCATTCGTTTATTGAAAAACGGATGTCAAGCATTTTTAGCTCATATCGCTGATTTGAACAAAAACACATCAAACTTGAATGATATTCTCATTGTTAATGAGTTTCCTGACGTTTTTCCTGAGGAACTTTCTGGCTTACCCCCAAACCGTGAAATTGAATTCTGTATCGATCTTAAACCCGGTACTAAGCCCATTTTTAAAGTCTCATACCAAATAGCTCCCATAGAACACCAAGAGTTGAAAGTTTAATTACTAGATATCAGTATCATTCATTCTAGTACAAAACTTATATCGAGCGAGGAATGCGAGGAGAGTTTTCAAGAACTCAAGAGGAGACTTGTTTCAGCTCCTGTTCTGACCATTCCAATCAGGATCAGGAGAATTCGTTATAGCGATGCTTCAGGCAAAGGTCTAGGCTGTGTCCTTATGCAACATGAAAAGGTTATAACCTATGTCTCTCGACAACTCAAAGATTATAAGAAAAATTATCCTACTCATGATCTAGAGTTGGCAGTAGTCATTTTCGCGTTGAAAATCTGGAGACACTACTTGTACGGAGAGAAGGTGGATATCTATACGGATCATAAAAGTCTAAAGTATTTCTTCACCTAGAAGGAACTCAACATGCGACAACGACGTTGGCTTGAGCTGTTGAAGGATTACGACCACACAATCCAGTATCACCCGAGAAAGGCGAACGTTGTAGCTGACGCTTTGAGCAGAAAATCTTATGCGAGTACAAGTGCACTGCTGACAACACAAAAGCATATTTTGTACGACTTACAAAAGATGGAGATAGAGCTAAAGACACCAGGGACCCACTCGAAGATTGCTCACGTGCGAGTAGAACCGGCTTTAATCGATAAAATTAAAGCTGCTCAAGCTACCGATCCGGAACTGATGAACATGATGAAGCAAGTACAAGAAGGTGTCATTCCTGAAGCAAGAATCGACGAGAAAGGAATACTTCGAGTTAACTATTGACTCTGTGTTCCTAACGATCCTGAATTAAAGCATAAAATCATGATAAAGGCACACAACACGCCGTTTGCAATCCACCCAGGAAGTACCAAGATGTATCAAGATCTTCGACATACATTTTGGTGGAACAATATGAAAATGGAGATTGCAGAGTTTATCTCAAGGTGCCTAACTTGTCAACGTGTCAAGGCAGAGCATCAAGTACCTAAGGGTCCATTACAACCACTTGAGGTTCCTGAATGGAAGTGGGAACACATCAATAAGGACTTCGTGACGGGTCTTCCCAAAGTTTCTCAAGGCTTAGATGTAATTTGGGTGATCGTAGATAGATTGACCAAATCTGCTCATTTGTTGCCTATACGAGAAAACTTTTCACTTGAACGTCTTGTCGGTATGTTCATAAATGAGATTGTGAGATTGCATGGCATGCCAGTTTCCATAGTTTCTGATCGAGATCCTAGATTCACTTCACGCTTTTGGATCAGTCTACAAAAAGCTATGGGCACTGAGCTACGATTCAGTTCTGCATACCATCCTCAGACGGACGGACAACCGGAAAGGACAATCCAGACCCTCGAAGATCTTTTAAGACTTTGCGTACTAGATTTCAAAGGAAGTTGGGATAAGTACTTGTCATTGGTGGAATTTTCCCACAACAACAGTTACCAAGCAAGTATAGGTATGGCTCCATTCGAGGCTTTATATGGACGCAAGTGTCGCTCTCCAGTATGTTGGAATGAGGTAGGAGAAGCAAAACTGTTGGGACCTGAGTTGGTACGCTTGACAACAGAAAAGATCCAAATGATCCGACAACGAATACAGACTGCACAAGAACGACAAAAGAGTTATACTGATCTTCATCGGAGAGACGAAAGTTTCAACATCGGAGATCATGTATTCTTACGTGTTTCTCCATGGAAAGGGGTTACGAGATTCGGAAAGAGAGGAAAGCTCAACCCTCGATTTATTGGCCCATTTGAAATCCTCGATCGAATAGGAACCGTAGCCTATAGACTAGCCCTACCACCAAGTATGTCTCGCATCCATAACGTTTTTCACATATCTATGTTACGTAAATATGTGAAGGACCCAAACCATGTCATTGAGTTAGAACCGGACGTTATAGAAGAGGATTTAACGTACGATGAGGTACCTGTTAAGATCCTAGATAAGAAGGAGCAGATTCTACGCTAAAAGGTTATACCTCAAGTTAAGGTTTTATGGAGGAACAAAGATATTGAGGAAATGACATGGGAACTAGAATCCGAGATGAAATCTAAGTATCCTTACCTCTTCGAAATGCCAGGTATGTCAATTTCGGGGACGAAATTTCATAAGGAGGGGAGGTTATAAGACCTCGAATTTTATGAAATATAAAATTTAATTTTTCTTCATATATATATTTTTTTATGAAACAGTAAGTGGTTAAATTGACGAAATTGAAAGTTAAGGATGTTATGTGCAAATTTTATTTTGTCGGACAATATTCGTTTTGTCGGGGAATATTCGGGCTGTACGACGGCGCCGAAATAACTAATTATTAGTAAACCCCACAACGGAATAATTGTTGGATATAGAAAATGACAGAAGTAACATTTTTAAATAAAAATAGTCAACGGTGTTAACTGTTAAAATACCGGTGATAAAAGAATAGTAGCATACGGTAATTTATGGTATTTTTCTGTAGCACACGGTATTGCACAGTGTCTCATATTATTGGTCTGATAATTGACACCGTAACTGTTACGCATCATTTCATCGATAATTGTCACTGCATAATATTTTATGTTATCAATTCAATAATTGTGGTTACACAGTATTTTGCATTATTGATTCAATAATTATCATTACACTGTATTTTATATCATTGAGTCAATAATTGTTATTGTACTGTTTTTAAAATTATTGAACCTAATAATTGTCACAGTAGCAAATATACTGTAATTTATATTATTAAATTAATAATAATCTGTAACGTGTTTATTACATTATTGTTGTAGCATTATTTTATTTTATATGTTGGACCCACAGGAAGAATAAATAAATAAATAAAAAATAAAAATAAATATATAAATAAATAAAAATTAATTAATTTTACTATTTGAAATAGTAACGTGAATAGTAACATGTGGGACCCATATGGGGCCCACATGAAAATTTAAATGTGAATTTTGTGCTGAAGGAAAGGTTGGCAGCCGACTGCTGCCAATTTAGAAAGAATGAGGCAGACGTGCATCACGCCTGCTGCCACCTATCATGCATAGTGTCTTATTTTCTCCTATAAATAGCTTGTTCAGCTGAATAGAAAAATCACACCTAAAACATAAAATTTTTCTATAAAAATTTTATGAGTTTTCTCTGAGAATAGTAAGGCTATTTTGAGTGTTTGAAAGCCAAAAGGAGTGCAGAAAAATTTCAAATAAGTCTTTTATTAAAGAGTAGTAATTTCATAAATTCCTATTTTTCACGGTATTCACAAATCTTCCTTTAGAAGACTCTTCTTTGAGAAGATTCATTTTTAAAAACTTTCTTTTGAAGATTTATTTTGAAATATTATTTTAAAAACTATTTTAAAGTTGTTATATTATACTACAAAAATTATGTTAAATATATATAATTTTGATAGTTCATAATATATGAATTATCATACACCTTAAAATTTATATGTGGTAATTACTAATTTTATTAAAAATATATAGGTTGATCAACCTCATTTAAATCAATATCCAGTCACGTGTTAAGGTAAGGAATACCATTCATTTCATACTCTTAAATTTACTGTGGTAAGAAATATTATCTTCTTTCATATTCTAACTTACTACGGTAAGGGTATCTTTCTTTTCATTATCATAAATGGATATTATTTTCTTTCTTACTAAAAGGGATTATCATTCTTTGATTCTCGAAAATAATATCGTTTCTTTCTTACTCATAAGATGTGCCATTTATTTTCATGTATTAATTTGTGGGAATAACCTTACGGCGCGGATTACCGCCTGTTGGTGAATAACCTTTTCTATTCATTCCTTATTAATATCTAAGAATAACCTTACGGCGCGGATTACCGCCTGTTGGTGAATAACCTTTTCTATTCATTCCTTATTAATCTCTAAGAATAACCTTACGGCGCGGATTACCGCATGTTTGGTGAATAACTCTTCGCATTCAAATTGATGGGAATAACCTTACGGCGCGGATTACCGCCTGTTGGTGAATAACCCTTTTTATTTGTCTCGTGTGGAAATAATTTGTCTACACGAATTATCACATGAGACTTTTATTCCATATTCGTTTGTAATATCATTTTCTTTCATATTCGTAAGAGATATCATTTTCCTTTATACTCATAAAGGATACCATCTTTTTCATCTTCCATTATTCAAACTTACTATGGTAAGGGATACTAATTTCCTTCACCTTTTGTTAATCAAACCTGCTACGGTAAGGAATATTATTTTCTTTAATACTCTTAAATCGAAACTTATTATGGAACTATTGCTTCTATAATTCCTGAAAATATTATATGTTCCATAATAGTTGAACTTCATTATTTCAACTGAACCTTCCTATTTTCTGAACCTTTCTATCGGCCTGTAACCGTTATTCTGAACTGTGGATTTTGAATATTATTTTTAAATTTCACTCCACATCATGTTGACAATTTGGACATTGTTTGAATCTGCACAAAGTAAACTTCTGATACTTATTGTTTATCCTGTTCTTCTGTTAATCATTTGTATCACTGTTATTTGTATTAATCATCAAGAATCAAGCTGTTGTGAATATCTGTGGCCGGGGGCACAGATGTGATATAATTGTTGAACAAATGATAGGTTAAAGGCGATATACTATGTTAAAGGCGATACATCTGTTCGGTGTCTTTTATGGCACGTGGTGAAAGTTCTCTTTGGCCCGTAGTGCATAGATGAACTGTTGTTTGGTATGATTATGACCAAAGGCTGAATCTGGTATAATCATGACCGTTGGTGCTATATTGAATATCTTTGGCACGTAATGCAAAGATGAACTGCTGATTTGCATGATTATGACCAGGAACTGTGAATTTTTATTATCATGACTAATGGTATTTCAGATGATAAAAGTGGATGATATTTTTACAATAAAGAGAAGCGAGTGGACATTATAGTCTGCATTATTCTTCTAATAGATTGTTCATTCCGCTGCTATTATCGATCTGAACATTGTTCAAGAATTTAACTGCAGTTTTTGATATAAACCTTGTAGTCTATTGTATTCTATCAAGAACTCAACTGTTGAAGTCTAATGATAATTTATTCGTCATTATCTTAGTCATGATATTTCTTACTGGGCTATTTGAGCTCACCCTTTCTTTTGTTCCATTGTTTTTCAACAGGAGATGAGAATGTAGCTGGGTCTAGCCGGGGAATGGAGTGAGAGTCCGAGGGATATCTATTATAGTCTTCACGTGTTGTAAAATAGTGTGACAATAATAGTGAAGACTTAGTTGTGTATTACTATATACTGTATTATTGAACGTTGTACTACTTTGTAATAATTTTGTTGTAGTCTTTTGACAACTCAAGTTTGGGCTGTGTGGGCCTAAATTTGGGGGTGTCGCCTAAATTTGGGGGCGTCACAGTGTTAATCAATTGAAAAAAAAAATTTGTTTTACTTTATACCATTCCCCCCCAAATAATTATTACTCTATATTTTATAAAAGATAAATAAATAAATAAAAAATTAAAAACATTACAATGACTTTATTTTTTAACTTAAAAAATATAAAAATTCATGGACCAGCCCAATCCCATTGTGCTATAGACCATGTGCCCTTTAGATCCCAATAAAAACTGGGTCTTTTTGGACAAACCCATTTTTTGTCCTATCCAGCCACAATCCAACTCACTTGTCAGGTCTAATTATGTATGATGCTGTAGACCTTTACAAGAAATATTATTAATTAGTAAATTATATTATGTTAGCTTTTTTAATTTATGCATAAAATTTATGTCCCCATATATTTTTGCCATTCGAGGAAAAAATAAAATGGGTTTTTCTTTGTATGTTTCTTTTGGAGCTTGCTTTTTATAGTTAATAATGTAGTTATTATTGTTCTTGATTCTTTTGTCACCCTACATGTCATCGGAATGATGATGTTGATTTGATTCAGCATATTAAAGAAATATTGACATTTAAGCAAACAAGTAATATATAAACTAATTTGTGTGAAAAGCCACAAAAAAAAATATTTAAGTCGAAGTTTTTGTTTGGGAATTTTAAAGAAAAAATAATAAGACAAATTATTATTTGGAAATTGAGAAGAGATGAGAGCATAAAGTGTGTGTATAGGACTAATTTATCCAAGTTCAAAGTCGCACAACTAATATGCATTAAATCATGCTTTAGGATAAAAATCTAGGTGATTGTGTATCATTACTTAACTTTCTTGCTCTTCACTATCAAATGCCCCCTAATTTTATTAAATTTTAATAAATAATATTAGAGGTCATTAATTTTTTTTTTCAAATAATATGCAATACCATATATACTGCGTACATTGTCAAATAGTTTAATTTTCAAGTAAACTAAAAAAAAATACTAAACTTTTAAAGGAAACTTATTCATGTCCTCAAAAAGATTTTTTTTTTTTTTTGCTAATGTGGAGTATCCCAACCGCAGTCGGACTAATCTCAAAAAGATATTCAAATTATATGTTTCATGCAAATTAAAATAATTATAATAATAAAATAAGTAATACTCTTACTCATAGTGACACTTTCTTTTAGAGTTGACTTTGACCAAAAAAGAGATTTAAATTTCTCGTTAGCTTTCTAATCAAAATTAGGGCTTGTCTTTTTTTTACGCTTCCACCCGCATATCATTATCACCCAAGAGATTTAACATGTACACCTCCAAGATTTCTTCATCTCTTTTCGATAAAATGAACTTATAATCCATCCATATAAAGGATCCTGTGGTAATGAATTTTTGTCGTTTTTCAATTCAATAAACCTTATTTAAATATATTTTTGAAGATAAACTAATTTTTTTTACATATTTAATATTTCATTTGTGTACCTTTTGATATCATTTCGTAAACAAACAAAAAATTATACTTGAAGAAATCATACTTTGTAAGAGGAAAGGAGTATAACTCAATCCTTATATGATGTGCTTTACTGATTTTAACAAGATGATAAACCCGTTTAGGCCTTGGTGTATTTGCAAGGGCATATCTTGGGGTGGGTGCACCATTTGCACCCCCACCTTATTTTCTTTAAATCTTATTTTACTCATATAATATTTTTCAAAAAATAATAATAATTTACCCCAATTTTACACTTGTCAAACATCCATGTTACCTTAGAGCCCAAGTACACGCCCCACATGCAAATGGCCTTCGTTTGGGTAAACTTTCATCTAGTGTAACACCCTTTTCCATACAAATATTACACCACAAGGTCTTATCACAGGGTTCAGAATGGTTACCATCTGATTGACGGCTCTTGATCTTCTCTTTGATCATCTGAAAAATGAATCCAACAATCCAGCAGTGAAGATTCAGCCAAAAAATATCTGCAATTATATCAAAATGTCATAATTCATTGGTACGTACATGCACATGATCAGCAGCTCGTATACTCTCTCCCTCTCTAGAAAATATTCTGGCAGTTTTCCTTAATGACCCACCTCTCTCTCTCTCTCTCTCTCTCTCTCTATATATATATATATATAGATATAATTTGTATCGAATGATTGTGTGCCTATATAATGTGTATAGGACTGAAATGATCAGGAGAGAGAAAAGAAGGAAGTACAAGAGGAGGAAGAAGAAAAAGAGGACATAAATATATAGATTGTTCTAGAGTATATTAATGGAGAAATACAGAGACTATGTGATTCCGCCATTAACAGACTTGGTTTTGCCTGCACGTCTAGGAATCTCCAACGCCATTGAAATGGGTTCGAGCTCCAGAAACAGAGGCAAAACACCAGCTGCGGCGGCTTTTAATTATAGTATCGACACTGAAAATATACAGAAGGAACGTATCAGGAGAGGGAAAATGGCTGAGAATTACTCTCTTCTTCAATCCGTTGTCCCAAATCTCTTGCCCGAGGTTAATTCCCCTTTTTCAATATTTGTACATATCTGTATAAAATTAATTTACATTTGAAACCCATAATAATATAGTTATGGAATGAATTTGATTACTATTCAAAAACTTATTCTCTCTGATTCTGCGATTGAAGGCAACTAAGGTGAGGATTGTGACTGAAACAATTGAATTCATACGCCGGCTCGAGGAAGAGAGAGGAAGATTGGAGCGCCTGAAGAAAGCAATTTCTTCGCCGGAATCAATGGCGGCGAAATCCATACTGCCTGTTTGCCACAACCGGAGTTCGTCGGTCAACGTCACCACCGCCGGTGGCGGCGTTGCATTTTTTGGGATTCAGTTAGCGTTCGGGCGGCGTTTGGTGGCACATGTATTCAGGGTCTTTGAGAATCATCGCACCGAAATTTTGGCGGCAAATGTCTCGGTCGACGAGCAGCGGCAGCAGTTGACGTTAACGATCACGGCGATGGTGGGTGGTTACAGAGGTGATGAAACAATTGAGAAAATTAAGAGGGAGATTTTAATTATTTAGATTAAGGATTTAATAAATTCTGATTCTGGTTACCGAAACTTTTGAGAGGATTAATTAAGAGGGGGATTTTGTTTATTTAGATTTTCTGATTAATGAAGTTTAAGGATTTAATAAGTCCAATTCTCATCTAATTTAATGGAAGTATATGTTTCTTTTTTGGCTGATTAATTGATTGTCTTTTCTGAGTTTTATTTTTATATAATTATTATTAGTTCTACAAAAGAGTCTCGTCAAAAAAATTCAATCCCTAAATACAATTAGTATTTAGTTTAATAGTAATATAACGATAAAATTACAAAATTATTATTATTAACAAAAAAAACCGACTTTTTAAGATTATCTTTTTTAAGAAAATACGCATGTCATTATTTTAATTTGCCTGTGTTGGCTGCGTTTGAATCGGCAGTCATTGCCGTGCCCATTTCGCCTGTTTTGGTGTCTCTTTGTGTTAGTTCTAGCAATTGAATCCGACTGGTTTCATTAGTAAACTTTCAGAACATGTAAAACAGAGCAAAACCCATAACTGAGCAGGCAGCTCATAAGCATGCTCATACCATTTCATAACCATAAAAAAGCATAACACCATTAACTCTCATCACATTACATTATTATACTCCATGACTATTTCACATTACATCCAAGTCCCTCGAAAAACCCCATCCCTTTTACACAGCCAAATTCTTGTTGCAGATCTTTTTCAGCTCCTCCACTACACCACACATCTCCTCCTCTTCTTTCCTTCTTATTTCCTCACTCAATCCTTTTGCCTTCCTCCTTATACCTTCCCCACTTTTCTTTACTACCACCTCTTTTATTACTCTTGCCACCTCTTCCCTGTCAAATTCCAAATCCTCGTCTTTCAAAACCTCCAAACCAGCACCTAGCTCCACCACCAGCCTAGCATTCAATGGCTGATCAAAATTCATGGGAATTGCAATAATTGGAACCCCATAGCTCAAACTTTCTGTCACAGAACTCCACCCACAGTGACTCACAAACCCACCAGTACTTGAATGTCCCAATATTTTGGCCTGTGGAGCCCACCCATCAATTACCAATCCTCTCTCTTTTACCCTCTCAAGATACCCTTCTGGTAAAACCTCTTCAATCATGATTTTTTCACCCCCAGATGGAAATCTAATAACCCAAAGGAAATTCACGTTGCTAAGCTCAAGCCCATAAGCCAGCTCTTCCATTTTTTCATTGGACAAATAATTCTCACTCCCAAAAGAAACAAACACAGTTGAGGATTTTCCCTTCTGGCTCAGCCAATTCATAATCACTGAATCCTTTTCTTCTTCTTCTTCACCAGATTGAGCAAGTGTGCCCACGGTCACCAACTTCTTGTTTAACAATTGGGAGAAAAAACTAATATATTTATCCTCAATAGCTCTACAGCTTTTGACCAGAACAAAATCAAGTGACTTTTCAGCGCAAGTATAGATAGGATCTTCGCCGGCTTTGGTATCAAGCGGTGCAGATGCAATCATTTTCCTTATCTCCGACTCCCGGAGATAAATTGCCGGAAAATTGAACTGCAGGCCTTTGCCCTGCAACTTGAATTTGGAATAGAAAAAAGAGGCAGACGCGGCGCCGGTAATGCGGAAATTGACGGCCGGAATATGATGGGAAGATGCTATTTCCGGTACCCATGGCTGGTAAACATCGTAGACCAGGAGATCTGGCTTCAAATTGTTCAAAATGTCTGAAAAATTGGGTTTGGACATATTGAAGACCTCTCCAAGGGTCTTATGAAGATGGGGTGGTAGGCCATTGGTGGTGTGATAATGAGGAGGAAGTTCAGGGGAAGAGGGCAAGTGGAATTCCACTAGTTCTAGGGAGGAGGAGGGGAGAGACTTAATTCTGTTTTTGATGGAATTGAGATTGATGGGTGTGGAGCAAAAGTAAATATGGAAGTTTTTGGCGGAGAGTTTTTTGGCTAGCTCTAAAAATGGTGATACGTGACCATAGCCCAGCCATGGAAACATCAGAACTCTCAAACTAGCTTCCTCAGTGGCCATGGCGACTGTGTTTGTATGTATGAAAGAGATCTTTGATTTTGATGCAGTAATAATTTTTCACCGGTGATGCTAGATATATACTATCTAACATACTATCTAACAATAGGGATTATTTAGGTACAATATTTTTTTATTTTTTTGTCTTTAAAAAAATGAGTTGAAATATATTTTTATTAATTTTCAGATTAAAAATATTTAAATTAATTTTTAAAGTTAATAATAATTGTTTAATTGGAGACTGAGAAAGTTCATAATTTTATTTAATAAAAATAAATAAACTAAATAAATGCATAATTATTAATTATACGTAATCAGAAAAAATTAATAAGACAATCTCTAAAGTAAAAAAAAAAAAGTTTAATCACTTAATTCAAAAAATTGATAAAACAATCCTC
Source organism: Hedera helix (assembly GCA_947179155.2). Taxonomy (NCBI): domain Eukaryota; kingdom Viridiplantae; phylum Streptophyta; class Magnoliopsida; order Apiales; family Araliaceae; genus Hedera; species Hedera helix. The sequence goes on from OX359281.1 coordinate 34,395,223, forward strand.
AAAATAAAATTAAAAAATTAATTATTTAATTGAAAAAATTGAGAAAATAATTCTCAAAGTAAAAATAAAAAATAAAATTCAAGATATTAATTTATATTTAGGCCACCAATAAATAATGAGAGAAGACCATATGAAATTCAAAACTTATAATGGTGTATTTTAAAATACAAAATTTTAATCTCAAATTTGATTATTTTAACTAAATAAAATGGTATCAATAATAGATCTCGTTTTAAAGACGTTAACGAGGGCTTTTTAAACTATATTAAGCAAATTTAATTTACTTAAGAATAAATAATGAGAGAAGACGGTATGAAATTAATAAATTAACTTAAAGAAATAAAGATTCTTAATTTTAATAAAGGCTTTTATTTGAAAGTATATTTTTATTTTGAGAGGGAAGGTTATTTTCCTTTTGCTACTGATAAGTTTGTGATGCATTTTCTTCTTCCACGTGAAAAGCGCGCTAATTAATACTTAATAATTGCACTTTGGATTAGTGTTAGCATTGAGCTAATCATGGTTCCCGGAAGATTACCAACAACCAAGAAAGAAACAGAACTCTTTATTTATTTTATTATTATTTTTGAAGCCGTTACTACTTTTAACCTAGAACATAATATTTAATAGTAATATAGGTGAAATATCATTATCAGATCCATGTTTTATGCATCTATAAAATTGAATAAACTTGAGTATATTTTATATCTCGGTTCTTACAATATAATTTATATTGTAATTCATAATTATTTTACTAAACATATGGATCTACTTGTAATATTAAACATCAAATTAAAAATTAACCGCTTCAATCATGCAAAATTTAATACAAGACTCCCTCCCTCCCATAAAAATTGACTTCATTTAAATTTTGAAGTCAAATGAACCAATTTTAGAATCCAAATTTGTCTTATTTTCTTTAAAATATAGATAAAGAGATTATAACTATAAAAAATTACGTTTAATTTGATACAACCTTCAATTTTTAAAAATTCAAAAGTATAAATAAATTTGTTAATTATCAATTATGAAATTGGTCAATTTGATCCCAAAAAAAAAAAAAAAAAAAAAAAAAACTATGCCAATCTTAATATTTGTGATGAATTTTGTACTTGGTCTAGGATGATAGATATTAGGAATATCATGCACATAATAATTTTAAAATATAAATATATATATTTAAATTTTAAAAGAGACTAAGAAAGAAAATATATATTTAATTTTGAGAGAGAGAGAGAGAGAGAGTATTTTTGAAGGAAATGTTATAATTGATTGTCATTTTTTTTGTCATCATCACGTTGTTCGTGGAATAGTTTGTTTTCTTCTGGCCTTCTGTTGATCAAACTGTTAATATTTACTGAGATGCATCTACTAAAATTTATGATTTAGTTGACAAATTCAAGTTCCACAACAAATTTCAGAGGAGATGTAGATATAATTAAGATTTTGATTTAAATTATAGAATAGAAAGATTCCAACCCCAAGTAAAGAATATTTATAACTTGTACTTCCTCTAAAGTTAAGTATTAAGGTTTGTATTTAAAGTGTATAATTAAGATAATTGTATTCTTATATATAGATACATGATGGTGATTCATAACAAATATATAGGTATTATTTTCGTAAATTGATCTTACACTATTCAGTAAATAATATTAACGATCTAAAAAAAGTTGCGGTTAGAGAGAAAAAAAAATTGCCCAGCCGCAGCTCATAGTTGCAGTCAAGCAGACAACGTCGTTTTGGTCTTGTCCCAATCGCATAATGATTTTTGGTTTTTTTTTTATGAATTCAAATTTGAACTTATATATAATTTAACTTACAACAAATCGATATTACTAAATCAAATATCATATCTCTCCAACTTAGAAAAAATCGATGTTCCCAAATCAGGCATACTTCCTCTCCAAACACGGCAATCTTGAATCTCAATGGGATTCAATGGATAAAAGTACCACAATGTGTGTTTCTTTTTTCGCTGTGTGAATATTAATTTTGATTTTGATCTTGTATGTTTTTCTCTGCTTAAGAATGATCAATTTGTAATATGGATACCATGACTTTAAGAATTAAAAGAACAACTAATCATTTACATCTCCATAGTTGTTAAATTAAACTATTTTTTTCAAATTTAAACTTACAAAAAAAAATTAAAATTAATTTGATTTTTAGCCCTGCTGTATATAAGAGTTGTGGTTAGGAAAATGATGTCATTTTTCCTAATAAAAAAAATCTATCTATCAGTAATTTCTAGTTCCGGCCAAGGAGAAATATTTTTTTAGATTGTTAAAAATCATTTATTGAGTAGTATAAAATTAATTTACTAAAACAGTATTACTAATAAATATTTATTATAAATTATTATTTATATATATATATATATATATATATATAGATATAGATATATATGTACACACGCTAAGGCTAAGAAATTTATTGCTGGATAACACACAATTTTCGTATACAATTCATTCAATTTTTCACATAAACCTTTCAACCTCATTCATCTACTTTTTTACGTCTATAGTTAACAGTGATGTAAAAAGAAATGAGAAAAGAAATGAGGATATGTACACGTCAGCATAATAATAATGCCGGATGCCAGAATAGGAACCTTAAATTGGGACACGTTTGCTTTATGGATGTGATCGAGCAGCATCAACCATCAGTCACCTCCACTGGAAATCAATGTTATCAGAATCGAGAATCGATTCCTTCGATGAATCAAAAAGATACCGAATAAATAGACTACTAATTTAATTAATAATTAAATTATTATTAAATTAATAACATTATAAATATATAAAAATATATATTATTAATAATTAATAAAATTTTAAAATATTTATTTTTTTATAAATTAAAATATAATAAAATTATAATATATTTTTAATAAATAAATAAATAAATATTTTAAAATCGATTTAACCGGATCAACTAATCGATTTTATCGATTAAACCGGTGATTAATCAGTTATCGAAAAAATTAGATGAACCAGTCTAAATTAGATCGAAAAGAGAAACCATTCCCGATTCAACAAGTCCAACCGTCAATTCTAAACTAATTTTCAAAACATTGCTCGAAACAAAGGCCTAAAGTGTCTCCGAAAAGGATAATTTTACATTCACAAATTCTAAACATAAATTTTTATCTCATCATTAAAGAAAAATAGGACCTGACAAATTCGACTTACCTCTAATTGGGGACCACCTTGGACTTATTAGTATTGACTTTATTGTAATTTTTTTTTATTATATAAATTATTTAAGACATAATTATATATATTAAAAAATATCATTAATATTAATATTAATATTATTTTAAAATTTTATTATTAATATATTAATTAATTATTCATCCTTTTCTTTCTCTCAATTACTCACATTATTAAAAGTAAAATAAAAAAAAATAAAAAAATCTTCAATATATATAAAATTTATTATAATATAAAAAATTTATAAATCCATTTATATAAATAAAAAGGAGGGAGTATATAGTAGTACCGTAGTACCCCACCTACATGCAATAAATATGTATAATTTATAATTATAAAAAATAAAAAAACTTTTTCTCTCTTAATAATATTATATATATAGAGAGAGAGAATTGCATTCGACACATTATGTTTGTTCAGACCTAGGTTTATTTGTTTATATTTTAATGTTGAATAAATATAAATATATAATAACTAAATATTATATTAAATATTACATTCATTTATAATTCTATATTATTAAAAAATAAAATATAATATTAAAATTTGTTTTATATTTTATTTTTTAATAATATAAATAAATATAATATTTTATTTTTATATGTATAGACTTGTCCTTTAATATTTTGCCTGCCAGCCATTAAGATTGTAATCATATTTTGTCAACACTAGCGAACTGCGAAGTTGGATACTGTTAGCCGGTTGTTTTACATGACTTCCATTGTGACGACCCCAAATCCGGGTTCCTTTAACCTCAGATCCGGTTCAACACTAGTACTACTTTTCCTTATTGTTCATGAATTACAACAATATTATAATTGCTAAATAATCATTTATTTACAATTATATAACATCTCTTTCTATTCCAGAATCGCAATCTTTATACATTCCTAGTATGTCTTCATATCTTACATGATACGACATTCTATTACAATCAATTTGAGATCATATGTATAATGACTCAATCACACCATCCTATTATCCTTATTCATAAAGGACAACGTCTGAAAAATGATATTCAAATAATCTGTAAATGTTCTCTTAACAATTTAAGTTTGCTAATCTATAGCACAACAAAACATAAACTCTTCATATCTACTTACACAAGTGAATGAATTAGTCTACCGCAAGGTTTTACTACAAAAGCACATATGCTTCAATATTGATGACTCGTTAGTCAATCTCCATCTTTGCCTCTACCGGAGTAATCGGCTTCCTCAAGCTACTCTGTAATGTTTTGTTTTAAACAAGGGTGAGCACGACGGCTCAACAAGTCTAACAGTTTCACATAACACGTAAAAACAGTTCAATCATGCTTCATGCTTCATGCATCTTATGCTTTGCAGTACATACATTTCTCATGCATATCATGCCTCGCATTTAATCTATGCTTCATGCCTAGCCTCTATCATGACATATAGTTCAATGCAGAACAATTGTCTTAAATCAACTACCGCATATCAATAGTTCAAATCAACTTATTTCACAAAAGCACATTAACACATCTTTGCACATAACCACGTATGAGCACATCACAGTTTAATAACAAACTTATAAATTATGCACATAATGCAACACGTTCTGAAAAACTTGCCTGGACTTGTATAACCAGCTTACGTTAATCTTTCACGTTCCTTGCACCACCTACACGGTATGTGAGATCAACGGTGCACAATATCAGTCAAAGTTTGACTCAATACTAAATCTTATTTTAAAGATATTTATTTCTTCTTATCATCCCCTTTATTTAATAAGGTTAATTTCATATTTTAGTCTCTCTTTGACTTGACTCAGTGTTTCATATTCAACACCATAAATCTTTTGTTCGAAACTATGCAATTCTGACATTTATTAATGTCACTGCATTAAAACTTGGACCCTATATTTATTTAGGTCGATCCACCAATTAATCACTAATGGACCATACCCTTGGTTTAACTTAATCACATCATTTATCTCGATACCTATCATAATATTACCCACCTTGGATAATATTTTAAATTTTACTATCAATTAGTAATAACTTATAATGTTATTTAATTGTTAAATAACACTTTAAATAATCATTACTATTATTAATTTATTTTTAATAATAGTTTACCTTAATCATTATTATTAATCTTTTAATAATAATTTAATTGCTTGCTAATATTATTACCCTTTAATAATATTTTAATTGACTTCTCATTATTATCAATCATTTTAATAATAATTTAATTGTTCATCAATATTATCAATCATTTAATAATATTTGAAATCCTCACGTATCATTAGTAATTATTTAATAACGATTCAACCCTTAACTATTATTACCCAATAGTTAATTACTTGTTAAACAATATTATTAATTCTTTAATAATATTCTAAATCTTTATTTATCATTATTATTTATTTAATAATGATTTAACTCTTAACTATTATTATTTAATAGTTAATTAAATGCTAAATAATATTATTAATCCTTTAATAATATTTTAAATTAATTACATATCATTATTAATTATTGAATAATGATTTAATTCTTAACTATTATCATTTAATAGTTAGTCAATAATATTATCAATATATTTTAATTACTTAATAATCTTCTTTCGATTAAGTAATAGTTTATTCCACTTAATTACCATTATTATTTAATATGAATTAAATAATAATTAATTAACTAATTATCCGAACTCAATATTTAATATTAATTAAATAATAATTAATTAATTAATTAACCTTACTTATTATTTAATATTAATTAAATAATAAATAATTAGTTTATTAACCTTAATTATCCTTTAATTATTATTTAATGTTAATTAAATAATAATTAATTACTTAATTAACCTTACTTATTATTTAATATTAATTAAATAATAAGTAATTAGCTTTCTAACTTTAATATTCTTTAATTATTATTTAATATTAATTTAAATAATAATTAATTATTTATTTAACTTTACTTATTATTTAAGTGCAATTAAATAATAAATAACTAACTTATTCATCTTAACATCCTTTAATTATTATTTAATATTCATTAAATCATAATTAATTAATTACATAACTTCATATATTATTTAATATTTATTAAATAATATTTAATTAGATTATTAGCCTATTTATACACTAATAAATAGCTAATATATAGTGAATCACTCCAATAATTTCAAATTTTATTTTATAACACTTAACTAGCATGCCAATAGGTCAAATATTATTTTTCTGAAATTAAAAATAATTTTTCCATAATTATTAGCAATTTAGTAAGCTTTAATCCACCATTAATTCTAATAAATACCAAATTACAAAAATATTCGGATTTTAAATTTTGATAATTTTCTTTATAAAATTATAAGCATTTTCTCTTTTGGAACCAACCCAAGAACCGGCCTAAAAATGCCCGAACCGGCCCTACCTAGAAATCATGAAAAACCGAAAAAAACCGAACCGGCCGGTTTTTTTAAAAAAATAGGCAGATTACTTTTATGCTTTTTTAGACTTGGGGTCTTCGACGGGAACTTGAATAAAATGAAATCCACAAGTCTGATTGAGGCCTATTTGGTATCGATGGATTCGTAACTTCCCGAACTACATTTTTCTATTATCAAACATCAAATTTGGATTTGTTTTGGTCACGGAAATTGGCTCCAAACCGGACTGTTGTGCACAGCCCTAAAACAATGGGGTGTTTTGGTAGAAAATTCATATCTTGCTCATTTTAAATCGGATTTTAGTCATTCAACTTGGAGAATCTTCATATTTCATGGATCTATCATCCAAAATTGACGGATCATAAATCCGACTTACGGATTGTGAACAGTAATTCCGTGAATGGGCTGCTACGTATTAGATTAATTTGTTTTCGTCGGTAAAAATTTATTCAATGAGTTTGATGAAATTTTTCATCATAAACACATATAAAAACCCATGTTAAACCCATGTAACCCTAGATATACCAATATAGCATGGATCTATCCATTTAGACTTTGAAAATTATATTTCTACCATAGAAATTACATAATACCCAAAGAACAATATCAAGCTAGAAGGTTTTATACCTTTTGTTGATTATCCTCTTTGTTAGAACTTTGAAAAGACTTGGATGATCAATTTTCTTACATAGATAACTTCCTCTTGAGGAGACCTCCATCTTTAAACCTTGCTCCAAGATCATCCAACCATCAATGCTCACAAGATCTAACTTTCTTTTTCTTTTTCTCTAGAGCTTTTCTTTATTTTCTTTCTCTCTAGCTTTTCTAGTAAAAAGACTAACAACCATATCACAAGTGTGGGAAGCACTCTATATATAGCCAAATGCTAATACTTTATTAACTCTCCTAATTCACCAACATAGTCAATTTAGAGCTTAATTGAGATTACTATAGCATGGATTGATTGACAACTTGATTGACATCCATCAAGGTTGCTTGTAAGCAACTTTTGGAGTGTAAAATAAGCAAAAATAAAGCCACACACAACATCCACATGTGGGGCCCCCCCAAAATTCGGGATTTATCAATTTACTACACCATTTTAGCTTTATTTTTATATCCTATATCATTATATAAGTATCCATATATATATACACCAATGTATATATATTGACCACCACTTTGACTACCATTTGGGCTCCACATTGGACCCTAGGATTTAATATATTTGGCCCATTCAACTAATTGATTTGGGCTCAATTTATTTACTACATTGGGCTAATATTAAATACCCTATGTTACATTTAATTAAACAAGCATTGGGCTTGGTTAATTATTACATAAATCCATGTTCAAATTAAATTATATGGACTACTAGGTTAAATTAATTTGACCTAGTTTAATACCTCAATTGGACTTATAATATAATCCAATTAGATTTGCTATAATTAATTCTACCACATTGGGTTACTTAATTAACCCATCCACGGTTAATTCTTAACCCCACATTTATTTATCTAGCAATTAACCAATGATTGGTTAATGTTATCTCTCTTGTCAACCAACTAGGGTTATTCAATTAACTAGACACTAGTTAATTCTCTACACTCAATCAATATTTGAAATGCTTCTCCCAACCATTGACCATCATTTGACTTTTAATGGTTTAGGCTACATAACTTATTTTTTATTGGCTCTCTTATTTAATTACCCATTTCATGCAAATATCTTCATATTGGGCTTACATCTATAACAACCTATTAATTAAGTAAATTACTTAATTAATTAACTTCTTAATATTGTCCTTCTAGACAATATTCCACTTCCCTACTTGTTACTCATAACCTTAATTCATAACTTATATAATTAATTCAATTAATTATATTACATGACTTTTCTTTTTAATCCATACTAAAACTAATTAATTTATTAGTTTTATTAAGTATTTAATTTACTTCACACATCATCTTGTTTGACTAACAAACTCAACTATAGGTGTATATATATAAATATTAATATATTCACCTTCACTTCTCAATTGAATTTCTTTCTTAAATAAATTATCTACCTGCATCATTAAAATATTCTCACATTTAATTTCTAACAAATAATTTATGTTAAAACAAAATGTTTACCCATTTTCTACACATCTTCCTTCTCACCTTCTAGGTTTAAACCTTAACCTTTAATAAAATCAATTAAGATATTATTTAAAATCTTGAAATTATCTGGGATATTACATCCATGAAATAAAATAAATTATCAAAATTATAATATATAGTACCATGCTAATAGATATCAATCAATTTAGCTTTGGGCCCACCTCATGCTCTACCGTTATTATAGACCCGATTAAGGTAAAATTGACACTAATTTTACTCTAATAAATTCATAATATTTTTTATTATATTAAATATAAAAAAATGTGTTATTAAAAAAATATAATAATTTACTAACTCAACGTAATAAAGAATATTAAAAATTTATTAAAATGAAATTAATATCAACTTTATTTTAAACAAATCTCATTATTATAGGGTATGGGGTTCAGTACTACTTGTGCTATAAAAATAGCCACATGCACTTGAAATTATTCACCACCCCCAAGTAATACTACCAACAAATAATCAAAATAATTAATATCAACAAATAATCAACCAAATGAAGCACCATTAATACCTTAACAACTTCAACTCCTTTTCACCTCCCAACACACCAAAATAAGAAAAACATTAAAGCTATGTTTATTTACAAAATGTATACTTGGGATAAGACTATTTGTATTAATTTAAAACTATTTTCGACTTTTTTATCCCATGATGAGGGATTATTAATCCCTTCATGTTAAAATATTAGTCATATAAAATCATTTAATAGCTTAAAATGAGAGGGACTATTAATCCCAAATTCATCATGGGATTATATAATCCCTCATAAATAGCCTTAAGAATGATAAAAAATAGTCCAAGGACTATTTAAAGGACTATTAATCCCTCATCATGGGATAAAAAAGTCGGAAATAACTTTAAATTAATACAAATAGTCCAATCCCAAGTATGCATTTTGCAAACAAACATATCCTAAAAGAATTAAAAAGTTTAATGTTATATAATTAGACAGAAGTTATTTAATTTATTTGTACAAAATTTATACAAGTACAATCCTATGGAATTTTGTCTAAATAAATTAAATACCTTTTATCCATTTATTAAAGAACCCATTGAGTTCTCTACTTACGCAAAGTGATCTTGCCAATTTTTTTCATCTCCTCCACTGCAGCAGAGATCACCTCCTCTTCTTTCATACGTATATTCTCACCCAATTCCTTTGCCTTCTTATTCCAATTTTCCCCATAAACCACCTCTTTTATAACTCTAGCCACCTCTTCTCTTTCAAACCCCAAATTCTCATCTTTCATAGCCTCCAAACCAGCACCAAGCTCCACAACAAGCCTAGCATTCAAAGGCTGGTCAAAATTCATAGGAATTGCAATAATTGGAACCCCAAGATTCAAACTTTCTGTCACAGAACTCCACCCACAATGACTCACAAACCCTCCGATACTTGAATGTCCCAATATTTTGGCCTGTGGGGCCCACCCCTCCAAAACCATCCCTCTTCCTTTTACCCTATCAAGAAACCCTTCTGGCAGAGCATCTTCAATCTTTATTTTTTCATCCCCAGATGGAAATCTAATAACCCATATGAAATTGACATTACTAAGCTCAAGCCCATAAGCCAGTTCTTCCCTTTCCTTTACGGACAAAAAACTCTCACTCCCAAAAGAAACAAACACGGTTGAGGATTTTTCCTTCTTGTTTAGCCATTCCATGGTCTGGGTATCCTCAGCTTTTTCTTCTTCTTCTTGTTTATGATCATCAAATGCTTGAGTTAATAAACCCACAGGCACCATTTTCTTGTTTGTCAGAAGGGAAAAATAATTTTTATACTTTTCCTCAATATCTCTACAGCTTTTGATAAGAGCAAACTCAAGACAAGTAAAGATTGGATCTTCCCCTGCATCAGCATCAATTGGAGCAGCCTCAATCATTTTCTTGATCTCGGAACGACGGAAAAAAATTGCGGAAGAAGGATAGGACATACCACTGGCAGTATTCTTGTACATGGAATAGAACAAAGAAGATGATGAAGCACCAGAGGTGTAAAAATGAACTGCAGGAATTTGGCGGGAAAATGCAAGCTCAGAAACCCATGGCTGGTAAATATCATATATAAGGAGATCTGGTTTTAAAGTGTCTAAGATTTTTGAGAAATTGGGGATGGACAATTTGAAGGCCTTGCTAAGGGTGGTGTGGAGATGGAGTGGGAGGCCATTGGTGGTGTGCTAATGAGGGGGGAGCTCAGGGGAAGATGGTAAGTGGAGTTCTATTAGTTCTATGGTGGAAAGAGAACTAATTCTGTTTTTGATGGAGTTGAGATTGATGGGTGTGGAGCAAAAGTAGGTATGGAAGCCTTTGGTGCAGAGTTTTTTGGCTAGCTCTAAAAAGGGTGATATGTGACCATAGGCTAGCCATGGGAACATTAGAACTCTCAAATTAGTTTCTTGTCGAGTGTCCATAGTGACACTAAGGAAAAACAGAGCGTTTGTTTGTGATCTCTTTGGTTTTGAGGGGTTAATGATGGTTGGTACGACTATTTTATACTACAGTTGTAGCTGTTGTGTTGCAGGTGATCGAGAAAATAATTAATGCAACAATGTGATTCAGTATAACACTCATCTTATAAAAACAAAATGTCCGGGGGAACAGGAGAATGGGACCGGTTTACTTTTTTATTTTTATTTTAAATGATTCTTAAAAAATAAGTTTAACTTTTTAGAATTAAAATTTTTACGGAATAAGTTATTTAGGTGTGATTTGAATATATGTAAATAAATAATAGTGTATTATTTGTAAATACTATTTATTTATATATACCCAAATCACACATAAATTATCGTACTCTGTAAAAAAATTAATTCTAAAAAATCAAATTTATTTTTTAAGAATCATTCCCTATTCCCTATTCCCCTAGTTTCCCTATAAATGTCCTTCATTTTTACTTTACTTTTCATTTTAGATAATGAAATTTTTTATTTTTTATTTATCGTTTGTGAAATTTAAGAAAGTATTAATGAATTAGTCGATCATATTATTTTTTCATTAATTGTTAATTTTTTTTTTTATCTTTTGCAATTAATTTTGAAAAATAATATTGAAAATTTATAATTATTTTAATTAATCAAAATTGTATTTTTTTATTTTTATCTTTTCTCCTAAAATATCAATTAAAAAAGGATATTTCTAATTCGCGTTATAGTTGATTAACTGGCAATGTGAGTATTACTTATGATTTATGTGAATAAGTAGCAGTAAGTTTTTTAATCCGACAAAATCAGTTACTAATTAATCAAGGGCTGACTCACACATTTTTCTATAGTCTATCATTTTTTTTTTAATTGATATTTTAAAATTATGTACATGAATTAATAAATACAATTGTTAATGTGTTATTTAATTGATAAATTTTAATTTAAACCTTCTAAATTTATTAAAAATATGAGAAAGATACAAATTAGCCCCAAGCATTTAATGTTTTTTTAAAATTTTAAAACGATAAATAAAAATAAACAGAAAATTATCACTAAATAAAAAGAAATGGAGAGAGTATTTACTAGGTTAGGAGCGCGTTTAGTCAGTGCATATGGGTTTTATATATAAAGAGGGAGTAAGGTGCTGTTTGTTTGTGTCTTAATGGCTCTTAATGGACAACCTCTTAATCGCTAAGAGGAACAAAGTTGTTTGTTTTTTTTTTTGTTACATCTGAATGCCTCTAAATGGTTGAGATACAAAATCAAATCTAAACCATTAAGAGGAGCATCTTAATGAACTTGGACAAAAATATCCTCTTCAATATTAACAAATTCCTTTTATATCCAACACTCAATATTATTATTATTATTATAATAATAAATATTATTATTATTATTATTATTTTTATAATAATAATAATAATAATAATTATTATTATTATTATTATTATGATTATTATTATTATAATTATTATTATCATAATTTTTATTATAATTATAATAATAATAATAATAATAATTATTATTATTATTAGTACTATTTTTAATATAATTATTATTATTTTTATAATAATAATAATAATTATTATTATAATTAATATTATTATTACTATAATTATTATTATTAATTATAATTATTATTAGTATAATTATTATTGTAATAATTATTATTTTTATTATTATTAATATTATAATAATAATTATTATTATTATTAGTATTATTATTAGCATTATCATTATTATTATTATTATTATTATTATTATTATTATTATTATTATTATTATTATTATTATAATTATGATTATTATTATTATTATTATTATAATTATGATTATTATTATTATTATTATAATTAATAGTATTATTACTATAATTATTATTATTAATTATAATTATTATTAGTATAATTATTATTATAATAATAATTATTTTTATTAATATTAATATTATAATTATTAATAATAATAATAATTATAGTAATAATAATTATTATTAATAATAATTATAATTATTATAATTAATATTATTATTACTATAATTATTATTATTAATTATAATTATTATTAGTATAATTATTATTATTATAATTATTATTATTTTTATTAATATTAATATTATAATAATAATTATTATTATTATAATAATTATAATTATGATTATTATTATTATTATAATTATTATTATCATAATTTTTATTATAATAATTATTATTATTAGTATTATTATTAGCACTATCATTAATATTATAATTATTATTTTTATAATAATAATAATTATTATTATTTTTATAATAATAATTATTATTTTTATAATAATTATTATTATTATAATTAATATTATTATTATTATTATTATTATAATTATTATTAATAATTATAATTATTATTAATAATTATAATTATTATTAGTATAATTATTATTATTATTATTATTATTATTATTATTATTATTATTATTATTATAATGTTCAACTGTTCATAGGGTTAAAATGGTAAAATACTGTTATTCAGACATTTGAAAAAATTAATTATCAAACAACATTTTTTCATTCAGATACAATTCTATTCAGATGCTCTATATTATTCAGATGTCTAAATTATTCAGATCTTAATACAGAATTTTATCAAACAGCACCTAACTAATTAATATGATGAGGTTGGTAAATGCCAATTTTAGTACTCTTGTTTGGTTTATACGGGAGGTTGTTTGTGAGATAATTTATTATATACCTTTTTGTTTTAAAATATGAAATTAATATTAAAATTAATTATAAATTATGTTGACTGAAAAGATTGATTATTTTTAAAAGTAAAATAAATTTTAAATTTAAAAATATCTCATATTAAATTAAAAAAATTAATTTTAATCTCGTTCTTTGAAACATATGGTGCATACAATTATTATTGAACTAGGGACCGCATTGTATGGTGGACTTATAAATATGATAAAGAAAAATTATAATTCCTTCTCGTCCATTTTTTTATTATATTTTTCTTTTCCATCTAATCCCCTTTAAACTCAGAAACGCAGCATTCTTAAGTTAGGTTCGCATTACTCCTCAGTTATCAATAGGCTCCTGATGAACAACATAAGCAATATTATCTTTCTTTTCTTCCTTGCCCTATTTTGACAAACTAAAATATTGAGCACGGTTCCACAAACCACATTAGAAGATAGTAGCACTCAGTTGAAATTTTGTAAAATTTGAAAGATTAAATAAAAAAATAATCTAAAAAAGACCTACAAAATAAAAATTATCTTAAAAATTGAACACATTTTCGAAAAAGGCAAAAAGAGTTGAACAAATTGTTTACACCAAAACTTGAGAAATTATTCGGTGTCTCAGGAGCAAATGAACAGTATACTCTTCCTTCTGACATAATAATCTTAAGTGATGGGACTCCTGTGAATCCAACTGTTATGTGAAAGGAAGAAACATACTGTTCGGATATTGAATAATTTTTTCCAAACATGACTTTATATATTAGATACTAAAGTTATGCTTAAAGAAACAGAATAAGTACGAATACACTACAATCAAATACTATATTTATTTATATTATTAAAAAATAGGACATGACACGAATTTTAATATCATATCTTATTTTTTAATAATATAAATAAATATAATATTTAGTTATGTTGTATATAGAGTTGTCCAGAGACACATGCTACAAGTACATAAGACTAAACTTTTCACGTGCTTCTGTCTCCAAGTCCAGCCCATGTGAAGAACTAATTAAAATTAACAATGATCCATATAATTTTTTTTAAGAGATTAAATAATTGAGTCTAATTAATGTCATAACTCGAAGATCAAATATTTCGTTTTCCTAGAATGACATGACAATTGATGCCATGAAATGGAGTACTACTAATACTCAAAACACAAAATTTTAGAAATAAAGAAAAGGCAAGAGGAGATTAAATACGCTACTAATTTAGGAAGAAGATATTACTAATAAAACACACACACACACTCGGTAGATGAAGATAGATTATTTTAGACGGATTCAATAAATATGTGAGAGAAAAGAATATATTATTTGTTTGCTTTAAGAATATAGTATAATTTTTCGAAGATGAAACATCGCTGCTATAACAGACTGCGCTACGTCGAGGTTTGGGGGAGAAGAAAGGCAAGAGAGAAGATAGGGGGAAGCGTTCCTTAATTAATGGTAAGTTGGTCACAATGACGTTCAAGTGGTTCCATGTTTCAACAAAACTTCAATGCTCTAGTGTTAATTTTTTGGGAAAGCTTCAAAGTATTTATTGATCCGGCCTGATTCCAGGAACTTTAATTTATTTATTTATTTATTTATTATTATTATTATTTGTTTGGTATCTTTAAGTTTCAATATTATTTTTTTCCTCCTTGCATCTTCCTTACCTCCTCTAACCAGAGGTTTAGGTATACTCTTGGAGAGTTTCTTGGATAACTAATTCTCTAAGGTGGACATTATTAAAAGAGAGAATAAGAGGATGGTGATAAACAAAAAGAGTTCCACCTACAAAAATTTTACAAATACTCTTTGTTTCAAAAAATTACATGTAATATTTTATTTTTCCAAAAAAAAAATCTATCATTTGTAAAAATGTTGTTATGCACACCACCTTATAATATGAAAACTGATATTTTTACATATTTTTATCTGAAAATTATCGCTATAGATCTATAACAAAAATTTTGACCGTCACTATAAATCTTTAACGACAATTTACATGTAAAAATATAAAAAAACTCATGTAAAAATATCACTTCCCGATAATATTTGACGGGTACCTAAAATACAAGTATAAGGTATATCAGGAGATTCTTGTTAATTTATATTTTAAATTTTAAAATATATCTCTAATATTACAATAAAAAAAAATTTAAGAAAATATATATCTATTTTTAGAACGCAAAGTGTATTATGTTTACCCTAAAAATAATAAGCTCTTAAGTTAGTACTTGAGGTATATGATAATAAAATCGGGACAAACTTAAGCTAGTACTTGTGGTATATGATAATAAAATCTACTGACAAACTTAAGGACATTGTGTTACCAAAAGCATCCGAGCAAGAGGGTTTCAGGGAACTGATAATAATAATTTAAAATTTGACAGCCCGAGCAAAGCATAGATACAAATGCCAAATCCCCTACCACGCAAGTGCTCAAATACAAAATGACAACTATGAATACTAATCGGTAACAAAAATGTTTTCTTTCCCCTGCTCTTATGTTATACTATCAAAATCACAGTTCAAATGATGCCACCCGATATCAAATGCATAATAACTTTCAGCATGAAATGAATTGACTGTGGCCGGAATATGGCATGATAGAGAAATGTGTGACAATTTGTTATCTGGTTTACTGAAAGGTGTCAAAGTGTCTTTGCTGCAGGCAGAAGCGGAACAGTTCGTCAAAATGCTCTGTAATCAGAGCATCACCAAAAACACGGTTTCTTTTCTGATTTGGAAGGGAAAGAGTGAATACACCTCTAGATTGTCAAATTTAACTTAATCAGGCTCACTAGATCAGCATAAAAGATCTTTCTTCAAGTCTTCTGTATCCACATTCACCTCTAAACCCAAGTCCAGTAGACCCTTAACCATTGCAGGGATATCAGCTTGCAAAGCAGCAGCCAAGGCCTGAGTAACACGAGAAAGAACAAGATTTTTTGCATAAGCAATATATCACTTATCCGATACAACGAACCCGCATGTGCATCTTGCGCCCTAGGCCTTGCTATTTTCTTGGACATTATGGAACCAAGTAATTATGTTGATATATTTAGTCTCATACTTCGCACACCAAGTATACTTTATAAAAGACCAAGGGAGAGCCTTTGCTGTTACATGACTCAACTTGGGGAACTAGTTATTTATGAAAACATTTTTACTGAACATGTTGGAACTACAGGAAAAATCATTATTTTTTCATGCAAGAAGAGGACAGATAGACTAATCAAGAAAAATTTCAGTGGGAATTTTAAAAGAAAAGAAGAAAATTAGAAGAGCAAGGAAAACAACCGTTATAAGCTCAGTTTCAATAAAATGAAGGCTGAAAACCAAAAAATTAAATGAACATTATTTGAAACTAAAAAATAACATAAAATATAGTATTGGAAATATTTTATTTACTCCCTCCGTCCCCTAAAGGATGATTAAAGGTACAATTTTTTCTGTCCCCAAAACGATGAGATAAAGTATATAAAGTGAAGGGTAACTATGTTTAGTGGGGTTCATTAGTAAAATAAAAAATAAAAGTACTCATCACTTTATATAATCTTGTGGGGTCATTAAGGATAAATTTGGAACTCTTTTACTCTACTTTTACTTTTCTTAATGTGTGCAAATTGTACTTTGCTCATTCTTTTAGGGACGGAAGGAGTATTTTTTTCATACAAGAAGAGGACAGATACTCTAATCAAGAACTCGGCTATTTTTCCAGCACAAATAACATAACATGTAATTCAATAGACTTACCTTCCTATCCTCTTCTTTTTGACGCTTTATAACCTCCAAAGGCCAGTCACTAACTAGCTTCTGAAGCTCAACCATGATACCGGGCCTTTTCGCATCAGATAAAGTCTGGCAGTCACAGATTAACATTGTGTTAAATCGGTTTTGACTGGAAGGATGCAGATTACAAGGCAATGCGGGTTAGATTCTTTGCTAGTGTCTCTTTAGGCCAGATCCAATGCAGTTAATATGACCACATTACTCAAGTAAAACAGCAACAATGAATCCATAAGATATGACAGGAAATTTACCAGTATGGTATCTTCGGCTGATTAATAATTTGATTAGGCCAAAAGTAAAACCAACTAATCATAGACACAGCATAGATGATTAGATGGTGGTGAGAAGCAGATTAACATAATGAAACTGCTTATTTACAGTTAGTATTTTCTATCATTTTACTTTATTATTGGAATCTAAGGACGGTGATCCATCTCATTTTTTACTAATGGTTGATCAGGAAGATGAATGCCATAGGAATTATATCCTCCAAGTGTAAACCATCCACGAGGACAAAAGCATAAAAGCTACCTGATTGAGAACTTGAATGATTGCAGCAGCATTTTCAGGCTTGTGTTCCAGTAGGAAACCCTGCAAAAACAATGAATGCAAAACACTTCAGAGAAAACACACCCACATGCAAAACATGTGCACATAGTCTCTATAACAATGCAACAACTGGACTAGACAAACCAAATTCTTATTCTCAACTCATTCAAGCTAATTATTCAAATATTGACATGCACTCGTGAATTCTTTAGAACTCAGAAGTTGTTTGAATCAATTTTTCCATTTTCTAGTTGTAGCTGATTTCTCAGTAAACACATGTGATGTGGCACTTGTCAGAGATGCCTAAAGTGGCAAGTACTATTCAGGAAAACCCAAAAAGTTTACGGTACCAATAGGATTTAATAATTTTAATACAAGTGACAACCACATGAAATGCAATTGTGACATTAAACCACTCTTGTGAGGGAGTAAAAGCCTAAACATTATAACGACTTTAACTTATTGGTAATGGTTATAACAGAAAAGAAGTGTATACATCAATTAACACTTATGTTCACCTTTCATATCCTTTTCTTGGCAGACCACATCTCATTCTTTGACATTTCAACGTCAATATCTGTACTAAAACATGACAATAGAATAACTGCATGACATGAAATACATTACCTTGGCACATGAAAAACCACTTGAAAGACTCTGCTGTTTCATAGAATCTGATCTTAGCTTCTCTATTTTCCATACACTATCGATATCTCCTGCAAATGGAAACTGAACTATATTGATAAACAGATCGAGCCTAAGCATTAGAGGAAGCATCATTCTCCATCAAGGAAAGAAATTTCAAACGAGAAACAGTTCTGGAAAATGTCTCATCTTGTTAGTTAAGGTATCATGAAAATATCTACTCCCATCAACTTTTTTAGCAAATCAATGGTGTACGCAGCAAAATTGGAATCAACAATAAAAAAACTACACAAAAGATATTTGGAAAAAAATGATAGGACCTATTTTGGCAGCAAACTCCATCCACACATCAAAAGAAGTTTGTCGTAGTTTTACTCCTGCCTTGAGGAACCTTTTGGAATACTTTGAGATTAAATCCCAGTTATCTGTGTTGTAACATATGCTGCAAATCAAGCACAAAAATACTAGAGTTGAAGCACGCAGAGAGTCGATAAAATAAATTATTATAATAAGTAGCGCAGCTTCTTATATTTTTATTATTAATAAGTTCTAGCGTAGTGATTGTTAAACATAATGAATATGGAAGTTTGAAAACCTCGCAGTCAGGTTGGCAAAAGATCAAATCATGATCGGATTCCCCAGTTGCATAATTAAGCAGACAACTAATTAATACAATGTAGTCAAAGCCACACCCACCACTGCCAGGCTGATAGCACCCACAAAAACACATACATATACATCCTAGTTTTGTAAAATTAAGTACTAGAAAAAAAAGTATTATTATAGTTTTTCACACCTGATTTTAGTTGAAGGAAGTAATTTTATATTTTAAAATTACAAAGGTCTTCTAACCAGTTAAAAGTTAATTAGTAAGCACCCTTCAGCTACAATGCAACCCACTAATGGTCCTATTGAATTCGAACATGTGCTTGCAGATTTATCACTCTCTCAGAGATGTAAAATTTTATATCTAAATGTAGAAATGTAAGTTGTACACCTGTTATAGAAATCAAATAACTAATTCCCATACTCTCAGTATTACATGGGTCGTCAAAAAAAATAAAATGGCTAAACCTAAACCATAGAAACATTTCACCAATCAGATAAGTTTTCCACTAAAAGTTGGAGCAGATTATTAATAATAATGATACATATTTTTCTACCTGAAAATACAATGACAACCAATAGCAATACACTGGGTTTTTTAAGAAGTGTAGTTAGTTTCCATATAATTCCATACAACATGCAGATGCTAAGTATTATTCGTTACTATTGGGAGGAAATACTTGGTAACATAAAGCATAGTTATTTGTATCCTCGAGGAAAACTTTGGAAGCTAAAAATAGGGTGTGTTCCATTAATTTCAGCAATCAAACAATTTAGTTCCAAATGAATGATACAGGATAATGTACCCAAAAAAATGCATATATAAATGCAAAAAAATAATTAATTATGTTCGACATAAAGATACTACTCAAACGTATCAAAGCATGTTGCACAGTGCCTCTTAGCAACAAGCAAAAGCGAACTGTAAACACTAACCATTTAGTTCGAAAGCTTTACATTGGGATTAAAATTTTGGCAAGTGGTAAAGCACAATGTATATCATTTGCCCCATTCTTTAACAAGTTAAGCTTTCAAAACAATTAATAACTGAACATGTTATAAATGTGTGGTTGTACAAGGTTTTTTTATTCAAGTCTTTACAATTACACCGGCTCCCTTACTCGTATTACTGTAGTTGTACTATCTTTTGTTTGTGCACATGATGCACCATGATTTGGCATTCCAAATGCAAATGGTGTTACATGTTAAGCGAAGTGTCAAAAAATAATATACATTAGCGGGCCCATTCTTTTAACAACTTAAGCTTTTAAAATAATTGGTAATTTAACATTAAGTTTGTGGTAATCTAATAGATGAGAAATAGATTGGTAACATCTGATTGGTCATTGACCATCCTTTTATGAAATAGCACAGTTAAACAATTTCAAGCTTTGATCCACATGGTGAAGGAAAATTTAAAAAAATGGTGATCATGAATTTGTTACCTGAAAACAATATCGGCTGTACCAGGTTGCAGTTTTAGATCATTTTTTTCCAGAAGTTTCATTACTTCTACCATGAGACTGGCATCGTTTCTCTCTTTTGCATGCATCTGTGATCGGCAAAACTTCAAACTTATTAACAAAAGTAGAAGTATAGAGAGTAGACAACCTCATAAAAGAGTCATAACACTTGTACCAGTAAATGGTGGGCAGATCCCACACTTGGAGTTAATCCATAAACATTGTGCTTCCACAATGCTTTCTTACCTGTTCAAGCATTAAAATCACCCACTTGTTAACAAAAAACATAACAGCTAATATTGACTAGCATTGGCTTGTGCAGAGTCTGTTGGAGGAGAATTGACAAATATTATATGCACTCTTTTACGTCTAGATATATGTATGGTCGTACACATGCAGGCCTTGGTCTTGAAAGGATAAGTTCCCCTACATGCACGCATATTTTTCTTATAACATAGGGAGCACAACCAGTACAAGCTTTCGTAAGTATACAGCACATATTATAGAAGAAGCATCTTCAAAAGATAAGTCCCCTACAATGTCAAATGATTGACATGCCAACTCTGGATAACTTCTTGAGGTGCAAAAAATGAAAGGTGTATTATAAAATTAAAACAATATGTTAACAATTGAATCTATGTGCTGTCAACTCTAAATCTTAAAAGATAAACCTATTTCATTCCATCCAATTAATTTAACATAAGATAATAAAGTAAAATATTGGATCCTTACAAAATAATGATACTAATAATGTAATCTTGAAATCAAGTATATTGTTACATTGATCTGTGCACTATGGTTAAAGATATATTCACCAATTAAAACTACTTATATGTCTCAAAAGCGGCTGCTTTAACTCTGAAACAAACAATTATTCTCATGTGCTACCAATTAGCTCAGCTTTATGCTGTTATCCAGAAACACTCTTGACTCGTGTATAATAGCAAATCACTTGTGTTTGACAAAACATATGATGAGAAAAGACGTGGAAGAATTTGTTTGGCCCATACAAAAACAAACCCTTGGTCTGTCTGTTATATAACATCAGGATAATATGACATGATTCCTTCACGTTGCCAATTGAAGAAATTGGTGTTAAACACAAAATTTGTAACAGTGAGAATATGAATGCTCCAAGTGGAACTGTTAATGGAAAAATGGGCAACTAAATACAGAAAAAGATGTAAATATCACGTCGCCACCATTTCCTAGAGCTTCACTGTGAGCTAATTGCCATCAGTATTTCCTCTTTCCAGGAAAGATGAAGGTGGCAAATGATGCATAGATTTTACACCAAAATAACAAGTAGGAAGCTCATGTGGAAAATGAATCTTTTCACTTTATTGATACTGGAGAGTGGTCATTTACAACTTGTAAAAAGTTCAACTTGCAGTATACAAGAGCCAATGTATAAACTGCGTAATTAGGTCAATTAGGTCGTTGAAACAAATGGAGTATTAGCTTATCTGCTTAATGGGTTCAAGGATGAAAGTTATACTGCCTTATCTATATATTTTGTCAGTTTCACTTTTTATGGAAAACTAACCACAAAATACTAATCACAGCAGTTGTTTA
The DNA here is from genome assembly GCA_947179155.2 of Hedera helix. Classification (NCBI taxonomy): domain Eukaryota; kingdom Viridiplantae; phylum Streptophyta; class Magnoliopsida; order Apiales; family Araliaceae; genus Hedera; species Hedera helix. The sequence goes on from OX359281.1 coordinate 34,417,799, forward strand.
CGAATGGAACAACATGAAATTCAAAGCCAGAAAACACATTTATGAATCATACCGAAGTCAATAGCCCCTACACGTGCGCATGCTTTAGTTATTTCTCTGCAGAGGTTGCAGTTAAAATTTTCATGAATGCGAAGATTTGACAGTCTCTGAAACCAAAAACCATGTGTCTTATCAGACAAAAATAAAGTAGAATGACTGAATAATGATAAGCATAAATTAAGAAGCTCAGCATAACCGTAAAGCAAATGATTTATTGACTAACAAATCTTCGAAGCATCTCCAAAATGTTGAAAAGAAGCTTAATGTCCTCACGATTAGTGCAATTTTCAATGAGCGACCACAACCAAGCATTCGCAGGTGCAGTCCTCTGATCTTTCACAGATTTTAGAATTTTTTCATACAGTTCCTTAACAGCATCTGCATTCAAACATATAGCTAAATCGTCTACAACAACTACTCATAAAACAAACCTCAAACAAATAATAATTATGAAACGTCACCTGTAGGTATGCCTTCTGTTGCACCTGCTCCTGAACAGAATGATGCCATATGCATCGCAATTGAGCATGTAGACTGTTGTGATATTATTTGTTGATTACCCAATGCAAATATCAGGCCACCATAAAAAAAAATCCCTGTTTAGTTCATATCACAAAATCATTCATTCAATATATAAAGAACAGCAATAATAATTCTGGTATATTCTTTTTATGACGGACAAGTTGGTACCAGGCTACCAGCCCTCGAACCATAAACCGCATAGAATTAACTTCAATATCAACCAGGCCTACAACGGAGGCCCAGTATAATTCTGGTATGAGAACCAAGAAAATGCAGAAAAAGAGTAAATTATATATACACCCTAATAGGAAACAAATAAACCTACAGTCACCTTACACCAATATAAAACTTTTTGCTGACTTTAAGCTAATTTTTCATCTTTGGCTTTCCATAATCCACCCAAAAAAATGTAGATTTTAAATTTACATTTCTTACCACTGATTATGCATTTCTGATTTGAATTTCATTCAAAATACAGAGCAATATAAACAAGAATTACTAAAAACTTTCTGTTGGTACATTCAAGTAAATTCTCAATTTCTATTTTCCACAAATGCAAGCAACAAGTTCAAGCTTTTCTGTTAATCAGTAAACCAAATAGAAAGATGCGTCAGAGAAATGTAAAACGTGCCTGAGCATTGTGAAGTGAAGCTACGGTGGTATTGACTACGCCATGGAAGAGGGCCGTGAGTGATTTCGTCGGCTTCGACGTTGCGAGCTTGAATTTGTTCGGAGATTGGTAGAATCGGAGGTGGTTTTATTAAAACCCTAGCCAGTCGCCGAGTATTTGAGGCTACTTGCAGCATTTTTCTAAATTGAGCAGAGGGAAAGGGGAGTGTTGATTTGATGCAGAAGCCAGAAAGAAAGAGAAAAGCGAACTACTGATCGATTCAGGGTTTTAGAGAGAGAAGAAAGGGAGGGGATTTGCTACAACGATGGTCCAGGGTTTTTCGCTCCAACCAACCTAAATAATTAGATACGTGTCAACATAACTATATGTCCTATTAGTCCTCTCATATACACGTAGTGTCTTTGATGATGGAGTCTACAAAAAATTTACATACATGACTATTCATTGTACTCTAAGAATATGAAATAATTTTTCCTATTAATTAAGTTAATTAATTTTATTTGTTTCAATAAAATTAAATTAAATACACACACATATATATATATATATATATAGTAATTTAGTAACAAAATTGTACTCTTAACTGTCTACTAACTTACAAGAACCACGTTGACATTGTAAGAATAACTTCAGATATTTCTAACTTTTAAGTTTTTTTTTTTGTTGCTAAATCTAACTTTTAAGTTGGTATGAATTTGGTTAATATATACAATTGTGAATGTTTTAAAATATCTTAAATACCAAACGTAAAATAAATAAATAAAGAAAAATTGGGAGCAATGAGGAACTCAATAACTAACAACTAACTGACCCAATTGATATGGGGCTCAATAACGGTTTCAAAAATTTGAGAATTTGATTGATTTAGTTAGCAAGCCAATGACTCCTACCCAATCAGGGAAACACAAAGGAAATTTGAAAAAGAAAAAAAAAAGTAGAAGAAAGAAGCGGAATTAATTGACAATCAACGGAGCAGAAGAACAGCATATAATATTAGATCAAATAATTATTAAATGTAATATTCAAATTTACAAGATATACATGTTAAGAATCTAGATATATACAGTCCTTCCTGGTCCAAGACCTCCATTTTGAGATTCTCCTATCAGCGATGCCCACTCCAAATACAAACAAGGGTTCCAAAGAAGTTCCACAATTAGTCTCTATATTGTGGTACTCTGGACACTCGACCCAGAATTCATTTTCAAAACAGAGTTGGATTGATTTCTCGACAGGATAAAATTTCCGTTTTGATCCTTTGTGCCATATGCCGCCACCCGATGATCCATCAACACTCTGCAAGTGACCACAGCATCACACCCCATCTTAACACCATAGTACGCTAAATGGTCCGAAATGCTGTTCCCAGACACTGACCTGCGGAAATTTCAAGAGTAAAAGATCTGGTATCAGTTTTAAAATACAGAAATGTCTCGGAATCACCAAGTGGGAGTAGATAGGTTTATGACATTGCTCCATGAACTAGGAGAACACGGGAGAAGAATGTTAGTTCTTTCTAGGTCGCAAGCATTAAAGAGCATAACTTGAACTTGGAAAGAAGATTATATGTGGTCTTTTTATGTTCATTAAGTTCTGTAATTTTCAAATATCATGTATTTCAATAATGATTAATGATATACTTGAGCCAAAATATTATATGATTACCTAAAGGAGCATTTACCTGCTACAAGTTGGGTCTTCCCCGGAACCATCACAGGCTTTCTCAACATTATAAACTAGACTTCCAAATCCAATATGATGGAGCCAGACCTGCAATTTAGAGAATGGGTCTTAGTGGTCTCTAATTAAAAATTCAGGAGAAGAAACATGTATAAATCAACAGAACGTCCATAAACGTCTAAGACACACGTTAGTTAAAACTGAACCAGCTAATTTAAAAAAACCCAGCTCAACTTGACCATTTTGCCTGTGCTCATAACTGCATCTAGGAATGCAAATGAGCCAAGTTGCTCGTAAGCTACTAGACACAGCTCAAGAGTTAATGAGCCATGCTTGAGCAAACTTTTAGGCTCAACTAATTAATTGAGCTGCCAGAGCTCAGCTAAATACTCAACCGGCCACCTGAGCTCAGCTCAGATCATCAAAATACTCTTTAAGCTCAACCAAATTATAGGTTATTTATACAATATATATTATAATATACATATTAGACAAATAAAAACATAAATAATGGTTTCTAGATTATAGACACTATATAATTCCATTTATCATTTTATGAAGAAAAAGTATTTATCCTATCATGGGAAAAAAAAGTTACGTATGCAATGATTTTAGTGTTAAATGGAAATATGAACTAGTATAATTTAGCTTGATTAGCTCCTAAGCAATTTGAACTCAAAATGAGCTCAATAGCTTGTGATGAGCTCACGAGGACTCATGAATATAGCTTGAGTACTAAAGGAAGTGAGCTCGACAAAAATTTTGAATGATCAAGCTCAATGATAAAATTTTAAGTGAGTAACTCGAATCATTTATAACCCTACTAGCATCATATATCATAATCATATATCATAACAGTATCTTGACTTCAGGTTAGATTTTAAAATAAAAAAAGATAAATTTTACTTATCCAAGTGAGAAAAAAATGAACAATCAAAATTTACCTCTCTTGGGAAGTGGTGGTAAGTCTTTCGTGGGAAATGAAAATAATATGGAGGCAGATGAGGCACCATATCATGCTCATTTGTTACCCGTATAGTATTAGGCACAAGTTGGCTATAGTAGGATGCAAAAGCAGCATTCCCAACGCGAGGTTGTCCAAATGTCATAACTTGAACATCCTTTACTCCAAAATTGACCTGATAATATGCAAAAAGTCCTTCAAACAACATCAACAAAGAAACATGCTTTGGCAATATTTGAGGAATTAACTACACAAGCATCTCAAACACAGCTGACATTAATAAACAGAATATTCAAAATACCAAGCTCACCAACCCCATGTGAAGCACGGGTGACATGAATAATAATTTATTATATTATTAGATGTTACAATATTTAATTAGAATTTTGAGAAGATAGTTGTATTTATTAAATTATTAGATATTTATTCAAATAATAAATTATATATATTATTAGTTATTCGATTAATTATTAAGCGAAACTTTTGAATGGAGTACAAATTTACTTTAGTTGTGATTCTGCGAAAAATGATTATTTTAATTTTATTTAAGTTTTTAATGCCATTCTATATTAGCGTTTATATTGACAAAATTTGCTTGAAATTCTAATCCGAATAGAACTATGAAACTTAAGGTTTAATAAGATTTATTTTAGTTATAAAAATTAGTTAGTAATGAATCTCCTATAATTTTTTAATTAATTTTACAGTTATTATGTCTTAACAATATTATTAATACAATTAATCTTGTGATTTGGTAAAATTTTAAATTTTAATGAATTTAATTTAGTTAGGACATTAATTCAATAATGAAATTCACCATTAATATTAATATAGATAAATCACGTGATATGTTAAGAGATTTGTCAATATTTTAACATCTTAAAAAAATTGTAATAATAGAATCATCCTCAATAAAAAAAAATTAAGGTATATTATCTTCCATAAAATTGTGATAAAAAAAACTTGTCATTAATTGGTAGAATCAAAAATAAAAACTCTTTTAAAAGTTCCTCTTCCAATTAGAGATATAAAAACAAAAAATATCTTCTTTTTTTCCCTAACAGGTTAAGGTTGCCTTTGAATACTCTACAAATTTGGATAGTATTTAATTATTACAAATTTGAAATTTGGATAATATTTAATTGTTACAAATTTGGATAGTACTTATACTAATTTGGATAGAAAAGTAAAAGGAGGAACCAAAACTTGTGAAACCAAAAATTGGTGAAATCAAGTGTGTGCTTTTAATTATATAGTTGATAAGAATATAATTAAGAAATATATTCAAAGCCGTTACTGAAGAAAGGAGAGAGCTGGAACCATGCACACAATATACAGGCTAGATTCTTGCAGGATTTTATAGCCGCTTACATATGGTACATGGACTCGAGTACAAGTGTCAGGGTAAATATAATGATATATGTATTACTTTTCTAGACACAGGGGCATACCAAATCATGCAAAGCCCATAAAATATATTGCAAAAAATAACAAAGGCTAAGTTATAACTTTACCGTGAGATCCAATCCACAAAAAGAAGCCATAGCCCCTCCCATTGAATGCCCTGTCACCATAATCTGAAGGTCTCCATATAACTCCTTTGCACTTTTAACAGCATTTACAATTCCAGGGCGCAAAGTTGTGTTGTGGTAAGCAGAATAAAATCCATGATGCACCTGAAACAATGCAACAAGTACAATCAAGAACTTCACATTGACCAAAACAGAATTGCATACACTAAATTCACTGCATCACGTACCATTGCATCAGAGATGCCAGGATAATTACAATCAAGTTGTTTCCAATATAGGTCTTCAATCCAGTTATATAAACTGAAAGGGCAATTTATTTGAACAAACAGCTCAGAGTATAAAATTGATAAAGAGCTCAGAGGTGTCATAAAACATTAGGAAAATATACAGTTGTTTTACAATTTAGTATGCATATGCTACCAGCTACATTCAAACTTATGTCCACAATCAAGATACTGATCGAGCATTTGACCAATGCTATACAGAAGACATTCGTAGGGTTTTCAGATGTTATTGTTTTAGTGAACAACTATTACAGTGTCAGATGGTAGTTTTTGGGCCTAAGACATAATATTTCAAACCACTTAGGTTTCACAGAATTAGCATAAATTTGAGCCATACTAGCTTCTTCGGTCCCATGTCTCTTTCTCTTTAGGATGTGATGGCAGTTTGATTCATTATCGCATAAAAAATTATCCCACTGGCACAACCCACCCAACTAAGTAAGTTTGGGCAACCTCTGTGGGTTGCCACTTGAAGTAGGCAAGATTTGATCATATGACTCCCTGATACTGAGGTCGAGCACATGCCATTGAACTAAGCCCTTGGGGTTTGATCACTTGATAGTTTAGTGCTATTTCAAAGAAGTCTCTCTCTTACGACATCCTTTGTTTACTCTTCTTACCTACAAGAAAGATAGTACTATAGTACCTTCTATAACTATTTTACTTCTAAATTTAGCAATTTATATATCTTCCATCATTGCTCTTACACACAACAATCATATAGTCTAACCAAAACCCCAGCAATTGGCGTAGTGGTTCAAATGACGCCCTAGGACGAGCCGTAAACCCGGACATTTGGGATCGAATTCCACTTGCAACAATTGTTAAGACAGAAATACTAATGGGGTCACGGATCTTAGAAGGGTTGGTCCGGGCTGGGGAGATTAGTCCGACTGCAGTTGGGAAACTCCACATTATAAAAATAAAAAAATAAAAAGTCTAACCAAGAAATAAAGAATCTCAGTTTAATTAGATGGAGCCAACCCCAAGATGCTATGAAGAAATTCTCTTTTCTTTCACCAATTAAGGGAGCAAACTTACCTACTAACCTGTAAAAAGTTGCCTTCAATAAAACGAGACAGCCACAAAAGCTTAGGACATTTTCTACTGTTCAAAAGTATCATTAGAGATAAAGGGATATTTATTTTTCTTTCTTTGTATCAGCTGCAGCATGTGCCCTAATCTTATCCACAAACTTTATGAGATGGATTTTTTCCAGATTCAGAAATTTACAGATATATTGCAGACAATGTTGTGGCTGTTGGATAGGATTTCATACCTGTGTTCCTGAGTGCCTCTGAATGCAATCACAATAGCATTAAGATCCTTTGCTACTCCAACAAATGCCTGCGACATACATAATTAAAATCAATTTTTTGGAAGTCCTAAACTAAGTATAAGGCTTAAGTAGATATCTATATGGAGGTGTATCCATGCTCCTCTTCCCTAAGACACTATACTATGAAGATGTACCTGCAGGCAATGCTGGACATCAACAATCAGCTCTATTATTTCAAATCCCTGTTTCAACAACAAACAGAAAAAGTCATTGCCAATGTCGATGTTAATATCAAATCTACTCATACTTGATTCCAGCTAGTTGAGAATGAATATATTGTTGATACTAATCAGAATACCTTGGTGAGACCATCACATCTTGAGCATGTCCAAGTAAAAAGTTCTGTTAAATCTGACATGTACACCTGCAAGAGCAACAATTTTTTTATTTTCTTTTAATCCTATAATCGATGAAGAATTTTCTAGAAAACTATCCTATACAAATAGATATTAAAAATATGATAGACTGTAAGTTAGAGCATTACGATATTACCTTAAATCAACAGATAACAATCAACTCTTTTATCATTTTTAATCACCAAGAGCTGGTGACCTAATGTTTTGTGTTTTGTGACCTAATGCCCTTCTAGGGTGCATCATTTTGGTACCTAGTTACAAGGACTGGAAAGGAAAATTTACTATCCAAACAGGCAGTATATCCTGTAAAATCAAGGCATTCCTTCAAACCCCAAAATTGCGTTGCTAGCAGATTATTTTTTCTACTTAATGGAATATTAAGTAATCAAATTCATATCACATCTGCCTTCTCCACTACCGTTTTATGTCTATTCTCATTCAGTTATGAACAAGAGGGAGTTAATAAAATCTTGTTCTCGTTTTTCTTATTTCTCATTCTCAGAAAAACAAGAAGAAACAAAATTAAATGAGAAAATTGATAAATTATGTGTCATTTTCTCAAGATACATCTACAAACAAATAAACTGCAAGTTTCTTGCAAGTAAAGCGAGTTCATGACTGGTTACAATTGTTTTTTCAAGTACACACACAGAAGAAAAAAATTGTCAAGCTAATTAAGAGTAGAAAGACAGGTTTGTGATTGCATAGAAAGGGATATTACTAATGGAAAAGAATGAAGCTTGACTACATAGCAAACACGTTATATTATTGCAAGCAGGTTTGTGATTGCACAGAAAGGGTTGTCAGTGATCAAGAGCATTGAAACATAACTACATAGCAAAACACATTATAAAATTGACGAAGAAGCATCTTTATTTTAAGTTACTTAAGAGGTCATGTTCAACGTCCAACTCAATCCTCCACCAAACGCTTTGTGGCTTGCAGAATTTGTGTCCAAGTTTACATATACAGAGTTACAGACTACAAACTACTAGTGCCTAAAGATTGCAATGATTTTACAAAATGTATAATTCACCATATATAGATAGCAATATTTTTAAGCCCGCATCCACCTCAGTGGTTCAGAAGCTATTTTGAAACAGGAATGTTACTAACCGCCGAAGAATACTCCACAAGTGTTCTGGCAAGAGTGTGACTGTAATTGGGCAGAGTATGCTTGCTATTGACCTTATGTTCTGCATCCAAATAAAAACTGAAATTAGGAACCACCATATGGTCTTGAAAAGAACGAACAAGCTGAAACAGTATTGTTTGCGATAAATTAATCGGGGCAGCGAATTTACCCTATTTTGAACGTATGCATATAATTTAACAAAATTATCCGTCATTCAAAGAACTAACAATAACTCCGTTAAACTAGAAAAAAATGTATGATTACAATTATGTTATTACTGTTTCCACAGCCTATAATTCTTCCTCACTTTTGTAACCAATAACATATGAAATTGTAAAACAAAATTCTAGAAATGGTAGATAATCTCCATTAACAAGGAAAAAATCATAAAAGGTAATAGATACAAGAGGGAAAATAGCATTTGATCATAAAAGGAAATGGATACAAGAAGTGATGGTTTTTTCAGGTTATGCATTATCCACATGCAAAAGGTACATTTAACGCATCTCGTCTTTCCAACAGAATTTTGACCCCATCTAACGTAACTAGTTCAGATAAGCCACTTTAGTTGTACAAAGTTCAAGAAACTTATCAAACTAGATGTTTGTACTGTCTTAAAATGACCATAACATAGAAATTGTCACTATTTTTGTTGGTAAAAGACAATTATAAATAAGTATGGATTGTTTATTCTCCATAGAGAAAATGTCTTTCACAATGTATTGCAGCAAAGATGGCTGGTGTTGGAGACGTCGACAGAATATGGGAGTTTAAGCTCTTATGCTTTAGTCCTGTATAAGAATTGTCACAAAGGTGTTCCTCACAGCGTGCAATTCATATTTACCCCCCACCCCACCCCCCAAAGCAACTAAAAGATCATACGACAAATGTTACACTAATTTTCTAACTAACTTCAGTGCCTAGGAATTCTAGGTGCAGAATAAAAAATCTGCATTGATAGGTCCTACAAGCTGCAAAGGTTACAGTAATAGACTGCTAGAGAGTTGCAGCCATCACCCCAAGGTAAGTATCAAATATCCACGGTAATACCTATATTTGAGTGACTGAATTTCATAAACAATAGATGCGTATCCCAAACCACTTCACACAGGCATTTACAACACCAACATTAACAACTATCCTCTTCATCCCAAATTGTCCTCCTTTCTTTTCTGATGTCCCAAAACATTGTCACCCTTTGCTGACTCGGCATTGAGCTGAGTAGACACACGCGGTAAACACCCACAAAGATGGAAATATTTAATTATTTATACAGTGTCATTTGTGTCTAGACTGCATTTATGTCGAGCTAGCATATATAGCATGACTATTAACTTATACTATGGTCACCAGTTTTGTCTTATTTTGGAAAAAATCTAACCTTGGGGTGCTATTATACAAAGGGTAATTGTGGCACTATCCACTTCTTCTTACGTAAATCTCACTAAAAAGTGAAATAGAAACAATTAAACCGGGGCAAATGGAGTACAAACTCATTTTTAATCCTTGTAGACCTGATCAGATTGCAATGAACTTCAGTTAACAAGAAACATAGAACAATATTCAATTTGTCTACTTCTCAGCTCTTAAATTCATAAAGCATTAAATAACAATTCAAAAACCTAACCTATAGGAAGCAAAATACAGTAATTACTAAGTAAAATTCTTGCATTAGAATAATTACCTCTGCCAGTAGACAGAACAAATAAACATATTAAAATCACCACCTTTAACCACCTTCTTTTTTCCATAATAATTGACAACTGAAAAAATCCAAAGCAGTCACAGTTACGATTACATAACAAAAATTAGAGCAATCAACCAGGATTGTAACACACTTATATAAAAACATAACCAGGGAAACATAAAAATCATCTATAAGACTGTTATTCAACAACACCACCACCAAAAATTAAAAATAAAAACACCTGGTAAAAAGGGCCGATTGGGAATTCGCAAGATCGGAAGTCGATTGAACTATGCTGTTTCCCGCTGGTATATGGCAAGACGACGATGGATTGCTACGGTGGTACGCAGCAATTTGTGGAAACTTCTCGTTTGGCAAGTCAATTTGTAGAAACTTGTTGAGGGGAACAGAAAGAGAAAAGGGGGGAGAGAGAGAAATATTTTATTTAAAACAAACTTTGGCACAGTTGGGAAGGCGTTGTCTAACATTGGATTATTAGCATTATTAGCGGTTGTTGTAACTTGTAAGTTGTAACCAGCAATATATATCTTTAGGATGATTATGTGAAGTTGATGAAAATTACAGCGCCTAAGTGTAAATAATATAAGTACGTGGTGTGGGCCCAGTGGGTGAGAATTGTGACTGAAGTAGTACTTTGATCAGGAATTGGATATATACATAGTATTATTATTGTCGGGTCAATTCTTATCCATGAAGTATGAACCGTGTTCTGGATTCTTATACGAGGTGAATATTAGATTGGATCTATGTATATATATTAGGTGACAAATAATTTTTATTCGATAGATGGATTATTCCTATGGTTTTAAGCATATTCGTTCTTAATTTAAATTCTCATTTATTGTCTTTTCTTACAAAATTAAAAAACATAACTGTTAGTACCTCCTATCAATTGTCATATCAATATTATAAAAAAAAATTATATTTTTATAATAATTTTACATAAAAATCATTATTATATGTTTATAATAATAATTTTAATTATTATTATAAATTTATAACGAGAGAAAATATCAATTTCAATTTTCTATAACAAAGCATTCGTGATAATTCTGACTCTGCCATGGATTCCACTAATAAATTTGTTAAAATCAACCTCTTTGCTCATCACTAGTTTTCCTGAATATATAGTGATGATGCTGTATCCGGTTTAGATTTTCAATGTGAGCTCTGACTCCTAAAGAATTGAACGACGAACTTTCTTAGAGAAAGTAATGCTGAGATCCAGAAAATGGAATGGAGAAGACAATCAAATGATTTTAAGTGTATATTTAATTATTAATGGCGATATAATATAATGATAAAATTATCATATATATTTATTATATTAAAATATATTTTATTCTATTACTTTTTATATGAATTAAATAATAAAAGGGATTAAATGAATTTTTATTTTACTATAATGATTTATCTTCTAAAATAATTATCAAATACACTATTTTTCATTTTATTCATTCATTTGTTATATTTCCTTAATGAAAACGTAGCATAATAGTGTTCGGCAATCATCGTACAAGTCTGAAATAATCGAAATTTATATCGAAAACGAACACGCGCAAATAATATAATATCATCATATAGTATGCGTACAATTAAAAAATTGAAAGATAATTTTTATTATGTAGCTTTGATTATTATTATTCATTTTTATTTTTTTGAGAAATTATGCAAAAATGAGGCTGAATTAGGATATAAAACATAAAATTAAATTAGCTTATTATAAGTCGTTACACAACTTTCTCAAAAAATATCCACTCTCATATGCTCTCCCTTAATATTAGATGAAAGTTTTTAATGTAACAATTATAAACGTGCTCGCTTCATGATAAATCCTTATATTTATATTATTAAGTTTTTTTTTTATTCGACACATTGAACTAACAATTTATTACAAAACGTTATAAATTTCGTTAAATTCGTTTGGCTTTTAACAAAATAATGGTACATATTGCCACACGTGAGAGATAAAACTTATGTATCACACTAATTTGTCTACACAATCTATGAGGGAAAAAAAAATAAAACCTCAATTTTAAAAAACTTTAACATTTAAGTTTATTATTTTTAAAATATTCTAAAAATAAAATAATTAGACTTTAGCTACAATTATGTATATAGTGTGCATAAAAAAATATATCAATAGTGGAAAAGAAATTTGGTATATTAATAATCTTTTAATATTACAAAATCAAACAATTTAAAAAAATTATATAAAAAGAATTGAATTTAAATTAAAAATCTGACAAAAAATTTAAAACCTAGCTAACAAACTTGACAAATTCAACAACTTACTCTTAAATACCAATGTTATATTTGTTTGTAAAAAATATATTTGGAATTAGATTATTTACGTTAATTTAATACTATTTTACACTATTTAATCTTTTGATAAGGAATTATTAATCTTTTAATGTTAGACTAATAGTCTCATAAAGCCATTTAATTACTTAAAATGAGAGAACTATTAATTCCGAATTTTTCATGGGATTATATAATCCCACATAAATAGCATTAAAAATAATAAAAATAATAATCTATATAATTATTTAATCTCCCAAGATAAAATAGTATTAAATTAATATAAATAGTTTAATTTTAAATATATTTTTTATAAACAAACATAGATCAAGGAAAAAAAATATAAGAGAAAATGAAAAGTTTTTCAGGAAGGTTAAAAACAACCCAAAAAAAATCATCTTCATTTTCTTCTTATACCCCACCCAACCACCACCATTAAGTTTCGAATCTTGATTGAAGGAAGGAGAGACACAATTGCGATTGGGAAAAGAAAAGTAATCAAATACGCCCCCAGTCGCAATATTGGCATCGCATATTTTAAAAATCGAATTTCAAATACAATTTGTAAGAACCCATTTGAAACCCTATTTGTAGAACATCTCTCTATCCATTCATCCCAAGTGTTAGAAATCTAATTTGCAGAAATTACGTGTTAAATTATAAATACCTGAAAGATGAAGCAATCTTACAAGGGGACTTGTGGGCAGATGGCATTAGCAAGAAGAAGCGGCGGTGGAGATGAATATAATGGCGAAGATGAACGTAGTGAGATAATAAATAAATAAAACGGGTATTATTTTTTTACCTTAAATGATATAAATTTAATTTAATATGCCACATCATGTTTTATTATAATCCACATAGGTTATCCGTGTAGATATGCTGTTAAGTTTTGACCGTGTTAAGCAAATTTTTCACTTTTTGTAAAATGATGGTATTTCAATGAGTATTATTTATATAAATATATATATATGGGGTATCTAGATAATATGAGATATATGTAAGTACATAATTGTTATAACAATTAAAATTATTGTCAAAAGTCTACCATATAAGTACACAATTATATATATAAAAAATAATAGTATGTTATGAGTTAATATTGAAGAACAACTGTATATAACTGTGTTCACAGCGTCTATGACGTTTGATAAAGTTGGACCAACAACATTGCACACATAAAATAAGGGGCACCCATGGGCCATGGAGGTAGGTGCCATTATCTTTCTCTCGCCCGACCCTCATTCATCACGGCTCCTGCCACCCGTGCCGACCCGACCTAAGGCGGGAAATCGTATTTACGTAACTGGCGGAAAATTCTACATAAATTTTATTTATATCTACGGGTTTTTATAAGTAAGGCCATTTTATTTTTAATTTATTCGATCACAGTACTTACGTGGAGTGTGTTTTAAAAGACGGCCCCTATATTTTGTTGCCTTCTTCACTCTGGGGTGTGCCTTTTACTTTGAAAACCCTCGACCTCCAAAAACATGGCGAAACACTCCAAGCCGAAGGATTCATCAGACGAATCTCAATCAAACGGCTCAAATTCGTCGGAAGAAGAGCAAGTTCAGGTGAACGAAGAGGAAGACGAGGAAGAGATCGAAGCCGTCGCCAGAACCGCCGATTTCGACGAGGATGATGCCGCCGAAGCCACCGGCGACGACCAGGACGAAGAAGATAACGAGGTAGCTTTCCGAAATTGCTTTCAGAATTCTTTTTAACTGCATGCGCTAGATCTGAAGTGTGTAGTTTGATATTAAGTCAATATGTTAGGGTTTAATAATGTCTGGTTAATCTATCTGTACTTTTTTGATTGATTGAGCTTGGGTTGTGAATAGAATTACTAACTATTCCAGGGTTCTTACTTAAAAACTAAATTTGAGTTGGTGAAAAAGTATTCCGGTGTATACTTTTGACTTGACCTATTTATTTCCCTGTTGTCTCACGGTTTATGTGTATTTTTCAGGAAGAAAATGTGGAGGCTAATGGTGAAATTAGCAAGCGTGAAAAGGCCAGGCTAAGGGAGATGCAGAGGTTGAAGAAACAAAGGATACAAGAAATATTGGATGAACAAAATGCTGCTATTGATGCCGACATTGTATATTTCCCAGAAGTCCATTTATATTTATTAGACGATAAATTCAGTTGCGTTAATTTGCAAGTATTTTATTTATGCAGAGGAACAAGGGAAAGGGGCGCCTGAAGTATCTTTTGCAGCAAACAGAATTATTTGCTCATTTTGCCAAAGGTGACCGGCCTTCATCGCAGAAGAAGACAAAGGGAAAGTATGAGTTGTTTCACTCTGTTAAAATTTATAAACATTAACAATTTAATCTTGTGTATATGAAATTAGGTACATTGTGTGCGCCCATAAGCAGTTTATAATTATTTTTGAGTTGATGAATATACACTGTAAAAAAAATCTCTCCATCTGGGACTTGCTGATGTACTTGTCAAAAGTAAAAAGAATGAGAATCAACAATCTAAAACAGAATGATAATGAACAATCTATAATCAACTCTGAACCCGACCGAGTTGAAAGTGATAGAATGATCAGTAGAGGTATTGTTTTTAGGTTGTTTTTGTGCAGCCAGAAAGATAGGATAAGGTGTAATTAGTTTATTGGGGACACTAGTAAGTAGTAATTGTATCAAAAGATATGAAAGCCTATAAAATTTTGGTAAACGCTAGTTTGGTCCTAAACCCACAACTCAGATCCTAAATTCATAAGAACATTTGACTGTATATTTTCTATAGTAAGACAATCCTGCTAGAGAAATTTTGTTTTTTTAATTGTCTTCTTTATATAGATGAAAGCCTACTATGGAATCTGATATAATAATAATCCAATATCCAATAGATTCAATGATGGTTTACTTCTCCATAATTGTATGCTTCAGGGGTCGTCATGCATCAAAACTTACAGAAGAGGAGGAAGATGAAGAATGTCTTAAGGAGGAAGAAGATGAACTTTCTGGGGGAGGAAACACACGGCTGTTGGTGCAACCCTCCTGTAAGATTTACCTTTCTCTGCTTGATTGAGTAGTACGGTAGTGAGCAGATAAATGCTGTTCTGTTGGGTTGTAAGGTCTTTAATAATAATTTTAAACCATGATCAACAACTTTTTATGTTTGTCCTCTTCTTCCCATCGTAAGTTTCTTTTGTAGATTTTTGTTCTACAGCATTGTAAATGAAGATGATCAAGTGCTTTTGTGTCTTAGCTGATGTAGAATTGTAGACCTAAGATTATTTTTAACAAGCTTTTTTGAGGTTTTAATGATTTTTTTTTAATTTTTAAGACAGTACTGGTTTTTTGTTCTCCTTCTAATCTTGTTGATTGGTTCATGCTGCGCTGAATTTTCATTTTAGCTGCCTTTCTCTTCATGTTGGCTGTTGGTCATCTAAAGATGATTGTATAACTGCTACTTGATAACTATTGATCCTTCTTTCATATGTGGGTTGTTTGACGATCAGATTGTGGATACCTGTTTTCAAATATTGATTCATTACTTTTTCCGAAAATACTGTTAGATGATTGTTGAGAGGTTTTCTGTGATGGAAATGATTTTATTAGATGTTTCATTTAGGTGTTATTCAATTTCAAGGTGTAAATTTTATATTTTTTCCAAACTTGTCTTCTGCAGGTATTCAGGGGAAGATGAGGGATTACCAACTTGCTGGGTTAAATTGGCTTATACGCTTATATGAGAATGGTATAAATGGAATTCTTGCAGATGAAATGGTATGCTATTAAATTGTGACACTTTAATATCATTATCCTACCAATTAATCAATTGCCTTTAATGTGTTGTCACACACATTGATCAGTTAATTTATCAATTATCACTTTTTGTTGTTTTCCAGGGGCTTGGTAAAACATTGCAAACCATCTCCTTACTTGGTTATTTGCACGAATTTAGAGGAATAACTGGTCCTCACATGGTAGTTGCTCCGAAATCTACTCTTGGCAATTGGATGAATGAGATTCGGCGATTTTGCCCTGTTTTACGCGCAGTCAAATTTCTTGGAAATCCTGAAGAACGGGTAAGTTGTTTCTCATCTGCTTATCTAAGTATCTTCTCTCCCCCCACCCTGCAATACACCTTATTTTTGGTTATTCAATCAGTTAATCAATATATAATCCTTCAGAGATACATACGTGAAGAATTACTAGCTGCTGGGAAGTTTGATGTTTGTGTCACCAGTTTTGAAATGGCGATCAAAGAGAAGACTGCCTTACGCCGCTTTAGTTGGCGGTATATTATCATTGACGAGGCTCATAGAATCAAGAACGAGAACTCACTTCTCTCTAAAACCATGAGACTCTTTCATACTAATTACCGCCTTCTTATCACTGGGACTCCACTCCAGGTACTCCTTTTTTTCCTTTATACTTTATTGGCATGCACACTTGAATGGTTGCGTGTTAGGGGTAAGTTAGTGTTTGCTGTCAACTAAAAAAAAAATTGAAAAGGAAAAATGTGAAATGGTGTTTGGATTTAAGCCACACCCCTAATTTTCCAATAGTTACAAAGCTTTGCTGTGTATTATTTTATGTTGCATTGCCAATATATTTTCAACTTTTTCTTCATTTAACCTTTATCGATATTAATATGCAGAACAATCTTCATGAACTCTGGTCTCTTCTGAACTTTCTACTTCCTGAGATTTTTAGCTCAGCGGAAACTTTCGATGAATGGTTTGCAATTTCTGGTGAAAACGACCAGGAGGAGGTTGTTCAACAGCTTCACAAGGTAAAGTTATATTCTCCTTTTATTTGCACTTTAGCTTGTTTGATATCATATTTTCATCTAATAAAATATTTTACTTTGTTTCTTCCACATTTAGGTCCTCCGACCATTCCTTTTGCGAAGGTTGAAATCAGATGTTGAGAAAGGTTTGCCACCGAAAAAGGAAACTATACTCAAAGTTGGTATGTCCCAAATGCAGAAGCAGTATTATAAGGCTTTATTGCAGAAAGATCTTGAGGTTGTAAATGCTGGTGGAGAGCGCAAGCGCCTTTTGAATATAGCAATGCAGTTACGTAAATGTTGCAATCACCCATATCTTTTCCAAGGTGCTGAACCTGGCCCTCCATATACTACAGGAGACCATCTCGTAACAAATGCTGGTAAGTTGTAAGGCTTTGCCTTTAATAGATACCTAGTGTTTTTATCAATAATCATTAAAGTTTGCACTTCACAATAAATTTGTTTGTTGCAGGAAAAATGGTTCTGCTGGATAAGTTACTTCCGAAACTGAAGGAGCGTGATTCAAGGGTTCTAATATTTTCACAGGTTTCTTTGTCTTTTTAACTTTTGATTAAAGATCACTAGTGTATTGAATATTCATTCTGGTATTTTGGAACCACGATATTACTATAATGGTTGTGGATTATCTATTATTTCAATTTTGTGGATTTTTATTATGTGCTTCAAATAATTTAGATGACAAGACTACTTGACATCCTGGAAGACTACTTAATGTATCGTGGATATTTGTATTGTCGGATTGATGGAAATACTGGCGGTGAAGATCGTGATGCTTCTATTGATGCCTTCAATAAGCCAGAAAGTGAGAAATTTGTTTTCTTATTATCAACTAGAGCTGGAGGACTTGGAATTAATCTTGCAACTGCAGATATTGTTATTCTATATGACAGTGACTGGTGAGTTCCTTTTCACATCTTATGATGTTTGCATATTGTATATGACATATAACTCTAGTGAATCCCACCTTCTTCACATTGCAGGAATCCTCAAGTTGATTTGCAGGCTCAGGACCGTGCTCACAGGATTGGGCAAAAAAAAGAAGTTCAAGTTTTCCGTTTCTGCACCGAGGTTCTGCTATTTCCTAGCAGTATGCGTCTTGTCTATTAGAAAGTTCTATGCAGTAATATGGTGCTATTTTCTAATTCCATGAACAGTATACCATTGAAGAGAAGGTTATTGAAAGAGCTTATAAAAAACTTGCACTTGATGCATTAGTTATCCAACAAGGACGACTAGCTGAGCAAAAGAGTAAGTGGTTTCTGCGTTGTTGTCTTCGCCATTATAGATTTATTAGTAATACTCGTTAATAATGTATCTTTTGCCTTCTATGGTTGTGCAGCTGTTAACAAAGATGAGCTATTGCAAATGGTTAGGTTTGGTGCTGAAATGGTTTTCAGTTCTAAGGATAGCACAATCACAGATGAAGATATTGACAGGATTATTGCTAAAGGAGAAGAGGCAACAGCTGAGCTTGATGCCAAGATGAAGAAATTTACTGAAGATGCCATTAAATTTAAAATGGACGATAGTATGTGTATTTGTTGTTTACTAAATTTCCATATGCGGTATGTGGTTTGCTTTTCAGCATGGATCAACGCTAAATGTAATTGTCTGGCTCTTTGTAGCTGCAGATCTGTATGATTTTGATGATGAAAAGGTAATAGCACTTGTTCTGTGTTCTTTTTGCTCCAAACACAAGTAAGGATGATGCTATTAGTGTGTTTAATTCTTTGTGGTGATAGGAAGAGAACAGGGTTGACTTCAAGAAGATTGCTAGTGATAATTGGATTGAACCACCAAAAAGAGAGAGGAAGCGCAAGTAATTGTTATTTTCAGTTAACTTTTCAGATATTTTTAGTACTTATGTAATGTTTACTTGAGTTATGAATTTTCTTTTCTTTGTTACCAGTTATTCAGAATCTGAATACTTCAAGCAAACAATGCGCCAAAGTGGTCCAGCAAGGCCAAAAGAGCCTCGAATTCCTCGCATGCCTCAATTGTAAGCATTACATAAAATTGTTTGCTTTTTCATTTTTGGACTTGGAGCAAATGTATTCTGTTGTCTTCATATATTTTACCCTTTATCGTCTTTCATCCTCCTTGGACCAAATCTATTTTCTCACCTTTCTTCCCCCTGGTGTCTCTTGTATTAGGCATGACTTCCAGTTCTTCAATACACAGAGGCTTAGTGAGCTTTATGAAAAAGAAGTTCGCTATCTTATGGTGGGTAATATACCGTCTACGCTTAGTTTTTTCTTTTGATTATCACATGGCTATAATATTTTGAACGTTCAATATTTCCTTGTGTAAAATTCTCCACACTTGGATGATAATCTTTTTCTATTTTTTGGGTAGCAAGCACATCAGAAGAATCAGTTAAAAGACTCGATTGACGTTGATGAACCTGAAGGTTTGTTAGCTTCTATTTTTGTTGGTTTGTTTTTATGTGACCACTTTTTTGTGATAAAATTGGAATTGCATGTTGATTGTCTAGAATTTGGAGATCCTTTGACTGCTGAGGAGCAGGAAGAGAAGGAGCAGTTGTTGGAAGAGGTGAGCTAGGCGTCTTAATCTGTAGTTGGATTTTATTCTGCGACCTTTTTTTTAATCTCAGCTTGACATTTTTCATGAATTGTAGGGTTTTTCAACATGGAGTAGGAAAGACTTCAATACTTTCATTAGAGCATGTGAGAAGTATGGTCGTAATGATGTGAAAGGTATTGCGTCTGAAATGGAAGGAAAATCAGAGGAGGAAGTTGAAAGATATGCAAAAGTATTTAAAGAAAGATTCAAAGAGTTAAACGGTAAGCAAGTTGTTACATGCTGTTCTATCTAATGCAGTTGTAATAGTGTGTAGAAATGAATATATGTTTGTTGTTATAGTCTGAAGACACATTAGTATGGCTAAGACCTTTTTCCTGGGTTTGATGTGAGAAGAAATAGAAAAATCAGGAAGTGATTGGTAGCTTAGGCTTTCTACAGCATTGGTATTTTTAATGTGAGCTGTTATTAGGAGCCATTATATCTTTTTGCTACTTTTTTTTTGTTCCTCTCTTTCTTTTATTTTCATTTGACCTTTTCATATATATAGATGTATATATTTACTTTAATACATACTGTTTTTTTAAAAGTTTAATTTCTTTTAATCTTTCTACTTTACACTTTCATATGGGATTCATTTTCAGCTACCCTAGCTTGGGAATAAAAAGCGTTGTTGATTTGATTTGAGCGTAGGAGGAAAAAGATAATTGGACATGCATCACACTTTTCGGATAGTGAATCACTGAATAGTCTGAATTCTAATCAGATAATCTAAATTTTCTGTCTCCAGATTATGACAGGATCATCAAGAATATTGAAAGAGGAGAGGCTAGAATTTCCCGTAAGGATGAGATAATGAAAGCTATTGGGAAGAAATTGGATCGTTATAAGAATCCTTGGCTGGAATTGAAGATCCAGTATGGTCAGAACAAAGGGAAGTTGTATAATGAAGAATGTGATCGTTTTATGGTGAGATTCTCGAAGGACTTTAATTTCTTTGAGCCATTATGTTTATTTTTGGACATGTGATATCATAGCCTGTTGTACAGATATGCATGGTTCACAAACTTGGGTATGGGAATTGGGATGAGCTGAAAGCAGCATTTCGTACTTCACCTTTGTTCCGCTTTGATTGGTTTGTTAAGTCTCGCACTACTCAGGAGCTTGCAAGGAGATGTGATACACTCATTCGTTTGGTGGAGAAGGAAAACCAAGAATTCGATGAGAGGGAGAGACAGGCACGTAAAGAGAAGAAGCTTGCTAAGGTTAGATGACAAATCTCCCCCCCACTCCAATCCCTATACCTCCCATGAAGTATTGTATTTTAGGTAGTAGATTTCCTTTAATTTTGCTCATTTGTTGTGCTGTTTCTTGCTCCTGTCATTGCTTTTATTTAATATTTCTGTTAGTAATTAGTACTTTGGGACATTTTTTTGATTTGTTCTCTGCAACTGCTGAATCCAGTTATTATACTGAGCAAATTATTTTTTCCCCACTGCCTTATTTCCTTCCAGAACATGACGCCGTCAAAGCGTTCATTGGCAAGGCAGGCCGCTGAGAGTACCCCTCCCACTATGAAGAAGAGGAAACAACTATTGATGGATGATTACGTGAGCTCGGTATGGTTTTTCTTCTTTTCCAAGTATGAAGTATCTATTTTAGTACGCTGACTGTTGCTTCTCTGATATGGTTATCCGTTGCTGATTTTGGTTTTTGTAGGGAAAGAAGAGGAAATGAGATCCCCTTGTTGGCTACAACTGTTGATGTTTAACTAGAAGTATTATTATGCAGGGTGGTTTCGGTTGTGTATCAGGTTTTACAACTTGCCATTAGCCTTAGGTTATTCCTCCAGGCATGGGAAATCCGTTAATTTTGTGCTAGAAAAAGCAATATATATATGTAGTATGAAAGTTAGCTTGCACTTGTATAGATGAAATACAGAACACTGCTGACAGATAATTAAGTGGCAGATCTGTAAGAGTAAATGTGCTGCTGCTTCAATGATATGGACAAGTTATTTTAACTTTTATATGTTACATGGCACATATCAGACCCTCGTTTTGCCCTTTGACTATGATTAGCTCGGATTTATAATTGTATTTTAGTTATTAATTAGAATTTATATTACTATATGTATTTTTAATATGAGTCAAGTAATAATAGTGTAATGTTATAAATGATAGTGAAAAATAATGGTAAACTAAGAATGTTTTGTCATTTTATTGTTTTAAAATATAAATATATTTTTAATTTTGAACTGAATTTTAAAAAAAATTGTATTTGTAATTTAAAAATCCGAATTAAAAAAATTTTTATATTCGTACTTTTAATTAGTAAATTTTTTTAAGAATTTTAATCATTATATATTAAAATAATTTGATATATAATTTTATTCAAAAATAATATTCATACTTGTTTTCGGTGTTTAAAAAAATATATTCTCTTGTCAAGGCAAATAAATAAAAAATACAAAAAAGAAGAAGAATTAAAAAAGAAAGAATTATAAATGAATATACGATACATTTCAAGTTTTTTACAAAGAGAGAGTTAGATACAATTAAATGTTTACAAAGAGAAGAAGCTATAATTTACATATGCATTGAAATTGAATTGATTATAAATTCTATTATAAATTATAAATGAGTTGCTTACGAAATGAGAGAATATATATATATAGATTATGAGATAATAAAAATAAAAATATAATTTTGTGAGTCAATTAAGTTCAAGATCAACTAAAATATTGTAGTTAAGTCATACAATAAAATTCGTTATTTGTGTTATTATAATAAGTATAGATAAATATTTAGTTTGGATCATGTGTACCTGAACTCTCGTTGTTGGGAACTTAAAGCATTTTTAGTAGGTGGACTATTTCATAGACTATATTTAGTCTATATGACATCAGCATATATCTTTTTGTCTTCAATCCTTCGGGCAAATGGATTATCCCATAGACTATAACATAAAAAGATTAAAATAATCAATAAATTTAAAAAACTTTAATCATCATTCCACCCTCCCATTTAAATATATTTAAAATTATAGTCCATGGACTATCTTGTTATTTGATATAGTCTTTTTGTTCCACCGAAATTTTTTATAAACTATATTTAGTCTTATTACTATAAAAAGAAGATGAGTCTTAGACTATATTTAATTTAAAATTAATGGAACTCCACTCTGCTGGAGATAGCCTTAGCCCTGGCCCCTGAGCCCTCAACTGCATCTTTCTGTTTCCGTCAAAGTGCCATCCCTGATCCTTGAGAGTTGATTACGTTGAAGAAAATGGGAATTCAATTCAATATAGAATCAATACTTGGCGAACTACTAATTTTTTCAAAATCCATTTAATTTGTTTTAAGAGTATAAAGTAATCTTGTTAATTACAATAAAAGGTTCATAATCATTGTTCCTTGGAATAGTAGAACATAAACTTTGACCCGTTTGGTTTTGTTTTTCTTGAGCTCTACATTTTAAGGCAGTTCCAAAGCTTTCGTCTTCTCTTCTGGTGATTTTTTTATTTTGAACATAAACATCATATTTGTGAGTTTTATTTTCGAGGAAGGAAAGTAATTAAAACTACTCAAAATATTATGTTTGTGAGGTTTTTTTAAGAGTGGAAGGAGACTGAGGAGGACTTGAAGGTAAAGTTCATGTCACTTTGCTCTCTCTAAAAAAATGGGAGTTAAAATTGGAGGGATGGTAAGGTTGGACTTTTAAAATATCAAAAATAAGTTTTTAAAAATAAATCAACAATTATTTTAGTAATACTAATAGTGCATTTTAACAAATAAAATTCATTCTCTTTCTAAACTCCCCTCGTGTGGAAAGTACCATAAATATTCTTTTCATCTCTTTCCTTTCTAAACTTGCAAATAAACATAAACAAACATGACAAGGAAATGTTAAAATCCCTTCCCACCCTATACTTTTCCATACCTCCAATTAGGATGAAAATATTCAGGGTCCGATTCAGGTGAAGACCTGTATCAACATAACATTTGAGACCCGATTTTGGTGTTAGTCCATATCCATATTGTATTTCAGGCTCGATACTGGGGCTGACCCATTGCAATATCTTTTGACGGCTTGATATTCTAAAAGGGTCAAAATCCTTATTCATGTATGATTGAATTTGTTAATATTGAAGTGATAAGGAGACTTATTCCACCATAGACTCAATCAGTTATGAATTACAATTTTAAGGGAATTATAATCGGGACTCTCTCTTCTAATTAGTCTCGAGGCGCATAACAACTATAAATACAGTCATAAGTGGATGTCAATGACGCATCCAATTAAACCATTAATTCATTACTTTCATACTTTATCATTTCTAGCAATTTAAACCCTTCATTATTTATACTTTTGGCCTGCACTAATTCTCATACTGAAACTATCCCTCGACCGCCCAAGCCGTTAAACTTTTGGTATACGTTTTGTCCGTTCTAAACTCCCATACATGGAAAGTACCATAAATATTCCTTCTCATCTCTTTCCTTTTTAAACTCGAAAATAAACATGAACAAACATGACAAAGAATTGCTAATCCCTTCCCACCTTGTACTTTCCCATACCTCCAAACTAAAAAAGCTGTTTTATTTTTTTTGATAAGCTTAGCTCCAAACCTCCAAGTATGGGTGTTTACCAACAAAATAAGGAGAATATAATACTGCAAAGCTTCATATATCAAAATCAAGTTCTTATGAAGCTTCCTGAATTTTGGCAAAAGCAGATTTGTTTGTTCACAGAAAATACAAAACTCTGCCAGTTGATCTAACAAGAATTGTTCCCAACATCCTTACTTGGCAAGCACCCTGATGCTGTCAAAAACATTAGACTGCCCTTTTTAATATCCTTTGTAACCTTTCATGCATTTCTTGTGCAAACTTGTCCCACACATAGGCACATATACACAGAAAAAGGATAGGGAAAATAAATGAAAATGACCAAACCTCTTTCTCAGAAATCCATACACATGGGGAACTGACTATATGACGGTACAAGAGGTAATGAACTAATAATGCAACAATGGGACAGCCAAATCAAGCCCATAAAGTATCCCCACTCACAAAAATTAGACATTTTCCCCAACTTCTCATCTTTTGAAGGCCAAAAATACATATATTAACATGTGGCATAGAACATTCTGCAACGAGGTTACAGTAAAATGACCATAAACTACAACTTTAACCTCTCTCTGGTGCCATCCTTCCATCTGTCTCCTTCCTGTAGCACATAATTGTGATTCAGTTCATAATGAACTCTACAAGAATGATATAGGACAACCAACAACAGCCGAAGTTGGATACACTACTTACTCCTTGGGAAACTACTGACACCGCGACGAAAATTTTCTGCTCTTTCTTTTTCATGATGACCCTCGGAACTATAACAGTGCAACATGAACCAGGCTTCCAGTACACAATTACTCATTTGTAGCGTCAAAACTACCCATTGCGTTGTTACCCCTCTTTTTTTCTCTCAGATTCTCACCCCAAATTTTTGCCGCTGCTACCGCACATTCTCTATCTATCTCGATTCCCTGGAGTTTCTCTAGCTCTTCCTGCACTGTCAGGGCTGCTATCTCTTTGGGAGTCCGTACGCTCTAAATCATCTAGACTCCATCTTCTCCCAGACCCACCACTAGTTTCACCATTTTGAGACTCTGCATGAAAGTTCAAGTCCCTAGCAGAGTCATTCTTTCTGTAATCAGGAGAGTTCTTATGTGCCAAAGGGGAACCATAATGACCTGGGCTATCTAGCCCATCTGCCATGTTGCAGCGAGAATCCTTGCTCCTAGGAGTTGATGGACCAACTCTGTTACTTTGGGATATGAGCGCATTTGAGTCATAAGTTTGTGAGGCTAAATATGTTAAAGAAGTCACAACATCCCCAATTAGAGGTCTTGTGGCAGCTTGCTCTTGCAAACACATTGCTGCAACTGAAAGGGCTTGATAGAGTCCTTGCATTGGATAACGACCTTGCAACAATGGGTCAGCTATCTTTGGGAACTTCCTGTGATCCTTGAAAAGTGGTTGTGCCTAAAAATTCAAGTCCACAAAATAAAAAGGAACATGATAGACATGTTTTATAAATGTTAATTCAACACAATAAACATGCTATCATGCATATCTCAAGTAATTCATAAAAGAAAGATGCCATTGTAAAATCAATAAAATAAAAATATAGAGGGAATAAGTACTTACCCATGCTACAAGATTATGCTCTCCAAGAGACCTGGTGTTGTCAATAGCTTTCCGTCCTGTAATAAGTTCAAGGAAGACGACTCCAAAACTATAAACATCAGACTTCAATGTGAGTTGACCAGTCATAGCATATTCAGGAGCACAATAACCATAGGTCCCCATCACGCGTGTGGAGACAAATTTTTTATCACCAACAGGGCCCAGTTTAGCAAGCCCAAAGTCAGATAACTTAGGGTGATAACCCTCGTCAAGAAGGATGCTAGACGATTTCAAATTTCTGTATATAACAGGAGGGTTTGCTTTGTCATGCAAATATTCCAATCCCTTAGCTGCACCAGCCGCAATCTTCATTCTTGTATTCCAATCCAAAGGCTCTTTGTTTGGTGGAAGATCTGCAAATGAGTACAAGACCGCATAATCAGGAAGGGCATTATAAAACATCCTCCTTTACTTGTACATAGGGAAAAGGGCAAAGGCTAAAGCTAACTTTGGTGCGGCTCTAAAATGTTTTCAGCTAGTGAAGAAAATTCATCGGTAAGATCCGTTGGTTGAATCATGATTTCAGAAAGACTTGAAACTAATTATTGCCCTGGAAGATGTGTACCATTAATTATACATACATGAATGCATCGCAAAAACTGATTATGATGATTAGTTATCCCAAAGCTTCATGCAGTCAAAAAAGAAAGGTTATCACTCCTTACTACTCACTGTTCATTCCTATGTAACATACATACATAGTAGTGTGCCCCACAAAGACCAGACAGAAATGCACACACATGTATGTATGTTTCAATTTACTACTGATTTTCTATGTAGTCATGTACAGGACATGCTCAGATGCTAAGAACCTCCTTAATTCATCACAAGCTATCAGTTGTTACAGACAAATTCCAGGCTAGGGATACGGAACAACTAAAAAGTTTTCAAGAATATACATTTCAATAGAACATTTAAACTAAATGCGAGAAGTCTAATATAAAAAATTTATAAATCAGGTAAGCAGCCTAACCATGTAAATGATCCTCTAGCGATCCCAATGGCATAAACTCATAAACAAGGAGGCGTTGATCCCCATCAGCACAATAACCTATCAAGTTTACGAGATTTGGATGGTGTAAGACGCTAAGCACAAGAATCTCCACTAGAAACTCTCTATTCCCTTGAAGGCCACTACGATCAAGCTGCTTTACGGCAACTACCTGCAGATACAATTATTTGGACCCAGAAAGTGAATAACACATAATGAAATTAAATTAAAATTCATAGATAGCAGAAATAACGAAGCATAAATTACCTGTCCTGTGCTTTCTAGCCGACCTTTATAAACACATCCAAAATCACCTTCACCCAGTAAACACTCTGGTCTAAAATTCTTGGTTGCAGCTGCAAGCTCACGAAATGTAATTGTCTGTGCAGCAATATGGGTTGTTGGACCATCTTTTGGAAGAGTGGTTTCCTTCTGGGGATCAGAACCACCCCGAGATTTTGATTTATCTAGAGAATAAGATATAGATCAAATCACAAAAAGTGGGGAAGAAAGAAAATCAACTCAAAGTTGAAGCAAACTTAGGTGTGGGGTGGATAAACTTGTTATTAGGTTTGTGAAATGTAATTCTTTGATATTCCAATACATTGAGTCACAGGGGAGAGCATCTCATATAACGATTCAAACTTAAAACTTATAATATACCACTCCTTTAAATCATCATTACAGACAAAGACATTTGAAGCAGAATGGTGCATAATCAGAACCAAATTCAGCATTGTATATAACTATATTACACTCAGTTACTGACAGTTAGTAGTGAAAGCTCCAATTTTTTACATGAAAGACATATATTACCATCATTTGTTCCCCCTTCAACTTGTCGAAGAACAGAACACAATTGTAAAATTCAGTAACTTAAGGCTGATTTCCGACACATTTTAAGACCCTCTACTCCAATCAGTAGAGATAAAAGAAAGCATCACTTTAAAAT
This sequence comes from Hedera helix, assembly GCA_947179155.2. Lineage (NCBI taxonomy): Eukaryota > Viridiplantae > Streptophyta > Magnoliopsida > Apiales > Araliaceae > Hedera > Hedera helix. The sequence continues at coordinate 34,445,804 of OX359281.1, forward strand.
GAATCAATCAACTATTACAATTAACCGAAAACTATGAAACAATCAAAATGAACTAGATCAAATTCACTGAAAACTCTACCAACAATCCATATTCAAGATACCCAACCCAAGACCCAAAAACACACAAAAAATTCAACAATCCCTAAACACACCCACCAGCCAAAAAACACAAAAATCCAGTAAAATTCCCCCAAAACAGGAACATTTCCAAGATAGCACTTTGACAAAAGAAAAGAGGCTTACCTAAACTAACTCTGCTCACATGATGAGACTGAGGAACTGAACCTTCCTTCAAAGAATCCTTCTTCATCATTTCATTCACACCATTTTTCCCTTCCTTGACTGATGATCCAAAACATGGAAAACACCCTCCCATATCAAAACCCAACAAATCAAACTAAACCCAAAAGATATATACCTATCCAAAATTATATATCAATCACCTCAACAATCTCTTCTCATCATAATCACTCACAACCCCATCTCATAAAAAATTAAAACTTTCTCTCTCTTGAATTTTGAGTGAAGAAATTTCAGCCATGAGCAAAGAACAAAGATCAACACCAACTTATATCAGACAAAGCAGATCAACAAATACAAGAAACTGATGGCTGAAGAGTAGAAGGTAAAGAAGCAACAAGGCAATAAAAATAAAAAATATAAAAATACAAAATATATACAACTTCTAAGATACATACATACATACATACATATATGTGTGTGTGTGTGTGTGTGTGTGTGTGTGTGTGTGTGTAAATATGGAAATAACTAGAATTATAATATAAGAGGGTAGAAGTGAAAGATAGATTTTAGCTTTGTTTGATTGAAACTTTGAATGGACTGTGAGAGTTAAGAGGGAATTAGGTGAATTTAGTCTACATAATGCTGTAGCAATCTAGTAATATACCACTATTATTTTGGTATTTAATCAGTAGTTTTTGTAGTAACCCTTCAAAGTTGCATAAATTACAGTTGGTTATTAAAAGAAAAATAAGTTCAAGTACATTATAATTAAATATAATATTAATTTTAATTATTAAAAAATATAATTTAATATAAAAATATATGTTAAAATTTATTTTTTAATAATTAAAATTAATGTTGTGTGCGATATTACGATAAGATGCAGTGTACGTAAGAAAGGGAAAAAAGAAGGAAAAATCCATCGTATCATTCACGGTCGGGATGCGGGACCCACCCGTGCTTCCAAATTTGTGATGTCGGCATTCCTCTCCGAACACATGTTGTAATACTATAATAACAATTTAATTTTTTTTAAAATTGAAAAGAAGTAATGATTGTGTACGATCGGATGATTCTTTGGGTCCTGCTCTGTTGTTGTTTTCTGATCGTTGGATGAGGGGACAAGGTGTGGTCGGGCAGAAATTTGTGACGTCATAGTTGTTGATCCAACGTTGTAGAATGCCGGTATAATTTTAATATAGTAAATGCTAATTTGACGTAAACTATAGTAAATGCTAATTTAATACAATTAGTCATTTCTCATATAAAATTGGGTCATGCATGAAAAATATATTGGGCTGATAATTCTTACACTGATTCCATTTGTTTTTTTCTAATCTTTTAACACACATGGAGAGAGAGGTAGTTTGTGCTGATTTTGATGGAGGAAACTCAAAAAAAAAACATTAAAAAAATTTATTTAATTTTTATTTTATAAAATATATAAAATTATTCTTATATTTGATAGGTGAAGAAGACATTAATTACATATGGGTATAATTTGAGCAAACTATATCTAAAAAGAATGATTCATTATAAATTTATTATAAAACAATAAATATTTTATTACTTCATAATATTATTATTTTAAACATCGTAAAACTACGTACCACAACTCGAATTTATTCTCACAACATATAAACATTTTGATTATTAAAACAATAAAGTACAACAAGCATGACACTTTATAGTTACACTTCTAATAACATATATAGCCTTCATAATAATGGTGTGAAAAATAAATGGACTTTACATTTTACTACAACACAAAGAGAGCAACTATTATTTTGTATATAAAAATAAGTATACATGCATAATATTTAAATATAATATTCAAATATTATATTTATTTTAATCATTAAAAAATAGGACATGACATTAAAATTCGTATCATACTCTATTTTTTAATAATTAAAATAGATGTAGTATTTAATATTGTGTTTGAATATTATGTATATAAACTTCTCCTATAAATAATACTAAGAATGACCCTTAAATATAAAATAAACTCAAATTAATGCATTATGTAATTTTTTGTTTGAAGCTCTCCTAAATTTGAAAAGTACCGTTATAAATATATTTATCAAAAGAATTAAAACATCTATTATTATTATTATTATTATTATTATTATTATTATTATCTCGTGGTAGTAGTGAAATATGAGGAGAGGGAGGAGTTGAGTTCCCATTAACTAAGCATTACTGTACTACATCTTGCAAATCCAAAAGGTCAATCGTTTTAGTCATACAAAGTTACAAACTGGTAGGGTATTATGTACTTCAATAGACTTTGTGTCCGTAATCAGTGTTCTGACGCGTGTACTTCACCATTTATATTTAAATTTATATATAATAATATGGAATATATTAATCGTAAAAATTCTAAAATGTACATAAAAAGTTTATTCCACCTAAATTTAAGTTGATTTTTTAAAATGCTTATTCAAATTGCGTGACTTTGAAATTATAAAATTCTAACAATGCTTTTGAAATCGCAAAGCTCTATAGTTATTTGAGAGTTAATTTCTTTATTTCGTCAAAAAGGAGCTAATTTTATTATCGTATCATTATTATTAAATTAATAATTAAATATTTTTAAAATAAACATTAAATATAAATATATTATTGATAAAATTAATAAACGAGATTTTTTTGTTATACAATAAAAGGTATTACAAAGTCGGATAAAATTTAAATAATTGAGAAAAAAAATGGATAACTTATGGCATCCGGAGCAAGATTTTTTATTTATTATAATTGTAGAGCAACTTATGGCGCATGTAACTCTCATTTTATACGTCGCAGACAATCTAAGGTATGATTCTAATAATCTCATAAGCTTATTTTTTAATGGCCGAACAAGTTGATGTGATTCACATAAAACTAATTATTATATATATTTTTAATTTTTTATTAAAGCAATGTAGCCTTTGCAGACACGTAGGGGACACCATCCATGGTGGATAATTTCATTGACCCTTTGACCTAATTTAAGTTTACATAATTGAATTTATAAACCGAGTTAAGAATAAAAGGTAGTAATATAATTTTACAAGAGAATAATAAGATAGATCATCATGCGTAATATAAATATGTTATTATTATTAAAATATTTATATAATAATTTTGAATTTGAGGTAAAATTTATTATTGCTTATATTCCATACAATTTAATTATCCACCTTACTTAATTTAAATTTAGAGATTTGATATTTTCATACCCTTTTTTGATATTTCTACACAATAAGACCCACATTTAGAACTATAGTGATAATTTACCGTCGTGATACACCTATAACCGTTACTATAGTTCTAAAATGTAGATCATACCGTGTAAAAATATCAAAAAAATAAATATAAAAATATCAATTTTCTAAATTTATTACTATTATTAAAATAATATAAGTATAATTATAATTTTGAAAACAAGTAAAATTTTACTAATACTTAGATGATATGATTTCATAAGAAAATAATTTGTTCTGAGAATCATATGACAATGTCAAACTGTGACTAAATATAATCCATTGACTAATTATATGATTTATTTATAAAATAAAATATAAAATTACTCTATATAATAAAATATTTATAAAAGAACCCGTTCACATGGTTCCATGGCTATCTATATTTAATATTTTATAGGGCCAAGTGAGTAGCTTTCAGATTTTTCTCCAAACTGGGAAGCTCAATTCTCAATCAAACAAACCATCTAAAAATAGGAGTATAATAAACGATGGTTTGAGGTTTGTTAGGCTGTTTGCTATGACCAGCTAAATATTGACATTGTAAATGAAAATGACCCCTCAATTTGTTGAGCACCACCGAGATGCCGCCATGAATAATGGGTCCTTTGGGCTTTAGCATCAGAGAGGGCTTGTAGGTCATATATTCCTGCCTTTGTTGGGCTTACTTGCTTTACTCAAACACCATCAATGCTGCGTTAAGCATGCAAGCATCACCATCTATTTTGCTGTGCTGTTCATCGTTCTGCAATTTATAGTAACTTTAATTCAAAGGACTATATGACCCGAGAAAAATAGGAAAGGAAAAACAATACAAAAATTTCTGTCCACTTGTTGAAAATAAACACGCACTAGTCATAACATGATAGAATTCCACAAAGATAGTTGGGATTGTTGAAAATACACACACTAGTCATAACAACGAAGCGAGAACCGAAACATTCATCATATTGCAAAAATCCCAATGACAAGGACAGGTGTACCTTATGACCTCCGCACTCAAAATGCCACACTTAGCCAGGGCCAACTTTAGGGATGTCATAGTGCTCACTCATATTTGCTAGATACTGGTTGAAATCCGAAATCCGGTCACGATGTGATTTATTAGCTGTTTTGGCCAGCTTATGAACATCAATTTTCTGCCTTTGCTCCATATAGCGTCTCTCAGCTGGAGTGAGATGCTCGATTTGGGGAGCAGCATTTTTCTCTCCACTTGATTTGTTGGCATCATCTATATCTTCCTGGTCCAGATCAATTAAATCTGTACTTCCACCTACATCAGGGGTACCATACTAGGATTTAGAGAGTAATCAGTAAAGGCATGAAGAAAATATATTATGAAATATCTAAGGTTTATCCAAAAGAAAAGGGGTCATAGGAGATGCAAACCCTAATTTTATGACCTCCCTCAGAAGGTCCTTACATGACACTGTTAGGTCATAATTTTATTAAATCACGTCTCCGTAAGAACTAAGAAGAAACAATTTTATGGTGGACCAGAAGCCTCAATTTATGAAGATCTCAAGTTTATAATTTTTTACCAAGTCTCTGGTCTCTCCAAAGAGAGAAACCCAAGGTGCCAAAACCATTGAGTCACATAAATAAGTATGCCCGGAAACTGGTAAGAAATATGTATGGAGAAAAATTAATGTTACAGAAAAATTAATGCTATATATGATCAATCATTAGTCCCTTGTCTATCCTCCGGACCTCAGCTAAGGCCAATAAGCCCAAGACCAATGACATCTACCAACTAAAACCAAAAAGTTGCAGGTTCCCTTTATTAATGTAACTGAACAAGTAGTACACAGAAAGTTTCAACAACAGAAGAGTCAGAACCCAAAGAGAACCTCGAGAGATAGAATTTATTTCCTGTTACATGATTAAACTTTCATTTTGCAGAAACTAGGGATTTTGATTAAGATATGCATGACTTATGTCCTTCTCCATCAACCAGCAGATGTTTAAGTGCATAACCCAATAATAGTAGTGTCACCGGTTCATTCTTACGGTACAGGGCAGTACGTCAATTTGCCTAATACGCGGTGGGTTGGGGTAGGCTTAGTCAGTTCAATATTTAGGTTCGTGGTTCACTTCTCCAGGACGCTTCAGCACATTTTGTAAAAAACTTGTCCCTTTTAACTGGTTGAGGATATGCCTTCTTGATTCTATGTACTTTTTTTTTCATTTCAATACAAATATTTGTATTAGGCAAAACTAAATTTCTTTCAACTGGTTGAGGATATTTTAGTTTACCGTAGAAAGTCACTTATAGGTCAATATATTTTAATAGTAGAGAAACATTTAAAATATAAAAAGATATTATATTATATTTTATTCTAATAATCAATTAGAATCAATAGAAGTAATTAATTAAACATACGAAGTACATATTTTATAGTCTTTCTTTGTTTCCAGCTGACTGTTGGGTTCGGGTAGCGCAGATGTCAAAATTTCTTTAACAAAATTTTATGACGAAATCTGAACTTGGGTCAATGGCACATATGGTGACTGCTGTTGTGGAATGGTGGATTTGTAATTAAATTTAATTGGGTTTGTAATTAACAGTAATGTAGATGACAAAGAGTGAAACATGAGAGACTAGCAATCTGACCAAGTTTTGATCGACTGTGAACAGGGATTGTGGTTTTTGACTTGGTGTAGGATTTGTTGAAGATGAAAAGTAGTAATGGTTAAAAACAAATAATTCCAAGTTTGAGCTAGGAAAAAATTAGAAAGGATGGAAAAGATAGAAACTGATAAATTGATGTCTATCACAGAAAAGAATTGGCCACACCCCTCAAGATATTTTGAGCTCAGTCTGCAGAATTCCTCGCTTCCACAAACAAGATAACTCACAAAATATAAACTCTCAATAATCAATAATGCTAGTCTGACAAATACAAACAGAGTTTGTTCTTTTATAGAGACTATATACACAATACAATCCTGTAACATATAGTAGAATATTAAGCTCCCCTATTTCTTTGGTTCCATCAATCCATGCAGAAAAATCTAATCTAATAAGGTATAATAAAGTTTCCACATTCTTCAAAGAGCAAAAAGAAATTCACCTAACCTGCTGAAAGCTCATTATCTGTAACCTTCGAAATTTGATCACTCATAAGTTTGCTATGTTTCTTTTTCATACCACCAGCCTTCACATCTAATGCTTTTCCCTTCAGTTTTAGCTTCCCTCCAACAACATTCTCATATGCAGACATTCCCTGTCAAAATTATGACCCATGTCAAAAAACCAAATACAGTTCTTATTATAGTTTTTTTTTTTATAAAAAAAAGTTATTTATAAAATAAGTTCAGTCCTTAATATAAGCAAATGTATCTATGTCCTTCAAGTTTTAGACTTTTGTTACTACTTTAGCTACAAAATACAGAGAGATGGGCAATAAAAGCTGACAAAAGATAAAACTGGTGCATAATGATGAATCCCATATAAAGTAAAATCATATCAAAGAAAACCAAAACCTAATTCAGTTAAACCTTCAACAATGCATAAATTAGGGGTTCACACCTCAATGCTTAATCAAGCTTATCTGGTACACGGGAAAAAAATTAACAAAAACCAAATAGGAGAAAATCATACTAAAAATGCAGATACGAGGTTGAATGGTGATAAAAAATCAACTCTAAAAAGTAGAATCAATTGCTCTTCTGTCCAAGAGAATATGGGATGTTAAGCCAATTTGAAAAAAAAAATAAAAGAGAAAAATTAACAATAATATTAATTAATATACTACTGTACAAACCTGGAAGAAGAAGAAAACCGGAAACCCCTTTTGCCTTTGCGACGAGGATTGAACAGATCGGGAGGAGGAAGGGGAGGAAGAATTTCTATTTATTTTTTAATTGGGCTTTCATATTATAAGATACGAGTTTGTGGGCTTTTAGAGTAATGGGCTTAGGGCCCAAATTCAAAACTCCTTTATTTGTGAGGTTTAAAATTTAACAATTAACAGGAGGGGAAACCAGGTGCTGCTGGAAGCTCTCTGTAATGAACAGATAAGTAGTAAGAGCTTCGAGAAGTATTAAGAAATAATTTGGGGGAAGAAGAAGACTGAGACTAGAATTTGGGAGAAGTTGACTGCTGGTCCGCCCTTCTAATTTCTCTGTCTGTATGTATAATTATATGTGTATGTATATATACACATACATGTGGATCGTTGTGTCTGTAGTTTGTTCGTAATTGTCAGCTCAATCTTTCTCTCATCTGTAAGCTGTCTTAGGGCCTGTTCGGGAATGACTTTTTTTTTTGACTTAAAGTTAAAATTTTAGTAGATTTATAAGTGAAAATTTTAGTAGATTTATAAGTAAAAGTGTTCGGGAGTATTTTTATTTATAAATCGGGAATTATAAGTAATAGTTGTGGATGTGTTCGGGTAATAATGACTTATAAATTAAGTAAAATGTAAAGATTACTAAAATGTCCTTTAGTAAGAAGAAGAGAAAAAAAACAAGGAGGGGCAATTTTGTCATTTCATAACAGTTGACCAACTCACAAATACTTTCTCTTTTTTTTTTGACTTTTTTTTCGACTTATAAGTCAAAAAAAAAAGCTGCAAACGAACAGGATTATTGACTTAATGACTTATAAGTTCGTTGACCGACTTATAAGTCGCTAACGAACAGGCCCTTAAACCCATTAATCTGGTTTTAACTAGGGGTGAGCATGGTGCGGTTTAGTGCGGTTTGAAACCCAAACCGCACATGAAACCGCTTAGGTGCGGTTTGACAAATTCAAAACCGCACATGAAACCGCTTATGATTGGTGCGGTGCGATTTTGAATCGTTTGGTGCGGTTTCGATTCCAAAACCAATTGAAATAATTAAATTTTATGCAATTTAAATTAACAATTTAACATCACACAATATTAAATACTACTTTGATAATACACAATTTTACTTATAATGTTTTGTCTAAACAAAAGCAAAATAGAATCTAAAAACATGAATAATGATTTATCCTTATATATGAAAATTCTAAATAGAGATAATTACAATTTGGATAATTCTAATTATTTGTAATTCTTGATATGCTTCATTTAATAATGCATGGTGCGGTGCGATTTTTTAGATGCGGTTTTGCTCGGAAACCAAACCCAAACCGCATTTGCGGTTTTTCAATCACCTAAAACCGTCACATTCGCCGAAACTGTTGGTGCGATTTTAATTAGTGCGGTTTGTGCGATTTTTAGTGCGGTTTCAGAGGCAATTCAATTTCTTGCTCGCCCCTAGTTTTAACCCAACTTCTTATTTTTCTGTTTATAGCTTCTTTATTTATTTTCTGTTCATTTGTTGTGCCCGCAAAAGTATATACCTGAGATGTCATGGAGATGGAAATTGTTAAAGAAAACCTCTAACCCAATCATCAAAACTCGATCTTTCTCATCAATTCACAACATTTCTTCCCCTATTTTTGATAATAAGCCTTCAAAGTCATTTGCTGCAAAACATAGTAAAGAAATTTCAGGCAATTCCAAAATTGTTGTTCTCGCTCCTCAGATTGTGGTATCCACTCTATTAAACTGCCCCTCTGATTTAGTTGCTCTGAGCTTTTTCTTGTGAACCTGATTATTTTCATCAATGTAGTGCATTTGATCACATGGTTGATGTGGTCAATCGCCTCACTCAACGGTTTAACACAGTGGAAGGAATAATTGGGCAATTAGAAAGAAAGTGTTGGATTTGTTACAAAGCCGCAGACGTTACTGCTTTTGTTGAGGATTTACTGGCGTGGTGGAATGTATGGCTTGGTTTTTGAGACGTTTGAAGAAATGATCAAGTATTTTACACGCTGAATACATTTGCTCGTAATATTGTTATGGATGTGTTATTCAAAATTGGTCGGGTCAATGAAGCCCTCAGCGTTTTGAAGGAGAACCAGGTGCCGAATTTCTTAAGCTTTAGCATTGCAGTTTTTAACCTTTGCAGACTCAATGATTTGATCAATGTTCAGGATGTGCTTAGGAACATGTTAAGAAAGGGTTATTATCTTAATGTTGAAATGTTTTCGATGGTTTTGAATTGTTATTGCAAATTGGGTAGGTTATGGGAAGCATTACAACTATTGGGTTTGATGATAACTGTAGGTATTTCCCCTTCTGTTCATATTTGGAGTACTAATTGATGGGTTTTGTAAATCTGGCAGCCTTGGTGCTGCAAGTTACTTATTAGAGAAGATGTTTGATGCTGGGGGTTCACTGGATGTAGTAACATGCACTTCTTTAAGTAAAGGATTTATGGAAACCGGGAACCCTGACAGTGCATCAAGTATTCTGAGTGATTTGAAATCTAAAGGATGTTCCCCTGATTTGGTTCTTTGCAACGTGTTAATAGATTGTCTCTCTAAGATGGAGAGATATGATGATGCACTTGCTGTATTTTTGTATTTTGCCAGAAAGAAAACTAACACCTGATTCTTATACTTTTTGTGCTATAGCAACCAATGTCTCTTTGTCCAAACAGTTCGATCTTCTACCTTTATTAAACAGTGGGATCGATATACAAGCTGACTTAGTAGTGTGGAACTCCCTTCTAAAGTATTTCTGCAACGCTGGTTATCCATCTGGCTCTGTTGAGTTGTACAGTGACATGTTAGATAGAGGTTTTGTACCAGATAGGTATAGTTATACTGGATTATTGAGTGGACTCTGTGGAGTTGGAAAAATTAGTGAGGCAGTTAATGTGTACCATGGAATCATCAGGAGCCATCATGGTCTTGATGCTTACATCCATACTGTAATCATGAATGGGCTAATAAAGTCAGGATGCTTTCATAGCTCGATCAAATTATTTAGGAAAGCTGCTGCAGAGAAATATGTTTTGGATGTTGTATCATATACAGTTGCCATCAATGGTCTTCTTGGGGGTGGTAGATCTGGAGAGGCATATACTTTGTATGGACAAATGAAAGAGGCTCTCATAGATCCAAATGCACATACATTTAAGGTTTTGCTATCTGGTTTCTGTAGGGTAAGAGATGTTGAAATGGTTAAACATATATTACGGGATATGGTGGATACAAGGATTGAGTTAGACTGGAAGATGTTTAAAATGATATGGAGGCTCTCGTCTAGATTACACCAATTCCATTCTTTTTATAATCTCTCCATTGAGTTGTGGGATTCAGGGTTGATGTCTGACAAGGCCATACTCGTGCACTTACTGATGAACTTACACGTACTGTAAATTTAGGTGATTCGCATTTATCCTCGTTGAAATCTAATATTGGGGATGTTAAAGATGTCGGCTCGTTCATCTCTGAAGGTGTTCCCGACGAGGCGGCTTCTCTGGGTTGAGATTTTTTGGTGGAAAAAATTATGTTTTCATCTTAGAATACTCTGCACCTTCTACATCCTGAGCTTAACACCACCTATGCTTTGGCCGGTCCCCTTGAAGGTACGTTTTATATCTTTTAGCTTATTGGTGGGAATTGGAGAAGTATGGAAACTTATGTGCATTCATTTATTTTAGATACTCTTTATTTTTCATTTCCCTAATAGGTTAATTTTCTTCAATAATTGCTTGCATAAAAGATGAACTAAATTATACCCAAGTCTGGTTTAATCCTTCCAGGCTTGTAACTATTATCATCTTGTAGGGCTGCTGAGAGTACCCCTCCCACTATGAAGAAGAGGAAACAACTATTGATGGATGATTATGTGAGCTCGGTATGGTTTTTCTTCTTTTCCAAGTATGAAGTATCTATTTTAGTACGCTATGACCGTTGCTTCGCTGATATGGTTATCCGTTGCTGATTTTGGTTTTGTAGGGAAAGAAGAGGAAATGAGACCGAAACAATTATTTCCCCCTTTTCGCTACAACTGTTGATGTTTAACTAGAAGTATTACATATAAATTGAAATTGAATGTCTACAAAGAGAGAGGAAAGTATAATTTACATATAAATTGAAATTGAATTGCTTACGAATTTTATTATATATTATGAATTATTAATGAGTTGCTTATAAAGAGAGATAATCTGTGAATGTTGATATATATCTGATGAGATGATAAAAATATAATAAAAATAAAAATATTAATCAATTAAATTCAAGTATAATTTTGAGTCAACTCAATTCAAAATCAACCAAAATATCGCAGTAACTCGTGCAATAAAATTTGTGAATTAAACATAAACAAATCCCTTCTAACCCTATACTTTCCATACCTCCAAACTCAAAATGCTGTATTATTTTTTTTGATAAGCTCAGCTCGAAGCCTCCATGTATGGGTGTTTACCAACAAAATAAGGAGAATATAATACTGCAAAGCTTCATATCAAAATCAAGTTCTTGTGAAGCTTCCTGAATTTTGGCAAAAGCAGATTTGTTTGTTCACAGAAAATATAAAACTCTGCCAGTTGATCTAACAAGAATTGTTCCCAACATCCTTACTTGGCAAGCTCCCTGATGCTGTCAAAAACATTAGACTGCCCTTTTTAATATCCTTTGTAACCTTTCATGCATTTCTTGTGCAAACTTGTCCCACACATAGGCACATATACACAGAAAAAGGATAGGGAAAATAAATGAAAATGACCAAACCTCTTTCGTATAAGCCGAAAACTGACTCAGAAATCCATACACATGGGGAACTGACTATATGACGGTACGAGAGGTAATGAACTAATAATGCAACGATGGGACAGCCAAATCAAGCCCACAAAGTATCCCCACTCACAAAAATTAGACATTTTCCCCAACTTCTCATCTTTTGAAGGCCAAAAATACAAATATTAACATGTTGCATATAACATTCTGCAACGAGGTTACTGTAAAATTACCATGAACTACAAATTTAACCTCTCTCTGGTACCATCCTTCGCTGCGTCTCCTTCCTGTAGCACATGATTGTGATTCAGTTCATAATGAACTCTACAAGAATGATATAGGACAACCAACAACAGCTGACGTTGGATACACTACTTACTCCTTGGGAAACTAATGACACCGCGACGAAAATTTTCTGCTCTTACCATGCACTTACCCCAATACATTGTCATGGAAGGTCTCCATTAACATGTATGGAAGAAAATGTCTATATTTAATATCCAAACCACGGGCGTACATCCAAGATTTAGTTAAGTTAAAAGCTTAAAAGTAAAGTTACATCTATAAAATGGCAGCCTGTACCAAGAAAAATATTGTTCTTCCACTAGGATGATTCCTTGAAATGAGTTTACTTGTGTATCCGCGTGTGGTTGTGTTTGTGTTCAGTGGTAGATACGCGATGGTTAACTTGGTGGATTTGTTTAGTCCAAAAAAATGGCATGTTTTTTATGTGATGCATACCAACTCTATTACTTTGGGATATGAGCGCATTTGGGTGATAAGTTTGTGAGGCTAAATATGTTAAAGCAGTCGCAACATCTCCAATTAGAGGTCTTGAAGCAGCTTGCTCTTGCGAACACATTGCTGCAATTTTGCAAAGGGCTTGCTAGAGTCCTCGCAGTGGATAACGACCTTGCAACAATTGGTCAGCTATCTTTGGGAACTTCCTGTGATCCTTGAAAAGTGGTCGTGCCTACAAATTCATGTCCATAAAATAAAAGGAACAGGATAGAGATGTTTTATATATGTTAATTCAACACAATAAACATGCTATCATGCATATCTCAAGTAAATCATAAAAGATAGATGCCATTGTAGAATCAATAAAATAAAAATATAGAGGGAATAAGTACTTACCATGCTACAAGATTGTGCTCTCCATAAGACCTGGTGTTGTCAATAGCTTTCCATCCTGTAATAAGTTCAAGGAAGACGACTCCCAAACTACATAGACTTCAGTGTCAGTTGACCAATCATAGCATATTCAGGAGCACAATAACCATAGGTCCCCATCACGCGTGTGGAGACATGAGTTTTATTACCAACAGGGCCCAGTTTAGCAAGCCCAAAGTCAGATAACTTAGGGTGATAAACCCTCGTCAAGAAGGATGTTGGACGATTTCAAATCTCTGTATATAACAGGAGGGTTTGCTTTGCATGCAAATATTCCAATCCCTTAGCTGCACCAGCCGCAATCTTCATCCTTGTGTTCCAGTCCAAAGGCTCTTTGTTTGGTGGAAGATCTGCCAACAAGTACAAGACCGCATAATCAGGAAGGGCATTATAAAACATCCTCATTTACTTGTACGTAGGGAAAAAGGCATAGGCTAAAGCTAACTTTGGTTCGGCTCTAAAATGTTTTCAGCTAGTGAAGAAAATTCATTGGTAAAATCCGTTGGGTGAATCATGATTTCAGAAAGACTTGAAACTAATTATTGCCCTGGAAGATGTGTACCATTAATTATATATGCATGACTGCATCGCAAAAACTGATTATGATGATTAGTTATCCCAAAGCTTCATGCAGTCAAAAAGAATGGTTATCACTCCTTACTACTCACTGTTCATTCCTATGTAATATATCATCTATTTCCATGGAATAAATTTCTCCAAAGAGTAAGAAGTTTTATCAATTCAAATTTTACAATCTGCTATTCAACTTAATTTGCGTCTAATTTTTTCATTATGCAGTTACAAACAAGACTACCCTGTCACATTCAAAAAAAAATCTAACGCAAAATATGTGCTGGCCAGTATGGAATTGAATGTATCATGAATTCCCACAAAGTAATTCCTCCGGCCAGTAAAGCCTGTAAAGTGAATTGGAGAAGTATGGAAACTTGTGTGCATTCATTTATTTTAGATACTCTTTATTTTTCATTTCCTTAATAAGTTAATTTTCTTCACTAATTGCTTGCATAAAAGATGAACTAAATTATACCTAGGTCTGGTTTATCCTTCCAGGCTTGTAACTATTATAATCTTGTAGGGCTGTAATCAAGTCGAACTGGGTCCGTAGTCCGTAGCGTGCTGTTCTTGCTCATCTAGCTAAATTGAAGAGCTATAATGAAAATGGATTTAATTTGGCCCACTTCCCTCCTGACATGGCTTGGCCAACTTTAAACTCGATTTTATTCATACAGGAATTCTTGTAGCTTGCTTTTTCTATATTAGAGCTCATGAGCTTACTGAGTTTTGGTTCAAGCTAACACAAAAGATATTCCCATGTGACTGAGCTCAGTTTAATAATTGCAGATGGTTTCAAGAGAACCTTTGATGGAGAGGATCAAGAACCAAGCTTGACTTACATGGTGCTTGTACCGGACCTGTTGGCATTTTGAACTTTGATTCGAAGGTGGTTCAACCCATATACTAGTGTTGGGCTACATATACAGTTTACCTAGTCGTATGTGACTGGACTATATGGAACCGTACAGACTAACCAAAACAGTGTTCAATTAATAAAATAGATCCAAATTTAGCATATAAAGACGTTAATATGTCTAATATCTAATAAAATTAACTGATAACGAACGTAATGCATACATATATGTTTTCAAACACGAGATATACTTTGTCAAAGTTTTGTTTTTGTGGATAGCCATATATGTCTGTCACAAGGGTAGGAAGGAATAATAATAATAAAGAGCGCACCGGCCACAATGTACATTCCCTTGTACGTACCCTCACACAAGCTAACCCCACACATGCACTCATATCAATTGTGGGATGCTGCCAATAACCTCCATCGCTCGCATTCATCTTTATCTTAATCATCTGCGTAAGATTGACGTCCATTTTACTTTCTTCAACTCAATACCCCACCCAATCCATACTCATATTCTCATTGTGCGTACGATTGGATATATATATATATATATATATATATATATATATATATATATATATACATGTATACATACACACACGTGTGTGGATGCTTTTCCATCGGCATGCAGGCGCTAGATTCGAATTGGTGACGAAAGCTTGAAGAGTTGATGATGTCGCATTCCAACAAATTCTCTAGCTAGCTGGAGGTGTGAAAATAATCTTGAGTTTTGAAGAACTTAAATCGTACAGATCACTATACATGCATATAAAAGTATGAAATCCGTATACAAGTTTGTACAAAAAAAATAGATAGCGTAGGGGACCTCATGCCAAATTGCTTACTTTCATGAACACCCCTTTTCCTCTGTCTAGTACACCGTACACATCCATTACATGGGAAAATAAACAAAAAAATCTATATGCATATATCTTCTGCAGGACAAGCTTGAGATTGATGTTTTATTTTGATTGATCCATAAATTCTTGATGGAGGCATGCATTCTATTCTAGCTAGTTGAATCATACAACGACATATCAGTGATATGCACTAAAATTGATGGACCTAATTATTTTTAATTGCTATATATGTGATTCCGTTTGTTTTTGTTTTTTGGTCATGGGCCACGATTTTGATGATTATATATATATATATATATAGCTCTCCTCCGTAGGTACACATTTCCCCCCTCTCTGTTCAAGTTTTTCTCGTTACAAAATTTTGTACCAAATTCTAATATTCTTCTTGTTTTCCTTTTCATGCGCGCATGGTCGCGAATCTTGTTATGGGAAAGAAATAAGGTCCCAATTGGATAAATCATTCTTTCTCCAGCTCAGCATATATACATACATACATATATATATATATATATAGATATATGTATATGCCTTCTAAAAAGATATATACACCTAAAAGTTCTCATGGATCATAAATTAAATAAACTAAAATTAGCTAGACTTAATCAATCCCTATACCTAAAAACATCACACTCAATTGACATGCATTTAGTTGAGTGAATTAAATGCCTTCGAGAAAGACATGTACACCTAAAAGTTCTCATGGATCTCAAATTAAATAAACTAAAATAAGCTAGACTTAATCAATCCCTATACCTAAAAACATCACACTCAATTTACCTGCATTTAGTTGAGTGAATTAATTTGGTTGTTTGAGTTTACTCAAATGAATTGAAAGTTAGCCATGACTCATTAAATTGAGTTCAAAATAAGTTAGAGACGAGTTGTACATGTTTGTTTTGTGAAACACGTCACTTCTTCGTTTGTTGTATCACAACTCTTCGTTTCCTCAAATCACACATATCGCTTTTAATTTTTTTTTCTTTTATAAAATCTTAATGTGACTCACTTTTTTCCTTATTAATCCTTCTTCTCTCAAATTAATCAGTATAAATTATTTGATTCTAAATTAAAAAAGGTAAAAACAATGTCATAAAATTAAGAGATTGATACAAAGTTGAATTTATGAGCTTGCAACTCAGTTTAAATATAAGTTGAAAAAGTCGGTTAGTTGTAATTGTTTAAGTCATGAACATTGTAGTAGATGACTTTGAAAATGGTACGTATCCATATGTCACAAAAAATTATTTTTAAAATATTAAACTATTATCTATTAAAATAATCTTTTATAAATAAAAATAACATAACAAAAAATTAAAACTATTATCTCAAATTAGGCATGGACTGAAGTTTGAATATGGATACCAAATCCTGCCCGACCCTACAAGAACTATACAGGGTTGGCATAATCTGAGTTCTATTATGTCCCGTGACAAACAATATAATCTTAATTTATTTCCTTTTGTATATATATAAACCTGTGATTTACCTACTTGATATTGTCACGATGATTTTAGATTTAATACTTCACAACGTACAATAATTCACGTACAATCTTGTCTAGAGTCTAAATAAATTCACGGGCCGAGCAAACTAGATTAAATTGTGGATCGGGTCGGGCCATGTTGCCTTTCATATTAACCAAGAGTAATAATAGGACAACAAATCAGATTATACTGCATCATTTGAGGGTGTACCATCAACACGTATTTGTCATTCCGTATGCAGAGATTCGTTATTGTGCAAGTACTTTATATTGTGTTATATGCAAATCATTATGAACTAATGATGTGTACCAAGCTATCTAACTAGCTTCATTAACTTGAGAACCAACCAAAAATATCAAATGGAACACTTTCTTTTTCTTTTTTCTCGTGTGAAAAAATCCACAGCTCACCACCTTTTGCCAATCCTATATAAATCCCTTCACGGCCTTCTCAACTTCCCCACATCAAAAACCCAAACCTCCTTCACAATATTCCAACCACATTGTTATACATATCTAGCTCCTTCACTTAATCTTCTGCTTCTTTTTCCAACTCAACGTCCTGCCAATATTTTTCATTTTCATCTCCTAATTAATGGAAAGTGTTACGAAAATGGTGTCCAACAGGCCGGTGGTGATATTTAGTAGGAGTAGTTGCTGCATGAGCCACACTGTCAAGTCCCTCTTTCATGATTTTGGTGTTAACCCTGAGGTTTATGAGCTCGATCAAATTGCGAGTGGCCGAGAAATCGAGCAGGCGCTGTCAAGGCTAGGCTGCAATCCGGTGGTGCCGGCTGTGTTCATTGGCGGTGAACTGGTGGGTGGAGCTAATGAGGTCATGAGTCTTCACCTCGAGCGCAACTTAAAGCCAATACTACAAAGGGCAGGAGCTTTATGGGTTTAATATATATATATCTAATTATAATACTACTAGTACTACCACTTAATTAATATTACTATAATTTGACACTAATAATAATTGCATTTTAGCTGCAAACAAGAGTTAATAATGTCGGATTATGCATAACTATAGACTTGCTTGCCGTGGGAGTGAATTAGAGAGAAGCTAGGTATTATATATCTACCTAGATCGATCAGCTTTTTTGTATGTCTTTAATTTTCCTTACGTATTAATTAAGTTTTTTTGGTTTACAATGTTATAATTTGAGTGGTTGTTATATTCTGTTTACTCAAGTTTTATTACACGAGGCAAATGTACTGAAAACACACACACATATATAAATAGAATTATCGCAAACATATTTAAAAAGAATTGATCTGATTTTCTCATAACGACCAATGCAACTAGAGAGCATTGTTGTTCTTTGTTTTGATTCTCAAACAGGATGGCCATGTTGAATCAAGTAATCATTCCAATTCCAATAAACATATAGAGATTATTACAATTGTAGTTTTGAGGTGTACAGAATACAGGTAATCTCATCCGGAGGCGAACTTGGTTCTTAAAATAAAAAATAAAAATAAATAAATAATTGGGCTGGAAAAAAAACGCCATCAACTAGCACAAAATTTTACAATCCCTATTCCCTACCCTAAATTACAACTTCAAAGCTAGGTTGATTTCGTGCACCCTCAACCAAATTTGATCTAGTAATGTGCTCAGAGGCAACATGCAGAACAACAAAGCTAAAGCCCACTTTCATTAGAAATTAGAAAGTTCTTTGTAGTGATCCCTTTGGCCGGGTAACAGTCCCCCAACCATGGCATGACACGGAACTCCCACCATTGTTCAAATAAGGCCGCTCCTGAAAGCAGCTAAACTATAATGAAAACCATCTTTTACGTTCCATTGCCTCACAAAAGATCAGCCTCTTCTGGGTCTCCATCAGCATCCTCGACCTCATTTTCCTCATCTTCTTCAGGTGCATCCGGATCCATTCCCTACAAAATACCTTCGTTCATGCCAGGGCACATGCAAATACAAAGAATATATTTGGGGATATTTCCAATTCTTTTTTGCCAATCAAATGCAATTATAGCCATCCTACATTTAGAAAAAATGTAGAAATTTCCCAAAATGACAAGTTAACGGGAATGTCATAAGGGACATTTATACATGTCATACACGCCTATACACACACAAGCAGTAGACTTATTTATGAGACATCAAAATCCAGACCTTCATCTGCTTCTCCAAGCGCTCTAACCCCTTTTTTGCAGCCTCATTTTGGGGACTTATCCTGAAATGCACATTAAGAATAGAATTGTTGGCAGCTATAATGTGGAGAGTGTTGGTATTTTCTTTTCTCTTCTTTTTTTAACTTTCCCCATCTAATGGTGTCTGCTTCTTGGCTAAGCATTCTGGACTAGAATATAATCCTATTAGATTGTTTGTCATAATCAATAGAATCAAAATCAAACAAATCTAGAAAGGTTCAACCTCAATGCGGCCTGGTAATGTGACAGAGCCTCTTGCAACATATTTGTAGAAGCAAATACTTGAGCCAGCTTAACATGAAGAGAGTCATCAGCCCAGTCTTTGAGATAGCGTTCAAGGAGAGAAACAGCATCTCCATTTCGGCCCTCAATGACGTGGAGCTCAGCCAAAGCTAATGCAGCTCCGAGGTAACCAGGTTCCAACCTGAGGGCGGACTCGTAGAACTTTTTTGCCTGTCAATAGTTTCTACAAAGTTCACAAATCACAACATTCAAAGCCAAAAGTTTTAGCAGAAAATAATATAATGAGCTAACATTCCAATACCCTCCTGAAATTCTGAAGTATTTAGTAAGAATAGGTTGCTATTTCTGAGGATAACTGAACATCAGACTTTTCATGAAGTAATGTAAGTATTATTTCTCACGTCATTCAATTACCATACAAGTAAAATAAATTCAATAAAGTATCAAATATCATGTGTTTAGTCACACAGCAGTACACCACAAATGTGTATTCACCATAAATTCACACAGCTATTAAAAATAAATTAACAAGTGATTCACCAAAGATTACACAAGCACTATCTCAATGGCAAAACTGATCTTTAACATACCTTCTCTCTACCACTAGAGTTACTAGCATGTACATCTCCAACCAATTTCAGAGCCTTTGCAGACTGAGGCATGGCCTTCATTGCCTCCCTTGCAGCATGTAAAGCCTCTTTTATCTTTGAAAGTGCCAAATAGGAACGAACCAAACCTGAATAAGTAGTAGTAGTAGTAGTAGTAGTGGAAAAAAAAGGGTATTGCATCAAAGCAGTCGTTGAAGATAAACAAAACAGGCATGTTTTTGTTGCAATTAGTAAAGCATTAATCTGATAGCTTTTCCTTGCAAAACACACCTTGATAGGAACGAAGATCAGGTCTCAATTCCTGAGCACCCCTGAAGGCAACTACAGCGGCTTCTGGCCGATTCATTAATAAGAACAAGTTACCCTGAAAGTTTACAAGATATGAACCAACAAAACTAGTTTGGGATAAAAGCCATTGTCCAGATGAATAAATGCATGCCTCCAAATATTCGTGCTATTCTGTAGGGTAAACTACCCCAAATTTGTGATAAACAAAAAATAAATTATTCCATACCTTCGTTATGTAACCTGGTATGTGTCTCTCATCTATTCGAATGCTCTGTTTGCAGAAATAATAATGAAAGAGTTGAATATGTTAGTAAGTAGAAAGTAGTTTCTCTACTCCAAATTAACTATTTTCTATCTTCCAACTCCAACTAGTTGAATTGCGTTGAGTATCTTTGATGAGTAGGTCTACTTCAAATTAGTTAAACTCGCCTTCTCAGCATAGGATAGAGCTCCTCTCTCATCTTTCCTTTCCCACAAAACAGACAAAGCCACAAAGACTTCAGGCCTTGTGGGATCAATGCTCAGCAAATCATGCACTAACTTGTTTAATTTTGACTTGTCAGACTTTAACTTTAAAAGCATTGCATATTCATCCATATACGTCATCACATACGGATCAATGGATCGAACCTGTTACCAGAGATAAAAATGAATTCAAGTAACAATAAAAAGAATCGATGAATGTAATAAATGAGAAGCATTTCGATTACCTTCTCAAAATTCATAATGGCTTCATCATTTTTTCCAATAATGGCTTCAACCTTCAAAGTCCAAGCAAAGAAGTTACCATAAGACAAACTAAAAGTCTATTAACCAAAAGGGGCAGTATTATAAATTTAATAAATAGTATAGTTGGTTTGAACATACATAGACTTGGAACGCTATTTTTCTCCAATTTTTCCAACAGTACCGAGTAATACTTTACTTTTATACTTCAAAATTTTCATTTATGCTAACTTACCGGATTCGCTACTCCTTAAAAACCCACAAGAACAATAAAAAATAACTAGAAACTCGCATTCTCTATGAAGATGCTGTTCAGAGATGTTCTTCAACCAACTTAGTAATAGCGTTGTTTACTAGCTATATCACAGGCAATCCCTCTCAATAGCTTCTTTTTTCTGATAAGTGAGTCCCTATTAACTGATTTATTTGCATAATGATAAAAAATCTCCTTTAATTATGATATTTCAGAATGCGCATAGAATGAAGCAAACAAGTACACCCTAAAGAGAAGTATAGGAACAAGAAAAAAGAACTCCTAGAATAGAACAACTCACATAAATCGCATAAGAAATTCTTTGATAAGCTTCCACAGCCGAAGCCCAAAATAAATCAATAAAAGTAACTCAATTTACCCGTGTTACTAGTTGTGAATATGCATAAGAACCATGAAGAGACGATATGCAATTCCAATTACACAACAAGTTTGTTAGCAGGAACAAATAATGCTCTTATGCTGTGTAGAACTATATATGTTGATAGAAAATAATCTCCTGCTAGGCTGCAGACTATTATAAACAGATACAAGTACATCCACCCTAACATGTTTACTTCTGATATAAGATGACATTCAGCTTTAAGGCAAATATGACAATTTTATGGCACACGTAACAAGCTTATATTCATTAGAAGGCAACTATGTCCTAACCTTTGCTATTTCGAGTAATAAATGTATGTTGTTAGGAAAACGTTGCAGAAGTTCTGTGAAGAGTTCCAGACCACCTGCCAAAGGGAAAAATGTGAATCATTATTAAGACGGGCCATTACCCAGTGTTTATCCCTCCAACTAGGGAACTGTTGGAAGTGGTCGACTACATACAGATCTAATCTTATACTTCAGACAATGCATGAAGTGGTTACTTTTACACTAACCAAAATAATAGTCATTACCATGTACCATGCAATGGCCCCTATAAATTGTCGTGGAAGGTCTCCATTAACAGAGACGGAAGAAAATCTCTACATTTAATATTCAAACCATGGGCGTATATCCAAGATTGAGTTATGTTAAAAGCTTAAAAGTAAATTTACATCTATAAAATGGCAGCCTGTACCAAGAAAAATATTGTTCTTCCACTAGGATGATTCTTTGAATGAGTTAACTTGTGTATCTGCGTGTGTGGTTGTGTTGGTATTCAGTGGTAGATACGCGATGGTTAACTTACTAGATTTGTATAAAATGGCATGTTTGTGATGTGATGCATACTAAAAATTCTAAAAACACTAAAATCATGGATATTCAATAATTGTATTCATAGATTCACCACAGGAATTACAAACAAGGAAAAACATCATCTTCCAACTTCAAGAAAAATCTTTCTACCTTTATAATCATTTGAAGCAATACAACATTGGGCCTCAATATAACGCTGCACATAAGATTAAAGGTCAAGATTACTGCATAAGTACAAACAACAAAGATAAACAACACAACACATCTAAAGTTTTGAAACAACTTTCCTTGACTTCAGTTGAAGTTGTGTGTAAGAATGTATGTACATTGTTTGAGAATTATGGATGAACTTGTAACTTGTAAGTATACAAGCTACATTGGTTTCTTTTTCTCTCCAAAAAGGCCAACTAATTTGGCCAAAAGTAGGTTCCATGTTACTGTACAATTCCACACAAATGCTTAATGGCTATTGCATCCACCATGAATTACTTAATGATTTTGATGAATATATTAATTATAAATAGAATGCAGTTTAAATAGATATTCGCATATAAAGTTATTCATATCAGGGATCACTTTTCTTGCTTATCTATGGGGTTTTGTCATTGGTGTCTCTACGTGATTTTTTAGTCCAATATTTCTAGAGATTGGAAAACTGCACTTTCTAAAGTGTTTTCTTCGTATTTCTACTTGTTATAGGGTGCATAATCTCCTAGTCCCCCTCGACTTGTATTCTCTTTCTTAGTTTCTTATGTTAACAAACTATATTCTTATTCAAAAAAAAAGTAGAAACAACTCTTATGTGATAACATGAGAGCATGCTCATCTATGGACTAGGGAATGATACTCTTAATTTCTTGTTTTTTCGTACTAATAGTAAACCTAATGCTTCTTTTCTTTTCTTTTATTCTAATTATGAAAGGGGAAACCAGTGTCAGTGTAATGCAACTCAAACAGTTAGACCAGGATAGTTGTATACTTGTATTAAGCTTGCCTTTGATTTCGTTGTGTTTTTTCCTGGTCAAAATGCTAAAATATTAAGGAATCAGAAGCTAATACACCCAACCAACCACATGCACAACATATTTGTTAGTAAACGTGAACTTACCTGCAACCAACGACTTGAGTCTAAATGATCAAAAGGAGGCCTCCCGCATCTATTTGGGGTCTGTAACATCGAAGGACATAAAAAAGTATTACCATTAGTTGTCAGCGCATATCAGTACAGATCAATATCCTATAGTGGGAGGGTCTGAGCTTGTCTGATTCCTCAGATATTGAAGGAAGTATCAGAATTTTTGGCTAATCTCAAGCATCCAAAAAGGAATGGATCAAATGGTTACGGCCCCTCTTTTCAAACAATCAACCAGAGATAGGCCAGCACTAAAAGGAAGTAGACAAGAAGTTACCATTTGATTTGGTATTTTGGTGATAATATTTTTATTAATTTCACAACAGTTGTCTTACAAAGAAAATTTCAGCATAGAATGAAAAATCTCTGATGTAATGTGCAACAATGGCAACCAAATTCTTACACATCCAATCTGAAAACTAGAAAGTGAGACACTTAGCTTGCACGGTACTAGATGCAGTATCAATTCCAGGTTTAGAATTCTTGTGTTGGCATGCCCCTTAAGAATATTTTTGGTTTCAATTTGCAACTATAATCAGTTATAATGACAATTATAATCCTAGAAATGGTGGACGATAAACCTTTTTTTCAATCAAATCTTGAATAAACAAATACAGTAAAAATAATTAAGAGAAGACATGGTTACATCTTATACCAAATAAAAAAAAAGGTAAAAGTTATGTTAGTTATATACAGTCCAATTTTGATGGACAGCTACGAAATTACCAACACACCTGAGGAAACAAGGAAATAATGTCCTTTGCCACAACACCTAGTTCAGCCAAAGCTATGATAGCCTCAATGATGCAAGGGCAATGCCTGTCGAAAGGACACCAAAAATATGACAAGCAGACAATAAAGAACCAACATCTATCGAAAACATAAAAACATTATATGACAAATTGACAATAGTGACATATGGTAATACTTGCAAACGTGTGGATGAAACATGCTCAAAAGAATAACTAGAAAATAAAGACAAGCACATAGAATATGAAAAAATTAAAGAAATAAGATAATTATTCAATGAAGTAACCACACAGAAACAACATGAATGGAACAAAGACATGTTACAGACATACGGGGGTATTTTTTTAAAGAAAGAAAACAGTCATCAAGAAAATAACATGACATACCGTAAACATTCTTTGTAACATGAAATGGCAGCACGGGTTTGTCTTGAATTTCGATAAAGCTTTCCCATTATTAGGTTCATCTGCAAATTCCTTGTTTTACTTGGGATTCCCTCCATCTGTGATAATAAACCATAAATGGATAGATTAGTGTTCTTCTATAATTGTGGAAGATGTAGCAAACTGAAGGTAATGAAGACCAACTTTTATCATAAAACATGCAGTGGAACTCTAAGGCATACCCAGGCTTGTCTGTCCATCAATGCAAATGGATGACACAAAAAGCTCCCTAGATATGAGATAAACAACAATTTTTCCCTGCCTATTATGGATTCCTATCATCAACACAACTATTTGGCAGTCAAAGACAGCGAAGGGAGGATTTAATGTGCATGCATCTAGAAGTGAGTTAGCAAAAAAAAGAGAGAATGTCAAACTAGATTAAAACCCACCGTAATGATCAAAAAGTTTATATAAAACAAAGTACTTAAAGAGGGATATCATCAAGGATAAGGTATTAATTTGGAACCTCAACAAGTGCGGCTCTGTTCTCACTTAGTGCACAGTGACAAGATGCGACTTTGAACTTCACCTGAGTTTGTAATAAAAAATACGAAGAAAATCCAATTATGGTTTCTTCAAACTTAAACCAGGTTATGAAATTATGCGTTGATATAAACAAAGGTATAGGAGAACACATAAACTACCTCGTTTTCGTTTATTGCTGAAATGTTAAAAGAATTTGGGGAAGAAGACCTGTTTGCTGCAGTCAATGAAGTTCTGGTTGTTGTATTTTGTTTGGGAACAAGCTTGTAGTATTGCAATGCTTGCTTGTACATGTGCTGTCATCAAAGAGCAAAACACTAAGAGGATAAGAAAACCCAGGCTCAATGCCAAAACTTTTAATTCTACACAACCCAAACAAGCATACAACATAAAACTGAAAGTAGTATGCCTTCAAGTCAATCACATTTGATGTGATAGCATTTACTTTGTAATCTTATTCAATTTATTAATAAAAGAATTTAATTAAAGGCATTTATTATCCATGTTTAATTAGTAGAATTAATTATTAGATAAACCCATAGTTTTGAAACAATCTTTTAGAATTATGAATACTTCGTGCTAATGAAATATAAATTCAAGATAGCTCAAAATTAAAATGTTCCTAATCGTAGAATCACTAATATGGGATTAGTGAATCCGGATAGATTAGTACATGTTATGCTTACTTTGTTGAAGAGTATGATTGATCTCATAATTATTTGTGTGGAGACACTAAATCAAGTATGTAAGTGCTTATTAGAGAATAAATTTACTGAACGTGACTCGCTTAAGGAATATCTAATGAAGTTTTACATGCATGTTAATAGGAGTTCCTAATGTGATAGTAATACTTGGACTCGAGATCATCATAATATCTTGTGTATAATGAGTTAAACTTTGTCATATTCCTTAAGACTAATTAGGTATAACAAATTATATGTTTTGGTATAATAAGTTGTACATGGAGGTAAGTAAATGATCAATAAAGGATCTACCATTTTCAATAAATGGAGATAATGTCCTATGCGATTAGTTAAATGACAACTCCGGAGTCCTTGGGTAAGGCATAATGTAAATTAGAAAAGAATTTCTAATTTACATTAATTGAGTTGTGCATTTGAGAATTAAAATGTATATGATCAAATTAATTAAGACTCGACAATAATTTCATGTCTGATATTTGATTAAGACATTGTGTGGTAGAAAGATTGAATTGTACAGTAACTATTCGAAGAATAGGTTTTTTGGGATCAAATGTTGAAATTCATATTATCTGGAAAGTCGTAAATTGCTAAGAGAGCTTACGCTTATTGTATAATAAATATATTTATTTATTTTGAATTAAAAGAGTTTAATTCATAATAAATAATATTAGAATAGTTCTAATTTATTTATTCTACAACCGGTATAATATTAAACCTAAAGGGTCACACCGTAAAAGAGAAATATTTATTTTAGAAGTAAGTGGCATAATGGTAATAATAAATTAAGTGTATTTAATTTATACTATGGTGATAGAATAAATTAAATAACTTAATATTTATAATTAAGTATTTTGGAAATACTAATTATAAATTAATAAGAGAAATTTTTATTTATTATTATTATTATTATTATTATTTAGTTCCTAAAATGTTTAAGAATTAATTCATAAATAGTAGTATTATTATAAATAATTAAGTTCCTAAATGGTTTATGAATTGTAATTATTATAATAATTAATTTAGTTTATAATTAGATTAAGAGTTAAATTAAAACCCTATTCTTAAGAGTTTAGGAGGGTTAAACATGTCTATAAATAAGAGGGATCTTATTATAGATGTGGTTGACACATAATTGCAAGTATTAGAAAATACTTCATATTTTCTTTACATCTAAGGAGTTAGAGACAGGAAAAAAAATAATGGCTAACCACCCAAGATCTAGTAGAATCTAAATTACTTCTTGAATCCATATTACTCTTGGTGGATCACCTTTAGAGGCTGCACGCTTGAGTAGCTAACGTAGAGAGAGAAAAAAAATTAGGGCTAACTACCCAAGATCTAGTAGAATCTAAATTACTTCTTGAATCCATATTACTCTTGGTGGATCACCTTTAGAGGCTGCACGCTTAAGTAGCTAACGTTGATCCGTTGATCTTGAAGAATCGCGAATGATTAAATGACGGTGAACTCGTAGCTAATTAAAAGTTATTCATCTACAAAGGTATAATTTTTATCCTTCCTCAGTTAATAGTTTTGCATAAGGTAGATCTGATTTATGTCATACTTCCACGCTTTTATTACAATTTGATTATATATTTACGGTTTTCTACAACTAACAAAAACAAGCGTTTGTGTCTTCCTAAAAGTAATGTTTAAAGCTATAGTTCAAGGAAGACACAACTATAGATCATAAGAAAAAACATATTTTATTGAATCGCAAGTTAGCAGCTCTTCAACATAATAAATCTGAAGTTGAAGTTATGATATCACAAAAATATACAACAGCATAAAGGTAAGTTTAATCTACCATAAGAGATATCCTTCAAGGATACACAAATTCAAGGAAAGTATAAATAGATGAAGTAAGTTTTGTCCAAGATACAAAAACACATATAACGCCGCATCAATAACCCTATGCAGCTAAGACAGGAAAG
Source organism: Hedera helix (assembly GCA_947179155.2). Taxonomy (NCBI): domain Eukaryota; kingdom Viridiplantae; phylum Streptophyta; class Magnoliopsida; order Apiales; family Araliaceae; genus Hedera; species Hedera helix. The sequence continues at coordinate 34,473,754 of OX359281.1, forward strand.
GTCACCCGCAATATTTCACATTAGTCTTTCTTTTGCAGTAAAGAATGAGCTTCTCCACATGATTACGAAATACTATTACATTAACAACATCCCCTTAGTTACTTTATCAATGGATAAAATAAAATACACTAGGAAAGACTTAAGGGGAAAAATAATACACTCCCTTAGTTCCTCTCAAAAACCTTGGGATCCCACAATGCTTAAAACAAAACGAGATGTGCTCAACAGTATCCCAACAAAGCTTTAAATGTAGTAAGGCTATTAAATAAATGAAGAACAGTGATGAGTGTCAAGTGCACCCATACAGATACTGAGAAAACGTTTGCAATGCTTAAAACCTGGTTTGAATGGAAACATCCTTACAGCTGACAAATCCCTAACGACTTTACCAAATGTACTTGGAAATAATAATGTGATTATAAAACAATAAAGGAGGCTCATGTGTGCGTACAAGTGTACAACTGCAATAAACTGATTTTATTCTCAATCAACTTAATTATACCTACTTAAATTATTTAAAAGTTCATTACCAATATACACACACACACGCGAAGGGGATAACATGGTTGTCAGCAGTTTTGGGGTTTAACTAATGGTTGTTCATTTCACCAATTTCATTAATGGTATGTTATTCCCATATATGAAAATGAAAAATGTTCTCCTATACTCTTCCCCCAAAAGTCAAAAACAAATAGTAGTATGAACGCAGGCTCACAATTGCTCTCCTATACTCTTTTTCTCGAAACAAAGCATCACCAAGAAGCGCCTGCAACAATGCATCACAAACCAAACATTAATAAATAACATTTTCTTTCATTATTGTTTTATTTTTTTTATTAAAAAAAAAAGATAACTAATGCGGTTAATCAAGAGCAGGCATAAAATAAAGTAACAAAAAAGAAAAACGCACCAAATTTTCAGCCTTGAGATGAGGGCTAGTTTCAGCATTTGTATAAGATGATGAAACAAGAAAACAACCCTGATCCAACCAGAAATCAATATAGATACATAGATAGATAATCAAAATAAGCAAGCTATCTACTCATCAATGACGAAGATTGAGATACATAAACAGTGTGTAGCGATCAATTAATAGAAACCCTAATAATAATTCCAATGAACTAATGTTGCAATTGGGAATTGGTACGAATGAGACTTACGAGCATTTGAGCAGAGTTGTATAGGCCGAAGTCCAGGAGTGTAGACATTTGATCTTTGGGGACCTCCATTTGTGCTGGTCTGTGAGAGCTGAGCAGAGTCGAGCAGTGATGTTTGGAGTGAAATTTGAACAAACAAAATGCCTGTAGAATGAGCTTATATTATTGTTTAATATTTTACAAATTTTTTGAAAACCTCTTCATGCCCTTTGTGGCAACAACCGGGACCTAGTACCCTAGTGGTCAAGTTTTATGAAAAATAATTTATGATCCTATTTATTTTTTTAACTAGTACAAGTTAGTTTTCAAAAAAGTTTAAATTTAAAAAATGATGTAATTCACACAATCTTTTTTACTATTAATATTTTTTGAATAATGTATGTAATTTGAGTGTTATAATTAGGTTTATAAACTGATATAATTAAAGATACAAGATCAAAAAAAATTATAACATAAATCATATATTATCCAAAAGACACGAATAAATAAGTGTAAGACCCCGAATTTATGAAATACAAAATTTAATTTTTCTTCATATATATTTTTTCCTGAAACAGTAAATGGTTAAATTGACAAAATTGAAAGTTAAGGATGTTATGTGTAAATTTTATTTTGTCGGACAATATTCGTTTTGTCGGGGAATATTCGGGCCGTACGACGGCGCCGAAATAACTAATTATTGGTGGAGCCCACAACGGAATAATTGTCGGATATAGAAAACGACAGAAGTAACATTTTTAAATAAAAATAGTCAACGGTGTTAACTGTTAAAATACCGGTGATAAAAGAATAGTAGCATACGGTAATTTATGGTATTTTATTGTGGCACACGGTATTCTACAGTAGCACACGGTATTGCACAGTGTCTCATATTATTGACACCGTAACTGTTACGCATCATTTCATCAATAATTGTCACTGCATAATATTTTATATTATCAATTCAATTATTGTTGCTACACAGTATTTTGCATTATTGATTCAATAATTGTCATTACACTGTATTTCATATCATCGAGTCAATAATTGTTGGTGCACTGTAGTTTAAAATTATTGAATCTAATAATTGTCACAGTAGCAAATATACTGTAATTTATATTATTAAATTAATAAAAATATGTAACGTGTTTCTTACATTATTATGGTAACATTATTTTATATGTTGGACTCACAGGAAGAATAAATAAATAAATAAATAAAATAATTAATTTTACTATTTAAAATAGTAACGTGAATAGTGACGTGAATAGTAACGTGAATAGTGACGTGAATAGTAAGTGAATAGTAAGAAACATGTGGGACCCACTATGGGGCCCACATGAAATGTGAGAAATGTGAATTTGCTGAAGTGGGTTGGTGGAGGCTGCGCAGCAGCCTTTGCTGAATATTTTTCAGCCCACCTACCACGCATAGTAACTTATTTTCTCCTATAAATAGCTTGCTCAGCTGAATAGAAAAATCACACCTAAAACATAAAAAAATTTTATAAGAATTTTATGAGTTTTCTCTGAGAATAGTAAGGTTATTTTGAGAGTTTGAAAGCCAAAAGGAGTGCAGGAATTTTTCAAGTTGATCAACCTCATTTAAATCAATATCCAGTCACGTGTTAAGGTAAGGAATATCATTCTTTTCACACTCTTAAATTTACTACGGTAAGGAATATTATCTTCTTTCATATTCTAACTTACTACGGTAAGGGGTATCATTCTTTTCATCATCATAAATGGATATTATTTTCTTTCTTACTTGAAGGGATTATCATTCTTTGATTCTCGAAATAATATCGTTTCTTTCTTGTGCCATTTATTTCCATGTATTAAATTGTGGGAATAACCTTACGGCGCGGTTTACCGCCTGTTGGTGAATAACCTTTTGTATTCATTCCTTATTAATCTTTGAGAATAACCTTACGGTGCGGATTATCGCCTGTTTGGTGAATAACTATTCGTATTCAAATTGATGGGAATAACCTTACGGCGCGGTTTATCGCCTGTTTGGTGAATAACTCTTTGTATTCAAATTGATGGGAATAACCTTACGGCGCGGATTATCGCCTGTTTGGTGAATAACTATTCGTATTCAAATTGATGGGAATAACCTTACGGTGCGGATTATCGCCTGTTGGTGAATAACCCTTTTTATTTGTCTCGTGTGGAAATAATTTGTCTACACGAATTATCACATGACACTTTTATTCCATATTCGTAAGTGATATCTGTGACGCCCCCAAATCTAGGCTCACACAGCCCAAACTTGAGTCGTCAAAAGACTACAACAAAATTATTACAACAAAGCACAACGTACAGCAATAATACACAACTAAGTCTTCACTATTTTATAATACGTGAAGACTACGATAGCTATTCCTCGGACTCTCACTCCATTCCCCAGCTAGACCCCGTTACGTTTTCATCTCCTGTTGAAAAACAATGGAACAAAAGAAAGGGTGAGCTCAAATAGCCCAGTAAGAAATATCATGACTAAGATAATGACGAATAAATTATCATTAGCCTTCAACAGTTGAGTTCTTGATAGAATACAACAGAATACAAGGTGTATATCAAAAACTTCAATTAAATTCTTGAACAATGTTCAGAACAATAATAGCAGCGGAATGAGTAATCTATTAGAAGAATAATGCAGATATAATATCCACTCGCTTTTCTTTTTAGTAAAAACATCATCGACTTTTATCATCTGAAATACCATTAGTCATGATAATAAAAATTCACAGTTCCTGGTCATAATCATGCAAATCAACAGTTCATCTTTGCACTACGGGCCAAAGATATTCAATATAGCACCAGCGGTCATGATTATACCAGATTCAGCCTTTGGTCATAATCATACCAAACAACAGTTCATCTATGCATTACGGGCCAAAGAGAACTTTCAATATAACACCAACGGTCATGATTATACCAGATTCAGCCTTTGGTCATAATCATACCAAACAACAGTTCATCTATGCACTACGGGCCAAAGAGAACTTTCAATATAACACCAACGGTCATGATTATACCAGATTCAGCCTTTGGTCATAATCATACCAAACAACAGTTCATCTATGCACTACGGGCCAAAGAGAACTTTCACCGCGTGTCATAAAAGACACCGAACAGATGTATCGCCTTTAACCTATTATATCGCCTTTAACCTATCATCTGTTCAACAAATATATCACATCTGTGCCCCCCGCCACAGATATTCACAACAGCTTGATTCTTTATGATTAGTACAAATAATAGTGATACAATTGATGAACAGAAGAAACAGGATAAACAATAAGTATCGGAAGTTTACTTTGGGCAGATTCAAATAATGTCCAAATTGTCAACATGATGTGGAGTGAAATTTAAAAATGTTATTCAAGATTCTCAGTTCAGAATAACGGTTACAGTTCAATAGAAAGATTCAGAAAATAGGAAGGTTCAGTTGAAATAATGAAGTTCAACTATTATGGAACATATAATATTTTCAGGAATTATAGAAGCAATAGTTCCATAATAAGTTTCGGTTCAGGAGTATGAAAGAAAATAATATCCCTTACCGTAGCAAATTCAAGAGTGTAAAAAAAATGACATTTCTTACCTTAACACGTGACTGGATATTGATTTAAATGAGATTGATCAACCTATATATTTATAATAAAATTAGTAATTACAACATGTAAACTTCAAGGTGTATGATAACTCATATATTATGAACTATCAAAATTATATATATTTAACATAATTTTTGTAGTATAAAATACCAACTTTAAAATAGTTTTAAAAATAATATTCCAAAATAAATCTTCCAAAGAAAGCTTTTAAAAATGAATCTTCTCAAAGAAGAGTCTTCTAAAGGAAGATTTGTGAATACCGTGAAAAATAGGAATTTATAAAATTACTACTCTTTAATAAAAGACTTACTTTAAAAATTCCTGCACTCCTTTTGGCTTTCAAACACTCAAAATAGCCTTACTATTATCAGAGAAAACTCTTAAAATTCTTATAGAAAAATTTTATGTTTTAGGTGTGATTTTTCTATTAAGCTGAGCAAGCTATTTATAGGAGAAAAGAGGTTACTATGCATGGTAGGTGAACTAAAAAAAAAAAAAAAAATTCAGCAGAGGCTGCGCAAACGTTTTTAAAAATTTTCAATACTTGCACAGTAACTTTAAAATTTTCAAAAAGTGAACAGTAATGAACAGTAACTTTTGTCGGCAGATGAACAGTAACTTCCCCCGAGATGAACAGTGACTTCCGCCAGTGAATAGTAACTTTTTCGGGAATGAATAGTAAATTCCGGGAGTGAATAGTAACTTTTGAAAAATAAAAATTTTTATTTTTCCTGTGGGTCCAACATATAAAATAAAATAATGCTACAACAATAATGTAATAAATACGTTACAGATTATTATTAATTTAATAATATAAATTACAGTATATTTGCAACTGTGACAATTATTAGGTTCAATAATTTTAAAAAAAACAGTGCAGTAACAATTATTGAGTCAATGATATGAAATACAGTGTAATGACAATTATTGAATCAATAATGCAAAATACTGTGTAGCAACAATAATTGAATTGATAATATAAAATATTATGCAGTGACAATTATCGATGAAATGATGCGTAACAGTTACGGTGTCAATAATATGAGACACTGTGCAATACCGTGTGCTACTGTAGAGTACCGCATGCTACAGTAAAATATCATAAATTACCGTATGCTACTATTCTTTTATCACCGGTATTTTAACAGTTAACACCGTTGACTATTTTTATTTAAAAAGGTTACTTCTGTCGTTTTCTATATCCGACAGATATTCCGTTGTGGGGTCCACCAATAATTAGTTATTTCGGCGCCGTCGTACGGCCCGAATATTCCCCGACAAAACGAATATTGTCCGACAAAATAAAATTTACACATAACATCCTTAACTTTCAATTTCGTTAATTTAACCACTTACTGTTTCAGGAAAAAAAATATATATGAAGAAAAATTAAATTTTATATTTCATAAAATTCGGGGTCTTACAATATCATTTTCCTTTATACTCATAAGGGATACCATCTTTTTCATCTTCCATTATTCAAACTTACTATGGTAAGGGATATTAATTTCCTTCACCGTTTGTTAATCAAACCTGCAACGGTAAGGGATATTATTTTCTTTCATACTCCTAAATCGAAACTTATTATGGAACTATTGCTTCTATAATTCCTGAAAATATTATATGTTCCATAATAGTTGAACTTCATTATTTCAACTGAACCTTCCTATTTACGTGAACCTTTCTATTGAACTGTAACCGTTATTCTGAACTGTGGATCTTGAATATCATTTTTAAATTTCACTCCACATCATGTTGGCAATTTGGACATTATTTGAATCTGCACAAAGTAAACTTCTGATACTTATTGTTTATCCTGTTCTTCTGTTCATCATTTGTATCACTGTTATTTGTATTAATCATCAAGAATCAAGCTGTTGTGAATATCTGTGGCCGGGGGCACAGATGTGATATAATTGTTGAACAGATGATAGGTTAAAGGCGATATACTAGGTTAAAGGCGATACATCTGTTCGGTGTCTTTTATGGCACGTGGTGAATGTTCTCTTTGGCCCGTAGTGCAAAGATGAACTGTTGGTTGGTATGATTATGACCAAAGGCTGAATCTGGTATAATCATGACCGTTGGTGCTTTATTGAATATCTTTGGCCCGTAGTGCAAAGATGAACTGTTGATTGGTATGATTATTACCAAAGGCTGAATCTGGTATAATCATGACCGTTGGTGTTATATTAAATGTCTTTGGCCCGTAGTGCAAATATGAACTGTTGATCTGCATGATTATGATCAGGAACTGTGAATTTTTATTATCATGACTAATGGTATTTCAGATGATAAAAGTTGATGATATTTTTACAAAAAAGAGAAGCGAGTGGACATTATAGTCTGCATTATTCTTCTAATAGATTGCTCATTCCGCTGCTATTATTGATCTGAACGTTGTTTAAGAATTTAACTACAGTTTTTGATATAAACCTTGTAGTCTATTGTATTCTATCAAGAACTCAACTGTTGAAGGCTAATGATAATTTATTCGTCATTATCTTAGTCATGATATTTCTTACTGGGCTATTTGAGCTCACCATTTCTTTTCGTTCCATTGTTTTTCAACAGGAGATGAGAACGTAACGGGGTCTAGCCGGGGAATGGAGTGAGAGTGCGGGGATAGCTATCATAGTCTTCACGTGTTATAAAATAGTGTGGCAATAATAATGAAGACTTAGTTGTGTTGTATTATCCACTGTATTGTTGTACGTTGTATTTCATTGTAATAATTTTGTTGTAGTCTTTTGACGACTCAAGTCTGGGCTGTGTGGGCTTAGATTTGGGGGCGTCACAGTTGGTATCAGAGCTTAGGGATATGGTCTTTAATGGAGATCTGGGGTTAGAATTAGGAGGGGAGAGACGAATAGAATCGGTCACTAGTGTGTCTCACCTAAATTAGATTTTATTATCTAATGAGTTGATTTGAATATAGGGACATGAAGTGATGAGTCAGTTTGTTTGAACTAACAATTATTTTGTGACCACAGTTAAGTATGGCATCTGGAAATCAGGAGGTTAACTATGGAATGACCGAAACAAATGTAGCTGCAAAACAAGAGGCGACGAATAATCTTCTTACAAACTCAGAGTTGAATCATTTGCCTAAGGCAAAAATTATGCGTGTTCTATCCAGTAAGGATAAAGGTGAAAGCTCTTCTACAGTCGTTCCAGATCCGTTCTTAGAAGCAATTAAGGGAAATAATGAACTTGCGGAAATTATTGCCTTTAATCTACTCACTAATTGGGAGAGTCATATCACCTGGTTATGCTCTATAACAAAGGACCAGAATATATGGACGTTTCATATAAGTCTTTGGGATTTATGGTGTTCCAGTTATGATTTTCAAGATTATTTAAAAATGATGTTTCTATACTTTTGGGCGCTACAATTTAGAGGAATTCAGGTAAAGTTAGTCACTATCGTGGAAACTGCAGTCTATCGAAAATACTATTCTTATAGAAATCATTGGTACGGTACTACTGATGAAGTTGAGGAATCCGAGAAACAATTCGTTAGAGAAGTATTTAGTGGTATTCACATGGTTGAAATACGTGAAGATCCGAATGAAGTACTCGGGATTCGATTTGACGATAACAGTCAAGAAACCGAATGAGGTGATAACCGGTAAGCTATTCATAAATTCTAGTGAAATCTACGCTCTGTTAGATACCTGCTCTATCCACTCTTTTATCTCACATATATGTACTCACCGTTTAAATTTGACTATTGAAAACTTAAATCTTGTCTTATCAGTTGAAACCTCATTGGGAGAAATACCTATTACATTTACTATCTATAAATCTTGCCTAGTTCAAATCAACAACCTCACATTACCTGTTGACCTTATTTCTTTGGAGATGCATGAATTTGATGTGATTTTAGGAATTGATTGGTTGACTACCCATCATGCTAAAATTGATTATTTTCATAAGATTATTAGTTTTCATATTCCTAATCAACCTGTCATGCAAATTCAAGCAACTAAACCATTGAAATCTATAACTATTATTTCTAGCCATAAAGTTATTCGTTTATTGAAAAACGGATGTCAAGCCTTTTTAGCCCATGTCATTGATTTGAACAAAAACACGTCAAACTTGAATGATATTCCTATTGTTAATGAGTTCCTGACGTTTTTCCTGAGGAACTTCCTGGCTTATCCCCAAACCGAGAAATTGAATTCTGTATCGATCTTGAACCCGATACTAAGCCCTTTTCCAAAGCCCAACACCAAATGGCTCCCATAGAACGCCAAGAGATGAAAGTTTGATTATTAGATATCGGTATCATTCGAGCGAGGAATGCGAGAAGAGTTTTCAAGAACTCAAGAGGAGACTTGTTTCAGCTCCTGTTTTGACCATTCCATCAGGATCAGGAAAATTCGTCATATATAGCGATGCTTCAGGCAAAGGTCTAGGTTGTGTCCTTATGCAACATGAAAAGGTTATAGCTTATGCCTCTTGACAACTCAAAGATTATGAGAAAAATTATCCTACTCATGATCTAGAGTTGGCAGCAGTCGTTTTCGCGTTGAAGATCTGGAGACACTACTTGTACGGAGAAAAAGTGGATATCTATACGGATCATAAAAGTCTCAAGTATTTCTTCACCCAAAAGGAACTCAACATGCGACAACGACGTTGGCTTGAGCTATTGAAGGATTACGACCACACAATCCAGTATCACCCGGGTAAGGCAAACGTTGTAGCTGACGCTTTGAGCAGAAGATCTTATGCGAGTATAAGTGCACTGCTGACAACACAAAAGTGTATTTTGTACGACTTACAAAAGATGGAGATACAACTAAAGACACCAGGGACCCACTCGAAGATTGCTCACGTGCGAGAAGAACCGGCTTTAATCGATAAAATTAAAGCTGTTCAAGCTATCGATCCGAAACTGATAAACATGATAAAGAAAGTACAAGAAGGTGTCATTCCCGAAGCAAGAATCAACGAGAAAGGAATACTTCGAGTCAACTCTCGACTCTGTGTTCCTAACGATCCTGAATTGAAGCATAAAATCATGATGAAGGCACACAACACGCCGTTTGCAATCCACCCAGGAGGTACCAAGATGTATCGAGATCTTCGACATACATTTTGGTGGAACAATATGAAAAGAGAGATTGCAGAGTTTATCTCAAGGTGCCTAACTTGTCAACGTGTCAAGGCAGAGCATCAAGTACCTAAGGGTCCATTACAACCACTTGAGGTTCCCGAATGGAAGTGGGAACAAATCAATATGGACTTCGTGACGGGTCTTCCAAAAGTTTCTCAAGGCTTAGATGCAATTTGGGTGATCGTAGATAGATTGACCAAATCTGCTCATTTCTTTCCTATACGAGAAAACTTTTCACTTGAACGTCTTGCCGGTATGTACATAAATGAAATCGTGAGACTGCATGGCATGCCAGTTTCCATAGTTTCTGATCGAGATCCTAGATTCACTTCACGCTTTTGGATCAGTCTACAAAAAGCTATGGGCACTGAACTACGTTTTAGTTCTGCATACCATCCTCAAACGGACGGACAATCGGAAAGGACGATCCAGACCCTCGAAGATCTTTTGAGACTTTGCGTACTAGATTTCAAAGGAAGTTGGGATAAGTACTTGCCATTGGTGGAATTTTCCTACAACAACAGTTACCAAGCAAGTATAGGTATGGCTCCATTCGAGGCTTTATATGGACGCAAGTGTCGCTCTCCAATATGTTGGAATGAGGTAGGAGAAGCAAAACTGTTGGGACCCGAGTTGGTACGCTTGACGACCGAAAAGATCCAAATGATCCGACAACGAATACAGACAGCACAAGAACGACAAAAGAGTTATGCCGATCTTCATCGGAGAGATGAGAGATTCAACGTCGGAGATCATGTATTCTTACGTGTTTCTCCATGGAAAGGAGTTACGAGATTCGGAAAGAGAGGAAAGCTTAACCCTCGATTTATTGGCCCATTTGAAATCCTCGATCGAGTAGGATCCGTAGCCTACAGACTAGCCCTACCACCAAGTATGTCTTGCATCCATAACGTTTTTCACATATCTATGTTACGTAAATATGTGAAGGACCCAAACCACGTCATTGAGTTAGAACCAGACGTTATAGCAGAAGATTTAACGTATGAGGAGGTACCTGTTAAGATCCTAGATAAGAAGGAGCAGATCTTACGCTCAAAGGTTATACCTCAAGTTAAGGTTTTATGGAGGAACCAAGATATTGAGGAAATGACCTGGGAGCTAGAATCTGAGATGAAGTCTAGGTATCCATACCTCTTCGAAATGCCAGGTACGTCAATTTCGGGGACGAAATTTCATAAGGAGGGGAGGTTGTAAGACCCCGAATTTATGAAATACAAAATTTAATTTTTCTTCATATATATTTTTTCCTGAAACAGTAAATGGTTAAATTGACAAAATTGAAAGTTAAGGATGTTATGTGTAAATTTTATTTTGTCGGACAATATTCTTTTTGTCGGGGAATATTCGTTTTGTCGGGGAATATTCGGGCCGTACGACGGCGCCGAAATAACTAATTATTGGTGGAGCCCACAACGGAATAATTGTCGGATATAGAAAACGACAGAAGTAACCTTTTTAAATAAAAATAGTCAACGGTGTTAACTGTTAAAATACCGGTGATAAAAGAATAGTAGCATACGATAATTTATGGTATTTTATTGTGGCACACGGTATTCTACAGTAGCACACGGTATTGCACAGTGTCTCATATTATTGACACCGTAACTGTTACGCATCATTTCATCAATAATTGTCACTGCATAATATTTTATATTATCAATTCAATTATTGTTGCTACACAGTATTTTGCATTATTGATTCAATAATTGTCATTACACTGTATTTCATATCATCGAGTCAATAATTGTTGGTGCACTGTAGTTTAAAATTATTGAATCTAATAATTGTCACAGTAGCAAATATACTGTAATTTATATTATTAAATTAATAAAAATATGTAACGTGTTTCTTACATTATTATGGTAACATTATTTTATATGTTGGACTCACAGGAAGAATAAATAAATAAATAAAAAAATAAAATAATTAATTTTACTATTTGAAATAGTAACGTGAATAGTGACGTGAATAGTAACGTGAATAGTGACGTGAATAGTAAGTGAATAGTAAGAAACATGTGGGACCCACTATGGGGCCCACATGAAATGTGAGAAATGTGAATTTGCTGAAGTGGGTTGGTGGAGGCTGCGCAGCAGCCTCTGCTGAATATTTTTCAGCCCACCTACCACGCATAGTAACTTATTTTCTCCTATAAATAGCTTGCTCAGCTGAATAGAAAAATCACACCTAAAACATAAAAATTTTCTATAAGAATTTTATGAGTTTTCTCTGAGAATAGTAAGGTTATTTTGAGAGTTTGAAAGCCAAAAGGAGTGCAGGAATTTTTCAAGTTGATCAACCTCATTTAAATCAATATCCAGTCACGTGTTAAGGTAAGGAATATCATTCTTTTCACACTCTTAAATTTACTACGGTAAGGAATATTATCTTCTTTCATATTCTAACTTACTACGGTAAGGGGTATCATTCTTTTCATCATCATAAATGGATATTATTTTCTTTCTTACTTGAAGGGATTATCATTCTTTGATTCTCGAAATAATATCGTTTCTTTCTTGTGCCATTTATTTCCATGTATTAAATTGTGGGAATAACCTTACGGCGCGGTTTACCGCCTGTTGGTGAATAACCTTTTGTATTCATTCCTTATTAATCTTTGAGAATAACCTTACGGTGCGGATTATCGCCTGTTTGGTGAATAACTATTCGTATTCAAATTGATGGGAATAACCTTACGGCGCGGTTTATCGCCTGTTTGGTGAATAACTATTCGTATTCAAATTGATGGGAATAACCTTACGGCGCGGATTATCGCTTGTTTGGTGAATAACTATTCGTATTCAAATTGATGGGAATAACCTTACGGTGCGGATTATCGCCTGTTGGTGAATAACCCTTTTTATTTGTCTCGTGTGGAAATAATTTGTCTACACGAATTATCACATGACACTTTTATTCCATATTCGTAAGTGATATCATTTTCCTTTATACTCATAAGGGATACCATCTTTTTCATCTTCCATTATTCAAACTTACTATGGTAAGGGATATTAATTTCCTTCACCGTTTGTTAATCAAACCTGCTACGGTAAGGGATATTATTTTCTTTCATACTCCTAAATCGAAACTTATTATGAAACTATTGCTTCTATAATTCCTGAAAATATTATATGTTCCATAATAGTTGAACTTCATTATTTCAACTGAACCTTCCTATTTACGTGAACCTTTCTATTGAACTGTAACCGTTATTCTGAACTGTGGATCTTGAATATCATTTTTAAATTTCACTCCACATCATGTTGGCAATTTGGACATTATTTGAATCTGCACAAAGTAAACTTCTGATACTTATTGTTTATCCTGTTCTTCTGTTCATCATTTGTATCACTGTTATTTGTATTAATCATCAAGAATCAAGCTGTTGTGAATATCTGTGGCCGGGGGCACAGATGTGATATAATTGTTGAACAGATGATAGGTTAAAGGCGATATACTAGGTTAAAGGCGATACATCTGTTCGGTGTCTTTTATGACACGTGGTGAATGTTCTCTTTGGCCCGTAGTGCAAAGATGAACTGTTGGTTGGTATGATTATGACCAAAGGCTGAATCTGGTATAATCATGACCGTTGGTGCTTTATTGAATATATTTGGCCCGTAGTGCAAAGATGAACTGTTGATTGGTATGATTATTACCAAAGGCTGAATCTGGTATAATCATGACCGTTGGTGTTATATTAAATGTCTTTGGCCCGTAGTGCAAATATGAACTGTTGATCTGCATGATTATGATCAGGAACTGTGAATTTTTATTATCATGACTAATGGTATTTCAGATGATAAAAGTTGATGATATTTTTACAAAAAAGAGAAGCGAGTGGACATTATAGTCTGCATTATTCTTCTAATAGATTGCTCATTCCGCTGCTATTATTGATCTGAACGTTGTTTAAGAATTTAACTACAGTTTTTGATATAAACCTTGTAGTCTATTGTATTCTATCAAGAACTCAACTGTTGAAGGCTAATGATAATTTATTCGTCATTATCTTAGTCATGATATTTCTTACTGGGCTATTTGAGCTCACCATTTCTTTTCGTTCCATTGTTTTTCAACAGGAGATGAGAACGTAACGGGGTCTAGCCGGGGAATGGAGTGAGAGTGCGGGGATAGCTATCATAGTCTTCACGTGTTATAAAATAGTGTGGCAATAATAATGAAGACTTAGTTGTGTTGTATTATCCACTGTATTGTTGTACGTTGTATTTCATTGTAATAATTTTGTTGTAGTCTTATGACGACGCAAGTCTGGGCTGTGTGGGCTCAGATTTGGGGGCGTCACAATAAGTATGATATAATTTACTCTTAAAAAGTATGAACAAATTTTGAATGATTTCTAAATATTTGACATGACCAAATGATGTTTGTAGAATCAAGATCACTAGTCACATTAAATATTATTATAAAGAGTATAGTTTTTATAAATAAAAAAAAATTGTAATTGGGTCACACTTTATTTTTTAAAATTTTATTTACGTTGTGTGTCTATTTTTCTACCCAAACATACGAAGAAATAAGGTGTAGTTATGTAGTTATTGAAAATTATTTAACAACTATTATTTGCAGTTATTCTACTTTTTTTAGGAGTTAAAACATATATAATAATTAAGATTTGTTTAGATTTTTTAAATCTTCCTTGTCTTATTCAGTATCTTCCAAATTTTATAATACACTCTTTATTTTATAATAAGAAATTAATATCACATGCATCGTGTATACTTAGGCTACTAATTTTTTATAAATTACGTGAATATAATCATTATTTTTGCAAAAAGAAAAGGGATATTGAAATATTATATTGCATAGTAGCATGTGATTTATTTATTTAATAACTCAAGATTTTTTTATTTCATACTTAATAACATCGATGTAGACATCATTCGCTCTTGAAATTTAGATAAAAAATACATATTATTCTTCGTTATCTATCTATTATATAATGACATAGGGAAAAAAATAACGGCTTCTCCTTGAAGCTGTCACAATTTTATTTGAAATTTTAATTTTTTTTCTCTATCTTTCACTATTTATCCCTAAAATCTTTCATTTATTTTTTTACCTATATTTTTATAACTCTTATTTAAACACTTGCCTTCTTTTTTTATCACTGTTTTATTTCTATTTTTACTCCTCCACTCTCTCTTAATTTTCTTTTCTTTACCTCTTATTTTATTTTATTTTTCTTCCACTTTTTTTGCACACATATAAAGTATGTGTGTTAGATAACTAAATTTTATAAAATAAGTGAGATTAACAAGGATTATTAAATTAAAATTTTAAATAGCAAACAACATAAAAATAAATATAACCTAATAGTAAATTTATAAATAATTTTATTAAAATCAGAACTGTGTGTCGAAAACTCTCTTTGTCATTTTAAATCTATCATACACCAAAATTAAAATCCACCAAAAAATAAGTTTTCTCTAAGTTCCGGCTCCCTATGGACCCTATCCCAAGGTTTCCTAGGCTGGTGCAAAATAAGATTCTTATATTTTCTTTTAAAAAAAGCCTGATGATTTGAAAAGAAGAAAGAAGGGGAAAAAATAATCAAAAAATCCAATAGATACCCGTTTATTTTAAAAGCAAAACTAAGCAACATGTATGTTCATTAATTGACCCGGCCCATATTAATTTATATCCAATATCCAACCCACAGTACTCCTAAACCAGGAAACACGGTGGATTATGGTGCGGCCCAATCGCCGAACTGCCTTAGCCTGCTGTGCTCTCGAAATTCCGAATCACCGACCTAACGAGTCATCGCAGTTTCTCTCCTTCTCTCTCAATGGAGCCGTCATCGTCGCCTGCTTCTTCGCGCAGACAATTACATAGCGAAAAGTTTTTATATAATCGAATCGAACCGGCAATCATCGGAAAATCATGCCCGATATGCTTGAGCCACATCGATTATCGGAAAGCAGCAGTAATCACAGTGTGTATGCACGCTTACTGTATCGATTGTATTCTAGAATGGAGCAATTTGAAGCGAAATTGCCCCCTGTGTAACTCACACTTCGATTCATGCTTCTTCAAAATAAGCCCCTCTTATCGATCGTTCCATAAACTGCAATTACCAGCTCTCAACGAGGTTAAAAAGGTCAATAGTGGAGATTTTTTCGGAAGAAGAAGTTACAGACCAACTTATCAATCGTAAGGCTTTTTTCTTTTTCTTTTTTAATTTATTATTATTATTATTATGATCATCTAAAATAATTTTTTATTTGGTTTTATATATTGATTTTAATGGTACTTAACTTGTACATAACAGTTTTTATTTTAATACAATTGCAAATAAAATATTTTGTAAGATTGAAAATGTATTTGTTAAGAACCAGATAATTTATGAAAAGATAAAGAAGTTTGGGAGAAATCTCGTCACTTTATCGAAGAGCAAATTTGGCTATATTATAGCCTTACAGAACAACGAGAAGAAAAATAACAGCCCACGTTTTACAGATCCTAAAAACGTGGTAAGAATAATTCAATTAAATAACTAACCCTTAACAATAGGGATTTATTGACAGAGTGGTAACAACCCTCTAATGCAACCTAACGTCTAGAATAACAAAACATAACAATTCCTCCCTTAAACTGAGTGCTTACTGAATGCTACAAGCACTCAGTTTATATCCATCTCAGAACAAACTCCCAATAGCCTTCGCTGGTTCAAGAAAACATCCAGCTTGAGTGGTTTAGTCATCACATCAGCCAACTGTTCTTGTGCCCCACAATGCACCAGCTCCACTGTATCAGCCTTTGTGAGCTCTCGAAGAAAATGGAAACGTACATCTATGTGCTTACTACGACCATGCATTACTGGGTTCTTTGAGAGTTTGATTGCAGAACTACTTTCACAATGAATAATAGTTGACTTACCTTGATTCTGATCCAGTTTTCCCAACACCCTTTTCGACCATACTGCTTGGCATGCACTCGAGGCTGCAGCAATAAACTCTGCCTCTATGGTAGATAGACTCCCTGCTTGTTGTTTTCTTGATAACCAGGATACTGCTCCTAAACTTAATAAAAACACATAGCCTGAAGTCCTATTTCTGTCCTCCAAATCTCAGCATAATCACTATCAGCGTACGCAACAATTCCATTATTTCCTCCCTTCTTAAAGAAAATTCCATCATCTCCTCCCTTCTTATAGAATATTCCAAACCCAGTTGTTCCTTTGAAATATCTCAGCACACTTTTTGCTGCCTGTAAATGAAGCTCAGTATGATTCTCCATATATCTACTAATAAGACTCACCACAAACATCATCTCAGGTCGAGTAGTTGTCAGATATATGAGACTACCCACAATCTGTTTATAGTAAGCCTTGTCCATCTTAACTCCACCTTCATCCTTCACGAGCTTAAAGTCAGGAACAATAGGATTATGAACATAATTATTTTTGTCTATTCCAAACTGTTGCAGCACCTCCAAAACATACTTCTTTTGACCTTTAAAAACACGTCTTTGCAAGACTTCAAGACCAAGGAAATACCTCATCTTACCAAGATCTGTCATGTCAAACTATGCTTCACGGAATTTTTAAACTCCGTAAACATATCAATTCATCATTTCTAGTAAAAATGAGATCATCAACGTAGAGACTTACAATTAATACTTTGTCTTATTTGCTTGTCTTGATGAACAAAGTATGCTCATAATAACACTTTCCAAAGCCTTCTTTCATGAAATAGGCCTCTATATGGCTGTACCAAGCACGTGGTGCTTGTTTAAGCCCATAAAGTGTCTTTTTAACTTGTAAACCTTATGTTCATTTCCTTTTTGCACATAACCACAAGGCTGCTCCACGAGAACCACTTCATTCAACTCACCATGTAAAAATGCAGACTTTACGTCTAACTGGTAGATAGTTCAGCCTCTTTGAGTTGCAAGTGCTACCACCAATCGAATTGTCTCCATGCGTGCCACAAGTGCAAATACTTCAGTATAGTCTACCCCATGTTGCTGAGTATATCTCTTCGCTACAAGCCTAGCCTTGTATTTGTCCACTTCTCCATTTTCATTAAACTTGGTTTTATAAATCCAGTTCACTCCAACCTTCTTTGTTCCCTTTGGTAACTCCGTCAATTCCCACGTACCATTATTTTTTATTGCTTCCATTTCTAAATCCATGGCCCTCCTCCATTTCTCACTCTTCACAACATCTTCAAAGTGAATAGGATCAGTAGTTGCAAACATGGTCAAATAAGCTTCATTATCTTCTTCAGAAATGCCTTCACCTGTTTCATAGTCTCTCATCCAGATTGGTGGTCTCCTATTCCTCCCTTCATTTGAGCTAGAAGAGCTTTCTTCGGCCAAGAAATCTGAGGAAAAATTATCTTTGGCTGCGTCTATGTTAGCTTAAGGATCAGATTTAGATTCATTCCCCTCTTCATTAGGATCAACTTCATTTCCCTCTTCATTGTCATCAAACATACTTACTTCCTCCTCAAGATGACCCCATTCTAAGTCACATACAATGGATTCTTCATATTTCTTATCTTGTCTTCTTCAAATACAATATCCCTACTTGTTATGATTCTTTGTGAAATTGGATCATATAGCCTGTAAGCCTTGGACTCCTCACTAACTCCCAACAGAACACAACCAAGCTCTTATCATCCAGCTTAGTTCTTTTACTGTCAGGCACATGAACATGGGAGATACATCCAAAAACTCTAAAATGCTCAATTGAAGGCTTTACTCCGCTCCAAGCTTCTTCTGGAGTCTTGTCTTTCACTGCCATTGTTGGACTTCGATTCAAGATATGCACTGTCCAATTTACTGCTTCAGGCCATAAAATTTTTGAAAATTGCTTTTCGGAAATCATACTACGAACCATATTCATAATAGTTTTATTCTTCCGTTCTGCAACACCATTTTGTTGAGATGTGTAAGCAGCTGTCAATTGTCTTCGTATGCCATTTACATCAAAAAAATTGATGAACTCTTGTGATGTAAACTCTCCTCCTCGATCAGTATTTAACACTCTAATGAACGAGTTTGTCTCCTTCTCAACACGTATCTTAAAACTCTTAAAAACAACTAAGGCTTCTGATTTCTCCATAAAAAAATAAACCCATGTATTTCTACTAAAATCATCAATGAAAGTAATCAAATACCTCTTCTTGCCATTTGAGATGGGATTGATTGGTCCACAAATATCAGCATGCACTAAATGAAGAATTTGTGAAGCTCTCCAGGTGTTTTTCCTTGGAAATGTGAACCTTTGTTGCTTCCCTACCAAACAAGCCTTACATAGCCTTGAGGGAGACTTAAACTGTGGTAAACCATTCACCATCTTCTTCTGCTGAAGAGTCTTTAAGCCCTTAAAGCTCAAGTGTCAATATCTGCAATGCCAAAGTTGCACCATATCTTCTATGACTGTGTTGAAACAAGTAGATGTTATAAGCTTGAGATATAGCATGCGGTATGAACATTCGATTCGAAGCCATCTTTGTCTCCATTGTTAAGCCTTGCTCAAGATGAAACACTTTCCACTTTTTACCTTGAAACAGAATGGTAAGCCCCCATTCTTGCAATTGCCTAATACTTAGTAAATTGTTCTTTAGCTCCTGCACATAAAATACTCATGTGATAATCTGCACTCTTCCATTAACTTGTAGCCAAACATTGCCCTTTCCCATTAAAACCATACTTGAGTTGTTGCCCAACTTCACAAAATCTCTGAAACTTTCATCAAAATTCGAGAAGTATTACTTCTTTCTACACATATGATTGCTACATCCCAAGTCAAGGAACCACATATCTTTTCCATTGGCCTTATTTAGATCAACATAGGACATCAGTAACATCTATTCTTGAGTCTGAGCATAGTTGGTTTCCTTCTCCTTGCTTGGACATTCCCATTGAAAATGCCCAAGCTTATGACAGTAATAGCACTCCACTATGGCCTTATATGCCTCGCCCCCTTCTTTTTCTTCTAAAACTTCCACGGCCTCGACCCCTTCCCCCAGATTGATCTCCATGAGTAATCTTCAAAGCGTGTTCTTCTTCTTCAAGAGAACTCATGCGGTGTTCATGCACAAGCAGACTGCTTTGCAAATCATCAATGGTTAAGGTGTCTATATCCTTAGACTCCTCAATGGAACACACAATATAAGCAAATTTTGGAGTCATGGATCTCAAAATCTTTTCAACTACAACATCTCCCTTGTCTTCACCATTTACTTTCATCTTGTTGACTATGGTAAGGGTCCGAGCAAAATACTCATTCACAGATTCTCCTGCCTTCATGTGAAGAATTTCAAACTCCTTTTGGAGAGCTTGCTAATGAGCACGCTTTACTCGTGTTGTACCTTGATACTTCTGCTTCAAAGAATCTCATATGTTCTTTGCTATGTCCTTGTCGAAGATTGTCTCCAGGACCGAACGATCTATTGATTGAAATAGATAGTTCTTTGCTTTCAAATCTTTTAACTTCTGATCTTCAATGTTCTTCCTCTGAGCATCTGTGAGACCTTCTGTTGCTGCAGGAATTCCATTCTCCACCAAGCCCCAATACTCCTTCAAATGCAAGAAGTTTTCCATGAACATTGCCCAATGATCATAATGCCCATCAAATTTTGGAACTGCTAGCTGCATAAAAGAATTTTCTATCATTGTACTTCAATCACTACACACGTAGAAGACTGTTGCTTCCAATTTTAACTAGGCCTCGTGACGTGGCTCTGATACCAAATGTTAAGAACCAGAGAATTTTTGAAAAGATAAAGAAGTTCGGGAGAAATCTCTGTCATTTTATTAAAGAGCAAACTTGGCTATATTATAGCCTTCTAAAACAACAAGAAGAAAAATAACAGCCCACGTTTTACATATCCTAAAAACGTGGTAAGACTAATTCAATTAAATAACTAACCCTTAACAATAGGGATTTATTGACAAAGTGGTAACAACCCACTAATGCAACCTAACGTCTAGAATAACAAAACTTAACAGTATTTTGGTGTATCCTCAACAAACCAGATAATATAATCTATACATGGCCAATTCAATTTATTTTTTGAATTTTTTTATACTCATATCTAAAATGAGGTCCAATTACGATCCTATCGCATTTTAAGAAAAAGTTTTCATTTTCAAATTTAATCGAGTTAATTAGGTTCAATCACTATTTGGATAGAAAAAGTATAAACTTTGCTGTCTACTGGTAATTTTCTACTTTGGGACAAAGAATATGCTATTCAGCTGTTGAGAAATTGAGAGAAACATTCTCAGGATAGATCAAATAGTAAAAAGAAGAACAAGTTTATAGTTTTATTATTTAGGAATTTTCTTTGTTTTTTTACAGGGGCATTAGGTGTTCATAAGATTCTATATTGAGAAAATTAACTTCTTTCTTTCTAATGTTGCTTAGAGTTATTAGAAGATCAAGGAAAGAATTGAATCTTGTTAATGGGGGAACGAGGCCATTACCAAGGCGGAGATCGTTTGGACAGTCAAGATCAGTTTCTCCTGACATTACTAGAGAACAAGTTTTACAATGGCGTGCCAGGTATCATATTACTCCCTCTATTCCGAAATATAACATAGAAATTAAGGAGATACCTTATCTTCTTGAGAAATGAGGAACTCACTTATATATTTTCATAATTCAGTTTGCTCCTTGGAACGAAATTAAAATATTTTTGCTCTTATATTTTGGAAACGTGGGAGTTTTTTTTTTATTGTTCCCGCTGAAACAAACACTTTTGTGTTTCATTTGGTGCAGTCATTATTTTTCATTACGCTGCCCAATGAAAAAATATACAAGTATATCCTATTTGTACTGTCATGATAGCTTGATTGGGTTATGTGATATGACATTTTATTTGTTTATTTATTCCTGTTTCTTGCAGCATATATGAGCGACGCTTGCAGGCTGTGCCGTGTTCTATGAGAAATTTTTGTGAACAGGTATACTATTTCACAGGTTTCTGTTTGTTCAGTTTTCTTTATAATCCACATATATAATATCTAGTTGTCAAACAGTGCATTTGACTGACACTTGCTAGAATCATAACAAATTGGGTTAGTTTATTTTTGTTTTAAAGGCCGGAAGAATGCATGGACAATGGACTCCAACATGGAGGCCCTCTGCATAGGTTTTAAGAGTCCCTCCGCATATGTTTTACTTTATCTATGCCTACATCATTTATCATGCATTGTTCACAAGGGTGTATGTTTGTATTGTTGAAGTTGACATTTAATAGGTATATATTATTATTTGTCTGTTGATACCAAAATAAAACTAGTGACAAATATTAAAAATGTCATGTTTGGCGTCTTCTTTCTTCAGTATGCTTGTGTTTGTGACCTCAGTTGTAGCATTTTGTTTGATGCATTGAAATAATTGTTTTTAAAAAAATGGCTGTGGAAAAAGTGAACATCCCCCACCCAAAAAGAAAAACACAAACACCGAAAAGAGAAAAGTGAAAAGAAATAATAGCATTTTTTTTGGACCTTGTGCAAATGTCATTAAGAAATACTATGCTGCTGATTTTGAGTTCTTAAAGCTGCATTTTAGTCAGAAAATTTGGGTTATTCTGTGAGAACTGATGCTTCTCTTTCTTTTGGGTATTCAGAGTGACATAGCAAAAAGTGGTGTCAAAGAGAGGATACTACAGAAGATAGAACCATGGATAAGAAGGGAAATAGAAGCGATCACTGGGGATCCCGATCCATCTATAATCGTCCATGTGGCTACCTCACTTTTTATCTCAAGCCTTGAAGAAAAGCGTAAGGTCTCATCAGGACACTCTGGTCTGGAGGATACCAATCTCAAGCCTTTGCGTCCTTTTCTGCTTGAAAGGACCAGTATGTTCTGGCATGAACTTAGGTGCATTATCATCATTTATTAACATTATACATTTTCAGTATTACTACTCAATGCTGTCCTAAGTCTTTAAAATAAAGTAGGTTCTAGAATCACTCTACAAGTTTTTGCTGATTGGCCCATGTGATTAGGTGAATCCATCTTCTACATTTGATTTAAAAAAAAAAAATTAAAAAAAGTATAGATAAGATTTTTTATTTTCTGGTTGATTTCCCCTGGAATATTAAGGCCTGCTTAACATAATTTTTTTTCCATTATAAGTTTTTAGTCTATAAAGTTTAATATTGAATATAGATTGGTGAAGAAAATTTATGTGTTTATCGCAAAAACTATTGCTCTCATCTTCAAATGGTTTTCTTAGCTTTCAGTCCTCGCAAGGAATTGGATAATTCCTTACCTTCTTTGTGCTTTAGTGTTGCAATTAGTTGAACTACACATCCTTTGTTTCATTGTTTTCATTTTGAATGTTCTGTTTTTATTGAGGAATGGAATTTGCATAATTTATCAATAAAAAAGGCCTTTAAGAAGTACTACATTTTACTTAATTTTTTTAAAATAGTACTACATTCAAATTATGCTCTCGGTTTTTAGACTAATAGAATTTTAGCTTTTGTAATTTTATTTTTGAACATGCTTCGTTGGTCCAAATTATTTGATAATAAATTTGCCTTCAGACTCCAATTTGGAGTTAAGCCTGCACGTCTCCTTTAAAGTACAACAACAGGTACCACTTAAAGTGGTGTTATATAGCATCAGTCATTCAGAATGTATTTGATCCCCATTTGATGTTTCATATTGATACTTTATTTCTTATCACCAACAAGAGTAGACTTGGAGTAAGCACATATTACCTTGTAATGAATAGCGATGCACCCCATCATTCTGTTGCTTGATATTACCTTCTTCTAACAAACAGCTGTACTCTTCTTTAGGTGTTTCGCGGAGAGCTCGTTCAACATGGATACTTATGACACCGTGGTTGAATATATCATGCACACGGAATCCTGCATCATTTAACTGTGCCCCTATAAATTTTATAGAATGCGGCTCCTCTGTTCTTCAGTTGCATGTGTCTGGCTGTTCTTCAGTTGCATGTGTCTGGTTCAATGATACCTCAGTACGGGGAACGAAATCGGAAACGGAATGGTAGGCACGGGATAATCCAGCTATGGCAATTGCCATAACTGAAATTTTCAAGAAACCTTTTTATAGGGAATTGATATTTTACAAGACAAATTGATATTTTTATAAAATTTTATTCACATGAATAGTAAGCGGAGACTATCCTGGAAATATCAATGTATCTGTACAAAGAAAGTGGCGGTGTTCAGTGTAGGCAAAAAGAGGTTTTTGACGTGTCAACTTTATGAAAGTTTTGGACATACATAATACGTGCTTTTCATGCACTCACGCGCCTCTTAAATATTATCTCCGCTTCATAACAAGTGTTGGTGACTGTAAAACATGATGATTACATTGTACCATTTGATGCTAAAATTGATAAAAATGAGATTCTTATTTTGGAATTAAAATTGAGAAATAAGTCTGTTATGGAGCGGAGGGAGGGAGTATACTTAATGTGTCACTGCTTCAACCTCCTCTTAGATAACAGCAAAAAATGTACTCTCCTCCTCCTTAATAAAATTAAGTTGTCACTTTTTTAACAACTTTATAGTATAAAAATAAATATAATGAAATAATA
Organism: Hedera helix; assembly: GCA_947179155.2. Classification (NCBI taxonomy): domain Eukaryota; kingdom Viridiplantae; phylum Streptophyta; class Magnoliopsida; order Apiales; family Araliaceae; genus Hedera; species Hedera helix. The sequence continues at coordinate 34,498,228 of OX359281.1, forward strand.
TAATTTGAATGTGATGTCTGTTTGAGAAGGTGGTAAACTATATAGATTGCCCTAGTAAACATCTCACTTGAAAATTCTACTTTATGGACTATTTTCTAACTAATATAATGTCATAGCTAGGGTAGTTTTTTCCGAATTGCAAAACATATGATACACTATAAATATAATTTTTTAATATGCACTTAAAACTCTTTAAAATTGATTAAATTATTTTCAAATCAACAAACGGATTTGACTCCCTCTATTACAATTTTTTTTTCAATTTTATAATTGCCACATTTAATAATTTGAATAAAAAATATCATATTTTAAAACGGTACATACCAAAACACTATTTTTTGGGTTTGTTGTCTTTCGATTGAAAATTATTGTTGATTAAGATAATTTAGTAGAATACTTATGTCAAAATATTATACTATATTATTGTTGATTAAGATAATTTAGTAGAATACTTGTGTCAAAATATTATACTCTGTGCGACATCCTTAAGTTTCGAATCTATCTCAATTAATATCAAAGTTGACACTATTAATAGTTATATATTTTCCTTTTACTCCTTCATAAATATTCTTTATGATTCACACATAATTTAGGTGTGGTGTGGATTTAATTGACTTTCATTCGTAATTTGCAATTCAATAATTTTCTTCGTTAAAAACAAGATTCTGTCGACAAGTGTAGGGCATGGTACTTATTTCTATTAAATTAAAAAATAAAATTGCCATAAATATATTCAGACATCATTTATTCAATGATTGATTAAAAAATATAACTTCAAAGATATATGCAATAATTAGACATCATATTCCTATCTATGTTGCCCTCCGGTGGATTCAAATTACAAATATTACTACTATCTACTATAGGGCAGCATAGATATTTACAGACCTTTACCCTTCTCAAGTGGCAAATTGAAGGATAAATTTTTTCCTCCTAAGGGCAATTTCGCCGTCAATCTACCCTTCTATAAGTTCTTTCATTTTTAGTCAACTCTCCTAAGCTTTGAGAACTTCTGCTATTACCCCAATCAAATACAGACTTTAAACACTTGAAACTTCAGAGGAGTTCACCCGCAGAAGTTGTTCTCTTAAGTCTCAAGACTCACTCCGCCATGACCAAACTAGCCCCACAGCTTACTTCCTCCAAATCATCAAAAAATTATTCAGTAGTCCCAGAGCACAACCACGTGATGTTCCAAGCCAATCACATATTTCTATTTTAGTTGTATCTCACTATAAAAAAATGTGATTGATTTAAAATACCACGTGATTGTGTTCCGGAACTACTGAATAATTACTCTCACCGGAGTTCAAAAAATAGCACAAGTCCATCAATGTAATGGAACTTATTCTCCATGTAGAAGATAATTCAGAACCTCTAGGTTATGTTTATTTGCAAAACACATATTTAAGATTAAATTATTTGTCTTAATTTAATATTACTTTACACTATTTAATTCTTTGATGAGAGACTATTAATACATTAATGTTAGACTATTAGTCCCGTAAAACTATTTAATAACTTAAAATGATGAAAACTATTAATCCCAAATTCATCATATGATTATATAATCTCTCATAAATAGCCTTAAGAATAATAAAAAATAGTTCATAAGACTATTTATACGACTATTAATCTCCTATTATGGAATAAAATAGTACAAAATATTATTAAATTAATATAAATAATCCACTCTTAAATATATTTTTTATAAATAAACATAATCCTAGAGTTTCAAATTGGATTCACATGGACATAACACTAATCGTCGAGATGGTAATTATGAAAATGAAGGTTGCATGACTGCCTGTATAGAAACCCTTTAACTCGCATATAATCCATCTGACTCTAATTGGAAGTCAAATAAACAGACATTTATTAATCATTTCAGAATTCAAATTGTATATGCTATCGAAAGTTCAAAAATTAGGATAATAGAGATACATATTAGGTAATATGAATAAAATAGCCTAGCTAGTTGGTGGAAAGGCCCCACAAATTTGTCCCCAACATAAAAATATACTACATCCATTCTGAATTATAAGATTATTATTGACTTTTGAAAGTCAATTTAAAATATTTTCAAACTCATAATTGAGACGATTCATAAAAAAATATAAAATAATAAATCTTACAATAAGTAGTACTTTTGGAATAGTTTACAAATTTCATTATTCTGTGAAATAAAATTATATAAAAAAAAGAGTTTAAAAAAGTATTAAGTTGACTTTCAAAAGTCAATAATGATCTTATATTTTAGAACAGAAGAAGTATAAAATGCCTCTAAAAGATGAAATGGAACAAACAACAGATGTACTTAATCACGAGGTTGTCATCCACTTGACTGGTTCCAACATTGACAAAACAATCACTCAAGATTTCCAGAGTAAACATTTGAAAAAGTAGAGAACCCAAAGAATGGCTGTGAAGTTGAGTTTACAATCCCCACAACGCAGTCAAGTTCTACCTATTCCAAGCAAAACCTTGAAGTAGAAGAAGAAATGATGGGGGTGAAAGGAAAGGAGATTAGCTGGACTCAGGACCACATGAATAAGCTACTTCTTTTCCGGCAAAGTAAAAAACAAATTCTGCTGCTATGCTGATGTACATAGTACTCTCAAAGATGCTCTTTTTTTTAAGGTACCATAGTTATGTGGGGAAAAACCCCCTTTAACATTTGCTAAAAATGTAATAGTGATGGCATGATACAACTCAATCTAGCTAGTAGATGAATGATGACATGTTAGGAACTTTGTACGACTTTATACTCTTAAAATAAAATTGTATCTCAAATTTTAGAATGAATTAAAAAAGAAAACGTACTTGTAATAACGGGTGAATATTCAGCTTAAGAAACTAAACATTATTACGAAAGCAAACTTTTTTAATCAGGCCATGCATTATAAGCCCTAGATGAAATCCACACTTCCCAACAAAACCCCCCTTCCACTTTTTCTCTGACATGGGCCTCTTAGATCCAGAGCCCTGAGCAACTGCACAACATGACAACTTCCTTTCCACCAATCCCCTTCTTCTTTCCAGCCAACAACTTCTGGAGCCTTACAGCTCAAGAATCTTCACTATCCTTTATCACAGTCACCCAATAGTATAAATAATAAATGCCAACAACAGTTTCAAGCAGAGACACATTTTTCCAAAATATTTTACCTTCTCTCTAATTAGAAATTAAACTAAAAAGATATAGTGATACTAGTTAAATGCCTGCATCACTTTTTATCTGTTATTGTCTTGTTGGTTCAGTTGTCATGATCATCTATGAGGAATAGTCCCATCCCACTACAAAAATAATCGAAACTCACTCTATTTTTTCCATATCAGATGGTGAAAGAGGCAAATGGCAGATAGAGTGAACTGAAAGAGGCAAATGGCAGATAGAGTGAACTGAAGAATAGTCTGACAACTACCTTTTCTTTTGATAACCTTCAACAATTATGAATTCCAGTGGCAGTCCATCCTTGTCCTAGAAAAAATCTGTTTTTTACAGTTTACTAACAGCAACTCACATTTTTGAGTAAGAAAATTCCACAAAGTTAATACAAAGCATGATAATACAAGTTCAGAATCTCTGCAGGTTAATGTTCAAATACCACCAATCTAGTACACAGTAGAATATTTTCTATACGACGAAGGAGAAACTAATTTTTTTTGATGAATAGCTGCTCCTACCCAAGGTACTAAAATTTAGAAATGGGAATTTTTTTAGGAGTATATATGGAATTCATGAAAAAATATATGACCAACTGGTCTATTGGAAAAGAGATGGAGTAGTGACTTCAGCTTAAGTTCTTCAACTGTCCTGTGGAATCAACCCCTACCCAACAAACAAAACATAGCAAGGGTTTGTTATGCAAGAAAGCAACGATGCTCTCTTAGCTATAGGGATTCACTATGTCATCACAATGATATGCTGAAAACTAGGCAGTAGAGTGGGGTACTATGAAAGACAGTGAATTGTCCTCTGATCTCTTTATCAGTATTGACAGCATAGATCCTTACAATATATCTTTTTTCATGATGAAGTTGTGCACATGATAAACCACCAGGTGCACGTAATACCCACCCAGCCACACACACCTGGTAATCCCATATTAAACTATGTGCGGCTTGGCCATGCCTTTTCAAAGTATTGAACTCATCACCTACGTCTTGAAAGTTACTTATCACTAGACTCACTATCACATGATTTAATAACCCCTTGAGGTTCTTCCTATAATACAATTTCCCAAGTGGAGACTTGAGATCAGCCAATTAACATTTAAGAGAAGAAGTAGATGCAATAAGCACTTGAGTAGGGAGAACAGCACAAAGCCATCGTATAAAAGAGGACCACTTGATCTGGAGTTCCTGACCTAACCAATTGTATGAACTGGTACTTAACTGCAATCCTCTTTTTGGCTCTAGTATATTAGGAATGATTATATACTTCAGTCGAATAATTTTTACTTTTTCGATATAGCAGCTTCAAATGTTCAGGTCTTTAGTGAACCACGTGGAGAGCATACCAGATGTCAAGATCATTTGAAGTTACACTTGGAGGTGCAGCAGGAGCTATAGCATTGTTGGGAATAGCCATCGGAGTTGTATGGTTTTGCATGTTACAGTGTAAAAAGCTCTCAAACAAGAATTCAGATACAGGTTCTTCAGATCCATCTGCAGTAGGTAAGGTTTCAACAAATTAGACATAAATATAACTGGTATACAATTATATGTCTAGTTAACGTTTCCTAATTCCTGCTCAACTATATTACAGTGGAGAAACAAAGAAGAGGTGGACCCAGTTCTTCTATAGCCCATCCTCTGACAGGACCACATGAAGCAAGCCAATTCACAATGGAAGCGTTGGAGCAAGCTACCAACCACTTCGATGAGAGAAATCTCATTGGATACGGAAGTTTTGGTATAGTTTATAAAGGATTGCTTTGTGATGGGACTGTTGTGGCTATCAAAAGACGTACTGGTGTCCCTCAACAAGAATTTGTTGAAGAGGTATAACAAATTTAAATCTAAATACCGTTATCGAATAAACATAATTTAATATGGCATTTTAGCTCAAGATGTGTATGTTCATGTTTTATTCTGTAAAGAGGTGTTTATTTAGAATTTAAATATTTCTTGTTTTCTACCATTGATCAACTAAAGATCACAAACATTTGTTTGAACAAACTCATCAGCTTGTGGATCCAAATAAAATTATCTCCTAAGTTTCTTATGAGTGCATGTAAAAGGGAAATGAATTACTTCTACATTGCCAATAATCTAGATAAGAAATAATAACATTTTAAACAAAAAAATCTCCAACTCTTACCAACAGCTTCTCAAATGTCAATTATAATTGTATTGAAAGTCTGTACTTCCTAGTATTCTTCATAATTATAAACTTTCCTATTTGGAATAACAGGTAGCCTACTTGTCTGGGATTTGGCATCGAAACCTAGTTTCTCTTCTAGGTTACTGTCAGGACAGTGGTAACCAAATATTGGTGTATGAATATTTACCAAATGGCAGCATGTGCAGTCATTTATATGGTATGACTTATTGAGAGAAGTAGCGCATAATTGTATATTAGTTACATGTTATAGACATTCATCGTTTGATAGGCAGTGGAAAAGATTCAGCAACAAAGCTCAAGTTCAAGCAGAGGCTATCCATAGCTCTTGGAGCAGCTAGAGGTATCAACAAACAAACTGATTATGTACCATGAGATGAAGAACGGGCCATCAATTGAAAAATTCTGCTGATGCAGGTCTGTGCCATTTACATAGCCAACAAATTCCTATAGTGCACCGTAACTTTAAGACAGCAAATGTTTTGGTTGATGAGAACTTCATTGCTAAGATAGCAGATACAGGAGTTGCAAGACTATTAGAGAAAATTGAAGATGCAGGTCCATCATCTCGCTCAACCAGAGTCAATGTTTTCGAAGATCCAGAGTAAACTAATTCTTTTCTTGCTTTATTATACTTGCTTTCAAGTTAGTATTTAACTATATTTGATTTATCATCTATCACAATGTTTAGGGTAGTTCAAACAGGGATATTTACCAAGATGAGCGACGTGTATGGCTTTGGGGTATTTCTTTTGGAGCTTATAATAGGACGGGAGGCTTCACATATTGATTCCTTCGGATCAGATGGAAGTATACTTCAATGGGTACTGAGAATATATATATATAAATCCTCTTGTCCACTTTTGAACAGCCTTGCTCTAATTTATGTATGTACGTTTATGTATGTAGATGTCATATGACAGAACAACACACTAGAGTACGGAACATGGAGAATCAGTTGAGAACTTTTCAGAAATAGCAGATCATTTGTGAAATAATTGTCAACATTATGAAAAGTGAACATAAGTTTGAAAAGCAATTAAAACTCTAGGATATAACAGGTGAAACGATGACATAGGTGAAGGTAGGGGAAAAACAACTGAGTATTTCCTTTTTTATTTCTTTCAGGTATGTGAAAATTTGTGCTCCCGTTGGCAAATAAGGTTTTGAGTAATTATTTTTAAATTTCAGTCACACCTATATCAGGAAATTGTTTTTAAATAAATATTATACTCAAGAAGATTGGTTGCCGAAATGCCTGGACAAGATTAAGTTATGAGATTCTCTTTCCTTTAATGGATATTAAAAAAATATAACTAGGTTACAGTTCAAGTTTAGTACAATTATGACAATATTTCCAGCATTTTGCTTTAGAGATATAAAAACAATATTTGTTTCTTTTCGGAAATAGGAAATTTTTGTCACCTCAAGCATATATGTTAATTAGAGTTTATGCTGTTTGGATCTAGTTAAAGATTCCAATTTGAGGAGTTTTGAAGTTTGTTCGAACAAAAGGAGTTATATGATACAAAAAATTAGGGAAGGCTTGTTTACTCCATTCAATATACGAGCTAAAGTTAGCTGTCTTATTATACTCATCTCCCATCCAATTTATAATTGAACTATATTACACTGTTATTTTTAACAGTTATATAGGTCATTGATTCTTCAAATTTATTGTTATTTCTGAAACTTATGAAGGTGGAGACGCACCTAAATTCAAACAGTATCACAGACCACCAGCTTGTCGAGATCTTCACTGCTGAGGGAATAAAGGACTTTATCAGATTGACACTACGATGCATGGCTCTTCCAGGAAACGGGAGACCGAATATGGAAATGGTTATGATAGATCTTGATAGAATTCTTGAGAAAGAGATCAGGCTCACAACAGTAATGGGTGAAGGTAGCGCTCAAGTTACTCTGGGGAGCCAACTATTTACTTCTAAATAAGAGAGAGAAAGTGCCAGGGGGATAAATAGGAACAAAATCTATCTGGTGCTAATTGTAGTCCAGCAATCAAGCCACTGGTTACCTAAGTCATGATCTTCTTCCAATATTGGTATTACTGGAAAGGCGAGAGGTCCAACGTAAATAGTATTCCATGTATTCCATCTTATTTTAATAATAACGCAAGATGACAGTCCTTAATTACATGGTTATAGTTGAATGAGTTCATCTAGTTTATTCTTCTCTATGTCTGAAACAGGTGCTATAATTGTGCCTTGGTTAAGTGAGCCTAATTTACTTGGACTACAGAAGATCACATCCTTCACCGATTCAATGATTATGGAACTTATATGGGACTATCATGTATTAGAAATGCAACATTAGTTTTTCGGAGACATGAAAACATAGGATTTAATATTTAATCACAGTTTGAGTTCAGCACATACTTTTAATCACTAACATCAATACATCATAGAAAATACCTCTCTAAAACGCAAATGGAACAAATTAATGCACACTATCTTCACCTCCAACTGAAAACCCAAGATTAAAAATAAAAACCTTTTTTTTAAAAAAAATAAAAACTAGGTTTAAACAAGGTGATATAGGACTTATAACTTAACACATTGTAGAAAACTTGCTAAATTCTTGTTCCCTCTTTCTTCAATTAAGATCCTAAACCATTTAGCTAATGGTCAACAAACGATTCATGGAGCACCCTATTAAATCAATATTTTTTATCGTCTATTGAAATCAATATTTTTTTACGACTACACCATGAGAAGATCATAGTGACACTAACTGACGAAATAGTGTGATAAATTGATAATCAACACCAACTTGTCGTATATTAACATAGCTATATGCAATCCAAAGGTACGTAACAGAATTAGCATTGAATAATAAACGACAGAAAGAAGAATGATTTTCATTCCTTAAGCATATGAAAATGGAGTAATTAAGGTTTTGTTTGAGATAATCGGTAAATTTATACCTGAAAGCGCTTGGAAAATGATGAAAGAGTTGCAGAAGCATCGGCAAGAGGCATGAAAACGGAAGACTGAGAAAGTATATATAGGATAGCTGTTAAATATTGTCCGCCCGGTTCCTTTCCCGGGTCGGGCTTGTTAAGTGTTTGAACTTTGAAGCCTCTTACTTACCAAAATCTTTTATTGTCCAAGTTTGTGAAGGGTATAGAACAACTTAAGTCCTCCATCTTATAAAATCTGGACCTCCGACTTGTAAAAAATGAAAAAGTGTAATTTTAATTAATAAACTACATTGCGGCGAGATTATTCATTTGTTGAAAATATATATGTATAATAAAAAATTATTTTTAGTATGATTTGAAATAAAAAAGTGGGTCTTTATTTATAAAGTGAATAAATCACGTGTTTAGATCAATTTGAGATAATATCAAACTGGAATTATGAGATATAATATCAGTTTAGAATTGGTGCAATTTTGGATATAATATCAGTTTATATTTGTATTTATGAAATAATGTTACATTTTTTTGTGTGATTAAGGAATTTAAATATATATATATATGCATGAAAATTTCCTATAAAAAAAATTCAAAAACCCAATTATAGGATAATATTACATATTTTTTTGCTTGAGAATTATTTGTAAGAAAATTTAAAATTCAAATTATTGAATAATATCAGATATTTATGTGTCAGAGTTATCTGTAAAAATAGGATAATAAAATAATTTAAAAACCAAATTATTGGATAATATCAATTTGTGATTGCTTCAATTTTTTGATATAATATTAGTTTAGGTTTGTATGCGTTACAACAATTATAGGACAATGTTACTTCTTTTTTTTTGTGAGTAAGGAATTAAAAAATTTAACAAAAATTTATGCACAAAAATTATCTGTAAATAATGTTTAAAAACTCAATTATGGGATAATATTACATATTTTTTTGGCAGAAAAATTATTTATAAATAAAAATTCAAATTATTGGTTAATATCATATATTTATGTGTCTGAGTTATCTGCAATAATTGAATAATAAAACAATTAAAAGATCAAATTATTGGATAATATCAATTTGAAATTGATGAAACGTTGGGATATTATCAAATGACACAAACTTGAAGTTAAATTTATGCTTGAGGCAAAACAACTGAATGTATTAGCAATAGTAATAGAGGAATAAAAAAATAATAATCTTATTGTATAGCAAAAAATTATAAGAATGAGATAATTGCTTGTGGTGTGATTTGGAATCAAAGTGTTAATCTCTATTTATAGGGTTAATAAAAAAATATGTTTACATCAATCACCCATGAATTTGGGATAATATCAATTTGAAATTGCTTAAATTATGCAATATAAAATCAATTTGGATTTGCTTCAATTTTGGAATATAAATATCAGTTTATATTTGTATACTGAAAATTTTAACTTTATAATATCAGTATTTTTTGTGTGAGTATAGAATTAAAAAAATCTTAAAAAATTTATGCGTGAAAATTATAGGATAATATTACATATTTTTTTGTGTAAGAATTAGATTGTTAAGAAATTAAAAATATACTTTTTGTCCATGTGATAATATTTTGATCGAGTGTAATTAAAAAATTATTCAGTTGTAATTAGTTTTAAATTACATATTTTTTGTGAGAATTATCTGTTATTATGGGATAATATTCAAAAAATTATTATGTGAGAGTTATCCACAATTATGGGATAATTTTATATTTACAATTTTTTAATTCCACACTCACACAAAAAGTGAAATAAATACATTTTTTTGGTGAGAATTATATATATATAAACCAGATTTATATATATATATAAACCATATTTATATTTGTGTTGAATTATGCGATAATATTACATATTTATTTTTTTGTGAGAATTAGCTATAAAACAAATAAAAAATTAAATTATTCGATAATTATATATTTTTATGTGTGAGAGTTATATGCAAGTACGTGATAATATTAAAAAAAAATTAGCTTTAAATAAATTCAAAAAATAATTGTGCAAGAGTTATATATAATTATGGGACAATTTTACATTTACAATTTTTTTAATTCCATATTCGCACAAAATGCGAAAAAAGTACCTTTTTTTTGTAAGAATTATATATATATATATATATATATATATATATATGTAAACCAAATTTATGTTTATGTTGAATTATAGGATAATATTACATATTTTTTGTGTGAGAATTAGATGTAAACAAATAAAAAGAAATAAATGATTGGATAATTATAAATTTTTATGTGTGAGAGTTATATGCAATTATGGGATAATATTAAAAAAAATGAGCTTTAAAAAAATTTAAAAATATATTGTGTAAGAGTTATTTACAATTATGGGATAATTTTACATTTAATTTTTTTTAATTTCATACTCACACAAAATATGAAAAAATTACATATTTTTTCCTGAGAATTATATATATAAAAACCACATTTATATTTGTATTGAATTATGGGATAATATTATAGAATATTTTGTGTGAGAATTAGCTGTAAAAAAATTTATAAAAAAAATCAAATTATTGGATAATTACATACGTTTATTTGTGAAAGTTATATTCAATTATGATATAATATTAAAAAAAATTAACTTTAAAAAATAATTGTGAGAGCTATATTTTTTTTGTGTGAGATCTACAGTTATATGTAATTATATAAAAATTAGATTTATATTTGTAGATAATTTCATATTTTTATGGGATAATATTCAAAAAATAAATTATTGGATAAATATGTTAATAAATTAATTGTAATAAATGCAATAGGGAAGTAGAGTGATCGACAGGTTTCGATGTGTTATTACTTGGTATTAATGTATTGTGTTTTAGTATATATAGATAATAGATAGATGTGAAAAAAATACATATTTTTTTGTGAGAATTATATATATAAAATCATATTTATATTTGTGCTGAATTATGAGATAATATTACATATTTCTTGTGTGAGAATTAGTTGCAAGAAAATTAAAAAAAACAAATAATTGGATAATTTCATATTTTTATGTGTGAGAGTTATATGAAACTATGGGATAATATTAAAAAAATTACCTTTAAAAAAATTCAAAAAATTATTGTGAGAGTTATATCTTATGTATGTGAGTTATATGCAATTATATAAAAATTATATTTATATTTGTGGATAATTTCATATTTTTATGAGGTAATATTCAAAAAATTAATTATTGAATAAATATAGTAATAAATCAATTATAATAAATGTAGTAAGAAAGTAAAGTGATAGACAGATTGACATATGTTATTATCTGATATTAATGTATTGTGTTTTAATATATATAATAGATAAATTAAATAATGAATATATCATTAATAAAACTAATTAAATTACATAACTAACTCTATTACTATGGATCATAATTAGATAATTCAGAATTTCGGCCCATCCTAAACCTATAAAAAAAAAAGTAATTGGATATCATTAAATTCCCCTAACGGACCCTCCTAGTTTTAATTAAAAATTACTCCTAGTTCATTTATAATACTTTATCCGTTCAATTTTATTTATTTTAATTGATTTTTTATAATTAAATTGATCATATTTAAAATAAAAAATTATTATTGAATTTGTTAGATATAAACACAAAATTATTATCATAAGAAAATACGTCAAATATACACTATCAAAGTCGATTTATTTTATTTCAAAAGTTTTAATACTTTTATTTAATTATTAATTTTAAAATTAGGCAATTTAATCTTAAAAAATAATTAAGATAAATAAAGTCGTACCTAATATCAAAGAATAAATAAAACGTACAAAATCTTAAAACAATTAAGACATTTTTTTAGCAAGAGTTGGTAGAACATGTATGAACAACCGCACAAGTATACTGAGAACCTAGTTAATGAAAATATCTTCCAAACATGGTTTAAAGTAAAATATTAAAGAAAAATTATTCAGTGCTCTTAAATATTGGTGCGTGATGTGATGCCCCTAAATATTCAATATCAAGTATTTTTGTCGTGTGCTTCAACCACGCCTCCGCTTTGAGTGGTTCAAGTTTTCCAAAAAATTCAGGTGGTCTCAACTCTTTGAATTGTTTAACGGTGGCAATCCTTGAATTATCAGTGTTTCCACCGTTACGACCTCCCCTCGACTGATTTTGGATAAATTACATGAAGTTTCTAAAGAAATCATCATGATTTGCATGATCATCAGTATTATTTTTTGAAGCTGCAAGAAGATTGTTTGTAGCTTCCTGATTCTCAGTTACATTCGTCTCGGACAGTGGATAATTCATTCCCTGATTTTCAGAAGTCATTATTAACTGCGGTCATAAAATAAAGGTTAGTTTAACAAACTGACTCGTCATTTCTTGTCCCCACATTCAAGCTAACTTATTAGATAACAAAATTTTATTTATGTATGACACACTAGTGACGTAATCTGTTAATCTCTCTCCTACTACTTCTACCTCAGATCTCCATTAAAGATGATATCCCTAAGCTCTGATACCAAATGTGACGCCCCCAAATCTAGGCCTACATAGCCCAATTTGAGCACCATAAAATACACGATTTTTAATATAAACAGTACATAGAACAGAAATACATAACTTAACAATACACAACTAAGTCTTCACTATTTTTGCCACACTATATACAACATGTGAAGACTACAATAACTATCTCTCGGACCGTCACTCCATTCTCCTACTAGACCTAACTATTCTCTCGCTCTCTAAAAAATAATGGAACAAAAGAAAGAGTGAGCTCGAATGGCCCAGTAAGAAAATACCATAACTAAGATAATGACAAATAAATTATCACTAGTCTTCAACAGTTGAGTTCTTAATTGAATATAATAGACAATAAGCTTTATATCAAGAACTGCAGTTAAATTCTTGAATAAAGTTCAGATCAATGATAGCAGCGGAATGAGCAATCTATTAGAAAAATAACGTAGACTATGATGTTCACTCGCTTATCTTTTTAAGAAAAATATCATCAACTTTTTATCATCTGAAACACCACTGGTCATGATGATACAAATTCACAGTTCCTGGTCATAATCATGCAAGTCAACAATTCATCTTTGCACTACGGGCCAAAGATATTCAATATATCACCAACGATCATGATCATACCAGTATTCAGCCTTTGGTCATAATCATACCAAACAACAGTTCTTCTTTGCCCCCGGCCAAAGAGAACATTCACTACGTGCCCTAAAAGACACAACAATTATATCGCTTTTATCCTATCATCTGTGTCCCAGACCACAGATATTCACAACAACATGGTTCTTGATGATTAGAATAACAACAATGATATAGATGATGAATTAGAAGAAACAGTATGATCAATAAATATCGAAAGTTTATGATATTTCTTTGTGCAGATTCAAATAATGTCCAAATTGTCAACATGGTGTGAACTTAAATTCAAGAATGATATTCAAGATTAACAGTTCAGAATAACGGTTAAGTTCAATAGAAAGATTTAGAAAAATAGGAAGACTCAATTGAAATGATATTAGATGAAGTGCAAACTATTAAGAATATATAATCATTTCAGAAAACTTTACCAACAAGAGACAAATAAGAAATGAATACGAAGAGTAATTCACCAAACATGCGGTAGTCCGCGTAGTCGGGTTATTCTCAGAGATTAATAAGGAATGAATATGAAAGGTTATTCACCAAACATGCGGTAGTCTGCGTAGTCAGGTTATTTCTCACAAATGAATGAGAAATGTTATTCACCAAACATGCGGTAGTCCGCATAGTCAGGTTATCCCCCACAAATGAATACATGGAAATAAATGACACATCTTATAAGTAAGGAAGAAACGATATTATTTTTGAGAATCAAATAATAATAATTCCTTACCGTAGTAAGTTTGAATAGTGGAAGATGAAAAAGATGGTATCCCTTACTTTAACACGTGACTGGATATGAAGTTGATCAACCTATATTTTTATAATTTAATTAGTAACTACCTTATATAATTTCACGGTGTATACCAATTCGTATGAAATCATCAAAAGTGATAAAGTAGAATAACTTTAATATAGTTTTTGAAGAAGATAATATTTCAAAATAAATCTTCAAAATAAAGTTTTTCAAAATGAATCTTCTAAAGGAAGAGTCTTCTAAAAGAAGATTTATAAACACCGTGTGATGTGTGTGGTTACTTATATAACTTTTATAAAAAACTTACTTGGTCAGTACTCGTACACTTACAGATCTTCACAAATACTCAAGATGACTTTAGCACACTCTAAGAGAACTTGTACAAAAAAATATTTAGAGAGTGAAAGAAAGAATAAGCAAGGAATTTTTTATGAAAAATCTTTAAGTTAAGGCATTTATTTATAGCCAAAAATCTTATCATAAATCAAGATTTCCTAATTTAATCCAAATCGTATATTTCAAGATAATGTTTAATCTATATCACTCATTTCATCTTTTAAGATTTCCTTAATCTAAACCATTCATTTAAAGATTATTTTTAATCTACACCATTCAATTTACTTTATATATAAAACAATTAACTTTATATAAATCAATTAACTTTATATATAAAAATAACTTTATCAATTCAATTATTCATTATTATGACTAATTGTTATAAATGCAGTGTAGTTGACTTTCTGAGTTAGATAAGTAGAGAAATTAATAATAAAATACAACAGTTTAATCAACATCATAAAAGAGATAACAATAATGCTGAAAATAAATAAACACGTTACTGTGTAATGACAATTATTGATTTAGTAATGTGAATTACTGTGCATGTGCTACTGTGACAATTATTAGTTCAATAATATAAATTATTATGCGTGTGACAATTATTGGTTCAATAAAGTCAATATAGTACAATAGACACTTTATCAGTTTAATAATATGAAATACTGTGCAATACCATGTGCTACTGTGCAATACCGTGTGCTACTGTGTAATACCGTATGTTACTATTCTTTTACCACCGGTTATTTTAACAGTTAAAAGTGATAGTACCGTTGACTATATTTATTTAGAAATGTTACGTATGTCGCTTTCTATATCGGACAATAATTCATTGTGAGGGTCCACCAATATTTGGTTATTTCGGCGCTGTCGTACGAATCGAATATTCCCCGACAGAAGGAATATTCCCCAACAAAACGAATATTCTCCGACAAGATAAAATTTGTACAAATATTTATTAATTTTTACTTTTGTCAATTTATTCATTTATCGTTTTCAGAAGAAAATATATAAAGAAAAATTTAATTTGTATTTTATAAAAGTCGGAGTCTTACACAGATCAATTATATATTATTATTTTAATATATACAATAAAATTAAATATAAAAAACCCATTATATATATATATATATATATATATATATATATATATATATATATTAAAATGACACTATATAATTAATTTGAGATGATAGTATCTTAGGCCATCTTCAACAGATGAACTATTTCATGGACTATATTTAGTCCATATGACATTAGCAAATGTCCTTTAGTCTTCCATCATTTCAGCAGATTGACTATCCTATGGACTATAATATAAAAATATAAAAATAATTAATAAATTCAACAAAACTTCAATCATCTTTCTACTTTTCTATTTAAATATTATTAAATTTATAGTTCATGGATTATTTAATTCCTAGATATAGTCTTTTGAGAATTTTAAATATAGTCATGGACTATATTTAGTTCATTTGCTGAAGAGAAAAAATAAATCTTAGAACATATTTAGTTTAAAATGTTATTGCTGGAGATGCTCTTAGGATGAGTGAATAACTTGTCGGTATTAAGACGTGGCACGTTATCCATTTCGAATTTTCGATTTTAACCTTCCAACTGAAAAAAAAATTCCGTTAGTTCCTTCATCTTCCCTAATTCACTTGAGCTCAGCGTCCGCCGGAAAGAAAAGATGACTTCCTCTTTATCTACTATTTCTATATCCTTCTCGCCACAAGCCCTAGCTCGTTACAATAAGAACAATGGAAACTCTCGCAAAATCAACTCTAAAAAGCTTTCCCCAAACACTAATTCTAGGCTCAAATCTCGAAGCTTCCCGCCTCTGCCTCTCTCCTCGGTAGCCGGCGGCGAGGCCACCACTTACACACGCCTACCTCCCAAAGATGACTTTTTTATAGCTCCGTTCGAGTCTCCGTCCCAATCAGCTACAGAGGTTAAGCTTTCCGATTTATCACTTGAACAATTTTCAATTCAAAAGCCGTCTGTTAATGAGATTAAGGATGAAGTTGATGAATTTAGTAGTGAATATGAGGAATTAGGGTTCGATTATGATAAGTTTGAGTTATTTGAGGTTAATGCTGATGATGAAAATGACTCGGGTTATGACTCGGATGAAAATGGTGTTGAAGAATTATTAGGGTTTAAGTATGAAGGGTCTGAAGGTGTGGAATCTGAAGAAGGGGAAGAGAAAGAAAAGGAGAAAGGGGTGCCGGCAGTAATGAGATGTTTTGACCGGGCAAAAATTTATGTAAAAGCTGGGGATGGAGGGAATGGTGTGGTGGCGATTCGGAGAGAAAAGTTTGTGCCTTTAGGTGGGCCATCAGGCGGTGATGGAGGGAGGGGTGGACATGTGTATGTGGAAGTTGATGGTTCAATGAACTCTTTGTTGCCATTTAGGCAAAGCATTCATTATCGTGCGGGAAGAGGGAGCCATGGGAAGGGGAAGAATATGCACGGGGCGAAGGGAGAAAATGTTGTGGTGAAGGTGCCACCTGGGACAGTTGTGAGAGAGGATGGGAAGGATGGGGAACAAGGGGAAGTGCTTTTGGAGTTGTTGCATCCGGGGCAGAGGGCGTTGTTGTTACCAGGAGGAAGAGGTGGGAGAGGTAATGCAGCTTTTAAGTCCGGGATAAACAGGGTTCCAAAGATTGCTGAGAATGGTGAAGAGGGAGCAGAAATGTGAGCCCTTTTAACTTTTGATAATTTGTTTGACTATCAATTTTTGATTTTCATAGCATAATTGCATAGTTATTGCTTACAAAAGTATTTTTCATAGTATATAGCTCTAGCTCATAGGTTACCTCCATTATCAACATATATTTATAAGAAAGTATAAATCATTATCTCCGCTTAAATGGTGGCTGTTGTATCATGTTTAAGTCTTTATAATATCTAGAATCAAACACAGACATTAAAATTGTCACTGAATGTGACGAAACTTCATAGGATATTTGATTTGAATTTGACTAATATTAGAGATTTATCATTTATGCATAACTGAAAAATATTATGATCCAAATAATAGATGGTTAGTTAGAAGAGGAAACAATTCCAAAGTTACCAGGATGATGGATTATATATTAGAGTGGATATAGTATGCATTATTTTCCAACACTAGCTATTGATGTAAGCTTCAATAGGAATTAGGTTAATTGCATATTATCATATTTTTGTTTTGACTCATCTGAAAGTTTGATAGTGAGAACTCTTTCAAGTCCCAATCTCAGGGTAACGAATTTTGTTTGATGACCCTTGTGTCTTGCTATAAGAAGTAACGTTGTTCCTGAGCAGGTGGCTGGAGTTAGAGCTGAAGCTGGTTGCAGATGTTGGAATAGTGGGTGCTCCAAACGCTGGGAAAAGCACACTTCTAAGTGTCATTAGTGCTGCTCAGCCAAACATTGCAAATTACCCCTTTACAACTTTACTTCCAAATCTTGGTGTGGTCTCATTTGATTACGATGCTACAATGGTTGTAGCAGATTTGCCAGGTTTACTCGAAGGAGCACACCGAGGTTTTGGTTTAGGCCACGAGTTTCTTCGACACACAGAAAGATGTTCAGTTCTGGTATAAACTTTAGAGTATAAACTATTGTTAAATTTCATATTTATAGTAACAAATGAAAGTTGTGCCTACTGAGAATAGTAAATTTATCTTCAAAATTTGCAAATTATCTCATCTTATTAGCCTATGAATTAATTAATTATTGTTAGTGACCAAGTGTTCCTCAGGGTCTCTAGAACTTGTATTTTTATCCTATTAGCTATCTAGAGTATTAAAAGAGATTCCGATGACACCACTTATCTTGCATGGAAGTACTATTTTAGCATAGATATTATTTGAATTGGAGCAATTTCAATTACTAGCTTTATGATGTGATGTTCTTAGTTTGATTACCCTCGTTGTCATAAATATAGGGAATTGTTATTTCCACAAGTAAAAGAGATTTTGCTTCAAAGTCCTCTCTCACACGAGTGTTGGATCTCTTATTTCTTTGTGCCATGCCAACTTACTAGCACATCCTTTGTATACTTTCAATCGTTATGGACATCTCATGTTAATCAAATGGTGGTTAGATTATACCAAAATGTAATCTTTCTGTGCTCCCTTAAATATTGTAGTGGACTAATGGAAGCATTATCGATATGGAGGCTTAGGTACACATTGTTGATGGCTCGTCACAGCAGCCAGAATATGAATTTGATGCAGTTCGTCTTGAGCTGGAAATGTTTAGTCCTGAACTTGCTGAAAAGCCTTATTTAGTTGCATACAACAAAATGGATCTTCCCGATGCATATGAAAATTGGAAATCTTTCAAGGAAAGGTTAAGTAGCCGCGGGATTGAACCTTTTTGCATGAGTGCAGTGAATAGAGAGGGCACTCAAGAAGTGATCTGTGCTGCTTATGAGCTTGTACGAAAAGGAAAAGAAACCATTAAGGGAGAAGGTCTGACAGAATCATCTGAATTTATTTTCTTTAAACATGTTACTGTATTACTTATGTGCATACATTAAAAGTTAATTTTTCTTGTTATGAGCTGTTAGATCTGGCATGGCACTATGCACTCCTGTCCATAGATATAACATATGTTAAAAGTTATCTTATTTTTAGTTAATTGTACAATAGATATAACATATGTTAAAAGTTATCTTATTTTTAGTTAATTGTACGCATTTTGTACCTAGTTTAGTGATTTAGTCATACTTTTACCACTAATGAATCGGAGTAGAGTTTAGTTTTATTGGCTCATGGTTTTTTGGTCAAATCTTGTGATACTCAGATTTTTATCCTAGGATACAACACATATTATGTGGGATTTCATTATTATCTGATTTATATATGAAACAATGCCGTCACATGTGATGGTACCATTTTTCAGCATAATCAATGCATAGGACCGTACAACCCATCATTTGAGTGGAGTCTCTAGAGTTGTAATACCATTCTTTTAAGACTTCAAAGGACCTAAACTATTGCAGTTTGGAGCTTTGTTGGTACAGTCTGTGAAATACCGAAACCTTGTGAGGTTTTGACAATATTTAGAAATCTCCCTGTGGTGCTTAGCTTTTTTCTGCATAAGGAACAGCTTGAAGCCTTTTATGATTGGCCTTGAGAAGGAATTGTCATTATTGTTATTTATTTTACCTTTTTGGTATTCAAGTGTTTCTTTCGCCAATAGTTTGCTATGGGTGCACGTGTAGATATTTGTTGGGTCATTTTATGCTTGCGAAGATAATCAGGAACAAATTTCTATACTCTCATGTAAAATCTGATTAGACTATTGAGTTATTGTTGGAGTTTAGATTATTTCCAGTAGGATGTCTCTTGTTAAAACTTTTTAGAAAGTCCACCCTTCATGAGTTAAACTTATATGATTGAACTAGAAAGTTCCGTATATGTCTAGTAATCTAATTTTTAATCCCATGCACAAGCATGCATAATATTTTCTTTGTTTAACTTATTGAAATGGTGAAAATTTTATCCGATTTAGGTTTGAGTGGCTCGTTAAATTTGAATCACGTGGCTGATATGGTGCTGAAGCAGCGAACTGCTCCAATAAATGAGTTTGAGATCTCTCATGACAGCTCTTCCAATACTTGGCATGTAGTTGGATCGGGGCTGCAACGCTTTGTCCAGATGACAAACTGGAAGTATGAGCTATTACCTTTTATTTTTCTTGACCGATTATTTTCTCTTTTAGTTTCGACCTGATTCTCTTGTGCCAAGTTTTACTATTTGCTTTGTCATACTTGCGCCCTCCTTGAAGGGTCAATTAAATTATAGAGATCATGATGCTAATAATGCAGTTTGCCTTTTCCTCATGCTTAAACTGACAAGATTCTGATGTAGAACATTAATATTCTGGCTGGACTTGGAATTCTAAATCGTATAGTACTTTTATACTGAACCTTGTTGTATATTTCTTTGAGAAAAGTTGGGTATGGATCAGCATTATGTGGGTTTTCAATGTTCAAATCCAACCAGCATGATGAGATCAGACTTGATTTTCTAATTACCATCTTGATAGGTTCCTAAAACCATGAAAATAGAGCTAAAAGAGAGCTGAGAGCTGAGAGCTGAGAGAAAACTAAACAGAGGAGAGAATTGTATTCAACATTATGAAGAGTTACAATACTACACTTAGCTTTTATATCAAGCTATAGAGATTCATACTTACACCCACGTGCATCTAGCTGCAATTCCTTATTACAAGGGAAGTTGGTTATAAGAATAGAAAATATAATGCACCAAAAAAATGTTTGGGATTTGACTATCTGTATTAATTTAACACTATTTCGAATTATTTTATTCCATGATGGGGGATTAATAGTCCTTTAAATAGTCATATGGACTATTTTTTATCATTTCTAAGGCTATTTATGAGGGATTATATAATCTTATGTTAAATGTGGGATTAATAGTCCCCCTCATTTTAAGCTATTAAATGACTTTATGAGACTAATAGTCCAACATTAAGGGACTAATAATCCCTCGTCAAAGGATTAAATAGTGCAAAGTAGTGTTAAAATTAAGACAAATAGTCCAATCTCAAACATGTTTTTTGCAAACAAATGTGGCCTAAGGTGACGCACTTATGTCCATACACCCTTGTTACTAGCTGTGACCGTTAAGGTATCTATGACTTTGTTTCCAAGCACCAGTGATGCTGAGGTGTTAGGCATAACTTCAGCTGTGTGAACCCTGACCTGTACTTGCTTTGTTTTGCCAACTTGATCTGTAACAAGTGTATTACATCTATGAACAAACTGTAATGTTGAATTCATTTTTTGGGAGTGAGCCAATCTTTATGTTGGTGATGTTGCAACTTATGACAAATTTGTAATTTCTTGGTTTGAACAGCTATGTAGATTCTGACAGAAGGTTTCAACACGTCTTGGAGGCATGTGGGGTATTCAAGTCCCTCAGCAAACTTGGTGTTAAGGAGGGGGATACCGTTGTCATTGGTGAGGTATGTAATAATTATAGACTCCTCTTGCTCCCCTGGGAAACCTTTTTTTTCTATTACAGTGCCTTCAAGTTGTCTTAAAAAGGTGCTTGGATAATCGGAGTGTTGATTGTCTAGTTATGCTCTGTTCTATATATGTGTCCAAGTGGAAGCTAAATGTTAATGCCTCAGTGGTATAGTCCAAGACAAACTTGATGTGTTCTTGATGTTTTCTTTGGTTCCTAATAGATGGAGATGGTGTGGCATGATTCCAAAGATAATGGCTCATCAAAAATGAAGCGGTCGGCGGCTTCAGTAAGATGGCCTCAGTAGACATCGCCATCGTTGTTAATGCTAGTAAAGAAGGGTATAACTAAAGCATTTTTCTCCTATTCTCAAGGCACCTTGCGATTTTTTATTTATACAGTAAAAGTTTCAGGTGTTTACACAACTTACCTTTGTTTATAATATTTTCACCATGACACTTGGTATCATACCTGCCTTAATTCGGACATTTACAAATTCATTCAGATAGTCAAGATAACTTGCAGTTGTATTACCTGCCCATCATCATGAGTTTGAATCAAAACTTAACAGTCCTTCGGGCGCCTTCACTTTTTGCAGTCCGAATAAGTCATCGCACTTGAATGCAAGGCAAGGTACCCTACAACAAAAAATCAATCAAATTTCATATTTTACATACATCTACTCAGAGAAGTATGTGTTTTTTCTGATCCTTTGCAATGCTCAATTCACCCTGATGCAGGTCTGAAGGAGCTAGGACATTTTTAAATGTATTTTTGTTGTGCTTTTGGCCCATCTTGTAAATTATAATTGATTCTCCAAAATATAAGAAATTGCAATTGCAGTTGTATCCTAGGTAATGTTCCTCATAGTTAATAAGTAACCCTTTAATAAAGCTGAGATTTGTTTTAATTATACAAGTAAGAAACTGTTGTAAAAATATATTGAATTGATATTTTCACAAGTAAAAGTAATAGTTTTATAAGTTTTTTTTCACATAGGTGTGAAATTTATTTACTATTCATATGAAAGAATCTTGTAAAATTATTAATTTTTACTTGTGGAAATAACAATTCTCTAAATATAATTAATGGGTATTTTTCTTCATGTAAAATCCCAAGCATTTCTCATGATGTTTACTGTGTCAATGCTTAGTAGTGAAAATTAGTATTTGTAAAGCAGGAATATGAATTTTACACCGATCTGTAACTCTCAAGTAAGAATTTTGTCAAGTAAAAAAGGCTAAATCTAAATTAAGTCTAACCTATTTCACTTCATATATAACTTAAAAGCTTTTCTTACTCTTAAATGGAGTATCAAAATATTTTCTTGATTTTAGTAAGAACAAATATATAATTATGAAAAATAAAAAATAAGAAAAAATTAAGTGAAAGCGTGACTTTTAGATCTTGGATTTAATTCTCAATTAGGTGAGTTTATTAATTTTTTTTATGTGAAGCGTGTTTTTTCTTTTATATAAGAATCGCTTAGTTTGTGAATTTATAAATATTATAATAACGATGATTTATTTAATTATGAATTATATTATATTATTTAAAAAATAAAACTTCAATTTTTTTTTGAAAATATGACATTCTTTGCGGGATTCTCAATTAGATATGTGCCATGCTGCTGCTTGTGTCGGGTTGGGCAGAGACTGGAGCTCCGTATCTTTGACCCTACACTAGGGTTTAAGAATGAGATTCTGATCTACTGTTTGTAGTATGGCCTACCCTACTACAGTAGAATGTAGATACTACTAAATCTCAGGCCGTAGTAAGTTAAATAATTTAACCTCGTACCATTTTTACCGTATAATAATACTCCTGCTTGACAAGTTGGGCCACAGTAAAAAAAAAGTTTTACGTACAGTATAATAGTAAAACACCCACGCTGCACGTAGCCTAGATTTAGAATGAAATGATCGAACCACAGGCCATGACATGGCAACAGTTTCCAGGGCTTGCTATCTCTGGTCGACAACGCAGGATTGGTGAGTTTTCATGACATGGCAACAGTTCCACGTCTCACTTCGTCACACCCACGTGGCAACCATGATTATGAGCACTGAGCAGCGAGTGGAACAAGGGGGAAAAGAAGGGTTTGGTCATAGAATCCGGATACTTGTTCCCTCACTCATGTTGGAATTATGTTCCAAAATTAAAAATATATTTATATGACAAAATAAAATTTCGTATTATGTTTAAATGTGCATTTAACAATAACTACAAATATAATAATAATAATATTAATATTCAATCAATCAAAAAAATAAAAATTATTATATTACGTTAAAAATTTTATATCACGCAATGACATAAAAAAATAAAAATATATATTTACTTTTAAAATTGATCGACAGGAAAACTTCTTCTTCTTCTTGTTAATCTAATTCAGGTACTTTTAGAAGGAAGGAAGTAATTTTACTATCACCCACCATTCCATACTGTGTTTTACTGCTTACAATATCTTTCTCTAATTTTTTTTACCATTAACCTTCTTTTCCCTCTGTGGTTTTTCTCTTTCTTCTTTTCTAACTCTGTAAGAAACAGTTAGCCCAGTAACTTTGTGGAGTATATTTGAACCTATAGCTGTCTCTCTTTGTTTCTGGGTGTTTAAATCAGTTATAACTTGCAACTGGAAAATATAAATATAAACAGAAGGGTGCTAAAATTATTATCTATTTTAATTACTGCAAAATTGTGATGTATGCTAGATCTACATTCATTCATAGCTCTTGGAAATTGAAAAAAAAAAATTCTACTTAAATATAAAAATAGCCGTGTTATCTATATTATACATATATTGTTGTGATGATTTAACACACGTCTATTTTAACGTCATGGGAAACACTATATATCATAGGGTAATTAATTTTCTAGCGGTAAAAGAATTGTAAAGAATTTCTAGAGATTATATATATATATATATATATATATATATATAGGAATAATTTATAGTCAAGTGAAAATGAGAGTTTTTTTTCATTAAACTCAATTTTATCCGTCAGTTATAATATCAACAGATGGATAAAATCGAGTTGAAATGAAAAATGACTTTCTTCTTCATGTAATTATGGATCATTCTCTGTATGTGTGTGTCTGAGTTTGTGATCTCGTCAAAGTCCAAGTGGTACGCAGTAGGCTGAAATTCTCCATAGTCCTCATCTCATCAAGAATGTCATACCCTTTGTCCCGAAATCCCGGGCGACCATAAAAAGCTAGACAAAAGTTTTGAAGAATGTGCAAAATTCCAATTTAATTTTTCTCCCTATCTTGTCACGGTAACTCAAGCTTAAAGATCTAGAGAAAGGGACTCCCCGACAATCCTATATATTTATTTTCATGTAATTAGGGATTATCTTGTTTAATTAATAATTAATTTAGGCCAAACCCATGAATCCATTTTTAAGGAATTTTACTACTTTATCAAGCTGGGCTACGTACACAATCTTAGTTAGTGGAGTAGGATCACATCTTTTGATATGTACGAGACCACCCTTACCTTACCCTTGACTGGCTGACTCTTTCAAATTCCCTTGGAAAAAATTCGTTCCGTTTTAACTACAAACCTCCTAAAGGTATATATATATTTTATTACAAATTCAATCATGTGTAGTGCTATATATATATATATATATATATATATATTCATCTCTAAGTAAAACTTCTAGTGGAAGAGTCGAGGGTTATAGATCTTGATTAAGTCTATGTCATACTGAATAAAAAGACGATCCACAACTACTTTATGTCAAAGTTAATTATGCCTTTAATTTTTATTTTATTTTATATGTCATATATGTTCTTCATTTATATAAGGTTTTGCTGTATTTTTACATATTTAATTGGAAAAGACCATATAATAGTGACCAGTGGCAAACATATGGAGCATTGAAATGCTAAATTCAAGAAATGGTTGACCCATTGTTGATTATGATTAGTATGTGTTGTTCCCAATGCCACGTAGTCATGTGAGTTTTAGTAAGGTAGGGGGGAAAGTTTAAAGAAAATCATTTTAGAAGTGCTATTTTAAATGGATTGGTGCCCCACCAATTGTGAAGTTTGATCCCTATTGCTTTACAAGCATTCCTTAAGCTTTGGGTTTTCCCCTTTTGACTATAGCCTTTTATAGACATTTTTAGAGAGACAGAGACCCATAACTCTCTTAAATCTTTTCATGTTCTTCCTTTTAAGAGCATTCTTTATGTTTTATTTTATTTTGTTAAATTTACTAAAGCCTATTGAATACTACAAGTTTACGTAATTTTTTATGTCAATCGATTAAATTATGACAAAAAAATTGTGCATAAACATTATAAAATAAAGAAAAAAAATAAAAAATAGAGCCTAGCATTTGATTTTTTTACATTTGTGAGCAATTTTTGTGTATTCTTTGTGCATATGGAATTATTCCCATAAATATTATGCAGTTAGTTTTCTCTAAAAATTAGATTCAAAAAGGGAAATGCGTGCATTCTTAGGTTGTGTGGTATTTTATTTCGTGTCATTTTTAAGTCTCCAAAGGCGATTATAAAGCAGCAAGTAATTTTATAAGATGGACGTGTGAGGTCCATAGAACAGGCATAGCTTAAACTTGACTTGCGCAATCTCTTATTGACTTATTTCTTAGTCTTAGAAATCTAACGCAGTGCTGTTATTAATTTCCATTATAAATAAGTATATATACCAACAATGGAATTATTATGTAAAAGCATATTTTGATCACTTAGACGAGTTAGAGCACTTTATACAAATTTTAGCTGATTTATTTCCCTTAGGATGCGGATTTACACGAGCATTTTAGAAATACACAAAAACAAATTATGCTTATGGAAGTGCCTTGAAATTCAAATATTTGAGACTATCTAGGAGTATGAAGACAAAGATTTGCCTCTAGTCTAACCTTTCTGGTTTATATATATATATATATATATATATATATATATATATATATCTATGCCCAATGATCAATTATTGTAACACCTCAGTCTCATTGGGATATTTGGATATGTATATAAGAACTTAAACTGCTATCATTAATACCTTTAATGGGTTAAGATGATTCAAGAAGATATTATTGGGTCTTATTCTGTTATAATTTAATTCGGCTTGAGGAGTTGATGTATAGGAGAGATGTTTAATAATACGAGTCTCATTTACATATTGCAAAAAAAAATGTCAAATTTTTGCGGCAAGTAGACTCAATGACATACAATCAGTATTTTTGTCACAATTTCTCAAAAATATTATTTAGTCATGTAAATAACACCAGTCCTTGGCATAGAGTTTAAGATGTATACATCTAATTAGTTTTGAGTTGATGAGAGTTCTGAGTTCGATAAACTTTGGAAGAAAGCAACTATTCCACTTGCAAATCTACATGAACTCAAAAAGGGTGATTAGGGGTACATCCCATTTTAAGTTCTTTTGACAAACTACTAGGAATCTTTATTTTCATATATAATTAGTTGCAGCTAATAAAAAATTAGTCTTTTATAAAAAATGAGTAAAAAAAATATTTTAAAAAAGTTTGACGAGGGAGGAATGGTCTTTCAAAGAGTGACATCTGCAGTGTCCTTTTCCCTCTCTTTATGATCAAAATCACACCTTTAAAAGACCTCCCCCTCATGTACTTCACTCACTCAAATCTTCACTTTCTCTCGGACTTTAACTCTCAGTTGCACATTTTTCTCCAAACTTGTTCTAGCTAGCTAGACGTTATGTCCACCTCCAAAACGTCAGATAAACTCGAAGCTTGTGAATCCTCCATGCCTATTCAAATGGGGTTTTCCATTCTCCAAAGAAACACATCCCCTCCTCAACCTAGCGAGCGCCGAGGCCGGCGAAAGCAAGCCGAGCCGGGGCGGTTCCTCGGCGTGAGGCGACGTCCGTGGGGCCGATACGCAGCCGAGATCAGGGACCCCACAACCAAAGAAAGACACTGGCTTGGAACCTTTGACACTGCTCAAGAAGCAGCCCTTGCTTATGATACGGCTGCCCTTTCCATGAAGGGCACCCAAGCAAGAACCAACTTCATATACTCCGACAACACCACTTTCCACTCTCTTCTCTCCCCTCTTGATGTCCAAACTCTCTTTCAGCCACCATCACATTTCCTCACTGTGACACAAACCAAACAACCCACTAATCAAATCACAAGTTCATGTCAAACTGATCAGACACAAATTCAATCAGATATTGACATTAATTCCTCACAATCTTTATATGGTTCTTCACCTAATGAAAACTTCTTTTTCTCTAGTGATAGTGATTACAACTCTGGCTACTTGGGCTGCATTGTTCCTGACAATTACTTAAACCCTCCTCCTAGTAACCCAACCAAAAAAGATCAAAACTTTAGCGCAAATACCAGTAATTTTTCCGAATTTCAATCACATTGTGATGGAAATTCAGAAAGTATTAATGCCACAATGGCGTCAAACCCTGCAGATAACACTAATAATAATAATTTCTGTTATGATGAACTTATTAATATTAATGGGTTCTGGGGTGGGGAGAAGCCACGGGAGCTGAATTCTTATGAAGTGGCGGCGATGATTAACAATCCATTAATGGTGGAAGATGCATGCACGGGACATTTATATCCAGTTAACAGTAGCGATCGTCATCACTTGATCAGCTCTGTGAATTCTTCTTCTTCAGCAACTTATTCATCATCATCTTTACTTCCTTCTTATGGTGATGTGGTTGACTTGGGATACTACTCGTACTCTCCCTTTTAATGGGTGCTTATCTTTCTATATTTATTACATATTGACACTTTCAAGCTCATGGCTTGTTTTGTTTTAGTCTTGATTTGCTCACATTCCCCTTTATACAAATTGTACTGTATATGCTACAAGGAGAGAGGGAGATGGAATGATTTGGTTTACACTCCATGAATATCCTCATGTAACGCATGTACTAGTCTATTTATTGCTTCTTTAGTTTGGGCTTTTCTTAATTTGTGATTTATTTTACTTTTCACATTCATAAATTTGAACCTTACAAGTATATATAACCTCAAGTTACTTTATTGCTCTATAAGCTGAAATTCATATAAAGTGATGCTCCTTGCCACTGTATAAGCTTGACTTATAAGTACAATGCGACTCATTTTGACCCGCCACGGGAGTCTTTTAATTGAACTTTTGCTTTTTGAACACAGTTTGTACTTAAATATTGTTAAAATAAGTATAAAAATACCGTTAAATGAATATTTATAATTAGCATAAATTATTAGCGAAAGCTTTAAATTTTTTTTTTCAAAAAAAAAAATCAAACAAAAGATGTCTAAATATGTTTTCGACAAACCTCAACAAGTAGAAAAAGAAGACAAGCTTGTTAAGGTCAAATATGACAAAAAAATTAAACGCAGAATTGAAGAATCTCGTTAAGGTCAAATGAGACTTTAATAAATTAAACGCAGAATTGAAGAATCTCGTTAAGGTCAAATGAGACTTTAATGTTAAACACAAGTTCAAGTGCCTCGGTAATCAGATGGACATGTATAAAAGCTTAAGTTGACAGAAAGGTATAATATGATAATGAGAAAAGTTGCTTCTCTGTTACCATGGTAGATGTTAGCCCCTATGGCATGCAATTTGGTTTGGAGAAGCCAAATATTTTGAAGCAAAATTCTTTGGTTAACTACTTGGATAACTAAACAGTAACTTTTACAAAGTCGAAGTTCTCATGTTCATGCTTTTGTTGTATATGGTACTAAAAATTATAAACAATTACTTAACAATTCAATCTCACAGCATAGCCATGCATCGTATGGCAAATTAAGACAGAATAGTGATGGCTTGCTTTGAGTCTCTAAATTAATCCTATTCCCACAATAAAGCTCCAGACAAAAATGAAGGAACAACGATATCTTCAACTTTTTCCTATGTTGAACTGCAAGCGTGTTTCCCAGATATCAAGATGAAGAGTAAATGGGAGTAGGCTGCGGAAATGATCTTTTTCTGGAAAGTATTACAACATAAATAAACACAACAAACTCCAAAATTGGAGATATGAATGTGTGATTATGATAACTGGGCTTTCTTTTTGGAAGAAACTAGCTGAGAGGCTATATAAGGTTGCTGATGTTTGAACGTTGGATATGGCTTATTTATGATGAAAGTGGTAGCCATAGATTATATGAACACAGGAGAAAAAGGCTGGCTGCATTTCATAGATCCAACCCAAGGAACCATGAAGATTAAGAAAACAAGCCGCCTAATAGAGGAATTGAATAAATTTTATAAAATTGGGTTCATGAATGTTGACCAAGGGAAAGGAATGTCCAAAAGTGGTGCTCAGCTCGATGTACGAACCTCGTCAACATGACCTTTACTGCCGCTGCCTGTTGAAGGGGTAGAACTCTGATCGGGCTGCTGGATGGTAGAACGAGGAAGAGGGGCGTTCATTGAGAAGGTTGAACCAACTGAACCAGCAGCTGTGCTCAAAGAAGTAGACATTCTGGTAGATAAGACTTCCTTGCTAGATCCGGATAAAAGTTCTGGCCTCAAATCTGATGATGAGGACGATGGGGCTAAGGTTGCCATTGAAGATCCCACAGGATAAGGAGCAACCGGCATATCAGAAAGAGAAGATGCAGATGGACTGTAACTCAGAGTTGCCATTGGGTGATCAAATTTGCATGAAGACCCAAATTTGCATACTCCATTCAGCGCATAATGAGAGCAAAGTGGTGCACCCTAGTAAAATATCAAAACATTAAGTTTAGTTTGACAACACACATGCAACATCTAAGTACAGGAATGAATGTCATAAAATCGTGATTCCTATTATAGTACTCAAAATCTAGGATTTAAGGAAAGATCAAATTATTATAGTACTCAATAATAGAACAAACAGCTGAACCAATGGAACACCCCCAGTGACAGTACTTCAAGAATAGAACAAACAGCTGAATTAATGAAACTATGTACACATCCTTAATAATTTTATAAGCTCAGATATGATGTCAAATCTTTTCTTACAGCACCAAACAATGACGATCTTTAATAATTTTATAAGCTTGAAGGTCTTATTAGAAATAGAATCCTCAACAGACAGCTCACACTCAAGAGATTAGATCAAGCTTGCAAAACAACTGTTGTAGTGTTCTTACACATAAGACATCGCATATTATAAAGAGGGGAATCATCATACATATATCCCAAACGAACAAGAGAACCAGTAATATCAGTGCAGAATACAAACAATTAGCACAAACATGGATGTACAAAACATGCATGCACATTTGCAAACACAAGCACACATGTGCAGACAGTCAAACAGAGACTGTATGGCCGCCTGATTCAATTAAACTTGCAAGAAGAATCAGAAATATAAGCTTTCAATCGTATATTAAAACCAGTCAAATAATACTTCATGTATCATCTGAGTAGACAGTTTCTACCAGTAGAAATAATGACCATCACAAATCAATACTTAAATTAACCAAATATAATTATAAAAAAAACATTATGATCCAAGTAACATACTCTCAAGAGAAGTAAAATATTCAAAAGATGCTCACCGGACGAAGAGGAAGGCCTCTGGCGCTAAGGACAAAATTTGTCTTTGGTACACTCCATTGTGGTGGATGATGGTATCTACACGAGGATCCAAATTTACAATTCCCTGTTTTGACGTAATATTGACACTCAGGTTGGCCGGGTCTTTCTGGAAATGGATGTTCCTTCTGGCTAAAACCTGAAGGCCCAGCAGGAGAAGGTATAGATGGATAAGATCCGGGATAGGCAGGTGCTGAAGAAGATAACTGTGTTATCCCATAAATAGGGCCTGCTCCTACATTAGATTGACCACTTGGAGAGGCAACTGGACTCATTGGTGCCTGCACATGGTCAAACAATAACAACTTGACAAAGGTACTCATCCATATAAATTACTAATCTGAAGAAGGAAGCTTTATTGGACATACCTGGTAGGGATTCCAACCAGGCAAGGGAACCATCCCCAGGGGAAGAAGAAATGAACCATATGTCCCTGGAATATATGAGCCAGGAAGAAGAGTAGGCCTTACAACTGGCCAGTTACCAGCCACAACCCCGTATTGTGAAGATGACTGAACAGAAGGAGACTGCACAGTTGGATAAACTGCAGATGGCACAGCTGCCGCTGCAGGCAAATGTCCAGGGGCTGGAACTTGCATGCCTGTTAGCTGTGGATGATGAAATTTGCAGGTTACGCCAAACTTGCACTGCCCTGTTTTCATATAATATGAACACTCCTTTTCACCCTGTCAAAATAACTATAATTATAATCCAACTCTATCCAAAAATAAAAAGGAAAAAAAATCAGAGACAACAACAAACAAAGAGCAGACCAGGCGCAATGGGTATCCAGATATATTAAGTGCCACTGAGCTTGCAGGTCCACCTCCCTGTCTTGGATGGTGATACTTACATGAAGCCCCAAACTTACACATTCCTGTCCTCATATAGTACTACAAGTTGAGCAGGAACAACATAAACAAACAAAATTAAAATTTTGACCAAATTTTTGTCCTCATATACTACAAGTTGAGTAGAACAGCATTGCCAACACAAAGAGACACAAAATCCTAAAGAAAACTGTCTCCAAACAATGTAGAGACAAGATGAATATGAGACATGATAAACAAAATTAAAGCAACTAGCAAGAGAATATATAAGAATCAGAACAATCACAGAACCGTATCAAACATTTGAGAAAATATTTTCCAGAATCACAGTTTAGTCCATGTATAGCACTACAGCTTGAGTACAACAGCACAGTATACAAGTTGAGTGGAAATAGCATAGGCAATAGAGAAGGGCACAAGTG
Organism: Hedera helix; assembly: GCA_947179155.2. Taxonomy (NCBI): domain Eukaryota; kingdom Viridiplantae; phylum Streptophyta; class Magnoliopsida; order Apiales; family Araliaceae; genus Hedera; species Hedera helix. The sequence continues at coordinate 34,530,557 of OX359281.1, forward strand.
AAAAGTAACATAAAAGGAAGTTCCCGTCTAAAACAAGATAGAGCTGACATAAAGAAGACGAAGAATCCATATCAACAAAATTTGAGCTCACTTCATTGTTAAAATGATCATAAGAATAATAGAAAGGTAAAGTTCAGCAAATGTGCATCTTCCAATCTTTGTTTGAGACCAAATTCTTTTCTTTAAATAATATATAGACGAAATAAAGACAAGTCATGAGCAGAGAAACTGGAGTTTACTTTATATATAGAATTAACAATGATAAAAAAAAATTAAAAAAAATATTTGGGTAACCTTTTTCCAAGTATTGAATCACATTCTACTCATCATAGACTCATAGTTAATACCAGTCGAGTAGAAATAGTATATTTGATTGAGAAGGGCATGAGAAAATAGTCCAATAAATAAACTTCATATCTTTAAACAATATAGAGCCGAAATAAAGAAGAAAATGAATACATATCAACAAAATTGGAGCTCACTTCATTTATTGTAAATATCAGAAGAATTATAGAGAGCTATAAGATTTAGAAATGTGCATCTTTCAGTCACAAACACTATCAAGTTCATTTTCTTTAGCTACTGTAGAGACGAAATACAGAAAGAGACGAGTCATTCTCAGATAAACTGGAGGTCGTTCTATAAATATAGAAAGAACACTGAAAAGGAGTTGTAAAACATTAAAACTTATCAAAATGTGCAGCTTCCAAATCCAGTATCAAACTTCTTTTATTTTGTTTTTCCAAAAAATGAAATCACTGGAGTACAAGCGCACAACGGCATACTAACATAGTATACAAGTTGAGTAGAAATAGTATGGTCAATAGAGAAGGACACAAGTAACATAAAAGGAGAAATTCATGTACTCTTAACAAAATAGAACTGAAATAAAGAAGAGACAAATGTACATAAATAAATTTGGAACTCACTTGATCTATAAATTATATAATGATTAGAAGAATCATAAAAAAGACAATTTCAGTAAATGTGCATCTTCCAATCTCAAACATCAACAAATTCCTTTCTTTAAATAATTTAGAGAAGATTTAGAGAAAAGACGAGTCATAATCAGAGAAATTGTGGCTCACTCTATACATAGAAAGAACAATGATGAGAACAGCAATAAAACAGTAAAATTAATAAATATGCATCTTCAATCCGAATCAAACATACCAACAATTAAAATTTGATAAAAGTCATTTTAAAGAAAGTACCTGGCAAACAGGTTGGCCAAGTTGCTCCGGATACTCCCCTCCACTAGCCCTCATAGCCCCCACAACCTAACAACATATACAAATACGATTCACCCAAAGCATGTCAAAATCAGTCATGGCTTTCAATTTACTACAATTTCACACTCTACACACTCAGACTTGTACCCAATTCAGCGCCATTTCATTACAAATCCCATCCAATCAAATCAGTTCAATTATGCAAATTGGGTATCAAATCTAGTCACAAAACGACTACAGATCAAGTAAATTATGAGATTTTAAGATAGAAAAATAAAGATCCAATTAGATTCAACAGTGAACAGTTAAAACACCACGATCACATAAAATCCTATAAAACCCTAACACATATATACAAAATACTCAATCTAATCAAAGATAAAATCACTAAAAAATACCGAATTCCGATCGCGGGGATGATTAAACCGACACCGAGAGCCATAGCCACAAAACCCTGTCCGCAGATAATAGATACAAGCCGCCTCACCGGGCCGTTCAGGGTACGATTCATCGCCACCGCCTAGTCCCATCTGCCACGTAGGCTCTGCATTTGCGAAATCAACACCAAATTCAATTAAAAGCACTGAACATTACAAAATTCAACACGAATCCACCACATGCAGCCGAAATTCAACCGAAATTAAAATGAAATTGAAATGCACTGACGCTGGACTTGCCTTCGAGCCCTGTTTCTCCACCCGGCGAGCTCCATTCCGCCACTGGATCCGCCGATGACCCTTCCGTCGCCTGTGCCCCTCCGTACCTCTCCATTACACCAACTGTACCTATACAAATATACACCTATATAGGATACAATAAATACGTGTATATACACACAGATTCAGATATATGTATATATATATATATATATACACACACACATATACAAGAGAAAACAGAAGTAAACTGAATGCTGTAAAGAAAAGGGTCCGATCGATTAGAGGTGATGCTTTTTTAGATAGAGAAATTAGAGGGTTTTTTGGGCTTCTTTTCTCTCCCCTTGTTTCCTTGTATGTCTATTTGGTCTGGTTTTTGTAACATTTTCTCTCTCTAAAAAGTGTGAATATTTTTTCTTTTCAACAGGGATTTTTTTTTATTTTTTAGTATTTTTGTGTGGGATGTTAGCTAATCTACGCGTCAAATGTAGGAGAGTGGTTAAGAAACCCTTGTACGGATGCAAGTTATAACCCCAGTTAAAGTAAACACAAACACTTTTTTTTTTGAAGCGACCAAAGTGCCCTCTTCTGTTTTTGGAAGCCACGTGACAGAATTATACAAAGTGCCTTCTAGGAAAAAAATTATCTTAGATCATGGTTACGTGATGCTCTAAAATTAATCACATACTATTATTTTAATATATAAAATAAAAAAATTCACTGTATATACTAAAATAATAGCATATTAATGATCTGAGAAATCACGTGGCGCACTCCAAGACTATTGAATAACTTCTTCTTCTATGGACTGTTTTGTAAAATTAAAATTAGATTTCTTTTTATTTTTCTTCCCCTTATAAAATTAGAAATTAAAATTTTATTCTCTCTCTCACACACACATATATATTGACTTGGTTCGAGAGCATTTTTTCTTATTTGACATACCAAACATATCCCCTTTAGCGACGGACCGGACGACGGTTTGGTTCGTCGTCATAGGTTCGTCCGTCACTATATGTTTATTTGTCGCTATATGTTATCCATCGCTAAAAACTATAGCGACAAACGAACCTATGGCGACAGATCAAACCGTCGCCCGATTCGTCGTTAAAGGGAGTATGCCTGATATGTCAAATAAGAATATATATTCTTGATCTTTTCTCATATATATATATATAAATATTATAAAGGGAGAGGACAAAAAAAAAACTGTCACATACACGCAAATAACTCACTTTATCTTTCTCACCTTTTATTCTTAAAATTTCTCTCGCATTTTATAATTTTTATTTAAAATTTATTTTTTCTTTGATTGCACAGATATAGTGTATGCCACAAATACTAGTACATATAAATCGGGAGGGGAGAATTGGTCTCTCATCTTATGTTAGTATGTTTTATGATAAAGTTTAAAAATTACTATATCTTAGTTAAATTATCTTCTTACAACGGTAAACTCATAAAAACCCAACTTCATCCGTGATTTATCAACAATTTTTTTTCTTCGACTTTTTATCTGTATTTTATCTATTATTTTTTCTCATCCATTTTCTTAAAAATTTTATTCAAATATTTTATTTTATTTTTTAGTTGCACACACATAGTGTGCATAGACTAGTATTTTATAATTAACTCATTAGTGTGGTGAAAATTATGTAGCTTTGGCCCCAAAATAAGAGGTTTAAAAAATATATGCTGACAAATTAACAAAGGTTTTTAAATTTATTCTTAATGAAAAGTTGTTAAACTTGTGTTTCATTAATATCAATATTTCTTTTGGGTTGAATTATGGGATTAAATGGGAAATTTTGATTTCTTAGGAAGTATAAAGATTATTTAAAATGGATGTGGTGAAGTATTTTAGAACGTAACGTCAAAATAAAATAAAATTTATTGGGCATAGTGGAATGCAATTAGTACACGGTGGTCATTTAATTAGTCATTTATCATATATCATGTTCCGTTATTGCTTAAATTAAATTTTTAAGATTAAAATAAAAAATAATTAATTTTTTTTTAAATATGTGTAAAATGTTTTATATTAAAATAAAAATCTAAAACGACCGCTCAAAGCCTAGTTTAATGTGAATGGACGTTGATGGCTGAGACACTTGAGGAATATACTTTTTTTCTTGTGAACAAAATTGCTTGAAATAGAAAAATGGCACAGAAAGAGGGCCCTCGCATGCTCCATATTTGTATTTTCATATTGGACTAAATGATTTATCACATTAATTTGTGCGTGTTTTTATATACTTTAAAGGAGAGTACCAATTATGTATCCTTCTTATGATGTGTACGTATACCCTTTGAAAGTATATTTCATTATTTCTATTTCTGGATATTTTACATGGATAGAATTAAGATGGCCTTCCACTCCCATGAAAATTAAAGTTTCTTTCATATTTGTGCTTTAAACTTATTTAAAAAAAGGGGGTTTCTTACATATTTATGCTTTAAGCTTATTAAGATTCTCCAAGTTAGATGCTCTAGTTATTATATTTTTATTTTTATTTTAAATATGTATTTTGTTATTATTCTTAAATCATAGAAGCATTATTCATAATAAATCAATGATAGGCAATTTTAATTTTAAATCTGTATTTTGTGATTTTTTTTTGTTAACCACTTAATATCTTTTGCATTGTTGTACTTTTTAGTCGACAAACTAATAATATTTTGAAAATCGGTTCAAATTTGACAGTTCAACCAATTAAATCGAAAATCGGTCGGGCAAACGAATTGGTTTGGCCTAGGAACCGTTTTTTTACCTACCCAGTTGACCACCAGTTGAACCCGTGATTTAATAGGTAAAACCGATTAGTTGACCCAATAAACTAGTTTTAAAATATTTTTTTGTACAAAAAAATTTATTTTTAAAATTAGATATTTTTAGTAATATTATAACATAATTTTACTATATTTTAGCTTATAAAAAATTAGCTATTTTAAATTTTTATTAATTATTAATAATGTTTTTTTTTATGTATTTATGACATTATTGGTTTAATAATGGTTCGACCACTAGTTGAACTAGTGATTCATCTATTCGATATCCTTTCTGATTCAATAACAAGTCCGAATCTGAAAATATTGCAAGCTAATAATACACCAGGGTTATGTTTGTTTATAAAATACATATTTGGGATTAGACTATTTATATTAATTTAAAGTTATTTTCGACTTTTTTTATCCTATCATGAGAGATTAATAGTCTCTTAAATAGTCCTTGGATTATTTTTGTATCACTCTCAATGCTATTTATGAGGGATTATATAATCCCAAATTCATCATGGGATTATATAATCCCTCACAAATAGCCTTGAGTGTGATAAAAAAATAATCCAAGAACTATTTAAGGGACTAATAATCCATCATCATAGGATAAAAAAAGTCGAAAATAGCTTTAAATTAATACAAATAATCCAATTTCAAGTATACATTTTATAAATAAACATAGCTAGATAATTGTTAAGAGTAGAGTATGTCGTGCATGCCCATTTTTATATCTTATGACAATCATGTTTTGTAATATTAAACTCATTTTGTTCTATTAGATCAAATTAAAATTCTACCAAACTTTAGATCAAATTAAAATTCTGTACGATGCGCATGATTTAATAATTCACATGAAAAAACAAGGAAATGAAAGTAAGAGATGTGATGTGTGTGATAATAATTCTGGTAATTCACATGAAGAAAACTAGGAGAGGGAAGGCAGGTGAGATAACGTGGCAAGGACTAAGGAAAAAGAGGACGTGAGTGTGTCTCTAGGAGAGATGAAAGGAATGTGTTTGTGAAACCTATAAATATAAAAGTAAAAGATATCTTACACTGATTTAAATTATTTATTTTAAGTCAATTTTAATATAATATTATTTAATTGTTAATTTAATAATATAATCGTACAAATATAATAGACATATAAAAATATGAAATTATATAAAATTTTATTTTATTTAATGTATTGAAATATTATTTTTATAATAGTATAAATAATCTGTATATAAGTATATTTCAACATATTAAATTTTAATAACTTCTATTGTTATAAAGTCGATGATGTATAAACTTAAATTAAACAAAATTTTATATAATTTTATATTTTTACGTGTTCTTTATAGTTGTACAGTCAGATTATTAAATTGACAATCAAATGATATTATATTAAAGATGATCTAAAATAATTTATCTTAAGTCAATTTAAAATACTTTTCACTCTAAATAATAATATATGCAATGAGAATATAATTGGTGTTAACAATTTTAAAACTCAAAAGGTTTATTTTCTCTTTCTCATTGCCTTATCGATTATTATTCTCTCTTCAATATAATTATTTAAATATATTACACGGGTGGTGTGTGTCATAAATAATAATAAATGTAAACTCTTATTTTATCAATTTTGTAAGCCAATCAATTTTTAGATGAAATCAAGAAAAAGAAGAAGAAAAGTTAGAATATAAATAGGCAATGGTGAGGGGCTTATTTAAATTTGTTTTTCTAAATTGAGAGATATATACAAAAGTCGACACTTTTTGAGATATTAACATTTCTTTTCAATTAGGCCCACAAATCCACTTCACTCTCACCTGAAAGTCGTGTTCTATTATGTTATTTTTCAGAGACACAATAGAGATTTAGAAGGGGAGTTTGAATAGATTTTTTAAAAACTTTTCATTTAAAGATGTACTTACCAAATAATCAGTTAATCATGTTGATTAAGCACGGCGGAATATTCTTTTGTAAAATCCCCCTTAGATATTATAGAAATCTTAGATCTGAATTTAGTCTTGTAGATATACAAACATATAGCAGATATAACAATAATAATGTGTATAATGTAAATGACGTAAAGTAAACGACACAAGATATTTTAAGTGATTCGGAGACTTAACAACTTATAATCCACTATTTCATTCAAACGAGCAGGATATCCACTAAGGATAGGGTCCCTCAAACCAGGGTCCCTCAAACCAGGGTCCCTCAAACCACTTACAACTGAATCACTAAGATTCCTTCGAATCACTAAGTCTTGAAAATTCGGTCATTAAGACCTGGATCCTTCAACCCCAATTCGGTCATTAAGACCAGGATCCTCTAACCCCAATTTGGTCACTAAGACCAGGATCCTTTGACCCTAATTCCTGTTTGTTGTTGTTTTGTTGGATGTGCTGCTAAGATGGCGTTAAAATTTTCATCTTCTGGTACTTAGCAGTTGAGTTATGATTTTGATTTCTTTTGGTATTCAGCAGCTACTTATGATCATCGTTGATATGATACTAAGCTTTGCAATTTAGCTCGTCATTTTCTTGTACTTAAAAACTGTGAACACTTATTGGGGTCGTAGGCTTAAACTGTTCTACGTCTTCATCTGTTCATCTCTGAGTGTTCTTTGTGACTCATAGAGTGGTTCTTGTGATTGGTCTTCTTATCTGCCACTCTTATTTCACCTACATCAACTTCTTAGCTCCTTGGCACTTCGGCTCTTAACTCTGCCAAGTTCTCATAATCTCGGCACTTCGGATCTTTGCTCTATGCCTGCTGCCACTTCAGCTCTACAGCTATTGACTATTTGATTTTGTGTGACAACTCTCTTTTTCTGTTGTTAAAATGGCCGGGATGATCAGCTCTTTTTTGAATTTAAAATCTCAAAGCTATTTATAGTCTTTCAAAAGACTTCTCGTTGCAAAGTGTCATTTGGAGCATTTATGGCATAGATATCTTACTATCCTTGATGTTGACTTTGCACACTTATGTCAAGATGCTTTTGACTGGTCACATCAAACTGCAGCTTTGTTTCCCAACAGATATATATCATCTTTTCAAAAATAACTATTAGACGCATTTATTTGATTTTCAATCTCTCTTCAAGGATACACTATTGGATGCCTCGGGACTTTTAATATTGTAACGTTTCATTTGTCAGTCTTCTCTGTCATATGTGAATGTGCTCTACGAACTTTGATAATAGTAGAGTGATGAGAATCGTAGAGTTGAGCCTTTTATTTTGCTTTATGATTATGACTTGACTTATGTTCTACTATCTACTCTTCTGTATGCTTTACGAATAAGTACTTCATGATGTTTGAGCAAGCTTGCAAACTTCTCTTTCTTCTCTAAAACTTTGGCAGCTCTACGATGTTGAAAACAACTTTACGATCTGGTTGTCTCTTGATACTTTACGATATCAGCTGTTGCTCTACGAAATCTTGGTTACTCTGCGAACTGTCTTGTGCTTCATGATCAGGCATAGTACTTTTGCAGTTTATCCTTTGTAAAGATATTTCAGAGATTCCTTATGATTAGGACTATACTCAAACCTTCTTAGAGTATATCCTTTTGTGATCATCTTCCTCTTAGTTGGCCTTCAACTCATCTTTGTGACTCTTAGTTGAGCTCTACGATCTTTGTCTTGTATATTTCAATGGATGAGCTAATTCTGTTGTTTGTGATCACATTATGATTCAATAGATATACTCTACGATCAGTTGGTCTTGTCGATTATACATTGAGAACTTTAACAAGTCAACCTAACAGATTTGATCATTTAATTCTAAGTCTTGTACATGTGTCACTTAAGGACTTTACAAAATTTATCATTATAAATACGCGTTAAATATTTGTTCATTAGATAATAAAAATTCTGTGACGCCCCCAAATCTGGGCCCACACAGCCCAAACTTGAGTCGTCAAAAGACTACAACAAAATTATTACAACAAAACACAACGTACTACAATACAGTGTATAATAATACACAACTAAGTCTTCACTATTATTGCCACACTATTTTACAAAACGTGAAGACTATGATAACTATTCCTCGGACCCTCACTCCATTCCCCGGCTAGACCCTGTTATGTTTTCATTTCCTGTTGAAAAACAATGGAACAAAAGAAAGGGTGAGCTCAAATAGCCCAGTAAGAAATATCATGACTAAGATAATGACGAATAAATTATCATTAGCCTTCAACAGTTGAGTTCTTGATAGAATACAATAGAATACAAGGTTTATATCAAAAACTGCAGTTAAATTCTTAAACAATGTTCAGATCAATAATAGCAGCGGAATGAGCAATCTATTAGAAGAATAATGCAGATTATAATGTCCACTCGCTTCTCTTTTTCGTAAAAACATCATCAACTTTTATCATCTGAAATACCATTAGTCATGATAATAAAAATTCACAGTTCCTGATCATAATCATGCAAATCAACAGTTCATCTTTGCACTACGGGCCAGAGATATTTAATATAGCACCAGCGGTCATGATTATACCAGATTCAGCCTTTGGTGATAATCATACCAAACAACAGTTCATCTATGCACTACGGGCCAAAGAGAACTTTCACCACGTGCCATAAAAGACACCGAACAGATGTATCGCCTTTAACCTATTATATCGCCTTTAACCTATCATCTGTTCAACAAATATATCACATCTGTGCCCCCGACCACAGATATTCACAACAGCTTGATTTTTGGATGATTAGAATGATATAAATGATGAACAGAAGAAATAGGATAACAATAAGTATCAGAAGTTTACTTTGTACAGATTCAAATAATGTCCAAATTGTCAACATGATGTGGAGTGAAATTTAAAAATGATATTCAAGATCCACAGTTCAGAATAACGGTTACAATTCAATAGAAAGGTTCACGTAAATAGGAAGGTTCAGTTGAAATAATGAAGTTCAACTATTATGGAACATATAATATTTTCAGGAATTATAGAAGCAATAGTTCCATAATAAATTTCGATTTAGGAGTATGAAAGAAAATAATATCCCTTACCGTAGCAGGTTTGATTAACAAAAGGTGAAGGAAATTAATACAAATGGTTATTCACCAACAGGCGGCAATCCGCTCCGTAAGGTTATTCCCACAATTTAATAGAATTTGAGTACAAAGAGTTATTCACCAAACAGGCGGCAATCCGCTCCGTAAGGTTATTCTCAGAGATTAATAATGAATGAATACGAAAGGTTATTCACCAACAGGCGGCAATCCGCTCCGTAAGGTTATTCCCACAATTTAATACATGGAAATAAAAGGCACGTCTTATGAGTAAGGAAGAAACAATATTATTATCGAGAATCAAATAATGATAATCCCTTACCATAGTATGTTTGAATAATGGAAGATGAAAAAGATGGTATCCCTTACTATAGTAAGTTTGAACAATAGAATATGAAAGAAGATAATATTCCTTACAAGTAGTAAATTTAAGAGTATGAAAGAAAATGACATCCCTTACCATAATAAGGTTAAGAGTATGAAAGAAAATGATATTTCTTACAAGTAAGAAAAGAAAATGACATTCCTTACCGTAATAAATTTAAGAGTGTGAAAAGAATGATATTCCTTACCTTGATATTGTGAAACAAGTTTATAGCCGAACAAATCCTTCCTTGTTTGTAGCAGTAAAGAATCTGACTTTTGAGTCTTCTAGAGTTTTTTTAAAATCTCTTTATGTTTTTAAAATAATGTTACTCTCGAAAAGATAGGCGGCATAGACTCAAGAATCACTCAATTCGGAGTTAATATGAATGAGTTATGAATTTTCAAAACTAAGACTGAAAATAGTGACGAAAATCAGAATAGGTTACGGTTTTTAGTATTTTAAGACATGAAGATGATTTCAGATGACTTTTCTTCCTTCTTCAAAGTTGTAGAGGACGAAAAACTGAAGAGACAGGCTTTTAATTCATTAAATTCTGACAAATAATGAATTTACTACGATTTTTCGAAAGAGTTGCTGTACATAAGAAAAATCTACTCGGGAATTCAAAGAAGAATGCAAAAGATTTCAAAACTAGGAATGACTTAAGAACACTTAGAGAGAACTTACACAAAAAGTATTTAGAGAGAGAAAGAAAGAACAAGTAAGGAAGTTTATGAAAAATCCTTAAGTTAAGGCTTCTATTTATAGCCAAAAATCTTATCATTCATTTAATCTAAACCATTCATTTAAAGATCATCTTTTAATCTACACCATCCATTTCAAATATTATATTATCTTTAATCTACACCATTCATTTCATATCACCTAATAATCACCTAACTTTATATTATAAACAAATCAATTCAATTATTCAACAATAATTCACACTTTAATCTACACCATTCATTTCATATCACCTAATAATCACCTAACTTTATATTATAAACAAATCAATTCAATTATTCAACAATATTTCACACTTTAATCTACACCATTCATTTCATATTACCTAATAATCACCTAACTTTATATTATAAACAAATAACTTTATCAATTCAATTATTATGACTAATTGTTATAAATACAGTATAGTCAGCTCTTAGATATCAAGTCAATAAATTAATGAAATACAACTGTTTAAATAACATCATAATAGAGATAACAATAATGTAAAAGAAAGCATACGTTACTGTGTAATGACAATTATTGATTCAATAATGTGAATTACTGTGCATATGTTACTGTGACAATTATTAGGTTCAATAATTTTAAAAACAGTGCAGCAACAATTATTGACTCAATGATATAAAATACAGTGTAATGACAATTATTAAATCAATAATGCAAAATACTGTGTAACAACAATTATTGAATTAATAATATAAAATATTATGCAATGACAATTATCGATGAAATGATGCGTAACAGTTACGGTGTCAATTATCAGACCAATAATATGAGACACTATGCAATACCGTGTGTTACTGTAGAGTACCGTGTGCTACAGAAAATACCATAAACTACCGTATGCTACTATTCTTTTATCACCGGTATTTTAACAGTTTCGTTGACTATTTTTATTTAAAAAGGTTACTTCTGTCGTTTTCTATATCCGACAAATATTCCGTTGTGGGGTCCACCAATAATTTATTATTTCGGCGCCGTCGTACGACACGAATATTCCCCGACCAAACGAATATTCCCCGACAAAGCGAATATTGTCTGACAAAATAAAATTTGCACATAACATCCTTAACTTTCAATTTTGTTAATTTAACCACTTACTGTTTCAGAAAAAAAATATATATATATGAAGAAAAATTAAATTTTATATTTCATAAAATTCGGGGTCTTACAACCTCCCCTCCTTATGAAATTTCGTCCCCGAAATTGACGTACCAGACATTTCATAGTTATTCTCCTGATTTTCAGATGTTATACTAAACTGTGGTCACAAAATAATTGTTAGTTCAAATAAACTGACTCATCACTTCCTGTTCCTACATTCAAATCAACTCATTAGATAAAAAATCTAATTTAGGTAGGACACACTAGTGATTGATTCTATTCGTCTCTCCCCTCTTAGTTCTAACCCCAGATCTCCATTAAAGACCATATCCCTAAGCTCTGATGCCAACTGTGACGCCCCCAAATCTGGGCCCACACAGCCCAAACTTGAGTCGTCAAAAGACTACAACAAAATTATTACAACAAAACACAACGTACTACAATACAGTGTATAATAATACACAACTAAGTCTTCACTATTATTGCCACACTATTTTACAAAACGTGAAGACTATGATAACTATTCCTCGGACCCTCACTCCATTCCCCGGCTAGACCCTGTTATGTTTTCATTTCCTGTTGAAAAACAATGGAACAAAAGAAAGGGTGAGCTCAAATAGCCCAGTAAGAAATATCATGACTAAGATAATGACGAATAAATTATCATTAGCCTTCAACAGTTGAGTTCTTGATAGAATACAATAGAATACAAGGTTTATATCAAAAACTGCAGTTAAATTCTTAAACAATGTTCAGATCAATAATAGCAGCGGAATGAGCAATCTATTAGAAGAATAATGCAGATTATAATGTCCACTCGCTTCTCTTTTTCGTAAAAACATCATCAACTTTTATCATCTGAAATACCATTAGTCATGATAATAAAAATTCACAGTTCCTGATCATAATCATGCAAATCAACAGTTCATCTTTGCACTACGGGCCAGAGATATTTAATATAGCACCAGCGGTCATGATTATACCAGATTCAGCCTTTGGTGATAATCATACCAAACAACAGTTCATCTATGCACTACGGGCCAAAGAGAACTTTCACCACGTGCCATAAAAGACACCGAACAGATGTATCGCCTTTAACCTATTATATCGCCTTTAACCTATCATCTGTTCAACAAATATATCACATCTGTGCCCCCGACCACAGATATTCACAACAGCTTGATTTTTGGATGATTAGAATGATATAAATGATGAACAGAAGAAATAGGATAACAATAAGTATCAGAAGTTTACTTTGTACAGATTCAAATAATGTCCAAATTGTCAACATGATGTGGAGTGAAATTTAAAAATGATATTCAAGATCCACAGTTCAGAATAACGGTTACAATTCAATAGAAAGGTTCACGTAAATAGGAAGGTTCAGTTGAAATAATGAAGTTCAACTATTATGGAACATATAATATTTTCAGGAATTATAGAAGCAATAGTTCCATAATAAATTTCGATTTAGGAGTATGAAAGAAAATAATATCCCTTACCGTAGCAGGTTTGATTAACAAAAGGTGAAGGAAATTAATACAAATGGTTATTCACCAACAGCCGGCAATCCGCTTCGTAAGGTTATTCCCACAATTTAATAGAATTTGAGTACAAAGAGTTATTCACCAAACAGGCGGCAATCCGCTCCGTAAGGTTATTCTCAGAGATTAATAATGAATGAATACGAAAGGTTATTCACCAACAGGCGGCAATCCGCTCCGTAAGGTTATTCCCACAATTTAATACATGGAAATAAAAGGCACGTCTTATGAGTAAGGAAGAAACAATATTATTATCGAGAATCAAATAATGATAATCCCTTACCATAGTATGTTTGAATAATGGAAGATGAAAAAGATGGTATCCCTTACTATAGTAAGTTTGAACAATAGAATATGAAAGAAGATAATATTCCTTACAAGTAGTAAATTTAAGAGTATGAAAGAAAATGACATCCCTTACCATAATAAGGTTAAGAGTATGAAAGAAAATGATATTTCTTACAAGTAAGAAAAGAAAATGACATTCCTTACCGTAATAAATTTAAGAGTGTGAAAAGAATGATATTCCTTACCTTGATATTGTGAAACAAGTTTATAGCCGAACAAATCCTTCCTTGTTTGTAGCAGTAAAGAATCTGACTTTTGAGTCTTCTAGAGTTTTTTTAAAATCTCTTTATGTTTTTAAAATAATGTTACTCTCGAAAAGATAGGCGGCATAGACTCAAGAATCACTCAATTCGGAGTTAATATGAATGAGTTATGAATTTTCAAAACTAAGACTGAAAATAGTGACGAAAATCAGAATAGGTTACGGTTTTTAGTATTTTAAGACATGAAGATGATTTCAGATGACTTTTCTTCCTTCTTCAAAGTTGTAGAGGACGAAAAACTGAAGAGACAGGCTTTTAATTCATTAAATTCTGACAAATAATGAATTTACTACGATTTTTCGAAAGAGTTGTTGTACATAAGAAAATTCTACTCGGGAATTCAAAGAAGAAGGCAAAAGATTTCAAAACTAGGAATGACTTAAGAACACTTAGAGAGAACTTACACAAAAAGTATTTAGAGAGAGAAAGAAAGAACAAGTAAGGAAGTTTATGAAAAATCCTTAAGTTAAGGCTTCTATTTATAGCCAAAAATCTTATCATTCATTTAATCTAAACCATTCATTTAAAGATCATCTTTTAATCTACACCATCCATTTCAAATATTATATTATCTTTAATCTACACCATTCATTTCATATCACCTAATAATCACCTAACTTTATATTATAAACAAATCAATTCAATTATTCAACAATAATTCACACTTTAATCTACACCATTCATTTCATATCACCTAATAATCACTTAACTTTATATTATAAACAAATCAATTCAATTATTCAACAATATTTCACACTTTAATCTACACCATTTATTTCATATTACCTAATAATCACCTAACTTTATATTATAAACAAATAACTTTATCAATTCAATTATTATGACTAATTGTTATAAATACAGTATAGTCAGCTCTTAGATATCAAGTCAATAAATTAATGAAATACAACTGTTTAAATAACATCATAATAGAGATAACAATAATGTAAAAGAAAGCATACGTTACTGTGTAATGACAATTATTGATTCAATAATGTGAATTACTGTGCATATGTTACTGTGACAATTATTAGGTTCAATAATTTTAAAAACAGGGCAGCAACAATTATTGACTCAATGATATAAAATACAGTGTAATGACAATTATTAAATCAATAATGCAAAATACTGTGTAACAACAATTATTGAATTAATAATATAAAATATTATGCAATGACAATTATCGATGAAATGATGCGTAACAGTTACGGTGTCAATTATCAGACCAATAATATGAGACACTATGCAATACCGTGTGTTACTGTAGAGTACCGTGTGCTACAGAAAATACCATAAACTACCGTATGCTACTATTCTTTTATCACCGGTATTTTAACAGTTTCGTTGACTATTTTTATTTAAAAAGGTTACTTCTGTCGTTTTCTATATCCGACAAATATTCCGTTGTGGGGTCCACCAATAATTTATTATTTCGGCGCCGTCGTACGACACGAATATTCCCCGACCAAACGAATATTCCCCGACAAAGCGAATATTGTCCGACAAAATAAAATTTTCACATAACATCCTTAACTTTCAATTTTGTTAATTTAACCACTTACTGTTTCAGAAAAAAAATATATATATGAAGAAAAATTAAATTTTATATTTCATAAAATTCGGGGTCTTACAAATTCTATTAAGATCAACCTAACAGTTTTGATCTTTCTCTATTCTAATCTAAGTGTTTGAACATTTATCATTTTATTAAGTACTTCACAAAACTTATGTTTACAAATATACTTTAAATATTTCATCATCAAATCTTATACATTTGTAATCTCATGTAGATTCTACACAATCTCCCTCTCAATAAATCAAACTTTCAATCTACATGTAGATTTCTAATATACTCTCAAATTAATAAACTCTATAGTCCATACAAATTTCGTGTCCCTTTTGGCCCCTCTTCTTCATCATGTGCATACAAAAACTGCTCTTAAAAAATAAAATAAAATAAGCTTTTATTTTATTTACTTCAAGTAAGTTGAAAATAACAATTCGTGTTTATATATTTTTATGGGTTAGATTTTTTTAAATATAAGATTATTATTAACTTTTTAAAAGAAACTTAAGACTTTTTTGTTATATCTAGTAGTTCTAGCCACATGAGCTAGCCGATGAGCCTTACAAACCATGCTTCTAGAAATCTTAGAGATCTTACAAACATTAAACATAGCACCAAAATAAACTAATATTCTGAATAACATAACTAATAGAAGACACCAAAGCCTTGGACTTTTGAGAGAAAAGATAGACAAGCTGACTAGAATCCGTGGTACATTCTAGGGTTGAACAATTAGCTGACAATAATCGAAAAATAGTTAAGGTCGAACCAAATCAATAAAAAATTATAAAATTAATGAATCGACAGTTTTTAAACAAAAATAACCGGAGTTCGACCGGTTGGTTACAGTTTAATTTCAAAAAACACCGATACCGACTGAACTGATCGAATTATTAAAATTATAGTATAATTATATTTTATATACTTTACTAATAAAATAATTTACATAATTTTAATTTACAAAATATAAAAATGATCATTAATGAAATCTTTTCAAATAGCAAGATACACTTAAATTTGTGTGTTTATGTCACATACTACTGTTTTTTTATTTTGAATTATTTAAAGAGTACGTACAATTCGTTATAAAATTTATTATTATTATTTTTTAATAAATCAAATCAATTTAAAATTATCTTAAACTGATTTTTAAAACTAATAATAATCTTATAATGCGAAACATGTGAAATATATACCTCATATTTTTTAATAAGTTAATTATTTTACAGCTTACTTATCTGAATCTTTTGGGGAGGAGGAAGTGGAGCATATGCAATGTTCTCTGCAGACGACACGGACGTGCGCGTGAATTCGTGTTGGCTTCGGTTAATTCTGTTGTGATAGTTTGCATGAATGAACGGTAGAGATCTTGCGTATGTAGATGGATTTTACTTTGGTGAGATGCAGCTAAGTAGAGCCGGTGGCGGTGGGAGTAGTAGGTAAGAAAAGTCCATAACTATCAATGCATGGGTTAAATATGTCTGTCCCCGTCAAACCGGTCCCCGTAACACATTTTCTAATAAATAAATATAAATATATAATAATTAAATATTATATCAAACAATATATTTATTTATATTATTAAAAAATACTCCTTTTATTCCTAATTATTTAATATTTTAAAGAATTATTTTTGTTCCTATATATTTGACATTCCTAAATTTCTAAAACATATTAATTATATTATTTCTTTATTTACCCTTAAATATCAATTCTCTCTCATCTTTTTAATATTATTTTTTTCTATTTTAATTTATTCATATACTCTCTCTAATCCTCTCTCATCTTTTCAAAACTATTTTCTCTCTCTTTTCATTTATCTCTGTTGGATAATTCTCTCCCTCTCTTGTTCCTAATTGATTTTGAAGAGAGAAGTAACTATATTAATTTAAGAATAGCTATTTTTTTTCTCTTTTAATTCATCCATATTAAATAAAGGTATTTTAATCTCTATAAATTATTTTTTACTCATATTATAGCTATTTAATAATTTCTTTAATTTTTGTACAAAAATCTTAAACGTCACATATTGAAGAATAGGAGTAGAACATGATATTAAAATGCACTTATTCGAAAAAATTACCCACAAGTCTTACTCTCTTAAAAAATAAAAAAGTATGGTATTAAAATGAGGTCATACTCTTTTATTTTTTTTATGAATAAAAATAATAAATAATTTTTTTGAATAAATTTATTTTTTTATATTAAAATATGTGTCCTGTTTCACTTTTTTAATGTAAATGAGATACAACAAAGTAGATCAGGTGGCGGTGGGAGTGTAGTTGGTAAGAAAAGTCTATAATAATCAATGCATGGGTTAAATATGTACGTCCCCGTCAAACCGGTCGTCCATAACACATTTTTTTTTTTTTTTTGTAGTCCTTTTTCTTAACAAAAATGATATACTTCTTCCGTTTTTAAAAATTGATTAAAAATATTATCTTTTAATCAATATACATAAAATTAAAGATAAATATGTTATTTAGTAGAATTTATTAATATAAAAATAAAAATACTCATCAATTTATGTAATTTTGTAAAGTTATTAAGAATAAATTTAAATTTTAGTTCATTTTTTTTCTCCTCTATTTTTTTTAATATGTGTGAAAAATAGACTTTGTTTTACGTCGATTTTTTAATTATCAATTATATAGATAAATATTAGTGATAATATTTTTAAAAAGATATGTAATAAGTGGAACTCTCCTATTATTCCTACAATTTTATTAGACATGCACAAAAGGCATACGGCTCGTAGGCCGGCCTGGTCAAGACATGGGCCTGTCCGGTCCATCCTATAGGCCTTCAACAGACTGCTATTTAGACGTAAAAATCCGACCTAACCCGGATTGGCTTACTAAAAATCCGCTTGGGTGTGATGCATTTAATATACATATATTATACTAAAAGAAAAAATTTCTTAGTGGCATTGGAGTTAATAGTTGATAATAGAAAATTTTGTTATTCTATTCTTATATAATTAAGAAGTATTTTTTTTAATAAGAACCAAGAATCGGAGGTGCCATGTGAAATTCGGTCTGACCCGGCCTGCAAACCAAACCTTAACCGTTCATAATTTTGTTGGGAAGCCCAGTATGACCCAGTCCGTAGGCCTAAAAGTCAATGTCTGACTTGATCTGGTCTAGTCAACGGTCAAAACAGGCTTAGTCCAACCTATTGTGCATGCCTAAATCTCATGTATTGATAAGTTTCGTAATTGTAAATCGACATAAATTTATTACAATACATAACAAGATTATTTTCTTAATCGATTAGAGTTGTTTTCTACGAGTATTTATTTTTTATTTAATAAATAGAATTAAAAAAGAAAATATAGTCGCCCTAAAGTCTGAAAATAACCAACCAACTCCTCGCACGGTATTCTTGTAGTCTTGTAGAAATATGAAAGTGCACTTGTCAGGAAGAAAAATAATGTAGCTTCCCCTTGCATGTCATACGATGAAATGGCAGGCAGTCAACTTGCATCAAATATTTCAACTTGCATCAATTATTTATGAATTTTAATGTACCAATTAGATATCCGGTATAAAGCACAGACTAATTTATTATTCGATTTAATTTTATATTGTATTAAACAATTATTTGTGACATAAATTTTCACTATTCAATTAATCACTCGTAAGAGAAATAAATTGTATAAATTAAGTATTGAAGATCCGTAAACACATATAAACCCAAAAAATTAACAACCGAATAATAAATACGATAATAAATTATCATAATATTGCAAAATAAGACATTTTAGAACATTTTTCATAATGCTTATGTTGTATATTGTGATAAAATACAATAATTTTTTTTTGACTAGATACAATAATACACTATTAAAACAAGTACATATATATGAGTAATACTTCTTTCATTTTAAAATTAAAGATACATTTATAAAACGACGATTTTTAATGATAATTTTATATTTTCAAATATAGCCTTAGTTAGGAACTCAGCTGCTGTGATTTGATATTAAAATGATAGTAAATAAATAATGATAAATTAAAAACATCATATCACTTTATAGTTTTAAAATAAAAATGTATTTTAAAACAGAAAAATTATGTTAATACATTTACTCATAATAAAAGTCCTAACTCTTTTATCAGAAGATATTTTATTTTCCTTATCATAATCAACATTCACAACTTCATGCTTAATAGTTCAATCTCACATTAAGACAAGTCTCAAAATGAAAGAACTATATGGGTGAAAATATGCATCAAATAATAAGAAAACAAAGTGCGAGGGGGGGGGGGGGATATAAATTCAAACGGAATTGTTGATGATCAAATTAGATTTTAGGGCTTTCAAGGTGGGAACTCTAACACTTGAACTTATATATATTAAAATTAATTAACGAACTAACGGAAATGATATTTTGGGGGCGGGAGCTAGGTGTGATTATTCGGTTATAACCGAAAACTAAAATTTACATAATTTTAATATTCTGACAATTATCCGAATTATCAAATAATTAAATAATCGATTTTTTTATTTGGTTATTTTGAATAATACCGAAATTAAATTTCATTTATCAAATAACTGTGATTTCTCCTGCAGCTGCTGAACTATGGGCTGTGTTTGATGGGTTATTATTGTCTTGGAATCTCAATTTAAAAAAATATATATTTGAGAATCGAATGCTACATTGGATTGTGCATTTGCCTCGCTAAATCTATTCTTGTTGATATGATTTTCTCTCCTTCAGCGTTAAACTGTGGGCTGTGTTTGATGGACGGTACAAGTCCCGTCACATATTTCAAGAAGGAACCCAAGTGGTTATAACTAAAGTTATCCAAATAATTAAATCATTTTGGTTAAATTTTTTAATTTAATTTAATTATTACATTTTATCCGTTTTTTACTCGATCATAACGAAAGCTACCGGAGGGAGCAGTAGATGGTAAAGAGGTGAAAGGCTTTTGGGGTAGGGCCTTTTTGACTTGTACAAGGTATTATTGGCCGCAGCACAGGTGACGCTTTTTAAGATTTGCTGCATCGCAACCTTTTCGGCCGCACTCGAACCCACTCTCTCTCATCAAAATCTGTCGGCGGGTCTCCCTTCTTTTATGTGATTGTTATTACTCATTAACAATTCTCACGTGCAGTTGAATACTACCAGGACTTTGTGTACTACTACTATTAAACCCATTTAATTGTAGGAGCCCAGAATCAGATTCCTATTTGGCCCACTAACTTTTTCTTGGACTACATTGCATAAACTAGACCTTGTTTCTCTTTTTCTTCTCAATTTTCAAATATTATCCGATAAAAAAGTTCAAAATATATCTGAAATAATTATTGATAATAATTATTTTAGATGTTCAAAATATAGCCTAGAAATTTGCTTCTCTAGTCCTTTTGTGTGTCCCCATCCGGAAGACATAATCCAGAAATTTATCTCTTCCAATCGTGTGTCCCCATCCGGAAGACATAATCCAGAAATTTATCTCTTCCAATCGAATGAATTAAATCGAGTTTTTGAGACTTGACCCTAAACATAGAGAGTATAAGAAAATTATATATATATGTGTGTATGTGTGTGTGTGTCGAATATAAAACATACCTATTAAATAGTATATACTTCTTAAATATTATATATTTATCAAAATAACGTAAAAAATAATAATAATAATATTAAAAGAATATGTGATATTTTAAAATCTTAATTATTTTTTATTTATTTATGAAAATGTCATTAAAAAAATTTCAAAATAATATTATTTTGATAAAGATATATTACTCAAGGAAGTATACTGTTTAAGATATATATATATATATATATATATATATATATATAATTCTATACAAGTAGAAATCTGAGATGGCAAAATAGCATTTAAAAGTATTGAAATTAGGGAAGGATTACAAACAGATCTTGCAATGCCTTTATTCGTTGGACAACATGTTATTGCTATCCATCCAAAGACGAGAGAAATTCATGATGGTAGTGTACTAACTGTAGATCATAACAGGTGCCGTGTTCAGTTTGATCTAACTGAGCTAGGTGTGGAATTTGTCATGGTAATGTTTTTTCTTTTAACTTAATTTGTTGCCTTCTTTTTCCATTACAAAATGCTTAAATTATATTATTATGATACATTATTCTGGTAACCTGGAGAAATTTTCAACCCAAATAATCAGTGTAGTCATTGATTTGTTTTCTTGTTACGAAAAGCCAACAAAAGTAAGAAAGAAAGAATAATCATGATTTTACCTACCGCACAATAATGACTCGAGGTTCTATATGGCTTCACTCTTCTTTGCTTAAACACACAAGGACGAATCTCCATTTTTGGAATCCTTCTCTAGATATGTTTAGCTATTATTTATAATAGAGTGGATTGTTTGGTTAGCAGATGAAGTCCTTCCTCTTATGTGAAAAGGTAATGTGACTTGTAAAACTGGGGTTGGGTGGGTATGTTTTGAAACTAACGATAGAGATTCGGGTCCAGGGTGGTTTCCCATGATACTCCTGTTGGGACTATTAAGAAGAGGTGCATGTTGCATCCATTGTAAGCATGTTCTCGGTCCAGCCCCTGTATTATGAGCTTGGGAAAAGGGTTTTTCTTCTGAGGACCTGGAGAGGAACAGTTATACACTACCCCATTTCTTCTTCTTCTTCTTCTTTTTGGTTGTTCGCATGTTGCCTCTTTTTTTAACTGTTTTATATACTCAGGATATTGATTGTATGCCCTCAAATCCTCTAGAGAATATGCCAACATCATTTTCAAGACAGAATTTCTGTTGATAAGATCCTTGAGATGTGTTGCCTTATTGTGCAAATTTACATTTTATGCAGGATATTGATTGCCTGCCCTTAAATCCCTTAGAGAATATGCCAACATCACTAGCAAGACATAGAACTGCTGTTGATAAGTTCATTGAGAACTTCAATAAGTTCAAAATGAATGGGCATACAAAAAATCAGAGACCAGAAGGGTATATATAAAATTCTCTCCAGGCAAGATCTTGGAAAATATTGATGCTGAGTCTCTTGTTACCGAATCAACTTACCCAATGATTAATTTATTAAAGCAGGAAAAGGTCTGTGGTTCTTTCTTTGCTTTACTCTTTTTTAATATTTTTTTACACATAAAAAAGGTCTCTGATCATTGGTTGCTGATTAGAATAATATTTTTGCATCCCTTATATAGTGTGATAAAAGCATTTTATTCGTGAAAATTCTTTTAAGGTAAGCTTGTTGCATATTTCATGGCACATTGTTCATGTGACTCTAAACTTAGTGATGGGTATTTAAGCATTTTTTTTTTTAATTATTGTTATTTTGTTATTATTATTATTATTATGACGACAATGATGATACAAAGAACTATGTTTTTAATTCCTCACTTTTCCTATTCTGATAAGTGATACCAAACTAATGCCTGATTTTAAGATTATAGTTACTTGATATATTGTTTTTATTTTGCCAGAGTTTTTCAAGTGACTCAGATAATATAAATGAAAGGTTAACACAATATTTACTAGAACCAACTCACATGTTCTGGATATTCATGTTTATAGAATTCAGCATAATCTACTTGGCAGAGAGCTTTGTATAATAGCAGCACATTGAAAAACTGCAAACAAAGTGATATTTTATCTATTTCAAGGATATGATTTTTTTCTGCTTTCATCTTCTTTGATGACATGTTATTTAATGATACACTGGTCATTTTCTTTTAGTATTACTGTATCAGTATCACCCATCCTCCATGGCTTATGGAAAGAGTAGAAACTTGAGCTGAAAGGTTCTCTCCTTTTGTTGACCATAAGATGCTAATATGAAATTTCTTTTTCTGGGCAGGTGGCTTTTGCAACTGCGGATTGACAGGCTAATATTGGTCCAAAAAAAATTGCTACCAATCAACAGAATGCATGTTCTCAACCTTGCTCACTAGAACAAAGTCAGGCTAAAGAAGCTGATGTTCAGGCGCTTGCTGGGCTGACCTGTGCGCTTGATAAAAAGGTTGTAGTACTTATACAGACTATCAATTTCTTTCATGCTCGTTCCTGGTAAATATTTAACTTACGATGATACGATTTTCAATGATAACTTTGTAGCAATAGTTCAAGACCAAGTCTCCATATTTTGTCCTATACCGTCACTATTAGTTTCTTATTTGTTGCCCTGGTAACATCTTTCTGTCGATTAGGCTGCTTTATATTCTATGCAAATCAAAAATCTCATGAATTTCTATTTAAAGGGCTTGCACACCTGTTTTTAGTGACACATTTATGCTGTATAGAACCGTACATGGACTCATTCAATCTCTCTCATCTATCCCCCTCCCTCAAGGAGCCCATTTTGCTTATTTATGATTTTATATTCATGGGCCAAT
Organism: Hedera helix; assembly: GCA_947179155.2. Taxonomy (NCBI): domain Eukaryota; kingdom Viridiplantae; phylum Streptophyta; class Magnoliopsida; order Apiales; family Araliaceae; genus Hedera; species Hedera helix. Next base: position 34,554,544 of record OX359281.1, read on the forward strand.
TTTATTTCAGAAATCTTTATTTGCGTTCAAAACTTCACGATATTATATTTGGTGTTAACATTGATTCAATTTACTCTTCCTTGAGTGTGCTGCTCAAAATTATAGTCCAATTTAGTCAACCTGTAATTTGTTTTTCTTTTCCTAATATTGTTTACTTGTTCTACAAAATCTGCCTAGAATTCTATTAGGAAACACTTGCTACAATACTTTTCTTTTTTGAACAAGGGTTACCATGCTTCAAGTACATGAGAAAAAATAAAATAGTTTTTCACTCTTAAATTTTCTATAATTATTAATCCATTAGTCTCTTGTTTTGGTGAACATCTTGTCATCAGGTATGTCTTTTTCAAGCCATTTGGTCTGGATTTACTATTATGCTTTTCCAGAATTAATTCTTATGCATCATATTGTAGTAATATACATTAATAAGACAAAAGGTACATGTAGAAACACAGAGACATGACGTACCAAAATAATAGGTTAGAATTTTGATGGGTCATCTTGGAACTTGTAGCAAGTACTAGTGTCCGAGTTGAGGGAAATAAACAATGACATGTCGGAAAATCAGAAGGATAGTGATTTTAATCTGAAGGATTCAGAACCATTTAAAAAGCAATATGCTGCTATTCTCATACAACTACGTGAAGCGGATGAGTTTCCATGCATTTGTATTCGATTTCAACCCTTTTCTCTTCAAGTTGCGGTATTTTCTCCAACTAGGTAAGTGCTTGACCAATTCGCTTTATTTTTTTAGGTTTCTTCTGCTTTATATTGTTTGAGGCATCGTAATACTTATCAAGGAAATCTTTCGCTCACATGGCCAAGGTCCATGACCAATATTGGTGACTCTGTTGGTGTATTGAGTTCTTTCAATTATTCTGAGATTCACCCCGAGGAATCAGGATCTCATGTCAATGAAATTGTTGAAAGCTCAAGAACAAGGGCTTGTACGATGGTAGATTCAGTGATTCAGGTACAGAGGCCTTTGGGCATGTCTCTTTCATAACTACATTTTGCTATTTATATGCTGCTTAGTTCTTGTCATATTCTGATACAAGTTGAATAATTGATTTTATAGATCTTTACAACCCTTTTTCAAATTAATAATAAGCAACTTATTTTAAACATGAGAAAGTACACACCAGGCGAACCTTTCTTTAATCCAAGTTGGCCTATATATTGCAAGCTCATGTGTACATTTTGTTAATTTCCTTCTTTGTACATAATTGAAAAAATTCTGAATATTTATGATTGCTGCTTTTCTTTTTTGGATCAAGTGGACAAACAGTCATTCGTATGTTTGCTAAACTCCTAACTTTATGATCCATGTTTGATAAGGAATTCTAAGTATAAATTCCCTATAAGTATTAAAAGTGAATGTCTTAATGTTGAATTATCTAGGAGTTCCAAGTTTTCTACCAAATTTGGGGTCCCAAATGATGTGACACTCACATTTTAATCACGCCACTATTGATTTCCATATGATAAAAATGTATGTAAAAAAAAAGCATCTTGTCCCCAAATTTGGTAACCTAGCATTGCTCATTAATTTATTAAGTTTACTTTACTATCATTTATCCAAAAAATTCTTTAGTGTGCATCTATTTCCTCCCTGATTTATTAATTAATAGATATAATTAAATGATTGTTGCATTTATATTAGCGGTTTAACTCAACGTACTTGTTGAAACTTGGATTCACCCTTCCTGCCAAGATCTTATTCTAATACAATAGACTGTAGAATGTAGATGATTTATTTTATGGGTTCTTCCAGAATAGATGAACTTGTGAGTCTCTCTAATGTGTGTAATCCTGATTTGATTATCCTTGAATAACAATATAGGCATACTCGTCAATGATGGGAGGGGGGAACACCTTTGAGAAGATTGAGGAGGCTATAGATTATTTCAATGATCAGATTGTTCAGCCTCCATTAGACGATTCCTATATGCCGACTGGGAGGTTTTTTACTGCTGCAGATCGTGGTAATTTGGCTTCTCAGGAACAGTTCAAGTGCAGGACAATAAGTCCTTTGCAGGCCCTACCTAGTCCGAAATTGAAGGATCCATCATCAGTCCCTTCGGAACTTGTAACTAGATGTGTAGCTACTTTGCTCATGATTCAGGTACCCCCCTTCCCCCTTCTCTCCATTTGCATTATCTTAAACCTTGAGCCTTTATCTATATCATTTTAATTTCTTCATTTATGCTTTGGATAAATCTCGTGGTATTACCGGTTTGGTATAAGGTTTGTCTGTGGAATGCGACTCTTGATTCTACTACAAGAAGTTGGGTCGAAATAGTTGGTAGGGGTTTATGAAGACATTTTTATTGGTTGTAGGAGGGGAAAGATACGTGGGTAATGAAGTTGAGACCTTTTTAACTTAAATACTGAGCTTAGATTCTATTTTTGCCGTATTCTTTTAATTAGAAGTTTTTAGACTGCAATAAATGCTATGTTTTTTCTCATTTTGATGTTCACAAATTTTGCTCAGAATTCTTGTCCAAGACTCGTTTTATATATTTTTACCATGTTTTAAAAATCAGTGCAAAAAAATGCCAAGGAAAACAGACATATGATACTCTTCTTATTGAAAGGAGGAAATTTGCTTCATCTCTTAGGCCGACCATACTGAATATTATAGTCAAAAGCATTGTAGAATTGTCTGGTTTATATACTCCACTATTATGCTCCCTCCATTTTAAAATGTAGGATCAATATATACTTTCTAAAGTCAATTGATATTTTTAAGTTCAAAATTAAGATGAATTAATTTAATTTTTGACATTACAATTGTAAAAGTTGTAAACTATCTAAAATTGACTTCGAAAATATCTTTTCAATTGAAGTCAAACTTGATATTATATTTCGAAACTGAGAGAGCATCCCGTCTTCTGATGTGTTATATGCTGATATTTTTGATGTGTTATATACTGATATTTTCTCTCCTAAATGATTGCAGAAGTGTACAGAACTACAGTTTCCACCAGCGGATGTAGCCCAAATACTGGATTCTGCTGTTATAAGCCCGCAGCCCTGCAGCTCACAAAACCTTCCAGTTTATGCTGATATAGAGAAGTGCATGGGTATGATCAGGGACCAGATAATGGCGCTTATACCAACTTAGCCTGCCCTATAAAATAAACTCTTTACATCTCTCGTAAATGAGCGAAGTATAGTGAACTCATGAATTCAAAAAAAAAAAAAAAGACTTTTTCTGTACTCATGGATGTAAAGAGCTCTGTCATGGTCACTTTATTGGTAAACGTCATCCATTTTGTTCGACTTTTTATTTACACATCAAATTTGTTTAAAATATACATGATGATAATTTTGTATAGTTAAATAATTATGTCCAAGTGTCTTGGAACAAAATTAAACCTTATTATGCAAAGTCAAATAACTTAATAAAATTCTTCTTTTTTTATTTTATATATGGAGGCCTTTTTTAGTTGATTTTTTTATGTATGTATTATTCCATAATACATCTTTGAAATAAAATTTCACTTTTCCATAGAAACAGAACCAGAAAGATAAATTGCATAATATGTGCTAATCTCTGGTAGAAATAAATCGGGTCCTATATATATATATATATATATATATATATATATAAGAGCGATTCATAGCAAATACTTGCTATGAAACAATAGCTATGAAACAATAATGGACAAATAGCAACTAAATCACATTTTGATATCCAACAGAGCGATTCATAGCAAATACTTGTTATGAAACAATAATGGACAAATAACATTTAAATCACACATTTTAATATCCAATGGACAGGATTTAAAAGGAATTAATAATGTCTGCTAAAAATTCTAATATCCAATGGGCGGGATTTAAAAGGAATTAATAATGTCTGCTAAAAATTCTAGCGGACTAACTAACAGAATTTTTGGACGTTTTATTCCCAAACAGACCTGCTCAGATGCATTACTAGTGTGGTTCTCAAAATCCTGCAACCTGTCTCTACTCTCCAAAAATTCCTAATCTTCCTCAACCGCAGGGGGGCTTTGCCCCGTCCCTTCGTCACAGACTGCTTCAACTCCTTAAATATCCTCAACAAATCCTTCCCTCCTTTCCCAGGCTAAGCCACTTCATTCAAATCCACCTCATTGGGCATCGATTCCCCACCAAACAATTGCCACGGCAACTTCACTGCCCCATCCAACATTCTTGATGCCACGTCCGTACTCTTAACTAAGGGCAATTTCCCACCCACCTGCAAAAACGGTCTCAATTCCTTACTCCTCTTTATCACCGGATGCGCCACAAAGTCTACTCAAATACTTCTCCAGCACCGCTCTCCTATGCTCTACAAATTCCATCTTTTACATCACTTGACTATCCACTACTCTTATCCGGCCTAATCAAAATAAAACACCCTCGGTAAGTCTCCAATAGCGGGTCCGACAAAGTCACCACATCCTTAAACCGCCTCCGAATGGTGAATTCCGACCCATTGATTTTGGGAGATTTCAGCAAACGGTAGCGATGAGGAGAGAGAATGGTGATTGGGAGATTGATTTTGGCCGTTTGATTGGCCGTGAAGAACTAGGGATTCCAATTGTTCAGGGGCTATATAGAGATAGGATTCTTCCTCTTCATAGCCCTGGTACATCATTTTGATTTGGGTATTTTATAGAAATTCTGGATGACGGTAATCCTAATTACATTCCTCGCTTGCCAAGGGTAAAAAACTAGAATTTCTAGCAGACGTTATTAATCTCTTTTATATCTTGTCCGTTGGATATCAAAATGTGTGGTTTAGCTATTATTTACCTATTATTGTTTCGTAACAAGTATTTGGTATGAATCGTCTCCACACACACATATATATATATATATATATATTGATATTAATTGGGTCTTAATTAAGGTCCCTAAGAAGATTTTCCCCACTCAAGAAAGTATTCTAACCCAAAAGTGAAGAGACAGAAGGAAAAAAAAGAGTTGGGGATAAAAGAAAAACGAGTTATGAAACTTGTTTAGCAATAAGTTGCGCCAAAACCCCTAAAAAATTCCCATTAAACTACTCAAATGAAAGCCTACTCCTAAATTTTGTTGGCGCAACCTAATCCAGCCATGAAGAAATAAAGCTCAGTCTCTGCTTTTCTTGTAATCCCTGTAGCTTTTGAAAGCTTTGATTTATTCCTTGCATTTAAGAGTTCTCCAGTATCTGCAACAATAACAGTAGCCAGAAATAAGCAACGATATTATTTATTTATTTGGGTGGGTTATTTTGTTGGGAGAGAAGGGGAGAGGGGGACACAACTAAATATTTATATGGAAAGTACATCAACAGCGTGTTAACAACCTTCTGCTTTTTGTTTTTGTTTTTGTTTTTCTTCTTATTCTTCTTTTTAGTGTGTTGCTGAGGTTCAGAATCTATCTTTTCCTCCAAAGATTCCTGCCAAGTTCAGTCATTTCAGAGAGAAGATCGAAGCAGTGAAAGAAAACAAACAATGTTGAAGAACATTATGTCAGCTTTCTAGAAATTTGAGACAAAAGTACCTCAGAGTCCCCGAATGACTTTACATGTCGAACAAATCTTCCTGAACTTGAAGTTCCACCTAAACACATAAAATTCTAAAAATCAGAACCAACTTATGATATAGCCTATTTTCCATAACTCGCTTCAACGAAGATATGTTGGTCAGACTGCACACATGATGCATTCTAAAACCACTGAAAAGAGAAGCAAAAAGCAAATCTCCAATTAAGCAAACACATGGTTTTGAGGCAACCAAGTTAACTTGAGAACTTAGGTCATGAGTTCCAACGGGGAAAGGCTGATGAAGAACAAGGTTAAAGAAGAAACAAATAGGATAAAGAATAATGCCTGAAGGCCACAATGCAAAAAACCAAAGACAAAATAGATCAATAATCAATTAACTGAATTACAATGATGGTTTACATTAGTTTCTATAGACTAGATAAACATAAAACTTTACACACCAAGTAAAATTGTAATACACTATCATCATAGGTAACCTATATTAAAAACGAAACAAATCCCTAATTATCATCTATTTAGGAAAAGTATCATTTGAGTGCAGCAATGACGTGAATGGAAAAGAAAACCCATTAAAAAGCCAAACACAAAATCGGCAACAAGTAATAAGATAACTAACTACCTTTAATCGTTTCTTTAGCATTTTTGACTGCCACTTCGAGAAGTTCAGGATCAATAGAAGCCAAGCCACTTGGATCCTGCAACTTTCTCTCAAGAAACTTAGCCAAAGCAGCAGCCTTGTTTGTTTTCAGTGGTCCACCTGGGTGAGCAAGCCTAATAACCCTAATAAATAAGCAAAAGAGTAGAAAAAAATTACAGTAAATTTTTTTTCTTTTTAATTTTTGCTAATCATCCCAAATGATAAACTCATAAATAATCTACTAGTCCAATAGATTTGAAGGGTCAAACACAAATACCCATAGGGTTTTAATAATGAAAGGTAAATAATGCACACCCGCAAATATACAACACAATTAGATAGAAAATCAACAATTCTACATTCGATGTGTTATATTACTAGGGCTAATAATTTATACATGCAATTGTTTGTATATACTTTCAAGAACTGAATTTTTTTTTGTATATAAAATTAAAATTGAAATTGAAATAAAAACCTGGGTTTAGATCGGGAACAAGAAGGTGCAACAGAAGGTAAAGGAGCAAATTTGCTTCCACGGAGAGCCCTCTTCTCCTCCTCCGTAAGCCCCTCCATCAACTCTCTCCTCGGCCCCCCTCCACGAAGAAGAACAATAATTATGAGACTGCAAACTTAGAGTACGACGCCGTATTGTTTCAGTTAAAAGCTAGACAGTCCGCCAATTAATTAACTGAAAGCTAGAGAGTCCGCCAATTAGTTATTTCTTGAAAGGTTACAAAAAATACTTTTTTTAAAAAAATTATAAATATTAAAATTTGCACATTATATATTGAACAAAAAAAATTAATAATTGTAAAAGTAATGAAGTTTATTCATTAAAATTGAATATTGGAAAAACTCCATTTCATAAAATCTAGCTGCACCCAACTTTCAACTACTTTAAGCATAGTAAAAATTTAAGGAATTGATATTTTCACAACTCTTTTCATATGAATAGTAAATAAAATTTACCTCATCTGATTGAGATATTGTGAAAATATTAATTTCTCAAATACAATTCTCTAATTTTAACCTTGCACGAAACTTAAGAGAATATCAATTTAATTAATCCAATTGCGATCGGCGGTAAGAAACATTGTGAAACTATCTTGGTTATGAAATTTAAGATCAAATTTAATTTTACAATATCAATTTAAGATATTTTTAAATTTAAATTTAATTCTTTTAATTTTAAAAAAACATAAATATTAAAAAATAAACTATATTTGAATTTCGAGCAAACAAAACAATTTCGAAACATCAACTGTTACTTATTTCACCATCTTATCAGTAGTTGCATGGAAATGGTCACGCCTTTCACAAGAAAGGCACATTACATTTTGGTAAAACAATTAATTTGGCAAGGGGAAGAAGACCAATACATTCTAGAGAACCCCAATTCTTAAATTACATGCCTCTTTCTTGTGCCTAATATCCTAAAAAACAGGCAATGAAGTACGAGGTCAATCCAATTGCCATTATATATTTGAAAGAATTGAGATAGAATCACCATTCAGAATTTTCTAGTGCCCCTTCTAAGTTCTAACCAACCAGGAACCTGAAAATGTCGCTCAGTGAAATAATACCTTCTACACGTTTGCTTCCAGCCTCCACAATGACAAGCCGTCTCACACCTGAGAACAAAACATGAGAGTTATATAGGCGCTGGGAGACAAATCTAACACAATAAAACGGTATGGAATGAAACCCGGATTGGCAAACAAGAAAACCAGATAATGAATAGTACAGGACAATTCCAGTCTGAATTAACAAATCTAACAGTAACATCAGTAGGACCACTGACCCTTAGCTCCCTTTACCAGCAATTAATCTTAGGCTCTTACAGAGAATATCTTCGTTCGCGCTAATAATATTCCTTAAAAACCGTTATATCAACGCCCTTCAAAGTAACCACTAAAGAATAAACCAGCCAAATTTCAGCCAACCTTGCACTTTGATGCTTAACAAAATAAAGATTACTTCAGGTAACAATATGAACTCCTCAATATAGTATTTTACAGCAAACATCATTATCCAAATTATGCGGAGAGAGTCTATACATGATAGAATAGCAAAACCAGGAAGGGATAACTTGAAACTTTCAAAATAAGCCTGGGTTATACCTCCAAATAAAGGATAATGAGTTTTTTTCCAGGAAAATGATTGGCCAAGAATTTGCACTATATGAGACGAAATTTCTCGGTGTTAGTGCATGTGACTGGAAAAGTGAACATCTCATGAAGACCAAAATCAGTAGAAAGTGAGGTGATTGTAAGAAAAGTACCACTACCCCAATATGCACTTGTTTTGCAAAAGAGACTTTATACTGCCTACTACTCAAGTAGAGGGATAGAAGAAGCCATTTCCAACAAGTACTTTTCCTTGGAAAAATCTAAAGGAATCTTCCCCTTGTACGGTAGGGGTGGCCTTGCACACCTTGTAACTCATAATTTAGTATTTGAAAAGTTTAAACCTTATTCAACAACTAGGACTCCTTTCCACTTATAGCAGACTTGCTTGAAGATGGAGGTATTTGTATAAAGGAGGAAACAAACAACAACAAGAAGAACAAATAACCTGGTTTTGCCAATCGCTCCATCACTTTATGTAGTGTGTCAGAGCGTAAACACATGTGACATCTTTGACTGTTGATACCATAAGGAGAGTATGGTTCTTGTCCAAACTGCAATGCCTAAAAAAAAACATAAAAAAAGAAAAATATATTAAGGTGTAAAAAAAAGAATGAATAACTGAGGTTATATAATATCATTTTTTTTATATACAACTGCAGTACCAGATGAAATAGGTTGTTTGACCTCAAAGACAATTGTTGGTTTAATTAATTTTCACTATATACTGCCTTGTGACTTGTGAGTGCTCACAATGGTGAAAATGTCCCTTCTTTATCTATATAAAATGCAAGTAAAAAGGTGGACAGCCTAATAGACCCAGCAAGAAACAGCTATGTAACACCAGGGGTTGGAGAAAGTATACTACATCCAAACCCTTCCCATTGTCATTGCTAAATAGACAAGGTCCTAACTAGCAGGATATGTTAGTGAAGACCAAGCAAAACTAGTCATTGTAAAGCCAAATGTTTATGCAGTCGTATTTTTAATCGAATATAAAAAACCTAGCACCCGTCATAGTATGTTCAACCAGCCCATGCATAGCTTACAGCACTCTATTATGTGTATAGCTTTCCTTTTAGTGGAAGGTATCATAAAGCTCGTTTGAGATGAAGGGGTGAGTTGAGTAATATCGCAAAAAAAGATAATTTTATACTGCAGAAATTTTTAGTAACTAAATGAGATGCAAGGGTACATGCTCTCGAAAAACAAAGCAAGGAACTTGCCTGATGAATGGTCATTTCTTGCAGATTAATGTGTGTGTAAACTTTGTCTTTCGCCAACGAAGTGATATCACTGCCAAAGTGTTACAAAGACGGCCTTAAAATGGGAGAAGTAGCAGGCATCTGATTTAATAATTCTAAGAAACACAATGAACATCAGCAAGCACTAAAAATAAATTGTATTAGAACCACAGCTTACCTTCGAGAGTAAACATCCAACAGTGAGTCATTATCATCCACTATTGGAATTGAACTAACTTGAGCTGCAAAAGCAAAGACATTGTAGGTAAGAATCAGAAAATGGAGATGTAGAGCGGAAACAATTTCTACCCTGTGAGCTTGTTAAAAATTTGATATTGGTTTATTTGAAATTATTTCATTTAAAGGATTTGAGAACCTAGTCCTAAAGAACATACCAGAGCAAGTTACAAGTATTAGCAACTTCTTTTGATCGTCTGATTCTACTTGCATACAGCGAAGTGAACTCAGCATCCACAGAATGAATCCCCACTAAAGTACAAATGTGGAAAGGATCTATTTTTCTCTATTTTGTAATTGAATCAGATTTTTCAATGGCGTATAATTAGAATCATACCTATTCGTCATGAGAACTAGAGTCTCAAAAGTCAAATCTTTTAGGTCAATTTCTCCACCTCAACTTTGTAATCTTTCTTTCTCTCTAATAAAATATTCTTCTTTAATCTAAGAAAAGATGCCATGCTAAATGGAAGCATAAATAATGCATGCCAATAAATTCATCCAAAACAACTCAATTTATTTTTTATTTTTGATAAGTAAAACAAAGCAAAATTAAATAAATAATTTAGTAAGAACCAAGGGATTTTCCACCAAAAAAGAAGGTGCTCCCAAGTAACTACAGAAACAGGGAAACAAATGTTTCACTTCGAGTCATTTTCCAAGAGAACAACCCTGAAAAAAAAAATCGTTGAAGCAAAAAAATTGTTATCAAACAAGAAGCAAACCTTGAACTAACAAATTTAATGCTGCATTAAGAGAGGCACTTGGTCTCAACATCTCTAACGGTCGTCGATTTGGCTCTCCAATTTTCGGAACCCAAGTGCCCAAAGGAATTGCACAAATAGGTAACTGAAGAATAGGCAATGATCCAGAAGAATTTCTAAAATACCTACATATACCTGAAAAAGTAGCAAAATCTAACCTCAGCAAGCAAACGGCTATGATTACTTAGAAAAACATTCAAAAACTTACATTTTAGTATTTCAGAGAGTGATGCAAGATGTAAGAGCTGTGGATATGAGCCCTCCTCTAAGGATGAATGAATAATGGGCACTGTAGCAACACCATTTTGTAAAAATTTTAAAGCAACGTCTTTCAAATTCTCATCTGGTCCTGCCTGCACAAGCAACACCAGGTCAGTGCAAAGCACTTTTTTTCCTCTTGACAAGTCAGGTCAGTGCAAGGCTCTTACTCGTACAAATTACTACAATGAATTAGAAATATTTTGTCCAAATAACAACAGAGAAATATGCATATCATTGACAGCAGGAGAAGAGCACACAATCCCAATATCAATTCATCGTGACAGATGTGGAATCTGTCTAGCAATCTTGCTTCATTGGCATAATGACTGAGATAAATTAAATATTAAAAAAATAAAGGATTAATGACAGCGCCATAAAAGACCAATCAACTAACAGCAAATAGCTCCCCAAAGGAAGTGAAGTGGTTCAATTATCACAAATATCACAAAGATGTCTAAATGCAGTGCAAGTGACCCAATGTTATGCCCTCAATATTTTTATGTTTTTTTAAAGGAGATGTTATGCTTTCAATATTAACAACGAATTGCAACTCTATCTAGTCTGTTCCGATGCCCAATTCACACTAGGATATAGACATGCTAAAGATAGTCACCTGGACAAGTTGGCTAGGAAATTCACTGTGATGCTCATTAGTTCGTCCGTTCAGATATAATTTTGCTTCTTTCCAAGCAGATATAGTGTGAGTCTCAAGTTCTTCCTCTGTCAGATTGGACCCATGATCACCAAGCTGCAAAATGGATCAATAGCTTAAACAATATTCAATAATCAAAAGTCCAAACACTACAGTCTTTCCACCAGACAAAAAACAATAAATTTAATTGATGGCAAGAGGTCATAATCTTCTGATGCAATTAAAATAGTATTCTTAAAAGAATTTGACGTGTGAAACTTGATGTAAGGGAAAATACAACTGAAAAATTCAAAACATCCTCGAATAAACATTTGGTAAACAAGAAACTAGAGACCAAACAACTAATTATGCTTTAAACTTTCTCCAAAACACCAACCTGGAGAACTCAACTTAAATGTTTTCTTAATAAATCTAAACAAAGTTACAAATACAACATAACTGAGCAAAAGAGAAACCACTTTTCAGGTACCCAAGACTAATTATACTCGCCGTGTTGTCGACCTTGCTATGCACCTTTCCTTATTTTATGTTATGATATGGTTTAGAAGCTCAAGGAAATTGTTCAGTGCCAAGTGGCAATCCGACACTTCAAATGATATTTACTGGGTGCAGGTGGGCAACCAATGATTTTAACTGGATAGTGCTGGGATTTTTAAAAAGGCACTGACAGAGAGTATTGAGGTGGATACAGATCTTGATTTGATATGTGAACACTAGGATTTCCTGTAGAGATTTTATTCTCATGTACATTTATTTTCTCCTTTATTTTTTACTACCATCGTGTTTGTCCTGACTCCTGAGATCTTGAACAGGTGTATATACTGTTTCGCTGTGTGAGAGTCATTCCATAGCACTTGCTTTATTAATTATGAGACACACATGCAACTTAGTGAAAGTATACCAAGCAGTAAGTTGCGAAGACCAAAGAAAATAATTAAAAATAATCATTTTGCACGGTAATTCAATGAAACAAAATCAATTAGCAAATATATCTCATACAGTCAGAAGTCTCTATGAATTCCAAGAGACATATAGGTAAGACCAAAGATTGTAGGTGTCTGCTCAGACCCAATATAACACGAAAATTTGCAGGTGCCAAACAGAGATATATTAGTATGAGTAAATAAATCTAACTGAGACCTTACAATGATTGTATTCTAAGATTTCTATGAAAATACAAAAGCGAAATAGTATAGTGTCCATACCTCCCTCATAATTAAGATAAAATCCAATGCACTAAGTACTCCAGTAAATTTTCCATGGCAGAAGTCCCAAAGAGGAGCAATAGTAATACCCTGGAAAAAAGCTCAACTCAGAAGAGTTGCGTATAACAGCTTAATATTAGAGAGAAGTAAATGCTCAACAACATCACAAAAGAAAATACGAAACACGTGTGATTTTAGAGCACACATGAACTTTAGGAAAGAGGACCTAAGTTGCTCTTCGGAGATATTTTATTAATTTTTGAGCCACTCTTGGGCTTTGCTTACTACTTAAACTAAGTCTAGGAAGGAACCATGCGAACTTAAAGCACGTTGAGAATTATGAGAAAATAAATCTTTTCTAAAACAATGTCGTGATGTACTTCAATTTGAAGCATTGATGATTTTTTTTTATTCTTTTTCAAAGTAAAACATAAATAACTGTGGTTCTAGCTTACAAAAGAAAACATCATCAAAATGAATATCAAAGCTTACTTTAGAATTCAATCTATGCAATACCAACTATCAGTAACAACACTCCCTTCTAAAGAAGTATTAAGCTGAGCTGTCTGATTATCTCAAATTCCTGATATTACCTTCACTTGAAATTGCTTGCTAAAGAAAAGGCATTGGAGAAGCTGAGACTCATTAGCCTATGTTCTTTAACTGATTGTGAATTGAACCTAAGAGATATTTCCTTCAGTGTATGTGTGTGTATATATATCCTGTATTCAAGGAGAAGTTGGTAGTATCTAACTTCAATGGAGAACAGGAGTACCTGTTCATGCAGAATATGAAATGCTTGCTTCACAGGTAAATCAACATCTAGTGCAATGACCTGTAAGCGAAATGTATATAGGTGAGGGGAAAAAATGCAGTGATCTTATTTGTGATAACTGTTAAAGTTTATAAAATAACGACAACATGGAAAGTTAAGGGCAAATAATGGAACCTTGCCCGACTCCGGAAGCAACTCATAAGCTGTGTGTGTGGACAGGAATACGGAGACACGATGGCGGGAGATCTCTAAATCTGCTTCTGATATCCTTGGCATTTCCTCATGCATTGTACCATCTGAAACTCTTACCTGAAAGTTACGCAAGAGATGCATGGTAAAAACATCAGAACGAATCAACAGCAAACCACTGGTATAACTCTAACAGAGGAAAGAAAAAGAGGGAGAGATGGGAGGCTAAAACAAGACAAAGTTAGTGCGATCAAGCAGCAGAACTCGCTCTCCATTTAATCACTAGATTAACTACACAACCTTCAATTCTTTACAAGTACATAATTTTTCCTCCTCAAATTGTATCGTAATGAATTAAATGATTTAGGAACATCTTGATTTTTTTGATTTTTAATTTTGATAAAAACATCTTAATTATTATTTTACACTTCCTTGGATTTTAACACTTCACTCTTCCCTTTTTAATCAAGGAAAACAAATCTAAAATCTCATATAAGTAACAGATGGTCCAAAGCTAGATGGACTATGCTTATCATATTTCACTGATTACTTGTCGCTTTCAAGTTCAACCTGAAAAAGAAGGCATTGCTTAATTAGCAAAAATGTATACTGAATTAAGCCAATGTTTGACTAAACCATCACTAAAAATTGCAAAACAAAACACATTATAGAAAAAGATAACACGATACAGAAAATACATAAGCATGCTCTTGAATTCATAGAAATACAAGCAGAGCGTAAAGGTAGCTCCCACATTCCCAATACCTACAAACATTAATTTTCAGAAACAGAGTATCATGGTTCAACAAGTTACAAGTAGGAAATCGTGATGGACAAACAAGATTGATAATAAAAAGCAATACATCCATACTATCAAGTAATCCATTTAAAAAATAGTTGTCATACCAAACGCTGAAAGGCAACATTATCAACGTCCATGCTGGAACCAGTTGGCATTTGTGGACTCAGGATTGTAGGAATATAACTAGAATCTCTTGATAAGAGGACAGTATTCACTGTACCATAGTTACCAATCACAAAGGGCTGGTTCTCATCATGCCGCCATTCACCATCAACAATAAATTTGTACTGGATAGGAATTGAAATATCAGTAATGTAGGCCTTCAAAAGATGAGTAAAAGATAAAAATCAAACACACTACGCATAAAATGTTCATCATTAAACACCCCAATAAAAATTTCCTCAGTTTGAAGAGAAAAATATTTGTATAGCTTATCAAATGAATTCAATTGCTTTCAGACAATTTAATAAGAAATACAAAAACATGTAAACATCGTTGAATCATGAATGCTTGAAATTGTCAAGAACGCAAGTGTTGACCCCTGTTAAGTTGTTCTTTGTCCTGTCTTTACTTCTTTCCCTCCAAACCCTAAAAGCATGATGTGTTGCACGATGAAGAGTGAATAGAAACACTTACACATCCACATATCATGTTGAACACCCATATCTTAGATTCAAATAAAATATAGACCCACCCCAAGTCAAAAAACTAAAATATTGGCCAGATACTTAGTCATCAAACAGGCGAGCAGATTCCATCTAAACAAAGATTATTAAATATAAAATCAAATTCGCAAAGTTTATCTTGTAACATTCCTGACTATTAACCCCAATTATCACATATCGAATTTCAGCACCAATTTTCAGATTTTTTGCCATCCTAAATGTGACGTAGTTGAGTAGCATATTTGATATGTTTATCAAAAAAGTGCTTCCTCTACCACATTTTATGCTGATAGGAAATTCTAATAATATACTCAGCTACTAATAAAGCTACTTGAAGTTTAATGTATTGCATTTTATGGTGTTTTTGGTATAGATGACAAATATCTCTAGGTATTTATACATTGTAGTTAATATCTATGTTACATGAAATCTTCAAAACGTTTGAAGTACCCATGGAAATGGTACCGGATATGTGCCCGACACTTCCGAGTGGATATGCCACTAGCTAGCATATCAAACACTCATATTTTTTTATAAAAATCATACATAACACTCTCATAATATGGTCATATTGCCACATAATTTCTTTAAAATGAGTTACACACTTGACGATTTTTGATACACTAAACATCATTTTATCCTTTACCATAAAAACTGAAAATATTTAGATCTTGTCATGTCGCTGTGTCATAAAATAAGAAAATAGATGAATCCGACACTTACACATACCCGCACCCGACACTAGTTGAGTCCATGAAACATTGATTAATATCTCCACCTATAGCTACTCCAGGGCAGCATGAAATTGGATGACCCATCATTAATTCACTATTATCATGATTAACTGGCTTCCTAGCAAACTCAAATTCAAACCCCTATTAGCAAAATGGCAATACTTCCACTCAGACAGTGGTGAAAGCTATATCCAAGGTTTCCTGTACATTATATGACTTTCTTATTCCAATTATATAATAATGAATCCCCATTTGGTGATCCAAGAAAAACACCATCCTCACTTGCCCGCTAAAGAAAAAATCTTTGACACGAGATTCCTCAGCCCAAACATCTTGCTTGATTAGGAGAATATAATTAGAGTTCCATTTATAAGCAGTACACAATATCAACGATATCTGATATTCGTAGAATACTGTTTGACAAAATTTACTCCGTCTATGCTTTCTAGTATAACCTATTGAAAGCCACAATAAAGAAGGGTTGCGTCAAGCATTGCGAGCCGGATGTAAAAGACAGTTATCTCTTATGAAAAATACTTGCTTTATATAGATTCATTTCAGCCTACCTTAGCTAGTTTTGGACAAAAGATGTTGCTGAGTTGAGTTTACAATAACTAAAGATGTGTTTTGACCATGTTTGTTTCGTTGTTAAATACCCCATTCTACATTGCATAATAATAAATTTACGATCTATAATGGAATAGATAGCGAACTGGATATCCTCTGCCAACGTTATGAGAATCTAAATATAACTTGTATGCAAAGCTACAATGTAATTTTCTTGAACATTAATTACAACAAAAAAAAATGTAATATCCTAGACTATATTGCAATATTTATTGTACACCCGCAATGTCTTCTAAAGTATAAACTATAGACTAGAATGCAGTTACCCATATCGTATCACATTTAACAGTTTTCACTGTCAATGAACATCCTGCATCATCTTAATATCTTCAACTCAATGCTTTTGTACTTCCTCGTAGACCAAAAGATCAACATTTTTTTATCTTTTTATTTTTTGATACATAGAAATTTAGGGATCACATTTTATACAGGATTAGAACATAATGAGTCATCTTATAGGCACTCACTCAGAGAAATGATTACCATGTAAATAGTATTTGGAAAAGGAAATAAAATATATTTACAAGTTACAAGTAAAAGTGCTATATGAAAAATGAATAGCTAGGAAATGTCAATTATTTTTTACACGGAAGCTAACGTTTGAGTTCTTTAATTGAAAAGTGGATAATAAATATGACGTCTTTGAGAATTGCTCCAGTTCTGATTATTAATAGCAGTACAGAAGCATTTCTTCATAATTATTAAACTCTGCATGTCACTCACCAGATCAGTAGAAAAAAGACAATGAATAACATTAAAATAGCTACTATGTACTGCCAAACACGTACGTTAGTTTCAACCCACATACGTAAGACATACCCATGAGTAGTTGATGACCTTATCCATCTAATCTTTAACTTATGACGCATTTATTAAATTTTCCAGCATTGCATCAGATCAGGACTCACTATTTTGGGACTCAAAACATAATTTTCATTTTTTTAAAATAAGTAGCAATGCAAGATTTTGATTATCAAGAAATCTGGCAACAAGTATCAGGGATATCTATCATAAAAAATTGGGATCCAGCTATCTACATTTTATGTATAACTGAGAATTAATTTTTAACATTGCAATCAGTGCAACCAAAAAACAGATTAAAACCACCACATTGCCGCTAAAGAACCAGTATTATAAACTGACCTGATAGTAACCGGGAGGTAAGCTGCAAATAGACTGAAATACAGTAGGGCAACCCTCAACAGGAGTCATCTGAAAATGCTCAGTCCACCTGAAAAAATTTAGCACTATCCATTAGATAGAAGTAGGGAGGGAACTGAATTAAGAAACTAAAAGAATATAATTAAGAAAGAAGTAGCACTAATTATGAACATTGAAGTCTCACCCTGTAAATGAACCGCTGAGAAAAACACTTCTTCCCCCATAAGGCCACACAAATCTTGTGGGAATAAGCACCGTCCCAGCAGCAGAAGCAGCACCACTTTCCCGAGGATAATCCATACCAGAAGGAAACATTCCCTATTTCTAAATATTATCAACAATCCCCAAAATATGATAAAGAGCACACAATTCTAGCAAACAACCAGTTGTTTTAGATTTATTAGCTGAACCCACAAATAGAAAAATTCAGGTAATTACACTGCATCCCAGTTCCCCATTTATAAATCACTAAATTCCCAATAAAACAAACACTTTTTAGTCAAATGCCCAAAATTCAAGAAACAAACTTCTGTTTTTACTTCTGAGCTAAAGATCGATTCCTGGGCACAAAGCAGTGTTGAAAGACTCTGAAGTTGTACGGAAATTTGATCTTAAAAACTATTAAAAAAAACTATTTAAAAAAATGTAATAAATCCTACTTTATTCATGAAGAAAAAACGATATACAGTATAAACATTGGATCGCGAATATAAAGGCAAATGCATAAGCAACAAGCGAATTGTAAACCCTACAAAATTGAAACTTGAAAGGGGAGAGTGAATCGATTTGGGAAGAAATGAAGAAAATGGGATTAAATATGAAAGATGACGAACAGAGTCAAACCCTAGAAAACTTTATTTTTGGCTGCTTTATATTATTGTGGTAGAGTCATTTGGTTTTGGCATTTTTTTGTGAATATAAGTGCACCATACCCAATATTACGTGTATTTTAATTATTAATAAAATATAATATAATATTAAAATTTATATGTCTTAATTTTTAATAATTAAAATAAATATATCATTTAATTTTATATTTAAATATTATATAAATAGAGTTATTATTTTTTTATAATTCTTTTTAACAAACACGTACTCAAATAAATATAAAAATGTGAATTTTATTAATATAAAATTATAATGACATCTAAAATATGATTTTAAACTTTATACTTGTAATGTTAAGTAATTGTTAAAACTTAAAATCAACTAAAAATATATAACTTGTGACGCCCCCAAATCTGGGCCCACACAGCCCAAACTTGAGTCGTCAAAATACTACAACAAAATTATTACAACAAAGCACAACGTACAACAATACAGTGTATAATAATACACAACTAAGTCTTCACTATTATTGCCACACTATTTTACAAAACGTGAAGACTATGATAACTATTCATCGGACCCTCACTCCATTCCCCGGCTATACCCTGTTATGTTTTCATCTCCTGTTGAAAAACAATGGAACAAAAGAAAGGGTGAGCTCAAATAGCCCAGTAAAGAATATCATGACTAAGATAATGATGAATAAATTATCATTAGTCTTCAACAGTTGAGTTCTTGATAGAATACAATAGACTACAAGGTTTATATCAAAAACTGCAGTTAAATTCTTAAACAACGTTCAGATCAATAATAGCAGCGGAATGAGTAATCTATTAGAAGAATAATGCAGACTATAATGTCCACTCGGTTCTCTTTTTAGGAAAAACATCATCAACTTTTATCATCTGAAATATCATTAGTCAAGATAATACAAATTCACAGTTCCTGATCATAATCATGCACATCAACAGTTCATCTTTGTACTACGGGCCAAAGATATTCAATATAGCACCAACGGTCATGATTATACCAGATTCAGCCTTTGGTCATAATCATACCAAACAACAGTTCATCTTTGCACTACGGGCCAAAGAGAACATTCACCACGTGCCATAAAAGACACCGAACAGATGTATCGCCTTTAACCTATTATATCGCCTTTAACCTATCATCTGTTCAACAAATATATCACATATGTGCCCCCGGCCACAGATATTCACAACAGCTTGATTTTTGGATGATTAGAATGATATAAATGATGAACAGAAGAAATAGGATAACAATAAGTATCGGAAGTTTACTTTGTACAGATTCAAATAATGTCCAAATTGTCAACATGATGTGGAGTGAAATTTAAAAATGATATTCAAGATCCACAGTTCAGAATAACGGTTACAATTCAATAGAAAGGTTCACGTAAATAGGAAGGTTCAGTTGAAATAATGAAGTTCAACTATTATGGAACATATAATATTTTCAGGAATTATAGAAGCAATAGTTCCATAATAAATTTCGATTTAGGAGTATGAAAGAAAATAATATCCCTTACCGTAGCAGGTTTGATTAACAAAAGGTGAAGGAAATTAATACAAAGGGTTATTCACCAACAGGCGGCAATCCGCTCCGTAAGGTTATTCCCACAATTTAATAGAATTTGAGTACAAAGAGTTATTCACCAAACAGGCGGCAATCCGCTCCGTAAGGTTATTCCCACAATTTAATAGAATTTGAGTACAAAGAGTTATTCACCAAACAGGCGGCAATCCGCTCCGTAAGGTTATTCTCAGAGATTAATAATGAATGAATACGAAAGGTTATTCACCAACAGGCGGCAATCCGCTCCGTAAGGTTATTCCCACAATTTAATACATGGAAATAAAAGGCACGTCTTATGAGTAAGGAAGAAACAATATTATTATCGAGAATCAAATAATGATAATCCCTTACCATAGTACGTTTGAATAATGGAAGATGAAAAAGATGGTATCCCTTACCGTAACACGTGACTGGATATTGATTTAAATGAGGTTGATTAACTTGAACAGTACACGTATACTTATAGATCTTCACAAATACTCAAGATGACTTAAGCACACTTAGAGAGAACTTTCACAAGAAGTATTTAGAGAGAGAAAGAAAGAACAAGTAAGGAAGTTTATGAAAAATCCTTAAGTTAAGGCTTCTATTTATAGCCAAAAATCTCATCATTCATTTAATCTAAACCATTCATTTAAAGATCATCTTTTAATCTACACCATCCATTTCAAATATTATATTATCTTTAATCTACACCATTCATTTCATATCACCTAATAATCACCTAACTTTATATTATAAACAAATCAATTTAATTATTCAACAATAATTCACACTTTAATCTACACCATTCATTTCATATTACCTAATAATCACCTAACTTTATATTATAAACAAATCAATTCAATTATTCAACAATAATTCACACTTTAATCTACACCATTCATTTCATATCACCTAATAATCACCTAACTTTATATTATAAACAAATAACTTTATCAATTCAATTATTATGACTAATTGTTATAAATACAGTATAGTTAGCTCTTAGATATCAAGTCAATAAATTAATGAAATACAACTGTTTAAATAACATCATAATAGAGATAACAATAATGTAAAATAAAGCATACGTTACTGTGTAATGACAATTATTGATTCAATAATGTGAATTACTGTGCATATGTTACTGTGACAATTATTAGGTTCAATAATTTTAAAAACAGTGCAACAACAATTATTGACTCAATGATATAAAATACAGTGTAATGACAATTATTAAATCAATAATGCAAAATACTGTGTAACAACAATTATTGAATTGATAATATAAAATATTATGCAGTGACAATTATCGATGAAATGATGCGTAACAGTTACGGTGTCAATTATCAGACCAATAATATGAGACACTATGCAATACCGTGTGTTACTGTAGAGTACCGTGTGCTACAGAAAATACCATAAACTACCGTATGCTACTATTCTTTTATCACCGGTATTTTAACAGTTCCGTTGACTATTTTTATTTAAAAAGGTTACTTCTGTCGTTTTCTATATCCGACAAATATTCCGTTGTGGGGTCCACCAATAATTTATTATTTCGGCGCCGTCGTACGGCACGAATATTCCCCGACCAAACGAATATTCCCCGACAAAGCGAATATTGTCCGACAAAATAAAATTTGCACATAACATCCTTAACTTTCAATTTTGTTAATTTAACCACTTACTGTTTCAAAAAAAATATATATGAAGAAAAATTAAATTTTGTATTTCATAAAATTCGGGGTCTTACAACCTCCCCTCCTTATGAAATTTCGTCCCCGAAATTGACGTACCTGACATATCGAAGAGGTAAGGATACTTAGATTTCATCTCAGATTCTAGCTCCCAGGTCATTTCCTCAGTATCTTGGTTCCTCCATAAAACCTTAACTTGAGGTATAACCTTTGAGCGTAGGATCTGCTCCTTCTTATCCAGGATCTTAACAGGTACCTCCTCGTATGTTAAATCCTCTGCTATAACGTCTGGTTCTAACTCAATGACGTGGTTTGGGTCCTTCACATATTTACGTAACATAGATATGTGAAAAACGTTATGGATGCGAGACATACTTGGGTAGGGCTAGTCTGTAGGCTACGGTTCCTATTCGATCGAGGATTTCAAATGGGCCAATAAATCGAGGGTTGAGCTTTCCTCTCTTTCCGAATCTCGTAACCCCTTTCCATGGAGAAACACGTAAGAATACATGATCTCCGACGTTGAAACTTTCGTCTCTCCGATGAAGATCAGCATAACTCTTTTGTCGTTCTTGTGCGGTCTGTATTCGTTGTCGGATCATTTGGATCTTTTCGGTCGTCAAGCGTACCAACTCGGGTCCTAACAATTTTGCTTCTCCTACCTCATTCCAACATATTGGAGAGCGACACTTCCTTCCATACAATGCCTCGAATGGAGCCATGCCTATGCTTGCTTGGTAACTGTTGTTGTAAGAAAATTCCACCAACGGCAAGTACTTATCCCAACTTCCTTTGAAGTCTAATACACAAAGTCTCAAAAGATCTTCGAGGGTCTGGATCGTCCTTTCCGATTGTCCGTCCGTTTGAGGATGGTATGCAGAACTAAAACGTAGTTCAGTGCCCATAGCTTTTTGTAGACTGATCCAAAAGCGTGAAGTGAATCTAGGATCTCGATCAGAAACTATGGAAACTGGCATGCCATGCAATCTCACGATCTCATTTATGTACATACCGGCAAGACGTTCAAGTGAAAAGTTTTCTCGTATAGGCAAGAAATGAGCAGATTTGGTCAATCTATCTACGATCACCCAAATTGCATCTAAGCCTTGAGAAACTTTTGGAAGACCCGTCACGAAGTCCATATTGACGTGTTCCCACTTCCATTCGGGAACTTCAAGTGATTGTAATGGACCTTTAGGAACTTGATGTTCTGCCTTGACACGTTGACAAGTTAGGCACCTTGAGATAAACTCCGCAATCTCTCTTTTCATATTGTTCCACCAAAATGTATGTCGAAGATCTCGATACATCTTGGTACCTCTTGGGTGGATTGCAAACGGCGTGTTGTGTGCCTCCATCATGATTTTATGCTTTAATTCAGGATCGTTAGGAACACAGAGTCGAGAGTTGACTCGAAGTATTCCTTTCTCGTCGATTCTTGCTTCGGAAATGGCACCTTCTTGTACTTTCTTTATCATGTTTATCAGTTCCGGATCGGTAGCTTGAGCAGCTTTAATTTTATCGATTAAAGTTGGTTCTACTCGCACGTGAGCAATCTTCGAGTGGGTCCCTGGTGTCTTTAGCTCTATCTCCATCTTTTGCAAGTCGTACAAAATACACTTTTGTGTTGTCAGCAGTGCACTTGTACTTGCATAAGATTTTCTGCTCAAAGCGTCAGCTACAACGTTCGCCTTTCCCGGGTGATACTGGATTGTGTGGTCATAATCCTTTAACAGCTCAAGCCAACGTCGTTGTCGCATGTTGAGTTCCTTCTGGGTGAAGAAATACTTGAGACTTTTATGATCCGTATAGATATCCACTTTTTCTCCGTACAAGTAGTGTCTCCAGATCTTCAACGCGAAAACGACTGCTGCCAACTCTAGATCATGAGTAGGATAATTTTTCTCATAATCTTTGAGTTGTCGAGAGGCGTAGGCTATAACCTTTCCATGTTGCATAAGGACACAGCCTAGACCTTTGCCAGAAGCATCGCTGTAGATAACAAATTCTCCTGATCCTGATGGAATGGTCAGAACAGGAGCTGAAACCAGTCTCTTCTTGAGTTCTTGGAAACTTTTCTCGCATTCCTCGCTCCATATGAATTTTGTGCTTTTCCGAGTAAGCTGCGTTAATGGAGTGACGATTCGAGAAAATCCTTCTACGAATCTCCGATAATAACCAGCTAGACCCAGAAAACTTCGGACTTCGGTTACTGTTTTGGGTTGTTCCCAATTTAGTACCGTTTCAATCTTCGCAGGATCGACTGATATTCCTTGACTAGAAATCACATGCCCAAGAAACGCGACCTCCTCAAGCCAGAACTCACATTTCTTCAACTTGGCATATAATTTGTTTTCACGGAGCTTTTGTAGTATCAATCTCAGGTGTTGTTCATGATCCTCGCGACTCTTGGAGTATATGAGGATGTCATCAATAAAGACAACCACAAAATGATCCAAATGTTCCTTGAATATCCGGTTCATCATGTCCATGAAAGCTGCAGGAGCATTAGTTAGTCCAAAAGGCATGACTAAGAACTCATAATGCCCATAACGAGTTCTGAAAGCAGTCTTTGGAATGTCCTCAGCTTTAACCTTTAACTGATGATATCCAGAACGGAGATCAATCTTTGAGAAATGTTGAGCGCCTTGCAATTGATCAAACATGTCATCAATCCGAGGTAACGGGTACCTGTTCTTGATGGTGACATGGTTCAATTCTCGGTAGTCAATGCACAATCTCATACTCCCGTCTTTCTTCTTCACGAATAGAACAGGAGCACCCCAAGGTGATGCACTCGGACGAATGAAACCGGTATCCAACAATTCCTGTAGTTGGACTTTTAACTCTTGAAGTTCAATGGGAGCCATTCGGTAGGGAGCTTTGGAAATGGGCTTGGTACCCGGGTTCAAGATCAATATAAAAATCAATTTCACGGTTTGGGGGTAAGCCAGGAAGTTCTTCAGGAAAAACGTCAGGAAACTCATTAACAATGGGAATATCATTCAAGTTTGACGTATTTTTGTTCAAATCAGTGACATGAGCTAAAAAGGCTTGACATCCGTTTTTCAATAAACGAATGGCTTTATGGCTAGAAATAACAGTTATAGATTTCAATGGTTTAGTTGCTTGAATTTGCATGACAGGTTGATTAGGAATATGAAAACTAATAATCTTATGAAAACAATCAATTTTAGCATGATGGGTAGTCAACCAATCAATTCCTAAAATCACATCAAATTCACGCATCTCCAAAGAAATAAGGTCAACAGATAATGTGAGGTTGTTGATTTGAACTAGGCAAGATTTATAGACAGTAGATGTAATGGTCATTTCTCCTAATGGGGTTTCAACTGATAAGTCAAAGTCCAAGTTTTCAGGAGTTAAGTTTAAACGCTGAGCACATGCAGGTGAGATAAAAGAATGGGTAGAGCCAGTATCTAACAAAGCGTAGACTTCACGAGAATTTATGAATAGCTTACCGGTTATCACCTCGTTCGAGTTTCGTGCCATTTGGGATGTCACAACAAAAGCTCTCCCTTGAACTACAGATTTTCCTTTATCCGCGCTAGCTTTTGGTATCATCATTGCAGCTGGACTTGATTTTGTGGCAGGACAAAACCGCGCAAGATGACCCTCTTTCCCACAACTGTAGCACTTTTTGGACTGCAGTGTACAGTTTGGGCTGATGTGACCTTCCTGACCACACCTATAGCATCTCACTGGTGGTCGATCTTCTCCCCTTGAAACTGGGGTCGGTGCTGGTGTTGGTACTGGTGCTGGTGCCCTTCCATAATTATTATGGAATCTCTTTCTTTTGAAATTGTTCCCACTAGATTCTCCTCTTCTGTTATTTGGTATGGAATTACCACCGAAGTGTTGGTTACCTCCTCGATGGTTCTCGTTCCTGTGGTTGTTGTCACTCATTTCTCTATGCTGATCATTAACTCTTGGCTGCAATGTTTCATCTGTTTGCTCCACCCTTTGAGCCCTATCCACAACATCTGAATACAAACTAAATTTATGAGAGCTAAGTTGTTGACGAATTTTGAATCTCAAACCTCTTAGGAACATCCGACTCATTCGTGCTTCGTCATCCACAAGATGGGTGGCAAAGCGAGATAACTCGGCAAACTTAGCTTCATATTGGGAGACTGTCATGTTTTCCTGCTCCAGCTTAATGAATTCCACTTCCTTCATATGGCGGATGCTTTCTGGGAAGTACTTCTCGTTAAACAGTTCTTCGAATTCTGTCCAAGACATTTCGAGTGCTGAAGGTTGGATACGTTTTACCGCTTCCCACCAATGGTCTGCCTCACCTCGTAACATAAAAGTGGCAAATGGCACCTTCTGATCATCAGCGCATTGTAAGACATCAAGTATTTTTGTCGTCTGCTTCAGCCATGCCTCCGCTTTGAGTGGGTCAGGCTTCCCGTGGAATTCAGGTGGTCCTAATTCTTTAAATTGCTTAACAGTGACCATCCTCAAATTGCCAGCGTTTCTACCGTTATTATTGACTGGATTTCCTCTTCCTTGATTCTGTATGAACTGCATGAAATTCCTAAAGAATCCATCGTTCATCATGTTATCAGGAACATTATTTCCTGAGTTGGCAGGAGGATTGTTTGGGGCCTCTTGATTCTCGGCTACATTTGCTTCAGGCATTCCATAGTTAACCTCTTGATTTCCAGATGCCATACTAAACTGTGGTCACAAAATAAATGTTAGTTCAAATAAACTGACTCATCACTTCATGTTCCTACATTCAAATCGACTCATTAGATAATAAAATCTATTTTAGGTAGGACACACTAGTGACTGATTCTATTCGTCTCTCCCCTCCTAGTTCTACCCCAGATCTCCATTAAAGACCATATCCCTAAGCTCTGATACCAACTGTGACGCCCCCAAATCTGGGCCCACACAGCCCAAACTTGAGTCGTCAAAATACTACAACAAAATTATTACAACAAAGCACAACGTACAACAATACAGTGTATAATAATACACAACTAAGTCTTCACTATTATTGCCACACTATTTTACAAAACGTGAAGACTATGATAACTATTCATCGGACCCTCACTCCATTCCCCGGCTATACCCTGTTATGTTTTCATCTCCTGTTGAAAAACAATGGAACAAAAGAAAGGGTGAGCTCAAATAGCCCAGTAAAGAATATCATGACTAAGATAATGATGAATAAATTATCATTAGTCTTCAACAGTTGAGTTCTTGATAGAATACAATAGACTACAAGGTTTATATCAAAAACTGCAGTTAAATTCTTAAACAACGTTCAGATCAATAATAGCAGCGGAATGAGTAATCTATTAGAAGAATAATGCAGACTATAATGTCCACTCGGTTCTCTTTTTAGGAAAAACATCATCAACTTTTATCATCTGAAATATCATTAGTCAAGATAATACAAATTCACAGTTCCTGATCATAATCATGCACATCAACAGTTCATCTTTGTACTACGGGCCAAAGATATTCAATATAGCACCAACGGTCATGATTATACCAGATTCAGCCTTT
This sequence comes from Hedera helix, assembly GCA_947179155.2. Taxonomy (NCBI): domain Eukaryota; kingdom Viridiplantae; phylum Streptophyta; class Magnoliopsida; order Apiales; family Araliaceae; genus Hedera; species Hedera helix. The sequence goes on from OX359281.1 coordinate 34,581,797, forward strand.
GGTCATAATCATACCAAACAACAGTTCATCTTTGCACTACGGGCCAAAGAGAACATTCACCACGTGCCATAAAAGACACCGAACAGATGTATCGCCTTTAACCTATTATATCGCCTTTAACCTATCATCTGTTCAACAAATATATCACATCTGTGCCCCCGGCCACAGATATTCACAACAGCTTGATTTTTGGATGATTAGAATGATATAAATGATGAACAGAAGAAATAGGATAACAATAAGTATCGGAAGTTTACTTTGTACAGATTCAAATAATGTCCAAATTGTCAACATGATGTGGAGTGAAATTTAAAAATGATATTCAAGATCCACAGTTCAGAATAACGGTTACAATTCAATAGAAAGGTTCACGTAAATAGGAAGGTTCAGTTGAAATAATGAAGTTCAACTATTATGGAACATATAATATTTTCAGGAATTATAGAAGCAATAGTTCCATAATAAATTTCGATTTAGGAGTATGAAAGAAAATAATATCCCTTACCGTAGCAGGTTTGATTAACAAAAGGTGAAGGAAATTAATACAAAGGGTTATTCACCAACAGGCGGCAATCCGCTCCGTAAGGTTATTCCCACAATTTAATAGAATTTGAGTACAAAGAGTTATTCACCAAACAGGCGGCAATCCGCTCCGTAAGGTTATTCCCACAATTTAATAGAATTTGAGTACAAAGAGTTATTCACCAAACAGGCGGCAATCCGCTCCGTAAGGTTATTCTCAGAGATTAATAATGAATGAATACGAAAGGTTATTCACCAACAGGCGGCAATCCGCTCCGTAAGGTTATTCCCACAATTTAATACATGGAAATAAAATGCACGTCTTATGAGTAAGGAAGAAACAATATTATTATCGAGAATCAAATAATGATAATCCCTTACCATAGTACGTTTGAATAATGGAAGATGAAAAAGATGGTATCCCTTACCGTAACACGTGACTGGATATTGATTTAAATGAGGTTGATTAACTTGAACAGTACACGTATACTTATAGATCTTCACAAATACTCAAGATGACTTAAGCACACTTAGAGAGAACTTTCACAAGAAGTATTTAGAGAGAGAAAGAAAGAACAAGTAAGGAAGTTTATGAAAAATCCTTAAGTTAAGGCTTCTATTTATAGCCAAAAATCTCATCATTCATTTAATCTAAACCATTCATTTAAAGATCATCTTTTAATCTACACCATCCATTTCAAATATTATATTATCTTTAATCTACACCATTCATTTCATATCACCTAATAATCACCTAACTTTATATTATAAACAAATCAATTTAATTATTCAACAATAATTCACACTTTAATCTACACCATTCATTTCATATTACCTAATAATCACCTAACTTTATATTATAAACAAATCAATTCAATTATTCAACAATAATTCACACTTTAATCTACACCATTCATTTCATATCACCTAATAATCACCTAACTTTATATTATAAACAAATAACTTTATCAATTCAATTATTATGACTAATTGTTATAAATACAGTATAGTTAGCTCTTAGATATCAAGTCAATAAATTAATGAAATACAACTGTTTAAATAACATCATAATAGAGATAACAATAATGTAAAATAAAGCATACGTTACTGTGTAATGACAATTATTGATTCAATAATGTGAATTACTGTGCATATGTTACTGTGACAATTATTAGGTTCAATAATTTTAAAAACAGTGCAACAACAATTATTGACTCAATGATATAAAATACAGTGTAATGACAATTATTAAATCAATAATGCAAAATACTGTGTAACAACAATTATTGAATTGATAATATAAAATATTATGCAGTGACAATTATCGATGAAATGATGCGTAACAGTTACGGTGTCAATTATCAGACCAATAATATGAGACACTATGCAATACCGTGTGTTACTGTAGAGTACCGTGTGCTACAGAAAATACCATAAACTACCGTATGCTACTATTCTTTTATCACCGGTATTTTAACAGTTCCGTTGACTATTTTTATTTAAAAAGGTTACTTCTGTCGTTTTCTATATCCGACAAATATTCCGTTGTGGGGTCCACCAATAATTTATTATTTCGGCGCCGTCGTACGGCACGAATATTCCCCGACCAAACGAATATTCCCCGACAAAGCGAATATTGTCCGACAAAATAAAATTTGCACATAACATCCTTAACTTTCAATTTTGTTAATTTAACCACTTACTGTTTCAAAAAAAATATATATGAAGAAAAATTAAATTTTGTATTTCATAAAATTCGGGGTCTTACATAACTCGTATAATGATATGACGTGACGCATTAATGGATGTGCAAGTTAAATATATATTAAATTATAATATTTTAAATAAATATTTAAATTATAAAGCACCGAAATGGCATAATATAGTATAAAAATCTAAATATAAATATACATGTCAAAAGTTTATCTCGACAAACGTTTAGAACACAAATTGTGAAGTGGTCGACAACTCTTATAGTTTACTTAAACCAGGGGCAAACTCTTGTAGTTTACGGTAAGAGTGTACACGGTCGATTTGGTCGATTTTTTTAAAAAAAAAATAATTAAATTATTTAAGTCGATTATAAAAAATTAAAAACTAAAATCGCCTAAATTTTTACATTATAATCGGTTATCGGTTTATTCAGTTTCGGTTAAATCAGTCGGTTTATTCGGTTATTCAGTTTCGTAATTGATAATTTGATATTTATTATATTACCAATTTTTCATAATAATTAATAAATTACTAACTCAATAACTACTAATTATAACAGAAGTTCTCTAAATTCGAAAAACAAAAATTACCCAACTCACTCACTAGGATAGAAGTTTTGCAAATTCATCACAATAAAGGCATATAATAAATATATAATTATATAAAATAAATATTTATTAGAAAAGTATATAAATTATATTATAATTTTAAATTGTTCGGTCGGTTTCGATTTTTTGATAAGTCAAATCAAACCGGCTGAACTAGTCTCGATTTTTTATTTTTATAGTGTTCGATTTTTCGATTTTATGTTTTTTAGTTTGAAATAGTAACGGTTTGGTTCGGTCCGATTTGGTCGATTTTGTGTGCATCCCTAGTTTTCGGAAACTAGGGACATTTAGCTAAAAAAAAAGAAAAGAAAGTACAGGCGACATGTTGATTTGAAAGACAATGTATATGTGTGTGTATATATATATATATATATATATATATATATACGTGTGTGTGTGTGTTTGACGATTTAAAAGTATATATTTTAAATAATATATTTTTTTAAGTAGTATATTTGTATCAAAATGACATCGTTTTGAAAATTATTTGATAGTATTTTTGTAAATAAAAGAAAAATAAGTTGGACTGTGAAATATCATATCATGTCATATCTTCTTCTAATATTATTATTTTTTTTTAAATCTTTAAAACGACGTCGTTTTGATATAAGTATCTTTTTTTTAAAAATAATATTATTTAAGAGGTATGCTTTAGATCCATTATATATATATATATAATTCATAACAAATAATTATTATAGATATTATTTCAATAAATTAATCTTATATTTTTAGATTTTTATATGTACGATATTGGGATGATTAAGTGTGTTATTGGTAAAATATTAAATAGATTATTGATTTTATGAAAAAATAAGAGCTAATTTTAATACATAATTATTATGTTTTCATTGTAATTAGAACCGTTTCGATAATAAGGTATCGATAAATACCAGTGATGTACAATTTCTTAAAATAGATAAATACAATATACAAAGTTGTTGAAACCTTTAACATTTTTAATGAGTTTATTGACTATTTATTTGAAGAATTATTGATATCCCTCAAACCAACGAATTCCAAAATACATAATTAACTATTTTGCCTCGTTTTTTTCTTCATTATACAATAATCATGTGACTATAAATTTTTATACTTTCAAAGATATTTAAGGTCTTTTATCAATTTGAAAAATTAAGTTTTTCAAGGGTTTATATCTATTATATTAATTTCATTTTTTTCTATTTTTTTCTTATTTTAAAGATATTTAAAGTGAAATTATCCAAAATACTAAGATTTGGATCAATTATTACTCATCGGCGACACAAGAGGTTTAATTTATAAAAATTTATAGACATTAAAGTTTGATATCTTAAAATTAAAATATTAAAATTTAAATTATAAAAAGTACAAAATTTAATATATAAGAAAAAGCATGCACAATTTTTGATCTACCAAACAAAACTCAAATAATTCATATACGCAGAATAACATTCAAACAGAGTTAGCTCAAAGGTAATCAACCAACATTAAATATAACTTGTGACAAGAGTCATAATACTATTTGAAATTTTCGTTTAAAGAATTTCAAAAAAATATCAATTGGAATAATTTTCAAAAAAATAAAATGGTTTATGTATATATTATTTTTTTTGGTGGGGGAGGGGGTTGGATGTCAACTAGGGGTACATATAAAATCGACCAAAATCAAAAAACCGACCGGATAGAACCAAATCGTTACTATTTCAAACTGGAAAACATAAAATCGGAAAATCGAATACTATAAAACTAAAAAACCAAGACTAGTTCGGCCAGTTTGGTTTGACTTATCAAAAAATCGAAACCGACCAAACCAACCGAACAATTTAAAATTATAATATAATTTATATACTTTTCTAATAAATATTTATTTTATATAATTATATATTTATTATATGCCTTTATTGTGACGAATTTGTAAAACTTATATCCTAGTGAGTGAGTTCGGTGATTTTTATTTTTCGGATTTAGAGAACTTCTATTATAATTAGTAGTTATTGAGTTAGTGATTTATTAATTATTATGAAAAATTAGCAATATAATAAATATTAAATTATCAATTACGGAACCGAATAACCAAATAAACCGACCGATTTAACCGAAATCGAATAAACCGATAACTAATTACGATGTAAAAATTTAGACGATTTTAATTTTTAATTTTGTATAACTGACTTAAATAATTTAGTTATTTTTTTTCCCCAAAAAATTAACTAAACTGACTGTGTGCATCTGTAATATCCCAGAAAATTTCAAAATTTTAAATAATATCTTAATTGATTTTATTTAAGGTTAAGGTTTAAACCTAGAAGGTGAGAAGGAAGATGTGTTGAAAATGGGTAAACATTTTTTTTTTTAACATAAATAATTTGTTAGAAATTAAATGTGAGAATATTTTAATGATGCAGGTAGATAATTTATTTAAGAAAGAAATTCAATTAAGAAGTAAAGGTGAATATATTAATATTTATATATATACACCTATAGTTGAGTTTGTTAGTCAAACAAGATGATGTGTGAAGTAAATTAAATACTTAATAAAACTAATAAATTAATTAGTTTTAATATGGATTAAAAAGAAAAGTCATGTAATATAATTAATTGAATTAATTATATAAGTTATGAATTAAGGTTATAAGTAACAAGTAGGGAAGTGGAATATTGCCTAGAAGGACAATATTAAGAAGTTAATTAATTAAGTAATTTACTTAATTAATAAGTTGTTATAGATGTAAGCCCAATATGGAGATATTTGCATGAAATGGGTAATTAAATAAGAGAGCCAATAAAAAGTAAGTTATGTAGCCCAAACCATTAAAAGTCAAATGATGATCAATGGTTGGGAGAAGCATTTCAAGTATTGATTGAGTGTAGAGAATTAACTAGTGTCTAGTTAATTGAATAACCCTAGTTAACCAAGAGAGATATCATTAACCAATCATTGGTTAATTTCTAGATAAATAAATGTGGGGTTAAGAATTAACCGTGGATGGGTTAATTAAGTAACCCAATGTGGTAGAATTAATTATAGCAAATCTAATTGGATTATATTATAAGTCCAATTGAGGTATTAAACTAGGTCAAATTAAATTAACCTAGTAGTTCATATAATTTAATTTGAACATTGATTTATGTAATAATTAACCAAGCCCAATGCTTGTTTTAATTAAATGTAACATATGGTAATTAATATTAGCCCAATGTAATAATTAAATTGAGCCCAAACAAATTTAATTGATGAGCCCAATAGAAATATTAATTTGATCCAATGTGGAGCCCAAATGGAAGTCAAAGTGGTGGTCAATATATATACATTGGTGTATATATATATGAATACTTATATAATGATATAAGATGTAAAAATAAAGCTAAAGTGATGTAATAAAAGAGGAATCCCGAATTTTGGAGGGGGCCCCACATGAAAGGTTGCTTGTTGGTGAATTTGGAGTGTAAAATGTCTCAACAACTCCCCACCAACCCTAGTCATTCCATTGGTCAATCAAAATGTCACTCAATAGGTCATTCAAGCTATAGTAAGCTTGGTTAACCCTTAAATTCACCAACACTAGTTGATTAGTGAAGGTTAATGGTGATTAGGGAGGGTCTATATATAGCATCCATCAACATTTTGTTATGTTTGTTAGTTAGTTTTCAAGAACTCCTAGAGAGAAAGAGAGAGTATTCTAGAGAAAAGCTAGCAAGCTTTGAGAAATGGATGATCCACTAAGGAAAGTTGCTAGAGAATGATCAAGGTGGAGTCACAAGCCTAGCTCCTAGCAAGAGGAAGGAGATCATCCATGTCTAAGAGGTTAAAAAGTACTCCAAACCTTTGTAATTTCATTTTTGTTGTTTAAATAAGTTTTAAACGGTTAAAATATATTTTTAACCGATCAAAACTTGTTTTGATGGTCTAGAAGTCTTTAACTATGTAATATATGTATATTCATAGTTTGATGGGTTTAACATGGGTTTTTATATGTGTTTGTGATGAAAAATTTCATCAAACTCATTGAATAAATTTTTACCGACGAAAATAAGTTAATCTAATACGTAGCAGCCCCTTCACGGAATTACTGTTCACGATCCGTAAGTCGGATTTGTGATCCGTCAATTTTGGGTAATAGATCCATGAAATATGAAGATTCTCCAAGTTGAATGACTAAAATCCGATTTAAAATGAGCAAGTTATGGAATTTTTAGTAAAACACATCCATGTTGAAAAATCAGAAAAATTAGCTACTGATCAGCCCCTTTAACACTGTTTTTCGAGACCTAGACAACTCCAAATTTTGTGTTTGATAAATGAAAACTATAGTTTAGGAAAATACGAGTCCAACGCCTCCGACTGGACCTTAATCGGAGTTGTAGATTTCGTTTTATAATCGTTTCCGTGAAGGACCCCAAAACTGTCTGAAAATCTGAAAAGGCCAAAAATAGTTACTGTTCAGTTTGGTCCAGGGGCAGTTTCGTCCACTTTTATTTCTCTAAAAATTCTGAATATTTTTGGAATGATAGTTTGATGAGCTAACTGAGTCTAGTAAAAAGATGGTGATTTTTGATTGTGTAAAACTCAAGTTATGGATTTTACAATAAAGTGTGATTTTTAGAAATGTATCAAAATAACTTTTTTGTGTACAACTCAGAAAAATATGAAATTTATGCAGGAGCTTTTCTATGATAACAGGAACTAATCCTGAAAATTTCATAATATTCTGAAAAATGAATAATTTATGATAAATGGTGCAAGATCTGATTATTTTGGGCTATTTAAAACTAGTAAATGAATTTTAAAAATTACGAGAAAAATATATGTTCAATATGGAGCTATATCCTGTCAAATACCAGAAAATAAGAATTTTTAGAACTAATTTGGTATTTTCATGGAAATGGACTAGTTATGAGTAAATGAATTAATTATGTGATGTGATGTTGAAAATTTAGAAAATAGGATTTATGGCTTGGAAATCCTATATACGGTATACGCAGATTTTTGATGAGGGATTTAGTCATTGTTGATAAAATTTTATGGGTTTGGCATTTTAGAATGATAAAAATGCATTAATTAGTAAAGTGTAAACAATTAAAATAAATTGTTTATAAGTTTAGGAAATGATTAAGATATTATTAAAAGATTAATAATATTAGAGTATGATAATAGTTAAGAATTAAATCATTATTCAATAATTAATAATGATATGTAATTAATTTAAAATATTATTAAAGGATTAATAATATTATTTAGCATTTAATTAACTATTAAATAATAATAGTTAAGAGTTAAATCATTATTAAATAAATAATAATGATAAATAAAGATTTAGAATATTATTAAAGAATTAATAATATTGTTTAACAAGTAATTAACTATTGGGTAATAATAGTTAAGGGTTGAATCGTTATTAAATAATTACTAATGATACGTGAGGATTTCAAATATTATTAAATGATTGATAATATTGATGAACAATTAAATTATTATTAAAATGATTGATAATAATGAGAAGTCAATTAAAATATTATTAAAGGGTAATAATATTAGCAAGCAATTAAATTATTATTAAAAGATTAATCATAATGATTAAGGTAAACTATTATTAAAAATAAATTAATAATAGTAATGATTATTTAAAGTGTTATTTAACAATTAAATAACATTATAAGTTATTACTAATTGATAGTAAAATTTAAAATATTATCCAAGGTGGGTAATATTATGATAAGTATCGAGATAAATGATGTGATTAAGTTAAACCAAGGGTATGATCCATTAGTGATTAATTGGTGGATCGACCTAAATAAATATAGGGTCCAAGTTTTAATGCAGTGACATTAATAAATGTCAGAATTGCATAGTTTCGAACAAAAGATTTATGGTGTTGAATATGAAACACTGAGTCAAGTCAAAGAGAGACTAAAATATGAAATTAACCTTATTAAATAAAGGGGATGATAAGAAGAAATAAATATCTTTAAAATAAGATTTAGTATTGAGTCAAACTTTGACTGATATTGTGCACCGTTGATCTCACATGCCGTGTAGGTGGTGCAAGGAACGTGAAAGATTAACGTAAGCTGGTTATACAAGTTCAGGCAAGTTTTTCAGAACGTGTTGCATTATGTGCATAATTTATAAGTTTGTTATTAAACTGTGATGTGCTCATACGTGGTTATGTGCAAAGATGTGTTAATGTGCTTTTGTGAAATAAGTTGATTTGAACTATTGATATGCGGTAGTTGATTTAAGACAATTGTTCTGCATTGAACTATATGTCATGATAGAGGCTAGGCATGAAACATAGATTAAATGCGAGGCATGATATGCATGAGAAATGTATGTACTGCAAAGCATAAGATGCATGAAGCACGAAGCATAATTGAACTGTTTTTACGTGTTATGTGAAACTGTTAGAGTTGCTGAGCCGTCGTGCTCACCTTTGCTTAAAACAAAACATTACAGAGTAGCTTGAGGAAGCCGATTACTCCGGTAGAGGCAAAGATGAAGATTGACTAACGAGTCATCAAGATTGAAGCATAGGTGCTTTTGTAGTAAAACCTTGGGGTAGACTAATTCATTCACTTGTGTAAGTAGATATGAAGAGTTTATGTTTTGTTGTGCTATAGATTAGCAAACTTAAATTGTTAAGAAAACATTTACAGATTATTTGAATATCATTTTTCAGACGTTGTCCTTTATGAATAAGGATAATAGGATGGTGTGATTGAGTCATTATACATATGATCTCAAATTGATTGTAATAGAATGTCGTATCATGTATGATATGAAGACATACTAGGAATGTATAAAGATTGCGATTCTGGAATAGCAAGAGATGCTATATAATTGTAAATAAATGATTATTTAGCAATTATAATATTGTTGTAATTCATGAACAATAAGGAAAAGTAGTACTAGTGTTGAACCGGATCCGAGGTTAAAGGAACCCGGATTTGGGGTCGTCACAGCATCCCTAATGTCAACATTTGGGCTGGATCGAGGGATATATACCCCCCAAAAAAAAAGTTAAGAATAAAAGAATATATATCTAAGCAGGTGGTGCAAATGTGCAAACTTAGGTGGGTCCAAGTGAACACCTCAAACAAAAGAATATTCAAAGTACAATTCCCATTCACTTAAAATATGTTTTAAAACAAAATAAAAGCATAATAGAACACGTCTCTACACAAAATAATTAAATATTATATTTATTTATACTATTAAAAAATAAGACATGACAAATATTTTAATATAATGTCTCATTTTTTAATGGTATAAAAAGTTTACTTAATTTATTTTATGTTATCGCTTTCGCTCTGTTTTTGAGTTTTAAAATAGATAGAAAAGAAAAGAAATAAAGGAAAAACTTAAGTTTTATGTCTAATTTTTGTATTTTTGAGTTTTTTAATAAACGAAAAAGAAAAAAAATGGATTAAAAACTTGGCCACTTTTTCTGTCAAAGTTTTTCATTCAAAATTGACATGATTTGGACGAAAAAAATTAGGATAATAAATATTTTTATAATTGTCACATTATTCTCAACTTACAGTATAATAAATTTTAAATTATAACTTATATCCGCACTATAACTTAGAACATGCAAATTGAAAATGCTCTGGAGTGATCCCACGATCATTCTCACTAGAAATGTTACTGCATTACTACATGATAACGAAGCACTACTTCATAAAGCGGCAACTCTTATTTAGATAACAACTAATAAAATACTATTAATTACTACTAGTAAACTATCAGTTGGCATGCAGCATGTATGGCAAATGAGGGCTTATGGGGTACCGTGTCCCGGGTGGTGGCCGTATGGCGGTACTAAAGGCTTGTGCATTAGGCGGTGGCCTCACAATTATTGGTGGCAAATGCGGTAGCTTATGTTCCGGTGGTGGTTTGTGCTCCGGGGTTGGCGGCTTGTGCTCTACCGGTGGTGGTTTGTGCACAGGTGGTGGTTTGTACTCCGGTGGTGGCTTGTGAACCAGTGGTGGTTTATGAATTGGTGGTTTAGGGCGATGATCAGTGAGGGAGGGAGTGGTGAGAACCACCACTCCAAGGAAGAAGAGTAGCTGCAAGTATTTGAGAGACATTTTGCTTGACGTATTTGATTGTGTGTAATCTAAAGTAGAATGAATGGGTTTTTATAGGGAGTTTGGGGTCGCTAAATAGTTAGAAAAGTAATCAATATCCTTATTATTTTACTATTACATGTAGGGTTTGTACAAATTTTTCAACAAAAGATTTTGTATTTTTTTGGTTAATTCAGATGAATTGTATATTTTTTTTAATTTTTTTTTGTGTGCTGGTAATTTGAAAATAATTTGAACATCCCTTTATTTAGTTTTTGCTTAGGGTGATCCAATGAGTTGAAATACCCCATCCGTTTGTAAACCAATAGGATTTGAATACCCCATCCGTTTTCAAATTAGAGATATAATTTAATTTTTGAGATTAAACAACGATATATTAAATTTTAAATTTGGTATAACTCATAAAACTTGTTGAAGTAGTTTTTGTTTAACATTTATTTGAATATTTGTATTTAATTATGGAATTTTTTCTTTGAATAAACTTTTATCTTGCATATTTTTTATTCATAATTTAATAGATATAACTATATTTGGTATATGGCATGTAATAGAAAGTTAAATTTATAAAAGTGATATTTTTTGTCTTTTTTCATTGAAACTTAGAAACGCAAGAAAATATTTTTAAAATTTTTTTTATTAAAAACTCAGAAATAACGCAAATGAAAATTTTAAATTTTATATTATTTTATTTTTTATTCTAATTTAAGTTTTTTATTATTTTATTTTTCGTCAAAAACTCAGAAACAGAGTTTTAGAGATTGACGTTAATCGCAATTCAATTTGATACGCATATAAATTAGAGTATTTTTCAATAGTAAAAATATTAACAAAAAAAATAAATAATTCATCTTTATATTCTCCTGTATCATAGATATATAATCAAATATTCAAAGTATTTTCCGGAATAAATTCGGTCGGCTGCGTTACGTATTCAATGTTCTTCTTCCAATAGTTGAAAAAAAAGCCTTCGCGAGAGAGATTAATTTGCACAGACATACATAAATGATCAAGTGGGTTCAATTAGGGGTTATGATTAATTTCGGTTAATGCGGTTTTAGAAAAATTCGATCCTGGGTTTTCGAAGTACTCTTTTGTGTAGAAGTTGTTTAGTTTTACTTAATTTTCCTCCATTTGTAGTGACATGCTGGACTTTAGGATAGGTGGTGAATTAGGGTTTTGGAGATAGCCGTTAGATTTGGGCTGGGTGGTGTTACAAAGTGGTGCTGCAATGGCAGAGCCTGAGCTTGAAGAAGGCAAGGCTTGCTGTCACAAGGTCGATACAAGCATTGACCCTGACATAGCTCTCTCTTACATTGTAAGAGTTCTCTTCTGTTTCTAATTCTTATTATATACAATTTGAAGTTATGTGACTAAAACTAATTAGTTATTAGGTTTGTTCGGATAAAATTGGATTCACTGGACTATCCCTTGTTGAAATTCTCAATGTATATGTAATTGGTGTTTCCTGATGATTGTCTGATTATGATCACAACGTGAGAAAAGAGAAGAATTAGTTTTAATTGGAGTTTTGAGTTTGCAAGTTTTGGAATGCTACGTACTGAGCTTGGACGAAATACGTATCTTTTTGTAGACTCAGGAATGTGGTATTTTGGGGGTATCTATTTGATTACACTCACTGAAACTGTAAAATGAAAAGATTTAAAGTTTTGGAATGCGACAGTGTTGATTGGATATATTGAAAGTGAATTGAATTTAAGTGCACACAATTTTGGGGCAAGTACATATTTTTGTCGAATACTTAAGATTGTGTATTAGTTTCATAAAATAAAGTAAACAAGAAGTATAGAAAAAGAATAAAAAGTCTTTTACTTTTGGGTGGGATGAACTTATTCTAACAAACATCTTTGCAGTTGCATTCTCTACATTCTGCGTAACACATTTAATATAATTTATTTTGTTGATCTCATTCATTTATGTAACGACACTAGTAAACGTATGGTTTAACATTTTTTAGAAGGATGAGAAGCTTCAGAATGTGTTGGGCCATTTTCAGAAAGATTTTGAAGGCGGGGTATGTGCAGAGAATCTCGGTAAGTCACTCGTATTATGGATTTTGGATCAGGAAATGAAGCTCAACTTAGGGGAGTGTATTCAATTATGACTTTTAAATATTTTTAAAGACTTTTTTTAAGTGATAGACTTTTGTAGAGTTCGTGAATTTTAATGACTTTTAAAGACTTTTTTAAAATGACTTTTGATGACTTTTAAAGACTTTATAAAATAAGTGACAGACTTTCGCAGACTTTTTATCAAAACTTTTATAGACTTTTGTATACTTCTAATATATCTTGCAGCTCATATTAATTGTTAATTAGCCTATGTGTACAACATCTCCCTCTTGTTAATTATTCTAAACAAATTGTTAGAAAAAATTCATATTACGTTATACCTATATTTAAATTTTGTATATACCTAAATATATGTAAATAAGTCCAAGTATATTTTCAATTATGAGAGTGTCAACTATTAGATGTTATACATCCTTATATTTTTATTTGTCTTTTCAATTTTATTTAAACTATTTTTAAACTCTAATTATTTGAATTATGGATGGTTAATTTAATGTATCAATACCGAGGTTAATTTTGTTATGTTTACTACACTTAATTTATTCATTATTTTAATTATCGTTAATCAAAATAGATATTATTCTTGTTATACTAAAGAGAAAAAAGAACACATCTTATGAATACTTCAAGTAAATTATAATCTCGCTAGTTAGTATTATTGTGGTTAATTGTTAACCGCGTAATTCTTGATATGATTCATTGTTATATAAGCATTTAGTTTAGTAATTTATGATTAATTGGTACATTTTAATTGATTATGTAAAAACTCTATATAGTATTTTAATATTATCACTCATAAGCAAAATTTATAAAATATCTTGCACGTCCAATAAAAAAAATTGAACAATAAACTAACTGAAAATTCATTTGTATTAAGTATAAAATTTGTAGATAAATTATATGTTCACTTTCTATTCAACACAATTAGGGTAGATTTTGAGTCAATTATATGTTATAAATATATATTTTAGTAAGTTAGGATAAATTGGTAAATTTTTATTGATTATGTAAAAATTCTAAATATTATTATGATTTGATCACCCAAAAAAACTTATGAAATGTCTTACTCATCTAATAAAAAAGATTAAACAATAAACTAGACAACTCATTATAAAAAAATTAGATTAATTATATGGTAACTTTTTATTCAATATCAATTTTAAAAACACCATTGAATATATGACTTCTATCCTGTTTTGATTTTGGTCTGTAGTTAAATAGATATATATATTTTTTGTCACGATAGATAATTTCATAAACAAACACGAGAGATAAAGACCAAAGATATATAGGTGAGATTTAGGGAGACAAAACCTCCCAGAAAGCCAAAACCTCATAGAGAACCCCCCCCCCCCCCCTAATAATACATGCATGTAAGTGAGATTCTCAAGATAAGATTGTGACTAAGCTGATGCTAGTGCAGATTAGGAGTGAAGTCTTTTATGCATGTGAAAGGTTGGAGCGTCCTTTTTTCTCACTTCTCACGTCTGTTAATCTTATCTCTTTCTCACATATTTAGAAGTCTTTGGACATGAGGCCGGACTTTGGATATGAGTATCTTTTGTTCTGAAGTCTGTCAAACTTCATTATTTAATAGAAATTTAAAAAATCTACGACTCTTTGAATACCAAAATACTTTTATAGACTTTGTAAAAGTCTCAATTTAATACCACATAGCTTTTAAAGATATTACAAAATTTATAATTGAATACCACTAAACTTTTATAAACTTTTTAAATGTATTGATTGAATATAACCAAACTTTTAAAGTCTTTAAAAATCTATACAAGTCCTTAAAAATTCTAATTGAATACACCTCCCTTATTCTTTCAACACTTTTGACTGCATGACATATGTGATTTGGCAGGGGCAAAATTCGGTGGGTATGGTTCATTTTTACCCATGCATTAGCGCTCTCCTTCAGTTCAGTCTCACCCAAAGACTCCTCAGAGATCTCAAAATAACAGCACCCCAAAGCCTCCCAAAAATTTCCATTTGGAGGTATTTGAAAACATTTATTATTTTTAATCAGATGGTAACTTGGTACTCCCTCATTTCCATTATATAGGTCGTTATAGAAGTTTTTTTTCCCCCAAAATATAAGACATTTTACATATATCTAGGAGAAAAAATCTAATCATTTCTTATTTTACCCTTAAAGATGGAGTAATTGAGAGAGAGAGGAGGAAGAGTAATTAATTAGTGCATGGGTAGTAATGAAATTTCAAACCAACATTAATTACCTAATATTAGTATTAATGAGACTTCTTAATATGTGTGATTATGTCTTAAACGACCTATATAATGGAAATGAGGGAGTAGTAAGATAAATATTTGACTAACCTTTGGTCAGATTGAGGAAATTTTGTTTTACTCGAGGGTCGTGGATTTTGTTACCATACAGGGTGTGCCGCAGAAATCTTTGGTGCCCTCAGATGTTCCGCTCCCTCCCAAGCATAGAACTACATCCCTCGGTATGCATTTATTGCATGATCCAAAGGTTGCATCTGCCGGCGGTTTGGTCAAAACAGATTCATGCTTGTTGCCTGCAGAAGTTGGTGCAAAGGTTCCTGCGAAACATGAATCTTTAACCAAGTTTGTTAATCCAACTGATCAGAAAACACTAAGGGTCCGAATTAAAATGGGTTCTGATAACGCAGCACAGAAAAATGCTGCAATTTATATTGGTCTTGGTCTCACTTCTCCATCTTCTTCGATGGGGCACAGCCCCAAGGAAAGTAGTGGGGAAGCCTTCCGAATCTCAAGACACTCTAGATAAGTCGCCTACCAGCATTCTTCAGGTGACGTTATACCTCTTTTCTTATGATCATCTATTTATTAGTAGAGTGGTGCCATCATAGTTTTGTTTATTTCTTGTTTTGTTTTGCCATGGAACAGTGCATGACATCTTTCCCTGTCACTTGGTCTGTGCTGCTATCACCTCTCCATGGCAGTCTACTTCGGTTGATAAGAGAGGAAAATATCTCCTTAGACAGTATGTCTTCAATTCCCATCAGGGGTCTGCAAAAAGATTCTACCATGTTGATGGGCAATTCAGCTTCCATGTTGGGAAATGGGAAAGTGTCGGAAGATAAGAAGACAAAATCAGTAGTTAAGACCAAAACTTTGGAGGAAACAAAGTTTGGGGACAGTGTGCCTTACAAGAATAATATGACCTCCCTCGAAGAGAAAACTATGGAAATTGAGCAACTGAAGAGAAAGCAGTGTTTCTCTAATGACTTGAAACTCAAGCTGCTATCTACTCCAATACGCGACCCCGGTGATTCTTGGAAAGGTGCTGGTAGGACACTTGAAGCTCACAGGGAGGCTGATAAGGATGTCCCACTGAAAAAAAGAGATGTTAGTAAGAATTGGGTCCAAGACAGATTAATAGTCACTAATCTGGCAAAGGAAGAATTCGTGGAGTCAATTATTGGGCGAGATGGTGCTAAGCATGAGCAACGAGGTTCTAGAAGTAGCTCGATAGGGAAGTTTGGGGAACACGGAGTAAGAAGTTCCGAAAAGGAGATTTCAGTTGATCTTAGCGGAGGTGGCAGAATCAAAGGTAACACAGTTCCTACCCTGTTCAAAGCCAAGCTTGAGGTTTCTAAGAGTGAAAAGGATTCCAATAGTGGGCACATAAATCATCTTAAACCAAAAGTTGGTCTGAGAGATGCACAAAAGGAACAGGACAGAACTGAATTGTCTCAAATTGCAAAGAAATTCTCACTCGAAGGTAAAAACAAGTCAAAGGGAAGACAAAGTAATAGCAAGTTGACTTCAAACTTAGCGGCGTCAACTTGAGGCCTGGTTCTCGCTTACCAAAAAGTAAGAAGAATGCTCAAAAGGATGTTGCCAAGTTCTGTGCTAGCTATGAAGGTGCACTTGACATAAGATTAGGACATATGGCTAATCAAATGAATCCATTGGAGAGGCCATCTGGTGATAGGGCAAAGGACTACAACCTTGAGACTGTTAAAGAAAAAGATGTGACAAATGATGGCCCTCTTACAAAAGCACTCTCTTCAGAAATGGAATTGGTTTTTGTAGCTCCTGTAATGATAAATGAAAATTGGGTCCAGTGTGACAGTTGTGAGAAGTGGCGTCTTCTGCCCTATGGTACTAAGCCAGACCAATTGCCTGATGAATGGTGTTGTAGCATGCAAAACTGGCGGTAAGTTCTTTCTGGAAGCATATTTAGGTTTCACTTTCATGAAACCAATCTATCCATTTAATAAACTTCTGGTGTTACTGCTATGCAAGTTTTTAACTGATTTGAAACTACGTTGTTGTTTCTATAGTACCATGCTATATTCTTCCCTCACCCCCTTGCTGTTGATATGTGCACAGAGACACCTTTATTATGCACACCACACACAAGTGAGGACAAAATCTCTGAAGCCTGAACGTTTTCTTCTCATTAATGTTAGGCCTGGAATGAATTGCTGTGATATCAGCGAGGGTGAAACAGAAAAAGCACTCCATACATTATATCAACCAGTGGTTCCACTTCCTGAGAGTCACAATAACTTTCAAAGTCACTCTGATAGAATTGCAGTGGGAGTAGCTTCAGCAGATGTTCAGAGTTTTAATCGCAAGTATCAGAACTTCAGTTCAGATGCCATGCCTAATCGAGGGAAGAAGAAACTTAAAGCTAAAGAAATGCCCAACACTGGTAGCAGCTGTGGTCTGATTCAGACCTAAAGTCTTATAAACAATTTGCGACAGCAGGACACAAAAAGCAGAAGCTTGAGTGACAGGACACGAAAAGTAGATGAAGGTATGTTATGTTTTTTCAGGCTGATGTTCTTTCATGCAAAAATACATGTTTTTTAATTTTGCTATAATATATTGGTAGGTGCCACAAAGTGCGAAAAGGTGAAAGCCAAGAGAGAGTCTGTTCACAATGGATACGATACTTCAAATAGAATTAAGACTGAAGATGCACTTTCTGATGACTACTGGAATTCTGAAAGTGGTGGGAACCTTGGTAGGGTGGGCCTAAGTCCAGGTCCTGTTTATCCAACCTGGACAACCACAAAGGATTTGCAGAAATGCAGTGAACATCATTATTCAAAAGATGAAAAGCCTGACCTGAAGGACAGGTTACTAATTTCTGCTAAGAAACAGGATGGGCTTTCCAGATAGTGGGTCCTTGGAAATGAAAACATGCAACGAAAGGGAAATATATGCAAAGAAGAGAAAATTGAAGGATTGGCAGGACAGCCGGAATAATTTAGAGATATTGCGAAGCAATGTAAGTTGCCTCCCAGATGGCGAGGTGTCTCGGAAGGAGGATAATGATAATAGAGAATACAGGACGGAAAAGATATCCGGGGTGTCTAGGACTGAGGGGCAGGAGTCCAGTACAAGTAGAAGCGATGATAGATCAAATGAAAAAGGTATAGTAACCAGAATCCTCTTATCAGTTAGTAGAGATAATTCAGGCGTTCAAATTGATCAGCAGCAGTGTAAGCATGGAAAAGTTGCATCTCAAATTACTTTGGATGATATAGATACACTGAAAAAGGATTTGGGATCTGAACAATTTCGAATGGCAGCCACTTCAAGCTCTTCAAAGGTTTCAGATTCCCATAAAAGATTTACAACCAAGAAGTAAAAGGGTCACCAGTAGAATCAGTTTCTTCATCTCCGATGAGGACTTCCATTCTAGACAAGGTTTTATCAACAAGGTGCAATTCAGGGAAGAATTATGCTAAAATTGGTGCTTCTCCTGTGATGAAGGACCCAAGAAAATCCGTGGAATGGAAGATTAATCTTGAGGGAAACCGAACTGGAACAGCAAGGAAGGAAGAGGCCTCAGGTGTCTTCCAGACTGAGTCTTTTGGATGTCCTGGGCTAGAAGACCACGATAGTAGTGGCAAAGCTCAATCTAGTGTTAAACCTCCCCCTGATTTCAAAACTGATCATTTGCTTAAGAGTGATGACAGTACCTTGACAGAACACCGTCCAAGTCCCACTGATGTGCATGCTCCAGATCATTGTCACGGGGTGGAGAGGATAAACACGAAACATAATCATAATGACGGTATGTTTCCACAGAAATCTGGAAAGGGTTCCTTTGTGCTGTCAAAGGACAAGGGCAAAAGTTCTTACAATGCTCAAAAAGTAAGTATGAAGATCTCTGATCCATTGAGTGAGCAGGAGTTGATTCCAAAGAATATCCAAAGGGATGAATTGCAGATTGACAACCATCAACTTGCACTGCACCATGAAGAATTAATTGATGCAAAAAAATATGTTTCTGATGGTTTTAGCATATGTACGAAGGATGATAAGAACGTTGACATGAAGGCTTCTACAAAATGGTCAGGTGACAGCCGAAGTGAGATCCAAATGAAAATAAGGGAGCACGATGGTTCAAATGCAAATTTTGGTGACCTACGCAATGTGGATGGGAGGGTTACACTGCAACAGCACTCTGATGGTGAAATTGCAAAGCAAAGCAATCCAACTCAAGTAGAGTCAAGGTTTGGGAAGCCACAGGTTAACCCATGTCACACAGGCAATACAGACACTCACTCGTGTTTGTCAACCGGTATCTGGATCCCGGAAAAGGAAGTGATCTTTATGTACGAGCAGGTGATGGTTTTGGTGACGTGCTGAAGGTGTTACAACCTGGAAATTCTGTTCACCAGAATGGAGCTCACCAGAGTGTGGGAAATACTGTGGCAGATCAGAGTTTGGGTGGGGATCTAACTGTTCCAAATCCTGTTAAAGGGAACATCCCTAGTCAAGCTGCTATTGATGTCTTGAAAGAAGCTGAACATCTCAAAGGA
Source organism: Hedera helix (assembly GCA_947179155.2). Classification (NCBI taxonomy): domain Eukaryota; kingdom Viridiplantae; phylum Streptophyta; class Magnoliopsida; order Apiales; family Araliaceae; genus Hedera; species Hedera helix. The sequence goes on from OX359281.1 coordinate 34,601,600, forward strand.
TGTGCTTATCATCTTGAGGTTCTTTTAGATTGCTCTTTATTCAATCTCTGTTTCCTTGTTCCTCATAGTTCTGCTGTCTTGTCCTTGTCCTGCACATTGTATTAATTCTTGTTGAACTTTATCTTTTCTTATTGTTTTCTGAAGTATGCTGCTTTTGTTTATTTTTGTCTGAAGTCTTGGTATATCGTCATTTTTGCAGAATTCTGGCTCCAAATCTGAGAGCATCATGGCAAATTTCCAAGCTGCCTGGAAGTATCTTCTTGGTGCTTCATGTTTAGAAACCTTGAAATACGAAAGTAGCAAACATGCGGAAATAATTCAAATGCAAATCTATAATTGTACTGCCAAGCTTTTTGAGTAAGTACTTTGTCTTTCCGGGAAAACAAAAATTTGTCTGTTTTATATATTGTAGCTCTATATTTTGTCATTTTCTTAAGGAATTGTTTTGTGTAGTGTAATAGAAAGAAAGTAGAATCAGTATGGAATCATCATGTAGTTTGAATCTCCTACATCTGCATCACTACATCCTTTATATGGATTTCTGCTCAACTCTATAGAATTTGCAGGACCTGTGCTCATGAATTTGAGAAACAGCGAGAAATGGCTGCTGCTGCTTTGGCCTATAAATGCATGGAGGTGGCATATATGAGGGTAGTTTATTGCAAAAGTTCTAGCACTAACAAAGATCGGCATGATTTGCAAGCAAGTTTGCAAATGGTTCCTCAAGGTATTATGAAAAGTCAAACTATGGTATTATTGACATACATACATCCCTTGTGTTCCTTTCTAGTGACAACTTGTTCTAATATTATGTCTATACTCTAAGTAGCTGTTTTTATCAGTACAATGGTTCCTACTGCCTTCTAAGAAGGAAACTGGAAATGTTTATAGATAATCCATATTTTTTTAAAGCTTTGTTCCCATGACGTGGGTGAATTGACTACTAAGTAAAGGGAATTATGCGTATTTACTTTAATATGCACAACCTTAAAAATTCTTCATGCAATGCCCTTCTGACCATTGAAAGAAAAGGGAAATATGTGAAAGGGGCAAGAATAGTTTAGGTTTTTTGAATTTACTTTTATGTTTTTTTTTTAATTTAAAAAATTTAGAAACTAAAACGCCTTTCTAATCCTTGTAAAATATGCAATACTAAATTACTTTTTGAGATTAGAGAAATTGGATCTTATCAGACCAAGCTGCAGACTACCAACCCATTATTTAAGTTTTTTGCTTAGTATATGTTAACTTGGGGGTGTGGTTGTACCAGTGTCACTACCCCTGCTTCTGTTGGACTTGGCAGAGCCTCAGGTCCAACCCAGTACCATCAAGTTTAAAAATTGATGCAACTGGCTTAGGTATGTCCTGCAAGCACCCCTTTTCATCTGCTAACACTTTCTATCATACTGGCCAGGGGAAAAGTTTTTTATTTTAGAATATATATATATATATATATATATATATATATATATATATATGAAAGAGCCGCTTTTTCTTGTTGTTTCCTTATTTCTTTCTTTTTCTTTTATTTCCTTGTGTTTATCAGTTACTTTCTAGATTCTAGAATAACCTTTAAATTTTAGACCTCAATGTGGAGTGAGGACAGTATTAATTTCATGTAGAGTTAATACTGAGTATGTTTGGACTTGCCCCGATATGATGATTATAAATATAGAATTCAAAGTTGTAATTTTCTTTTATAGGTGATAACTTTCATGAATTATCAAAATAGTTACTAACTGCTCCTATTCTGTTTTTCTGTTGTGTTCTTGGGAATACCCCAGTAAGCCATTGTTTTGATTTGGCATGGATATTAAGTTATTAACTGTTCTCTAGTCTTATTCTTTAGAAGATGTTTTATAATTATATTTGTGGATGTAATACCTCTTCTTTTCCTTAATTATTTTCTTAAGTGAATCTCCATCATCTTCTGCATCTGATGTTGATAACTTAAACAATCAAGTTACTGTGGACAAGGCTGCTTTATCCAGGGGTACGACTTCTAATGCAGGAAATCATATCATTGTTGCCCGAAACCGTCCCAATTTTGTTCGGCTGCTTGACTTTGTAAGTTAACCAACTACATGGTATAATGTTTAAACCTTGTATACGCTCAAAACGTACATGTTCAGCATGGTAATGTCTGTAGTCATATGTGTTTTATTCATTAACAAATTCTAGCATGTGGTGATGGTGGAAGGCTTTTTACATTTCTAGGAAGGAAAAATAAAAAAGATTAACATCCCTTGTGTTTCTAGTCTCCATTATTTACAGGCTTTAATTGTTTGCTTCTGCCATGAGCAAAAACTTCTTTTTTTTCAAAAAAATAAAAATAAATCTAAACCAGGTCCGAAAGTATAATATAAGGCATAAAGTTGTTTAGTTGATCGTGAAGTTCAGAAAAGGAATCTCTTATATAAACTATGATATCTAACAGATGTAGTCTACAACCTGATTTCTGGTTGACATGTATTTGCTCCTACCTGATGAGTACACTTATTATGATGGCTAGTGCGAAAGATTGGCAGACTTTGATATGATAGTTATGAACTTGCCACAAAAAGTAAAGATAACATAAAATTTATGCTTCCTTTTGGGATGAACAAAATTTCATCATTAACTGTTTTGCAGACAAATGACGTGAGTTCTGCCATGGAGGCTTCCACAAAATCCCAGATAGCATTTGCAGCTGCTAATGTAATCCTCGAAAAGGCTCAGAACAATGAGGTAGTCATTTTGGTTAAGAGGGTCATTGACTTTGGCTTTCAGGATTTAGAGGAATTCTTACGTTTGGTAGGGCTTGCAACTGAAGCTATCAGCCTTCCATGTTTCAGTGGTAATAGAGATTAGGCAAACTTGTATAAAATCGTCGCTCTGGTTTATTACCCCCAGCAAGTTGCCTTGAATATGCGGAATTGAAGAAGTATACTGGACCTGCACTTGGATTTTGTGAAGAGACGGGGATTAACAGTTGTTACCTTTCTGTACGGGTTGAAAAAGCAGTTCATAATACACATTTTTTGAATGTTCTACTTGTTTTTGAAGAGATAAGCACATAGCATACTCACCATTATTATTTATGGGTTTGGAGAGAGGACTTGTGAGATTTCTATTTGTTCAATGACGAGACACTCTGAGGTTATGTAATGCTGGTTTCTTAATTTTTTAGGGTCCAATAATTCGGATCTAGAGCTAGATAATAGTTAGACATTGTAGGTAGCATAATTGAGGTGGTTGAACTATGATGTAGTTACGAGTGTCCTCTTTCTGAAGGACTTTATGTTTTGTAAGCAAATATATATCAATTTTGTGAAATAGAATACCAAGTATTTGGGCTAGGTTCCATATGTCTCTTGGAGATTTAATGTGTATATAACCTTTTACCACTCTCTCTTTACAAACTATATATGAACCTGATGGGCCAGCTTCCAGTTTGCGAGATGATTTTGGATAGGCAAGCAAGGGAGATAGGCGTGGCAAGTTTTGGTACGTAAGCTTATATTTTTGCAGGATACTTGCCCTATTTTCTTTTTCTTAAAACTAATAGCGTCTTTTTTTTGAAATTTCTGCAGATTATTTTTCTGGTATCACTTGATCACTTGATGGCTACCAATGCTAGGAAAACTTCTTGTTCATCGTTTATTAATCAATCTTTCTTAGTGTGTGCTAGCTTTTGAATTATGATAATGGGAGTTAACATATAATAAATGCAATGCTTCTTTCTACGTGTTAAACCATGGAATTGAAATTGGCTTATTGATTGCAATGGAGAGAGTGGCCCCGGAAATTTTCACGCAACCTTTAAGAGGAAAAATAGAAATATCCAATGGCCCCAGGCACGGTTCAGGGGTATGGACAAGCTTTTGTGTTCTCCAAAGATCAGAAGCTATACTGGTGCAACATGTTTGCTCTTGGTGTAGATCCACACTATTTGAGAAACCCAAAATTGTGGCCCAAAACTCCTGCCAATTTCAGGTAATAGTGGTAGCTACAAATTAAATAAATTTATACAGATTAGTTGGTCCAAATTCGATACATTTTTAGGTTACTATATGCTTGTCATAGCTGTCATGCAGTGAAACTATAGAGATTTATTCAAGGGAGGTCAGAAACTGTGCAAAAATCTTATGGGATTTATAGCTTTGTGTCAATGGGCTAAGCAGAGATGTTTTTGAAGAAATGTTTGGCGTGGTGGCACAAGCTGTTAGGATGAACTACTACCCTTCATGCGCAATACTGGATCTTGTTATGGGTTTAAGCCATCATTCTGATGGATCTTGTTATGGGTTTAAGCCATCATTCTGATGGAAGTGGCGTCACAGTCTTGCAACAAGGAAAGGATAGCTCAGTTGACGTTAAAATCCTCAAGAACAACACTTGGGTCCGAGTTCAACCCATTGCAAATGCCCTTATTATCAACATTGGTGATACCAAGAGGTAAGAAACTTAAAATCTTTGTTTGGTTCTTTTTTTCCTCGTATTTATCAAAACACGCACTGGAGGGAGAGAGAGAGGCATCTCTATCAACGTGTGTGAATTATGCTGGCTCAAGTCAGAGCTGCTAAGGTCTGCCTCCCCATCTTATCAGGAAGAACTCGAAGCCAAATTCTATTGACACGGAGAACTAGTCTTTGGTAGTGTTTGTTTGCCACTTTTTACCTCTGAAAGCTCCTCTTCTTATTCGCTAAGACTCACTTTCTTGTTTGGTAAAAATTTTATCACGTCTGTGAGCCTCTAATTCGGTAAGACATGGAATCATGTCTAGATCAGACAGAAGCACATCTGAACTCCTTATTACAGAAGTACCCCCGCAAATTCATAGAAATTATTTCTCATATCTTATTCTTCTCTAATTTTATACAGAGTCTTTCTTTTTCTCTCCTCCGTTCAAGGTGGCGATCGTCTGCATCGGGTACAAAATCAAATCAGCCACCACTGGTTTGAATAAATCAATCATTTGGAGGAGTAGGTCCTGCGCGGTGGCGAGGGAGTCGGAGGCTTCGACCCAATCGAGGTCAAAGCCATTGGAGAAGAACTTGCCATCGACGACGGTGATTAGAACTTCTTGTTTTCTAACGTGCACATGGTGTGCTAAATTGATCTGGTGATGTGTGTAGCAAAAGATTTGTTTGGGAATCTGAGAAAAAGAAAATGATATTATTATACAATCTATTTTATATATATAGAATAAGCATGAAGTAGAATTATTATAATTATTATTATTTTTATAATAATAATAATTATTATAATAATTATAATTATGATTATTATGATTATTATAATTATTATTATCATAATTTTTATTATAATTATTATTATTATTAGCACTATTATTAATATTATAATTATTATTTTTATAATAATAATAATAATAATTATTATAATGTTCAACTGTTCATAGGGTTAAAATGGTAAAATACTGTTATTCAGATATCTGAAAAAATTGATTATCAAACAACATTTTTTTCATTCAGATACAATTCTATTCAGATGCTCTATATTATTCAGATCTCTAAATTATTCAGATCTTAATAGAGGATTTTATCAAACACCACCTTTCTCTTGTTAGTAATAGACTTGATGTTTTTATTTTTAATTTTTTGTCATTCTGTATCCAACAGGTTTTAACAAATGCAAGAGTACGAGTGTGGAAGAGTAGGGACTCACAAGGAAAAAGATAGGTTATCAATTGTTACATTTTATGCACCAAGCTATGACATAGAGCTAGGACCAACGCCTGAACTGATGGATTAGAAGCAGCCTTGCAAGTAAACAAGACGGCCGTGGGGAGTACAGGAAACACTATGTAACTAACAAAACTCGAAGGCAGAAAGTGACTACAATTTGCAAAGATTCATTCCAAAAGTTCTTCCTGAAGGGCACAGTCTCTCAATTTGCGGCAGCCAATGTACTTAGTATAGAACGTAATAATATAAAATTTGGAGTTTCATCAAGGATAGTAAATACTAAATAGAATAAACAAATAACAAATCGGGTACCATAAAAGATGGTTCTGTCTGTAACTTGGATTTGTAATGATGCCGTTAATACGAGATGGTTGGATCCTTAACATGTTTATAAGCTAGTTGTCTCCCTTCTCCCATATTTGTCTATTTTTGAGTGCTTCGTTCAAAAAAGAACTCTAAACTAGGTGACAGACAGAAACACAAGTCACTCTTACGGTATGTTTGTGAGTTTTGTACATAAAAGAATATTTAAATTACGATGAAAAAGAAACAAATGGAAAAGTTTTTCTTTTTGTTGTTCGCAAGTATATAAAGGAAAATTTAAATTTTGCCAACCTTAGTCTGTATGTGCATTGTACTTTTAGACATACTTTTGCCAACCTGAATCTGTACGTGCATTGTACTTTTAGACATCATTTTGAGGATGGAGAAAGCATGTGCCAATGCCACCAATCAATTGCCCGCCACCGTTGAAGCCCCTCTTTTTCTTCTTTGAATTAGTTTGTTATATTAATTGATTGTTATTTGTGAATACCAAGTCTAAATTGCTATATTTCTTTGAATTAATCCATAATACCTTGGTCTAAAATGAGCGACCCAGCTTATTTTTCACTTTCTTCTTACCCATACCAATTATTTTTTTTCAGAAATATAGACATAATTTTTTAAACTGTCAAGTTTGAAAATTAGAATTTCTTATTTCGGGAAAGTGATTCATCAAGCAAGTCTAAATGAGATTTCCAGTGGAGCTTCAACCACGTGGATCCAAACACACCCTGATATATAATCTTAAATAACTAAGAACAAAACACCAGCTGAATCATGCACGAACTAGATCATCCCACTAGTAAACACTGGAAAGCAAAACTAAATAGACTGCAAATTTTCCAGCATTGAACATATAATATTGTCGACTTCACCTGACTTTTAAGGGCAAATGTACAAGAATTCTCAAGCTCACAGGTCTAAGTAAATCATTAAAAGGGCACTCATACATTGGCAACATATACAGTAGCTTGTGCTCAACACCTTGGGCTGGTCTCTTTGTTTTGCAAGTGTTACTTGCACCAGCACCAGCACCCAAATTGTGAATCTGTTTGGAATATCAATTTTATGACATTACGCCAGATACCTGAACAAGTTGGGGTTATCCCTGTCTCTTTCCAGATAATCCCGAGTAATTAAATCTTCAATTCTCTTCTTAATTGCTTTAACATCAGGCTGCAGATATACATATAATAGTCATTTAGTTAGAAATGAGGAAAAGTGTTAAAATAAAAGAACAAAGGAACGCCCCCAATATACCTTGAACATGCGGCCCAACTGCTCAACACACTCCATAACCAATTGCTGGTAGCCCAAAACTTTCCGGCTCTTCATGATACGGACAATTGAGGCATCAATAGCATATGGCCTGTCCTTGTCGACATCTTCGATTACCTTTTTCTTCTCATCCACTGGAGGGAGTGGAATCTGCATACCAACAAGCCATTTTACATACATCTAAAGAATATAATAGAAGAAAATTGACCAACACAAGAAGCTTAGGTCAAACCTAAGAAACTAAACCCCATACCTGGATTCTCCTCATTTTGTCGGTGAACTTGGAGTTGAACTCAAAGTGATCAGTTGGAGAAATTGTTTTATTATTTGGCTCTTTAGAAAGAATTTTATACTTTGCACATGAAAGGGCATGGAGCAGCCGAACAACATCATCATGCGACAAATTTAACTGAGTCATGATTTCTTCATAGCTCAATCTATCCGAGCAATTAAATAGCAGCAGAGCAGAGGCCTACATGAAAAGAATGCAAGACGTCAAAACACCTTAATGACAATCATGAAAAGCAGGCACAAATTAAAATATATTTTATGGACATATAACCTGGTAGGTTGTCACAATGAGTTCCATGGTTTTGGGCTCGAATTTTCCATTGATGTTACAAGTACCCAAAGAGTATATCCACGTAAGTTTTCTATGTTTTGTTTTTGTTTGATAAAATTCTCTGAAAACTTCAACACATTTAACCTGATCCATAGGTATAAAAGAGCAAAAGATGTAAGTGAGCACCCTCTAAAAAGGTGCAAGTGAGCACCCTCTCTTTTTTCCTTTTTACTTTTTGAATGTAAGTGAGCACCTTCTCAAATACTGGCTTCCATAAATTCACATTGACAGAACAGTTGTAGTGAAAAATGATAATCTAGAAGTGTACCATCTCAGCTGGGAGGTTGAGATCGAAAGACTTGTAACTCGGCCAAAAGCTAGTAGTCAGAACAGTAACAGTCAAATCAATCCCAGGATTTACATTTGGATTATTCCCGAGGTACTCCTCGAAGTTGGATTGATTTTCCTTTGCCAAAGTTAAATCTGTGACCTGGAGAGAGGGTGAGGGAAAGATTACCGAAGATTTTAGATAATAACCAATAGATTTACCAGAATAGTTTAGGACAAATTACCATCCCCTCCATCTTCGATGTGAACTGACCACCACATTGCTGCTTTAGCTTGGTCAAAATACTTCTCTCATGCTCATCATTGGCACTCTTATCAAATAAAAGTTGACGAGCAAGCTTTTTCCTGCCCAGCAGTTACAACAAGAATGAAACAAATACTGAATTCTGTAGAAACTCAATGCAGCCCAAACAACTAAGAAATTATATAATTTACCTATAAAATTCAGCAAACAAGTCCTTATCGCTAATGTAAGCAAGCAGCTTTACTACCTGAAAATTAGATAAGAGGTCCAACTGTAACTTCCTAATCACCCAACCAAACGAATACTTAATAGCTAGAGCAAGCAGCATACCTTCTCAAGTGTTTCCTCAGTGGCTTCATCACTTATTTTCTCACTCCCACCTTTTTTGAGGATATTATCACAGAAAGTGGCAAGTAGTTCAGCACTAGAGCTTCCAGCAACACCCTTGTTGCAGAAGATTTCAAAAGCCTCCTTAAGTGCCTAGACAAATTTGAAACAAACAATATTAAAATAAAAAGACTTTGTAATGAGGGGATATTAAGATGAGATTTAAACAATAATGCAGCAATTCCAAAATACAAACCTTGTGGAAAAGAGTATGGTTCGTAAAACAGTCATTCACGCATGCTAGGTACTTGTCATGTAGTTCAATTACATTTATAACGAAAACCTGAAATCTTCAATACAAGTTAGTGTGCATACCAGATATACTTTCTCAAGTTCGGACAGTAGAGTAGAGTATCATTAAAGTTTAAACATTACCTGTTCTTGTAAACCAACCACATCTTTCTTCTCTGCCTGTAATGAAATGTAACTTAGTTCAGTAATCAGTGGGAAAAAAATACACCATCTCTGCTTAAAGAATGCAGGAGGAAGATTTTTTCACAAAAAATGTAAAAATGGTAAAATAGAGCAACATATGCGTTATGAGCTAAAAAAAAAAAAAAGTAAACACCTGGCAAAACACATATGCCAGGTCTCATAAGATGGAAAGATTCAACATTGCAAAATATACCATATTTCATTATAATGAACTTCAGCTCAAGAAAACTGCACCTTAAATGGCTTGGTTGGCTACAAAAAGCCAAATCATGCGTACTAAACATACAGAAGTTGGAACACCCTGATAGGCACAATGATAGCTCGAAACTTGACTCTAGAGGCACAAAGCCAAAAACTATTTGAATTGCATTGATCAGAACTAGGGGTGTGCGTTGGTTAGTTTCACTAACAGCTTAGACTTCTCAAGCAATTGGTGATCTAGCCTTATCAGAGCATCGGTTTAATAAAGCATGAGTTCAACCTCCCTGAATATATATGCTCGCCCTTCCAGTTGGTACTTCTGTAGTATGTACAGTTTGTATTATCAACTTACTTGTGAGAGACTGCATACGTGAGGGAGGACAATGCACATGCGTGAAATGGATGATGTTAACTAAAATGCATAGAAGCTCTGAACTATATTACCTCTGGTAAGTTCAGATAATAATGACTTTTTTTATATAGCAGAATGATCATTCGCATTTAGGTTCATAATGGAAAGAGTACACAATTAGCTTGATAGTAAATAATCATATTGCATATACTTCTAAGTAATAGTTTACTATTGCTTATTACCATGAAATAAAACATAGTTTAAATAAATATGATCCCAATGGTTAGTATCCCTAGTCATTGCATACCTAAGACAGTATGCTTCTGTTAGCATGTGGATGTGGATGATAAAAATCAATTTTTTCTTAAATATTTAACTAAACATTTGAAAGAGAGATTTATAGGGTAAATGTAAACTGTAAACTATTTATAAGATCTTTCTCATTGAAGAATTAATAGCTCAGAACAGAACAAAAAGGATCTATAAGTATGTGTGTATATATATATTCCTTTTTTTCTAGTAAGGAAAAGATAGATACAATAGACTGGGTTGATAAAAAGTCCACCCTTACCAAACTACCCCTGTTTCAAAAATTAGAGATACATTTATAAACGATTTTTAATGATTTTTTTATATTCTTAAATGTTACCCAAATATTAACCAAGTATTCAATAGTGGTAATGTGATGCTAGAAATGATAACAAGAAAGTAATGATAAATTAGGAATATCATGCCACTTTATTGCCCTAAAGTAGAAATATATATCTACTTTTTGAGCAGACTAACAAGGAAAATTTATCTCTAATTTCAAGCTAACGGGAGTAATAAATAACAAGACCTCAAGAAAACCTGTGAAAGTATGACTATGCAGCAAGTGGCACAATGCATCACGCAATAACATTCAAGTTAGAAGGGAAGGAGTGCCAAGGTTTATCATAGCCATTCCGATATGATATTCTAAATTAATAGTTCCTCTGTCCTTCAAAAGATGTCAATAATTTCAAAAGAAATCGTCCACCAAAGGTTATCTAAAAGTACACACGTTATATATAAAATATGCCCAAAGACTAATTCACCCTCAAAAGTATGTTGAGGTTGGGTCAATTAGTTTTAAAAAAAAACAGCTTCATTTGTGTACTGGGGTCCACCTATAAGTTTAATTGGAACTTCTTGTATACTCTCTCTACTTTACTTTTCTTAATTTGTGTCATTGTGTACTTTTGACAATCTTTGGGTCAGGTGGAGTATTCTTCTTCCCCAATCCCCAATCCCCACAAAATACAAAATATATTACTGAGTTCTTCACAGACCATAACAAATTAAGAGAGAGGAATCCATCATCAGCCTTGTAAAACATTCACCTTCTTAAGGAAAAAGATGCACATAGAATATAGTCTAGAATCCAATGGGAAACATTCAAGGAACAAACCTTCTTGTTGCTTGCTGCATCTTCTGCTTGTTTGACCAACGTTGTACCTTCAGCAGTAACATGCTGCATCATGAAACACCAAAACATAACTTAATCCTGATGAACAATAAGCAAATAATACAGAAACTCAAGAGTGCTCAATGTTGAAGTGTACAAACCTGCTTAAATATATTAGAAACAGGATCTAAGCCTCAAGGTATTTTGGAGAAGAGCCTATACATCCTAGACAAATCCTCCACCTAAATAAATGAAGAAAAGAGTTTAAGATACCATGCAACCTGATATCAAACTAAGCAGAAAGCTTGAACAATAAACTATTTGCCTGAGTACCTTGTCATCCCTAAGCAATGCATGACACCCAGAGTGTTCCTTCTCAAGCAGCTGGGTTGCATACACAGATAGTAGCTCATGTTGAACTTTCTACAAAATAATAAATAATCATAATGATCTTGATCAGAAGAACATGTATATCAGCAAAACTTGATAAAATACAAAAAGAGGATCAGTGAACATATTTAGCTACTTCATACACATTTTGTCAAGATTTATGTACTTTTGAGTAGAAAATAGCAAAAGTTATAAAAGATGTCTACCATACAGATGGCAACTCGGATATGCAATGTGACCAAATGCATGCAATACGGATCTTATAGTTGAGCAATCGACAGAAGCTTCTCATGAGTATAGCGGACACAAAAAACAGAGAAGTTGAATGATAAACTTAATAGGGTAAAAATACAAAAGGGGGGTCAAACTTTAAATTTATTGAAAGTTTATTAAAAGCTACTTCATCTAAATAGTGATTAGGAGTTTAATATTTAGTAAGGGTATTGAGTCGTTTATTGTTCCCCAAGTATTATTAGGGTTTTGAGTCGTTATAAATTTTGATGTAATACCCTACAACTTAATTACAGAATAAACCGTTGTTGATTATTGAAGGAAGCTATGAGTTGTTTTCCTCTCTTCTACAGTTGAGAAACCCTTGGGATAGTGATGTGTGGAGCATCACCCGAGTTAAAGATCCTTGAGGCAGTGATGTGCAAGGCATCGCCTGAGTTAATTTCCCTTGTTTTACCAATTCTTTTCACCAATTGTTCATCTTCAAATCTTGTCTTACATCAAAAGGGAAATATCTCCTAATTAAAATCTACTACTATAACTAACCTTCTAGAATAATGCAATATAATAAAAAATAATTAATAATTATAATTTTTTTATTTCTAAATAATAATATAAAGTAACTAATTAATAATCTTTTAGGTCCCTTGTATTGCTCTGCAGTAGTATCGCTAGTTTTTTAACAGAGGGCGTAACACATGGTTATATGCTCACTTTTGCAATGCAAACGAACACATAATTCACAATACTTCACAGTTCTTGGCAATGAACTGCTTCTAACTAGAACAGGCTAATAAATTGTTAACTATTTTCCTCCACTTAATAATTTTACATGTTGCTTATTACCTACCATCCAATCATCATGCCTACCTCCTTCATGACCCAAAATTGCATGTACGGTTTACACATTTTTGCAAAGTCCATATCAAGTAAACTTAGCTCCTTATCACCAGAAGATTTCATTTCAGCTCGATTTACTGAGGTAAATTAAGTTCCCAAAAAATAATAGATAATAAACCAAGGGAGTCAGATGGCTGATAAAATAAACTGCAAAGATAACATTCCTAATAAATAACCTTAAATTGAAAATAATTTGATCTCTTAGAAATCTTGCGTATAAGAAAAAGAATGAATATGTCCTCAATCTTCCTCAGCCTACTACAAAAATGTTGTATATAGACTAGCTTAAAATTGCACATAAAAAATATAGCCCCTATAAAACAAGATGAGATTAATAATCTTCAATTCTTTCCATAATTCACGCAGATGTAATCAAATGACCTATCAACTCATATTCCTCATCTATATATGATTTGCATAAGAGTATTGTACTCGTAAGGATACTGCAGTCCTTATAACATGTTGTAACAAGAACAACAGTAGATGGTATGCAGTTATGCAGACTCATTACAAATGTATAAAAAAGGAAGAGTCTCTTACCGTTGAAGTAATGTACTCTTCAAAAGACTCGCGGTATTTGTCATACAGCTGTTGAGAATAATCATGTGGAGGTTTTTGGGCACACATTTTATAGATGGTTCTGATTAAATGAAATTAGGGAAAAGTAACATACAATATTCTAAAGAAAAGACATTCCAGAACTAATATACACTTCTGCAAAGTGGAAAGTACAAGGATACGTATAAAGCATCATATAGTCCTCAGAACTAATCTGCGGCTCCGGAAGACCTTCTAAAAGCTTTGTAATCCCTTTCTGCATAAAATCCAAGGTTCTAAAAGGCGCTAGGCGGGAGGCGGGCGGCCGGGGGCCTAGGCGGGATTTTTTATTTTATGTTAATTTTAATATTTTATCTTACATTTATCCTAACAAAATAATAATATAAAGGAAAACAATCTATAATAAAGATAATAAAGGCATTTGCTTAAAGTTCAAACACATATCTATGTTACTAATGTCAAAGTTCAAACAAAAAAACGCAATTGTTTAAAGTTCAAACACAAACAAATAATAAAAAATACAAACTAATAGTCCTCATCTCCATATACCTCTATATCTCTCTCTAACTCTTTTTTTCTATATTCTTCCAAGATAATGTCCCCATCGGGCTCACACTCATACTCCTCATTTCCCTCTTCCGTATCATTTTCAGACAAAAAAATAAAATCATGGAGTTTTCTTACTCTAACATTTCTATTATTTCTCTTCGGTTCTAGCACGCTATCCGCTTCGGATGCTTCACCAATCGCTTCCCAAGTAAGGCCCGAACAGCCCTCAACTTCTTCATCTATTCTTATGACGTCGTTTTGTAGCTTAGTTATTAAAATTAAAAAAAAAAATTTGCAACCCTAAATTTTTCGCTTATGCATTGCCTAATTTCTTTGTCTTGCTCGCCCAGTCCCGTATAATTCTCTGGAGGGAATTTTTTTTCTCCTTGGGCATAGGCTAGGCGCTAGGCGGCCTAGGCGTGGCGGCAGGGGGGGCCTAGCGCCTAGGCGGGGATTAATCGGACCTAGGCGGGGATTTTTAGAACAGTGATAAAATCCCATCCTTGTTCCAAATCTATAGTCTCATTCATTGTGCCACTTTACAGCTCTCAAAACTGAAATTTGTAAACCACGCCATTTTATGAGATTAACCAGATATTATCCATTTTAGATACCAAACCCTATAATGCATAAACCCAAAAAACTATATTATAGATTTTAATTGAAACATAAACCCTAAAATCAATAGAGAATCTCAAAATTCGAACTACACAACAACAAAAAAAGTCAAGTCCAAGACAATCAATCATAATTCGAAACGGATAAGCAGTAAATAGAAGTAATCAACACAATCAAGAAAAATAAAAACAATCAATACAAAGTTATCATCAATAAAAATCAGGAGTTAATTAATCCCAGATTCAACAGAAAATAAATACGAGAAACAACAAAGCAATAAATCGATTACAGCCGAAAAAATACAGTATCGTGCATAAATATATAGTGAGGTTGAATAGAGATCTACCTGTTAAGGTGATCTCCGACAGATGGATTATCCTGAACTATATTTAGTCCATATGACATCAGCAAATGTCCTTTAGTCTTCCATCATTCTAGCAGATGGACTATCCCATGAACTATAATATAAAAAGATTAAAATAATTAATAAATTCAACAAAACTCTTATCATCTTTTTACTTTTCTATTTAAATATTAGTAAATTTATAGTCCATGGACTATCTCATTCATAGATATAGTCTTTTGAGGATATCAAATATATATAGTCCATCTGCTGGAGCGAAAAAATAAATCCTAAACTAAATATAGTCTAGGAAGCCATTGCTGGAGATGCTCTAACTTCGTATGTAAGAAAGTCCCTAAGAGCCTGTTCGAGAGCTCCTAATAAGTCAGTTGACCAACTTATAAGTCATTTTCAAGAAAAAAGTGTTTAGTTGTGGCTTTTATTTTGACTCATAAGTTGGATTATAAGTCAATAAAAATAAGTAACAAAATGTTGCTTATTTTAGAATGACTTATAAGTCATATTTTTTAAATTGGTCAAAGTATATAAAATGTCCAACATGCCCTTAATATGTGATGCTAAATTACGTATTTTACCCTTCATTTTAACCTATCAGTTTATAACCGTAGAGAGGAAGCCTCCTCTTGCTCTGCTCTTTCTTTTGCACTTCTTCAGCTCTATTTTCTGCGCTTGATCTGAGAAGGTGTCTGTTGTGATCGTGAAATCCCAGCAAATCCAGGTACCTTTCCTCTTTCATTCTTCTTATGTACTGCTAAGTTGAAAGATCCGTAGAAATCAATGGATTGTTTGTCCTTGTGAATTTTTGAAAATTTTCTGATCTTGTTTGCAATCTGAAGTTTCTGATCTTGTTTGTGATCGTTATGTGGGTTTTGATTTTCTGACTTGAAAAATGTTTTGTTCCGACTCAAAATTTTTATGAATATATTATCAGTAGGAGAAATCTATAGTTGGAGAAAATTGATATTGCAAGTGTGCTATAGGGGATTGTGGCTGATCAGGATTTTTTTGTTCTTTTTTCATTTTTAAAGATGTTATGTAATGTGTAGGTAATCCAGAATTTCATGCTTACCCTGGAACCAACATTGTTTTTGATTGATTAGGATTATTAGTATGTCAATCTCTTCAGCAACTTGGGAATTACAAATTAGTCCCTTTTTTCCCGCACCGCTAACACTGTGAAAAGAATTAATTTTCTGCTTCATAAATCTGGAAATATTGATAGTAGATACAATTGTTAGGTGATACTTTTTGCCATCATGTACATAGGGATATGTCTACCTATTTCGTCAATTGTCTCAATAATTTGTGGGCCTTGCAACTGAGGTTCTGGAGTGTGTCTCACACTTCGATGTTGTTTGACTTGATAAACAAGTTTGCATATTAAGGGTTTGCTTATTGAAATGTTTCTTCTCCCATTTTGTGCTATTAGTTAATATTTATTTCAAACATGATTTTTCATTTGTTTTTCTAACTGTAGTTCATCTAATTGATTCTATCTCTTCTCTTTTAAGATGTTTCCACTTATGTAAGAAATACTCTGGCACAATAGGAAAAAGGAATTTTCTACAACTATACTAGAATGTGGATATCATATACGTTACTTGTGCCCCCTATCTGGTTATTGATATAAATTTGGTTACTTGTTTTCTTAATTAGGCAACATGTTGAACCATAAGTAGGTTTAAGAACCTATTTATGAAATATTGTATTGCCACTAATTGTACTGTGCCTCATTTTCTTTTCTCATGTATTTCTAACAATTGATCAAAGTTCAAATTTCTGTTAAAATGTTACTTTAATATGAAGCTGCATAGAACAAAGCATATTTTTATACTCCCTCCATTCCAAATATAATACAAAGGTAAGTGATCTTATATTTTGGAATAGAGATTATTTAATGTTGTTGTATGCTTTATTGCTTTGGAGTCTTATGAATATATACCAAACCCAAAATTCAAAATGATTATCCTCATGGTTTATTTATAAAATCTTTTTTAACTTGTGCTTTAACTAACCTAAGGACCCAAATAGAATGTAGTGGAAGATCTGCTGTATTAACGAAGAGATGTTCACTTCCTTTTCCCTTTTATGACAGTTTATTGCATCCTAATCACATTGACAAAGATATTAAAGCACATTATGACTTAGCAAACAAAGAATGTAGTTTTGTGCATTTTTCCTTTCCTATTATGATTTTCATTACATTGAATGTAGTTTTGATTCAAATATATGTAGATATTAATAACTTGTAAGATTTGATTTGCGTGTTATTCTTTGCTCTAAAAAATTTTTATGTATGCATAAATAAGGAACTTTATTGTATTATTGGTCTGATGTTATTGTTTGGTGTTTATGAATTAGATGGAAGGAGAAGGTATTTGGGGATCTAAAAAAATTCCAACAAGGGGTAGGGAGGGAAAGGGGCGGGGAAATAAATACATTGATGGAAGCGCAAGCCAAGGATCTGCTAAGTAGGATGAATATGCCTGTCAAATATTTGTTAATTTATGTGTGGACGAGATAAGAAAAGGAAATAGAGATGGTAATCATTTCAACAAAGTAGGTTGGAATTATCTCTTGTTAAATTTCAATACAGAGACGAATAAAAATTACAATTTGAAACAAATTAAAAATCATTGGACTAAAATTAGAGGAGATTAGTTGTTGTGGCAACAGTTAATGAGCAAGAAAACAGGATTGGGTTGGGATGAAGCCAAACAGAATGTATGCGCATCTGATGAATGGTGGCAAAATAAAATTAAGATATCCTTAATAAACTTTACAAAATTATTATATTGTAAGTTACACTTTATTAATTGGTCAGTGTTTAGTAAGTCTCTTAATTTTAT
This sequence comes from Hedera helix, assembly GCA_947179155.2. Lineage (NCBI taxonomy): Eukaryota > Viridiplantae > Streptophyta > Magnoliopsida > Apiales > Araliaceae > Hedera > Hedera helix. Next base: position 34,619,303 of record OX359281.1, read on the forward strand.
TTTCTTCTTACAATATGCAGATGAACAAAGAATTTGCCAAATTTCATAACAAAAATTGTGGGATGTACAACAATGAGTATCATGAGTTATTTGCAAGTGTGGTTGCTACGGGTGAGAATGCATATGCACCAAGTCAAGGTTTTACCCCTCCATTAGTGTGTACACAGAGATCAGGAGTTGGTCATGATGATTTCTTTGGTGTAGATATTGAAGGAAATTTGTATGGTGGCAGTAACGGTGGTGAGGGTAGTGGTGATAGTGATGATCTAGTATTGGGAGGTAACGGTGGTGAGGGTAGTGGTGTTCGTGAGATGTTTGATGGGCCATCAAAGAGGCCATCAAATGAGAATCTTAGTAACGTGAAAAAAAAAAGAAAAAGGAAACATCTCGGGATCATTTATCCAATCAAATTGATTCAATGATAAATCTCATGCAAAACAAAAGTGCATCCACAATTTCCTTTCCTGTACGAGAGTCATCCGTGCCTAGTTCAACTGAATGTATCTAGTTATTAAGTGAGATTCCAAATGTGCGGCCCAATACTCCATTTTGGAATAATGCATGTATTATTTTAATGAACAAAGATGCACGAGAAATATTTGCAGCTCAATCAGATATTGAGGCACGCTATGGGTTGATGAAGACAATGGTGGACTCCCACACATGATATTGTCGTGGAAGAACAAGTAGGTATGTTCTTGATGACTTTAGCACATTGGGTTGGAAATAGATTGATACAAGAGACTTTTCAACATTCTGGAGATACAATAAGTAGACATTTTCATATGGTGTTAAATGCAGTATTACGACTTTCTATAGACATTATTAAACCGGGCGTCAATTATAATAGTGGAGCACAATATCATGTACCCCATAATGACCGATATCTTCCATTTTTTAATGTATAAATGAATCATTTTCTCTTTATAAAGTATATATAAATTAGTTAAGGTGTATAAATGTTTGATTTTTCCTACTTTAATAGGATTGTATTGTAGCAATTGATGGTATACACATAAAAGCTCGACTTTCAAAAGGGCAAGAAATTCCATATATTGGGAGAAAAGGCATTCCTACACAAAACATTATGGCAGTATGTGATTTTAACATGTGTTTTACATTTGTATGGCCTGGATGGGAGGGTAGTGCTCATGACACTCGTATATTCACACAAGCACTTAATAGAGAAGAACTCAAATTTCCGCACCCAGCTGATGGTATTTTGTCATACTTTTATACTATATTTTTTCATCTGTATTTAACAATTTTTATTGATTAATTTTGTTTATTTAATTTTTATAGATAAATATTATGTTGTCGATGCGGGGTATCCAAACACAAAGGGCTACATAGCTCTTTATACAGGACAATTTATAAGGTATCACCTCCCAGATTTTAATCGTGGTAGAACAAGACAAACACGTGCACCAAAAGGGGTTAAAGAGAAGTTTAACTATTTACATTATTCTTTAAGAAATGTTATCGAACGTACATTTGGAGTGTGGAAGGCAAGATGGACTACTTTGCGTGATATGCCATTTTTTTCATTCGAGACCCAACGAAACATAGTTATTGCATCAATTGCCATCCACAACTACATAAGAAAAAAATCTACCTTTGACAATGCATTTCAAGTCGCTGAGAATGAGAGATATCGTCCTGGCGATGCTATTGATGGTGGTGATGAGAATGTTGTACATTGGGGTGGATCATCTTCACTTAGTAATGGTTTAATTATGCAAGCAGTGAGAGATAATATTGCAATACAAATCTCTAATTTTGATTAAATTTGTAGTTGATATGTTTAGAGAATTTGTTAAGTGGTTTATTTAATGAAATTGTGGTTTAATTATGTAAGCAAAGTATCTATTTATTAATGTCCTTTTTAGTAATCTTTACATTTGATTTTAACTTATAAGTCGTTATCAGTCGAACACTTTTTAACTTGTTTTAACTTAATTTTTGACTTATCAGTCAAATTGGTACCGAACACTTTTACTTATAAGTCGACTTAAATTTTAACTTTAAGTCGACTTATATTTTAACTTTAAGTCAGTAAAAATAAGTCACTCCCGAACAGACTCTAATTCAAAACCCTAGAATCGACGAAGGAGGAAGTCACAGAAGCACTGATTGCGATGGTAGATTTCAGTCTATCCTTTTTCTCCAGGTTTTTCTGTTAATGTTATGCCACTACTTCTTTTCTCGAATTATAATCTCATGGATTATAATCCCGGGACTATAATCTTTGCAAACAAACATGGCCTAAGTTCGTTTGTTGTGTTGTTAAAATACTACTCCCTCCCTCTTACAAAAGTTTTGATTGATTTTTTACGAATATTAAAAAAAAAATTATATTTTAATTTTTATTTAATTATATAATTTTTTATACATTATATATATATATATATATATATATATATATATATATATATATATATATATATATATATATAACTAGTTATATTTTATAAACATTTTTATGTATAAAGAATAAAAATATAACAATTAATACAAAAAATATTATAGACAAATTATTATAAAAAATATATATTATTTAAGGTAAGTAGATATTTAACTTAGAACTATCTAAAATATTAATAAAGACTTTTATTCTGGGACGGAAGGAGTATTAATTATAAAATTATAAAAGTAATTTGAAAAAAAATAAAAAACTATACAAAAGTATTTGATATGAACTTTTACTACAAAAAAAGCAATAATTTAAGTACAAATATTTCGGTCAAAAGTAATCTTGCCAAACTCACAAAATTTTTACTTCTTTTAGAAGTGTTTTTGAGCCAAATTATTTACTGACTAAAAATATTTTTAATTAGAGGATCATCAAATACTAAATTGGTTTATATTTAATTTAAAAGTGTGTTTATTTCATTGTACTACTCTATCAAACGAGATCATAGTCGTATTTTGATGTAATCCTTTTGTTTTGAAATAAAAATTTATTATTGATATTTTAAAGCTAAAGTAAAATATTTATAAATACACAGTTGATATCACTTAATCAAGTTAGACATTACAATTATGAAATTATAAATTTTCTAAGTTAAATGAATAATGCCAAATTGGAATTTGAGAAAAAATGATTTTGAATTTTATATATTTTACTTGTTATAAAATGTATGATCAATTTTAACTTTGAAAAAATGTTTAAAATTGATTTTAAAAAAATCAATGTTAATGTTATTGTTAGAATGAGAATGTCCTCTGTCCTTCTCATTAGCATTGAGCAAATATATGTACAATGTGAATAATGTGAATACATTATTCTAGGCACTATTCTAGGCTACAATACAAGAAGATATAATATATACACATATTATTTTACATAATCTAACACACCCCTGCAGTCGAAGCGGGAGGTTGTCGGACGCTTAGACTGTCCCGAAAATCATCAAAAAGTACGCGCGGAAGCCCTTTAGTGAAGATGTTTGCAATTTGATAACGGGATGGAACATGGAGGACACGAACTTCTCCACGAGAAACTTTCTCACGAACAAAGTGAATGTCCATCTCAATATGTTTAGTGCGCTGATGTTGAACAGGATTACCGGAGAAATATATTGCACTAACATTATCACAATAGACCAATGTGGCCTTATTGACCGGGCAATGAAGCTCCAACAAAAGATTCCGGATCCAACAAGATTCGGAGACAACATTAGCAACCCCCCTGTATTCTGCTTTGGCACTAGATCGGGACAAAGTGGGTTGTCTCTTAGAGGACCAGGAAATAAGGTTGTCACCGATAAAAATACAGTAGCCGGAGGTGGAACGTCTTGTGTCTGGGCATCCACCCCAATCTGCATCTGTGTATGAGACAAGTGTGGTGACATGAGATTTATAGAGATGCAAGCCAAAGGCGAGGGTACCTTGTATGTAGCGTACAATGCGCTTAAGAGCATTCATGTGTTCCTCCTTCGGGTCATGCATATGAAGGCAAACCTGTTGCATGGCGTAAGAAATGTCAGGTCTGGTGAATGTGAGAGATTGAAGTGCACCAGCTAAACTTCGATAATGAGAGGGATCCTCGTATGAAGGACCCGCAAGTGCCCTTAACTTTTGCTTAGTGTCAATTGGTGTGGGACAGGGCTTGCATGATGACATACCAGCTCGATCAATGATCTCCTCTACATACTTTCGTTGAGAAAGGAAAAGACAATCTGCATGACAAGTGACTGCAATTCCCAAAAAATAGCTCAGAGGACCTAAGTCCTTCATAGCAAACTCAGAGGTAAGGAGAGACATAATATGCTTTCGAAGGGCGTCTGAAGAGGCAGTAAGTATAATGTCATCAACATAGAGTAGAATATATGCAATGTCGTTGCCATGATGATAAATGAAAAGAGAATGATCCCATTTGCTGTGAGAAAAACCAATAGTGGCAACATAATCTGTAAACCGTTGGTACCAAGCACGGGGTGCTTGTTTGAGGCCGTAAAGAGACTTCTTTAGCAAAAATACGTAATTTGGATGAGTATGATCTTTGAACCCCATAGGTTGATGCATATATACTGTTTCATTGAGATGGCCATGTAAGAAAGCATTCGTGACATCCAGTTGATGAATAGGCCAAGATTTAGACAAATAAATGCTCAATACAGTTCGAATGGTAGCCGGTTTGACCACCGGGCTAAAGGTCTCCTCACAATCAATTCCAATCTGCTGAGACCTGCCATCACCAACAAGACGGGCTTTGTGCCGCTCAAAAGAACCATCATATTTCATTTTATGCCGAAAAATCCATATAGAACGAATTATATTCACATCAGGTGGACGGGGTACTAACTCCCACGTCTTATTTTTAATTAGAGCATTATATTCATCTAACATGGCCAATTTCCAATTCGGGTCATTGAGAGCGGTCACTGGGTTTCGTGGTAAAGGTGAAACAGATGTGATAGTGGTAGCACTCAAGTTGAATTGGCGTTTAGGCTTAAAGATCCCATGTTGGCTACGAGTGGCCATACGTTGGGATGGTGGATTCAGCTGGGGCTGTGTTCTTGCTTGTGTGGCTGGGCCTGGTGGAAGTGGGTCAGTTGGAAAAGACCCAAAACGAATGTGGGATGGGCTGACATAGTGCACAGGCGGGGAGAATTGTTGGTCTTGATGTGATGACTGGGCGGGTTGAGAAGATTGTGCTGGTGAGAGACGTGGTTGTGGGGCTTGAGGCATATTCTGAGTAGGCTGATTTTGCATGTAATGTAGTAAGAGTGGTGAAATTCCAGAATCCAAAAAATCATACGAAGTGGTTGAAGGAGTATGTAATTTGGAGAATGGGAATTGAGTCTCATCGAAAATTACATGCCTCGAAATGATTATTTTTCTGCTCGATAAGTCATAGCATTTATAGCCCCGATGATTAGGAGGATAGCCCAAAAAAACACAAGGTGTAGAGCGGGCTTGCAATTTGTTAATGGTAGTGGAAGGAAAGAGGGGGTAACATAGACACCCAAATACCCGAAGGTGAGAGTAAGATGGAATTTTCTGATATAGAACTTGAGTGGGAGAATTGTACCCTAATACCTTAGTTGGAAGAATGTTGAGGAGCTAAGTTGCCATATGTAAGGCATGATGCCAAAAAGATGGAGGTATGGAAGAATGGGCAAGCAATGTACGAATGATATTATTAATGGACTATATTTTGTGTTCCGTTTTACCATTTTAAGGTGAAGTATGAGGGCAAGAAAAACGAAATTGCATGCCATTTGATTCACAAAATTTTATAAATGGAACATTATCAAACTCCCGCCCATTGTCACATTGAAAGTTTTTAATTTCTCTTTCAAATTGTGTTCGTATGAATGTGGTAAAGGATTGAAAGATGGAGTAAACCTGTGACTTGTGAAAGATTGGAAAGGTCCATAGAAAATTACTATAATTGTCAAGAAAGAAGACATAATAATGGTGCCCACATGAACTTAACACGGGAGATGTCCATAAATCACTGTGAACAATATCAAAAGGCAAAGTAGTAAAAGATAAAGAGTCACGAAATGGCAACTTAATGTGCTTCCCAAGGGGACAAGAATGACAAAAAGAGGTACGAACCTTATTACATTTAATAAAATTGCTATTACAAAGAGAGCGAAGAACAACATCTCCCGGATGACCTAGGCGGGAATGCCATAAACTAGGAGAAATAACAGTAAGAACAGATGGTGGTGTGGCCCGATTTTTGGTGGTGATAGGATAAAGTTCACCCGTGCTTTCACATCGCATTAGACGCCTCCCCGTCTGTAAATCCTTCACAGAAAACCCAAACGGATCAAACTCAACAGAAACCATATTATCAGTAGTGAATTTTCGAACATAAATAAGATTTTTGATGAGGTTTGGAGCATGGAGTACATTGTGTAGGTTTAAAGGGGGATTAGGAGGGTCGAGGGAGGTACTACCATAACCGTGAATTGGAATAATGCTGCCATCACCAACAATAATACCATGATTTTTGCTCAAATTAAAATAAGACGTGAAAGTACCTTGATTTGCCGTCATGTGAGAGGTAGCACCGGTGTCCATGTACCAATGTTCATCCGGTTGAGAGAGAGAGAGTGTGTGTGCATGACGGCGTCGATGTCGGTGGGAGCATAGCCAACACTTGGAGGGGCGACAGACATTTGATATGCTTGATGTGGCATTGGTCCAAGCACCCCTGCTTGTCTTGGTGGATGCTGTTGCGACGGTGACGTCGGATATGGGCAGGGCGGTGTTGCCCACGTTTGTGGCGTCCAAGCGGCCCAAGAAGGGTATTGCCATTGCGGGGCAGACCACTGTGGCTGCTGTAATTGCTGTTGCGGGATGCCACGCCCCCACTGCGGCCTCCACGTCCACGATTGTTGCCGCCTCTACCATGGTTATTGCCCTTCTTGCCGCGGTAGCCGTTGTTTCGACTGTGCGAAGAACCACCTTGCTGAGTGGTGGATCTGTGGCTGGTAGTGGTATCATCTGCCAAGGGTTGATGAGTCGTAATTAGGACAGTGTTTGACTCCCGGGCTGCTCGCTTTGTCATGTTTGTTTCCTCTAAAGTGAGCATTGAACGAGCCTTAGAGAAAGGGGGAAGCGGATCGCTTTGTTGAATCAAAGTAGCGACTCCACCATAGGCATTGTTCAGGCCAGCGACCATCTGAAGGACCAATCTTTGGTTTGAGACTGGCTCCCCAACATTCTTGAGTTGATCGGCAAGCATCTTCAGCCTTTGACAGTATGTACTCACGTTGGGAAAATCGTCCAGGTGAGTTTGAGTGAATTGATTTTCGAGATGAACGACTCTCGAATTTTTGTTGTCGTGGAACAAATCTGCCAAACGGTTCCAAGCATCCATGGTTGTGTCATCAGGTTCTAGAATAGTATGGAAGAGATCATTGGAAATTGTCCCATAAATCCATTGCAAAACAATAGCATCAAGCCGAGACCAAAGGTCACTATCGGTCTCCTTGATTGAAGAAGAAAATGGCTTGGTCGTGTTAGTGGTGGACGGAGGGAGGAGGTGATCTAATACTTGATAAGCACGTGCATGGATTTTGAATAGGGCAACCCAAGAATTGTAATGAGAGTTTTCCATGTCTAACGTGATGGGTATGAAGTTCTTCACGTTGTTGACAGCTAAAGCCGGGTGAAACTTCGCTGGCTCGGACATGGTGAAGGATGGCAGTGGTTGCGCGACCATGATGGCAGGGAGGGAGATGGACAGCTACACAGAGAGAAGATATAACCTAGTTTGATACCATGTTAGAATGAGAATGTCCTCTGTCCTTCTCATTAGCATTGAGCAAATATATGTACAATGTGAATAATGTGAATACAATATTCTAGGCAATATTGGAGGCAATATTCTAGGCTACAATACAGGAAGATATAATATATACACATTATTTTACATAATCTAACAGTTATATTTTAGAAAAAATAATTTTTTGTTTTAGAGATTGGTGTGCTATGTGAATACATGTACTTGTACAAAATATAAAAATGTTTAATTATGTATAACCAAAAAAATAACCCACAAAATAAAATAATTGACTATTCTTTAGTCGAAAACCAATGAGCTTTTGCAAACTCTATTTTTTAAATAAAAAAGGAAAAATTTGTGAGACTTTTGAATGGAGATTTATATTTGAGCAAATTAATAATGTGAAACACAAACAAAATTGGCACGCAAGCGCGCGCGCGCGCGCGCGCACACACACACACACACACACACACACACACACACACACATATATATATATATATATATATATATATATATATATATATATATATATATATATATTATTTTTAATTCTCATTTGAAAATCATACTTTTTTCTTCTTTTTTAGATATAGAATTTATAAAAAAAAAATGGTAATCTTCTTTCCCGTGAGAGGGGAAAGTATTTTTAACAAAATTGATCATCTTTTATATAGGATGAAATCAATCAATTGTTTAAGTTGATCAACAATTGTTGTTAATTCTTTAATTACAAGTTCCTTAAGCAGGATATATATTCCATTAATCTCAAATTTAGAGATACATGTCTATTTTTAAAAAAATATATATTTTTTAAATAGAGTTAGGACTTTTAAAGCAAAATTATTTTTTTTTCAAACATGTCCTTTAATGCATTATTTTTGTTTTTTTCCTTCATCCGAGTCTTGTGCCTTAGCCTGTTAAAATTTGAAGTTACATTTTCTAGCTCTTTTGTGTATCGTATCTTTCTTTAAATTTGAAGCTATGTTTTTCTAGCCCTTTTCGTGTAGACATCTGTTTGCAAGAAGTGACATATTGGAGCTTAAGATTCTAAATATGGACATGGTATAAACAATAAACAATGTTACTGCAATGTTCATGATGCAAACGATCTCTGGTGATACGATACTTCATTCCTCATCAGTAGAGAAACTGATGTGGTGGCTAGCTAATTCTATCATAGTCTTAATAGAAACAGGCATATGTATATATGATCATGCCCTAAGAACAATTTGAAGAAACCAAGAGCTTAAATAAACTTATAGTGATGATGTCCGGTGTAAGGCTCAACTCCTAATTCATGAAGATATTTTCGATATGGATGCTAATAAGTGGGAGTAAGAAAGATAGGAATTTTTTTTTAGGATTTCAAGCGTAAAAAGCGTATAACTTTACTCATATTGTAGGAGGGCCTTATTTATAGGCGTAACTAGTAACACGTCCTTTCGCCACGCCCCATCAACTTGTAACTCTAATATAAGTCCATGTGAGTGGTGTGGAGTTGTCTTATCAGTTATCAAAGGACAGTTATCCTGTCCCATGTCTTCTGCAAACTGTTGTAAGTGACTTAGTGAGTTTTGCGGTTAAGACTGCGATGCCTGATTATCAAGTAACCTAGTGGATCCCCTATCGAATTTATGGGATTCGGGTCAATCTAGTTTGGGGCCGTAAATATGTTTGGGCCTTTTTGCCAAAATAAGCCTATATCCTTATATATATAGCCAAATAAGCCTACTTTTAGATGGTATAGCTAGTCATCAAATATTTACCCCAAGCTCCACAATTCCCCTCGTACTCTGCAATAATCATGCACCCTTCTTTTTAAAACCAACTCACCTGTGATGTCTAATAGTGATTTGGGAAGAAAAGAGAGTTGATGGAAATAAAGCCTATTGCTTTATATACTAAAATATATAAAGAAATGTAAAGTTTAGTGGTGAAAGCGGATGGCTTGCCCTGCAGTATGGACCTATTCAGTTTTTGAGACTCGTACGCGTGCGTATATGGGTAGTTTAGAGTTTTCATTATATTCTCTTGTTAAGTGGAGTTTTCATTATATTCTCTTGTTTAGCGGATTTCTTCGTCTTTATAATTTTTTCTATTTGGGTTTTCCACGTAATTAATTTGTGTCCTGTTTTATTATATTTTTGCCATTGTTTATCATAAGTTATTAAGGTCAATCTACTAAGTTCTAACACTCAAAACAGGTAAGAGAGTTAAATGCTTTCAATATGAATTTCACTGTATATTACGGCTTAAATCCACTTTTTTCAACAGTAATCGATTCCGGTTTACAAATGTATTACAGAACTGAAATTTTTAACGATTAACTCATTTAATGGCTTATTTTATACAAAACGCCACAAATTCCGTCTAAGCATGTTGACTTTTAATGGAAAAATTAAAAAATAATATTTTTATCAGGTTAACTCTATTTTTTCCCACTGTACTCCACCCAAATTTACAAATGTATCACTGGATCCCACAAATTAATAGAATTATTAAAAATAATAGTAATAATAATAATACCCTCTATGTAACCAAAAAATAAATAATAATAACCTCTCCGTTACAAATAATAATAATAATACTCTCCCCGTTACAAAATAATAATAATAATAATAATAATAATAATAATAATAATAATAATAATAATAATAATAATAATAATAATAATAATAATAATAGGCAATTTAACATATGGGTCTCAATTGACTTCTAACAGAAAAATTAAAAAATAATATTTTTATCCAACTGTTATCCACGTGGACTTGTCAAATAATATCCACGCGGGCTTGTCACATAATATTCACGTAAAAAATAAAAGTAAATTTGAAAGTTGAAACAAATTAAACAATTAAAATTAAATAAATGAAAAACATATATGTTCATAATTCTATTAATTTGTGGGATCTAGTGATGTATTTGTAAACTGGGATCGAGTACAATGGAAAAAAGTGGATTTTACCTGATAAAAATATTATTTTTTAATTTTTTCGTCAAAAGTCAACTTGCTTAGACATAATTTGTGATGGTTTATAAAAAATAAGTAGTTCAATGAGTTGACCTTTAAAATTTTTAATCCGATAATATATTTATAAACTGGAATCAAGTATAGTGGAAAAAAGTGGATTTAACCCATATATTACTGAAGGAATATTCTTCCCATTAGAACAAGACTATCATATTTTGCAGAATATAACTAGCCGATGATTCCTACATTGTTGTCTCTTATTGCCCTTCAGATGCTAAAATCTGTCTTATATTCTTAGCATCTTCTTTTACTTTTGGAGTACAAGTTTAGAACAGAAACCTGAACACTGTACTTTGATTGAACTTAATTAATTTTTTTTTTAAACCTGGTAGTAGTATATAGTTATTTATGTTATGATAATGCATCAAGTCTTAATCCAAATCTCTCTCCCTCACCGGCAGTTCATTTATATACAATAAATGTCAACATGTTGAAAATTTTAAATGGAATTTATTTATTTTTGAAAAAAGAAGATATTTTAGAATGTGGTACTTAATTGGCCACTAATTATAGTAAAAAATAAAACTTAGATAATGACTTCACACCGGTATATGCTTGGTGTCCATGAAATGGGCCCTGTTTCCAAACAAGAAGGAAGGAAACACAGAGAGAGACTTAGAATATATAAAGAAATTGATATTTTTACAATGTTTCACTCATATAAAATGAGCCCCACTCACCATTTATGTGAGAAAAGCCCTGTAGAAATATCAATTTCTCTTGTGAAAATATCAATTCCCTGTATAAAAAGCATGAACAATGTATAACAAGAATAAAACATTTTATGGAATTCTGGAAAAGTAGTACTAGCTAGAATCCTCACTAAAAGGTACAGACTTTTAACTTGGGACTGTACAGACATGGAATATTATAGAGTCCATAATCAGAGAAATTATTATGCAATGAAGTACAAAACAGACTATTATGGAAGATAATCAATTATTACAGCAAATAATTATATGGTCAACAAATTAATAAGCTATCATGCAGATAAGCGAGCTTGATTATGTTCAACATATACTATATCAACTTTGACACCAACTAGCAGTTGTTTTCTTGCCTTAACATCTTCAGTTTGCTATGAGCTGCATACGGAGAACAGACTACCCTGCTAGCCTATTTGATCCAGTAGCTCTAGATCAGCAAATCATAAGCAACAGGAAGAAATCTGTCAAAAAATTCTTAAAATTCATGCATAAATTAACAAGCAACAGAGATTAATTTCTAAACTCGTTAAAAAATATGTGATAAGAGGGAATTAATCGATAAAACCAAAACTTTTGTTCTTCAATATAACACAAGCTAAATACTAGATATTAAGATATTTCCATCCCTTCCCTAAAACATGAAAATGGCCTTAACTTAGAGCTAAATCTAATGTTCTTTTCAATCGCGCGAGTTGAACTTGTCTGGATTTGAAGCTTCCCCCTCATAATTCCCTTCCTGGGTATTTCTGTACGAGGGTAAGTAGTCTTCTTCCATTTCTTCATTGATGATAACTTTTACTTGATTAACTCTATCTCCTTCTAGCTCTCTATATCTGTGCAAATACCTCTTTAGTGGCTCTTCATAGTTATCGAAACCAAGTTGTCCCATAGCCCAGCAAATATCGTCGCCATTCAGTATTTTACGCCTCTCCTTCTTGCACTTCTCAGATGCTTCTCCAGTGACAAAGCTAATGAACTCTGACACACACTCTTGCATTGTTTCTTTCCCTTCCTTGGCGATTTTTGCATTAGGTGGCAAGATTTGCTTCATGATTCGCCCAACGTTTGCTATCGGTAATAACCAGTCTTGTTCACCGTTGGATGGATCATTAGTTGAGGCACTAGCCCCTGAATTTTCAGCCATTTTTGGGGGAAGAAATGGAAGGATTTTGTCTAACTTTTATGCACATATAGATACATGTCTTCGGGGGCTGATTGGCATCGATTGTGGGGTCATTTTGCTTCATGTTAAAATCTTTGGAGGATTCAAATTCTGAAAAATATAGGATTCGAGATAATGGATACTGACAATAATTTGTGACAAAAAATAATAATAACATATGGAAACTCCAACAGATGAGTCAATTATTTTGTTTGAATTTTGTAACCTCAACGGCCATGCGCATAGGATCTTTAGAAATTGCCAATTAATTTTGAGAAAGCACACTGTATAAGCATATGTTTGAATTTATGGATCATTTGGTGTAGGGATCCAACCAGGCATTATACCTCAAGCATGCCTAATTTATTTGTGACCATGTCACTGATCAATCGGCTGAAAAACATTTTTTTCTAAATTATTAATTTATATTGCAGTCGCAGTTTGAGTTCTAGATCTTAGTTCTGATTTCTGAATTCCTGCATAGTTATCAATGTTCTTTCTGGAAAAATGAATAATATAGCAGAATGAAGTATGTTTTTCCAGAAATTTGTTATGGGTTCTAGTTCAAGAGACAAGTATGAATTCCTCCACTTTTGTCTTTGTCAAAATTCAAATCATTATTTTCAATATTTTGAAGAACTAAAATGAGTGAATTTTCAGAAAAAATAGTTGGTCATAAAAAAAGATTCTTCCTTTACATTAAGTTGCTTCAGCACTTGTATAGTATGGACAAGAATTGCTAATCCTCTCTGTCATTCTCCAATCATCATCACTCTTTTCCTCTCATGGAAACTTGAGCATCATTTGATTGGATGATCAAAAACATTGGTTTTCACAAATCCTTAATTATTAATCTTGGCACTCATTCATTCATATGTACGTGGATGTGGGGCACAAATTTGAAAACACTAATTTTGTTTTCTTTTGATGAAGCTCAGACCTACATTTCGAGATTTTTGGACCGCGACGATGAATAAGTATAAGTACATAATATTTAAACATAAAATTTTAATACTATATTTGTCTTAATTATTAAAAAGTGAAGTATGACATTGAAATCCATTTTATATCTCACTTTTTAATAATTAAGATAAATATAATATTTGATTTTGTATTTAAATATTGTGTATGTAGACTTGTCCCCGTGACAATTGAAGCTTCATAAATATGGTGAACCAGATCAAAGGATGGCATACCCGTGTCTTTCAACTAGCTTGTGCATTTCTTTAACCCATACTTGATATGTGTGTGTGTGTGTGTGTGTGTTGGGGGGGGACCTATTCATTGATAACGTTGTAAAAGTAGATTTATTCTTACAACAGATCTCAATCATCTTGGCTGACATCTGACGATTTATATGGCTCTCGTCCACAGTATAATATTCAAATAGCCGTAGTATTATACTACAAATGAGTGATATTATCCAAAATACCTCAAACATTTAAATGAACAAACTCGTTGTCCTCGGTATAATATTGCGGACGATAGAAATTATGAAAATGTCATCCGCAATATTAAACAAATGATAACATTTTTTAAATACTACCGTCTGCAGTATAATATCGTGAACGATAGAAATAGTATACGTCGACGTTTTTGGTTTTGATTTTCCCCCAATCCGTAATTTCTATCGTCTGCATTATTAAACTGGGGACGGTAAAAGTAGTATACGTCGACGATTTTGGCTTTAGTTTTTCTTCAATCCGTAGTTTAGTAGGTATATTCACATTGAACATGAGAAAAACTTCATTAATTTAATCTTTTGTCAAAACTGACTGATACATCTTCTTCATCATTGTATTTTGCTTAGTATATATTTTGGCGCTATAGGATAAGGAAATAGCGCAAACAATACAAAAGAAAAAAATATAACAAAATAATTGAAAAAGTTTGTTTTCTAAATAATATTATTTTGTTTTGCAAGGTGAAATAATATGTGGAAAGAGATGAAATATTTTCTTGATTTACATATTCCATGTGTGGGTATTTAATTTGAGGGGGGGTGTGGTTGCTCTAAGGCTTGTTAAGGCTTGTTTTGTCATTGTTGATACATATGAATTTTAAGCCTAAGCAAGATAAAGAATTTGTTGATTTTTGCCCTCAATAATAGCATGATTTGTCAATAACTCAAGTGAAACCCCACCACACTTGAACCTTGTCACGAATTTCATATGGGATTAATTTCCAGATTTTTAGGTTCAATACTAATAATCTTTTTAGCACTAATTTTTTTTGAAATAATATCGAATATTGGTTCTTGGTTGTCGTTTATCTTATTTTTCTTCAAATTTTAGAAGAATGCTCCTTTGGACGAAGTTGGCGAGTTTAAACGATTAGCATTTATACAAACATACCAAAAATAATGATGAGATCAAGAATTCCCTCAATAAAGAAAATTCAACATCTTGGTTTGAAAAGGAAATGGTGTACACCATGGTGAGAAAATACTAAACTATCACGCTTATTTTGGAATAGAAGCATTACTGTGTTTTTTTTTAGGTAGTATTCAAATTACTTTCTTGCAAGTCTGTCTCGAAATGTGCTTTAATCTTTTAATCACAATAAGTTCGATATTATTTATCATTAAGGTATATGTTAGATGATTTAAATATATCACCAAGCATGCCGTGCTGTGCGTATCAAGTGTCTAAATAAATTATTAATATTAAAATTTGAATTTATAATTTATACGTAGTATTTAAGATATTTATGGTTTAGCTCATTCGGCAAGTATTTATTTGCATCTTCTGAATATCTAAGGTTGTGGGCTAAAGAAAGTTTTGTTAATTTAGTATCCGAAATATGGGGGCCCACTCCTTGAACATTTGGATTTTAGGCTATTTTGTCCGTGAATAGATGGAGTCAAAATTCTCATTACAGGCCTCAATTTTGGCTTACCAGATATGAAATGAGTCAACTAATATAGACAACATTTTATTTACGCCGAATTCTGAGTTGCCGAATGGGCTGCTTCGTCAACTACGGCCCGAAGTACTTGTTGTTTGGGCTCCTGTAATATCACATATTGTTTTGTATTTTCCTTTTCGATTTAGGGTCGTTGGAGGCCAGTGAAAACCTCGTTTACATAAACACGGGTTTCACATATAATAAAAGTTAAAAAAATGATACAAATATAAATATAAATCAAAATAATTGTTGAGATTTGGCAAAATACCTTCTAACCTAACTTTTATATAACTAGGGACGGAGGGGTAAAATAATTTTTAAAAAATACATAAAAGTTCAAAAAACGCTTTCAAGCTCAACAAATCGTTCTTCTTTCAAAAAAATAAAACCACCCAATATCATTATCATCCCTACTTAACTAGTTAAACTTGACAAAAACAGCCCAATCTAACCCAAGTCATTCATTAACAAGTTAATAACAACCCAAAATTAATTTATTTCTTTAAATCTATCGACTATAATACTACTAGTTTGATGTTAAGTATCAAATTTAACTCTTTTAAGAATTTGAAAACGCAAGTACAAGAAATAAATAAATTATTACTTTTGCTTTCATTCTCAGCCTCTCTAGATTATACTCGTCATACTCAACTAAATGTTCTTAGTATTTTATAGTTCTTTAATTTAATATATTTATCGAAATGTTACTTTCATGTCTTTCTTTACATTTTAATTTAAATTTGCATGATGCAGTTAGCTTAATTATAAATTTTCTATTTGTGAATTGAAAGAAATTATTATATTTTATCACTAATATTTATTATTTTAATTTTTGTAGTTGGACTATTTCATAATAATGATCGATTATTCACTATTATTTTGTCAAAAGAATAAATAAAAATAAATTATAAATAGAGCCTGAATTGTATATGCAACATAATTTTTTTTTAATAAAGTCACATACAATATGAGTTAATCAAAGTAATTATCTATTATGGATGACGTGTTAATTAATTGAAAATGCTATTTGTTTTGCTCAATCCCAATTTTTTCCATTTATTGTTATTTTATATTTTATAAAAGAATTTTTTTTAATAACATTATGATAATCTTATTTTTTAAAATTAATAAAATATGAAAAAGTCCAACCCAACTACCCAACCTATAGTGCCCTCAGCCATGACCTCAATTGTAGATACAATAAAAATTGAATCTTTTTGCCCAAGTTAATTTTTGACCCAATCCAATTATATTTTTGAAGGTAAAATGTGGCATAAATAAAGTGCAAATGTAAGTTAAAAAGAAGATGTGGCATAAAAGAAGTCAAATGTAAGTTAAAAAGAGATTGATGTTGCAGATCACAACTGTACTATCCACGCGCCTTTTCTGTGCGTGAAAAATATCATATATCATTCCTTCTTTAAAACAAAACCAAACTTCTCAAATTTCTCTATCCTCCCTCAGTATTAAAAAACAATAGACTATACTTCCTCTCTCTCCTCAAAACAACAATAGCGACCACCAGAAAAGAGTCTCTCATTTTTCCTCTCTTTCTAGTATTTGGGCTCCTTTCTCTCTCTCAATCCCGCCCACCAATTCAAGCTTAGCTCTGTTAAACACAGGTACAACTTTCTCTCTATATATGTACGTACATATATCTGTATCTATATCTGTATATATGTACATATTAAAGTTGTTTGTTCTTATGTGCACGTGTTGTTTGTTCTGCATCTACAACTCATAACTATGTAAAACCCATTTCCCTCTCGGCTCTACTCCCTTTCACGTCCTATTTTTGAGATTTCGGCAACGTAAAAATTTCGTATTTGTATGTGTGTATATATATGTATGTATATTCTGCTTTGCTTGTTTAACAAGATTTAATGTGGGTTTTGTCTGTTGCTTTGGGGTGGATTAAGGTGTTTAATTTGATGGGATCGCATTGGATTTTTTTCGCAAGGGTGATGCTGTTTCTATAAACTTGCTTCTGGGATTTTTATTTTTTATTTTTTTTCAGTTTTGAACTTTAAATGTTGTTTGTTTTGTTTTGATCAAGTTCGGTTTATGTTAATGTTGCGATTAATGTGCTTGTTGGGTCCTTTTTTTTGGTTAAAGTTATACTCTTTTCAGTTTCATTAAATTAGGGAGTTGGTTTCCATGTTCGATAATGGATCTGGGGTTTGGTAATCCTGTTGCGGGGTAAAAAAAATTAGAAACCTTTGTTTGTACTGTGTTAGTTTCAGTTGCTGCTTATATTTGTAAGCTTTTTTTTACTTGTAATACATCACTGTTTGATAGTTGTTTTTATTGGATGAGATATTTTAATAATATTTGAGGTTTTTGTTTAATGGCAGTTTACTATATAAAGATGATGACATTGCATCACCCTGTTATTTTCCGGTGAAATTTCTGGGAAATATGTCTTGCACAATTTTTTTATTAATGTTTATTATTAAGGTTCTACTTTGGGGAATAATAATCACTTGATGTGTTGGCATATAAAAAGCACAATGCTTCTTCAAGTTTGTCTCAATGCATAACTAGGTAATGCTAGATACTATCTTGTGTTTTTGCTTCACTTAGTCTGAATCCATTCTAGGTTGCTAACTAGTACTCCTCCTGGAAAATAGAGTCCTACTTTCTTTGTATTTAACTAAGGAAATGATACTATTTTTAAGGACAAAAGTGGTACATTGTAGTGATAGGAAATTGTGGAAAAAAGATATTCAGAATAGTCTAAAATGTCAGTGACTGTATCCTCAAGGGCTCTCTTTCGAATTTCAATGGGAAACTCTTTGAAGGCTTTGTTTAAAAAGCATGCTACATGGAATTAAAGTTATAGAATGCGGTACTGGTATCCCTCAAGTGTTCACACTCTTTCTTGCTTGGTAAAACTTTGTCATTAAAGTGGCATATGCTCTTCACTAGAAAAAACTTATCCTAGTTCTGCATAGTTAACACTCCTTTTTGATATTTTCATCAGATGGAGAGCGTTGGATTGGAACCAAATGGGGATTGCATCAAAGACTTGTCTGCTGAGCAGTCGGATGCATGTGGTGTCTTTGGCGACCCAGAGGTGCTTCCTCGTGTTGGTGATGAGTATCAGGTCGATATTCCGGCCCTCATCCCCAAACCTGAATATGTTTGTTATATGAAGAGGCCAACTGATGCAGTAAACAAGGATCGTTTTAACTGCAACTTTTTGAGGGGATTTTTAATACCAACTATGTCTTTCAATAAGGACACTGAGAAAATGAAAGATGAAAAGCAGGAATTTTCTAGTGATTCTACTGATGCATTTAATAAAATTGTACCTTCAGACTTTGAAAGTGTCAGAGACACAATGTCTCCATTCCAAGGCCCAGAATACTGTCTATTTCCTGGCTCTTGTGGTGATTCATGGAGTGATATTGAAACGGCAAGCTTCCTCCTTGGTTTGTATATCTTTGATAAGAACTTTGTTCAGCTGAAGAGATTTGTTGAAAGTAAAAAGATGGGGGACATAATGTCATTCTATTACGGAGTTTTTTATAGGTCGATTGAATACAATAGATGGTCAAAATGCCGCAAAATTAAAAGTAGAAAGTGTGTATATGGTCAAAGGATATTTAGTGGATTGAGGCAACATGAACTGATATCTCGTCTGCTTCCCCAAGTGTCAGAGGAATGCGAAAAAGCTCTCTTGGAGGTAATTCATTAAATACTTTATGATTGAAGAATCTCATATAGACTTGACTACACGACATGCAAATACATAAAGGCACAAGTGTCACATGATGAGCTAAAATTACCCTCTCAAAAATACCATACATCAAATTTATTTCAAGAGTGTTACATCGTTTTTGGCACATATAAGAGATATTTATCTGTTATAATTACAACTTTAATCTCCAGGAGACAGAATATTACTTATCCTGAACAACAAATGTAAAATGCTCTAGGTTCTTCTTAGGCCGTCTTGTCCAACGACTTCTAAAATAGCTAGCTACTGTGAACTCAGAAATATCCCCTTGCTTTTAGTTGCTCACCTTTCACCCAAGTTGTGATCGCTGTTTCAATTTCCCTGGTAGAAATTAAGGGTTGTGCAGAATTAACATGTTTGTTGACTTTCAATAAGGGGGAGCTTGAAAAGAGCGTTGTGAGGTTTTTATTTCGGTAGGAAGTCCTTGGACATATAAGCCAAAATATTTATGTTGCTGTTCTCTTCGCATTTTTTTTTATTGTTTACTGCTTCCATTGGCATCGTACAAAGTTCGGTTTAGTAAAATAGATTTCCTTAACTTATCGTATCATATTTAAAGCAAGGCATATTTATATTGCAATATTCTACGGGATGCAAAATCCCCTATATACTAAGGTGACAATAATAGATACCCCATTAACCTATGTTCACACCTTAAATTTTCCCCTTTACATGACATTTGGATTTCCATCTCCCTGCAACCATTTTCTTGCTTAACGGATTTTTACATTTTGTCTTGTGGTTTTACCTTTATCTGCTAAACCAGTTACCTTCTTGGTAGTTAGGATTGATTTAGAAGGGATGAATGGATCCTATGAAAACATTCACATTTAGTATGGAAGGAGTTTCACTAAAATGAAATTACACAAATCCCTTTCCAAAGCGCAAGCTTCCATTGTCTGGTACTGCATTCGTCCTTCAAAGAATGGCTTAGTCAATTTTCACGCAAATTAAGAAGCTCAAATTTGAGGGTAGAGTATAATAAGTTCTAAATTTTGTGAAATGATATTTTCAACGCAAATTTTACTATTTCCGGCACAATGTACAACTTTTAAAACATATCGTAGAACTATCTACTGCATTATTTGCGCTGGAAAGGTAAAAATAGCGCTGGAATTATCAGCTCCCCAGATTTACCCGTATGGTTTGCTTAAATACAATACCAGTGGAGCCATAAATTATGATATAGGGGATAATATAGTCTTTTCTCACGTTATAGCTTTTACTTTTGTACTTGTGCCATTGTTTTTAGGACAATTTTTGGCAATTGGACCTTTCTTTGAAGGACAGAAGGAGTATCTGATTTTTCCCTCAAAATGTGGAAAAGGTATACTTACGTGGTCTATATGTTATCTTGTAAGTGAAGGAGTTTAGTGTGCATTAGTGGAAGTGGGTATCCAACGTATTCTTAGGTCAGTAGGAGCATTGTTTTGATAGATAACTCTTCTATAGAGTTCATTAATATTTGAGCTCATTTGTTTCCCCCCATCTATCTTAACTGCCGCAGTTTCTACTTCTGCTAATAGTTTAGCACATTTTATATGAATACTGGATGAGGAAATGAAATGAGACAAATCTTTGTGGTTGACGTTATTGAAGGATAACTTACTCCGCCTCCTTGTCGATGAGGAGCTAATAATTTATATATACTCCAGCTTATCAACAATAATTATTTACTCCTAATTTATTAATTTTAATTTTCAATGAAATGCTGGTGGTAGAAAGGTGAAGAAAGAAAGAAGTTTCGAAGGAAGAAACTGATGTCTGTAGTTTGATTTTGGCGTAAAATGACACCACTTCTTTTATAATTTCATAGTATATTGATCCAGTCTAGAATTTACTTAGTTTTAGAACAAATAAAAAAAATAAAAAAGTGAAAGAGACTTAGCAGCCAAGTGACAATACTTGAAAACATCAAAGGACAATATTAAGAAGGGGATCACTATGTCCACACGAATATTTGATATTTCCACATGGCCACCTCTCACATAAGAGTGGGGTGGGCCCCACTATCATTTGAGAGGAGCACATGTGGAAATATCAAATATACATTTGGAAATATCATTTCCTTATTAAGAAATAGAATACAAAGCACGTGCTAAAAGAGAAAAGGAAATTCTTTCGATTCACTGTCCAAAAGCTGTGATCACGACAGGTATGTAGCTGCATAGAAATCTGGTTAAGCCCACACCATCCATCATAATTGGCATTGCAAGGTTGAATACACTAAATTAAAACTTTGTTTCACGAGGAATTACGAATATTGTTCTTAAAATAGGCAGAGAAAATCGTATTATTCCTCTTCTGGCTACAAGATAGTCTTATTAAAAAACTTGCATGCTTAGGTACAATCAAATACATCATGATTTGAAATTTACCCCGCTGGTTATGTGGGCCTTGTAGAAAATGCTGATTTCTGGAGTAGTTCATTTGTTAGCAGAGTAGCTAATTTTGTAAATTGACATCTATCTTCCACAAAGCATGTGTTGGTGGTGCATTCTTGTGTTTCGCTAGTCAATTTCAATCAAGAGTCAGGAGCATGTCACCTTCTCAAAAATCAATGATCAAGTGTTCGATTTTTCTTTTCAAAGCTGGTAGTCTCATAGACTAGACCTAGTAATTTTTTTTGTTTGGGACTCGTATATATTTCCAATCCTTCAGTTGTTAATAGTTTGTACCTGTGGTACTGATAAAAAAATAATAATTTGTACATGGAGTAGAATCCTTATGAAGATTTTTGCTGTACTTCACCTTAAATGAAGTTCATGTCAAACTTGGTAAATGTTGTGCCCGTTTTTTTCAGTTGCAGTAACTTTATCCCTTATATAAGAAACTTGGTTTCCTGATGAGCTCTGCATTTTGATCCATTGGCAGATCTCTAAAACATTTGGAGAAGGGAAAATGTTGTTAGAAGAATATGTCTCCTCTTTGAAGGCTATGGTGGGGATGAACCTTCTTGTAGAGGCAGTTGGGATTGGGAAAGGGAAGCAAGATCTCACAGGCATGGCAATTGATCCTCTGAAGTCCAATCAAGTCACTCATATACGACCAGAAATACCAACTGGAAAAGCATGTTCCTCTCTTACACCCACTGAGATTGTCAAGTTTTTAACCGGCAATTATCGGTTGAGCAAAGCTCGGTCCAACGACCTCTTCTGGGAAGCCGTCTGGCCATGTTTGCTAGCAAGAGGGTGGCACTCAGAACAGCCTAAAAATCAAACTTATGTTCCAGGTGCAAAGCATTCTTTGGTCTTTCTTATTCCTGGTGTTAAGAAGTTCTCAAGGAGGAGATTAGTAAAAGGAAACCACTATTTTGATTCTGTTACTGATGTCTTGAGTAAGGTCGGTTCAGAACCAGGGCTTCTTGAGTTTGAGACTGAAGAATATGAAGGAAACAAGGAAGAGAGTGGGTGGACCAACGAGATATGGGAACAAGAAGATTTACCTGAAAGGAAGCGTCACTGTTATTTGCAGCCTCGGACTCCAAGTCGTAATACAGATGTCACAAAATTTACTGTTGTAGATACAAGCCTGGCTAATGGAAAAAAATTCAAGTTCAGAGAATTGAGAACTCTGCCGATGGAAATTTCGGGAAGAAGAAGTCTTTCTGAAGACAGTGATCAGGGTAATTCTGAGGTTTCAGCTAATGAATCAGACTCTGGTTATACGATGTTAGTGGACAAGGAGGAGACAAATTACACCTTGCACATTAAGACTTTATCTGATAGAGGAATAATTTTTGACAAGAAAGATGTTGTCATTAGGTCTTCAGACCAAGGGGTCCCGATCAATTGTCCAGATTCAACAAAACCTGTGAAAAAAGCAAAGAAACACAATAATTTGTATAAAGACAAGGAGACAGGAAAGGATGTAAAGAGGCACTTGGGCCGGAAGCTGAAACGAAATGACTTGGATTATTTAGCTTCAGTCACAAAAAGGCATAGGACATTAATTGCTTGTACTAACAACGAAACGAGTCCCGGCATGAACAGTTTTCCATTGAATCCCGCATTTGGAGAAAATGTACCTGGTTGCTCTTCAGAAAATCCTCACCTAAACAAAGCTCTTTCTCAGGTGAATTTATCTCTGGATAGGTTGTCATCCACCATTTCATCAAAAAGCAGCCCTCCTAAGAGCCTTGGAGGTGCTCCTAATGCTCTGAATGATGATTATCATGGCCAAGAACATCCTCAAAATAATCCTCAACCCAAGAAAATGATTGACTTGAACTTGCCTCAACTCTCGCTAGATTATGAAAATGGTGTCTTCATGACAGATTCGACAAACAGGCAAGATGACATGACAAGTAAACAACGTGATGATCTGCATGCACCGAAAACCTCTGTAGATATGACTAATTCTGAGCAGCATGCTAACATGAATTCCCGGAGACAGAGCACAAGAAACCGACCACCAACTGCAAGGGCATTGGAAGCTCTAGTAAATGGGTATTTGACCACAAATCGGAGGCAAAAGAAGGAAGCCAATGCCCATGAGACCTCAACATTAAGACCTCCCCGACGAACTCAAGTTGAGGTGGGATGGAGTGAGTTGACAACAAATAATGCTGTCTTAGCAAGAGAAGATGGAACTGGTGTGTATGATGTTGGTAACAGAGACATGTTCGAGAAACTTCAGGTTCTTTCCAACGGAAATGGGACTCAGATTTCAAACCCCTAGATTTGTGTGAGATGTGAAGGTCGTAACGTCAATCATGAGTGTGCCTTGGACAATCAGAGCTTCACACAGCTGCTAAAGGGTTTTTGATGTATCTGCTATTGGCTGCCATAACATCCCGTGATTTACGAGGAGCACCTCTATATTTCCTTGTGTCTGTTGACCTTTGAAAAAAACAATTGTACAGAATTATGTGATGTGGTCTTGACCAGTTGATCAGAAAAACGAGATGGATTTGAAGAAAATTGGTTCCCAATGCTTGGTTGTATGCATCTGTTTACCAACCGGGTTTGGAAGATGCCAAGTTCAGGTAGCCTTCTGGTGCTTTCATTCTAATCAAGTCTATGCTATCAACTGGTCAAGTCTAGTGCAGGTGATATAATTTTTAATTTTTTTTCCTGGTGATTTGTCACATTTAATACTTGACAAATTCAATCATTTTGTGCTGATTAATCAGTTGGCTGGAGAGAAAAATAGAAACTTGATGATAGGTATATATTGTTCTGGCTTTTATTCTTATTTTGCTTCAGACATGATGTATTACATGGAAACATTTGACATTTTTATTGTGGTCTATGATTTAGTTAAAGAATCCATATGGCAGGTGATTGATGCAGTTTTAGATTATTTTATGTACTACTTTGAGTTGATACAATTAGATCTCTCTCGATTTTTTAAAAAAAACCCGGAAATGATTAGAATTATTTACTAATTTTCTTTTGAAATGTGTTCAAAAATAATATTTAT
Source organism: Hedera helix (assembly GCA_947179155.2). Taxonomy (NCBI): domain Eukaryota; kingdom Viridiplantae; phylum Streptophyta; class Magnoliopsida; order Apiales; family Araliaceae; genus Hedera; species Hedera helix. The sequence goes on from OX359281.1 coordinate 34,644,029, forward strand.
AGTTCAATATGGGGGACTGGGACATTCTCAGTGCCACTTACTTTTTTCCTTGGAGTCTTGACATTTTATTTCTGTTTAAAGCTAGATTAGAAGGATTACAAAGTAACATTTGTCTTTATTTCAGAATTCTGTTTTTTCTATAGTTTTTATTGATGTAATAAGTAGACAAAGTAGTTAAGAGTTAGTTATGGAGCGTGAGCATATAAATACAATACTAGTTGCACTTCACTTCATGATTAAGTAATAATACACAGCTTCCATTTTCTCTCTACTTTTGAGCTGTTCTTCATTGTTTAAGATGGTATCAGATCTAGAACGAAATCTAGGGTTTTCTTCCGCATATCTACTCTAAATCTCTTTCAATTCTTTCTCAACCTAATAATTCTATAGTTGATTTTGTTTCAGTGTTCTACACATCTTTTGCTAGAGTTTTTTTGCAAAAATTGTAGTATTCATAGTTCGAACCATAGGTTTTGTGCTCTATTTCAGCTTATAGATTGCTTCTAATCAATTTCATATAAACACTTGCAAATGTTGTTGCTGGTGGAAACAATTCTCATGGTCATGGATCTGGTGGGAATGGATCTGGTGCAGGAATTGTTCATATCAATGCTCTATATCCATATTTTCTACAAAATTCAAACCATCCAGATATGGTTAGCGTTAATCAGTCCTTGATTGAGACTAATTACAGTTGATGAAAGAGGCCTATGACTATTGTTCTGTCTGCCAAGTTAAAACTAGGTTTTGCTGATGGCTCCTATATGTCACCAGAGGCTGATTCTCCGTATTTGCCTCATTGGACTGGATGTGATGATATGGTAATCTCTTGGTTATTGAATTCTGTGTCAGTTGACATATAAGGAATAGCTTAGTCTATTTACCTATGCTAAGACTATTCGAGACGATCTTGCTTCCAGATTCACACAAAGTAACATACCTAGACTCTTTCAATTAAGGAAAGATTTGGCATCTTTAACTCAAGCCACTAAGAATATCACCACATATTTTACCAAGTTCAGGTCAATGATGGATGAGTTGGATAATCTCATTTGTATACCCAAGTCTACCTGCAGAGTTTGTACTTGTGGTGCCTCTACTCGGTTGAAAACTTAATATGACAAAACATTCAAGGTCACACAATTTCTTATAGGGCTTAATGATCATTTTACAACTGTAGAGGACATTCCCATGATGCCCTGTTTACCTTCATTAAGTCAGTGTATGCTTTGTTATTACAAGGGGAAAAGCAAAGGGGATGTTCTCTTCATTCAATAATAGTTCCAGACAGTGTTGCTCACCTGGCTAAACAATTTGGCACAAATTCTCAGTTTGGCTTTAGCTCTTCTCAGTTTGGGACCGCATATCAGTTTGGGTTTGCTGAGGGCAATAGAAATTTTAAGAAGACTTCAAGGTTTGGGTTCAAATGTGATCATTATCATGACACAGGCCATACATGGTTAAATGTTCTCTATTGCATGGCTATCCACCTTGGCATCCCAAGTCTAAGAATGCACAGCTTAATGGTTCTCGTATGGAATGCTATACCTTAGACTGCTTATATCTCACATTTAGAACAACAAAAGGGACCTTCAACTCATGGCTATTCTCCTCATCTCTCACCTAGTGAACCTGATTTTTCAGTTCTAGTAGTTCTCACTCTCTTACTCCATCTCAGTGTCAACAAATAATGCAGGTGATACAACTTGGCCTGAAGTCTCCCCTACTGTTCCTCATACTACTAATCATCTAGCAAGTAACGGTTTTGTGGTTTATCAGTCTCTTTCTAATTGTGATATTTGTCACTTGTCTGAACAAACTAGAACTCCATTTCCATCGAGTACTTTTGTCAGTTTGTCAATATTTGATCTCATATATAAACATAATACTCGTAACAATTGCTCTTACTTTCTTACAATTGTGAATGATTTTTCTACATGTACATGGACATATTTTTTTAATACCAAACATCAAGTCTCTTCTATACTTACTAATTTTATCAGTCATGTTCATACTCAATTTAATTGCACAATTAAAACTTTTAGATCAGATAATGGTATTGAATTCTATACTCTCAGTCAAACTTTTCTTGCTCTTGGTATTGTACATTAAACATCTTGTGTTTACTCTCCACAATAAAATGGAGTTGTAGAGAGAAACCACAGACATTTGCTTGAAATTGCTCGGGCTCTTAGGTTTAATACTCATCTTCCTATTCATTTTTGGGAGATAGTCTTTTAATTGCTACTTGATCAATAGATTACTTACCAAGGTCCTTCTTTTAAAAACTCCTTATGAGATGCTTCTTGGTCATGCTCCTTCAAATGATCATTATAGAATTTTTGCTGCTTATATTATACTTCAACCATAGCTCATAACACAAAATTTCTTCTAGGGCTACTAAACGTGTATTTCTTGGATATCCCTATGCGAATAATGTCTTGTCAGTAGAGATGTTTCCTTTGTAGAAAATGTCTTTTCTTTTGCCTCAGATGTTCATCTCTCTTCTGATAATTCCTCTTTTTCCCACTTATGTTTCCACTTCTTCTGATAATGATAATCCCTTGACTAATTCTTCATATTTTAATTCTTCTTCTTAGACAGTTTCTAATGATTAGGTTCATAATCCTCAGAATTCTCCATCTAGTGATCATACTTTTTCTCATAATTTTTTTTCTATTATGCCTGCTCCTTTTGCTAGGCCTACTAAACCTCGAATGCTTCCCACAAAGTTTAAAGATTTTACTGGTTTATCCAAAAATATTTCTCATACACCACATTTTTCTCATCATGTGACTAGATATCCCTTCTCCAGTTGTGTTTTGTATGCTTAATTTACTCCTGCTTATGTTAACTATTTAGTGAACACTGCTTCTATTCTTGAACCATACACATGCTCAAGCCATTCAAGATCCCAAATGGTGTGAGGCTATGGTAACTGAGATTTTAGCTTTAGCCAATAATACTGGTTGTCATAGAGATACCTGAATGAAAGAGAGCTATTGGTTGTAAATAGATGTACAAAGTCGAATACAAACCTGATGGTAGAATTGAAAGGTTTAAGGATCGACTTGTTACTAAGGTTTTACACAAACTGAAGGCTTGAATTTTTTTGAGACATTTGTTTCTGTGGCCAAAATGACAACTGTTAGGCTATGTTTGATTGTAAAAAATATAATTGGGATTAGATTATTTATATTAATTTAATATTACTTCGGACTATTTTATCCCATGATAGGGGATTAATAGTTCTATGGACTATTTTTTATCATTTTTAAGACTATTTATGAGGGATTATATAATTCCATAAAAATGTGAGATTAATAGTCCTTTTCATTTTAAACTACTAAATGATTTTATAGGACTAATAATTTAACATTGAGAACTAATAATTCCTCGTCAAATGATTAAATAGTGCAAACTAGTGTTAATTTAAGACAAATAGTTCGATCCTAAGTATATTTTTGTGACGCCCCCAAATCTAGGCCCACACAGCCCAAACTTGAGTCGTCAAAAGACTGCAACAAAATTATTACAACAAAGCACAACGTACAACAATACAGTGTATAATAATACACAACTAAGTCTTCACTATTATTGCCACACTATTTTACAACACGTGAAGACTAGGATAGCTATTCCTCGGACTCTCACTCCATCCCCCGGCTAGACCCCGTTACGTTTTCATCTCCTGTTGAAAAACAATGGAACAAAAGAAAGGGTGAGCTCAAATAGCCCAGTAAGAAATATCATGACTAAGATAATGACGAATAAATTATCATTAGCCTTCAACAGTTGAGTTCTTGATAGAATACAATAGACTACAAGGTTTATATCAAAAACTGTAGTTAAATTCTTAAACAATGTTCAGATCAATAATAGCAGCGGAATGAACAATCTATTAGAAGAATAATGCAGACTATAATGTCCACTCGCTTCTCTTTTTAGTAAAAATATCATCAACTTTTATCATCTGAAATACCATTAGTCAAGATAATACAACTTCACAGTTCCTGGTCATAATCATGCAGATCAACAGTTCGTCTTTGCACTACGGGCCAAAGACATTCAATATAACACCAACGGTCATGATTATACCAGATTCAGCCTTTGGTCATAATCATACCAACCAACAGTTCATCTTTGCACTACGGGCCAAAGAGAACATTCACCACGTGTCATAAAAGACACCGAACAGATGTATCGCCTTTAACCTAGTATATCGCCTTTAACCTATCATCTGTTCAACAATTATATCACATCTGTGCCCCCGGCCACAGATATTCACAACAGCTTGATTCTTGATGATTAGTACAAATAATAGTGATACAATTGATGAACAGAAGAAACAGGATAAACAATAAGTATCGGAAGTTTACTTTGTGCAGATTCAAATAATGTCCAAATTGCCAACATGATGTGGAGTGAAATTTAAAAATGATATTCAAGATCCACAGTTCAGAATAACGATTACAGTTCAATAGAAATGTTCAGAAAATAGGAAGGTTCAGTTGAACTAATGAAATTCAACTATTATGGAACATATAATATTTTCAGGAATTATAGAAGCAATAGTTCCATAATAAGTTTCGATTTAGGTGTATGGAAGAAAATAATATCCCTTACCGTAGCAGGTTTGATTAACAAAAGGTGAAGGGAATTAATATCCCTTACCATAGTAAGTTTGAATAATGGAAGATGAAAAAGATGGTATCCCTTATGAGTATAAAGGAAAATGATATCACTTACGAATATGGAATAAAAGTGTCATGTGATAATTTGTGTAGACAAATTATTTTCACACGAGACAAATAACAAGGGTTATTCACCAACAGGCGATAATCCGCACCGTAAGGTTATTCCCATCAATTTGAATACGAATAGTTATTCACCAAACAGGCGTAATCCGCACCGTAAGGTTATTCCCACAATTTAATAGAATTTGAACACGAAGAGTTATTCACCAAACAGGCGATAATCCGCACCGTAAGGTTATTCTCAAAGATTAATAAGGAATGAATACAAAAGGTTATTCACCAACAGGCGGTAAACCGCGCCGTAAGGTTATTCCCACAATTTAATACATGGAAATAAATGGCACAAGAAAGAAACGATATTATTTTCGAGAATCAAAGAATGATAATCCCTTCAAGTAAGAAAGAAAATAATATCCATTTATGATGATGAAAAGAGTGATACCCCTTACCGTAATAAATTTAAGAGTGTGAAAAGAATAATATTCCTTACCGTAGTAAGTTTAAATAATAGAAGATGAAAGAATATGATATTCCTTACCTTAACACGTGACTGGATATTGATTTAAATGAGGTTGATCAACTTGAAAAATTTCTGCACTCCTTTTGGCTTTCAAACTCTCAAAATAACCTTACTATTCTCAGAGAAAACTCATAAAATTCTTATAGAAAAATTTTATGTTTTAGGTGTGATTTTTCTATTCAGCTGAACAAGCTATTTATAGGGGAAAATGGGGTACTATGCGTGGTAGGTGGGCACTGTGCATTTGGTAGGTGAGAGAGGCTGCGCAAACGTTTTTTTTTAAAAAATTTCAATACTTGCACAGTAACTTTGCACAGTAACTTTAAAATTTTCAAAAAGTGAACAGTAATGAACAGTAACTTTTGTCAGCCGATGAATAGTGATTTCCGGGAGTGAACAGTGACTCCGGAGTAACTTTTCCGATGTGAACAGTAACTTCCGTCAGTGAATAGTAACTTTTGAAAAATAATAATATTTATTTTATTTTATTTTATTTTATTTATTCTACCTGTGGATCCAACATATAAAATAATGCTACAACAATGATAACAATAATGTAATAAACATGTTACAGATTATTATTAATTTAAATAATATAAATTACTGTGTATTTGCTACTGTGACAATTATTTGGTTCAATAATTTTAAAATACAACGCACCAGCAATTATTGACTCAATGATATAAAATGCAGTGTAATGACAATTATTAAATCAATAATGCAAAATACTGTGTAGCAACAATTATTGAATTGATAACATAAAATATTATACAACAACAATTATTGATGAAATGATGTGCAACAGTTAGGGTGTCAATTTCAGATCAATAATATAAGACACTGTGCAATACCGTGTGCTACTGTAGAGTACCGCATGCTACTGTAGAATACCATAAATTACCGTATGCTACTATTCTTTTATCACCAGTATTTAAATAGTTAACACCGTTGACTATTTTTATTTAAAAAGGTTACTTCTGTCGTTTTCTATATCCGACAATTATTCCGTTGTGGGGTCCACCAATAATTAGTTATTTCGGCGCCGTCGTACGACACGAATATTATATTGCGCCGTCGTACGGGCAGAACGAATATTCCCCGACAAAACGAATATTCCCCGACAAAAAGAATATTGTCCAACAAGGTATAATTTGCACGAAACATCCTTAACTTTTAACTTTGTCAATTTAACCACTTACTGTTTCATGAAAAAATATATATGAAGAAAATTAAATTTTATATTTCATAAAATTCGGGGTCTTACAACCTCCCCTCCTTATGAAATTTCGTCCCCGAAATTGACGTACCTGGCATTTCGAAGAGGTATGGATACCTAGACTTCATCTCAGATTCTAGCTCCCAGGTCATTTCCTCAATATCTTGGTTCCTCCATAAAACCTTAACTTGAGGTATAACCTTTGAGCGTAAGATCTGCTCCTTCTTATCTAGGATCTTAACAGGTACTTCCTCATACGTTAAATCTTCTGCTATAACGTCTGGTTCTAACTCAATGACGTGGTTTGGGTCCTTCACATATTTACGTAACATAGATATGTGAAAAACGTTATGGATGCGAGACATACTTGGTGGTAAGGCTAGTCTGTAAGCTACAGTTCCCACCCGATCGAGGATTTCAAATGGGCCAATAAATCGAGGGTTGAGTTTTCCTCTCTTTCCGAATCTCGTAACCCCTTTCCAAGGAGAAACACGTAAGAATACATGATCTCCGACGTTGAATCTCTCATCTCTCCGATGAAGATCGGCATAACTCTTTTGTCGTTCTTGTGCTGTCTGTATTCGTTGTCGGATCATTTGGATCTTTTCGGTCGTCAAGCGTACCAACTCGGGTCCCAACAGTTTTGCTTCTCCTACCTCATTCCAACATACTGGAGAGCGACACTTGCGTCCATATAAAGCCTCGAATGGAGCCATACCTATACTTGCTTGGTAACTGTTGTTGTAGGAAAATTCCACCAATGGCAAGTACTTATCCCAACTTCCTTTGAAATCTAGTACGCAAAGTCTCAAAAGATCTTCGAGGGTCTGGATCGTCCTTTCCGATTGTCCGTCCGTTTGAGGATGGTATGCAGAACTAAAACGTAGTTCAGTGCCCATAGCTTTTTGTAGACTGATCCAAAAGCGTGAAGTGAATCTAGGATCTCGATCAGAAACTATGGAAACTGGCATGCCATGCAATCTCACGATCTCATTTATGTACATACCGGCAAGACGTTCAAGTGAAAAGTTTTCTCGTATAGGCAAGAAATGAGCGGATTTGGTCAATCTATCTACGATGACCCAAATTGCATCTAAGCCTTGAGAAACTTTGGGAAGACCCGTCACGAAATCCATATTGATGTGTTCCCACTTCCATTCGGGAACCTCAAGTGGTTGTAAAGGACCCTTAGGTACTTGATGCTCTGCCTTGACACGTTGACAAGTTAAGCACCTTGAGATAAACTCTGCAATCTCCCTTTTCATATTGTTCCACCAAAATGTATGTCGAAGATCTCGATACATCTTGGTACCTCCAGGGTGGATTGCAAATGGCGTGTTGTGTGCCTCCATCATGATTTTATGCTTTAATTCAGGATCGTTAGGAACACAGAGTCGAGAGTTGACTCGAAGTATTCCTTTCTCGTCGATTCTTGCTTCGGGAATGGTACCTTCTTGTACTTTCTTTATCATGTTTATCAGTTCCGGATCGGTAGCTTGAGCAGCTTTAATTTTATCGATTAAAGCTGGTTCTACTCGCACGTGAGCAATCTTCGAGTGGGTCCCTGGTGTCTTTAGCTCCATCTCCATCTTTTGCAAGTCGTACAAAATACGCTTTTGTGTTGTCAGCAGTGCACTTGTACTCGCATAAGATTTTCTGCTCAAAGCGTCAGCTACAACGTTCGCCTTTCCCGGGTGATACTGGATTGTGTGATCATAATCCTTCAACAGCTCAAGCCAACGTCGTTGTCGTATGTTGAGTTCTTTCTGGGTGAAGAAATACTTGAGACTTTTATGATCCGTATAGATATCCACTTTCTCTCCGTACAAGTAGTGTCTCCAGATCTTCAACGCGAAAACGACTGCTGCCAACTCTAGATCACGAGTAGGATAATTTTTCTCATAATCTTTGAGTTGTCGAGAGGCATAAGCTATAACCTTTCCATGTTGCATAAGGACACAGCCTAGACCTTTGCCTGAAGGATCGCTATATATTACGAATTCTCCTGATCCTGATTGGAATGGTCAGAACAGGAGTTGAAACAAGTCTCTTCTTGAGTTCTTGAAAACTTTTCTCGCATTCCTCGCTCGATATAAGTTTTGTACTAGAATGAATGATACCGATATCTAGTAATTTCAACTCTTGGTGTTCTATGGGAGTCATTTGGTATGGGACTTTAAAAATGGGCTTAGTGCCGGGTTCAAGATCGATACAGAATTCAATTTCACAGTTTAGGGGTAAGCCAGAAAGTTCCTCAGGAAAAACGTCAGGAACTCATTAACAATAGGAATATCATTCAAGTTTGACGTGTTTTTGTTCAAATCAATGACATGGGCTAAAAAGGCTTGACATCCGTTTTTCAATAAACGAATGACTTTATGGCTAGAAATAATAGTTATAGATTTCAATGGTTTAGTTGCTTGAATTTGCATGACAGGTTGATTAGGAATATGAAAACTAATAATCTTATGAAAACAATCAATTTTAGCATGATGGGTAGTCAACCAATCAATTCCTAAAATCACATCAAATTCATGCATCTCCAAAGAAATAAGGTCAACAGGTAATGTGAGGTTGTTGATTTAAACTAGGCAAGATTTATAGATAGTAAATGTAATAGGTATTTCTCCCAATGAGATTCCAACTGATAAGACAAGATTTAAGTTTTCAATAGGCAAATTTAAACGTTGAGTACATATAGGTGAGATAAAAGAGTGGATAGAGCCAATATCTAACATGGCATAGACTTCTCGAGAATTGATGAATAGCTTACCGGTCATCACCTCATTCGATTTCTTGATCATCAAGGCTGTCATCATCCAATCGAGTCCCATATACTTCATCCGGATCTTCACGTATTTCAACCATGGGGATACCACGAAATAGTTCTCTAACGAACTGTTTCTCAGATTCTTCAACTTCATCAGTAGTAGCGTACCAATGATTTCCATTAAAATAGTATTTTCGATAGACTACAGTTTCCACGATAGTGACTAACTTAACCTGAATTCCTCTAAATTGTAACGCCCAAAAGTATAGATACATCATTTTTAAATAATCTTGAAACTCATAACTGGAACACCATAAATCCCAAAGACTAATATGAAAAGTCCATATATTCTGATCCTTTGTTATAGAGCATAACCAGGTGATGATATGTTTCCAACTGTCGAGCAAATTAAAGGCAACAATTTCCGCAAGTTCCGGATATCCTTTAAAGAACGAATTTGGAAGAACGACGGTAGAACTTTCACCTTCTTCTTCTTTAGATCGGATACAAATAATTTTTGCTTTAGGCAAATTATTCAACTCTGAGTTTGTAGAAGAATTGTTTGTGGCCTCTACATTCACTTCGGGTACTCCGTGGTTAACCTCCTGATTTCCAGATGCCATACTTAACTGTGGTCACAAAATAGATGTTAGTTCAAATAAACTGACTCATCACTTCATGTCCCTATATTCAAATCAACTAATTAGATAATAAAATCTAATTTAGGTAGGACGCACTAGTGACTGATTCTATTCGTCTCTCCCCTCCTAGTTCTAACCCCAGATCTCCATTAAAGACCATATCCCTAAGCTCTGATACCAACTGTGACGCCCCCAAATCTAGGCCCACACAGCCCAAACTTGAGTCGTCAAAAGACTGCAACAAAATTATTACAACAAAGCACAACGTACAACAATACAGTGTATAATAATACACAACTAAGTCTTCACTATTATTGCCACACTATTTTACAACACGTGAAGACTAGGATAGCTATTCCTCGGACTCTCACTCCATCCCCCGGCTAGACCCCGTTACGTTTTCATCTCCTGTTGAAAAACAATGGAACAAAAGAAAGGGTGAGCTCAAATAGCCCAGTAAGAAATATCATGACTAAGATAATGACGAATAAATTATCATTAGCCTTCAACAGTTGAGTTCTTGATAGAATACAATAGACTACAAGGTTTATATCAAAAACTGTAGTTAAATTCTTAAACAATGTTCAGATCAATAATAGCAGCGGAATGAACAATCTATTAGAAGAATAATGCAGACTATAATGTCCACTCGCTTCTCTTTTTAGTAAAAATATCATCAACTTTTATCATCTGAAATACCATTAGTCAAGATAATACAACTTCACAGTTCCTGGTCATAATCATGCAGATCAACAGTTCGTCTTTGCACTACGGGCCAAAGACATTCAATATAACACCAACGGTCATGATTATACCAGATTCAGCCTTTGGTCATAATCATACCAACCAACAGTTCATCTTTGCACTACGGGCCAAAGAGAACATTCACCACGTGTCATAAAAGACACCGAACAGATGTATCGCCTTTAACCTAGTATATCGCCTTTAACCTATCATCTGTTCAACAATTATATCACATCTGTGCCCCCGGCCACAGATATTCACAACAGCTTGATTCTTGATGATTAGTACAAATAATAGTGATACAATTGATGAACAGAAGAAACAGGATAAACAATAAGTATCGGAAGTTTACTTTGTGCAGATTCAAATAATGTCCAAATTGCCAACATGATGTGGAGTGAAATTTAAAAATGATATTCAAGATCCACAGTTCAGAATAACGATTACAGTTCAATAGAAATGTTCAGAAAATAGGAAGGTTCAGTTGAACTAATGAAATTCAACTATTATGGAACATATAATATTTTCAGGAATTATAGAAGCAATAGTTCCATAATAAGTTTCGATTTAGGTGTATGGAAGAAAATAATATCCCTTACCGTAGCAGGTTTGATTAACAAAAGGTGAAGGGAATTAATATCCCTTACCATAGTAAGTTTGAATAATGGAAGATGAAAAAGATGGTATCCCTTATGAGTATAAAGGAAAATGATATCACTTACGAATATGGAATAAAAGTGTCATGTGATAATTTGTGTAGACAAATTATTTTCACACGAGACAAATAACAAGGGTTATTCACCAACAGGCGATAATCCGCACCGTAAGGTTATTCCCATCAATTTGAATACGAATAGTTATTCACCAAACAGGCGTAATCCGCACCGTAAGGTTATTCCCACAATTTAATAGAATTTGAACACGAAGAGTTATTCACCAAACAGGCGTAATCCGCACCGTAAGGTTATTCCCACAATTTAATAGAATTTGAACACGAAGAGTTATTCACCAAACAGGCGATAATCCGCACCGTAAGGTTATTCTCAAAGATTAATAAGGAATGAATACAAAAGGTTATTCACCAACAGGCGGTAAACCGCGCCGTAAGGTTATTCCCACAATTTAATACATGGAAATAAATGGCACAAGAAAGAAACGATATTATTTTCGAGAATCAAAGAATGATAATCCCTTCAAGTAAGAAAGAAAATAATATCCATTTATGATGATGAAAAGAGTGATACCCCTTACCGTAATAAATTTAAGAGTGTGAAAAGAATAATATTCCTTACCGTAGTAAGTTTAAATAATAGAAGATGAAAGAATATGATATTCCTTACCTTAACACGTGACTGGATATTGATTTAAATGAGGTTGATCAACTTGAAAAATTTCTGCACTCCTTTTGGCTTTCAAACTCTCAAAATAACCTTACTATTCTCAGAGAAAACTCATAAAATTCTTATAGAAAAATTTTATGTTTTAGGTGTGATTTTTCTATTCAGCTGAACAAGCTATTTATAGGGGAAAATGGGGGTACTATGCGTGGTAGGTGGGCACTGTGCATTTGGTAGGTGAGAGAGGCTGCGCAAACGTTTTTTTTTAAAAAATTTCAATACTTGCACAGTAACTTTGCACAGTAACTTTAAAATTTTCAAAAAGTGAACAGTAATGAACAGTAACTTTTGTCAGCCGATGAATAGTGATTTCCGGGAGTGAACAGTGACTCCGGAGTAACTTTTCCGATGTGAACAGTAACTTCCGTCAGTGAATAGTAACTTTTGAAAAATAATAATATTTATTTTATTTTATTTTATTTTATTTATTCTACCTGTGGATCCAACATATAAAATAATGCTACAACAATGATAACAATAATGTAATAAACATGTTACAGATTATTATTAATTTAAATAATATAAATTACTGTGTATTTGCTACTGTGACAATTATTTGGTTCAATAATTTTAAAATACAACGCACCAGCAATTATTGACTCAATGATATAAAATGCAGTGTAATGACAATTATTAAATCAATAATGCAAAATACTGTGTAGCAACAATTATTGAATTGATAACATAAAATATTATACAACAACAATTATTGATGAAATGATGTGCAACAGTTAGGGTGTCAATTTCAGATCAATAATATAAGACACTGTGCAATACCGTGTGCTACTGTAGAGTACCGCATGCTACTGTAGAATACCATAAATTACCGTATGCTACTATTCTTTTATCACCAGTATTTAAATAGTTAACACCGTTGACTATTTTTATTTAAAAAGGTTACTTCTGTCGTTTTCTATATCCGACAATTATTCCGTTGTGGGGTCCACCAATAATTAGTTATTTCGGCGCCGTCGTACGACACGAATATTATATTGCGCCGTCGTACGGGCAGAACGAATATTCCCCGACAAAACGAATATTCCCCGACAAAAAGAATATTGTCCAACAAGGTATAATTTGCACGAAACATCCTTAACTTTTAACTTTGTCAATTTAACCACTTACTGTTTCATGAAAAAATATATATGAAGAAAATTAAATTTTATATTTCATAAAATTCGGGGTCTTACAATTTTTTTGTAAACAAATATGGTCTTGGAGTTCATTATGGAGAGTTTCTAGAAATGGATTTGGGTCTTGGGGCTTTCTGTCTCATCTGATTATATGCATATACTTTTAATCAGTTAGCATTATCTTTTTATCATGGTTTTAAAATCCGGACCGGTGGTCCGATTGGTCAAAAATTAGAACTGGTTGGCACGCTGGTCCAGTTTAACCCAAAAATTTGGTTTTCATAAACTTGTTCAAAATTCGGTTGACCACTGGTTGAACCGGTAGTTCCACTGATAAAATCTGTTAGTTGGCCTGATTTTAAAGTATTTTAGATTTTTTTTGTAGAAAAATATTTTTATTTTTAAAATTAGATATTTTTACTAATATTATAACATTATTTCACTATATTTTAACTTATAAAAATTAGATGTTTTAAAAATTTACTAATTATTAATCATATATTTTTATATATATTTATGACGTCACCAGTTCAATAATTGTTTGACTAGTTGGACCAGTGACTCATCCACCCGATACCCTTTTCGATTTGATGACTGATCTGGGATTGAAAATATTATTTTTTATATCCCTACTGGTTTTTATATTCCACAAGGGTCCCACCATTTGTGGACCCCATTGTTATGTGAGAAGGAGGAGCATATTATTTATTTACTCATTGGTTATGTTTGTTTACAAAAAAATATATTTGGGATTGAACTATTTGTATTAATTTAATATTATTTTGGACTATTTTATCCCATGATGAGGGATTAAATAGTCTTATGGGCAATTTTTTTTATTATTCCTAAAGCTATTTATGTGGAATTATATAATCCCATGAAAATTTTGAGATTAATAATCTCCTCATTTTAAGCTATTGAATGGTTTTATAAGACTATTAGTCTAACATTAAAAGATTAATAATCCCTCATCAAATGATTAAATAATATAAAATAATATTAAATTAACATAAATAATCTAATCCTAAATATATTTTTTATAAATAAACATAGCCCTTGGTATTGAATAATTTTTCGACAAGAAAACGCGAACTTAAAGATATAACTTATATAGAGTCGTTTTTCTTTTTGTTATTATTATAAACTAGCTCACTTGGTATAAAAAATTTAAAGAATCAAAATACTTTCCTTTTCCTAATATAAAATCAATTTTCATATTCATAATTGAGACCGTAGTTGCACCGCACAGTATTATTTCTTTCACACTACAAAAATAAAATAAAAATGTATCACATAAATTATGAATATAAAAATATCTCAAAAATTGCTTCTACAAAAATCAAAATTGTGTCTTATATAACATATTTTTACAATTCCACACTTGTTAAAGTTGATAAAATGAACCGTAACTTTAAACCTATATTTATTTATAAAAAATATATTTAAAATTAAACTATTTATATTAATTTAATACTATTTCAGATTATTTTATTCCACTATAAAGAATTAATAATCCTTTAAATAGTTCTATAAATTATTTTTTATTATTCTTAAAACTATTTATGAGAGATTATATAATCTCATGATGAATATTAAATTAATATTACTCCTCATTTTAAGCTATTAAATGATTTTATGAGACTAATAATCCATCGTCAAAAGATTAAATAGTATAAAATACTATTAAATTAAGACAAACAATCCAATCCCAAATATATTTTTTGCAAGCAAACATAGCCTAAATATAATTTTTATACTTCACCTATTTATTCTAAAACCACTAATCGCAGCAGCACATCGTCAATGATACAAATTGTTTAATTCAGATTATATCGTAATTATGTAAAATTTAAAATGTTGATGTTGCAATCAAGTTCATGCCCGGAACCGAGTTCCATCTTACATGCAACTGTTGGTGGTTCTTACAGAAAATTAATCCTCTGCCATTCCGTATAACTCACAAATTAGGCTCGTGCAAACGGTGCAGAAGACGACCTTTTACAGATTAGATTTTAATCTCACATGCACAAACTGGTTTTCTAGAAAATGTAATTGATGCAAACAGTAATGAACTGGAATAAAGATCGCCATTGTTCACACACGCACGAAAAAAAGAAAAAGGAGAGAGAGATCATCAAGAACAACAAACTGGTGAATTCACTCTGCCATTCACATACAACATCAAATATGGTTGAATTCCACTGGTGAAACCTGGATACAGTTATTAAAAATGTTGTGTAAATATCTTAACATGTTCGAATTTCCTAATAAAGCTACATCTACAAAATTTTGGCGTGTGACGCAGGATGACTAAATTTATAACTATAAAAGCAGACCCACATCCTAGGGCCTTATAATATATGTAGAAGACGAAAGCAAAGAAGTTAAAGCAAAACAAAAGCGATGAATCAGGTTAGCTTCAAGTCAAGTAGGACTCTAACCAGTCTGATGTAAATTCATAAGCAACAAATGTTACAGCACCAGCAGGTGCAGCCTTGACAATTGATGGGACAATACCCTTATAAAGCCCAGCCCAACCTTCCATCTGGAAAATTCGATAAAGGGCATCGACCATATTTGTGTACGCTCGTCGCTCAACCCGAGCTCCATATCTAGGGTGTCTTTGTAGTCCTTCAATCTGTCAAAAGATTCAAACATATTTTAGCTGGAATGTACATTTGCTACCACTCAAATGTGATGCTACAGCCCTTGTCTTCCTGCATTTACTTTTCTCACTTTACTCTTTACTTTATGGTTATATGGCATGGCAAAGAACCCAACACCATAAAACTCCTTCCGTCTCACACCGAGAACCAAATATTTTAGTCCAAAAATATTTAAGAAAATGTACTTTTTAACATAATCACTGAACAAGATCACATCCTGTAGGGGGGATGGATTTGGAACATTACAGCTCTCATTTTGGGATGTAACACAGAGAAACATAACTCTCATTTCGGAAGAAGGGATACAATTATATTTATAGTTGCTAAAGACTTTACGAGTGATAGTAGTAGTACTTGATTGATAATCCTTTTACAAATAACAATATTAGGTGAAGGTTGGTAAAGAACAACTGTTTGCTCATTACTGAAAAAAATAGAAAGAACATTAACTTCTACACCAAAGCACAACGGTAGATATAAAATCAAACCAAAAATAGGCACCAAGCTAGAATTCCTTTTTACTATTAATTTGTTTTTTTTCAAAATATTCATCTCGTATGAAATCACCTGAAACCTCTTCTTGACCACATCAAGTGGATGGCAGACGGCTTTAGCACATGTACCAGCAGCTAACCCACAGAGAAACAGCTGGAAGCTGGAAAGGAAATCATCAGCTTGGTTTGGATTGGAAGATCTCGACCTGTTCCAAGCCTAAATAAAACACAGCAAACTCTATTAATCATAGTATAAAGCATGCCTTGTTTCAGTTTACACAGGTAAAGATACTAAAGGAAGCATTCCTTCGATCACTAGAATCTTTAAAGCAACAACAAAGATGCTACTATTAATTCCCACAAATCCTTTTGAGCCAATTGATTGAGTTGCCAGTACAGCAACTTTTGGTACGTCGAAATTAACATTTCAAAACAAAATTGTCCAAATTCAGCAATTCTAGTGAAAGATCCCAACCTTAAGGCATATTATCACTCTATATTATTTTTGATTTATGTCGTACAAAATAATTCCTCTAATATTTACCACCCATATCATCACCAACACAGTTACAAAGCACCCCAAAAAAAGCGCAAAAAATACATAAAGAAAGGCTACCACTTACCATAGACCACCGCTTGAAAGTATCATAGGTTCCAAACTGCAGGCCAGCATAAGGAATAATCTCAACCAGTGTAGGAGACAAGCCAGCATACAACCCTTGAAAGCCACGATTTTTTAGTATATCAACTAATGCGGACCTCATGTTTGGATACACCTGTTAAGTAAATCATACAATCACTAGCAAATAATCTTAATGATATGCAAGCAGTCATGTTTTGGAAAATGCAAAACACATGCTCTCTTGAATCTAGTTCGTCATGCAAACAGTTCAAGAATTAGAGTGTCAAAGATAGGCTAGAAATATTTATTTATTTATTTGAAAAAAATTCAGAGCAGAAGACGTAATGCAAAGTGCAGAATCTTGATGGTCATAAACAATGTTTTAAAAGGCAGGAGGCGAGTGGCTGGGGGGCCTGGACGAGATTTTTTTATTTTAAGCCAATTTTAATATTTTATCTTACATTTATCCAAACAAAACAATAATATAAAGCAAAACAATCTATAGTAAAGATCACACAATTTGCATTTCACCTTATCCGCATTTTTAGGATTAATCAACATCCCATACTCCCACCCAACGTCATTTATCTTACATTTATCCAAACAAAACAATAATATAAAGTAAAACAATCTATAGTAAAGGTCACACAATTTTTAGCACGTTTCAATTGTGATTCAAGTGCATCGGTGCAATTAGATGCTCCCGAAGAAGGAATTTGTGCCATTGAAAGTTTGAATCAAACCTACAAATTTCACTATAGAAGGCAGAAGTAAACAGAGGCAAAAAAAAATAATCAACAGCCTTGCCCGCCTAGTCCTGCTTAAATCACACAATGCCTTGCCCCGTCATATTTCCTAGAGGGATTATTTTGCTGCCTTGGGCCTAGGCGAGGCGCCAGGGGGGCCTAGCGCCTAGGCGGCTACCTAGACCGCTTTTTAGAACACTGATCATAAATTAATACAAGGCCATACACAACCTAACATACATTTGGTATATTTATGTTCCAGAAAAGCATATCTGAGATGTATCTATGTCAAGATGGAATAATTGGAATTGGCGAGGTTTTTCTAGACTGAAGTAAATACAGCTCACATGCTAACAACAGATAATACACTGATGAAGTTAGCAATAGAAGCCCAACACCTAATAGCTTGCATGCTTTCAATTTTCCAACATAAAGGGGATGTGTTACAGATGAAGCTAAGTGACCCTCAGCAAATATTATTGAAAGACAAAATAATGGAGAACAGAAAATAGGCTTATTATAAAGGGGATTTATTACTAAGGGAAAGATAAAAACTAAAAGAATTATTTCCAGGAAGCCTATTCAATTCTGTTTTTGGAAGGCAAAATTTCAAGACCTAACTCAAGCCACATGCAAACTTCGACATCAAGAAAGTGTTAAGCTGGGGTGTTTTGGGTGAACGATTTGCTTCCATTTAGTCAACTTCGAATTTTATGAGTTCTTGTTTTATATCACTGAATCTATACTAGGCTACATGTATCCTTCGTGTGTTCTTTACTCATTATTAATTTGAAAGATATTATATTTCCTGTAATACTTCAAAAGCCCAATCATTACCTATTGTCGCCTACTCGTCTCCCTTAAGTAAAAAGTCATTTGATCCACAAACACACTGCAACCAAGACCAAGACTTTTTTTAGATAAAAGAAGAAACATTATTTGAATGAAAGAGCATACAAAGCAAAGGGAGGACAAGGAATCCTTAAAATTAAATACACACAATAAATAAATTAATAAATAAGTGGAAATAAAATACAAAGATCTTAACAGCAGCTTGTTATCATGGCATTTGATTTCACAAAAAGGTAAAATGAGCATAAATCACAAGTTATATGTCTGTATACATGAGATTGTAACATCTGAAATTTAACAACGCATGAGAGCTCAAAATTCCACAATTAGATACAAATTTACATATAGAAATACCAACACAAATATGAATACATGCATGCACGTGGTTATTTAAAACATTCACAAACTAGCACACTTCATATGTTAGTTGCTAAATCTCCATTTTGCACCCAATGTTACTACATGATTTTGAACCCCATACCTTTGGCTCCCCTTGTGAAGCTAAAATAGTCCTTATAAGATCAAACGGATATGATCCAACTGTAGCTGCACACCCTGCTAATGCCCCACTGACATAAGACAGGTATGGACTTAGATGAATGTGATCTTCTGCATCACAGGGAAGAACCAGGACGTGCCATGTGAGAGGCCAAAAAGAAAACGTCAGAACAATGAGATGACACCAGATAAACAATCACTCCGTGGCATGTGACAGACCCAAAAAAGAAAGATATGAAACAGAGATACCATTTTTTCAAAAATCATGTTCATCTGTTCATGTTTCAACTTTCAAGTGAAATTTCTGCATCCTAAAGAACTCAAGTTTGAGCATTTTATATTGGACCTCAGATAAACAAAGACATGAACAGTCCTACCACAGGGCAGAACTATAAAAATTATAACAAAAAATAAATATTCGTAGGTTGATAATCCAAAACCAATTGTGGCCCCCATAAACCTCTGGCAGATAAAAGGAATACCTTGACAAACTAGAATTCCTCCCAAAATTAAAAGTACAAAAATAAACAAGTCAAAGCAGCATCAAGCTAAGAAGGATAATCTGATCCAACTACAATTAGCCAAAACAAAATTGCTTAAAAGAATATCAAAATATTTGTATTATCGACACACTCATAAAATGCAACTACAGGGATGACCAAAAACAAATTATTTCTGAAGATGAAGTTCTGCTGAAGAACAACAAACCTGTTTTGGAAGAACCAGATGCAAATGTTTTCAATTTGTGCAACACAGTAAATTGTATGGCTGTATATGGCATAACCATGAGCAGTGCTGGGACATTACCACGCCAAAATCCCTGTAAGAAGCAATTAGCATGAATTAAGTATGGAGAAGTTGCCAATAATTTATAATATAAATAATGGTGTTTCCTTGTTATGGGATCCTTTTACTTTAATCAAGGAGCCATTATCTTCTCTACCAGAAAAATCTGATGAAACAGAAACACTGACAGATAGATATATAGGAGGGAAAGAAGAAGGCAAGTTCTTGGGTATGAATTTGAGCTAGACAAACTGTGGTTTTATAGAAGTAATACCGCTAGACCTTCCTCTCTAAAGATATCCTTAGTTGCCTGCAGCATTCCAGTATATTTTGAGGTTCCATACACATCTTTGCGAAGCAAGGCCCATGAAGAAGTGGGCTCCAGTTGAACCTGCAATAGATACCAAGACAAATTTATTAAGTCTATGATTTGGTGTTCATTAAAGTGTTTAGGTACTTATAAACTGAACATGAAGACAGATACATGCACAAAAGTGTGGTCTCTTGCCGATTACAGATTCATTAAGTCCGTCACTCACAAACATGCATATGAACAATAATTTATTAAGCTTGAATGGTCGATATAAAGTTTAACAAATTCACGTGTATAAAACCTTTGGAATCACCATAAGGTAAATCCCAATTCCCAAGAACAAACCTAGCCCACTGACCGGGAAGAGAATTTCATATATGAAGTAGATATGAAGCAATAAAACTACTCTATGACTTGACTTCACTATGTTCCCAGAAAGAATGGGTTTCTTCATAAAGAAAACACATCTTCAAATAAAATCTAGCCATGTTTATTAGGTTTGAATATTAGCCCAATCAGCATATACGCTAAGCATTGCACATGATATATTCCCTATCTTCCTCTTACATAGCCAAACTTTAAAAATGGCATGCAAGGTTAATGTGCTAAAAACACAAGGTGTATGTATGTGCTGATTAGACATATTGATAAACATTAGCACATACCCCATAAATGTAGTCCTAATTATCCTCGCGGGGATCGAATAAATACTCTTAAATAACATTAGGAGTAGTATCGTAAACTTGCTTTTAAGAAATAGATAAAAATGGAGGCTGTTAAGTGTTAAAGACAATGACTGCTAAACATATACTCGTGTTGTAAGATCCTAAGTAATTGACCCTCACAACTATGCTTATCCTCCTGATAATTGTAATATTGTATATGACTATAAGCCAGTTATTCTGCCTAATAATTAGACAAACAATTTTTAATACTTTTGAGCTATGTTTGTTTGCAAAAAATATGCTTGAGATTAGACTATTTACCTTAATTTAATACTACTTTGTAATATTTAATCATTTAATGAGGGATTATTAATCCTTTAATGTTGGACTATTAGTCCCATAAAGCCATTTAATAGCTTAAAATGAGGGGACTAGTAATCCTAAATTTTTCATAGGATTATATAATCTCACACAAATAGCTTTAGGAATGATTAAAAAAAAAATAGTCCATAGGAATATTAATCCCCCATCATGGAATAAAATAGTTCAAAGTAGTGTTAAATTAATATAAATAGTTCAATCCCAAGTATATTTTTTATAAACAAACATAGCTTTGATGGCTTGATCCTATCACTGATGACAGTACATATTCAAGTTGCTTTTTACCCAGACTTATTTTTTGTGAGGATTAAATAAGCTGTTATAATAGCATTATAAGCACAACAGAAATCATAATAAACTTTAATATTGAGGATGGCATTCGGCTTGCCACTAACAACATGCAAGAGCTTCAGAATATAATCAAGTTTCAGCAATCCACATAGATTAATTTAACATCTCCAATCAAATATCATTACGAAAGAAACAAAATAAGATTCAATCCAAACAGCAGTTAAACACCATTAATCCAAAACATTTAACCTGGAATCTGATTTTGATAACATCTAAAGGAGATGTGACCGTTCTAGATACAGCACCAGAAACCGCCCCTGCAGTAGCATCAATAAAGGCCCGTTTCAGCTGCCCCGGCTCTTCCATCCCCCAATAGACTCCTAGCTCAAATTATGCAATTATCTACAGTTCAAAAACAGTAAACAATTTTAAATATTCTCACATTAAAAATCAAGCATTTAAAAATTAAAAGTACATACCTAACATACAGGTCCAATCAATAAATTTTTCTATTTAGAGTCAAAAGTTGTGACCCGTTGAAGAAGACAAACTAAAACAATTTATATACGTAGATATAACTATAAAAAATGAATGAATCGTGACATTAGAAAAAACCTGAAATTCTTCCAGACAGTTAGGGTTTCACAAAAAAATTGTGAGTTTGTGACTATAGATGAGCAAAGGTTCAAAACTGTTAATATAAATCAGAATATATCAATGTAAAGGTACCTTCAAAAAGCCAACAGGAGGATGAGGAGCCATTGGCAGTTTGAAAAGAGCTCAGAAAGTTTACGTTTGAGAGGGAAATGGGAAAAGCGGATTTGCACCTTGGTTTTGAGCTGCAGCAACTAGGTATTTTTTTTTTAGAGAAATAAGAAAAGAAAAAAAAATTAGAAGGGACAGATTTGGACTGAAAGAAAATAAATTAGAGAAGTTTCGCGTTTTATAAACGAAAGGACAGCCACACTTATTTGACCCACATAGACGCACTGAATCTGTTCAGGCTGAAATACGGTTTGGACCTTAAATTTTACACAATTGTTGAGCTTTGTATTTTAGTTTTTAAAATATGTCTAATCGGACAAAAACAACCTATTGTACTTGTAAATCAATTTTTTAAAGGATAAAATTTTATAATATGTTAAAAAGACTTTTTTAAATTAAAATAAATTCCAATCTCAAATCCTACCCGAATCAATTTTTTGTGTTTTCTTCATTCACCATCCTATCAAAGGAGTTGCTACCGTCTTATGCCTATTTTACAGTGAAAAAATTAAGATTGTAAGTAACTACTAAAGTTACTTCAACATTCGCATAATGGTCTTTAGATAACTGTTTTGTCATTCTACTGCTCCTTGTAATGGGTATAACCGCCGCGAATATAAGTCAGATGTTAATTAGTGTGAGTAGGCTAGAGAGAGAAGATTCATGAAGACATGAATAAACTATGAAAGGGAAGCTAAAGAGGAGAAAAATATGTAAAAATGACACGACAATAAGCAGATAAATGATTCTTACTCTGTAACGTCCCGGGAATCACTTTATTGGCCACGGGCGACCCCCGATCGTTAACGAACAACCTTCTTTTAAAATTCACAACATTATATAATAATATGTTGCTAAAAACTCAATGAATTTAAACTTTTATAACATTTTCTTGAACTATGTCTCATAATCAAAATCTTTACACTGATTTTACAAACTCAGATCATTTATAAATCAAGACATAGTGTATTACAATTGTTGTGAGTATACAATAGCTTACACTTCAAATAATAAGTCGATATGACTATCTGCCGACTTCGCTTAACTAATCGAGTT
Source organism: Hedera helix (assembly GCA_947179155.2). Taxonomy (NCBI): domain Eukaryota; kingdom Viridiplantae; phylum Streptophyta; class Magnoliopsida; order Apiales; family Araliaceae; genus Hedera; species Hedera helix. Next base: position 34,667,342 of record OX359281.1, read on the forward strand.
CACAATTATTAACACTCGATTTAATATGTAACTGTTTTTCACTACTATTACAAGGTCTTAATTCAAGAATAATACAAAGTTGTAATTATCCCAACCTATTACGTCAAGAGATGTAAATAATTATAACAACAAGGTTTTATAACCCAAAAATAACCAATTATTTTATTTGCGTTTACCGGGATCTTTAAATTCCTCGCATCTCGCTGAAAATGTTTGATTATAGCAAGAGTGAGCACGATGGCTCAACAAGTCTAATAGTTATCACATAACACGTAGTTCACATTTAAGTCATGCTTCACATTTTATAAGGGCATCATGCTTCTTATGCTTTGCATTTATTCAATTACTTAATGCTTACAATGCGTATCAATATTTGCAAGTTATATAATTCATATAACACATTGAATTTCATAGTATCAATTGTATATAAACTATTCACATCATATGACTATTCAAAGACATATTAAAAATCAATTCGTATATACAATAAGTGCATGCATGACAGTTTATACATTTAGTTACAGGTTTGCAAGAACATCACATAGTATTGAAAAACTTGCCTGAATTGCTTCCTCGCTTACGCTTTACACAATTCAATTTACCTCATTTGGAAGACCTAATATGATTACCTTTCAATTAGTAACGCATATAGGGATTCATTTATCATTCTCAAATAAATTAACTCGACAACACATAGTTCCCTATTTACTAACTCATAAATTGTAGAACAATATTATTACCCTTAGATAATATTTTAATTATCGACCAGTATTATTATATAACTAATAATACATCAATCATTTACTAATGTTATTAAGTATTTAACAACATCTTAATTGGTTACTAATATTGTAAGACCCCGAATTTTATGAAATATAAAATTTAATTTTTCTTCATATATATTTTCATGAAACAGTAAGTGGTTAAATTGATAAAGTTAAAAGTTAAGGATATTATGTGTAAATTATATTATGTCGGACAATATTCGTTTGGTCGGAGAATATTCGTTCTATCGGAGAATATTCGTACGACGGCGCTGTACGAACCAATAATTGGTGGACCCCACAAAGAATAATTGTCGGATATAGAAAATGACATAAACAATTTTTAAATGGTCAATGGTACTATTACTTTTAATTGTTAAAATATCCGGTGGTAAGAGAATAGTAATATACGGTATTACAAGTAACATATGGTATTGCACAGTGGCACACGGTATTGCACAGTAGCATACGACATTGCACAGTGTTTCGTATTATTAAACTGATAAAGTGGTTATCGTACAATATTTGACTTTATTGTCACATGCACAATAATTCATATTATTAAACTGATAATTGTCACAGTAGCATATGCACAGTAATTCACATTATTGAATCAATAATTGTCATGGCACAGTAATGTATCCTTTCTTTTACATACTTTCTGCATTATTGTTATCTCTATTATGGTATTATTTAAACAGTTGTATTTCATTAATTAATTGACTTGATATCTAACTCAGAGAACCAACTACATTGTATTTATAATAATTAGTCATAATAATGAATAAGTGTGAATTATTGATAAAGTTATTTATTTATAATATAAAGTTAGGTGATATAAAATGAATGGTATAGATTAAAGATAATATAGAATTTGAAATGGATGGTGTAGATTAAAAGATGATCTTTAAATGAATAGTTTAGATTAAGAAAATCTTAAAAGATGAAATGAATGGTATATATTAAAGATAATATAGAATTTGAAATGGATGGTGTAGATTAAAAGATGATCTTTAAATGAATGGTTTAGATTAAAGAAATCTTAAAAGATGAAATGAATGGTATGGATTAAACATTATCTTGAAATGAACGGTTTGGATTAAATTAAGAAATCTTGGTTATGATAAGATTTTGGCTATAAATAGAGGCATTAACTTAAGGATTTTTCATAAACTTCCTTACTTGTTCTTTCTTTCTCTCTCTAAATACTTCTTGTGAAAGTTCTCTCTAAGTGTACTTAAGTCATCTTGAGTATTTGTGAAGATCTATAAGTGTACGTGTACTGTTCAAGTTAATCAACCTCATTTAAATCAATATCCAGTCACGTATTAAGGTAAGAGATTATCATTATTTGATTCTCAAAAATAATATCGTTTCTTCCTTACTCATAAGATGTGTCTTTTATTTTCATGTATTAAATTGTGGGAATAACCTTACGGCGCAGATTACCGCCTGTTGGTGAATAACCTTTCGTATTCATTCCTTATTAATCTCTGAGAATAACCTTACTGCACGGATTACCGCCTGTTTGGTGAATGACTCTTCGTATTCAATTTTTATTAAATTGTGGGAATAACCTTACGGTGCGGGTTACCGCCTGTTGGTGAATAACCTTTCGTATTCATTCCTTATTAATCTCTGAGAATAACCTGACTACGCGGATTACCGCATGTTTGGTGAATTACTCTTTGTATTCATTTCTTATTTGTCTCTTATGGAAATAATTTGTTTACACGAATTATCACATGACACTTTTATTCCATATTTGTTTGTAATATCATTTTCTTTCATATTCGTAAGTGCTATTATTTTCCTTTGTACTCATAAGGGATACCATCTTTTTCATCTTCCATTATTCAAACTTACTATGGTAAGGGATATTAATTTCCTTCACCTTTTGTTAATCAAACCTGCTACGGTAAGGGATATTATTTTCTTTCATACACCTAAATTGAAACTTATTATGGAACTATTGCTTCTATAATTCCTGAAAATATTATATGTTCCATAATAGTTTCATCATTTCAATCGAACCATCCTATTTACATGAACCTTTCTATTGAACTGTAACCGTTATTCTGAACTGTGGATCTTGAATATCATTTTTGAATTTCACTCCACATCATGTTGACAATTTAGACATGATTTGAATCTATACAAAGTAAACTTCTAATACTTATTGTTTATCCTGTTTCTTCTGTTCATCATTTATATCATTCTAATCATCCAAAATCAAGTTGTTGTGAATATCTGTGGTCGGGGGTACAGATGTGATATAATTGTTGAACAGATGATAGGTTAAAGACGATATAATAGGTTAAAGGCGATACATCTGTTCGGTGTCTTTTATGGCACGTGGTGAATGTTCTTTTTGGCCCGTAGTGCAAAGATGAACTGTTGTTTGGTATGATTATGACCAAAGGCTGAATCTGGTATAATCATGACCGTTGGTGTTATATTGAATGTCTTTGGCCCGTAGTGCAAAGATGAACTGTTGATCTGCATGATTATGATTAGGAACTGTGAATTGTATTATCTTGACTAATGGTATTTCAGATGATAAAAGTTGATGATATTTTTCCTAAAAAGAGAACCGAGTAGACATTATAGTCTGCATTATTCTTCTAATAGATTGCTCATTCCGCTGTTATTATTGATCTGAACATTGTTCAAGAATTTAACTGCAGTTTTTGATTTAAACCTTGTAGTCTATTGTATTCTATCAAGAACTCAACTGTTGAAGGCTATTGATAATTTATTGTCATTATCTTAATCATGATATTCTTTGCTGGGCAATTTGAGCTCACCCTTTCTTTTGTTCCATTATTTTTCAACAGGAGATGAGAATGTAGCTGGGTCTAGCCGGGGAATAAAGTGAGAGTCTGAGGGAGAGCTATCGTAGTCTTCACGCGTTGTAAAATAGTGTGATAATAATAGTGAAGACTTAGTTGTGTATTATTATACACTGTATTGTTGAACGTTGTTCTACCTTGTAATAATTTTGTTGTAGTCTTTTGACGACTCAAGTTTGGGCTGTATGGGCCCAGATTTGGGGGCGTCACAAATATTATTAACCCCTTAATAATATTTACCCAATTATCAATATTATTAATCCTTTAATAATATTTAATCACTTACTATTATCATTAAATATTTAATAATAATTTATTTTTTTAATAATATTTAAAGACTTAAACAATTAAATATAAATTTTTTAATCACCTTATTATTTTCTTAATTCCTTCCTTTTATTTAATATTAGTTAATTAAATAAATAAATTAAATTAAATTTACATGCCATTTAAAATTACATAAACAATTATCTTATTAACCTTATTCCCCTTTAATTATTATTTAATATCATTTAAATAATAATTAATTAATTAATTATCTTCAATTCCTTTAACGATTATTGAATATCATTTAAGTAATAATTTCTTAATTACTTAACCCTATTTATTATTTAATATTAATTAAATAACAAATGATCATTTTATTAACTTCATCTTCCTTTAATTATTATTTAATATCCCTTGAATAATAATTAAATAATTAATCATCCTTATTTATTAAATAATAAATAATTACCTATTAACTTTCTCTTCCTTTAATTATTATTTAAAGTCATATAAATAATAATTAATTAACTATAACAACCTTAAATATTACTTAAATTTCAATTAAGTAATAAATAACTAGTTTATTAATTTTAACCCTTATTAATTATTATTTAATTAATTATCTTTACTTATTATTTAATGTTAGTTAAAGAACAAATAATTAGAATTATTAACTTTATTCTTCTTTAATTATTATTTACTATCAACTAAATAATAATTTATTAATTATTACACTTATTTATTATTTAATATTAATTAAATAATAAATAATTATTTTATTAACTTTATTCAACAATTAAATATCCATTCATGAACTGATTTGCTTTATTTATTATTAAATAATAAATAATTAATTTAATTACTTTTAATTCAAAATAAATTATTCTTAATTTCATTTATTTATTATTTAATAATAATTAATTACTTTTAATTCCCGTTATTCATTATTTAATAATAATTAAACAATAAATAATTAATCATTCTTAATTATTATTTTATTTAAATAATAATTAATTTCGATAAATATTCTTAGTTTATTTTATTAATAAATATTTAATTTATTTGAGTCCCATATTAATTATATTAATATTTAAAACAATAAATGACCCATTTAATTAATTAAAACCGACTCGAACTCGACTCGAACTGACCCAAAGCTGATCCGGACCAACTAGGGGCCAAAATGGAGCATCATGGGCGCCTACTTAGGGGCTTAGGCACCCAAGGGGCTGTGATAGGCGCTTGAAAAAGCGCCTGTTTCCAGGATTTTTGCAGATTTGCAGTTTGGTTTATATTTTGTTTTTCTGATTTTACCTCTTTTGTACAAACTTGAATAAAATAAAATCTATAAATCCAAATGACCTTAAATTGGTCTTGTTGGATTTGTATCTTCTTGAAATATAAGATTCCATTATTGAAACACATTTTTGGATATGTTTTGATAACAAAAAATGGGCTTAAAGTGGACTGTTGAGTTTAGTGTTTTAAAACAAACTCTTTTGGTTCCAAAAATCATAACTCACTAATTTCAAAACCTTTAGACATGATTCCAACTAGGTTTTGCTTTTAACTTACATATCTAGCATATGCCAAAAGAAAATCACACATACGATATGTAGGTTTTAAAATGTAGAGCTTCGAATCATAGGTTCGATTAGAGTTCCTTCGGTAAAAATTATTTTTAAGTTTTTTGCTAAACTTTTTGTAATAAATACACACAAATACACATGTTAAGTCCATTGAACCCTAAATTTACTAATATAGCATGGATATAAATATTTATAGCTTTGAAAATAATTTTTTACCATGGAAATCACATATGACACAAAGAGAAACACAAATCTAGGGTTTTTATGAGCTTTTATACATCTTGGGCTTGCGTGCAACTTTTCTAGCCTTTCCAAAGAATAAGATGGAGCTTGAAGACACACAAGATCACCCTCAAGTTGACGTGCACTTCTTCCTAGACTCATTTGATGCAATATTTTTTATGAGCTCATAAGACTTAGTATATTCCCTCTTTTGCTCTCTAGGAGAAAAACCCAAATGAACCAACAAACCTTGCAAGCTTGGTGAATGCTCTTATTTATAAAACTTTCCTAAGCTCACTTAACATCTCTTAATCAACTAACACCTAGTTAATTAGGCCTCTAATTGCACAAACAAGATCCACATTTTAGGGGATTTGACATTTGCATTGGGGAGGATTTTGTGGTTTATGTTTTCAATAAAACTTGGAGCTTTGAACCCACTCTTGAACCCCTCCCAAAGTTGCCAGAGATGCCCTATTTTCCCAACCAAGTTACCTTTAAATTTTAATTGTTATCTAACCATTTATACATAGATGTATATATATACCTATATACATATTATGGGTCGTCCTTTTGGCCACTAATTAAATTCATTTGGGGTCAAATAAATAAGTCATTGGACCTCTTATATGGCTTGTCATATTCACAATGTTGAGCCAATTAAATTATCTCATGGCCAATTACAAGTTCACTAACAATTAAATTAAATTAGGCTTGTTTAATAATTAAATAGGACTAGTCCACCATTAATAAATTCCTAGTGGAACTATAAAATATTATTAATAATATTTTACACATTAACATTAATTTATAACCACATTAATTAATTTTAAATAATCCAATTAGAATTGCTAGGAATCAAGTTAATTGAATTATTATATAACTTAATAATCTTATCAAGGTTTTGATATTAAATACCCTAAGTTGATCCATTAATTTAAATAACTCATTAAGTGGACCTTCCTTTAAATTGCATGCCGTATAAGCAAGTAAAGTAAACTATCATACAATGATTTAATTTAATCGCACATAAAATTTAATTCATCAATAATTAATTTCATTAATATAGGTTAGAATATTCTCGGTCGTTACGTACTCTAGACTAGATAGGTTGTGTAAATCTGTTAACTGTCAAATCATGAATTCTATTTATAGTGTATAAAGGTCTAGGTCCACGTGCCACGCGACAGATCTCGCATATGATTTAACATCACATGCTCGAGTGAGTCTCACAGTAATGTCAATGTCATTATTGCTCGATAAGGGTGAGCACAAAAAAAAAATCAAAAAATGGGGGAAAACCCGTAAAATCAAATTGTACATTTTGTTACAATATTGATTACTAGTGAAAAATCGCAACAAATTAATCGAATCGAAACCAATACACACACATACACATATGTATGATAAAACTCTAAGTTATGATTATTAACTTAATAGTAGAAAATGCATTCATGAATGAGCTAATTGTCTAAGTGTTGCCAACTTTTTAGCTGTTTATATAATTTTTCTTTTATTAGTTCATATTATACAAGTATAGCAAATTTGTGAGGAGTATTCATAGTTTTTTTTTATAGCATAATGTTACTTTTAAGTTTTAATAATTTTATAGATGCATTTAAGGGTTTAAACGAATCGAGTCGAGTCAAATATTAAGTTGCTCAGATTTAATTATTTATAAAATTTGTCAGGTATAAAATAAGGTTTGATTGAGGTTCATTTAATTATCGATTCGGACACAATCTCGAATCAAGCCCGAGCAGTTCGAACTTTTCGAGCTAATATAATTCGAGTATCGATAAAAAATTACAATTTGAAAAGATTCGAGTAATTTATCGAATTTTAAACTTTACTCATATTTGAATCGTTTATATTTCGAATCAAGCTCGAATAAAACTTTTAGTCGAGCAAATACGAATCGAGCCCGAACTGTTTGATTCATTTTACAACCTTAGATGTATTAGTAACAATAATAATAGTGTGTAATATTTGTGGTTTGAATTTTTAAACTCTTTTTTATTATTAGCTTTGTAATTTACTTCTTTCATTCTTTGAATAACATTTTAATCGGGGAAAAAACGTAATAGCAAAATATTATCAAAACTATTAATAATTGAACAGTTTGGTTAACAACAATTATTGTTACTTTTATAATATTAACCGCACTATACGGTTTAATTACGGTTATACCTTCTAACAGCACCAAACTGCATCATACACACCTTTATCATCCAAGAGGGTCCTTACACTCTCGACAATTCCGTTCTCATAGCCACCAAACCAACCCTCAGACAATTACTCCAATATTATCCCCGAATGTCCTGAGGCTCTCTGTTGGAAGTCCTAGGAAGCAATCGAGGTCTTCATTATAAGCATTATGTGGACTTGTATACATGTGAGACATCACCTCTATAATAAGAGCACCAAGTGGTCGAGCATAATGCCTACATGGACAAGTTCCGAGAACCAAGGGGGCAGGACTTGCGCAAGTGCCCATGTGGCCTGACCGAGAAGTATAAGTGGTTAGGGTTGCAAGGTTAAAAGTCTAATTCGAGGGAGTCCTGTGACGACCCCAAATCCGGGTTCCTTTAACCCTGGACCTGGTTCATCACTATACATCATCTTCATACACGTTCTATAACTAATGCGGAATATATAAACATAAATTGTTTATTCTACAACATTTCCCAAGGTTTCTAACCTTAACCTACATATATACCTTTAGATTCATAAAAAGGTTTACAAAATTACATACATCATATAACAATTTAGTTATAATGAATAACACTATAATCTTGTCTTTTGCTTCTGTCTCCGTCTCTCCTCGGACATTTGTATTATTCTGAAATTTGTTATCATGATATAGCAAGAGTGAGCAACGACTTTGCTCAGCAAGTTTAAATACAATAACGATATATCATGATTGAAAGAAAGAACAAGCTTTCGGATTTTCAACAATATAATAATTGTGAAAGAGTACGAATCATAATTTCAATAATTGAATGACTGAATCAAGTAATGTGAGTGTCAATAATGACCATGAACAATTTTAACTGAACCTTATGGTAATGAAGGTGATCAGCCTTTCATACCTGATGAACACATGCAACAAGCACTATGTGCGAATCAATAATTTAAAGATATGGAATAATTATACAAAATTAAACCATAGCATGCTTGAAACGTAATAACTTGAATTTGAGTTAGGGACTTGAACAATAAAATAATATATCCTGCTCGAATATAAATTGAGTAGGGTTTAGGAAACTTGCCTGTCTGCTCAGCTACAATAAATGTCTAGCTTTAACTAACTGGCTTTGAAAGACCTAACATTAATAAAGTTGGTCTAATAATTAGTACAACGTATTTGTACAACTAAACGCTCATTAAGGAACTTATCTACCACTCATAAGTACTAACACATGATATACATCAGTCAAAACAATATCATTAACCTTATAGACCCTCAATCATATTAGGTTAATAATTTAATAAGTTAGAAAATAATTTTCTCATGTGTGAAACACTTATTAAACTATTAAACAATTTATTATAATTGTTTAAACAAAAGAGTTAAAAGACACTTTCTTTATTTCATTTAATTACTATTTAACATTAATTAAATAGTAAGTAATTAACTACCTTTAGTTATTATTTAATAATAAATAATAACTTACTAGATTTATTTATTATTTAAAGTTAATCAAATAATAAATAATTAAAATAATCAAATATCATTAGTTATTATTTAATAAATAATAATAACTAACTAACTAGATTCATTTATTATTTAAAGTAAATTAAATAATAAATAATACAATTATATAGTAAATACCCAAATATCATTAGTTATTATTTAATAATAAATAATAACTAACTAAATTTATTTATTATTTAAAGTTAATCAAATAATAAATAATTAAGTAATCAATCTTAGTTGTCTTTAATTATTATTTAATAGTAATTAAATAATAATTAATTAATTTATCATCCTTGTTTATTATTTAATATTAATTAAATAATAATTAATTTAATCATAAATTCAGAAGATATAATATTAAACCAACTAGATTAATATTTAAAACATTTAAATATTAATCCTAAATATTTATTATATTTGTAAAATATAATATTAAACTAACTAGATTAATATTTACAACATTTAAATATTAATCCTAAATACTTATTATATTTAAAAAAAAAATATAATATTAAACTAACTAGATTAATATTTATAATATTTAAATATTAATCCTAAATACATATTATATTTGGAAAATATAATATTCAATACCTAAATATCATTTTTGTATTATTATTATTTTTGTTATAATTTTAAATTAATTTTTAAACATTTAAATTAATTAAAATTATCCAGAATGGCAATTCTGTAAATAAGCCGAAAAACGAACGGAGGGGCAATTTCGTAATTTCGCAGAAAAAAAAACCGGAGGGGCAAAAATGTAATTTCGCTAAAAATCGGTGCACCGCGCATTGCGTGCGCCGACAAATTCAACGGCCCAAAACGGTGCCGTTTCGACGAAAGGCTGCTGGGTTCCGCGCCTTCGCGCGGTGTGAAAATTTTCTACGCCCAAAACGACGTCGTTTTTCGGTCCGCGGCCGACAGTGAACAGGGTCGCGCGCATTGCGCGGCACGCCCTTTTTCTTCCCCCTTAGCAGATTATGAACAGTGGTTTTAATACACCACTTTAAATAAAAATTATACCTTCAAGTAAGCTTTAAAAATCCAAAAAAATTACCAATCACTTAATATCAATTTATAACATGAAAATTTAATTTTTCATGATTTAATATTAAAAATTTTTTATAAAAATTTTTACATCACATAAACTACCAAAAATCATAACTTTTTATGTATAACTCCATTTTGAGTGATTCAAACTTTGTTTTTCTCATGATTTAATGTTCTATAACATTATAACATTAAATCTAAATATTATAAAAATTATCTTTGGTCATAAATTTCAAGACTTGATTATACACTACTAAACACATATTTTAGCATACAAAATACACCAAAATACAAACCAAGCCTATTAAACTCAAGCATGGCATAAATATTACTACCATACACATTATTAACTACATTAACATATTTATACTCACATGTTGGTTTATTTAAAAAAATAAAATAAACTACATTTAAAATAACCATTACCTCATTTTAATGGCTATCTTCATTTTTCTTCCAAACTAGGTTGTGAAAGAAGATCTCATGATCCAAGAACTCCTTCTCCTTCCTTATCCTTGCTCTCAAATATTTTCTCACCTCTCAAATGCTCTCTAGCTCTCTCTTTAGCTTGAAAATAAAAGATGAGAAAATGACTACAAAAGCTCCTAAATTGTAAGTATACTAGTAAAAATTTTAGATACAAAAGTATATCTATAAGTCATGATTCTCCTACTTGGATACTAGCACAAGAAATGGCTAACCCATGACTTAGTTGGTGGAAGAGGGATGGTGTCATGTACTTAAAAAAAAATAAACAAGCAATCCTTTATTTAATTAAAAGAAAAATAAAATAATATAACAATCCATTTCATCCTCTCTCTCCTACACCATACGGCTGATGGACTTTTTGTCCCAAAAAGTTTGTCATGTGCTCATTTTTTTTTAAATAAATAATAGTTTAATTAAGTATTTTTCAAGTGGGCCAATCATTGGGCTTTAATTTAAAATACCAATTGGGCTTCTATTAAATTGTTTGGGCTACTAAATTGTCAAATTTTATTATTCTCCACTTGGGCTACTAATTGACCCATGTTGGGCTAATTTAATAATTTACACATTAATTATTCAATCCATGATTAAATAAATAATTAGATTGAATAAATAATTAAACATTCTAACCCATAAGTATTAAATTACTAAATGGACTAATAAATATTATTATTAATATTTCACATTATTTACATTAATTAATAATCATATTAATTAATTTATTATATTTAATTCACTCATTATATTCAATTTAATTGAATATTTAATTAATGACAACTTGTCAATTATTTTGATATTAAAACTTTAGAGTGTGTTTGCTAATAATAATATATATAATCTATATATATTATTTATACACATCACCTTAATTTAAAAATAATTTCACAATAAATTATGAAATTAAAATAAATACAATATATAATTTAATATATATTATTTAGGCCACAAATTAAATTATTTAATACATTTACATTAAATAATTCATTTCTCATCAATTATGGAAATAATTCCATTTACCCGAAAATACATTAAAATAATAATATATTTACTCAATTTCTTATTTAAATAATTTATTTAATTATTTAATTAATATTACACAAATAATTGTATAATTAAATTTCTCACTCTCATAAATCATTTACAATGATTTATTTAATTATAGAATATATTCAATTACTATTTAAAATTACTTAATTAATTTAATCCCTTTATATATATGTACATATATGTGAAATTAAATGTTGTACACGTATACAATTATTAATCTCCCTTAATTAATTCAACTACTTTATATAATTTATAATTATATAATTTACATAATTATTCCTCACAAATAATTTATCAATAATTTACATAAATATTGATTAATGAGTATAATCAATATAATAACTAAATTAATTCCACAATTAACCTTTTAATTCAATTCAGATTAATTTAATATTAATCTATCTATTTATCACAATTTAATTAACCATTAAATTATGTTACTAAATGTGCACGCATATATATATTCATATAAATACATATTTAATTTACACGCAACCAAGTCGCTTAATTACATAACTCCACTAATTAATTCTCTTAATTTAATTAGACTTGTTGTTAGTCAAGTTTATTGAATTATCACTTTGCTTGCTAACGTATCAAAAATTTTGATATCACCATATCTAAGTTAGTCCGTTAAATTTAATTTGGACCTCTATTTATCTATCACTACTAGGTTATCAAACTCCAACCTTTATTAAATATTAAATATTTTATTTCTAATTTATTTAAATATCCGGGATATTACAAGTCCTAAGCGGCGGGGTCCTTAAGTGCCACGTGGTAAACTCTCAGGGGAGTCCATGTGTTGCTAAAAAAGGGGCCCATGTACGTACGTGTAAACCCGGGCCCACAACTACTTTCTATGATTAATTAAAAAAAATAATTAAATTTTAAACTAAATAAAATTAGAAAGCTAAAATTCAAAACATAAACAAGTTAAATAAAAACTAAAATACTGAATTTTCCTAACTAATAAATGAAAAGATACAAAATATATTAAATCTCCACGCATGTCAAAATATATGAAAATCCAAATATTCATTATTATTTTTCAGTGCCTCAATAGTAGAATTAATAGCATAACTAACTAAATAAAATTATGGTGGATTCTATACTAACTAAATTAACATTGATTAAAGCTCGAGCTGAATGCTTAATGTTGACAAATTGATAATATTTGAAGTGGCTTCTAGCATTCTATGCCCTGTCTAGTTTAATTAGCCTCAAAGCATCCATGAAAAAAATCAGCGAATGGACAATTGCAGCTATGAAAAAATTATTAGATTTGAAGTGGCTTCTATGCACGAGGTTGATCACTTTGCCGATGCCACCAACATGAAGTATCACCAAGTTCAGGGAATGTACAACCGGAACTTGCAAACCGCCATTACCACCACCACTAGCAGTGTAGACATATCAAATGGTATGTATAATCTTCTGGTGAAATGCGCTAAACTTGTAGCTGCCATATTAAAATCATCTGGATAGGTGCTCTCAAAGATTCCAATATGCCATTCAATGCTTCATACAATATTGTATATGCACTGTGGATTACACATGCAATCCAATACACCATCCAATGCTTCATTCATGAAATAAAGTACCACATGGCGTGCGGAGTGGACTTCAGTGGTGCAATATAGTCAATCTGTGTGTTCAAAATATGTGGCATACAACAAAAGCAAGTGATTCCAAATTCCAATACCACCACCACCAGAAGCAATAGTGGAGGAACATAATTTTAGATGAACAACTATAAGTACGCAATATTTAAATAATAGATCTGTCTTAATTATTAAATAATAAGATATAATATTAAAATTCGTATTAATTATTAAAAAATAAGACATAATATTAAAATTTATGTCATATTTCACTTTTTAATTGCTAGATTTTGGAGTGTAAAAAAGTGTATTATCATTAAGAATCTCATATTTATTCTTTGTTTTCTCTTCCCGGGAGAATTATACACCGCCCTCCCTTTTCATCTGCTTAATTATTCGGGCATTGACTTGATCATTCCCAGCCTTTTGGGTTAGCTGTTGGTTCCTTTTCTTTCACTTTCTCATGCCTTAAGCGTAGCTCAGAATGAGACTTGTTCAAACTTGAAAAGCATATATCTTAGAACATTCCACCCACCATAACCATGGTTAACGTACACTTAACCACACGCTCCGCATCCATTTTCTTTCTTCTTTCCCCAATAATATACTAGTAGTTCAACGAATGTTCCCCAATTTCTTGTGCCAAATAAAGAAAAATATGCATTCCATAAATTAATACTTTTCACCCATTTATAAGAAAGTGACTAATTTATCATTCATAATAAATTAGCCCCCAACTTATTTATTTCTCTCCTGCCCATGAGGCTATAACATACAATAATTACAAAACAAAATATAATTTTATGAGTATGATTAGTTGATAAATATCATAATTTGACAGTGACCATATAAAATATAGTCAATTTGGAGAATGCAAATGGTTATTTTTCTTAAAAATTGGCATTAGCTTACGTACATCAACTAATAAAAAGATTAATATTTATAGAATAAATATAATCATATAATAATCAAACACTATATTCATTTATACTATTAAAAAATAAAATATTACATTGAAATTCGTATATGCTTCACTTTTTAATAATATAAATAGATGTAGTGTTTAATGTAGTATTTGGTTATTCTGAGACGGACAAAATTGAAAAGTCTAATTGATTTTTTCCCTTTTCAAAAGGTTATATTTTTATAAAATTACCAAATTTCCTTTAGGAAAAATATGGAAAAAAAAATTATTTTTAGGGAGAGAATTAAGAATGTCTTTATTTTGATAGGAATTATGTACTCTTGATCCAACTTATATACTCATTGTACTTATTTATATTTGAAAGTCGTATTGTCTTTTGGTAGCTATGTGTGTAATAGGGTCAACGCAAAAAATAAAAAAAAATATGATAAACAAATGAATTGGGGTTCCATTTATTAAGAATAAATTAATTACTATATTATATTTAAGTGTATAACTATCGTTTTAAGATATACATACATCATGCATGTGCATCCAAGATAAATACATGATTATTACTAATTTACTCCCCCTCTTTTATTGGATCTAGAATGGGTAGTGCCGTAGTGTCTTCAATCTTTACAACTCAGTACCAACAGTTTTGATCACAAATTTTATTATAACAAGTAATAATTTGTAAAAAAATACATTTTTTCCAAATTTTAATATTTTATTAAAATCAATTAGAGTGATATTAAACAATATTTTTAGATTAAGATCGGTCATCGAATTAAAAAATATATTGGGTAGATGAATCACTGATTCAACCAGTAGTCGAACCGTTATTGAACAGGTGATGTCATAAATATAAAAAATATATATATTATTAATAATTTTAAAAATAAAATATTTTTGTCACAAAAAAAAATTAAAAAATGTTTTAAAAACAATTCAGCCGGATTAATTGGGCTTTGACCGATTCGATGCTAAATCAATTTCTGGGCTAAATCGATTATTTTTTAGAAAGAAAAAAATAAACAAGCTTCTATCTTAACCATTGTTATTTTTAACCAAGTAGCCATGTTAAGCCGGCATTGACTTGAGAAAGAAATAAAAACACGATAGGAATAGGAGTGTAAGTAAGGGCTGGATTGTAATTTACTACATGTATTCTGTTGCTTCTTCTGGTTCTCTCCGCGTGTATCTATCTACATAAACACAACCTCTCTCCTTGTACATACACTGCCATACACAGACATGCGAAAACAAGCTTTCGTTTCTTTTCTCTTCGAAAAAATCAAGCTCAGATCAGCTATTTTATGGAGTACCGTACTCTAGATATTACTCTAATCTCCGCTAAAGGCCTCAAGAATGTCAATCTCTTCTCGAAAGTGGATGTCTACGCCGTCGTTTACATCGCCGGCGGCGATCCTCGAGCCAAGCAAAAGACCCCCGTCGACAAAGAGGGGAACACCAACCCGAATTGGAACTTCCCGATGAAATTTACCGTCGATGAGACCGCCGTTCAGCAGAACCGCTTGACCCTTGTTGTCAATCTCCGAGCGGAGCGCGGTCTCGGCGACAAAGACGTCGGAGAAGTTAGGGTGCCGATTAAAGAGTTCATGGGAGAACATAAATCGGTTCAATTTGTGAGGTATCAGGTCAGAAAACCCTCTGGCAGGCCGAAGGGTGAGTTGTATTTTTCTTATAAATTTAGCGAGAAAGTCGCCGGAGCTCAGGTTACGGCGAAAGCTGAAGAACCTGTTACAGCTTACCCTGCACCTCCCGTGGCGGCGGGACCCAGTTCAACATACCCACCGCCTTATTCGTCGGCTGGGGCAAGTACCGGGTATTATCCACCACCGGCAGGTGGGTATACGCCATCCGCCTATCCACCCTCAGGATACCCGCAGCCTGCTCCTCCTACTGCGGCGGGATATGGATACCCACCAGCACAAGCATACGGCGGTTACCCGCCGCCACAAGCATACGGAGGTTACCCGCCGCCACAAGCATACGGCGGTTACCCGCCACCGCCTCACGGATACGGCTACCCGCCCCAACAGGGATATGGGTACCCACCGGTGCAACAACCGCCAAAGAAGAACAAGTTTGGTGGTGGTGGGGCTGGTTTAGGGCTTGGATTGTTGGGAGGAGCTCTTGGTGGGATGTTGATCGGTGACATGATTTCAGATGGCGGGTCTTATGATGCAGGATTTGATGATGCTGGTGGGTTTGATTTTTGAAGACTTTTTATTTTTTTATTTTTTTGCCTTTTGGTATTTTGTGGTTGTTAAATTTGGGGATTTTCTTGATGGATTTTGAGCCCCAATTTGTGTTGATTTGGTCATCATATCATATGAATAAGTAAAAAATAAGTAGTCCACGTACCGTATAGGGTATTCCACCGTGATCTTAATGTTGAACGACTTGTATACAGTGAATTATCATTATCAATGTTGAATTTAATCATAGGGAGAGGAACAAAGTGTTGACCTTTTTTTAGAATCCTGATAAATTGAGCGGCTATTAAGGTTAATAATATTTCATTTTTTGGTGATGGTACATATAAAATGACAATGACTAATATGTCATTGTTTTTATTTTTATAATTAATTGATTACTATCATTTCATTAATATTACATCTAATTAAGAGAAGCTTGAAAAAAATAAGCTTATTATATCTTTTTAAATAAAAAAGTCATTGTCTTACAATTAAATTGCTAATCTTTAATTATGGAATAAAGAGATTAATTGAAAAGTCTTTTGGAAGAAAAGTTTACATTTACATGTATAAATATCAATAATATTAGTCTATTATCTTTCTGCATTTGCATAAAAATCAAAAATTGCACTTACAAGGAGGAGAAATTATTGACTGTTCTTGGAACAAATGAACAGTTTGTTTTAACATCTCACAATATTATGGGTTTCGTACGGGATTCACCAATTGTAAATTTCATGATATTGTGAGAGGTTTAAACAAAGTGTTCTTCGAGGACAATTAATAATTTTTTCACAAAAAGAGTTGGTGTAAGCAACTTGGAATGGTCCCCTGCCAATAATTTAATACTTTTTCCTCAAAGTCTACACTCTAAATTGTACTGAAAATGATATAATGGCTTTATATATTCATTCACTCATCGTTTAGAGAGATGGACATTACATGGGTATGATGTTGTAAGGAGTACCTGCTCAAGTAGTCGGCAAAGAATATACTAAACTTGTTAAAACGTCCATCAAAAACTGCACTAAAGTAACACATACAAATTTATAATAATTATTGATTAGATTTGAAGTGGCTTCCAGCATTCTATTTCCTGTATATTTTAGCCTCAAATGGCTGGCTGCTAAGAAGCATCGATATGGTCTCTCGGCATCAAATGCCCGTATCAGTGCACTATAAGTTCAGAAGCACGCAGTCTTACTCGCAGAATGTTCGCAAAATATGAGCACTAAATTTGATTCTAATGAAGGAAAAGAAAGCAAAAAATACACTAAACAAAGCCAACACTTCGTTGCCAGCGAAGAGTAGTTGCACAAAAAACAATCCCACTAGATAATTCTACATGCGTGTACGTATTATATATATATAGTATATGTTTCATACGAGCTGTCAATTCTTGTTCAACTATTTAAACCCTAATATATTAGACAATAGACACACTGTTTAAGCTTAATTATGACGCTTTAGCCAATAGCCATAGCAATTGATGTTGCTGCTTTTTGAAGAGACAGAGCAGCCATATTTATCACTAAATGTGAGGTTTCTCCATATCAATCTATCATCCCCATTTTTATTTAACGAAATATTGCTCCCTTGGTTCTTAAAAAGAGTCTCGTCTGACCAATATATATATATTAAGGATCTCAAATAATATGGTATTGAATAAAACAAAATATATAACTAATCACAAGAGATTTACCTAATTAAAATATCGATGCTGCAGAGACACTTTTTGAGACAAATAAAATTGAAACCCTTAACATTAGCTAATTTTTTTTTTTTAAATGAAAGGTTTTGTTCAGTGCTATAGAACATCTGAGGCCTGCTAACTAAGAAAACTGGCCGAGAAAAAAATTGTAAGAGAAGTCCTATAGGCCCAAAGCATGATAAATCGGTGGGTTGGTTGATCCAAACCAACTACCTAATAAAGTATACATACACATATATTCACACACGCATTTGGGCCACAATTCTAATTTTTTTGGGTTTCGTCAAATTCGAACTTTGAATTAAAATCGTTTACTATACTTACTATTGGGAGGATGGTGGCATGCAATTTAATTTTATGGTTTTAAATTAAAGCAGGATTATGTAATTTAATCCCCTGGAGTTATTTCTTGTGCAGATATAGGTTTTTCTGTGTAAGATTTTATCCAAATTTAATCTTTTGATATTTGTCAAAGCAAATATGTACTCATTTCGTTTTAAAATTAGAAATACATTAGTAAAACGATAACTTTTGAAGATAATTTTATATTCTCAAATATAGCCTTAGTATTAGTTAAGAATTTAACTGTGGAGGTTTGATATTTTAAGAATATCATATCACTTTATAGTCTTAAATTAGAAATGTATCTCTAATTTTGGAACGGACTAAAAAAGAAAATGTATCCTAAATTAGAAATATATCTCTAATTTTGGAACGGACTAAAAAGAAAAATATATTTATAAATAAAGCATTAATTAGTGACTCTTTTATAATAACTTTAGCAACACTTCATATTTTAAGATGACACTTATTAATTTGACAATATCTTTCTCCTTAATTTACTTATAATAAATTCCTTCTTTAGACGTGTTTAATTTCCATATATATGTTCCCTCTGGATTGTGTTTGGTAAGTAATGGCCTCTATAAGACTATAATAACAGCTGATATTTTATAGAGTTCATCTATACATATATCTATTTTACACTCTTCTTCTTGAAACGTCATTTCAAATGTTGTTGGATGAAAAAGCTGAGTGTTAGAGGGAGAAGACTCACATGTTGATTTTATTCATCTAACGACCTTTGAACTTATGTTTTGGGAAGAATGATGTAAAAATAAATATATCTATAGATTTATTTTATTTTATAACACTTAAAAGTTTAATTAATTAGTTCTATATTACCCACTTCAAATTATGGGTAAAAGTTTATACTAAATAAAAGTGCAGCCACATTCCAACTACCTAGCATAAAGAAAGTATAATCTTTGCGTTATGTAAAGTTTACGAATTCTAAACTTTAATCTAATCACATTTAATTATATAGATTTAATGCTTTCATCCAGTCATTATATATAGATTATATATATTGGAATTATGGAATATGATCAAAAAAATTATTTAATTTACTTTTTGGAGGGGAATTTGATCCTTCATTCTATATGTTTAGGGCTTTATTCTCTAAATCTAGGAAATTAGGAGTATAATTCAATCATTTATTTACAAAAGTTAAGCATAATCCTAATGATAGGTAATCAAATCATTATCTTTTAACACCTTTAATTTAATCTAATTAACTTATCCCTATATAGCAAAGCACACTGCCTAGCTATCACTCTCAATTAACTTTGGGGGAAATTCCGTTCGATTACTAATTAAACAAATTAATTAATATACACTTGTACAAAGTATTCACACATTTTTTTTATGTAGCCAATGAGTTTAATAAAGAATATTTTTAGCTGATATTGGAGAATAAATTCTACACAAACACAAGAGGACAAATTAGTTAATTCATAGTCGATCATTAGGTATTAATGAACCATCATCCTTCCATTAAGAAAGTTGATTGTAATTTATTATCGATGCCGATCACATACGTATAAATCATTACCTAATATATATGATGGCATATTAAACATGTTTTCACCTAGTAGTGTTGTGAATGTATAAACTTTAAGGTTATCTTTGTTTGTAAACAATATACTTGAGATTAGATTATTTATCTTAATTTAATATTATTTTGCGCTATTTAATCATTTGATTAGGGATTATTAATCCCTTAATGTTGAATTATTAGTCCCATAAAGTCATTTAATAGCTTAAAATGTGGGGCACTATTAATTCCAAATTTTTCATGGAATTATATAATCTTACATAAATAGCCTTAGCAATGATAATAATAATAAAAAATAGTCCATAGGACTATTAATCCCCCATTATAGGATAAAATAGTCTCAAATAATATTAAATTAATATAAATACTTCAATTCCAAGTATATTTTTTATAAATAAAATAGTCTATATATATATATATATATATATATATAAATTTGAGATTATCCATTAGGGATTGTAACGACCGAGTTTCAATTAGGTAAATTTGGATTTATATAAATATAAATATATTAAATTAATTGAATAAGCGAGTTAAGTTAAGTCGAGTTAAATTAAAGTTGAATTGAATATTTCGAGTTCGGCAAACATAATACCACACGATGCACCATATTAGATATTTGTAAGAAAAAACTGTTTAATGAGGGCGACAATTCCTTTTAATGAATAAGATACATCGATCGTCACACTTTTGTACAAAAAGAAGAGGTCAACATGGTAACCACCAATCGTGCATTTTCAAAAGACTGTAACAAGTAGGACAATATGTTGTTTGATTAAATGTAGGAATTAGAATTTGGCTTTTTCTAAGGGGTGAACATAATTCACATGGGTTTGTTTATATATAGCATATATATGTTGAGACTAGCTAGTAATAATTTCCTTTTTATTTTATTTTTTTGTGGAGGCTGCTTTTAAATTTCTTTTTTCTTTTTTCTTTTTTCTTTTTGCCTTATGATTCTAGCTAACCGCCCTTGATCTAGCTAGCTAGGAATTAGGATTAAAGCAAAACATGTTGGAAAAGCTGGTCGGAATGGGGGGCTAGAAATGTTCCCTGAATAAACTTTATTGGAACAAAATGGCACCTCACAGTGAAGTGTTGGAGAATCTAGGGTGTCCTACTTGACAGCCACGTACGGGTGGTTGCCAGCTCAATGTCAAAATCATTCTCAATAAAAATAATTTAAATATTTGTTCCGTATTTGATTTATGTATTTTGGGGTTAATTTTTATATCTTATATCCATTTGTTCGTTTTTCGGCTTGTTTTGGACGTGTTGTTTTTGAAAGTTCAAACGCATTCTCATCTCTGTGCGCTTAGCATTCAAAAATTAAAAGTCTCAATTGCAACAAACCAAACATTTAAATTTTAAATGGCGTAAAACTATGTAGTTAGATTTGTTACAAGATGAATCTCCAATAAAGAGCACCAATCTGTTCCAAGTTTTTTTTGATTGTTTTTAGTCATTTTCTTTTTATTTTGGTTCTAAAAATATTGAAATATCGGTCGAGGTATTTATAATATAGTCGAACAGAACCATGCAAATATTTGTCATTGGAGGAGAAATCAAAGTGAGTGGTAGGTATATATATGGTCTCAATCTCGGGACCATGGTGCACGAGGAGGCAGGTGACAGAGTCTAGTAGGGATAAAACATTAGCTTAAAAGGGAGATAACTTTGACGCCCAACAGGCCTACACATATATGTATGTAGTCTTTGAAAATGTTGGTGCCCTCATCCTTTATATATTTTTCACCAACTTGCAGACTTGTTGCTTTCTCTCCTATACATTGAACACTCACTATTTTGAACCCAACAACCATTTAGATATTTACGAATAAAGTCTTTATAATGCATGTTAGCTAGCTTGCTGGCTAGTTAATTTGTGGGTAAAACCGAACTCGTGCATGGAGAATTAAGTTAATTAACTACTCAATGTGGAATATCGATCTAAGGATAAAGATCAAACTTTGATAACACGGATTCTTATTTTTCAATGGTATTTTAGAATCAAGATATATAACTAGCTGAATCCCTAAAAATTATTTCATAAATTAAAGTTCATTTATTTATATCTTTTCTTTTTATAAAACATATAGAGTTTGATTCTTGAATAGTTCTTAGTTAACCCTATAATTCGACTTTTTATGTCTATATATCAAATTGTATGATTTAGGATGTATTTAAACATAGTTTTTTCAAAATATTAAGTCATTTTCGAAGTATATATTATGTTGAAGTTCCATGCATGTGACATAATTTTCTTTTTGAAACAAAAAAATAACCGAAAGAATTGGAAGAATATATATATATATATATATAATAGGAAGCAATGAGGTAAATGGTCAACAATAGTTAGGCCATAATAAGAGTCATATATGTCGGGAAGACTCTCACATTGGTCGCCTATTCAAGTGATCGACCACGTTAATTTTCGAATAAGTATAAACATATTATAATTAAATATTATATTTATTTATATTATTAAAAAATAAGACATGATACAGATTTTAATATCATATCTCATTTTTTTAATGATATAGATAAATATAATATTTGATATAGTATTTCATTTTAATGTGTATAGACTTATTCTTAATTCCTTAGATAGCTAGAAGGCCTTAGCCAAAGAGAGAATCTCTTTCCCTTCGTAATTGGTCTCGCCCGCAACACAGTATCTTGAATTTCATGCATACACTTTCCACGTACTACTGACATTTTGTAAAGACTGCTCTACCATGTTATACCAACCATATATACATTCCCTTCCTTTTCCGTTGATAGAAGTATTAGTCCATCATCCTATGACCAATCATCCAACTTCACATCTATTTTTACCAAAGTCTCGCTTTCTTTGCATGATTTTACTCACTTTCTAACCCTATATATACATCATAAATACAAAAAGCTTATGAATATTTCTTTTTCCTTTTTCCTTTTATATATTCGTATAATTATGAAAGCTACCCATGCAATGTATGCATTCTCATGTCATTTTTCCTTATTTCTTGCTAGTCTTTCTAGAAAAGTCTCCACAGCATTACCCTAATCATATTTCTATTCTCTTTCACCAAAGATTCCCATATTACCCCCAATTCAAAAGAAAAAAACTTAATTGGATAAGAAATTTGGTTCGATTCTTCACAATCCTGTATTTTGCTCAATCAAACACCCAGACCCGGATGTATCCTTAGACTTACCCCGGCCCCCACCTATACGTACCCAAACATTATCTTTATTTATTTATACTAGTATATATTTAATATATTCACTAGCTATACCATAATATAACAATAAAATAGTCCACATCTACCCTTATATATACCCCTATTTATCCCCTTAAACCTTACCATCTTACAATCTTCCAAGCTCTTCTTCAATTCTTTGTTTTTCTCCTTGTGATTTCTTTGTAAAAAAAATGTCTGGTGTTTGGGTTTTCAAGAACGGCGTGGTTCGACTGGTGGAGAACTCCGGATCGGACTCGTTGGACGGGAGCCGTCACCGGAAAATGCTAGTCCACTTGCCATCTAATGAAGTGATAACATCATATTCAACTCTTGAAAGAAAGCTCTCGGCGCTCGGGTGGGAGAGGTACTATAATGATCCGGACCTTCTTCAGTTCCACAAGAGATCCACCGTTCATCTCATTTCGCTTCCAAAGGATTTTAACAAGTTCAAGTCCATGCACATGTATGATATCGTCGTTAAGAATCGTAATGTGTTTGAAGTTAGGGACATGTAGTACTAGCTAGTTTCTATTTAATTCGTCAACGTGTTTTTTTTTTCCATTTTATTATTTCGTGTGGATTGATCAGCTTCTAATTAATCTCTTCTTTTCTCGATCGGATTGTGATCATGTGATTTATTATGGATATGTGAAGCATGTAGTTGAAGTTGAGGTTTGTGTTTTAGGGTTTACGGTAATTGACTGCTGTAGTTGTTTGATGTCAATTAACGTATTGTAAATTATCTAGTGATTGATGTGTAATGGAAATTGAGCTTCGTGAGTGTTTCAATTAATAATTTCTACTTCCTATTTATATTTCATATATATGTGTGTGACATGGCAGACAGTACTTTTGCTGATGTGGTACGAGATTGATGACATGGCCAATGAATGAATGAATGAAGGGGGTATTGACATGTCACCACTTTTCCTTCTTTCTTGCTATGAAAGAACTAGTGTGTGTATATAAAGTTATTTTTAAGAAATTTTATTTGCGCTTTGAATTTCTTGTGAGTTAAAATTATGCAAATTTTGTTATATGGGTTATTTTTAAGAACAAATTTTGTTAAAGTAAAGCATAAATGTAGAAACTTAATTTTTTTTTAATTATAAAAAGTGACATAATAAATAACTAGTGAGATATGAGATGAGAGTGAAGAATCAAAGCATTAGTTTGCTTACTAGCAACCAGATGAAGCCACCTCTATATATCAGATTGAAGATAACTTACCCATCCAATTGTTTTGGAGGGTTAAAGAGTACCATATCCAGTGTATTAAAATACATATATGTGTGTATATATATGTGTGTATCATATGTATACCTATTGAAATGGCTTAGGGCAGTACTCTTGTCTGCATGGAAAAGTCGCTCTATTCTCCATGATTTAGTAATGAGTAGTAATGGGAAAGGACACTAGTGTTTCATTTTCAGACTGAACTACAGTTGGCACATAAGACAAGTATGAGGTATGTATCGAAGTAGCAAATTTTAGAGTCCAGCAATTATAAAGTCACAGAATTCCGAAAAAGGAAATGAAAAGGGCGAATTATTTAACTCAAGCTGTCAAGCATCAATTAAGTTACTGAGAGTCCAAAGCTCACATGCTTGAATTTGAATCCTATTACAAGTTTTCAACTCAAACACGAAGATATTTTTAAATCTCTTATCTTGTTGGTTGGTCTTAGGATAGAGTGGGCAACTAAGAATATAGAGAAAGTTATAGACCCCCCTCCGTTCCAAAATTAAAAATATAATTCGACTTTTGAAATCAAACGACGATATATTAAATTTTAAATTAATGTAAATTTATTTAATTTTAATTGATACAATTATTAAAATTATATAGTATATAACAAAAATCTCAAAATTTATTTTATTATAAACTTTTATGAGTTATACCAATTTTGATGTTTAATATGTCGTCGTTTGTTCTCAAAAGTCAAATTATATCTCTAATTTTAAAACGGTTAAAATATTATTTTCACGCAAAATAAATTATTCAATCATATAATCCAACAACATAATATTATTATTCCATAATTAAAGGGGAGTTCCATGTTTGTTCGTGATAGGAACTTCAGCCAAAAAAATTAAATTGCGACTTCATGTTTCATTATTGTCACTAAACACTACCAATAATGCAAATTATACAAAAGAAGAGTAAAGGGTTTTGTTTTAAAGTCTTTTTTACTGTGCGTGATAATATGTTCGATTATCCAACAACATAATTAGCACAAACTCTGCATAGCGAATATGAGTTTTCACTAGTTCTCTCCAAAGGTCATGAAAAAAAAAATATGAGTTGACATTATATTTGAGATATTATATATATATGATAAAAATCTTTGATAATGAGTGTAGTGTCCACGCATATATCGCTTTACTTGGTCGATTTGTATATACGTAATTAAAATTCTCAACATCAATGGTAGTAATTATGAAATGTATCAGCTAGGTATCCTCATGCATGTTCTTTTTTCTTTTCTTTTTCCTCTTTTCCATTGTATTAATGTTTGTAATTTTCCATGAAATTAAATATATACGATCCCGTATCATATGCATTTGTATAAAGTATATCTGATTCAAATAACCTTTTTCTATACGTTATCACTCTTCATGAGCTCATGCTCACCAAAATATATCTTATGGGATTAAGTCAGCAATACAACCATATATATGGGAAATGATTCATAGCATGTATTTGTTTTGGACCAAAAATACGAATACACTATCAATAACATCCGTTCCAAATATCAATGACCGAGATTAAATTGGAGAATACAACGTCCGCTAATAATACTAGCGAACAATAAAAAAAATACATATCATCCGTTACTAATATTAGCAGACACTAATCAGAATAAAGGTTCGATCTATATTAACTAGAGTTTAGGTTTATTAACTAGGTTTAGAATTTGCTAACTAGGATTTAAGGTTTATTAATTACGATTTAGGGTTTATTAACCAGGGTTTAGTTAATAAGTCATAAATTCTAGTTAATAAATTTTAAATTCTAGTTAATAAACCTAAACTCTAGTTAATATAGGCCAAAAACCCTAGTTAATAAATGCTAAAACCTAATTAATAAATATTAAACCTTAGTTAATAAACCCTAAATTATAGTTAATAAACTCTAAACCCTAGTTAATAAACTCTAAACTCTAGTTAATAAACCTATTCTGATTAGAGTCTGCTACTAGTATTTGTTTGTTTTTACCGTCCGCTACTAATAGTAGTATATGTCGATTTTTAGTTTCTAATTTTGACCGTTTCTTTTTATTTTGAATGTAATAGACGGTATATATTTATCCATAGCAAATACATGCTATGGATCATTCTATTCTCTTATATATATATATATATATATATATATATATATATATATATATATATATATATATATAATAAGTTTCCAAAGAACATGTGCTTAATTAATTCAAAGGTTGTGGGGAAATCGATCCCTCATCCCATAGATATAACTCCTCCATTGGAACCTAACCACTTGCCTGCATAAATTGGCACTGACTACCCACGTACAGCTAGCTATAGATAAGAGGCTTATCAACACGTGTCTATATAATGCACATATGCATACAAATTTTTTATATATATTACCTAAAAAACCATAAAATGATCTAGACTTTTGTCCTTGTATATAATCTTGCTAGTTCAAGCCCGTTCCTTCCTTGGAGTGGGTTATGCTATGACATCTCATGATCCGATGAGAGAAATGAATTAATGAAGTGATGTAAAAAGGGTGATGGAGAAAGAATGAGGAAGCCATCTTTTCATCCTACTCCTATCCAAAAAGGATGGGGCAAAAGAGATCCCAATTTGTCTTCTCTCGAGATTGATTTTGATGGTTACACAACTTTTTGTCATGTAGTCCATGCAATTCATTCCTTGCCCTTTCGCAGGCCTAAAAAAATCCAATTAATATATATATATATATATATATATATATATAGTCCTTTAATTGGGACTTCTGTATGCATGTACACAAAGGAAAGATAAGGTTGCAGAATCTTAGGTGTAAATTTTAAAATTAGATCCATACCTTTTTTTCTTTTATGAAATAAAGTTTTTGACTTTTATAAAAAATAAATAAACAATTTTTTAACCAATTAAATATCACTATATATATGTGATGTATAAAACTGCACGGCAAATTGGTAAACCCAACTAATCATTAATATTATACGCATCCAATTATAATATTAATATTAATATTTATTTTTCAACATGCATGAAGTCATGTCATGTCCATATAGCGTGGCACATTTTAATTCACCATTTTTCTATATAAATGAACGGCTATGCATAGTCGTCCAGTACTAATGCTGGTACATCCTCTTTTTGCCCCCAAAATTAAAGCACCCCTTGTGTAATATTTAAGAGATATCTTTATTTAATTAAGATGTTCTTTGCTTAATAGTGGATTGAAGAATTACTGATAGTTGGAATGCATTAGCATAAAGAAGGTGATTTTTATAAATCCTAAATTCAATGAACCAAATTTACTTTTAGGTTGAGATTCTGATTCTTAGAGAATGAATTTAATTACCAAAAGATTTCATGATATAACTAATTATAGTACGCCCTTCACTGAAATGCTAATTCTGATTCTAATTAAAGAAAGGAAGATAAATGCGTGATTAGTGTAGTTTAAGTCTAATCTGATTGTAATTATCTATTATATGAATACATAACCAGAGTTTGTAGTGTAAGTATGAGTTTAATATTTAATATGGTGACCTGTTATTTATTGTTGAGACGCCGTGAACAAATTCAAACGTTAACACCTATCAATTACTGAGAGAGAAAAAACAAGACACATTTTCCTGATAAGTAGTGTAAAACTTCAATATTTAACACCTTTTAATTACTATTATACATTCAATTAATTATGATAAGTGATTTCGATCAATATGCAGTACTCCTGATATGATCGTAAGTTGTCAATAATCCTCCTTTATCTGATTGGAGATCCCAAAATATGGATTCTTTACCTAAAACTTTACTCCATAACGTATAGGGGATATAAAAATTAAGAGCCAACAACAATTATAGGTTTTCAAGAATTTATTAATAGTGATTCTTATTTTTTGTATTATTTTTTTGTCGAAGCTTTGACAGAGTCGATTGTAGAGATAAATTTTTCATTTTAGTCTGTTTAAAAGTTGGAGATACACATTTATTTTTAAATTATAAAAGATTATAAAGTTCTTAACATGTCATTAGTTTTATTATCACCATTACAACATTTCTAACTAATAAGTTTTTAAAATTAAAATTTCCCTTCAAAATTGTAGTTATAATTCAAATGTATCTAATTTTAATATTAGGGAGAGTGTATAAAATTAAAAAAGACAAACTAATGAGAAATGGTAGCTTAGGCTACTTTTTACCTTATAAATTAAGAATGGAAGATTAACTTCTTTTTTTCACTTTAATTTGTTCAAATACTTTATCAGCAACCTGCCCTTTTAGACAAAAGATGCCACAAAGGGTCGTTAGTTTTCCGCCCAAAAGTGTATATATATATATATATATACATATATATATATATGATAACGCATCCATAGTAAACGGTTGTTAGAAGTATACTGTCGCTAGAGCCTCTAGCGATGGCCAAAAAATAATTTTGGCCTGTCTCTAGCGGCAAACAATTTAACAAATAAATTATTCCCTATTTTAATTAATGAAACAGTACTCCTGACAATCGTTTGTCATAAATGTTGCCCCTATATATATATATATATATATATATATATATATATATATATGTATGTATGTATGTATGTATGTATACATGTATTGGTGTTAATGATGATGATGATGAAGCTGCAGAAAAAAAAGCATATTGAATTTCACTTGTCCCACAATATACTATTTGATTACTTTAAAAGCACTTTATATTTTCTTCCGTGCAGTATTAGCTTAAGAATGGAGAATCAGACGCCCACTGAACATTAGGAAATTTTTTAAGTTCTTGAACAATGCTCCATTGCTTGCGGCGCCCACCTTAATTTCATGAAACTTTTTAAATTAGTAGGGTGGCCTTATTAGATTTTGTAAAATGTTGGGACACTTGTTGAAAAAAATGGACTTGCAAGGTTCAGTGTGGTTGGAAAACAACGACTTTGATGCCTCTATACAAGTGGAGTAATAAACTACTCATTAATTAATTTGAAATACTTGTGAAATAATAAAAAAAAGTAGTGAGAAAAGTCGTTTATGATAATTTAATATTTTTAAAGTTGAAATGGAAGACTAGATGAACACTAATTGATGAATAATTGTGCAGCCTGTCCTAAGTTAGAATAAATGAGGTTGTGTTGAATGCAAATTCTTAAATGAAAAATAAAAGAGGGTAAGATTGTTCTCTTAGGATGGTGGGTGTATATTGTAAATTTTGGACTTGTAAGGGAATAAAATTATGTTTTTGTAAAATTTGGGCTTAGTTAGCAATTCTTGTTTTTGGTTGGACATAATTTTGCTGCAATTGCCTTTTTTTTTAAATCGTAAAAGTATTTTCGGACCAACTTATACATTAACCGAAACTAAATCCTCCTTGACGATCTTAAGGGCGCACTCCCACATCAAGATTCGACCTCAAAAAATTAAGAAACAAACATCTTTGACCACCAGGTCAACCTATTACAAAGTTACTGTAACCGTAATAGATGATGAAGCTTGTTTGGCTAAAACAAGAGTAAGGCTACGTACCAATAAACTTGAAGCAAGTAAATCAGAGGATACACAATTTATTATCCATACTCGGAATTGCTTCAAAATCAACAAACAATTTTCAGGAGGAAAATATCCTCACAAAATGTCATTCTACATTTCTAATGCCACACCACTATTACTAAATTTTTAGCTAATATAAAAGGGTACAATTAGGAACATAAAATTATTCTAAAAAAATTTTATTTTAGAAATATTTATCTAATTTTGAAAGTAAATTTTAATAAATTAAGCCATGCACCAAATAGTTTATTACTACTATGTAAAATTTCATTTAAAAATATGTTCAATGTTATACAAGACCTAGCACAACAAATTGCAGCTGCAAGCCCTTGTACTTAACCCTAAAAAAAAGAAGGAAAAAAAAAGGTCCCTCAACACTGGTGTGCTTAACCAACCACCTCTGAGATATCCAGAAACCAAGTAGCACAGAATCCCTCCCCTGCTGAACAATAAAAGGACAAGTTGCGCACACGGTTGTATAAAGTTGAACACAAAGCTGATAGAAATGCGACATATTTGCTAGTTGGTGCAGTCAAAACCATGGCAAATGGAAAGCCATATTATCAAAATTAGAAGCAGAAGTATACCAAAGACAACCAACTTTATTTTCATATTCTGATACCACATCTTTCGCCGGATTTGAGTCCCTTTTTGCTTAAATTCCTGGGCCTGCAATACCAAGAATATATGCTCGGTATATTTGAAGTAGGAAAGTAGAAAGCTTAAGAGATCTTGGTTAAAAGGCAGATATGGCTTAACCTACAGAATCACGTAAAGTTTCAGCCTTGTCATTAAGAACAGTTAAGTTTTCCCCTCTTTCAATAGCCTGAAAATACAGCGTCAAATAAAGTTAATAAAATTTTGGCAACACTTTATCAGCAAGTAATGACTATTGCTCTTGTATGATGCAGGAGAATTTGGCTGATGCATGCATGAAGAACAATTATACCATGTTGGCAATATTGAGTAGTAGCATACATAGCATTAGATCAATATGATGGGATATCCAACCAGGGTGGTGACATAATATGGCAGAAGAACTATCATCCAAATCCATCTGAAACATCTCTTTCAATCAGTTTAATAGGTGCGAAATTCAGATTACAACTTTTAAAAGCTTTTAGACCATTCACGACACAAGCACTCCCTTTCACAAAATATTGTTTTATTGCAATGGTTATATCACATGTTGCACTATTTGATGGAAAGATTCTGAGTGTATGATACAAGCTTAATTTTGGAATAATCGAACCTCCTGCAAGAAATGTCAACCTAATTTTCATAATTAGGTTGATGAAATTGACCTATGAGATGCAACTATGAAGTGAATATAACTTTTCTAAACAAAATGTGGCATCTGACTAGAAGTATCAACCAAGGAAAAGAACTATCGTAAATCGGGCAGCATGTGGGAACTCAAATAGAATGGACAAATGTTGTTCTTTTGCTGATTAAAAAACAGTAGGAAAGGATATGTACCCAAATTATAGCATTCCCTAATTGGATGTAATTATAATAGCACCCACTTTTGCGAAAGCCCAACAGGCCTGCACCCATGCACACGCGCGCCGGGGGGTGTTGGCAATCCAAGCTTGAGTTCTTGCCTGACACCCCATTGAGGATAATGTGTCAAAGTACATGGCTTACGGAGTCTAATTGCCCTGAGGACTCAATCCCTTGAACCCCCACCCCCCTGCCGAACTCAGGGGGAATGCGCCCTCAACCATTACAAAACGCTAACCGAAAAACAGGATTCTTAACCAATTTCCACCATTCAATTACTGCAGCTTTGTTCTAAGATTACAGAAAGGCGAGAAAGCTATTCCTGTGAAGGTATTTTCACAATAAACTGGTAGCCTACAATATCATTGCCACTCATTTTCTATTGTATATCAAAACAAATTAGAGGGGACAACGAAGAAATACATGCCTCGTTAAGTTATCGATATGATTGGTTCTCACACACTAAATAAACAACTCACTTGGTTGTCACCTATCGACTACTCAGAAAGAAAAGGAACAGCAAATTTCTATCTACCATTGAATATATGTACCAAAAGGGGGTTGAATTACAAGATTAGTGCAATCAAAACTATGCACAGAAGAAAGATGAAATCCTAGATTACAAGAAGTCAATATTGCATATATTTAAAAAATTGATACCATCTATACAAAAGAAACCAAAAACAAATTAAGCAAAAACACTAATACTTTCTTCCAGGATATTTGATGTACCTTGTCTATATTTTCCAGCATAATACTTTTAACTTCCGAAACTTGTGCCTTCACTTTCAGTAGCTTGTCAATCTCCTCAGCATGATCAATTATATACTGCATGTGCTCTTTCATAATTGGTCTGTACATTAAAACATGTCAAATTTATTTGAATTTCTTAATCATGGTCACTATTGAAACGCATAAACAACTTGAAGAATATATATCTCAATTTTTTCTTGACTGAACATACCCGAACTCCTTATTGAGACTTTTGGCAACAGCTGTATCAGCTTTACCACCACCATATCTTTTCTTGAAGTCTGCTCTCACTCGTTCCAAAAATGCAATAGAAATTTGCTTCCCAACAGTGTCTTTGGCTACAACACAGTATGCTGCGAATTCCGATAAGCACCAAATTAAAAGGGTCGAACCGAATATGACAACTTTTACTATGAAACAATTTTGGTTTTTGCAGCTGATGGGAGAAGTTGAAATTTACTAGAGAGTAACGTTTACATTGTTCATTTGTTTGCATCCTTCACAAAACTTAACATATTAACATATAAACTCAACTGAACAACACCTTTTTAAACTAGTTGGTTGTAGACTGAAAATGAATCCCATATGCAAGCAAAACATACACACACATACACCTAAATAATCATCTCAGCTTGCATTAAATTTGTCTTATCCCATTATAACTACTTTGGTTTTGCAATTCAAAATGGAATATTACATTAAAGGCTGTTTTCAAATCTTATTCAGCCACTTCCGCACCAATTGATGCAACCTTTGAAAACTAATGCATGCAACCAATAAATCAGAATTAGTAGTCCTATCAAGACAGGAAGAATTTCTCTTGCCTCTATATCATATGTCTAATTTATTTAGTTTATTACTACTGTACTACATAATTAATTATCTCTCTCTTAACGAATAATAAAAAAAATTATAAGTTACAAACCAACCCAACATTATAATATTATTTATTATGCTCCCTTCGTTCCAAAGGCAAATGATCTTATATTTTGGAACGAAGGTCGTTTGAGTTAAAAATAAAAACCATAATAGAAAGTATTTTGTTATATTATTGTCCATAAAATTGATGCCTTTGTCCTTAATTTTGAACATTAAACAGCAATTCTGCTAATATAAAAAAAAACGTGAAGGAAAAAAAAACTCCCCTATGCCAAAAATATCAGACTTCTTGAACTGTTTCCATTAGGATTTAGAAGCCATGAATCTTAATTCCCCACTTGTAGCGTTCCAAATAATTAGCAAGATTCCATATTAAAACATTGATTAATCTACCAATTAATGGTGAATTTATAATCTAATCCCCAGTAAATCCAAGCCACCCCTAGAGACAATTGCCTTAACTATCTAACTATGTTCACAGCTAGTATTCAATATGGCAACTTTATTAAAGATAAACCATACCATGTGCAATAGATAAAGACCAATATCTTAGCTAGATTAAAAACACCACTCAAGGTCATTTACTGTAGTATCAACATAATACATTATAAATTTGTTTTGATAGCTATGAATGCAAGAAAAACTAATAAAAACGAAGTCTTTCACACCCCAAAAGTCCTTAATTAGACTCCAAAACCAAAATTCACCCACTAAACTAAGCTTAATCAACAAATTAAGTTAAGCGTGTTCAGTTTCATCAAAACCCAAAAACCAAATTTCTCTTAATTTCTTTTCTCAGCAGCCAAATAGTCAAATAAAAAAAACAAAATTATACAGATCACACCCATAACCCACAGTTTGTATTCCAGGGTTTTAGCTCCCAAACTAAGTAAAGTCTCAAACTTTATCATACCAAATCACAGATCCAGTAACATTTACTCAAAATTCAACTAGAATTCTACTTGTTTCTTGAAATTAAAACTGACGAAATCAAAAAGGTAACATAAAAAAGAAATGATGAAAAATTACCGTAGCCGTCTTCAACTAAGAAGTTAAAAGTATGGTGATCGCAATTGTAGGTGAACTTATTATTCGTGGACGGAAGTCTCTGAAGGCACTGAGTCGCAATCGCCGGAAAATTCCCAGTGAACTCTGTGAACTCAGCCAGTACCATTGTACCCCGAGCCACAAAGCTGTATATGAACGATTCCTGACCCATCTTCTTCCTCCTCCTCCTCCTCGATCTGGCTTACCTAATTCACTGAGTCGGTTCAGAGTTTTAGAGAGAGAAAACAACAGATTACAGCTTTCTAGTACATACGCTTTTTTGGCAAAGTAAAGAATTTTCAGGGTTTTTGCTTTCGGCCATCTTTTGCTGATTTGTTTTTTTTAATTTTGTTGTGGTTAGATAAGTACTATTGTTCAAGAAAGCGACGTCGTTTTACCTTGGATGAATTAGAAATGGACTTGTTAATATGAATTTTTCAGAAGGAAGGATAAGGAATATCTTTGTTTCTTTTTGACTTTGACAAAGTGAAGAAAAGTATGAGAAGAGGGACTTGGGAGACAATAATTCGCTTTAGGCGGCGGCATTTTTTGCTGTTTTCTTTTTTCTTTTTTTTTTAAAATTTTTAATACGGTCTTTAATATTACGACTACACTAGATGTCAATGAAAAAGAGTCTTGAAAAAAATTATGGTCAAACTACAATTGCAACACAAACAAACGAAAAAGTATGTATCAGATGTTTTTAAGGTATCTGTCGCATTATGTTTTATATAATATTTATATATTATTATCTTAGTATTTAAAATAGATATTTAAAATAAAATAGCACATTCTAAATATTGAAATAACAATAATATAAAACATCACGTGACAAATATCTGAAAAAGACTAACATTACTAAATAATTACTCGACACACACGCATATAAGATTGGTAGAAATTAAGAATAGTCATCGCGTTAATTTATTTTATTTTATCACATAAATTTTTACGTTAATCTCAATTTAATTTGGTCATAAATTTATTGTTATATAAATCACTTTCCATAAATAAATTAAAAATAAAATTAAGTATATTAAGTGTATATTTAATTATTAATAGTGATGAATTGTGTAATAAAATGACATAATTAAACATTTATCTATAAATTTTATTGCACCGTCTTTCTCATAAACTAAAATCAAAATAATACAATAGATTTTTATTTCATCATAATAGTTTATCCGCTTGAATGATTATCAAAAATACTATTTGTCATTTTATTTTTTCATGATTCGTGCATTGCGTAATATCTAAAATTATCTTCTACACTGAACCAATTCATTAAAAGTTCAATAATTTCAAGTTTAATTAACTTAAGTTTGAACATTCAAATTCTAATTTGGGTAGATTATGTTCAATTTTAGAATATTATCCATCCTAAGCTGCAATAAAGAGGAAAACAAATATTCATCTTTTTTGAAAGACATTATAAATCATTATAAAAAAAATGGATAGACTCAGGAATTATCATGGCCCGGCCCAACCCAGCCATAGCCGTAGGGCCAAGGGCTGATTCAAATTTGGGTCAAACATCTCTATTGTTTGGATTTGATTAAGGAAATATATCCTTCCAACTCCTCCAGTTTACAACAAAAGCATATTTGAATCAGCCCTACGCTAGTTACTACACCTCTAAATTTGTAATTATTCCCCTAAAACTAAAATAGTTCATTTGACAGTTTTACTTTTTTACAATGTTTGTAAACCCGGAACGGACTAGCAATTCGATCGGAATCAGTTGGCACGTCGATCCGATTTAATTCAAAAAATTAATTTTCATCGATCTAATCAAAATCCAACTGACTACCAGTCCAACCGATAGTTCAACCGGTAAAATTGGATAGTTGACCCAGTTTTAAAGTTTTATTTTTTTTGTAAAATAAAATATTTTTAAATTTAGATATTTTTACTAATATTATAATATTATTTCACTATATTTTAGCTTATAAAAAAGTAGATGTTTTAAAAAATTATTAATAATATATTTTTTATTCATTTATGATGTCACCGGTTCAATAACGGTTCGACCACTGGTTGGACCAATAACCCATTCACTCCGTATCCTTTCTGATTCAATGATCGATCCTCGTTTACAAATATTATTTTTTTATACGCATAAATTTTGACACGTAGCATAGTTTTCTTTTAATACTTTTTAGTTCAATAAGGACACGTAGCATATAATTAAAAACATATATTTTATTTTATTTCATTAATTTTTAGTTCAGCTTTCTTAATTTATATTAATATAAGTATTATTCAAATTCAAATTAATTAAATATTATTCAAATTTTAAAATATTCATATCTCTAAGAGAAATAGAAAAAAAGAAGATATTTTTCTTTCCTTTTTAAGTTAGTATAAGTACTATACAAATTTATAATAATTAAATGTATACTATCTAAATTTGTAAAGTATTCAAAAGAAATATAACCAATTTCTAATGGGTTTTTTTTGTTTTTGTTTTTGTCAATTTTATTACAAAAAAAATTATCACAATTTTTATATAATTAATTAAGACAATATAACACATTATACTATGCCATGTAATTTTATTTTATGCTAGTTTTAGTTCAATCGAAGTATAAGAAGATATATGATTTAGTTTTGTGGTTACGTGATATTTATTAATTATGAGATGAAGTGATATGTTTTGAGTATTATATATTTATATTTCTTTCTTTCCTATTCATATCTCGAATAAAATTTTAAAATATAATTTTTTTTATTTTCTATTTAAATTTGTATAAATACTATACAAATTTTTATAAATTCAGTCACAATAATTCATTTTTATTAAATCTCGATGGATTAAAAAAATGCATACAGTAGAAAAATTATCAAGATTTGGAAAAAAAAAATCTAAAGAACGTAAGGCCAAAAATGCTAAAAAAAACGAAAATAATATACTTTGAAAAAATAACAAAAACATCCGAACTCCAATTATTCAATGAAATTTGAAGTTAGTGACTTAAAAGTATATATTTGAAGCATACAAGGATTAATATTTATAAATATATTTGTCGTTGTCTTGAGTTTAGTACACTAATTTTTTTTAATTAGACTATTTAAAAATTATTTTATTGTCATATGTATGACTTGATTTTATTTAAAATTAACATTTTATTTATTTTGTTCTTTCACTCTTCATTAAGGCTGCATTGGTACCATAAACATAAATAAATCAAAAGTTGACTGATAAGAAATGTTATTAAGGGTTCATAAATAAACATTCAAGCAACTTAAAATCAAGAATACTCAAAGATGAAATAAATATCGCCTAAAAAATAACAAAAAAATAATTTGCAACAAAACAAAAAAGATATATATGTTATTCATCAATAATTACTAAATATTATTTTTGATAATTTTAATTAGTTTATACATCTTAACAAATTTATATAAGATAATTTTATTTCTACAATTTTATTAAAATATAAATATGTCAAAAAAAATCTCTTAACATATCACGCGATTTAATTATATTAATATTAGTCATAAAATTCATTATTAAATTAATATACTGACTAACTTGAAATTTTACCAAATCACATGATTAACTATATTAATAATATATGTGAATTTAAAACATAATAACAATAACATAAGTTAAGAAATTATAATAAATTCATTTCTAATTAATTGTCATAACTAAATTAAAACTCGAGTATCATAATTCTATTCAGATTAGAACTTCAAGTAAATTTTGCCAATATAAACGCGAATATAGAATTCTATTACAAACTTAAATAAAAATAAAATAATTATTTTCTCATAATCATAACTAAGTAAATTTACAATAATTAATTCAAATATTTAGCTTAATAATTGACTGAAAAAACTTACAATATATAATTCAATCATTAGTTATTTGAATAAATACTTAACTATTTAATAACTACAACTATGTTCTCTAAATTATAATTATTATTTTTAATTATTAATATAATAAATTATTATCCATATCGCCCGTACTTTGCACGAAATTGGCGAGCTTATGCTTTTAAAAGATGTAAATTCTATTTTATTTGGGATAATACGTATTTCGTACCATCTTCGATGTACAAAAAATAATCTCATTTTATTATTTCATAATTATAAAATACTAAAATACAAAATTAATGAAATTTATTTGATTTTAATTAATACAACAGATAAATTCACATCCTAGTTTTATTAAACTTTTGCAAATCACGAGTGATATTTTTTTTGAGAGGGAGATAAATGGCCAAAGACAATAATTTAATTAATCTCTAGAAATAAATAACACACATACACACACACACACACACACACACACACATATATTCTATATTCTATAGACGTGGCAAACGGGTCGAGTTAGGCTAAATGAGTCGGCCCATTGGAAGGTCGGGTTAAAATAGTTCAGCTTTTTGTAGACTGTGAAATATGAGACCCGTGATCCTTCTGGATCGACCTGCAGACCATTTAGTATTTTATAATTTTATTTATATATATTTTTTTACAACTATAAGACATAATTTAAAATAAATACTAAATCTAATTATTTATAATTATGACACATAATTTTTACATAATTATTTAATATAATTAGTACATAAAATAAAATAATCAATAATTTTATAAATATTTTGTACTCATATATATTAAAATGTAACTAATTTTGTGATTAATTAATTGATAAATATATATAATATCAATATTAACGATAAGAGAGTAAAAAAAAGACTAAAGGTAATATATATATATATTATATTCATAATATTTTTTTATATTATTATTCAATATCACATGTTAGAATTTATTCTTATATTTTTCATAATTTTTTACGTAATTTATTTTTTAAGTTAATATTTTTTTTATCAAAAATAATAATAAAAAAAAACTAACACGCGAACTAGGCCAAAAATAATCCACCTTTTACTAAGCTACATTTTAAAAACTCAGAACCCAATTTTTAACAAGCCAAACCGAACCACTTTTGCCAAATCTAATATTCTATCCAAATTAGCAAGAGACAATAACTTGTCAAACACATGAATAATCTTATAATGTGACGGGAGTAATATCCAAATAATATTAGTCCCGTCATCTTATTTATGCGATACCTATTTAAAATTAAAATTCATTATTATTCGCCCGCCCAAATACATGAATAATATAATAAGAATCTTAAAAGCTTCAAGTTACTATTTTGAATTTGACTTCACCCCGATTTCTCTCTCTTCATAAACCACTCAGCCACAGTTCAGTTGCTTATCTTCAGTCTCCGCTTTTAGCAGCTCAAGTCAAGAATCCCATCCCAGTTTCAGATCGGAAATACCCACCAAAAAAAATAATAAATTTCAATCGATCGCTCGGTTCAATCCATCCCAGTTTGAGATCGGAAATACCCACCATTTTTTTTTTATATAAAAAAATCAATCGATCGCTCAGTTCAATCCCCAATCTCCAATGGCAAACTCCGATTCCACTCCTTCTTTGCCTCCCCCTCCTCCTCTGTCTGAGGTACACAACTCTCTCCGTCTCTCTCTCTCTATATATATGTCTATGTTTGTATGTGTTTATTTGTATAACGATACACTTGATTAAAATCATGTTTGTGTTTAACATCTGAAAATTGTGACGCATTATTTGCAGAAGAAGGAAAATGCGATGCCGATTAGCTCAAAAATAGCTGTATGTTTAATTTGTTAGATTGTAGTGTGGATTTTGTTCTTGTTATTGTGCAGTTTACTCGGTGTGATTGCTAAACTTAACCCTGAGGTTGAAATTTGTGGCTATTCATGTTCACAGGAATTGACCGAATCGAGGGTAGAGCTTCTTAATAGAATACAGACTTTGAAACAGGTAGTTCAGTTAACACTTAATTTTTTCTTTAAGCTACAAAGCACCATTAAGGCATTTATGCTGTTTTGAAATGGATATTCAATTAAATGTGAGCTATTAACAGATTTTAATGTTGTTATTTTGACCCTAGGATTTGCAAAGTTGGAGGTCAAAGCTAGATTCCCAAGTTAAGGTTTATCGGGATGTAAGTATTATTTGTAGGTATCCATTTAAATGTAATGTTATATATCAGGTTGGATGTCATATACTGAATGCATAATATAAGTTATCGATGCTTTATTCTGCGCCTGCAAAATATGACCTATTGTCCAGTTGATTGATTTTGAATGCGACTATATTTTAACTGTTAATTAGTATTACTCTTTCCGGTCAACTTCTATTTAAAATGTTATCCATTGAAGAATTAGGTAGACTTGCTTGAATTTATATAGAACCATCCATATACTGATGCACATGATATATAAATTATCAATCTACAGTAGGGAAACTTCTTAAAATGATTGATGGGTTTTGGTTGTTTTGACAATATTTCTAGTATGAAGTCAT
This sequence comes from Hedera helix, assembly GCA_947179155.2. NCBI lineage: Eukaryota > Viridiplantae > Streptophyta > Magnoliopsida > Apiales > Araliaceae > Hedera > Hedera helix. The sequence continues at coordinate 34,708,211 of OX359281.1, forward strand.
GCAGACTTAATCACGTATTTCTTACTAAAATCCATTTATTTAGATTTCAGTTCAACTTTTTAGAGTAGTAAAAATTATTTTAGAATTGAAATAGATTGCAACATTGAATTGACAATTTGTCAATTAGTAATTTAGTATGCATTTGTTCCAGCAAACATCAATGTTTTGCGTATTACTTGTAGCTGGTATTGTCAATACACATTTTTTAGCTTGTGATGTCTCTGGAGAACCTTCCTAGAGCTGGACAATTTTCATTTTAAGTTGAAGATTTTTAGCAGTTCTACATCAGTTCTTATTTCCGCTGGCATTTGTTCTCAATAGCATGCTGCCATCATTGCAACAAAGTCATACAAATTTTTCACTATTAAACTTTGTCAATGCTGTCGTAGAAACAGTTTGTGATTGTGATTCCTTTTTTGTGCAGGAGCTTTCGGAACTTAAGCAGTCCCTCAATGTTGAAGTGGATCAACTTCGATCAGTGAGTGGCCCTTATTGTATATATTATGCTTTGATTTTCCAAACATATCTTTGCATTTGATAACTGGATTAAACCAGGAATTCCAAGAACTGAGGACCACCCTTCAGCAACAACAAGAGGATGTTACTGCTAGCTTAAAAAACTTGGGGGTAAGCCTTTTTCAGAATTTGTAGTTTTGCCATCTCGTTGGGCTTTTTTCTCAGATAATCTGCACCTAATATACTATGCTTTGGGAAGTCCATGCAAATACGCAATCTGACTCACTTGAATTCTTGCAGCTGCAGGATGTTTCTGGAGAAGTCAAAGAAACTGAAGGTCTCAAAGCTGAACGCAATGCTGAGAAAGCACAGGATTTGCCCACAGAGGATAATGGTAAAGAAACTGAACACTAGATATGTTTCTTTTCAATCGATTCAGCTTGGAATGGAGACTTCTCATTGTTTCTCCTTTATCAATATGTTCTCTATGTCTGTTAAGTTAAAAAGGATAATACCTTGTTGTCTAGAACCAGTCAGAGGTTGACTTTCCACTAGTTTGTCACATGTATTTTTCTTATTTTATATTTATTCGTTTAGATTACTCTATTATCAAGTTAATTGTTTTGGGTTTAATAATCGTTCAAGAACTTGGCTTCTGACTTGTATGAGTTCTACAGAGTATAATTTTTTGGAAGTTTTAAGGGCAGTAGCCTCTAAGCTAATTCTTGTCACATCGTAGCTTTGGTCTTGCAGCATATGCTAAGTGATGCATGCAAGGAATTTTTTAGTCACACCCAATTATGGAAGCTGCAATTAGTGCATTTGGAATTACCAAGTCACCATCTTTTCTTTTTATATTGTAATACATCCATGTTTTAAGATTTGGGTATATATATATATATATATATGCGTATGTGTGTGCATATATATATATATGGGTGATGTTAGGGATTTCAAATTTTTTGTTTCAAAAAATGTCTCAAATGATGTCATCATAATATTGGTTAAGTAGATCTCATGTGATTGGCTAAATAATTATTAAAATATTCAATGTCATGTCATTTAGGACCAGAAATTTGAGGCTTCTAGCATTACTATCTCTATATAAATATATATACCAAGTTACTATCTTTTCTTTTTATACGGCGCGTCTTTAAGGTTTAAGCTAAATGCCTCATTTAGTACAATACCAGGTCGAGTTGAGTCGAGGCATTATTAACCGAGCTCAGTTGTGAAATTTAATGTTCCTCTATCATCTCCTATGCATAGCAGAGAGGTTTATTAATTCTCCAGTAGTGGGTATATTTTATCTTAATTGGAAAAAACACTTTCTTGTTAGTCATTCTTATTTCTTCCTCTCTTTTTCCCTCGGTATAATAAATTATGTTTGCTCGGCTGAAAGAGATCATTGCACTCGAGATAATTTTGAAGGCTCGTGAGTATATAAGAATAAGACCTCTCTTGGTATTGAAAACGATAACCATCTTCATTCAATTCAATTTAACATCAATTGTATCGGTAAAAGTAAATAGAAATTACTATTCACCTCGCGGATTTCTGAGGCACTTAATTCTGATGGGAACATTTGTAATAAGTAGTAGCTCTGCGTGTTCATAATAATATTATGAATTTGAATAGTATGTAAATTTGGTTGGTTAAATGAGGAGTCTTGCCCCTGCCATTTTTGTTCCTGATAGCCACTGCGTGAAGACACTCAAAACTATTATTTATATAGCTTGGGCAGCTGTTGGGTGGAGGGAATGTGGTCAGATCCACTAGAGAAATACTACTACGTCTGTTGGGTTTGGAGGTCTGCCATGTTCAAACTCGTCTTATTTGTAGTAAATAAACAAAGTCAAGCTTGTCTTGAATTGAGCCATTTCTAAAACTTTCATGAATTTTAAAAATGATGAGAAGGTATTAAAGATGTTGACGAAAAGATTATAACGAGCTTATTCTTGTTTTCAGATTAATGTGATTAATTATAATTATATCAAATTAGTTAATGAAAAACTCGGCTCACTATTATAAGGAAAATAACTCATCGGCTCATTTGCAACCCTAAATGGACAAGAATCTTATGAAATTAGCATTTTTATTGACGAACCTATTACATTCCTAACTTAATTATAGAAAAAAGTTATTTATTTGTTTTTAAAAAAAAGGAAACTCTCAGCTCTGTTCCTCACTTTATGGAACTTTCATGTGTAAAAACACAATTTACACAAAAATAGAAAGGAAAAAAGAAGAACAGGAGGGGTGTTTTTGGTATAAAAACAAAGGTTATGTCATATCCTCGTCCTCCTCGATCCTCATAAAGAGGAGGAGTAGGCAGTTGGCAGGGGCATCTTTAATTAATCAATTACCTCATTCTCGACTTACCACTATTACTTCCACTCAACTCAACAAAACTACTAGTACTACTCACTTCCCTCACATAGTATACTAAATTCTCTCTTCTACTCTTACTTCATTCCTTCTTTTCTCTGTTGAGACTTCAGTAAATCCCCTCCCTCCTCATCAGCCTCTCTCTCATGGCTACAATATCCCCTGAAGAACCTCCTCAACCCCTCAAATACCAGGTATACACATATATCTCCAGTTGTCTTTTACCCACCTTTAATTTGCTCTGTTTTTGTATGTATAACAAAAAACTCACTCTGTTTTTCTTTTCTTTTCTAGACTTGGGTTTTGAAAGTCTCCATCCATTGTGTTGGCTGCAAGAGAAAAGTCAAGAAAGTTCTTAAAAGCATTGATGGTAAACAATTTACTTCTTTCCTTTCCTCTACCAAACAGTGGCTTTAAGTTTTATGCCTTATCTATAGACTATAATCTATCTTTTTCATGTAATTTATATTTATATATGTGTGTTTGCAGGTGTTTATACTACAACAATTGACTCCCAGAAACAAAAAGTTACAGTTACTGGCGACATTGATGCAGAGACCTTGATCAAGAAGCTCATCAAAACCGGTAAACATGCTGAGATGTGGCCTGAAAAGCCTACCGGAAAAGATAGAGAGTCTGAAAAGGTCAAGAACAATCAGGGAGAAAAGGACCCAAATAATAGTGAAAACAGCAGTGATGATGATGAAGAAGTGGATTCAAAGGAAAATGCTGGGACAATAAAGGTCAACTCGTCGAAAAACAGCGGAGCAACAGTCACGTTATACGGTTGCTTGCCGGAAAATCATCCTGCCGGAAAAAATCTGCCGGCGGTGGAGCAAAAGTGCGGTGAAAACAGTGGTGGAGCTGGTGCTGAACAGAAAAGTGGTGGAGGAGGACCTGCAAAGAAAAAGAAGAAAAAGAAAGGGCGAAAAGGTAATAAGCCGAATAACTCTAATCCGGTTGTAACATTTAACGGTGGAGTAGCAAGCACTGGAACGGGAACTGTAACTATGGGTTCCATTCATGTTCCTGATCAAATGAATGTCAGCCCTACGATTCAGTACCCGCCAAGTTCTGGGGTTCAGAAGATGTATGTGGTGAGTTACAATACGGCCCATCCTAGTATAAATGAGGGTCCTACTTACTACATTCCTCCATCACTGTACACGTATGCTGAACGGGAAATATCTCCGGTGCGATCAACACCGTTGGATTCATCGTTTGAGATGCTCAGTGATGAGAACCCTCATGGCTGCTATAGTATGTAAAACGAATGGCATGGATGGTAGTTGATATGTTGTTTGTTAAAATGACTAAAATGTACAACCGAGTTGCATTTAGTGATCTAATGTATAAAAGTAAAGAGTGAGTTTTTTGGTCTTAATGCGTATTTTTCTTTTTTGATGAAATTATGAGCGACACTTTCTTTAATTTTTTCAACTATTTAACACGTTTTTATGGTAACCCGGTTACTATTAAATAAATTTCATATAATAAGTTCAGTTTTAAATCAATAAGGTATTGACATGCAGATAGAGAACATGTTTCTGTTTGCGGGTTAACACCTTATTAATTTAGAAGTGAACTTACCACAAAATTCATTTCATAGTAACTAAATCCGTCTTTATGATTGAAACTGTCCTATAAAAGATGTTAGTATAATTCATATTTTCGCATAGATAAAATTTAATAATAAATTATAAGATACGGGTCTACTAAAAAAGAGTTCTTATATATGTTAATGACAAATGAGTTCCTTGTATTGGCGGGCCCGATTAGGCTAATAAATCATTTTTGCATAAAAAATTAAGATGTTGCGAACTAATATTCGCTCGATGTGATTTGTAATTAATTTTGAGAAACATCACCTTGGAAACTAAGAATTTGGGATTCAACCACCCTGAGTATAGTTTTTTACTTAATTTTCTTCGGAAGTTCAACCATAAATAAAGATCTAACAAGTCCTTGTAGTATAGAACCTAAGTTGTAGTATAGAACCCAAGTCCATAGGGCCGGGTCAGCGACTCTTGGATTTTTTTCTCCCATCCATTTTATTGACCACTAAAAGTTCAGTGCAAGAGAGTATGAAAGAATATATTCACACTTGAGTGTCTAAAAGAGCACTCATACAAAGTCAACATTACATTACATGTAAGAGACTAGTAAGCTTGCCCAAATCATAAATCATCGGTTGGCTGGTCTAGTGGTAAGTGAGTCGTTTGTTCAAAACAGTCAAACCCAAAATCAATGGTTGGTGTCTTGGTGGTAATTGTAGGTCCACGCCACTCGTGGCGAAAGATTCTTGAGCATGTGTCGAGAGCTTGAAACACCTTACATGTCTCGTATTTTTTCGCATAAAAAAAATAAAAATAAAAAGTTGCCCCAGATCTAAATTTAGGACAACAAAAGTATAAGGTTTGACCGCAGCTAAAGTTATATACATATTTGAGTTTGCGGTGAGAGGTTGCGCTTTAGGTCAAAAGGAATGCAGAAGGAAGGAACAATGATTCTTCTAAAGAACCATTGAACGGGGGCAAAACCCTAAAGTATAAGATCCTTAAGCAGTTGCAGTAAGTGCATCATTTATTGAAGAATACAAAACATTCTTAAAGCCCAACAAGATAAAGATGGAATCCTCACAAAGTTAATGGGGCCAAATTCATAGAAACATGATCACTTTTCAGAGTTCCTAAATCACTAAGAAAAGAAAATATCCTTTCTAAAGTTTGGAAAGCCAATAAGCCATAAAGATGAGCAACAAGAAGGATCATTTATCTAAATAAAAGAGAAGAGGATGAGACCTGTTAAACCATTCAAAGTGGAGAAAGTGATTCTCAATCTTATAGGTCAAGTAAAACCACACAAAGAGCTCTGCCCATTTTTTAATGTTGAATACTCCATAGGGAATCAACAACATTACCATTGCACCATCAACTTTTTCCAATGGAAACAGATTCCAGCAATACATGAATTTCTTCATTTTTTTTTTCAATTCTAGTTTACGATTTACTAGAAAAAACAAACGGAAAGAAAGCAAACCCAATTCCCAAACTTACAAAATATAGGCCCCATGCAAGATTTCATTGCAATAACAAAAAGGGGTTCAATGAAATTTCAATAATCAATATACTACAAAGTTGACAAAGATTTTACATATATGTTTATACACCCAAAAAAATTGCAATTAGTGCGTAGTAGATACTATTGGCTTAAACTGCATAGCACAAATGGATCTAAAACTTATAGGCAAGTTGATGCCTTCGAAGTGCGTTTAGTTGTCCCTAGCATGATCACAATTACTGTTACATCATCGTGATACTTTCTCCTCCTACCCGCTGGAATACTCATCAACTCTTCCATACTGAAACCTGTAACAGTGAGAGTATTGACATTGAAGATCTGGGTATTGAGTAGCCAAGCTATACGTACTTTAATAACCAATCTTATGCCATAAACTTTTATCCCTTTAGCGAGTCCATTAAAATTGCATTTTGCAACAAGTGATTAAGTTATTCGATATGGGACTTCTTAAAACGATGAAACTATAGACTAAGTTTTTATTCATGGCTTTCATTACAAAGTTATAACAATATTTTAGGCTAATTGAAATTCGCCCCTTTTTTGCTTGTTTTTGTACTACCTTTTGCCCTAATGGCCTAATTTTCTTATCCTACTAGGAAAGAAAGAGATTTTCAAGTACCTATGTATTAATTGGTGAGATGTGAAAGGTAATTGTAAGATAGAAAATCTAGGAATTTACCTGCACAATCTGCTGCTCTCAGTACCAGTTGTTCTAACACAAACTTTGCTGGATCTCCAAAAGGATTGCACAAGATATAAGAATGGACGAGCTTTACAGCTTCATCATTGGTGAAGAAATCAAATAAACCATCGCTCCCAAGTATAACAAAGTGATCAGAATTCGAGATTTCACGTACACTCAAGGATGGTTGTATGGAAACATATGGAGGACTTTGAAGGTTACGAACCCGAAGAATACCCATCAAAGCTTCATTCAGTATTTTCTGCAGAAAGGTAACATCAATATATAGTATTCATCAAGTAAAGCAAGTCTAATCCAATTGAAATGCAGTGCCATTTCTATGATAATGGCTTGTGCAGGCTATGGGTCCTTTTTTAAAAAAAATTTGTCCCACATTGTTTTAACATGAGGAAAAGAGAGAACTCTACTTTTCTTGGGCAGATCAACTAGCAAACCTGCTTAGATGGTAGCATGTATAAGAGTCAAATCCTGCCTCATGGAATGTTGAATCTCTTAAGAAATAAGGAATGGTTGTAATCCTTGGTATAATTTAGAAGATGCATGTAGGAAAGTAAATTACCAGTAGAAAAAAGTTGCTGGCGTATCACATTATAGATGGTGCTTCCAGTAGTTTTTGCAAAACCTTTATGTAGCTTGTAGTTCTAATAATTCTATTCTTAGTTAAAGGAAAGGAAAGAACGAACTTTGTTGATTCTGTTTGCTTATTGACGTAATTACTGAAGCAAAACATAATATGTTTTCCTACCTTTTTCAAGTAACCAACTCCAAATGCACGAGTGACCTTCAACTTCCCTTTCACCTTTCCAGCTACAATTGTTGTGGGGTCATCGGGATGATTATTTAGAAGTTGAGATTTTTCAATTTCATTGTCAACCGTATGACTATCAGTAAGCTGTATAGCTTGCAGGACCTTGCTACCATTCATGCCAGCACCATATGTTGCCAATACGGCTCGACTATCACCTAAATTGAGCGTGTACAAGTTCTTACCATGGAGAAGCACAACCAAAACACAAGATCCAACTGATACAATATCAGGGCGGTCCTCCATTTCTTGCTCAACCATGTACAGGAAATCATTCTCAGCCTGATTTAGAGCACGTTGAAGGCTATCTAGCACTCTGTGTCTAGGTGTGCCAAATGATCTGTCCACTTGCACACAAGAAGGTTTCAGCTGAATAGGGTGAACTAATAAGTCCATGCTTCCAGTTCTGGAAGCAGTTTCATCCAAATATCCGAGGGGGCGATCTGAAACCGAGCAATCCATCTCTTTGTTGGATTCAAGTTCCCATTCTAAAGAATTCAAGTAGACCCCAATAGTTTCATATAATGTTCCAGCCAGAAAATCAGCTGCATCTCTACCATTGAAACCATCATAGATTGCACAAAATAGCCACCCATTTTCTTCAGAACAAACAGCTTGGACGCGATCTTCACCAGCAGCCCCACCTGCCACTTGGACTTCCATAGCATTAAGAAAACGAATGGCATGGATGGTAGTTGATATGTTGTTTGTTAAAATGACTAAAATGTACGACCGAGTTGCATTTAATGATATAATGTATAAAAGTAAAGAGTGAGTTTTTTGGTCTTAATGCGTAATTTTCTTTTTTTCTTTTTTGATGAAATTATGAGCGAGACTTTCTTTTATTTTTTCAACTATTTAACACGTTTTTATGGTATCCCGGTTACTATTAAATAAATTTCATATAATAAGTTCAATTTTAAATCAATAAGGTATTGACATGCAGATAGAAAATACTCTTCCGTTTGCGGGTTAGCACCTTATTGATTTAAAAGTGAAGTTACCACGAAATTCATTTCATAGTAACTAAATCCGTCTTTATGATTGAAATTGTCCTATAAAAGATGTTGGTATAATTCATATTTTCGCATGGATGAAATTTAATAATAAATTTTTAAAAAATTATAAAATACGGGTCTACTAAAAAAGAGTTCTTATATATGTCAATGACAAATGAGTTCCTTGTAATGGCGGGCCCGATTAGGCTAATAAATCATTTTTGCATAAAAAATTAAGATGTTGCGGACAAATATTCACTCGATGTGATTTGTAAAAGAATATTATTAGATAATTAATATTTTTATAAAAAAAATTAAAATTTTTGAAAGACACCACTCATATGAATAATAAATAAAGTTTACTTTCACATCGGTGGTGATATGTTACAAAACTATCAATTTTCCTACTAAATATATTAAGTCAATATTATTGTGTACTCCAGTCTCTTACACTGGCTCATGGCCTCATGCCATGAATGGAACCTTTTATAGTCACTTGATATGCCTTATTACTCCAAGGTAGAATATTCACAAGCCCTTGAGTAGCATATGATTTTCTGTCACTTGCAATATGTTATAATACCACAATAGTTATCTCCACTTTATCCCAATTCTAAATTTCTAAATATCAAAAACTCATCGCTATAACTAAACGTGTTATCGACGTTGTACTAAATATTTTATCTCGATCCATATTTAAATTCTTGAAATTAGGAAATAAGCAACATTTGAATTGAAGTACATGTTCAAGATCCTAAAGGCTTCTTGTCTTGATCAAAGCTAATTTGAGAAACATCACTTTGGAAGCAAGAATTTGGGATTCAACCACCCTGACTATATTTTTTTACTTAATTTTCTTCGGAAGTTCAACTATAAATAAAGATGTAACAAGTCCTTGTAGTATAGAACCCAAGTCCATAGGGCCGGGTCAGCGACTCTTGGATTTTATTCTCCGATCCATTTTATTGACCACTAAAAGTTCAGTGCAAAAGAGTAGGAAAGAATATATTCATACTTGGGTGTCTAAAAGAGCACTCATACAAAGTCAACATTACATTACATGCAAGAGACTAGTAAGCTTGCCCAAATCATAAATCATCGGTTGGCTGGTCTAGTGGTAAGTGAGTCGTTCCTTCAAAACTTCGAGTTGAGTCAAACCCAAAATCAATGGTTGGAGTCTTGGTGGTAACTGTAGGTCCACGCCACTCGTGGCGGAAGATTCTTGAACATGTGTCGAGAGCTTGGAACACCTTACATGTCTCGTATTTTTTTGCATAAAAAAAATAAAAATGAAAGTTGCCCCAGATCTAAATTTAGGACAACAAAAGTATAAGGTTTGACTGCAGCTAAAGTTATATACATATTTGAGTTTGCGGTGAGAGGTTGCGCTTTAGGTCAAAAGGAATGCAGAAGGAAGGAACAATGATTCTTCTAAAGAACCATTGAAAGGGGGCAAAACCCTAAAGTATAAGATCCTTAAGCAGTTGCAGTAAGTGCATCATTTATTGAAGAATACAAAACATTCTTAAAGCCCAACAAGATAAAGATGGAATCCTGACAAAGTTAATGGGGCCAAATTCATAGAAACATGATCACTTTTCAGAGTTCCTAAATCACTAAGAAAAGAAAATATCCTTTCTAAAGTTTGGAAAGCCAATAAGCCATAAAGATGAGCAACAAGAAGGATCATTTATCTAAATAAAAGAGAAGAGGATGAGACCTGTTAAACCATTCAAAGTGGAGAAAGTGATTCTCAATCTTATAGGTCAAGTAAAACCACACAAAGAGCTCTGCCCATTTTTTAATGTTGAATACTCCATAGGGAATCAACATTACCATTGCACCATCAACTTTTTCCAATGGAAACAGATTCCAGCAATACATGAATTTCTTCATTTTTTTTTTCAATTCTAGTTTACGATTTACTAGAAAAAACAAACGGAAAGAAAGCAAACCCAATTCCCAAACTTACAAAATATAGGCCCCATGCAAGATTTCATTGCAATAACAAAAAGGGGTTCAATGAAATTTCAATAATCAATATACTACAAAGTTGACAAAGATTTTACATATATGTTTATACACCCAAAAAAATTGCAATTAGTGCGTAGTAGATACTATTGGCTTAAACTGCACAGCACAAATGGATCTAAAACTTATAGGCAAGTTGATGCCTTCGAAGTGCGTTTAGTTGTCCCTAGCATGATCACAATTACTGTTACATCATCGTGATACTTTCTCCTCCTACCCGCTGGAATACTCATCAACTCTTCCATACTGAAACCTGTAACAGTGAGAGTATTGACATTGAAGATCTGGGTATTGAGTAGCCAAGCTATACGTACTTTAATAACCAATCTTATGCCATAAACTTTTATCCCTTTAGTGAGTCCATTAAAATTGCATTTTGCAACAAGTGATTAAGTTATTCGATATGGGACTTCTTAAAACGATGAAACTATAGACTAAGTTTTTATTCATGGCTTTCATTACGAAGTTATAACAATATTTTAGGCTAATTGAAATTCGCCCCTTTTTTGCTTGTTTTTGTACTACCTTTTGCCCTAATGGCCTAATTTTCTTATCCTACTAGGAAAGAAAGAGATTTTCAAGTACCTATGTATTAATTGGTGAGATGTGAAAGGTAATTGTAAGATAGAAAATCTAGGAATTTACCTGCACAATCTGCTGCTCTCAGTACCAGTTGTTCTAACACAAACTTTGCTGGATCTCCAAAAGGATTGCACAAGATATAAGAATGGACGAGCTTTACAGCTTCATCATTGGTGAAGAAATCAAATAAACCATCGCTCCCAAGTATAACAAAGTGATCAGAATTCGAGATTTCACGTACACTCAAGGATGGTTGTATGGAAACATATGGAGGACTTTGAAGGTTACGAACCCGAAGAATACCCATCAAAGCTTCATTCAGTATTTTCTGCAGAAAGGTAACATCAATATATAGTATTCATCAAGTAAAGCAAGTCTAATCCAATTGAAATGCAGTGCCATTTCTATGATAATGGCTTGTGCAGGCTATGGGTCCTTTTTTAAAAAAAATTTGTCCCACATTGTTTTAACATGAGGAAAAGAGAGAACTCTACTTTTCTTGGGCAGATCAACTAGCAAACCTGCTTAGATGGTAGCATGTATAAGAGTCAAATCCTGCCTCATGGAATGTTGAATCTCTTAAGAAATAAGGAATGGTTGTAATCCTTGGTATAATTTAGAAGATGCATGTAGGAAAGTAAATTACCAGTAGAAAAAAGTTGCTGGCGTATCACATTATAGATGGTGCTTCCAGTAGTTTTTGCAAAACCTTTATGTAGCTTGTAGTTCTAATAATTCTATTCTTAGTTAAAGGAAAGGAAAGAACGAACTTTGTTGATTCTGTTTGCTTATTGACGTAATTACTGAAGCAAAACATAATATGTTTTCCTACCTTTTTCAAGTAACCAACTCCAAATGCACGAGTGACCTTCAACTTCCCTTTCACCTTTCCAGCTACAATTGTTGTGGGGTCATCGGGATGATTATTTAGAAGTTGAGATTTTTCAATTTCATTGTCAACCGTATGACTATCAGTAAGCTGTATAGCTTGCAGGACCTTGCTACCATTCATGCCAGCACCATATGTTGCCAATACGGCTCGACTATCACCTAAATTGAGCGTGTACAAGTTCTTACCATGGAGAAGCACAACCAAAACACAAGATCCAACTGATACAATATCAGGGCGGTCCTCCATTTCTTGCTCAACCATGTACAGGAAATCATTCTCAGCCTGATTTAGAGCACGTTGAAGGCTATCTAGCACTCTGTGTCTAGGTGTGCCAAATGATCTGTCCACTTGCACACAAGAAGGTTTCAGCTGAATAGGGTGAACTAATAAGTCCATGCTTCCAGTTCTGGAAGCAGTTTCATCCAAATATCCGAGGGGGCGATCTGAAACCGAGCAATCCATCTCTTTGTTGGATTCAAGTTCCCATTCTAAAGAATTCAAGTAGACCCCAATAGTTTCATATAATGTTCCAGCCAGAAAATCAGCTGCATCTCTACCATTGAAACCATCATAGATTGCACAAAATAGCCACCCATTTTCTTCAGAACAAACAGCTTGGACGCGATCTTCACCAGCAGCCCCACCTGCCACTTGGACTTCCATAGCATTAAGAAAACGAATGGCATGGATGGTAGTTGATATGTTGTTTGTTAAAATGACTAAAATGTACGACCGAGTTGCATTTAATGATATAATGTATAAAAGTAAAGAGTGAGTTTTTTGGTCTTAATGCGTAATTTTCTTTTTTTCTTTTTTGATGAAATTATGAGCGAGACTTTCTTTTATTTTTTCAACTATTTAACACGTTTTTATGGTATCCCGGTTACTATTAAATAAATTTCATATAATAAGTTCAATTTTAAATCAATAAGGTATTGACATGCAGATAGAAAATACTCTTCCGTTTGCGGGTTAGCACCTTATTGATTTAAAAGTGAAGTTACCACGAAATTCATTTCATAGTAACTAAATCCGTCTTTATGATTGAAATTGTCCTATAAAAGATGTTGGTATAATTCATATTTTCGCATGGATGAAATTTAATAATAAATTTTTAAAAAATTATAAAATACGGGTCTACTAAAAAAGAGTTCTTATATATGTCAATGACAAATGAGTTCCTTGTAATGGCGGGCCCGATTAGGCTAATAAATCATTTTTGCATAAAAAATTAAGATGTTGCGGACAAATATTCACTCGATGTGATTTGTAAAAGAATATTATTAGATAATTAATATTTTTATAAAAAAAATTAAAATTTTTGAAAGACACCACTCATATGAATAATAAATAAAGTTTACTTTCACATCGGTGGTGATATGTTACAAAACTATCAATTTTCCTACTAAATATATTAAGTCAATATTATTGTGTACTCCAGTCTCTTACACTGGCTCATGGCCTCATGCCATGAATGGAACCTTTTATAGTCACTTGATATGCCTTATTACTCCAAGGTAGAATATTCACAAGCCCTTGAGTAGCATATGATTTTCTGTCACTTGCAATATGTTATAATACCACAATAGTTATCTCCACTTTATCCCAATTCTAAATTTCTAAATATCAAAAACTCATCGCTATAACTAAACGTGTTATCGACGTTGTACTAAATATTTTATCTCGATCCATATTTAAATTCTTGAAATTAGGAAATAAGCAACATTTGAATTGAAGTACATGTTCAAGATCCTAAAGGCTTCTTGTCTTGATCAAAGCTAATTTGAGAAACATCACTTTGGAAGCAAGAATTTGGGATTCAACCACCCTGACTATATTTTTTTACTTAATTTTCTTCGGAAGTTCAACTATAAATAAAGATGTAACAAGTCCTTGTAGTATAGAACCCAAGTCCATAGGGCCGGGTCAGCGACTCTTGGATTTTATTCTCCGATCCATTTTATTGACCACTAAAAGTTCAGTGCAAAAGAGTAGGAAAGAATATATTCATACTTGGGTGTCTAAAAGAGCACTCATACAAAGTCAACATTACATTACATGCAAGAGACTAGTAAGCTTGCCCAAATCATAAATCATCGGTTGGCTGGTCTAGTGGTAAGTGAGTCGTTCCTTCAAAACTTCGAGTTGAGTCAAACCCAAAATCAATGGTTGGAGTCTTGGTGGTAACTGTAGGTCCACGCCACTCGTGGCGGAAGATTCTTGAACATGTGTCGAGAGCTTGGAACACCTTACATGTCTCGTATTTTTTTGCATAAAAAAAATAAAAATGAAAGTTGCCCCAGATCTAAATTTAGGACAACAAAAGTATAAGGTTTGACTGCAGCTAAAGTTATATACATATTTGAGTTTGCGGTGAGAGGTTGCGCTTTAGGTCAAAAGGAATGCAGAAGGAAGGAACAATGATTCTTCTAAAGAACCATTGAAAGGGGGCAAAACCCTAAAGTATAAGATCCTTAAGCAGTTGCAGTAAGTGCATCATTTATTGAAGAATACAAAACATTCTTAAAGCCCAACAAGATAAAGATGGAATCCTGACAAAGTTAATGGGGCCAAATTCATAGAAACATGATCACTTTTCAGAGTTCCTAAATCACTAAGAAAAGAAAATATCCTTTCTAAAGTTTGGAAAGCCAATAAGCCATAAAGATGAGCAACAAGAAGGATCATTTATCTAAATAAAAGAGAAGAGGATGAGACCTGTTAAACCATTCAAAGTGGAGAAAGTGATTCTCAATCTTATAGGTCAAGTAAAACCACACAAAGAGCTCTGCCCATTTTTTAATGTTGAATACTCCATAGGGAATCAACATTACCATTGCACCATCAACTTTTTCCAATGGAAACAGATTCCAGCAATACATGAATTTCTTCATTTTTTTTTTCAATTCTAGTTTACGATTTACTAGAAAAAACAAACGGAAAGAAAGCAAACCCAATTCCCAAACTTACAAAATATAGGCCCCATGCAAGATTTCATTGCAATAACAAAAAGGGGTTCAATGAAATTTCAATAATCAATATACTACAAAGTTGACAAAGATTTTACATATATGTTTATACACCCAAAAAAATTGCAATTAGTGCGTAGTAGATACTATTGGCTTAAACTGCACAGCACAAATGGATCTAAAACTTATAGGCAAGTTGATGCCTTCGAAGTGCGTTTAGTTGTCCCTAGCATGATCACAATTACTGTTACATCATCGTGATACTTTCTCCTCCTACCCGCTGGAATACTCATCAACTCTTCCATACTGAAACCTGTAACAGTGAGAGTATTGACATTGAAGATCTGGGTATTGAGTAGCCAAGCTATACGTACTTTAATAACCAATCTTATGCCATAAACTTTTATCCCTTTAGTGAGTCCATTAAAATTGCATTTTGCAACAAGTGATTAAGTTATTCGATATGGGACTTCTTAAAACGATGAAACTATAGACTAAGTTTTTATTCATGGCTTTCATTACGAAGTTATAACAATATTTTAGGCTAATTGAAATTCGCCCCTTTTTTGCTTGTTTTTGTACTACCTTTTGCCCTAATGGCCTAATTTTCTTATCCTACTAGGAAAGAAAGAGATTTTCAAGTACCTATGTATTAATTGGTGAGATGTGAAAGGTAATTGTAAGATAGAAAATCTAGGAATTTACCTGCACAATCTGCTGCTCTCAGTACCAGTTGTTCTAACAAAAACTTTGCTGGATCTCCAAAAGGATTGCACAAGATATAAGAATGGACGAGCTTTACAGCTTCATCATTGGTGAAGAAATCAAATAAACCATCGCTCCCAAGTATAACAAAGTGATCAGAATTCGAGATTTCACGTACACTCAAGGATGGTTGTATGGAAACATATGGAGGACTTTGAAGGTTACGAACCCGAAGAATACCCATCAAAGCTTCATTCAGTATTTTCTGCAGAAAGGTAACATCAATATATAGTATTCATCAAGTAAAGCAAGTCTAATCCAATTGAAATGCAGTGCCATTTCTATGATAATGGCTTGTGCAGGCTATGGGTCCTTTTTTAAAAAAAATTTGTCCCACATTGTTTTAACATGAGGAAAAGAGAGAACTCTACTTTTCTTGGGCAGATCAACTAGCAAACCTGCTTAGATGGTAGCATGTATAAGAGTCAAATCCTGCCTCATGGAATGTTGAATCTCTTAAGAAATAAGGAATGGTTGTAATCCTTGGTATAATTTAGAAGATGCATGTAGGAAAGTAAATTACCAGTAGAAAAAAGTTGCTGGCGTATCACATTATAGATGGTGCTTCCAGTAGTTTTTGCAAAACCTTTATGTAGCTTGTAGTTCTAATAATTCTATTCTTAGTTAAAGGAAAGGAAAGAACGAACTTTGTTGATTCTGTTTGCTTATTGACGTAATTACTGAAGCAAAACATAATATGTTTTCCTACCTTTTTCAAGTAACCAACTCCAAATGCACGAGTGACCTTCAACTTCCCTTTCACCTTTCCAGCTACAATTGTTGTGGGGTCATCGGGATGATTATTTAGAAGTTGAGATTTTTCAATTTCATTGTCAACCGTATGACTATCAGTAAGCTGTATAGCTTGCAGGACCTTGCTACCATTCATGCCAGCACCATATGTTGCCAATACGGCTCGACTATCACCTAAATTGAGCGTGTACAAGTTCTTACCATGGAGAAGCACAACCAAAACACAAGATCCAACTGATACAATATCAGGGCGGTCCTCCATTTCTTGCTCAACCATGTACAGGAAATCATTCTCAGCCTGATTTAGAGCACGTTGAAGGCTATCTAGCACTCTGTGTCTAGGTGTGCCAAATGAACTGTCCACTTGCACACAAGAAGGTTTCAGCTGAATAGGGTGAACTAATAAGTCCGTGCTTCCAGTTCTGGAAGCAGTTTCATCCAAATATCCGAGGGGGCGATCTGAAACCGAGCAATCCATCTCTTTGTTGGATTCAAGTTCCCATTCTAAAGAATTCAAGTAGACCCCAATAGTTTCATATAATGTTCCAGCCAGAAAATCAGCTGCATCTCTACCATTGAAACCATCATAGATTGCACAAAATAGCCACCCATTTTCTTCAGAACAAACAGCTTGGACGCGATCTTCACCAGCGGCCCCACCTGCCACTTGGACTTCCATAGCATTAAGAAAACCTTCACTTCTTGAAGGAGCACTCATGGATTTTAGTGAGAAAGAATCAGATTCAGCTGTCTCACTTAGAGTAGATGAACTACAACTTAAGTTTGAAAAACTACTTTGGAGAGAATAAGATAATAAATCCAACTTCGATATTGAGGGAGAAGAGGGAATCCTCCGAAATGAAGTGGGAGAGTCCCAAGTTGGGAGAATTTCCGTGCCAATTAAGCCATTGCAGATATTTGTGTTGGCCAACGTAGCATTGGCACTTAAAGCAGCGCCAGAGAAGCAAGAGAAGGAACTACTGGTTCTTAGGAGTTTAATTCCAGATGGTGTTTCAAATCCATCAGACATATCACAAGAATTTTCCTTCTTTTCATTGCATTGATAGCCAAAACTTACTTTGATTTCTCCATCTGGATCAAGAGTTGTTTCATGATACATCATCTATAACTGAAGCTGTACAAAAATGCAGCTGTTATTTCTTTGCAAGATGGGAAACTATTACTCACGTTAGTGCATAAATGCTACCAAATACAGTTAGTGGAAATAATTTGACATAAAATCAAGGGAACACCAGGAATCAGACAATTAACTACTGGAGGAACACCAAGAATCAACAAAGTAACTAAGATTATTAAAGTATGAAATTCCAAACAAAGCACCATATGTAGCAGCTATTTAGAGTTGCATCCATTACCTATATCTAAGTAAGGCTAACAAGTTTATGGAGGAAATGATATTTCTGATCTTATATTCAAGAGTTTTGATTGTAACTCTGAAAAAAATGATACCATTTTCAGTAAGTTCTTGACAATTGGAGTGATACAAGTAGGATGTAAATGGTAATTATGTTACAGGTAGGTAGGCCTACTGTAAGGTTAATCTATCATGCTTTTGACTGGTTTCCTAGTTATGAAATATATAATTAATCAGATGTACATGTAAAACTGCCGACTTATGTGGCCAGTAGATGCTGAGTTACTCCTTTTTTTTTTCCTTCTCATTTTGCAAATAGGTTGATCAGATGCTCACTAAAGGAAGACAGCCGCAAGTTCTCAGGTTCTATAGCAGAGAGGTTGTTAGAAAAATACGAATGGGCAACTTAGGAATTATAATGGAGAACCCTGATGTTAAAATTATGTAGGTTTAGATAATAAGATGCAAAATCTTAAATTGTGTCTGAACATTCATAAATCTATCTCTTAGAATTGATAGCTCTTCCGACTATTCATTTGTTGGTCCATCACCTCAAGCAGCTAACTCTCAAATTCAGGATTGTGGAAACTTCATCCAACTTTTTACGGTTGTGAGCATGAATATGGCCTTGTTTAAGTTGGCTTTATTGTTTATAAGAATCGCCATACTTCATTCAGGTAATGCCTTCACAACATCTCAAGTTTCATAGGCATCTATTTTTAACTCGCTCATTTCTTATGCCTTCATTTGAAGTTACATTCTTTTCCCTGCTCTCACTGTTATATGTCTTGGGAAAGAAAAAAATGCCATTCCTAATGACTATGATTTATTCACTCTTTTATCATTCTTGACGAGAATAATGAGTGAATTTAATTTTTGATGCTAACACTAACATATAAAATACAAGGATACCAGAAAATTTGTCAGCCATAAAATGACCTTATAATTAGCAAAAGGTCAACAGAAGCATAATAACAAATGGCATGAAATTCCCATCATGATGATATCACGAGTAACAAATGAAGCAATAAATAATCACAATCATATACAAGAGTTTAAGAAAGCTTCTTCATCCACATCATATACTTGTTATAGGATAAAATGTACAACATTCGCATTTATAAAATTGGAATGGCTGAAAACCAGACAACTGAATAAAAAATTTCTCATCTAAAATGATAACATTTGGTCAAATTAAAACTGTACGAAAATTGAAATACAGAAATATAAAAAAAATTAATAGCAATACAATTTAAATAAAGGGAATAGTTAAATAAAAATAATAAAATAGAACGAATTCATAAAAAAAATATGTTAATAAATGGAGATGGGTTAATTGCTGGAAATCAATATTAGACACACACAAAAATTACAATGATTAGCATCACCCTGTTGACCTATCATAAATGGATAGGGGTTCTAGACATATATATAAATCTGTTTCTACCCAGTACCCAATATAAACATTACAGCTTAAATTATGATGATTAGCATAACAATCTTATAATATGTACAAAAATAAATTACTATAAACCAAAATTGGCAACCTTTTAGAATCTGTCTAAACAATTACTTGTAATTCTTTAGTACCCTCATTTCTATCTACCCTGACTTATGACAAAAAGGATCTTAGCAACCAAAGGCAAAAGAGTCACAAGTCATTAACCATAGTTGGTTTTAATCTTTTGAAATGAACCACATGAATAATCAATAATTTCATTATTTATTTTAAGAGTTCTATAATTTAAATCACTAAGACAACCACGGAAGAGAGGTCTGAATCTAACACGAAGCATTTACAAAGAAAGAAGAATAGTAATAGATGGTACTTGTTCAGAGCCAGATAAAAGATGGAGGAGGCAACCCAAGAGTCAAATACCCATGGGTTGAGCAAAAAATACACACAAAAACCCACAAAACACAAATTCAATCAATTGATGGAGACAAACATAGCACAAAAACACCCGCAAATCACAAAGTCAATCAATAAAACAATAAATGGCAACCACCCATTACGAAAACATAAAGCAAAAATGTTCAAAAAATCAAAGGGTCAGCTCACCTTTTTCCTGCTCTCCAAAGCACACCCGGGTGAAGAAAGAGGCTCAGAAAGCTCGGAACGCAGAGTAGAAAGAATGCAAATACAAGGAGTGACGAGTGTAGGTAATGAATTTCTTACTCAATATATCTGGGGTTGGAAGAATTTAACCGAGGGTATCTCAAAAAGGAAGAAAGAAAGAGATGGGGAAAAGGGGTATTACTATTACAGAGAACAAATTGAATGGTTAGAAATTGAGTTTGCTAAAAATAGAGGAATTTATATTTGGCTGAGGTTCAGGTGGTGGAGGTAAAGGTCTAAAGGAGGAAAGGGGGTCAAACTGAAATGCTCTAAGATTCACCAAAACCGGTAATTTTGTTAAAAACCAAAGCGCCTTCAAGTTGTTGTATACTACAAGGAAACTGCTGTTTTCCGAGTTTAACTTGGACTCTGAAACATTTTTCTGCAAAATATACAACTCAAAAATAAAAAAAATTAACCGTAAACTTCGTTAAAACTATTTAACAAAATGATATAATTTTATATATAAATTATAATTATTTTTTTTAAATAAAATTCGAAAATAAAATTTGTTTATTTCCTCTATCTCAGGATAAAAATAATTATTATTATTTTAGGTAATTTCAAGTTAGATGTCTATTTTTCTTAAATAATTTATTTTTTACAATGATTTGTCTATAATATTCTTAATATTAATTGTCACATTTTTATTTTTTATGCACATTTATAAAATATCACTTGTCATTAATAAAAAAATATGCAATTAAATGAGAATTTAAATAAGAATAATTTTATCAATTTTTTTTTTTTAAAATGTACAAGAAATCAACAAAAAAAATTATTCGGGAACGAAAGGAGTAGTAAAGTTTTAATTTTTACTAAGTGACTTTACTCAAGTTTGACTAAGATATACCTTAGACTACTTATACAGCCCCCTCTCTCCAATTTATTTATTTTTTCTTGAATTCCGCAAGAGGCTCTCATATATAAAACTCAAAAATAAAAAAATTAATCGTAAAATTGGTTAAAATTATTTAACAAAATGATATATTTTAATATAAAAACTATAATTAATTTTTTTTTATATAAAACCTGAAAATGAAATTTTTACATTACTTTTATTACTCTCACTAATTTACGTGTGAAATTTATTTATTTTTATTCATAATTTATAGAAATTATTAATGATTTAATTTGTCATATTTTCTTTATATTAAATATAAAATTATTTTTCTTTTGTCTTTTTCAATAAATTTTTAAAAAGTAATATTCAAATCTTATATCCAATTTGATCAATTAGATATATTATTAATTATATTTTGTAATCTTAATATTTCTTCCTAAACATCAATTAAAAAATGAATCGAATATTTATTTAATTATTGTATTATTGTAGTGGTTATTTTCATTTTTTTCCTCTTTAGGTTGGCCTTTGGAGGGTTAAAGTGGTGAAGCCGTGAAGATTAATAATTTATTAACTTCCATAAAATACTTAGATATTATTATGTTAGCATTATTCTATATCATTGAGATGATGCTGATTGATTAGTGGTATAGTACTAAAATGCCTCGGACCAATTAGATTCCATAAGGGAACCATTTGTGACTCTTCAGCTATCCTGACCACCGGTCACGTGTTATTGTACATCATTTATGTGAAGTCATACGAATATTTAAAATAAAATAATTTATTTTAAATATTTATATAATATTACATAAGTGATATTGAAGACTACATAATAAATGTCTTAAGAGTATTTAATAAATTTTTTTATAAGATTAATTAATAATAAGAAAAGAGAAAAAGAAATTATATATTTTTTTAAAAAAAAAATCCTATGCTTGATATTTAAAAATAAAAAGATTAAAAGAAGACTAGCATTCCACTTTTCACAACTAAACCTATAAAATTAAAATATAGCAAAATTTATTCTATATTATAGTGTAACGACTAAGTGGAGTGCATCAAATAAAACTCTATTATTTTGTCACCTACACGTGATATTGATATTGTAAAAAAAATATAAACAATTATACTTATTTTTTTAAATAGTTATTTTTTTGTTTTTGTCTTTATTTTTTAGAATAAGTATAAGTATACTTGAAATTCATGTCATACTTAACTTTTTAATGATTAAAATGGATGTAGTGTTTAAATATTGTATATGTGCACTGATCTTATTTTCTATTCATTTTCCTTATCCTTATCGTTTTTTCTTTCAAGTTTTAAATAGATAATTGATATTTTCACAAATTAATTTGATGTTTTCACAATATCAAATGAGACCTACTTGTGAAAATATCAATTTATATATGAAATCGATATTTTTACAAGATCAAATAAAACCTACTGATAAAAATATCAAATTAATTTATAAAAATATCAATTCCCTTTAAATATACCAAAAAAATAACATCTCTCTACCTCATAGTCTCTTTGACAATAGAAAACGTTTGGAACAACTTGGTAAATTCTTGTTCTTCCATTTTTATGTTTATTTTTACCTTTTGCAATTCATGCACCTTGAACAAAGACTAGACATGGTAGGGACATGATCTAGAACAAAAGGTTGAGGAAAAAGAAAGGGGAGCCCCAAACTAGAAATTTCCTCAATGTGGCTATTCACTTTTTGTGTGGACCTTGTTCATACATCTCCAGGTTGAATTCTCACCAAGCCTTGTGAACTTTTTTGGTGACCATCCATTTGTTTTTAATGATAAAATTATTTATTTTTGGCGTGACGATAATCAAAGAAAACTAAACAAGCCTGGATTGTGGCATATCCTCGTAAAAATATGAATATTGATGGTGACATTTTTATTATAAAAAGTAGATATAAAAGATCCAAGTTTCTTAAGATTCCCAAACAATTGTGTGGCCCAACAATGAGATGAGACGAGATCTTCCTCTTCCCAAAACCCTATAAGAGCACATATATGAATTTGAATTTAAATATATATATATATATATATAAAAGGTAATTAAACGCAATCTTAGTCAAGTTTGATTAAAATTACTTGATAAAATAACATAGTTTGTATAAAATTTAAAATTAAATTTTTTTTAAAACTCAAAAATAAAAAACTTAACTCTAAAGAAATAAAACTACTTAGTTTTATTAAGTAGTATTAGCTATTGTGTTAGATAATATATATATACACACACACATGTTGGTGTATGTAACAGTAGAGAATTATTTGGGAATTTGAAGAACGTGTTGAGTAACGTTTAGTTGATAAGAGTCAAGATTTCGACAAGAATCAATCATGCGCGTACTTTGTTGGATCGATATAAGAAAAAATTTAGACTTATCCACATACAAGATACATGAGTGTGATTTAAAAATAAAATCACACTTATTTGTCTTATATACGGATAAAATAAATAAATAAGTGTAAAAATACTCTCCATATAAACTTATAACCACTCGACTTTCAACATGGCATTATATGATCCTAAATTTCTAATACATGTGTCTGGGTGCTTAATTAACACCAATACATCCATGATAATAATACTCGTGAGGCCGAGTTTGAAATTAACACTACAGTGAAAATAATAGCAAGAGAAAATAATCTCAGAATTTTTTTAATAATTAAAGTCTTCCCAAATTACAATCATAAAAGTGTCTTTATACTCCCCAAATCCTGAAATGAAAATAATCCAAAATACAAACAAGCCTAAAATTAATAAAAAATTTAAACTCCCTAAATAAATAAATCTACTAAACTACTTTAAAAATTAAAATTAAAATGAAGTGTTTTAAATTCGTAAGAATTTTTCCCCGCGCATCTCATTGATCCAAACTATATGAAGAGTTCAGAAGCAAGCAGCATACTTAAGATTCAACATTGTAAAAAACCTTCGTGAGTCCCTTCTTAGTCCGAAGTTGTGAAACCTGAAGATATATAAGAGAAAATATCAACTGAAGGAATAAAGTAGGCATACCACATAAAGCCGCAAAAATATCCATCCAATAGGCTATAAATGACACGGTTCAAACTCATTTTGAAGCTAAAAATTACAGGCGATACCATTTAAGGAATTTTTAACAAAAAAAAAAGGGTATGTCCAAGAAAGCTCTTTGAATAGTGACTACAAGTTAAATATCAATATTACTCGACAAAGTTATCAACAAGTAAATGTCACCTATATCTCCAGTTTGTGCTTGATTCCATTTCACCTACTTAACCAGTTAGCAGCTGAGTAGAGCAGTACCAATTGGTGAAAGCATTTTATTGACAAATATTTTTCACAAATGCCACAATACAGTTTCCAAGTTTCTCGCAATTCACAAGCTCCAGAGAGAATGATCAACGATGATTGTTGTGGCCTATCTACTAAACAATTTACCTTACAATACTGAATATTATATAATGCATATTTCTTAACTTTACCTTGTTTACTAATTATTACTACAACTGAAATAACATTACAGTGGCAGTCATTTTTGGGTGGACCAGAAAACATAAAACTAGAAAACCCTGAATAAAAAGACTTGACTTTAAGCCTTTCTTTTCCACCTATGCACCTCGTATATCATGGAATGCCAAATGAATCAGTATAATTGTGCAAGATTGATAATTTTCTAAGTGATCAAATTATCTAAAAGCTATGGCTATGAGAAGAACAAATAATTTAAAAGGGAACACGAGCACTAAGCTCAGCAGTCGCTCTACTCAACCCTGTAATTGTTCCATACAGAGTAACACGGGACATTCAATCAAATGGCCTTTTACTGCATGTCATGGGCTTGTGATGAGAACAAAACATACTATGATTGAAAGCTAGAGTAAATTGAATGAACTGAATTTAGAAGAATTGTTACAGTGCACAACATCGTTGCAGGAATCAAATGTCTATAAAAATTGGAAGCTAGAACAAAATAAAATTGGTACCTTCATGCTCATGATCTCTGAAATATCAGAAACATGTGTACCCCCACAAGGGCAGCCGGGATTATCTCCAATCTTCAAAATCCGAGGAGTACTTCCCTGCATCAGTAGGAAGGGTAGGAAATAATTTGTAGTTTATCAATTTAGCAGAGGGACTTTGAAGTGGCCCAGAAATTACAACCAAATTATATAAAGACAACTGTGTCCAAAGAGACTGATGCCAAAGTAAAATCAAAATGCAAAGGTCTTCCCTTAAATGTGTTTCTTAATATGAGGTTGTCCATGTACCGTCGTACTGCCATGAGGGGCAAGTTATTACAAGAAGCAAATATGTCTACTTTTTCGCTTTTAAGTGGCTGAGGATGGGAGATGGGGATGGCCCATGCATCTCCTCCTCACTCTGCCCTTGAGACCTACTTATTCTCTATGAAATGCAGAAGGATGTTCAATGTTGAGAATCTTTAAGTAAATAAGTAAAGACCTTGGGAATATAATCAGGAAGGCAGCCACCACACAATTGACAAGCTTCTTCATATGGTAAGGTAGCAGCAGAAATCTGAAAGAATATGGAAGTACAAAGAATAAACTCAACATGGAATACACAGGCTAACAGAAAAAAAAAATAGAGGAAGAAATAAAAAAACAAACGACATGAAACATACTTTCCCTCCCCGAGATATTAAATCATTTGCTTCTAGCTCTAGCTCCTTTTGTTTACTTTGCAATTCATTTTGAGGGACAGAGCCTTTATATTCCACATACGGCCTGGCAAAAAGTGAAATTCGCAGATGTCAATTCCTAGGGATCAGATGAACAAACATATCATAACTCGCATAACAGACATTTATGTATAAGCATATCTCAGCTAGGAAATCTCAACTCAACAGAACTCAACGCGCCTTTTTATCCAAACAAGTTGAGTTAGGAAATCTAGTATAGTATAGTAAATTCAGGAAGTTAGAAACTGATGGCCCAGATCATCTATCAATGAAAGGTTGGTTCCCATTAGATCAAGTTAAAAAATAATGCCCTAAGAAGACGAATAAAGAAACTGAAAGACTTTTAATAACTCAAAACATAACAGTGGAATCAATTGTTGAGTTGCTCTCTTCATATCCTTAAACAAACTGTAAGTGTCTGAATTCTAATAACAGTCCTTACTAATATCTCATGCAGAGACACTACTAGCTAGTTTAAGTGATGATCAAAAACTAAAGGCTATTCATCTAAGCAAGCACATTAAATAATCACTCCTATTCTCCAGCATCTCTACTTCATCAAGATTCAAAATGCTATATCTGAGAAGATATCCTGCTAACAAATGTAATGTGAAAGAAAAATATGTTTCATTGATTTTAGAATACCACTTGCCATTGAAAATAAAGCAACTCACTGTTTTGCGATATTTTACATTGCAAGAAAATATGATAATATAACAACTTCTTGAGATTAAATAGTTTAGGATGTTGTATTAGTAGTCATATTTACAATCAGCAGAATAACCATAAGAAGTTTCAATTCATACCCATCAGGGAAATGGTAGGCTTTGCCTGGCTCTAAATGATTTAACCCCACATTTTTCATACATAAGTCCAGCAAATGCCCAGCTGAGTGTAGTCTGTAAAAATCAATGGCCATTAGCAAGGGAAAGAAGCCAAAGAAAAACAAATAACATAAAAATAAAAAAGACACGTCGCTTAAGCACAGAAAGTAAGTAATAATTTATGAATGTATAAAAAGATAACAGAGTACTTTAGCATCTAAGTTATATAATGGGTACATTTCAGCCGCAGAAAGATAGTCAACTCTAAAAGCTCACCAATTTAAGCTGTATTAATACACTACATTCAGAAAAATAATGAATGTAACAGTATTCTTTATTGTATACCTAGAATTGAGCTTCCGCCTAGATTCATCCACAGTTAAATAAACTTGAACCCTTTCTTCAACTTTGATGGGCTCAGAACTCTCAAAGAACCCATAATGAAAAACCTATAGATATATAACAGTAATTAAAAATTAAAATAAAAGTAAATAAAATAGAAGAAATTTGGGGACTAGTAGAAACGGAATGGGAATAAGTAACATACAATTCCATCTTTGGATCGAACATCTTCGACTATAAATCTGAAGCCAGATGACTCAGAAGAAGAAGAATGGGGGGTGGTTGTGATGAACCCAGTATCGTACGGCTGGCCTCCACCTTGTGGGTGAAAAATGGTGGATTTCAATATCATTACCCATCTGCCATCCTCGCCCTTTCGGTGAGAGATTAAGGTTAAAAATGAAATAAAAACTCCATGAATAAATGTAAAGCGTGAAGAGGAGTAATAACCAGAAAGGAAGAGAGAAGGGTGGAGTTGGATTGGAGCTTTCCCATCTCGTCAAAATACTCCAGTTTTGTTGCCTTTATATTAACATCACGATGATGTTCCATGATTAATTAATTTCCTCCTGCTAAATTGGGACTCCAAGTTTTCGATTTGAGTTAGACAGGAAACTAATGGAGTATATAGACGATCATTGTTCAAGATGTCTGGTGTGGTGGCGCCGCCTCCTTTTTATTTTATCTGCTCCCGGGAAATTCACTCACCTCGTTTCAAACGGTTGTTCAAGATGTCTGGTGTGGTGGCGCCGCCTCCTTTTTATTTTATCTGCTTCCGGAAAATTCACTCACCTCGTTTCAAACGGAATGAAAATATTTAAAATTATTATATTTTCATATTCAAGCTTAATAATAAGTAATAAATTGTTGATTTTATTAATGAGCTTTAAAATTGCACTGATAAAAGAGGCTACAAATTTGATTTGTTTGAAAAATGATGAATAATTCTTCTGGTTTTAAATAGGATAATTTTTTTTTCTGCTCGCTTTAATTTTGCTAACCATATATGAGCATGATTAAAATATACTTCATTTATTTTAAATTATACAATTATTATTGATTTTTAAAATTTATTTTGAGATATTTTAAACTTAAAATTAAGATAACTCATTAAAAGTTATAAAATAATAAAACTTATAGTGAACAATACTTTTTATATAATTTATAATATTCATTATTATATTAATTAAAATTAAAAAAATTTATGTCTATTTTAAATTTAAAAATCTCTTAAGTTAACCTTAAAAAGTGTTAACAACCATATAATATAGAACGAACAGAGTAATTGAGAACAAAAGAGCTCATCAATCCTGTATGTGTGTGTGTGTGTGTGTGTATATATATATATATATATATATATATATATATATATATATGTATTTGAGTATATAGTTGTATTCTTTACATTTTACAATTTGTAATATCATATGAATGCACAAATCTTGACTTTTCTTAGTATTTTTTTTTTTATGTAAAACTTCCTCTATACTTTTTCCTACAAAATTTCTATTTTCAATTTTATAAACTTTATCTAAAGAAATGACAAATTGCCATTATAGTTTTAAAAATATAGTTTTAGCGTGCATGGTACAAAGCTAGTCTCTTACTCAAAAAGCCAGAAAAGTTGAAGAATGGTTTAAAGTAAAAATTATTAGAATTTAAAGTCCAACTTATTCGGTAGATCTAAAATCAAACTAATATTTTTTGGTTTGGAACACATGAGACGTGGGCTAAATTGTTTTGTTTAGACAAACATTTATACATAAGCATCGTTTTTCACGTTAAAGTATAGAATAACTATAAGTACATAACATTCAAATAATATATTCAAACACGACATTCATCTTAACCATTAAAAAATAAAAGATAACATTAAAATTCATATCATGCTCTATTTTTTAATAATTAAAATAAATATAATATTTAATTTTGTGCTTAAATGTTGTTTACGTAAACTTGTTGTTTTCTAGCTTGAATCTTCTTCTCATTACTTATCCCATTGTAGTACTAGTATCTGGCGACCGGCCTTATTTATTTTTATTTCGTCTATAAGTCAATTTATGTAATATATATATATATATATATATATATATTCTAGTACTAGCATTAAATAACGTTCTTTACACATATTTAATAAAATTATGTAATTTTAGTTGGTTTTTTTCCGGCTTTCTCTTTTTTCTAAATAATTTGTTATTTATTTACATCTTCTATACAATACATATACAAACACAAACACTTTATTATTAGAGATAACTTGGTTCCACCAACTTTTAATTATCACTAATGCATCCCTATAATTTGGCTCTCTTTCAAACTAATTTTTTTTTTTTTGCTGGTATAACGCTCTTAAAATCTTTGAAGTATTAATTCATAGTTCTTGATCATAAACTATAAATATTATACTGGCTTATCTGTTAAAACGGTACATCCGATTCTAATGTGTATCAGGTAATCTACCGAAATTTATAAATACATGAAACTTAAAGAATTGTAATTAATTTTGCGAAAGTGTGAAATTAATACATTATTACTAATATATTAATTAGCTAGTAAAAGCAATAAGTTGACTCCGAAAAAATCATATGATATTGGAATTAGAAAAATAATAACATTTGATTATGATGAAGCTTGCCGGCACAGCCCCATTTTTATCAGAGTGAGGGGGAATATATTGCAGCAAGGAAAGTTAAGGTGAAGAAGATTTAAACTGCTGATGGGCATATACTCAACCTGTGGGAAATGATGCATATGTAATCATTTGTGAGGACGAAGGTAATTTTATATTTAGGATTGTGGAAATGTGTGTCTAACATAAGACCATAAAAGAGTCGAATGACATTCGAATAAGAGAATATATATATCATATATAATATATGGTGTGACACTAAAGAATATTCCTAAACCTAAACTAAAACCTTAAACTCTGAGGTGTATTCGGGAGTTATTTATAAATTAGTCAAGTTAACTAAAAAATCGTTTGGGAGCAAATTTTTTTATACTTATAAGTTAAAAAAAAAGTAATTATTTGTTGTTTAAAAAAATAACTTATAAGTCATTTTTTCTAAGTTCGTCAACGATTATGAAATGATAAATCTTTTATTTTTCTAATGTTTTTCTTATTGAAGAATATTTTAGTAATATTTACATTTTATTTTAACTTATAAGTCATTATTAACCAAACACATTCACAAGTATTACTTATAATTTTCGATTTATAAGTAAAAATAATACCAAACACTTTACACTTTTACTTATAAATTTACTAAAATTTTAAGTTATAAATCTACTAAAATTGTAACTTTCAAGCTATGTTTGTTTATAAAAAATATATTTGAGATTAAATTATTTATATTAATTTAATACTACTTCGGACAATTTTATTCCATGATGAGGAATAAATAGTCCCATGGACTATTTTTTTATCAATCCCAACAAAACTATTTATGTGAGATTATATAATCCCACAAAAAATTTAAAATTAATACTCCCCCTCATTTTAAGTTATTAAATAATTTTATGGAACTAATAATTCAATTTTAAGGAATAGTTCAATTTTAAGGGATTAGCAATCCTTCATTAAATGATTAAATAGTGCAAAATAGTATTAAATTAAAATAAATAGTCTAATTTTAAACATATTTTTTGTAAACAAACATAACCTTAAGTATAAAAAAAATAAGGCATTCCTACCCTAAACAATCCAACCCACAATTCACATGTTTCTCTCGCATCACAATTTAGCACAGGCCAGCGAGAATCAGTTGTGCACTTGCAGTTCTATTCTCTGCAGTCTAAAAAAACAAAAAAGAACTATCTCTTTCGACTGTCTGTCGGGCTTCAATTTTCTTTTTCTGCCACAGACAATCCAATGCACTGTCTGCATCTCCCTGAAGAGAGAAAAAATATATGATACAGCACTCCGAATTCTGATGCATCATTGCATAATGCCCCCTAGGGAAAGACGGGAAGTGAGTCAATGCAAGAGGCTATTTCAGTTAATAACATACAAAAAAAACGCAAAACGGCAAACATGATCAAACAAATGAGATTGGGCTACTAATGCAGAACAACGATATACCAAAAGGCTTGATTGTCACACAAACAGCAATGGGGCACATTTGAGAGGAAAGACAATTTCAATGGATCACTTAACATATAGTGTGCATTACAGTATAACACCATATTGAACTAAGGACCTGAAATTGACAAGGAAAAATTAAATAACACTAATCAGCCTATTCTACTTGTAGATTAGGTAAGGGATGTATATTTACATAACCTAATGTCTATAGGGATTTATGACATCATCAGAAAAATTAAAAGTTATTACCTTTATAACAACTATCTACCGCAACATCTACTGTCATAACGTAATCTAGGACACTACGTCTGACAACAATTCATATTCTAATGCAACTGTCATCGGGCTTCAACTTTCTTTTTACTGCCACAGATGATCCAATGCACTGCCAGCATCTCCCTGAAGAGATAAAAATAAATATATGATCGAGTTAAGATATAAGCTGAAAGCCTGAAAGCACTCCAATGCACTCCAATGCAAGAGGTTAATTAAGTTATTCACATAAAAAACATGCAGAAACATCTAACAACAGTTGTTAATTACACCAAAAATAGAATCAAATAGTCAATTAAACCAAAAATAGAATCAAATATAAGCCAACCTCCTATTAAAATGAACTAAAACAATTAATTAAAATGAACATGTTTTACAACACTCAAAAGCTAACAAACAATAACCATAGCAGGGTCGAAACCACAAAGTGCAAATGTGGAGAAGCCATCAGTATAAATTCTCCTCTCGTCCGCATGCCCAACATAGATCTGTACCGATGCATGGTCCTTCGAAGTAATTAGCCTATTAGTTGCAGAGCTGCAATTAAGTGACACAGATTAGAACATAATCATTACAGCCAGACCCATTTAAGGAAAAAAGGAACAAAGAAAATTAAAACGCGCAATCAAATAAAACAGTTACATAAACAATACCATTTCTTGGGGATGTAAAGATCCATGTTTTGTCCCTCCTCGTTGAAAGTGCAAGTTTTTTTTACTGCAGCTACTGGAACGAATCTAGTTCATCAACAACACATCCACATTTTCAGATTTAATTAAGAGGACTTCAAATATAAATCAAATCAAATAAAATCAATAGCAAGTTTTAATCTTTCTTCTCAAACCCAAACCAAAATCAGAATACATTCCTTAATTTTTCTCAGTAAGCATAATCATAAACCAAAGTATAACATCTGTATATAATATACAAATATTATACATATAATATATATTAGTTAGAGACAAAGCGAGATTAGAGATCCATACCAACAGAGGCTAAGAGTGGAGTAATTTTTGCATGAGCAAATGCGAAACAAATGGACGGTCTCTTTACTAATCGACCAAAACCCTAATTAATTCGCCAACGGAATTGCGCTTCTTTAGATTATTGAAATTGGAACTTCCAGTTCCAAAATGGACCAGGCCTATTTAAGCCCCTATAGAGAAGCCCACTTATCTCTTTGTTTTTCTAAACGAAAGCCTGCTTACCTTTCATGGGTTTTGTATTGGGAGTGAATCCAATCAAGTAAAAAAAGAGTCCCGTGTGTAAAATATATAAATCTTGAGCATATATTTTATGTCATGTTTGTCCTTAAATTATTTCCTATTTACACAAATAACAAAGTATGGAAATTACGTAATATGCCAGTGGTCCAACTTTTATTTTCCCTTTTTGTTTGTTTTGATTGAATAATAAGTTACACTTAAATTTGATTCAGTCAAATTAAATAACTTTATATGGACATGTAGCTTTGAATTATATAATATTTGTATATATAAATAATTTTTTATTTGTATATATTTGTTTGTGAAGATGCCGTTTAGGCTTGACTCATACGTTAAATAGATAGATGCTAAAACACTAATACAACTATATAAGATCAATTCAAACTCATTAAAGCCTTTATTAGTGGAGATTAAAAATTCACTACTGGATTCAATTGCAATGTTAGACTTTTATGTAGGGGTTTGGTGAGTCTTGGACTGCAATTGCTAGCTCAAGAGGCCTATGCTACGTGCACACATAGATCATATTATTTTCATTCAAATATTAGAAGAAATATGATATGAAAAAATATATATGAAGAAATTAGAAAATCGGTCCTACACTCATGTGATAGGGAACTTGTGAGATTGTTATTTTTATTCGTGAAAAATATCAACTCCCGATAACAAAAATCCTTTATTCAAATGCTAAAGAAAAAAGAATTGGATATATCAAAATAAATAATGCGTCTAATAATGAAATTTAATAACTGATAATCAAAATGTGCTTATATATATATAGATTTATCTTGAAGTCACTAATTTAGTATACGAGTAATTATTTAATAGTTTTGAAACACTGTCGTAGTACTTCTTCAATCATATTTTTTAATTTTAATAAATTTAAAATTATAAATAATAAAATACTATTAAAATAAAAAATATATAATTAATATAAAATATTACGTAACGATAATTGAATAATTATTTTTTTTAATATGCATAGTTGATGATAGGTTTGTCAGTGCATGTGAATAGTTTGTGACGCGTCCAAGCGGTTGGTCCATTACTCGTTGTCTATTATCATGATCATACTAATACTCATGTACATGAGCTGCCTCACCAACAACAGCTCATCATCTATCTTCGAAAACAAATTAGTCAAAAAGACGAATTAGTGGGCGTCTGTCCTTATACTTCCCATCCTATCCCAACTCCCTCCCTTCAGTAACAAGCCATACCCACAGCAGCTAAAGCACACCACTCATGCTCAATGGCATATCTGTAAATTACCAAAAACCCAGTGGCATTTCCATACCCCCTTCCCTTTATAATCTCAAATCTCTCCTTCACTCCTTGTATTTTTTGTTTCCTCATCAAAATCTAAGAGATAGGAAAAGAGGAGAGGGAGAAAGGGGTTAACAAAATGGGAAAGTCTACTGGTTTTCTCGTGATTTGTGTGGCCCTGGTTGTCACCCACGTGATCTTGCTCTCCTTTCCAGCCGTTCATGCATCGGGTGGGCTCCACCACCAGCTCAGCTGGATTCCGGCGGCCACCACCGCCACTTGCCGGGGATCCATGGCGGAATGCCTCGCCGCCGGAGAGGCCGACGGGGATGAGCTGGGATTGGGGTTCGAGTTCGATATGGATTCGGAGATCAACCGGCGCATTTTAGCAACGAGGAGGAGATACATCAGCTACGGTGCGCTGAGCAGGAACAGTGTACCGTGCTCCAGACGCGGCGCATCGTACTATAATTGCCGTCCCGGAGCTCAGGCTAATCCTTACTCTCGCGGCTGCAGTGCCATCACCCGGTGCCGGCGTTAGTTAATTCATTTACTTTTTATGTGTATTTATTTTATTTTGATCAAATCTAAGTTTAAATTCAAGGCAATATATTTAGTACCACTATTACTACGTCTACTACTATTATGTAATTTCATTAATTTTGTTTTTTGGATTTGGCTGTGTGTTCATATTCACATGTAAATGGAGGATAATTTGAAAGCAATAATGGGGTTTCCTTTAGAAATATGGTATGATTCTCGGGTAATTTTCCTTCACCGATCTGTTTTATTATTAATTTTCGTAATTTCAATTATTTTCTTGGAGAGTTTCACTATATTGCTGGATTGAATTTTTTAACATCTTGAAGTATACTATAATTCAAAATTTTCAATTCATGGTAAAATTTGGGTCGATATTCTTGTGTATTTAACTTGCTTTTAGATTTTGATTAGTTTCAAATGAAGGATTTATTTTATTAAAAAATAAATATAAGTACATAATATTTAAATATAATATTTAATTTAATTATTTAAAAATATAATATGATATTAAAATTTATTTTTTATTTTATTTTTTAATAATTAAAATAAATATGGTGTTTAATTTTATATTTAAATAATATATACGTAAACTTGTCGTTTGTTATAAATGTAGATGATTTATTTTTTGAAATTTAGATGTTAATGTGGGTTTAATTCAACTATGATCATCATTGTCACTTTTTTAAGAAATTTAATCAAAAAAGAAAAACCTGATAATGTTAATCATGCTACCTTTATATCACGATCATCATGATATCTTGTTTGTTAGTAAGAAATAAGGATTGAGTAACACATTTTGTCATGCGTGCATGTGACATCATTAATTACATCTCAGAATTTTAAGTACCTTTCGGTACCGCTGAAAAATACTACAAAATATTATTATGTGATACGTACGAAGAGAGTTATTATCAGTAAACTGATATTTTTATATATAAAAATAATAATTTCATACGAGTTTCTCTTTTATATATATATATATATATATATATATAATTCGTTAATTATTAATGTGAGAAAAATTATATTAAAATATTATTTATTTTATATAGAAATATCAATTCCTTTATTATTATTATTATTGTCAATATTAGAATTTGTACTAGACTTTAGATGAGCTGGGTTGAATATTAAAATTCAAATATTTCCTAAAAAAATACGAGAAAAACAGCTAGAAATTTTGATTTTAAAAAAATATATATTAATCCTCAACTTCCAAGTGTGTATGGGCCTGGCCCATCAATATTGAAAAAAAGGTACAAAATAGTAGAGCTTTTCTTTTCTTTGCCCTGCCCAAGTTGTCGTTGCTCATAATGGAAATTTGTGGCAACAGCCTGCACGACAATGACATTAACCAAAGTGCAGCTTACCAAATTTTAGTACCAATCTTACGGCGTGATATCGGCTACAAATTCCGCGTGTTAACGTGCATGTGAAACACAGACCTATAATTTTTTTTTGTTTCTTTTTTTTATCATGATTCAGTTGGACTATTATAATCTTAATTAGTGAAATGAATAAAAGAATATTTAAAAGTTTTAATTTATGTCACATATGGTACTACATAAATTTCAATAAATATAAAGCTCACAATTTATTTTTTGAATTCCTTTTATTATTCTAATATTTTTTTAGGGAACTGATCGCAACACTCTACTCAAATAAAAGTGAGCTCCACTTACTATTCATGAACCTTACAAAAATATTAATCTTTTTTTTTTATTGTTCGTAATAAATTATAATTTCAATATTTCAAACCGCGTCTTTTATAAATAAATAATAATAATAATAATAAACGACATCATAAGTGAGCTACTGAGTTGGCTGCACTGGTTAATAGTAGTATTCTCAACA
Source organism: Hedera helix (assembly GCA_947179155.2). Taxonomy (NCBI): domain Eukaryota; kingdom Viridiplantae; phylum Streptophyta; class Magnoliopsida; order Apiales; family Araliaceae; genus Hedera; species Hedera helix. Next base: position 34,744,095 of record OX359281.1, read on the forward strand.
ACGCGTTCCCACCTCCCACGTCTTCATCGTCCTTAGAGATAGCTCATAATATACATACAGGGGATCCAGATCCAGCCTATATAGTATCTTGGGTAAATTACAGATTATCTTTAAGTCCGAATTCTTATTTTTCATTTTGAACAATAATCATTTATTTTCCAAATATACCGGCAAAACAGTTGAAATATATAAATAAAAAAAGAATTATATCTATTTGCCTGCGTAAAGATCTTTTTCATACTTCTACGTTTTCATTGAGTTATATAAAAGGAACTGTTTTGAATACACCCTTTTTTTCACCATTAGAGTTATATTTGTCACTTTTTATGGCAAATATAACATAAAGGCAAAGTCTAAATCTATATATATATATATATATATATATATATAATAAATAGCACAATATCGTTTCTTAATTCTAAAATTTAGTGATGATCCTCCGGACACTAAAATATAGAGAAAAAATCTTTTAGAAAAAATAAATAAGTTACTTTTTTATCTTTTATTTCATTTCAAAATATTTTTGTATATATTCTACTATCATATAATTATGTATATTTATCACTATCTCTTATTCCTATACATTTTTTAATGTAGTTTTTGTTTTTTTATTTCATGTTTTTAAAATTTAGGAATAACCTTTAGAAAAGAAACACACACAAAAAAAAATTACTTTTTCATCTTTTTTTTCCTTTCAAAATCTTTTTATCTATATTCTAATATCATATAATTATATACGTATCACTATCTCTATTTCTATACATTATCATATAATTATATACTTTTCACTATCTCTATTTCTTTAATGTAGTTTGTGATTCACACAATTCATATTTTTAATAACAATAATATTTAAATAAATATTAATATAAAATAATGTAGAAAAATATATAAAATAAAATAATTTTATAACAAAACTCGTGCTTCACACGAGATCATGACCTAATTCACAAGAAAGTGAGAAAGCAGTGGATTAAAAGGTGGCTGATGATAAATCAACCTGCCAGTTCAACACATTATAGAAACGATAATGTCGTAAATGATAAAATCTCTACACAAATAAAGTTCATGGCATAAGTTTGGAATATAATCTAGTTATGCGTACTGCATACTCTCGTCTCGTGTTCGATAGGGCGGCCGAGAAGTTTCTTTATATAGATTAAACAAAAATCCAGAGGAATTGTTTCAATGAACTGATATTACTTGAATAGTTATTAAAATGATGCTACTTCACGATATACTAAGGTTCTTTTCAATTTTCCTTGAGCCACCAAGAGCCCTCTTAAACAAAAATGTGGTAGTCTTGCACAATTTTAAAATCAATCAATTTAAACACATGCTATAGAAAATGCAATACAGAGATTTCAAAGTCCATATGCATATAACCTATTAGGCTATTAACTACTAAGACAGCCTTTTTTTGCCTGAAATGTCATTTTAGAGATCCTACCTTCACACAGAAAGCAATTCAACACAGAAGATGAAAAGGGTATTCTTTGAAATGATGGAGTCGGACATTTTCTGGAACCTGGATTGCTGCAAATTTCAAAGATGGTGGTAAGGACTTATCAAATGAAAAACCTCAAAAATATATGTAGCAACAAACTCACCATCTGCTGGAGAAGATTTTGTACCTGAAAATGAAAAAACAATAATTTGGGGAAATTGCCAGTATTATTTACTTACTCATATGCTATTTAGATGGACAGCGCTATATGCCTTATTTTTAAAATTGTGGTTTTCTCTGTTTCAATTATCATATTTCATTGGAATTTTCTAACAAAACCAACAATCACAGAGCTGCATATCATCGTGTACTTGTGAAGAATATAAAATTGATATACGAATGGTTTTGCAACCGCTCAGTACCAGGTCATATATTTCTCAGTGTTACAATCCCGACAGCCATAGCTCCTTGACTAAACAGATTATTGCTAAAAACATCGTACTTTTAAAAGCATATTTTTGTGACAATTATGTTTTATGGAACTCGCAAATACGGTCATATCAGCAGTGCTCTGCTTTGGAGTTTGGATCATCTGCATCATTCCCATCCTGCTGACTAAACTGAGTTATTAAGAGTACTAGAGAAGTCAAATCAGGTTCAAATAAATGGACAATTTCATATTAGAATGTACAATTCTTCAAAAATATATGGGAAGATTCACTCTCACTCATTTGGAAAATCTCAAAGCAGTGGCACAAGCTCTACAGAGCGAGCAAAGTGGAAACTTAATCACACATTGTTCCTCCACTAAACATCTAGTTAGCATACTATTCCTAAGCAAAATTTACAAGCATTTTGACCAACAACCAACAGTATTTCACCATGAAGATCCTCAAAACGAATAATGACAGGGTAAGAGACCTACCCATTTGCTGACTTTGAGGAAACTCAAATTGACAATGTACCTAAATCACACGTATATATTTCAGCCTTTTGCTATTAAACTTGTTCATTTAAAAAAATTAAAATTATATAGGTAATATCCAGGTACCTATATGAAATGCATAATTATGTCATTAAGACTATATTTGTTTGCAAAAATAATGGGTGGGATAGGACTATTTGTACTAATTTATTATCACTTCGGACTTTTTTAATCTCATAATTAGTTTGCTATTTAATCCATTTACTATTTATTATCATTTCTAATGTCATTTAATACCTCAAAAGGGATTATATAGCACCGCCTTTCTACTTGGATTTATAATTCATCATCAAATGACCTTAGATATGACAAAATAGGGTACATGAAATTAAATAACGGACTAATCATGAGATTAAATAATCCTAATTACTAATAATTTAGCGCAAATAGTCCTATATCATCCATCATTTTTACAAACAAACATAGTCTTAAAAGATGCAAACATGACTTACTCCTAACTTAGAATTTTGGAGTAACATCCCAAATTGCAATTACAACTTACAAAGATGTATACTCTCTTATTATTTTAACAGCTACTCTTATGGCTGTGTCACTATTTAACTTACTACAATAAAATTATAGACAAAATACAAATGGGATAAAAACTATTCCCATCTTTATTGGCCCCTAATTTTTCTTCCATGTTTTTTTAGCTGCACACACATGAGGAACCCAAGTAACATATAAATGAACACGTAAATGAAATACAATCAACAAGCGAAAAAATTAAACAAAAATTTCGCACACACTTTCAGTTGCATGATGCTAAAAACAAGGAAAATAAATAAAACAAAATTAAATTTAATGTTTATAACTTTTTTTGGCTTACTGATTGGAGAAGCTCAATTAAAGGTATAAACTAAACCAAAATGGATATATTACTTTTTTTCGATTTTCTATTAATTAATTTTGCTCAACTTTCCTGCATAATTTGGGTAATCAAACACAAAGAAATGAAATCCAATGCTCAGGCATATATGCAAAAAAAAATAAAAATGCATAAACAAAATACAACACAATCAATATGAAACGGGGAGAATTTGAAGAAATTGCAAGTGAAATTACTCGAAACCTCAAATCGGAAGAAAAGGAAGAGAATTACTGATATGGCATATAACAAAAGATCGATTGAGCTTTGAATATGAAAAAAGCTCTGAAAATAGCTAATATTTTTTACAATCATTACCATTTTTCGAGCTTCTGCTAATGGCTTTGGAACTGGGACGATTTGCTGACCTGAGATAAGAAAATGTATTTTGATTTATATGGTTGTGGACGAATTAGACAAATACGAAAGAGCCCTGCATATTTTCTTTGCTTTTTTAAAAAAAAAAAATAATAATAATAAATTTGTCAAACAAAACCTAAAAATCCCTTTTATTTTGTTGTTGTCCCATTTAATCGACGTGTATACAAATCTCATACTTTACAATTAGGATTATAACATTCCACCATGCTTCGCAACCCTGGTGCCTATGTGAGCTGGTTTTACGCTAGACGAATCTAGCCCCTAGCGAACATTGCAATACCGATCGGAAGGTAGTGGATGGGTCTGATACCAATTGTTACAAACTTTAAAAGTGTCACACCTTAAAAGTTATCTCTTAATGTTGGAGAACCAATGCTTATAAATACCCCCATCGATGTGGATACAAGTCACATACCTTACAATTAAGATCATAACAAGTCTACTTGGACTTTTCAATACGTATTAGACGTGGACTGGAAATTTTTTCTAACGCCCCCAAATCTGGGCTCACGTAGCCCAAACTTGAGTTGTCAACATATTACAACAAAATTATTACAAGTAGTGCAACGTACAATAATACAGTGTATAATAATACACAACTAAGTCTTTCACGATTATTGTCACGCTATTTTACAACACGTGAAGACTACGATAGTTATCCCTCGGACTCTCACACCATTCCCCGACTAGACCCAGCTACGTTCTCATCTCCTGTTGAAAAACAATGGAACAAAAAGAAAGGGTGAACTCAAATAGCCCAGTAAAGAATATCATGACTAAGATAGATAATGACAAATAAATTATCGTTAGCCTTTAACAGTTGTCTTCTTGATAGAATACAATAGACTACAAGGTTTATATCAAAAACTGCAGTTAAATTATTGAACAACGTTTAGATCAATAATAGCAGCGGAATGAGCAATCTATTAGAAGAATAATGCAGACTGTAATGTCCACTCGCTTCTATTTTTCAAAAAAATATCATCAAATTTTATCATCTGAAATACCATTAGTCATGATAATATAAATTCACAATTCTTTGTCATAATTATGCAAATCAACAGTTCATCTTTGCACTACGGGGCAAATATATATTCAATATAACACCAACGATAATAATTATACCAGTATTCAGCCTTTGGTCATAATCATACAAAACAACAGTTTATCTTTGCACTACGGGCCAAAGAGAACTTTCACCACGTGTCATAAAAGACACCGAACAGATGTATCGCCTTTAACCTATTATATTACCTTTAACATATCATCTGTTCAACAATTATATCGCATCTGTGCCCCCGGCCACAGATATTCACAACAGTTTGATTTTTTATGATTAGTACAAATAATAGTGATACAAATAATGAACGTAAAAAACAGGATAAACAATAAGTATCGGAAGTTACTTTATGCAAATTTAAATAATGTCTAAATTATCAACATGACGTGGAGTAAAATTCAAAAATGATATTCAAGATCCACAATTCAGAATAACGGTTACAGTTCAATAGAAATGTTTAAGAAAATAGGAAGGTTCAATTGAAATGATATTAGATAAAGCACAAACTATTAAGAAACATATAATCATTTTAAGAACTTTACTAAATAGTGCTTACTATAGTAAGTTAAGAGTATGAAAAGAATGATACCCCTTACCGTAATAAGTTTGAATAATGGAAGATGAAAAAGATGGTATCCCTTATGAGTATAAAGAAAAATAATATCACTTACGAATATGAAAGAAAATGATATTACAAACGAATATGGAATAAAAGTGTCATGTGATAATTCGTGTAGACAAATTATTTCCACAAGAGACAAATAAGAAATGAATACAAAGAGTAATTCACCAAACATACGGTAATCCGCGTAGTCAGGTGATTAATAATGAATGAATACGAAAAGTTATTCACCAACAAGCGGTAATCCGCGCCGTAAGGTTATTCCTACGATTTAATAAAAATTGAATACGAAGAGTTATTCACCAAACAGGCGGTAATCCGCGCAGTAAGGTTATTATCAGAGATTAATAAGGAATGAATACGAAAGGTTATTCAACAACAGGCGGTAATCCGCGCTATAAGGTTATTCCCACAATTTAATAAAAATTGAATACGAAGAGTTATTCACCAAACAGGCGGTAATCCGCGCAGTAAGGTTATTATCAGAGATTAATAAGGAATGAATACGAAATGTTATTCAACAACAGGCGGTAATCCGCGCTGTAAGGTTATTCCCACAATTTAATAAAAATTGAATACGACGAGTTATTCACCAAACAGGCGGTAATCCGCACAGTAAGGTTATTCTCAGAGATTAATAAGGAATGAATATGAAAGATTATTCACCAACATGCGGTAATCCGCGCCGTAAAGTTATTCCCACAATTTAATACAGGGGAATAAATGACACATCTTATGAGTAAGAGAGAAACGATATTATTTTCGATAATCAAAGAATGATAATCCCTTACCGTAGTAAGTTTGAATAGTGGGAGATGAAAAAGATGGAATCCCTTACCTTAACACGTAATTGGATATTGATTTAAATGAGGTTGATTAACTTGAACAGTACTCGTACACTTGTAGATCTTCACAAATACTCAAGATGACTTAAGCACACTTAGAGAGAACTTACACAAATAAGTATTTAGAGAGTGAAAGAAATAACAAGTAAGGAAGTTTATGAAAAATTCTTAAGTTAATGCCTCTATTTATAGCCAAAAATCTTATCATAACCAAGATTTCTTAATTTAATCCAAATCGTTCATTTTAAGATAATGTTTAATCCTTACCACTCATTTCATCTTTTAAGACGTCTTTAATTTAAACCATTCATTTAAAGATCATCTTTAATCTACACCATCCATTTCAAATTCTATATTATCTTTAATCTATACCATTAATTTCATCTTTTAAGATTTTCTTAATCTAAACCATTCATTTGAATATCATCTTCAATCTATACCGTTCATTTGAAATTCTATAATTATTACATTATCTTTAATATATACCATTAATTTCATCTTTATATCACCTAACTTTATATCATTTATTATAATAAAAACAAATAATTTTATCAATTCAATTATTCAACAATAATTCACACTTATTCATTATTATGACTAATTGTTATAAATACAGTGTAGTTGGCTCTCTGAGTTAGATATCGAGCCAATTAATAATGAAATACAACTGTTTAATTAACATCATCATAGAGATAACAATAATGCAGAAAGTATGTAAAAGAAAAAATTCGTTACTGTGTAATGATAATGATTGATTCAATAATGTGAATTACTGTGCATATGATACTGTGACAATTATCAGTGTAATAATATGAATTATTATGCATGTGACAATAAAATCAAATATTGTACGATAACCACTTTATCAATTTAATAATACGAAACACTGTGCAATGCCGTGTGCTACTGTGCAATACCGTATGTTACTTGTAATAGATATTACTATTTTTTTACTACCGGATATTTTAATAATTAAAAGTGATAGTGCCATTGACCATTTAAAAATTATTTATGTTGTTTTCTATATTCGACAATTATTCGTTGTGGGATTCACTAATAATTGGTTCGTACGGCGCCGTCGTACGAATATTCCCCTACAGAACGAATATTTTCCGACTAAACGAATATTGTCCGACATAATATAATTTACACATAACATTTTTAACTTTTAATTTTATCAATATCAGAATAGATATCCATTTATTCCTTTTTAAAAACTCACACGTCATCAAAATTGCACTATATTTCTATTTTCATATATTATAGCAGATCCAAGCATATAGATTAAGTAAGCAGCACTCAAAACCCACGGTAGATTACAAAGCATATATATGAAGAAACCCACGGTAGATTACAAAGCATATATATGAAGGGGAGAGAAATTATTGCGGCTCTACTTCCTTTTTTCTAACTTCGAATCTTTCCCCCTCCACAGAGAAACCCTAGCTTTCTCTGTCTCTCTAAAACTCTCATATATATAATATATAATATATATACACATAGCATATATAGATATATAGAGAGAAATCATGGAGGTTCCTCAAGAGGTAAAACAGAAACAGCAGGAGTTCATTGTAGCTACCATTACTGAGCTATCCCCTGAGGTTTATTCTCTTTCTTCAACTCCGACTCCGCCCGTTGTGGCTCGGTTCTTCTCCGAATCTGGATTCCCGGAGCTCCGATTTGAACAAGATGGTTCTAAACTTCACAACTTCAAGCTTCAGCTATCTAAGGTTAATTTTCTATTTTTAAACTCACTTAATTTTATGTACTTTACTTTGAATGGCTGCATTTAATCTTAAGGTGGTATGTTTTTTTGCTCTGGATTATAGAAATGTTGATGTGCGAATATAACTTCCTTTCTGTAACTGCAAGAATTTTATGTGATATATTTGATACTGTATTTAACAGATGTTTATGTTTATTTAAGCGGTGTTTCAGCTTTTCAAGTTTGGGCCTACTCATTCAGTATGCATATCTGAAGGTTATGAAACCAACAAAGAGGTATGAAGTTTAAGTATGTTGGGTGGTGTCCCTTTTTCCAGTTTTGAAAAGTAGTACTTTCTATATCCCAATTTGGTCATCCTTAGTGGCTATACTCATTTGACTAAAGTAATGAGTTTGGTATATAAAACTGTGGAGACTGTCCAAATAACTGGATGTTGCAATATGGTACCGGTTATATAAGTAAAAATTGAGGTGATAAAGTTTTTGGGACATCCAAACAAGGAAACGAGGACAACTAATCTTGGATAGAAGGAGTGTATAGAAAGTAGATTAGATAAAAGTTATCATCTTTAAATGAGTTTAAATATTAATAACTTGCTTCAGCAGTGCCATGTAGTATCAAGTTCTGTTAACATTACTGGACATTAAACTTCTGTTCATTAGCATCACTAATATAATGATCATTGTCTTTTCTGTGCTTAAAAGGTCTCACACTATGGATGTATTAAAATTTTTCATTTTTTCGTTTTTATTCGAGTTATTATGTTAAAATTGTGTTACATTTTTATCGTGTCTGTTCGTTAACATTCTTACGTTTGAATCAGACATTCTATTCACGGGGAATCACCATTCAATTTAGAAACGAGGAGGAAACTAGAAACTTCCATTGTGCATTTGATCAATGGAAGAAGGAAGTTATTGTTCAAGGTGCTGTTTCAATATCTATCTGTGATTTATGTGAGCAAGAAAATTTGTATATCATCTCACCTTGAGTTGCATGTCATATATTATCATGTTCATCATGATTCTTGCTGCTCTTCTTTTTTAATTGTTTCCCCCCCACAATGTTCTAAGAGGTGCTAGGCTGACCTAGGTGGTGAAGGGGATGCATAGGCTGCTTGGCGCATAAGTGTTATTAATGCGTATATTTCTATTGCAATATTGTATATACTATATAAAACATATCTATAGATGTAAAGTTGTAAATTTTACATGAAAAATTGCCAAAGTATCAATCTTATGATGCGTATCAAATTTATCTGAAGCATTACAGAGCCTCCATCTAGGCGCTCAAAAAAATTGAGGAAAAATTATTAGATGTTCCTGGGGCACCTGTCACGTGGTGCTCCACACCATTCATGTGCTGTCATTTCAGCACTTAAAGTGCTGAAATGGTAGCACATGAATGGTGTGAGATACCACGTGGCAGGTGTCTCAGGACTACTAAAAAATTACTCAAAATTGAGGCAGTAGAGGATTGCCTAGCGCCTAGGCAGGGATTTATAGAACACTGTTTATTTTTTAAAATATCAGTTGTTGCATTTTGCACAGAACTGTATGGTCATTTAAAGCTATCAAGTCTTCTGCTTGAAATTGTAGAAAAGGTGATTGCAAGGGATAAAAACTTCGATCGAAGTGAAACTTCTATGTCAATTCAGGTGCTAAGGTGTTCAAAAGCATATAGATTGTATAGCGAACTCATGCCTTGAGAGTGTGTATGAAATGCAAAGCTATAATATTCAATCTAAGAAACATTATTAAATATTGTTGCACGAAGGAGCCTAATTGGTGGTTGCTTTTTTTTCTTTACCAGGATCACAGTTACCTAATGGAACAATCATAGATTCTAAAAGCAAGTTTGATGATAAAATAGAGGCATCTTCTGCAAAAATGTATTTCCATTACTATGGGCAACTACTACATCAGCAAAATATGTTGCAGGACTATGTGAGGACAGGTTATATATCCAAGATGCAATCTGTAACTCTTTTTCTTTTTTGTCTCGTCTTCGATATCAACTTTTGAGATTTCTCAACTAGAGGTTCACTTTTCCCTTACTTCTGACATGTTTTAGTTCAAGGTTTTCTCTACTCCACTATGTTGCTAAGATGTTTTATATCTGAGTAAAGCACATCTAAATGTATATGTACTTGCAAAGTGACGAGATGTGCTTGTTCCAGGAACCTATTATGCTGCAGTAATAGAGAATCGTGCGGATTTTGTTGGTCGTGTAGTGGTTGATGTTGGTGCTGGTAGTGGCATTCTGTCATTATTTGCTGCTCAGGTATTCTTAGTAACCAGCATAAATTATTGTGAACTGTATTTTGGCCTATTATTTTTATATTCGTGTGGAAATCTATGAGTAAAATATTAGTGGTTTCTTGTAAAAGATGTTTTAATCTCTCTCTTTGTATTTATCTATGTATACAAACAATATTAGGCTGGTGCAAAACATGTTTACGCTGTTGAAGCATCTGAGATGGCAGAGTATGCTCGCAAGCTCATTGCTGGAAACCCATTACTGGGTCAGAAAATTACGGTGAGCCTTAACGTTCTCCTACAAGCAAACCTAGTTGCTTAGCTTTAGATTCTTGTCTCATTCCTTTGTGATTTTATTTTATCTAAACCAAAGGTAGTGAAGGGTAAAGTTGAAGACATTGAGTTGCCTGAGAAAGCAGATATTTTGATTTCTGAGCCAATGGGTAAGTTACATTCTTGAGAAACTAAATATTCATGGGCATGCTATTTTCTTCTATTGTTGAACTTCAGATTTATTTAAAACAAAATTAACTTTGTTTTTGTTTACTTTTGTCAGTAATTTTTTGATATATATAGGCGGGCATGAAGATGACTTACCACTTGAAATTATGATGGGCGCTTATTAGTTTTAAAATGAGCTCAAAATACACAAGTGCACTTGGTTAATGCTCACAGTAATTTAAAGGTGTTATGACCATAATTTGTGAATTTTACATCCTATAAAAAATTCATAATCGTGTTGATCTACATCAGAACATCGAGACTGGTAGGTTTGAAATGAGAACAGATGTGACTGACTAGATCTAAATTACTGTACCTATCTGTTTACAAGTGAATGTATTTTTCAGAGCAAGATATTAGTAATTTATAAGCAAAACATTCGCAAAATTCGAAGATTTCGAAGAGTGATAGTTATAGTTGGAAATGCGAACTGGGTTTACTGTACCTGTAACATTTTTTTGCTAACGGAAGTTACTTTGTCAGAGAAAAATACAACTTTTTAAGCACAAGTAAGCTACCAGTAGTGCAAAACTTCCTCTAGCCATTCATTAACCTTTTATGAAATGATTCACTCTTCAAAGTCCAATTTTTAAGGATTGGTGTTCTTTCACATGACCTGGTTTAGCTTGTTGATTAATATAAGCGAATCACTACATTTATTGGACGTTTTGAGATCAATGTTGCTGTATCTTCGTCTTTTATGATTTTGGTAGGTTGGAATATAAATTCACGACTTTACTTTTTACCATATAAGGTAGGATGTCTCCACTGCTGTTTCAACTTGTTTTAGGGTCTTATGGCTTAGTTGATCATGTACATCAAATTGCCATGGATCTAGGTAAAAGCTGTAGTGGAAATTCATATGTAATAGATTTTAACTCTCTCTCTTTCCCCTCTCATCTTGTTGTATGTTCTCTTATACATGAGAAAAATGTAACTCAAGAGACTCCCTTCTACCTTCTGTCCTCTTTCTGTTCATTTGCTTCTACAACTTTTTCTTTAATCTTCTTAGAACATTGGATTACTTGTTCATTCATATCTCTGAAGTAATTATTAGAGAGAGTGGTCAGTTATAGAAGTCATTGACCTGGTCACAAGTATTTAGATACGGTTGCACACTTGCACCTCATATCAAAGTTTTTCACAAAAGAATGACAATGGTGAGGAAGATGAAGAATGATAGACATGATGGTGTATAGTGTGGAGATCATAAGAACAAGAAGATTGGAAAAAGCAGCGGATGAGGAGGCTTACTTGTCTTTATAGTGCATTAATGAATCTATTTTTGGTAAGTCAAGATAAAATTTCTTCTAGATAGGTCACAAGGGGGTGCACCAAGTTTGTTGGGTATTGGAATCAATATCAATTTATTCAGTAAATGTATAGGTTAATTTGGAAAGATAATGAGAGCATGGTAGGATTTAAAGTTAGTTATTTATGCTTGTACTATACAATGCACTCTCGTATTCAGGTGGTATAAAGACGAGCTTCTTGCATATTTTTTTGTACTATTACCTTTTGTATCTGAAAGATGAGTTCGCTTTTGAGATGCTAATTCGATTGTCACATGCGCATGTCCAATGTTACCTGAAACATGGTACGTGTTACGAATACGGGTACATGATGCGCTACATAGGTAAAAGTTAAAATGCATACACTAGGATATCTTTATATAAGTTCTTATTGTTAGGAAGTTTCTTAGAATTGAAATGTAATAAACCTAAGTTTTATAGAAGATTTTTAGTTGAATCAATAAGTTGATTGTTTTATAAATATTTTAGTACATATGTAATGTTTGAGCATCTAATACTAGGTTATAATCTTGATATTTGTGCAATTATAGTTAAACAACAAAAAAAATTTTCGGTACGCTAAATTTAGAGTATTAGTACGTAAAAGTAACATCTTTGGGTATGTAAATACCAATACGCAGTTCGCTAGGTCTATAAGAGTATCTGGTAACTGTGCTCATGTTGCTCTCCAGTTTGTTCACTTATTTCTTGTTGAATGGAAGGATAGGTAAGACTTATATTTGCTTTTGTGTCCATAATGCTAAAAATTATTTTTTCAGGTTATCTTTTGTTACCACCCTAAATTGTTAGTTGTTTAGAGTGCAACTAAGGCTGCTTGTCATATTCTTTCTTCTACCTGTTGTAGGCACCTTATTAATCAATGAGAGAATGCTAGAGTCCTACGTGATTGCAAGAGATCGGTTTCTTGTTCCTAATGGAAAAATGTTTCCTACCTTGGGGAGGTGACTTCACTTGGAACTCCTCCTTTTTCCAATAATTTTGGGCCATTTGCAGTTGTACATGTATGGAAATTAATGACGGTTATGGTTATATTATTAGGTCACCTTATTTCAGGAAAAAAGAAGGCCTTCTGATATTTGATTTTTACGTGAAACTTAAAATTTATAGCAATTCATTTTAATGATCTTCAATTCATATATTCTGTTTTCAACACATTAGCATAAAGAAATTTATATTTGTTGCTTGATTTTATTCTTACCGTGGGACCTTTGCATGCTTAGTTGTTTTGTATATCCTCTAAGATAAAAAAAAATCATGTTGCATGGCTTTCCTCTACCTTGCAGTAATTGCTTCGATCCATTTGGTAAACTTTTTCACGTGATGGCTGTATTTTGCAGTAAAAAATTTGCATTCTCGAATTGCAGTTTTTCTTTTTTCGTCCTCTCATTTCATTTTATTTGTAGAGATATATTACTGCATACACACGCGTACATGTTGGTTTGCTATAATGCGGTGGTTATATTATGTTGTGATATGTTCTTGTTATCTTCTGGTGTCTGTATTTGTTGGTTTTCTTTTTTGTGGGGAGTGGAAGGGTTTGGTCGTGGTGATTCTGTAGTTACAGGTTTTATTGTATGTTGTTATTTGTCATTTCTGCGTCTGATGAATTTTGTCTGGTCTGTAGAATACATATGGCACCATTCAGTGATGAATACTTATTTGTTGAGGTTGCGAATAAGGTAAGCATATGTTATTGTTCTTTATTTAGATACAAGCAATTGGGATGATTTTGTTGTCTTTCATTCTTGCTATTGTTTTATTTATTATTTATTACTCACTCATTTCCATTATATAAGTCGTTTTAGAATAATTTTTCTCTCTCCATAATATACGACGTTTTACATATATGTAGGAGAAAAAACTAATCATTTCTTACTTTGCCCCTAAATAAATAGAGTAATTGAGAGGAGGAAGAGTAATTAGTATATGAGTAGTAATGAAATTTCAAACCAACATTAATTATTTAGCATTTGAATTAATGAGATTTTTTCTTAATGTGTGATTGTGTCTTAAATGACTTATAAAAGGGAAAGGAGGGAGTAATTTATTGTTGGGTTTGCATTTATTATATTTGAGGTTCAACAATGGTATTTGATAATTTTAGTAATTTTTGCTCGAGTCATTGGTCAATTACTTTTCCTTTTATCATGTTTACGCAGTACATTAGTTGTCGGTGCAGCGGTGCCACATATATTTATGTAACATATTCCTTGATCATACCCGTGGTCATGGTCAGGACATAGTTAATTTTTTATTAAAAATAAAAGATAAAAATAATTGGCAAGGAAACTTCAAAATAACTACGGTGGACATAGGTAATTTTCTAATGCAAATACTAGATAAAATAAGCGGCAAGGAAACTTCAAAATAACTATGGTGTTTATGCCATTAGACTTGATTATGTAGACCATTTTGTTCCAATCATGAACCTCCTGAAGATAGGATAAAGGAACTGTGAGAAATATTTATGCCTATCTTATCAGGTCAGGAACATGTAATTGGTCCCTGTACTTATTAACCAAGCCTGAATTCTATCTGTTTAGCTGTTTGCTGATTAGTTTATTTAAGTTATTTGACTTGGTCACTTGTTTTGAAAATATTATTTAGGAATATAGATTTATGTTTTGATAAATCAAAATCTGTAATGTTCGAAGCAGAGTGTGTTAAATTGATATGCTTTCCCCATGTAGAGTAGATTATTTCAAAAATAATTATTTCTATCAAATCCTATATCCGTTTCTTAATATCTGATTTGTTGAGAAGTAGAGGTCTATGATTATTATTCTTTTTTCTCCAGGCCCTTTTTTGGCAGCAACAAAATTATTATGGGGTTGATTTGACAGCCTTACATGGAACTGCATTTCAGGGATACTTCTCTCAGGTAAATCTTGCCTATTATTTTGGAATTAATGGCTGCTTGTGATTCTAGACACTGTTTTTTTTTTTGCACATATTCTGAATCATGTGCAAATTCTATATTCTAGACATTGTTTTTGTACATATTCTTAATCATTTGCAAATATTACTTTTTTTGAACCATTATCTGCTTCTTCCTAATAATCTAAATTTCCTTTGCCGGGATTTTTTTGAATTATTAAATTGGTTTTGTTTGTTACTTTTTGATATTTAAATTTTTTATTTCATGCTTGAGGATTCATCCTCGTGTTTATCTGTTTCAATCCCTTTTTTGTTCCTGCAGACTCAATTTTAGAGGGACTTGGGATTTGAGTCATGGCAACATACACTACATTATTGTATATATATACCTAAAAGCTAAAATCAAAGATGTTCTGTTAATATCATTTTACGCATTATCGCAAAAATTTTGCTTCAATTTTTCTTTCTTGTGAATATGATTTTGCAAGTGGTGTCCGTCTTAGCAGGTCATGGGACTGTGGTCTATCTTTGAAGCAATTGCTTATTTAAAAAAAAGAAAGAAAAAGAAAAATGTAAAACCGAAAGGAATTTTGAATTGGGGTTGAAATTTGATAGTCATTAAATACTCCCAATGTTCTACAAAAATATGGTCCTTTGTTTTCGATTTTCTAACAAGCAAAGAAGAAATTCCCTTGACTTCCTCGTGTAGTAACTTTCATTTGCTTTCTTTCACGGGTTTTAAGAGGTGTTGACGACATTTATATGTTATGTTTAATACCCTCTATCCTAAAAAAGAGTACTGTATTCTTAAATACCAAGGAGATAGGATTCCTTTTTTTTTTTTTTTAGGACAGACGAGTATATTTTTCTAATACACTTGAAAAATAGGATGGACTAATATATTGAAAATGTAAAAATATATTAAAAAAAATAATGTATAAATATGTTTTCCACGTCTTAGAATTTGCCAAAAGACACCCCAAAACAAATTGCTGCCATATATTTGTACAATGTTAGCAACAGAGGCTCTTACTATTGGTCACCGAAATTCTTGTATGCTGCTTATGGACACATCCAGGGAAACTTAAAATGAAAAATAAACTTTAATTAGCTAATTTTTTTAGATAGATTATTTTCTTATTCCTTCCTTTTTGGTGCATTCGATAGTGGAATGAAGTTGGAGCTCACTAGATGAATATCTTATATAGGAAGGCAATCAGTTAAAATTTGTCTTGCGTAATTGATCTTGATATCCATCATGTGCAATTGAAAAATTTACTGTGGTTGTCAGGGTAAGACTGTGATGACCCCAAATTCGGGTTCCATAATCTCGGGTTTGGTTCTCACTATTGCGAAATATAATAACAACTAAATACATAGTCTTCATTAATCTAGTGAAAATTACATACTGTTCCTTATAAAAAGGTAATACAATCCCAAGGTTTTTAATCTTAACATTCATCAGATCTATCTTAAGGGATTACAAAAGATTTACAAAGGTAATTACGTATTAAGCAATTAATTAACATGTAATAATATAATATAAGCTTTGACTTTTCTTTTGCCTTTGTCATTTTTAGAGCATTCGGATTTTGTTGAAAAATAAGTCATGATATAGCAAGGATGAACAACTAACTTGCTCAACAAGTTTAAGAACAGATAATGCAAAATATATCATGATTGAATGTGAAATAACATCAAAGGTTTCAACAATAGATAATAATTGTGAAAGAACAAGAATCAATTTTCAATGTAAAAGAAATGATTGAATCTTTACTGCGTAGTGGCTTCAAGGACCATGAACTACTGCTTAAGGTAAGTCAGATATATATATCTGACACCTTGATAGTTTGGTACTCGAGGGGATCAACCTCTTGTACCCTATATATATGATAACACTCAAACATTTTGTGCAAAGGTCGGTTTCTCGTATATAATCCCCTTATCCAGGGTTGTTCGTTCTCAGTCTTACTATAAAAATCCGCACCAACCAATTGTTTGGATAAGCTCTTAAAAATATTCAAGTTGATGAATTTATACATGTAGCTTACGTGCTACAATTCTTGCAAATGCATTATGTGCGAATACAATAACAATATTGATGTGAAATAATTTTAAATAATTAAACTACGTAAAGCTCTTGCCTCGTTTAGGTGTGAGAAACTTGCCTCGTTTATTGAGTAGGTGTGAGAAACTTGCTCAATAATAATTTGAGTAGGGTTAGAGAACTTGCCTCGTTTATTGATTATTGCTAACCAATTCAAGTTAATATCCTTTGAATGGACCTAATAATTTATCAAGTTGATCTTTCAATTAGTATCATATATAGGTTAATATAATGACCTTTGTATATCTTAACGTATCTACACTTAATCACATAATTAAATAATTAAGGTATATTAAACACTTAGAAAATATTATCATTATTTGATATTATTTTAATCACATAAAACCTATATTAATCATTTAATATAGTTTAAACTTCTATCTAATATTATTAATCATTTAATAATATTTTATTAACTTTATAATATTATTAATCCTTTAATAATATTTTATTTATTTTCTTTTATTATTAATTATTTAATAATATTTTATTAACTTTATAATATTATTAATCCTTTAATAATATTTTATTCATTTTCTAATATTATTAATTATTTAATAATATTTTATTCATTTTCTAATATTATTAATGTTTAATAATATTCATTTCTTTTTAACTTGTTAAATTAACTCTCTATAATGTTTAAATCACATTAATTAGATCCAATAATAAAAAAATAATTTTTAAAACATTGTTCAACTTTTTGACCCGACCCAACCTGGTAAAACAATTGTTTTCGGCACTGCGCCCCGGCGCACTACTGCATAATGAAATTCAACATTTTTTCAAATTTTTCAATTTTGACACTTTTGATTCAAACTTGAATAAAATCTACAAGTCCAAATGATTTCAAATTGGTATCGATGGACTCAGATCTTCTTAAACTACAATATTCCATTATTGGATCAAATTTTGGGAAAGTTTTGGTTATAAAAAATATCCACAAAAGTGGGCTGTTTGTACATTAGGTTTTTAAAATGACATGTTTTGCGGTAAAAGTTTTAACTTCTTCATTTTTTCATATTTTTTATAGATTCAAGTTGGGTTTTCTTTATAACTCATACATATAACTTTCTAGCCATAGAAATCTAATATCCAACTTGTATATTTCAAACTACCACAATAAATAGCACATAGTTAACTAGGGTTTTACCTTTAAAACATTATATGAACTTTTCTTCCACTTATTTGCATACCACACATATAACTACATGTATTAAACATACTAAACCATGAATCTACCTATATATCATAACTTTAGACTTATAGAGCATCAAAATAAGTTTTGAACCGTTAGAAACATATTTTGACCATAGAAATGAAAAGATAAAGGTGTAGAGCACTTTTAAATCTTTTTGACTTAGGTGTTCTTTTTTTTCTTGAGAGGAACTTGGCTAGTGACTCCACCTTGACTATCCTCTAGCAATTTCCTTGGTGTATTCTTAAGCTTACAATAGTTCTCTCACTTTTCTCTCTAATAAACTCTCTTTTTTCTCTCTTGGTGTTTTAGCAAAATGACTAACAACATAACCAAATGGTGAAACATTCTATTTATAGCAAATTGGTAACCCTTCATTAACTCCTTAATCAACTATCATTGGTGAAATTAGAAGTTAATTTGTGCTTACTATTTGATGGATTGACTAGAGTTGTTGGAGTGGTTGAACCACTTAGTCCTTAAGAAAAATTTTTAGGCAACCAAGCTACAAGCCACCCCCTTGTGGAGCCCCCAAGTGTCGGCCAAAATGGCTCTTTTTGAGCCATTTTTGATTTATTTTTATTGTCTATTTAATCATATATGCGCGCGCGCGCGCACACACACACACACGTATATATATATATATATATATATATATATATATATTGACCAATCTTTGACTTCCATTTGGGCTCCACATTGGACTCTAGAATTTAATCTATTGAGCTCATTCATTTAATTTGTTTGGGTTCAATTTATTCATTCAATTGGGCTAACATTTATTAACACATGCTACATTTAATTAAAGTATGCGTTGGGCTAGTTTAATTATATCATGGATCAATGTTTAATTAATTACATAGACTACTAGGTTAATTTTATTGAACCTAGTTTAATAAATCATTTGGACTTAAAATATACTACAATTAGACCTGCTTTAATAATTTATTTTACCACCTTGTTATATTACAAGATAAATATTCACATACATAAGTATATTCCTTCAAATATATAATGCACAATTAATTAGTACTAAAATTTTAATTTATTGATAATTATTTAATAATTACAATTACAATGAATTCGTGGTTATTACAAAGACCATAAAAACTTGTAAAAGGTTATGGTATCCTATTAGGAGGAGAACCTTGTTGTCAGGTCTAGTTGTGGCCTGTGGGAAATATGAGAGGTGTTGGAGGGTACATCCAATATGACTCCCCTACCAAAGACAACTTATTTCTTTTACAAAAGGGGTAGATGATACCTGAGGGAGGGTAATACCCCCAATCCCATCCGGCATTTCCCCTTGAAATGTCCCTTGGTAGCATTTGCAAAGTGAGGCTCCACTAGGTACATCATACATTCATACACGTATATGTCATATGCGAGTCTGTCGCCTATAGAGAAGCATGGACAGCAGTGGAAACCATTAGGTGTTTAGCATACAACAAAAATAAGCAACTCTGATTGTTGAGAATTTTCTGACTTAGATTATATTAGTAGCAACCATTATAGACATTTCGTGTTTTTCAGTTGTAAATGTATGTATTTACATGTTCATTTTAATAAAATTTATATTTATGTAATAATTGTAAATATATGATCACAATCTGTTGTTGATTCTTTAATTTTTTAATCGTAGGTAAATTATTATGTGGAATTTTGGATATCTAATTAATTTGGATTTTTGGCTGTTACATATTTTTTCCATTTTAAGTTTCATTGGTGATTTGTTGTTCTAATCCCATGAAGAGGATTTTTTTTGTATAAGGAATGCTTAAAACCATACCTGTTAAAACAGTTTGAAAATAACTTAATGTCTTAGTATTCATTTCCATATCTTCCCACCACCAAGAACGGAACATTTAATGGATCCTCCTGGGGATGGTTTACAATGGAAATTGTTGAGAGGATTTTATATTGAGGTTTTCTGTGCTACTGGTCTCTCTATTTTAAATTGACGCACATGCTCAAATTGGTACATAACTATTGACACTTTCCAGAAGACAGCTTTTCATGTGTGTGGGCTTCCTACCTAACACATTGACTTTCTATTTTTTATGCCTTTTATTATGATGTCAAACATGGGAACTAAATTTATTACTTGTGAGCCATGTGTTGTTCCCTTCGTTACTTCTCTCTATGTTTTATATAGCCAGTGGTGGATGCATTTGATCCGAGGTTATTGGTGTCTCCTGCAATATCTCATGTGATAAACTTCACTTCTGTAAAGGTATAATTAATTCTTTGTATTATATATGTGCCTGCTAACTAGTGTACATTTTTCTCTATATTTGCAAAGTTGCATTTCAAATTCCATTATATATCTTTGCATAGAAAACCCCTTCCTTGTATTTGATTGTCATATGTATATGTCTTCCTCTGTTATAAAATTCAAGTCATCTGCTGAACGCCTGAACCTTATCTCATGAATCTCTAACTATTTAGTACTTGCAGTGTACTGGATCTAGTTCTTTATATTTGGAAAGTAGCAGTTCTTACTTATAAGCTGCATTTTATTCCATGAAAAATTGTTCAGCACTTGAACAACATCTATCTAGAGAGAGCCTATGCAACTTCTCCATAATGCATGGCTGTGAAGTCATATTTAAAGAGAATGATTTATAATAGTTAAATCACTTGTAAAAATAAGAGGAAAATGCAAATTATCACCTGTGTTTTATGCTTTTAGCCAAATTATTACTTGACCACCTGTGGTTTTGAGCCTAGTGCCACAATAATCAATTAATGGCACATGGCAAAAGAAAAAACACTCAATATAATCGTGTCACTTGGCTCGAAACCACACAGTTTTTTGTATTTTTTTGTACCGCAGGTGGTCATATAATTTGCATTTTAATCTAAAAATAGTAATCAATAGTAAATAATTAAGCATAGAGTGCTGAGAGGGAATGATTGATGTTTAGGAAGTGGTAGAATCCAAATTAACTATAAGCAGTCTGGAAAAAATACTGTATATGGCCATAAATGTGAAGACCTTCTCCTAGATGCTGTGTTCAACTGTTCATTCACTTACAATTAGTATATATGATTCGGTTCTTTACACGTGTTTTGATGTGGGACTAGGGTATTACAATTCTCCCCATTAAGCCTCTTAACATTTTTGAAATGGCTCCCACCGTCAATACCATGTAGCACTTTGTCTCACATAGCAATTAGTTCCTACAAAGAGCACCTTGAGCCATCTATTCTTGGTCCACCACATGCGCACTCAAAAGTCATGACTCATGACTAGATATTTGTACTCTTAGTGCTACAATAAAGACCTTGTATACGATTCAGACATTTCCATGTTTTGAGGAACTGGTCTATTACATACATTTGGTTATAATTCATGTTTGTGGCACTGATTTTGGGACATTCAAAATTATTTAGAAACAATGTTTTATAATTTATGTTTTTCTAAGGTATTCATTAACATTTAAGTTACAAGTTAAAGAAAAAATTAAAGAATATTATGTTTAAATGTGTCAATGTCATGTCTTAATTTTCGTGGCATTAACATGACTTCGAACTGCGATGTTTAAAATAGAAGGGAGGGAGTATAAATTATTACGATTTCATTTCATTAATAAGAATATATAACTTCAATGAAACTCGTAGCAAGCTATTATGCTATTTATAGACCTGATAAAGAGGGAATTAATTTTGAATTATCAAAAATAATTGAAACAATAATTTATGTCATTTTTTCAACCACCACCGCAACAACAAATAAAGGAAATTGTCAGGAGTGGCTCAACATTGCTGGTAAAGGTGGGCGGTGTTTCTGATTGCTAGAAGAGATGGGGAGTAGAGAGAAGCAAAAAGTTTGAGATGAGAGAGAGCGGTCTTAAGCCAATGGAGGAGAAAGTTGGTTGTTTTGATTTAGAGGAAACGAACTTATTGTCCGTGACAAAAAAAAGAAGGAAATAGTTGGCAGTTTTATACTTCTAGCCTACATAATTGTACAAAATGTAAAATAGTACAACTGTCTATACGCAAAGTGCATAGTACAAATTGCAAAACAGGAATGCTGACCATTTTTTGGTCAGGGATTGCGGACCCTTTAATTTAACTTTTGGTTAGGAAGCTGGTTCAGTAGTGGAACCTGTTTATAAAAATTTAAATGCCACCTCTTGTGGTGAGAACTTTTTGTAGTGCTCAAGTATTGACTAGCATTATTCTTATCACCTTTTCATTTATTGCTGTAATTTATCCTTACCTTGGTAGGATTTAGTACCAAAATTTTGTTTGTGTTTGATTTATTTTGATTAATAATATTTTACTTAAAATATCTTTCCTGCTTTCATCTTACAGGAGGAAGACTTGTACGAAATTGATGTCCCTCTAAAATTTACATCGTCCGTGAACACTAGAATACATGGATTGGCTTGCTGGTTTGATGTATTATTTGATGGCAGGTATTATTTCATATGTAATGATCATGTGTATTTTATGATAATCAATAATACTTCGTGAAGTTTTGGGCCGAATCACGTCTTTACAAAAGTTGAATTCTTTGATCCGCAGTACTGTCCAAAGGTGGCTAACTACTGCTCCTGGTGCACCTACAACCCACTGGTACCAATTGCGCTGTGTTCTCTCTCAACCGCTTTATGTCATGCCAGGACAAGAAATAACGGGTCAACTTCACATGATTGCTCACAAAGCTCAAAGCTACACTATACATCTAACGATGTCAGGTTGGTGCCTTTATTTGTGTTGCTTATTGAACTCTATAGTAGTTAAACCATTCTAACATGTAGTAAACTATATTTATTAGTTAAAACGTGGGGCCCTGGTGCTGACCAAAGAGGAATACTCCAAACATCATCTTGCAAGCTCGATCTGAAAGAGCCTTACTATCGCATGTCTCAACCACAAGCTTATTCATTGACCCAAGATCAGCCACATCAGTTATTGCAAACACAGGTATTGAGTAATGCTGCATTATGATTTATTTTAAACAGGGAATGATTAATCTTAATTGTCAAATTTGCGCTTCTACCTGAACTCTTGTTTTTTCTACTAAAAGACAAAATCAATGGTTTGCCAAACACTTGTACCCAAAATTTGTTTTTTTCTACTAAAATAAAAGATCAATGTGTCCTTTGGGGTGTAGATTATTTTCCCTGGGTGCGGTGGTCAAGATTGTATGCTTTTGAATTTTGGGGTTGCATGAACGAGCCCTTGGGAGTCCATACGCCTCTTTGAAGTCTCTTATGTGATTAGATAAAGTCATAAAACTCGGAAAGGTCTCAGAGGGAAATAACTTGAATAAAGAATACTCCCTCCATTCTAAAATTAGAGATAAATTTTGACTATTCGAAGTTATTTTGCAAAATCCTAAAATAAAAAATTGATATGGAATTCGTTAAAAGCTTAAAGACAAATATAGGTACTCGTACATTGTAGTTGGTTACAATATTATAATTGTTCATACTAAATCAAATAAATTCGTATGAATTTGAATTTCGAGTATTTTGCAAATTGACTCCAAAAGGTCGGAATGTATCTCTAATAATTTTGGGATGCCTAGGGTACCATGCTAAAAATATGTCTAGTTGTTTGTCATTGCTACTGAGGTATTGGTGATTTTTATATGGAAACCAGTTTTTTTCAGGCAAGTAACATGAAATCATTTTGTTAAAAATCTGCATCTAGTTGTTTGTGCTACTGGCTTATCGGTGATTTTAATATGAAATCATTTTTTTCCCAGGCAATTAATATGAAAATCATTTTGTTTTTCAAGTCTTGGGGTCAATGCCATGCAAGATTGTTATAGATTCTTCTTATTAGCTATTCTTATCAACTTTTTTTATTCTCTTTTAGCATTCATTCTGTATTTTTCCATCTTTTTCATGGCCAGATGGAGCGTAAATGATTTTGTTTACCCCTTGACAGGAGGATATACAGATACAATCCCTGGATGACGAAGGCCCCCAACTGATGCAACAACCTTTAAAGGATTCTGTTGCTGGGCTCCATTGAGCGAGTTCGTGGTGAGGAAAGTTTGACAGTGAAAACCTATAATGTCGGGGTTCTTGTCTAGGCTAACATCTCTAGAGACTTGTGTTCTCCATACTGCATTTCCTCTCCAGCACTATTGGTTACCTGTAAATCATCATCTGATTGAACTTCCGATATTGCTCAAGTAGAGCACAGTGATCCTTTATAGCTCCACCAAATTTGAACCTGATAAATTATAGGTGAATTTTGTTCCCAACTCTATATCTTTAATCGCTCCCATCTCTTGTTGCTTTACTGGTAACATAGTCTGAATTTGATATGAAATGGCGATATTTACATTTTATGGAAATTCCTTCTGGGCTGCATTTTCGTGCAGGATACCGAACCTATTGATTTTGGCGCACAAGATCATCTTAAGTTTAAGCTTACCCCTCTAGATTAATAGATCAAGACCTGCATAAAAGAACCAAAAATATCACCTATGGGATATTAATTTCCTAAACGATTAATGAGTGAAGAATGCTAAAATATCACCTAGAATACAGAACCAGTTCCCCACGGCATAAAATCTAAGGACTTTCGAACTGAGGCAGTGTGTTAAACTGGTTGTGTCTATCTTGATGGAACCATTCTCTTTTCTGATGGAACCAAAAATGTAATTTTCCTGTTAAGTAAAGTCTCTCTTCCTTTCAGTTCATTCATTCAAAAAAAGGTTCAGTTTATTCTTTTTTTCAGTTAATTTGTAAATTTTAGAATACCAAATTAATATGGATTTATTCTTTTTATTTAAAATAATCGTAAGTATTTTAAGCTAACTAGAGGCTCTTGTATTAGAAAAAAAGTTATTATTATTATTATTTTTAAAAAAATTATGAAAGGAAGGGAGTATTATAAAACTTGTTTAGAGGACTTACATACATGACCTCACAAATGCAAAATCTTGAGATTTCAAGAATTGATTTGAAATATGTTTGATGCTTCCGTAAAACAGATTTAAAATACCCATACTTTCGCATCCGCCATTCGGGGTTAGCTTTCAGGAGAGTTGTCAGTGAAGTATAAAGAATTAACCTTGCATCCATTAACATTAACAGAAGCTTCAAATCACTGCTCTATTCCCTAAATTCTTCAACTGTTCGGAACCTACGTGTCCCATATGCCATGGCTGTGTTTTTTCTACAGCAGGATGGCCAAAGATCTAAGCATTAGCTGGGTTTAACTGAATGCAAATTTGGTCTTGGTCTGACCATTATAAATTTATCACCCAACAACAAGGTATAGATTTTAAATAATCTGGTTGTCAAGTGTTAATGGAATCACTGAATCAATCAAAAACCATCTGATAATAATAATAATAAGGTCCTTATCAATCATGTACCATAATCCATCTCGTGTATATTAACAAAAAGCCTTCATTTTTTTACAATTGAAAGAAATGCGAAACAGTATCAGGCATGTGGAGAGATTCAAGGAGCTAACCTATGGTGAATCTTTATCACCTCAAAAAAAGACCAACTCCTGGCATAAAGAAAAACAATACCTACTTCACCTAGTATATTAGTAGTGCCTTTCACCAAGACTAGGAAATAAGTTCCTTAAAATGGTGCATGCAATTGGAATAAGACCAACCAAGGCAATTTGCAGTTGCTCCGAGCTGGAACTACTAACAGAGATCTTCCCGCTTTGCTGCTTGTTTAATCCAGCAGACACAGCCAGTTTAGAATTCCGTCCTATTGAAAATTGAGACTGCATATTGCAGCCCCATATAAGGTCACCTCTCCACCGCATCAAAGAAAGACTCGGTGTTGTTTGGTTCTGCCCAACTGGATAATCCTTTTCTCTGAGACGCATTTCCAAGTTGGCTCCATAAGCTGTATCGCCTTGTGATTGGATTGCTCCACAACTTCCTACCAAAATCAATTGTTTTCCAATTGCAATATCGTCCTCAAGTTTAAGTCCACTGTGATCACATTTTCACCCAAGAAAGTAATGGATCCCCCAACAGCTGTTTTATTCATTTTGAAGTTTTTTACTTTGGTTTCACCCTTCAGGATGTAGGCAAGCTGCGCTCCGATGGTTTGGATGTCAAGGCCTGCCATTGTTGATCCGTTTTTCCAATGCTTTGCTGAAACTGAGGAATCTATGTGGATATTGAACTCTCTTTTGTCTTTCGTGATTTGAGCAACAATTACAGCTGGAAACTGATTGGCAACAGCAAGACTTTGCTTGAGGCTGACGCCATCACATCCCCAGTCATGGTCCCAGCCATGCATTACGAGCACTGGCCTTGCAACAAGATGGGATGTTGGTTCTAAAAACCGGTATCTGTAACTAGAATTTTCTCCATTAAACGAAGGAGGGAGTATCATGTCAGGTAAGGGAATTGATGCAGCTGCTGAACTTCCAGTTTCCTGCTCCTCTTCCATGTAACCAAATTCATTCAAGCCCTCCTTACCTTTCTTCTTTCTCTCCCTAAATCTTTTGATGTCCTCCCTCCACTGTTTCTTCCAAAGGAGCTTCACGCGGTAATCATACTCCTCAAAATAAGCTTTTATTTGCTCCTTGCAAAGCTTAGCAATCTCAGATTTCCTCAAAGGCTTAAACGGTGGGAGTTGGTCATACTCGTCTTCACCTTCTTGGTCAGAATCAGATGAACATTCCAACTTGATGTCCGAGTCCACATTGTTGCCACCTTGACCGGCAGAGAGTTTTGGATTAGCACAAGATTGCAATAGAGAAGACAAGAAGTCAGGTAGAGGCAGTAAAGGGACCCTCCAGCCAAAGAGCTTCCTATGATCCAATGGAATCTGAGCTTTAACAATGGAATTTGCTTCAGATAAGATCTTCATTGAGTAGCACAAAAGCAGTAGTTGGGGTCTCCGTGTTTCTCCATTAGGAAGCAAAAATTGTCCATCTCCGTTCTTTTTACACATTTGGTGGTTCTCAACTAGGCAAACTGGACACATCAAGCCAGCATTAATCATATGTAGATCACCAACTGCACGGCTGATCAACTGTTGAACACCACGTGATCGTTGAGCAACAAACACCTCATAGCTTAATGGTGATCCAGACGGTCCATCTGGGGGAGTAGAAGCAGCATGGGTCAGAGTGTAACAATAGAATTACGCCATACTGATGAACCTAGAGAACTGGTGATTGACCTTAATAATGGCAAATCGTTGAGATCTCTGGTTTGTATATCCAATCTATCAGCATAGATAACAACATCTGGAGGATAATTCTTCGTGAATCTCTTTACAGATTTCAGAATTTTCTTGTTTACAGATTGTTCTTTAAGAGAAGATCTGAGACCAGGTGTGTCTATTACCCTAACCTTAATCCCATCAATTGTTCCCACTATCTCTTTCACAGAGGTTGTAGAAGGTTCAAATGGATCGATCCTGGCTCTCTCTTCTGCAAAAATTGAATTTATGGTTGCACTCTTTCCTACTCCAGATTTCCCAATAATCAAGATGTTCAAAGAAAAGTCTAACTCATTCCTCTTGTCAGCTTCAAACTCTATGGCTGCCCTTTTGGAAGATTCAAGGCTAAATCCTTGACTAGAAGGCCTCCCTGAAGCAAGGTCCAGATGGTACAAAACCTGTGCAGCTATAGAATCTTCAGCAGACAGGCCTAGTCTCTGCACAAACCTAATAAATTTCACTCTTATTTGCTGTATCTCAAACTTCTTCTTTTCCTCTTCTTTGCTCACACCTTTCTCGGAGTTCAGTTCTGTAGAAGTAGAGAGATTGGGATGGTTTGATTGAGGAGTCGGTTCCATAGAGCTGACGGTGGAGCTTAGACCAGCATGGCGGTCAAGAGAGAAGATTCTGGAGCCATCAGCAGATGTGAATGAGACACTGCCGCCATCAGGTCCAGCACCTTTTGCAGCATTTAAAAGAGCTGCGAATGCAGCAGAATCAAATAAGGTTTCACATTCACTTTCGGCATCAGTGTCCACCTCCTCATCTGAAACAGTGACGACCTGTCCTTCAATCCTTTGAGAATGATCCCGAGAGCTCTCTCCACCAGAGAGAGAAGCAGAGCTGAATGGTTTCTCCAGCTCACTAACAAGATCCTTCACCGTGTCCAATTCTCCAGAGGTCAAACCTTCCACAGCATCGTCAGAATGTGAACCGTCTTCCCCTACTTTCAGTCTAACCAAATCACAATCTGCTCCATCGCTGTTCTGTACCTCTAGGAAATGGTCTGTATCAGAACCTAGTGAAACAGGTTCAAAGATATTGGAATTGCTATGCAAATCATCTTCCGTTAAACCACCTTCAGTACTTGGTGAATGACCATTACAAAAATAAGTTTCTTGCTCGATTATGCTTTCTAGTTTCCCACTCCCACTTCCTGGACTGAGAATTGTGCTCTCATTGACCTCAAAAGCATTGAATTCACAGTTTTGGTTATTCTCGCATACTGAATCGAGATTGACATTTTTGTCCACTTCAGCAGTTTCTTCATTTACACAATTTGTAACAGTAAACTTCAGAGTCACATCCCCACTTGGCTCAAGGATTTCTTCCCCTCTTATGTCAAGAACACTTTTCTTGTCTATAATTCTAACAGCATTTGCTTCCAATCCCATTACAATATCAACTAAATCAGCTTCATTTTTGGAGCCAACATCCTTACCTGCGTCAAGAGGCAGAGAATCAACAGCAAAATAAATTACAGATTTTACTTCATCAGTTCCAGTACCCAAGACTTGACCACCTTCAATCACTTCCTTGTCATGCATGCTATCAACCGTCATTTCTCCTTGAGTTTTAGAACTGCATTCCAAAGAAGCATCACAACCTGGATTTGAACTATTTGTTTCATATAATTCAGTCACCTGTTCCATATTCGTAAGCGATTGAATTTCTACAACTGTATACTCTGAATTCTCATCCAGTACTGAACTGTCCAATAAAATGGATACTTCACTTTCCACCAAAGACGTGGATTTTGCTACATCTTTAGCATCAGGACCCTCATATTTAACCAATCCAGCTGAAATGGAATCCTTAACAGAGTCCTTTTCGACAATAACCTGTTCTTCATCAAAACCTACAACCCCATTCAGAACTTCTCCAGAAATCGAGTCCTCAACAACCGCAGATTCTAAAACAGCCTCAAACCGTGATTCATCTTCGTCTTCATCTTCATCTCCCTCTTCAACCCCCAATACCTGAACTTTAGGGGCACTGAGCTTCTCTAACATCCCAGTACTCGGAATCCTAACCACACCCGAAAACCCATCATCTTCCTCCACCACACTCCCAACTGAATCTTCATCACTATCACGGGATAAAGGAGCAATAGGTGGTATACCTGGCTTTGACAGTGACAACAATTTATAATCCATCACTTTTGTTTCAACACCAACGTCATATTCACCCTCTCCTCCCAGTTCGACACAAAAGGCCTAGAAACAACAAATTTCTCCACATTACTTGTCTCTTCAAAAATTTCTTCATCTGGGTCAGTCACAAAAGGTCTAGAAACAACAAATTCCTCATCCCCACTAGTTTCTTCTGGGGTTTCATCATCTGGGTGTGCTACAAATGGCCTCTCAGGGTCATTACCAAATTCAACTTCACCACTTAAAAATCCCTCAGACTGGAGCCCATTCTCACTACTATAATTACTAGTGGTATCAGAATCAATTGTAAGAGGAGCCCTTATAGGAAAAGAAGAAGAACCTGATGAGCTAGAAAGAGAAGCCTTTGGATAGACCTCAGCTTGTGTTGTAGAAAGAGGAACACCCCGAGGCATTGACATTGAATGCATGGACATAAGCTCCTTATCCTGTTTCTTTGTAAAGAAATATACTAGAACTGAAAAGGCCAAAGCTAAAAGGTAAAAAGACGAGAGAAGTAGGTTTTCGTTCTTTGGAAGTGATGGTGGTTTGTCTTTAGGATTTTGTTTTTGTTTCTTCCTTTTCAGGCTTTGGTATGGCGAGTACTTCTGTTGGATGTTGGGGGCTTCAGGCTTTGGTATGGCGAGAGTAGTTACACGTGACTGTTTAATTTTCTCTACGTAAATATAGATGGGTGAGATAATGTTAGGGATGATGACTTCTTGGAGGGTGGACTATTTGGTACTGGTGGTTTTGTTTTTTTGGTTTATGTAACTCAAAATTGTAAATTGTGACGTTCTATTAAAAAAAGAAAAAAACCTCAAATATGTGACTCTATCTATATATTACCTGGTTAAAAAATGACAACATTTAAAATATAATTTGTTTAATTTATTCTTTTAGGAATTAAATATGTGGTAACAATTTATTATTTTCTTTGTTATACTTATTAAAATAATATGCTTAAATCAAAATATTAATATGTTGAAGGGAATTAGCTTATTCTGCATATAAATCTTTTGATTGAAACATTTTGAGTAAAAGACTTTTATGAGGTTGCCAATAAACCCGAGCCCCGAGGTATGTATTGCTATGCTTGTTTTCTTGCATTTGTCCAGAGTTCATAGGATAAGTTACGTATATAATATTTAAATATAAAATTAAATATTATATTTATTTTAATTATTAAAAAATAAAATATGATATAAATTTTAATATTATATTCTATTTTTAATGATTAAAATAAATATAATATTTGAATATTTTATACTTAAATTTATTCTAACTCAATAAAGCTCAAGTAAATTTTTTGTTTTCCTAGGTTCAATTTGGTAGAAGAAAATCAGAGCTGTCCCTCTAGACTATTTCGTTCACATTTTTTTATAATTATAATATCAGTTGTACATATGTTTAAATATGACTTATAATCTCAATATATATAATAAAAATTATAAGTATAATTTTCTTTTTTTGAGAAAAGCAATTCTTAGAGAAAATATATATAAAAAACATTTGGTATGGTTACTGCAAACAATAGTTCTAGTTTTGCTTTCCTCACCAATATGGCTAAAATTCTTGAAATTCTTTTAACATATGCATGTCAAAACGAGTACCCATTTTGTTTGAAATTATAATATTATAATTGACTTTTCACATTTTTTTCAATAAAAATTAGTATAGTATGCTTTGATATATTCAGTCCTTCTCATTATTAAAACTATAATTATATTTTATTAATTAAATCTTGATGAAATAACATAAACACCCTTCACAAAATAAAAATTGACCACACCTCCATATAAACTCTAGGAAGAACATTAGCTCCGTTGTTGCCGTGGTGCACTTTAGGTGGTGTTCGGAAATTATTATTATTTTTTATTTAAAATTAAAATTTTAATAAATTTATAAGTAAAAATATTTGACATCACTTTTATTTATAAATCGAAAATTATAACTAATAGTTGTAGATGTGTTCGACTGATAAAGATATATAAATTAAGTAAAATATAAAAATTATTAAAATATCTTTTAATAAGAAAAATATTAAAAAAATAAAAAAAAATATTTATTTTATTTTGTTTGGGTTGACTATTTTAAAAAAGGACTTATAAGTCATTTTTTTAAATAATAATTATTATTTTTTTGATTTTTTTATAACTTATAAAATAAAAAAAAGTGGTTTCCTAACGTATTTTTTAGTTTAAGTACTTATAAGTTGGGTAGCAAAATATAACTAGTTGCCGAACAGGCTCTTAGAACTCTGACCCAAGCGTGGCGGAGGCAATTCATGTGATGTAAGCTCATTTCCCTGAGCAATGGCGGCTTCATATGGCGCTACGACCTTCTTCCTCCTACCTTCTTCCGCGAGATACCCTCCATATATTACAAGAAAAAGAATGCTATGTTTAGCTTGTTCTACTCCAATTTCATCTCCATCAAAACTCATAACAAAGAGAAAAAACTATCTCCGGCCTAAGATTCTCAAAACCCTAAGAAAACCCCACCAACTCCTCTCAGAATTATCCTCCACGATTCCCGTCGAGTACCCCCTCGTCCAACAACTTGAATTCCCCTCCGACCAATTACCCGGCGAGGAGTTGAAGGAATTTGAAGCTCGCGAGGAGGTTTCTACCGGAGATATCAATGGCGGACTTGGTAAATTTTCTAAAATTGCAGTTGTTAGAATTGGGTTGTACTTGGTTGGAGCTTTTGTGTTTCAGACAATTTGTGCTGTTTGGATGCTTGGGTCAGCTGATTCTGGCCATAAAGATGGAATCTTGGATAGTGAAGATAAAACTAGGGTTTTAAAATTGGGATTAAATGGAAACAGTAATGTGAAACATAATATTTTGGTGAATGGTAGTGGAATTGTATATGTTGATAAATCCGGATTGGAAGAAAAAATTGCTGAAATTCAAGCAATGGCTAGGGAAGTGCGAAGGAAGGAAAGCATGGAATCACAGGCTAATAATAAGGGTTTAGATGATGAAGATATTGATGTTGTTAAAACTGGCATTGATAAGGAGGTTGATAGCAGACTGATAAAGTTACGGAAGAGCTTGCAAAATAGCTATGAGAAGGCTTCAGTGGGATATTTGGGCAAAGATAGGGTTTTTAAGGATGGTTTGGATGTGAAAGAGGCTAATCGGGCATTGATGTTTAAAAAGAAGTATAAGTTTAAAAGTCCGTCCATTAGTTCTCGTGATAAACCTAAAGGTTTTCTGAGTTCAGATAATCATAGTATTAGTAAGATGAACAACGGTAGTGCAGTTTCGGGGAATGAAATTTTGGTGAAGACAAGTAATGGTAATTATGGTACATTGGACAACGACCAGCGGCTAGACCTGCCAAATGGTGATTTACTTGGAAATGATCCTATAACTTCGGATGAAGATGGAGGAAGGAAAGCACCAGTGGAAAAGATTACATCCACACGAACTGCAAAGAAGAAGTTGGGCAACAGGAAGGAAAGAGCAAAACTTGGGAAAGCTGAACCGTTGAATGGTAATATTCATTTAGAGCATTTTACAACTTGATGTCTTCGAGTCTTCATATTTAACTAACTGATTGATTACTTTAACTGTGCTCATTGTTAAATAAGATCTTTTTATGTTAATACCTTGGATTAATATTAATAAGCTCTAGGTCTGGCAAACATGCTGTGTTAGATGAATGTGTCATGTTGAGTGAGGGATTACAACACAGAAATTGTCAACACAAATAATTAAACATGTCAATGTACTAAACACTAACACAAGTACACAACATGTTTTGATGTTTGTGGATTCAAAATTATAGCTTGTGGATTCTCATTCTTCTAGACTTTATAACTTGAGGTAGAGTTTTTCTTCAATAGAGGGAAGAATAATGCGAGAAGGAATGTCAAAGGAGATGAGCATTTAATCTATAAAAAATGGATAATGCCTTATATATTATGTAATTAGATTTTTGGTTAATTTGAATTCTATTGCTGTAGTTTTAGAACTATTGGGGAGGATTAGGTGTCAAGGCTATTTCATAATGCCTTTTGAACTATAGAAGTAGGCTGCTAGATAGATTGAAAGTTTGGTCTTTTAACTTGTTCTTTTGGGCCTTGTAAATCCAAAGGGGAGTCCAAGTATTATTGAGTCTACTTGGTGACTAAGTTGCGCTTGGTCCCAAGTCTTGGGTATTTCAATGTAAGTAGTGTAATCCCGAATAACTTCAAGAGAGTTGAGTTGTTTGAGATTAAACTTTTGTTCTTTGTTTTTGGTGGTTGTTGCCATGGACTTTAGGCTCATGGATAGGTGTAATACCATTCTTCTTCCCTCCTATGCCAATCTGCACGTTCTTCTTCTACATCAAAGGGAAGTGTAAAGTAAGCTAGAGAAACCCTAGTATGGAAAGGAGAAATTTATCTACCTTGCAAGCTTTTTGCTGCAGTATACCTTTTGTGTATCAATACATTAGGAACTGTGTCATGTTAATCTGTATATTCTTCAGTTATTTTTTAAAAAATTTACAGGTATTCCACAGGATGGCACTTATCTAATGCCTCCTGGCAAAGCTGTGAAGTTGGGTGAATCAAGCAAGATAGATGAACCAAGTTCTCCGAGGTTCATAAATGACCAGGCCACTTCTACAATTGCGAACAAGGGTAATTTGTTAAGCAGAGATGGTAGTTTTAAAGGAGTTCAGAATAAGAAGTCGGTCACTCAGACTGATTCGTGGTGGTTGACTCTTCCGTATGTTCTAGTACGTCAATAAAACTCATAAATGTTAATTAATTTACTTACGTTGCTTTGCTTTCTTAGAGCATCATATATTGCGCAGGGTTCCCAAATCCCAATTTTATTGTATGGTAGTATCAGATAGTAAATTGAATATAAATGCTTCAAGCCTCATTTTTAAACATTAAGAAACAGTTGATATATCATTACAACCTCAAAAAAAAGAATGTTAGCAGGAACATCAGCAATGCAAAGATGAGCTCAGCTCGTGTTATTAAATGAAAATTCAGATTACAAAATGATTGAATTTATAAGAGTAATTAATAGAGACAAACTCGAACTTTAGTCAATCTTGAATCAAGTCAGAGTTATCAATAGTAGCATGCTAATTTATGTGGAGGACAAATATCTGCTTCTTCTCTAATGAGGCATATTCTATTTCAGGCTATTTTCATGCGTACAGGTCGTGATGAGGAAGGACCACATGGAGCATACACCATAAAGACCACTTCTCACACCAAGGATGGATCATCTCATCTTGTTGCTTTTGAAGATCGTGGCGACGCCACCAACTTCTGCTATATTCTGCAATCTTTTTTCGAAGAACTGGAAGACTTTAGCACAGACATTGTTCCTATCCCGACAAAAGTAAGAATCCTAACCTGATATTGCACATCTCTAACTTATCTGTGTGTTACAGAAGGATTGCAGTATATCCATATACATGGCTTAACTTAGTCTTCAGAAGTTGGGATATCTACGGTTCAACCAGTTGTGAGGGAGCAAGGGAATTGTGGTTGAGTAGGTTTTGAATTAGTATGATGGATGTTTTTATACCTTCTTGTCTCAACTCCTATATTGATTTTAGTTTTTAGTTATAACATGAAACTTTTGAGAACGTAAACAATTTAATTATGGTAAATAGTCCTAATTCCCAACTCCCGCAGTTAATGCTAAGATGAGCATGCCATTCTTGTGCAACCGCAGTAAAAATATCTATTTATTGCTGACATGAAATGGAATTCTACCTATTTCAGGACCTTAACGAGGCAGTGAATTCAGATACCACGAAGGTACTAGTTGTGAAGAAGGGACAACTTCAACTTTATGCTGGACAACCACTTTCTAATGTTGAGATGACCCTGCGATCTATGGTTGGACAAAGCTGAAGTGCCTCTACACAATATCCACAACATAAAGTTGAATTTTATTCCTCGAATATGCAGCTCCCATAATGTGGGAATGAATTGCTTCCACTGCACCGATGGGAATTTTTTTTTTCACTAATCAAAAAATTTATACTGGAGTGGGTAGAAATATCATACAAGTAAATCCCTAACGTAACAGACCATGTACACATTGTTAGAAGGCACTGCTGTAGAAATGTATTGCCATTGATATTATCTTGACATGGTTGCTTTGTTGGAACAAGAGTTGCATGTATTTTCTTAAGAAAGTAACCATGTTTTAAATTCTATGCACATTAAGCAATACCATCTTCCAGGTACTATGACCGTTGTCTGTTCACTTGAGCACATCCCTTTTTTCCTTGTTATAGTTTGATGCTTTTGCTAGTTTGTCAAAAACTTATACCGGTCAGTTCAGACAATTGAAGCCTGAGGGTAAGATAGACAATGGAATTCAGCAGAATTGTGTATCTTTTAATTTTTTTTAAATCAAAGTTAATCGTATATAAGTAAATAAATTACACTTGCAATAACGGGATGAAACAGAAAATGTGATAGGATTTTAATTATAGTTAAGATTGAAAATATTACAAATTAACTTTAAAAATTAAAATTATATTTCAAAATGGATGGAGTAGCAATTCTGAATTCATCGATAATGAATATAGAAATAAATCAAAAATAAGGGAGAGCAAGAGAGGGGAGTGATAGTGAATATAAAAAATATTCCTTTATTTTCTCATCAATTATAATTAATATTGTCAATAAACCTTATAAGTTATAAGTAATATTGTAAAATAAAGATCTATCAAAGATAAGGGGAAAAAATTAACAAAAAAATAAAATAATAATAAATTAAAGCTACTATTGTCGGGTTGAATAATCAAAGGGCAACCAGTGGAGCCAACGGGTCAGGCCGCAGTCGGGTTCAGGAGTTGTCCATTTGATATTGCTTTCGGATAGGAAAGTTGATTGCTATGCGTTTTTGATGAATTTATTTATACTACGTATAAAATACGAAAGCAATCTTTCAATTATCTGACGATTTTTCTTTCATCTGAAGCTTCGATTATGGCGTCGATCCGCATTTTGTCACAGTAGTTAGGAATTTTAGGAGAGAGAAAGCGATAGATATAGATGGAAGCAACTAGACAGTACCCTAATAAGCAGCAGAGAGCGTACGGAGGTGGAGGATCATCAATGGAAATGACGAGACAACCGTCGCAGCAACACTCCGATAACGACCGGAGCAGCGGAGAGCTGCGCGCACTGGATTGCAACCTCACCTCTCTCTGCGATCACATTCAATTGGAAGGCTTCAATAATGGCTTCTTCTCTGATATCAGCGTTCATGCCATGGGCTCCACCTACCATCTCCACCGTCTCATTCTCTCCCGTAGCTCTTACTGCAGGTTATCATTTTACTCCATCTTTGTATAATTGCATATGCACAGGTACTTTTTTTATTATTCTTTTATTAATCAGTATTTCACTATTTCTTTGTTTCCATGTTATACTTTCATTAACTACTCCATAAACTGGTAATGTGTTTTATGAATAACACTCTTTGTGAATTACATGTCCATTAATGTGTTTTGTGTTTGTGATTTTGTTTGATTCTCCATTTTATGTGATTTGGTTTTTGTGATACAATGTAAAAGTATGAGAGAGAGACAGAGAAAGCAGGATAGAGGTTGGATTTATAGAACATATTGTGAATCCTACTATTTAAACTTTAATTCCCCAATCTCTTTCTTGTTAAGTTGTTGAATGAAAAAATCTTATTTAACACACATGTGAACTAAAACATCTGTGCTCTGATGGAAGTTTAATTCGATTATGAGCATCTTAATCTGATATATATCGAGGCTGTCTCTTTAGCTTATTATAAGGATCACAGTATAGTCTCAACTGATACATATGTTATTCTCTTTCCATGAAATGCAGAATGCGTCAAAATATGAAATTTCTTTCTTTTTTCTTTTAGTGTTAGTTAATGGTATGCATACAAAACAATAACAGATAGAGTGACATCTTACCAAAGAACCAAATAAGGTTCATACCTTCTTCTTGCATATAATCTAGAGCTGCAAATGTGTATAGTTTTGCTTTGATAATGATTTTATCCTTGGTGAAGGACTACTCAATTGGTGTAATTTTACTAAATGCTGTATACTGTGCCTGCAGAAACATGTTTCATGGACCTTGGAGAGAAGGCAATGCTTCGTTGTTGACTTTGCATGTGGATGATAACAATGTTAATGGGGAGGCAATTGCTATAGCTTTGGCATATCTTTATGGACATCACCCTAAGCTTAATGATAATAATGCATTTCGTGTTCTTGCAGCTGCATCCTTTCTTGACCTTCAGGTATCTTAAGTTTTAATAGGCACAAGTGGTTCTTTTTGACAGGGTGGAGTCAGGCGTTTTATAAATTTGGATGATCGAATAACTTATTAATGATATTACCTAAGATCTAGAAAATGTAATAAATAGGCATTTTCTTTTTCCTCTTCTGTTTGATAAATAACTAAATGTCATTCAGACATAGTTCGACGTGCTTAAAACAAACAGTGTCAGGCCTAAGCTGCACAGGTCTAGCACAGGTTCGTTCACACTTTGCTTAGTTATTGGATGGGTAAGTCATGCATCAGTAGGTAACTTGTAAGATGTAAGTTATTCTCCTGCCAACTAAATTAACCCAACATAGTCGTTTCCTGCCACTTTCAGTATTATTAAATTGACCTGGAAATTGATATTACAAAGATTGGGCTATTTTACATACTTACCTGCAAAATATTTAAGATTTGCTCCCTTTTGCTTCAAATTTTAAGCAGCTGCCCGTACTGAAACCAACATTACTCTTCTGTCCTCATTGATCAAACAACTTCCTTTATGTGTGAATTACATCTTGAACTATTTTTTTGGATAATTCATCTTGATTTTGCTGTGCAGGATTTATGTGCAATCTGCACTGACTTCATTATATCTGAACTTTGGACTTCAAACTTCTTAGCATATCAGGTTTAAAATGATTGCTGGCTACGTGCTTATTTTCATATTAGAATATGTTTGCAGTCCTTTGACTAAATGCATTTATGATTTAGGTGTTTGCCGAGAGCCAAGATTATTGTATTCATGGGGAACGTGTTAGAAATGCTTGTTGGGGTTACCTTTGTCAAAGTGGTGCCTTAGAATTGAGAGAGGTATGGGATGGATGAAAATCTTATTTCACTCACAGAGGTGAACATGGAAATCTTTTTTTTTTTCTTCATGTGATTCACAATGATGTTATAAGATAAGAGTGATACGCTAAGAAGGGCTGGCAAAGAGCTAGGCCTGGTCTGAGCAGTTTGTATCAAATAACATTGTAATTGCTCGGCCACCTTGAAATAACCAGAAAATTTTGTAGTTTCTAAATTCCAGTTTGGATTTTTCTGACACGTTCCATGAAGCTAAGCACAGGGTGATCAACCATTTATAACATTGATTTGATGGATATACAAAAATAATTTTTTTTTGTTAAATGGGGGTGTTGATATCAATCATTCCTCTAGACTGAATTGTGTCAGCTAGGCAAAGTCTGGCGTCTAATTGTGGGTTGGATTCAGGTGTTAATTAGTTCTGCATAAGTTTGTCCCTTCTTACATACCTAAACCTACCAAAACAGAAGAGGTTATCTTTTTAAGGGGGTGAGGCGGCGGAAGGGTCTGACAAAGGTTTTCATGTCAGTCATCAGTTATTTAGCACAATCGTCATCCTTTATCTAGGCTTGAGGCCGGTTGTATAGTCAATAAGATACTGGACAATACAGGAAAATTTACTTCTTAACCAAAAAGAACAGTGTCACTGTTTGCAATTTTGATATGATAAGATTTTTTTCATTTGTTGTTCTTTGGAATATGAGGTCCTGTTTCTCATTATAATTTTATTCTCCAGTCTAGGGTAATGTACAGGAGCACCAAACATCTTCTTTTTCTTTTCCCCCCTTTAAGATCGGTATCCTGGATCCAGTCTTCAGCTGTTATTTTCTACGAAATATTCTTATGTGTTATGCTTGATTTAACTCTTATATGATAGGTATTTATTTTGTTGAAAATGTATAACTTTTGAATAATCTGCAATAATCCTTTCATCAAACAGGTGCTTCCAAAACTTTCCTCTCAAACTTTGCATGCATTACTGACCTCAGATGAACTATGGGTGCCTAGTGAAGAAAAACGGTAAGGAGCATTCTGGCTTTCTCTAATTTTATTTTTGTGATTCGCAGTAAGCTGTATAACAAGCATTTTTTTTAAATTATTTATCTTTCAATAATAAAGGTTTGAATTGGCGTTATACACTCTCCTCGCCAAAGGTGCATTTTGTAAGGCATAACATCCTGAGGAAGGATCAAAAGGGAAAAAAATTATTGAATCCAGCTCTAGTAAAATTATGAAGTCCGAGCTAGAGAGTCTACGAGCGAAAGATGAACTCAAAGGCCAAAATACTTCTCACAACATTTTGACTGAGCTTTTGGATTGTGTAAACGACTCCCACAGTGAGGTCCTCAAATCTAAACAACAGTTGCAACAAGCTGTATGCACCCTATCAAATTTGGAGCCAAGATTTCAATGCAACATTGAACGGACTTCATCAGGTAACAACTTTTCATATACATCTGAAATGAGATCGACCTGTTCGTATCTCGAAATCCGAACTGGTGTCAGAGCAATTGTATTGGGTACCGGGCCATGGAAGGGCCGTCTGAAGAAGGTTCATGCTACCAATTGATCAATAACAGTTGGCTCACAGGAGACCAAAGGGCCTGCACTTCCATGAACTCATCCTGTGATGGGCTCATGTCCAATGAATGGGGAAGATGTGGCATGCCTCCTCTATCATGGGGTGGTAGAATTGTGGGTCGAAGAGATGTAAAAACTTGTGCAAAAGGGATTTGTGGGTTGAGTGGAGAAGAATATGACGCATTTGTCAATATTTTTGAAAGAGGCTCTCTTTTATACTCTAACATGACTTTTGAGGCACTCTTAAATGTGAGAAAGCAGCTTGAAGAATTGGGTTCCCTGGCAAAGCTGTGAATGATAGTCTTTGGCTGCAGGTATGACATTAATTTATATTTTCGTCTTTTGTGCTTTACTTGCAACTTTTGGTATACTCAAGGGAGGACCAAACGAGTCCACCTGTTAGAGCTTGTAGTATTCAAGCAACTGGCCGAGTGTCGTTGGTTAAGGATTCCAATGTTTCTCAATTCCTAACCATCTGCCTGACCTTCTACCTCACCTATCCCTTCTTTTGGGAAAGAGTGAATGTCTAATGGATGGAACTGTATATGCTGTGTGATAGCAACAGATCTCTATATCCAATTAGAGGATTCTCTCTGGAACCTGCCAAAGTGGTTTCTGGAACCTGCCAAAGTGGTTAGAATTCGTACTGCACATCTGCCGGAACCTGAGAAATGATGGCTAGAGAGAGGGTTGAGTAGGGCACTCACCCAACTGAAAATTTTAATTTGTATATTTGATTAGGGTCTTATCCTTCCTGCATATTCACCTGGCATGGTTATGGCTAAATTAGAAAGAGCGACTAATTTTGAGCACAAAGTACTAAATTGACTATTCTAGTGCTTATCTTGTACCATTCCTCGTGAAAAACACAAGAATCTTGAAGGGAATTAACACGAAAATTCCCGAACCTGTGAGAAACAAAAATAGAAGAAAAATAAACGCCAAAGAAATAAACCTACATGCATAAGACAATATTTACGTGGTTTGACAATTTGCCTACTCCACGGAGTTGCAAGGATTTTACTATTATCAGGGGAAAAATCGGCAATACAGTCTTCTTCTCTCACGAAACAACAACCACACAAAACCCTAATCACAAAACTCATTTTGTACATCATGCGCACACTAATTTTCAATGGGCTACAAAACAGGCCAAAAAAATTTCTCAGGAGCGTTGCCCCTGAACACCCAGGAGGCTTGTCCATGAGCACTACGGCTTGGGCCTATCATCCCAAATCTCCGCTTCATGGACTAAGCCTTAGAAAATATCCCATTAAAAACCACGCAACATTGTTAGGGTCGGGTCGTCAAACTGGATCAAAACATAACTAGACTCTACAAAAGCCCAACAAATCTCTGCATAGCAGTTAACCTTGATTTGCAAGACTAGTTCCATGTGATTCACTTGAATTCCATATATGACTCTTTAGTTCGCACAATTCTGAAGGAAAACACCATATAAAATCAACAAGGAAATATTACACCTTCCGTTCCGCAAAAGTGTCCCGTCCCATTGCAAAATTTGCAAATAATAAGGATATAATTTTATACTACTATAAGGGAGGGCCCTTTTTTTGGAACAAAACTTTTTAGCAAATGACACTCTTTTTATGGAAGAGATGTATATTATTTATTAGCAAAGGAAAGAGTTAGATATTTAAAATAAAGCCATCATGAAAGAAGGTTTGAGATTGTGAGGCTCAACGGTGTTCCTCTAAATGTTCAAATTATTTTATTTGCAAAAGCTGACAAATTATTTAGGCATCTTGCCATTCTTTTTTGACTTGGCTGTATAAAAATCTGTTGCTGCTATTGATTAGCTTGACTAAGGTTCATGGGTTTTGTATGTTTACTTTGATATTGCCTCGTTTTGTTAAATATCTTTTATTGATCATTAATTCTTCATCCCCCGCCCCCCTCCCCCACCCCCCAATAATGGGTAAAGCTAAATCTGTTCTAATATCTTTTGTGCAGTTTATTGAAATATTGATAAATATTTATGGAGTTGAGTTTAGTTAATTTCTTTGATAAGTAAGGACTGAGGCTGGTAAACTTTTATTTTGGGTAATAATCAGTCAAATATACAGAATAGTTTATGAAAATAACAATAATATCCTTCATTGCTTTGTGTTATCAATAGTCCTTTCATGTAATTTTTGGAAGCTCCATGGGAAGTCTTTTGTGATTATATTTTGGGAGGTCGGGGTTTTTGTATAGCCTTTTGGCAGAGGTTTGAAGGGAGTTTTCTGATATCTATAGTCTCCTTTGTATACTCTGTGTATAGATGGGTTTCACCCCTTCTGGTGATTATTAAATTATATCATTAATTACCTACTAAAAAAAGAAGTTATGTTGCAATAGACGCTATCACATTGAAACAAGCTTTTATTTGTTTTTTTTTCTCATTTTGAGTTTGATAGGGATGCTATTTGTCTCTAACTTTGTGAGTATCTTGTAGATGCTTCTCAGCCAGTGGGTGCTAGAAATTGGTGCTGACACTTGCAAAAGCTGCTGGCTTGTGAGCATTTGCGTGCGCATGTAGGCAGCCATTTGGATATTCACATGGTGTTACTGCCTCTGGTTATTACATGCAAGAGCATGGTCAAAATATCTCACAGAGCAATATAGGAAATGTGTACGTCACTGATTCTCAAGGTGAAGGTAGTGGGCTGTTTAGGCCTGTGAGAGTGCATGTTAGAGGAGGGCCTATCGATGGGCTAGCTGGTATTGGACATGGAACTACATTTGTGCCGGCAGCTGCTTGGCCACCTACACGTTTTTTGTTTTCTCGTGTTCCTTTTGGTATGGGCAACAGAAACTGCCAGCAGTCTCTTGGTAATGTCGATCCAGAGAATAGAACTGATCACAATGGCGATGTGGCTGGGGATGGGCAGACAACTTTGGTTGGGCTCAGCCAAGGAGTGAGCAACATGTCTAGTGTT
Source organism: Hedera helix (assembly GCA_947179155.2). Classification (NCBI taxonomy): domain Eukaryota; kingdom Viridiplantae; phylum Streptophyta; class Magnoliopsida; order Apiales; family Araliaceae; genus Hedera; species Hedera helix. Next base: position 34,787,238 of record OX359281.1, read on the forward strand.
CATGGGGAGCAAACAGAGAGAGGGTATGAAACGGATCTGCAAAGCAGACTGCTCAGTCATTCGGTTTCTGCTTCTAGTACCAGTGGCATTCCTGTGCAGGTGCTAGACTTGCCGGAGCAGGCCATTGGAATTGAGTGGGAGAACGCAAACAGTTCTATATCATTGGATATGAAAACACCTTTAAGTCATTTCCCTCCCTTTCGCTTTTCGTAAGTTATCCTTTTGTTTGGCATTCTTATTGGTTGCCACTTTCCAAATTTAGCTGTTTTGTATTTCAGCAGATGTTGCGTAGAGCAAATTGTCTGCAAACTATGCTGTAGTGTTGGTTAAGAAATTTGGTAGATGCAATGATGGTGGAACTCTATGTCCTATTAAGTCCATATTTAAAGCATTGTTCCATATGCTTCAAATGATTCAACCATGGTAGATGAGTAGAATCACTGTTCTTGATCTTTTTCTTTTCGTTTTTTCTTCCAGTAATTGGGTCTTGGATATATTTAAACAGAAACCAGGTCAAACTTTCACTTTTAAAATGCTGAGTTTTGGTTGATTTGCTCCACATTCCCAATTAGTAGATGAAACTGGTTATTTTGAAGTTACTGCCTAAAAACGGGAAATTGCTATTTTCAGCTCTATTCCCGAGTATACTATTTCTTGGCAGTTGATAAACAATCATTATTGGACTTGTAGTCAAGTGGCATATTTGAGTCTTTATGTTAGTTTTAATGCTCAATAATTTTGAACTACTAACTTTAGCTTATATTCTTCAGCTGCTAGAAGAAGCCATTGATTATCATATGACAATTATTTACTGGTTCTACAGGGTCGAATTTGAAGATGTACACAGGCTCAGTGATGGCCAAGTGAAGCACTCTCCAGAAGTATTTTATGGTGGTTCCTTATGGAAGGTGTGTAAAGAATGGCTGGTTATGTAAATATCTTATTTTGAAGAGCATTTCCCATTTCAAATAATTGTTGTATACCATATTGATTGGAGTAATCTGTCAAATTAATAGGTTAGTGTTCAGGTGTTCAGGCTTTTAATGATGAAGACCCTCAAGGACGCCGAACTCTTGGTAAACTTTCTACAATTTAAGCTTTTTAATTTAGAAACAGTATATTCTGTTTATCCAGGTCAAAAGAAACTTTAGTGCCTCTTGTTTGTACCTTCTCTCAATTTTATTCAGGACTATTTCTTCATCGACGGAAGGCAGAGGCAATTGATCCACTCAGAAAGGTCAGCCTTCTTCTATATAATCAAAGCATAAAATAATTTATTAGGCGTTGATTGGCACACATTACCAGAATTGGAGTTCAGAATAATAATGCAATTATAATTTAACAATTTCATCCTCTCGGAATAACAACTCAGGATTGGAAACTTCATTAAAACTGATAATGGTATTGAAGCTTTTCAATCCGATTATGGTGGCACTTCTTGGCCTAATTCTGTACCTAACATTTCCATCTTTTTTAATACAGATTTCTTTTTAATATTTTACACTAGCATTATTTTATTTTATTAATTTTTGGTTCCTCATGATTTCTGTTAAGTTCTAGACAGCCCAAACATTTGCAGAACCTTTGTTTGTATTGGGACTACATTTTGTCATTCCTTAGAATACTATACATTTCTGACCCTTTGTTTTTCAGGTTCATATGTATGTGGATTCTCGTGAAAAGATTACTGCACGTTATCACTTATCAGGTAAAGCTAGTGATCATTTGCAAATTCTTTTACTAATCTTGTTTCGTAGAGAAGTTGCAGAAAAAATTAAAGAGAAAAATTGTGTTTCTTCTTTCTGGTTTCTTATTCCATCCCTTTTCTGTCCAGCTGATTTGCCCATCTAAGAGAGAAGTTATGGCATTTGGAAGCTTTAAACAAACTGGGACACTTCTACCAAAAGCTCCTAAAGGATGGGGTTGGCGTACAGCTTTGTTATTCGATGAGCTAAGTGATCTTCTCCAAAACGGGGCTTTGCGAATAGCTGCTATTGTACAGCTTATTTGACTTGATGCAAGGTAGATCAAACAGTGCTCCGTATTTGTTGACTTTGCCCACCATACCTGTAATGCTTTATAAAACTCATATATTGCTGTCTCGGGTGGAATTACAGCTTAGTAGTTGTACCTAGTTTTTTCCCATTTGAGCCGCTTCAACAGTTTGAGGACTGAAAGTAGGAATCTATATCCCAGCATCACTTATCCAGAAGTTTCATCAGGTTCTTGTTCCAATTTTACTGTGACGTAGCAGCTTTTGTTTAGTTGCATTCGTTTTTATTCTTCTGTGAAATTATAGTTGTAAAGAGTAGAATATAATGCATGTAATATTGTGGCATGACTTTTTACTAAAATACAGTTTGTACTCCAAAGTTTACATGTCAGACATTTGATGCAACCCAAACTTTATAAAGTGTCTCCTTGCACCCCAAAATTTCTGTTTACATGTTAAAATGCACCCTTCGAACATTTTTTTGGTCACTTTTGACCGGGAGTCCCGGTTAATTTATAATAATATTTATAATAATCTTTATAAAGCAAGGAGGTGGTGGGTTATACCAATAATTGAATCTTAACACAGCAGCAACTTCCTCATCACTCATGATAATTATCACTCTTTATTATTTCCCCCCCTCTTTTGGAGCGCTAATTTCTTGATGTTTATATTTTAATTGCTCTGTTTTTTTTTCCCTCAAATGGCAGAGGATTTGGACGACGGAGAGTTTTGGCTTTCTCCTCAGTTTCTTTCTGAAGACGACTTACTTATGGACTTCAATAATAATTAATAACACTCAGAGCAGTAATGGAGGTGGCAAATTTTTTGGGAAAAACAATTGTGGCTACGAGTTTCCAAATGGGTTTGGGTTGTACGGCCCTAACTCAGATATGAGTCTCCTGTTGAGTCTGTAACCAGTTCCACAGACTGAAAGTGACGAGAATGAGTTATCTGGGTTAACTCGGAAACTGGCATCCACCCTCGTAACTGTAGTTTGAACCTAAGGTACCATTTATGACTACATCATTTCTTAAAAATTTGTTTAGCTTGTTAATTTATTTTTTGGTTAAAATTTGGGCATTTTGTTTGTGCAGTCATAGAGCGTGTCTAGGTGGCCTCAATCAACCCTTTGCAATGTTATGGGATGTGGTTGTAGTTGCAAGCAGGACTCGAGCTGTGGAAGCCCCAACTGCCCTTCACCACAATCGTCTATGGAGGCGCTTAGCAAAAACGAGGCAGCTTGAAATCTATTATATGCGACTGCAGGGGAAGTGGCTAAGATGAGAATGGTTAAAGAAACCGCCGCTACCGGTGGGTACTACCCTAATAGAGCTCATTTGGCATTCCTTGGAAGTCCAGTCTCATCTCTGTTCCGCTAAAAAACCTTAACCACCCAAATATCGGGTTTCATTCAAATCAGTCTCTCTCATACCATCAACACCAAGCTAGCCAAGTAAGCTTCAAGTTTTTCTTCAGCTAGCAAGTGCAGGTCAGTAGTTCAGTGTTAGGCTTTTTTATTTTCAATTTTTTTATTTTTAATATTATTTTATTATTTTTTAAATATTATTATAAATTAACCTGAACTCCCGATCAAAAGTGACCAGTAAAATGCTCAGAGGGTGCATTTTAACACATAAACATAAATTTTAGGGTGCAAAGACTTTATAAAGTTTGGGGTGCATCAGATGTCTCACATGTAAACTCTGGGTGTAAATTGTATTTTAGTTTTTTATTTGGTTGCGGAAGTTGGAGTGAAGAAAAAATGATGTTGGCATGACTTTTGTCATGAATTTTATTTCAGGACTAAACGCATGTATTGGAGTAATATATAAATAAATAAATAAATAAATAAACCTCTAATCAGAATAGAATAAGTTCTAAAAATAAAAAATCAAAATCAAAATAGAATAGAATATACAGGATGGTAAAAGAGTAAAGACCCCCCAACCTGATCTAATCATCTGATCCCCGCCTGCAACTCGAGTGCAATTTGAGTATAGACGAGGACCCTGTTCTATGTCAAGGAACTGTTAGACGCAATATTGATCCAATTGGGTTATATTCAGATGAAGATATATGGAAGGTACATTAGTTCTATTTATTTTTCAAATGAAAAATATCCAGCTAGAAGCATTATTTATCCAAATTGAAGACATAATTTCGTCCCAACTCTTTGATCTCACTCCTCATGCATAATTTGATTTAAATGATGCCTTTTTGTTTTGTTTCTAGAGTCTTGAACGATGCCAACTAAAAGATGTGGTGAATGAAAAGCCTGGAAAACTTGAAGCTTCGGTTATCTTTCTGTCTTTAGTTTTATTTTCAAATAAACCAACTAGTATCAAAAGCTAGAAAGTGTGAGCTTTTCTACTTTAGTTGTTGATAGCGGAGACAATTGGAGTTCGGGGCAAAGACAACTTCTTTGCTTGGGGAGGGTCATGCTGAAGCACAGCAGGATTCTGTTTATGGATGAAGCAACAGCTTCTGTTGATTCTCAAACTGATGCTGCTATTCAAAAGATCATCCGCTAGGAGTTCTCAGACTGTACAATTATCACCATTGCCCACCGAATACCCACAGTTATGGATTGCAACCGCGAGATAGTTGTAGATGCTGGTATGTTTCTTACTTCAATCCTATTACATTGTTGCAATCAGTCATATGGAAAGCTCACAAATGGAATTATAAACCCCTCTAATATTCTTTTTGCCACCGCTAGTTATAGCCGCAGAAACTATATCCAAGCTGCAGATTTGTGTATCTTTGCTATTATAGTAATGGTAAAAAAGAGTCATTGCGATAAATTTGTGTCAAATTATAATTGCAAAACATATCAATACATGGGATTTGAAAGAATTAATGAATTATAAGAGGATCTCATTTATTACATATATTTCCAAAAGAATTATCACTAGTATTTATCCACGAACATGACAATTAAAAAGTCGACCTGAACATTTGTAATATATATCATTTTTGAAAAAGTAATGTTTTGATTGTGGTGTTCTTGTGGTTGTGCTAGGTTTGGCAAAGGAATACGACACGCCAGCTAACTTGCTGGAGAGGCAATCGCTGTTTTAGGCATTGGTTCAAGAGTACTCCAACAGATCATCAGGTTATGAGCGCAAGCCTCCTTTTTCAGAGTCCAGTGTTCCAACTATTAGAGATGCATAAATGCTGAGGCTAATTCTAATTTAATCGCATTTTGCCACTTTCAAGGCAGCGGAATTGAATTAGAGGGCAGACTTTTTATTCTTACTGATAGATTTCCCTTCTGAGACCAACCCTGAAATTGCTTGTACTATTACGTTTATTCTATGAGTTTTCTTCCCAAATCTACAATTTTGGCATTTTTGACAAGAAATAAGTTAACACCGGCGAAGTGATTAATGGGTAATAATTTATGCTGTATTTGTGAGTTTTAAAAAGGAGAAAAAAGAAAGGAAAGAAATTTGGGAAAGAGATTAAAAATCTTTATTTGTGAGTTTTTTGAGAGGAGAAAAGAAAATATGGGGGAGATTTTTTAAATAATTTCCTTGGAATTTCCTCCCTTGTTTGTGCCTTTGGATGGGTTTTATCTAAAGGTTAACACCCCCCCCCCCCCCCCTACCCCCAGACACACAAAACAAACAAAAAAACTATTTTTCTGCAACAAAAAATTTCCTTAAAATCTCATCCTCTTATTTTTAATTGAATTTTGTCTCTTGAAAAAATTTTAGGCCTATTTTTTTATAAATTATAATGTCAATAAAAAAACGTGAACTTTTGTTACTGCATTTTTTCTTAAAAATTATTTTTTCATAAAAAAATCTCAACGTCCAAACAAAACCTTATAGCAAGCGCACGGTAGAATTCGTAAATTTGAAAAGACTGTATTTGTGAGCTTTTATTTTAAGAAAAAAGGAAAAAATAAACTCTATTTTTTTCTTCCTTTTTTTTTTAGAAAAAAAAAAAAGCGTCCGACCTTTTCTCTTTTTGTTTGCTTCCAAATAAAATTCACACACTTTTCTTTTCTTTCGAGGTATATCACGGCAGTGAAATAGCTTTAACCAAAGAAATGATGACGAGGTAACTAGACTTATGCTTCGTTTGAATCGAAAGAATAAAATAAAAAATAAAAAGTTAATAATTTTAAAATATTTTAATTATTAATGAGAGTGAGTGATATAATGTAATAATAAAATTATTATACATATTCATTATATTAAAATGAATTTTATTTCATCACCTCTCATATAAAATAAAAATCAAAGAGATAAAATTAATTTTCATTCCATTGAAGTTATTTATCCTCTAAAATAATCATTTAATATACTATAGTTATGTTTGTTTGTAATGATTATACTTAGGATAAGACTATTAATCCTAAAGTTATATTTGTTTGTAAAAAACATAATTAAGATTGAATTATTTGTATTAATTTAACATTATTCTGAATTATTTTATCAAATGATAGGGATTAATAATCCTTTAAATAATCATATGAACTATTTTTTATCAATCCTAAAACTATTTATGTGAGATTATATAATTCCATGAAAAATATGGAATTAATAGTCTTTCTCATTTTAAGTTATTAAATGACTTTATGAAACTAATATTCCAACATTAATAAGGGATTAATAATCTCTTGTCAAATGATTAAATAGTGCAAAGTGGTATTAAATTAAGACCAATAATTCACTCTCAAACATATTTTTTGTAAACAAACATAGCCTAAGTATCATGTTTGTTTTTAAATTTGAATTTAAAACTATTAGTCGAGGGATTATAAAAATAGCTTAATATGGGGACTATTTAATACTATGTTCAATTATGTATTATATTCTCTACCGATTGAGACTGAATTTTTTTAGACAAAACTAACCTTAACTTTTTATAAATAAAAAATGACCATAATATCCGATTTGATCTATTTATCAGCTTAATACGCCTGGCTTTCTAAGACTAATACTGGACTGAAGTGGTAGCACGTTTTAGGCATGTTAACGTGCTGGTCGATTGAAACCCATGGATAATCTCCAGGCTTTGATTCGAGTAGATAGCTTAAAAAAACTCAATTAAATTTTATTTTATATTTAATAAATAGATTTTTTTAATGTGTGCCCTTAGGACATACACTAAATGCGAAAATAATATATAATATTATTTATTTATGTAGACGCACTGAATTCAATATATAAAAAAAAATATACTAGTGGACCACATATATTGAATTCAGTACAACTATATAAAGAAATAATTTTTAACGGATCCCATCTCTTATTTTCTACGCTTAATATATGCCCTTAAGACACACATTAAACAGACCCTTAATAAATTTTATAAATTAAATTTAAATAATTTAATATTTGACTCAACTCAAATTCATTTACTGCTTAAATTTGAGCGGCAGCCATGATTGACTGAATCCATTTAGTATCCACTAGTCCCCACGGAAAGGCTTTAATAATTACAACACTTTATAATTTGCAGCAGAAGAGATAGATCTTCGTGAGCATAATTATGAATTTGGAGTATCGTCATCATTAACCTTTTAAGCAATTCTACCACTGCTAATTATTATACCGCAATAACATCCATTATTGTTACTACCAATCATGACTTACTAGTGATACTGCATTAAAGTATTACTCCTTTTTATTATATAAATCATTTAAAACATAATTATATATATTAATTTTTTTATTAATATTAATTTAAAATTTTATTATTATTCATACACTAATTAATTATTTCTCCTCCTCCCTCTCTTAATTACTCTATTTTTAAGAGTAAAATAAAAAATGATTAGATTTTCTCTTATGCCATGTTTATTTACAAGGATTAATCTCAATGTATGGATTATAATCTCAAGATTATGTTTATTTGTAAATATTATACTTGAGATAAAATTATTAATTTCAGTATTGTCTTATTTGTTTTTAAATTTGGATTTAAAATTATTAGTCCAGAAATTATAAAATAACTTAATATGGGGGATTATTTAATACTATATTCAATCAGAGATTATAATCTCAAAACTATTAAGTTATTTTATAATCCTTTGAATAATAGTCTCAAATTCAAATTTAAAAACAAACAAGGCATTTTTGAAATTAATAATTTTATCTTAAGTGTAATTATTACAAACAAATATATCTTTGAAATTATAATCTCTGCCTTGAAATTTTAATCTTTGAAAGCAAACGTAACCTTAAATATATATATATATAACATTTTATATTTATAAAAAAAATATAAAAACGATAAATATAATAAAAAAAAGGATAAAGTAATTTTTTGACTGGTGTGAGAGATATTCATAAATTATCTTTTTTCGTTGTTATCATCTGTAGCATAGCATTACCATTAATTTTAACGGACCAATATTAAACGCGTTGATAATAACTTATGTTCTCATAATAAATATTATTTTTATTTTAAAATAATAAATTTAATTTAATTTTTAAAGTTAAATGACAATATATTAAATGTAAGAAATATCGGTCTCACTTAACTTAGCCGAGTACCGCAAAGCGATGGAAATTAAATGTAAACCCTTGGGAGGTGGAGACTGGAAAACGTCATTCATTCATAAAGAGGAATGTAATTTAGGTCAGAGTTTGTTGGAATATGTGATGTAAACAGTTAACGTATTTCCTTTATTATCATGTGTTTTTTTTCATAGTAACGGAAAATAATTTATCAATAGACTAATACTCCCTCTTTTATATTATATATATTATTTTAAAAAAAAATTAATTATTATTTATTTTATTTTTAAAAATAGAATAATTGAAAGAAAAATAAGGAGAAATAATTAATTAATATATGGGTAATAATAAAATTTTAAATAAATATTAATTACTTAATATTAATATTATTGAGATTTTTTGATATACGTAATTATGTTTTAAATGACGTAACATTATAAATATTAAAATAAAAATAATATTATATGGCAACTATATCAAGAAAAAATTTCATTTACGTCCCTAAGGTTTGTCATAATATCACTGCCTCCTACCTAGTTTGGTAAACTAACTCCACAGTCATTCCGTTAGATTTCTTTGAACCCGTCTAGATTTTTAATATCGTCTATTATATACCCCACATTTCATTTCATTTCATTTCATTTGGAGTTTAGTGATGAACTGAAAGTGTTAGGTAGTGTGTGGGGCAATATTTTTTAACGCTTAAAGTAATTTAAAATAGATGGAAGATAGTGTGACGTGGTGGATTCCAGCAAAAAATAGATTTAAATACAAAATTAATAATTAATAAGCTTTTCGATTTTGTATCCCCCAAGGAAAGCATCAATTTTCCATGTACGGCTATGAATAGTCGAAAAGCTATGGAATCTCTTTCCAACAAGTTTGAATTAAATAAATAATGCCGACTCGTCTATGATATTAGTATTATAATTTTATGATTAAATAATTTTGAACTATAATATCTAATTGAACTTGATATTAAATAATTTTTTATAATAAATTATTTTATAATCTTTGAATTAATTATTTTAAGTTTAAATTTAAAAATAAATAAGACACTTGAAAATAATACGCTTATCCCAAATGTAATTCTTATCAAAAAAACATAATCTTGAAATCTATTATATATACTAAAATGCAGTACATAACACTGTTACTTGACAAGTGGCTTTCTCACAATGAAACACATGTCTTACATTTTTAATACCCTCAATCCTTACTACGATTTTGAGAATTTACTCTACTTTTTGTAATTTTCGAATATTATACATTTTATATAATTATACCATACATATAACTTACTTCCCAAATTACTAACCATAATTACCCATTAAATCCGGCTTTTGAAATTTTAAAATATTATGTACCATTTATAATATTATTATTAAATAAATAATAACAAAATTGAGCTGAACCATTACTCCTGCTTTTCGTATTTTATAATATTATACTACACATTATACCTTAAACAAGTAAAAAAAATACAATTTACTAACCATTATATACCATTTACAATATTATACCACACACAAATAATAACAAAATTATTTTTATAATGCATGGTATAATCTGCACGATCACTACAAATCTAAATTTAATTATGTTCAAACATAATTATTATATCCTAAAAACAAAATCAGTACATATCTAAACTATTTTGATAATCTCAAGTGCTTTGTTAATTTCAACTGCAAAAATGTTATCATTACTAATTTAATTATATTATAGCATAATATTATACCATTTATTTATACTTATATAACAACATTAATTATATTACAACGTAATATTATACCATTTATCTCAATCCCACGTTAAATCTAAACTTATGCCACGTGTCGCTCTATGATGAAACATTATTGGAAATGTTACTCGCAGCTTGCACTTTCAGTGAAACCTTAATACACCCATTTTTTTAATTATTTCACATACACAGAATAATTCAACATATCACCAATTTTGTTATCACCAATTGTAATATAACCAATAAATATGTTGCGATTATAAAATTGCATCAAATCCATGTTATGACTGTCATGCAACAATTTCTATTTTTTTTAACATATAATATTATTAATAAGACGAAGAATTAATTAGTTGATGAGTTCTAATTTTCTTTTACTTTTTTGTTGTTTGATTATTTAGCTAGCGCAACTACTAAATACAATTGTGTTGCTAACATCAGTCCTGTAAAGAAAAACGTGGAAAATTAAGGCACAAATAATTAAACTCTGAAATATGTCTTGCTTCTATAAAGGTGACTACATAAACAGTATTAAGATGATATTGTTGAATAAGAAGATATATATACATACATAAACTTTACATTTACTATAACAACTTGACATCTACAAATTGTTTACCTTTATTATAACAACTTAACATCTACAAGTTATTCCTTCGTATGATGGCAGAATACAAGCTAATATCAAAAGAACACTTTAAAATAAATTTCAACCATTGGTCAAGGAAAACAAAGTTTTTATTATCACCAATTTTGTTGTTAGTCAGAACGGTGGTTCTTTTAAAGCTACCAAACATCCATATAAGATTAATTTTGTATATTCCACCTTATTGCAAGAGTCCGATGATGCTTCAATTCATACATATGGACTCTAATTCAGTCCATTTGATCAAATACTAGCTAGCGCGATTGATGATTCCTACTTAGTTGGTATGTTTCACGATGATTTTGAAGCCATTGGAGACTCAACTAATTGCAATTGGAGATTTACAACTCAGCACAAACAATGAAAAACAATGTAAGAGAGCTAATATTGAATTAACTGATAACATGTAAACTATACATATTGCTCAAAACTACAATTATACAATAGATTCGTATGAATTTTTTGTTCTAATGTTGTATTCATATACCAGTCAAACTATATTGACTTGTCGTAATTTCAAATTGATATTATCCAATAATTTGATTTTTGAATTGTTTTATTATCTCATTTTTTGCTAATAACTCTGACACATAAATATATGATATTATCCAATAATTTGAATTTTTAATTTTTTTTAAAATAATTCTGAAGCAAAAAAATATGTAATATTATCCCATCATTGGGCTTTAGAACTTTATTTACAAAAAAAATTCATGCATAATTTTTAAAAATTTTAAATTCCTTAATCAGATAAAAAAATAATAATATTATCTCATAAATACAAATCTAAACTGATATTATATCCCAAAATTGCATCAAATCTAAATTGATATTATATTCCATAATTTTATTTTTATATTATCTCAAATTGATTGGTGATTAATCTAAACAATTTTTAATTTTTTTTTAACAAAACGAATAATCCCGCCGTAACGCGCGGGGTTGTATCTAGTTATAATCTATTTCTTAGAATTATAATCGGAGATTATAGTCATTGTAAACAAACATGACCCAATTGTAATACATTTAAGCTATGTTTGTTTATAAAAAATATGTTTGTATTGGACTATTTACTTAAATTAGTACTATTCTGTATTATTTAATTATTTGACGAGAGATTATTGTTAGTTTTCAATGACACAACAGATATCTAGAAGGGGGGGGGGTTGAATAGATTCTTTTAAAAAAAAATTCTACTTAAAAGGATCTTACTTAATTAATTCTTAATCAAAAAGTTTAACACGGCGGAATACGATTTAGTTACCATTTTCTTGATATGTTAGAGTAAGAATTCAACAAGCAATTATATGGCAGATATAACAAATAAAAGACACAATAAGAAAGACTCTGGGTTTTAAGTGGTTCAGAGCTCACAATACTCCTACTCCACTGTTTTGCTCTTCCAGCAGCAAATCCATTAAGGATACTTTTACAATTTCAGAATCACTAAGATTCCTTCAAGACCCGCAGTCTTGGAACTCTAGTTCACTAAGAATTCTACAAGTCTAACAGACTTGGATACACTAGTTCACAAAGAACTCTCCTGGAGTGATGTATATTTAGATGTGTTATTAAGTTGCTTATTAGCTTGAGTTTTCGAAGGACTTAGTAGCAATGCAAGCTTTCTTATCAGTTTGATCTTTTTCACTTCTTGCGTATATTTTTCTTTGAGCATAATTGGTTTCTTTTCCTTTTGCCGATCTTGGTATTTAAGAAGTTAGGGCTTCAGTTTTCTTCCCGTTGGACCATCTACTTGAGCTTGTGTTTCTTTCCGTTACCTCACAGAGGAGAGCTGCTATATATTATATTAATATAGCTCATTAAAGCTCTGATGAGATTTTATTTGATCTGACCTGTTAGTCCATGGAAGGTTGTTTTCTTTTTCCTTGGGGACATATATGTCAGTCGTAGGTTCCTACCAACTTTCATAGAGTCGTTTGGTCCTTCCATACTATAGGACTGATAGGACACAGTCCTCTGACTTTTCTGCCTTGAAAGTCTTCTTTCTGTTGCATAGTGCGCTTGTGTCAGTCCCCTGACTTTTCTGACTTTGATCGATTTGCAGAAGTTTCCTTTTTGGTAACATCAATGCAGATTGAATTTCTGAACAGAATAGCTCCTGATCTGAGAGTCGTGATATCTCTTGCCTTTTTGCTCAACGACTCTCCATGATCAACTCTACGAATATTCTTGCTGTCGTGATTGATCTGTAAAGGATCATCTCTTACTGTCATCGTAGAGTTTACTCAACTGTTAGACTGTTGATCGTAGAGTTCGTTTTAAGGTTTCTCGCTTAGAACATAGTCTGTTTGGTCGTAGAGTCTTCTTGATCAAAATCGTAGAGTCCGTTCTACGATTGGTTGTCTTGATCGTAGAGTCTTCTTGACTGAAATCGTAGAGTCCATTCTACGATTATATTACACCAACAGATCAACCTAACAGTTTTGATCTATCTAAGTCTTAGTACAACACAAAAGACTTTTATACATTTATATCAAGAGATCAACCTAACAGTTTTTGATCTTATCTAATACAGCCCTTGTACATTATTTCTTATCATCAAATTTAACCATTCAATGTTCAACAATTATTAATCTCTTGATGTTGGATTATTAGTCCCGTAAAGTCATTTAATAATTTAAAATGAGGGAGACTATTAATCCCACATAAATAGTCTTAGGAATGATAAATAAAAAAAATAGTCCATAAGACTATTTAAAAGACTATTAATCCCCCATTATAAAATAAAATAGTCCAAAATAATTTTAAATTAATATAAATAATTTAATTCTAAATATATTTTTATAAACAAACATAACTTTAGTAGTAATATTTTACACCATCTCTTCAAATAAGATTAATTCTGACAATTTTGGTATCACATGTACAACTCTTGAGCATAAATAGATAAAAATAATAATAATATTTTTTACAAGTAAAACACATAAAATGACGAGGGATTCATTTTTTAGTCATGTACGGTTACAGGATGAGAAATAAGAAAAATTATAAGTTTATAAATATTAATCTTGCCTCTTTAAAATATTTATTTTATTTTGATAAAATCAAAATCATATAAAAAAGACTAAAAACATTTATTTTGTTTGATGAATTTGATGTACAACTTATTTTTAAATTTAATATCATTTTTATTTATTTATTTTGCCTTAATTAAATTGAAGAGACTGAAGAAACATAAAATATTAAAATAATAAATAATATTTTTTAAATTATCACGTAAATCAACAAATTTTTATTTAAATAATTTTTTTATTACTACTGTTGAACTGAAGTGGTAGCACGTTTTAGGCATGTTAACGTGCTGATCGATTGAAACCCATGGATAATCTCCAGGCTTTGATTCGAGTAAAATATTTGTGTGGTGTATCTTGTTTATTAATTCAAGAGAGGACTTTTAATAATAGCACTCTTTTTTAATCTAATCTCTCACTTGAAAATAAAATATGTCACAATGACACAATATGTTTTAATTTGCCACCATAACTGAGTATCATGTTATTTTTATTATTTTAAGAGTAAACATGATTTAAAAATATATTTTTAGTGTTTACAAAAGCAGCTCTTTTGTCAAATGAATGGAGTAATAAACAGGAAAAAAAATAGAAGAAAAAAGTCACTAACATGACATATCTTTTGGATTATTTATTTGTTAATTTATGGTAATTTGATTATCCAATATTTTACGTAGGACGAATATGGTAAAGCACTATAAATTCACTAACTTATTTCAGCATTATTTAAAAGTATATAATTAATTGTTCATTATTTTTTGTTGTATAAACTAGTTTTAATTATAATTTAAAATATGTTATTATTGATAAAGGTTATCCAATCATTTAATTAATCCTAAAAAAAATAAACATAACATTAGATTATTTTAAGTTATCTCATGAATAATTTCATAAAAAATAAATATGTAACTAGAACTATTTAAACCTATGAATTATAATCCCGAGATTATAACTCTTGCAAATAAATATGGCTTATCTTTTATTATATTTTATAATTCTATTCTTTCAATATAGACGCAATGCTAGGTTTAAAAAAAGTGAGATATTTGATGAGATAGATTAATTTGAGTAAGGCTGTAAAATAAATTCAATGGTTCGGATTCGATACATATTTGCTTGATCAAAAGTTCGATTTGAAATATAAACGATTCAAATATGAAAAAAATTTAAAATTCAATAAATTATTCGAATATCTTTAAATTGTACTTTTACTCAAAAAGTTTAAATTATCCAAAATCATGTCCGATTTAATAATTAAATAAAACTCAATAAAATTTTATTTTATATTTAATAAATTTTATAAATTAAATTTAAATAATTTAATATTCGACTTAAGTCAATTTCTTTCCGTCCTTAGATTTGAGCGGCAGGCATGGTGACTGAATCCATTTAGTATCCACTAGTCCCCACTGAAAGGCTTTAATAATTACAATACTTTATAATTTGCTGCAGAAGAGACAGATCTTCGTGCGCATAACCTGAGTGGACCCGGTCGGGGGTATGAATTTGGAGTATCATCATCATTAACCTTTTAAGCAATTCTATCATTGCTAATTATTATACCGCAATAACATTCATTATTGTTACTACCAATCATGACTCCCTAGTGATGCTGCACGGTAATATTACTCTCTTTTTTTATATTATATAATCTTTAGACTAATAATTTTAATCTTAAATTTAAAAATAAATAAAATATTTTTAAAATTAATAATTCTATATTAAGTATAATTTTTATAAACAAATATATCTTTAGGATTATAATTTATACAAATAGACGTAACCCTAGATATATATAAAATATCTTATATTTTAATTTTTTTTATTTATTAAAACAACTTATATAATAAAAAAGATAAAATATTTTTTTGACTAGTGTGAGAGACATTCCTAAATTATCTTTCTTCGTTATTATCATGTGTAGAATAGCATTACCATTAATTTTAACGGACCATTATTAAACGCCGTTGATAATAACTTATGTTCTCATAGTAAATATTAATTTTATTTTAAAATAAAAAATATAATTTAATTTTTGAAATTATATAATAATATATTAAGAATTATATGTATATACATAATTGTGTTGTGTACAGTCGATTACGACGACGATTTTTTTGAGCTACAACGATGGTTTAACCGTCATCATAAATTAAAAATAATTATGATGACAGTTAAACTGTGATCATAACTCCAAAAAAATTATTGTCATAACTAATTGTATATTATTCAGTTGTGTTTATACATTTTTTTATATATTAAATGTAAGAAATATCGGTCTCACTTAACTTCGCCGAGTACGGCAGACTGATGGAAATTAAATGTGAACCCTTTCATTCATAAAGAGGAATGTAATTTAGGTCAGAGTTTGTTGGAATATGTGATGTAAACAGTTAACGTATTTCCTTTATTATCATGTGTTTTTTTTTCAGAGTAACGGAAAATAATTTATCTATAGACTAATGCTCCCTCTTTTACATTATATATATTATTTTAAGATAAAATTTTTAATTATTTTTTATTTTATTTTTAAAAATAAAATAATTGAGAGAAAGATGAGGAGAAATAATTAATTAGTGCATAGGTAATAATAAAAATTTAAACTAATATTAATTACCTAATATTAATATTATTGAGATTTTTTAATATGCGTGATTATATCTTAAACGACGTGAAATTATAAATATTAAAATAAAAATAATATTATATGCCAACTATGTCAAGAAAAAATTTCATTTACGTCCCTAAGGTTTGTCATAATATCACTGCCTCCTCCCTAGTTTGGTAAACTAACTCCACAGTCATTCCATTAGATTTCTTTGAACCCCTAAAAAAATTTAATATTGTCTATTATATACCCCTTCATTTCATTTCGTTTGGAGTTTAGTGATGAACCGAAAGTGTTGGGTGGTGTGTGGGGCAATATTTTTTAACGCTTAAAGTAATTTAATATAGAGGGAAGATAGTGTGACGTGGTGGATTCCAGCAAAAAGTAGATTTAGATACAAAATTAATAGTAATTAATAAGCTTTTCGATTTTGTATCCCCCAAGGAAAACATCACTTCTGCATGTACGTCTTTGAATAGTCGAAAAGCTATGGAATCTCTTTCCAACAAGTTTGAATTAAATAAATAATGCTGTCTCGTCTATGATATTAGTACTATAATTTATGATATTATAATTTTAAAATTATTAATTTTATGATTAAATAATTTTAAAATTATGATATTTAGTTGAATATGATATTAAATAATTTTTTATATTAAGTTATTTCATAATCTCTGAATTAATTATTTCAAGTTTAAATTTAAAAACAAATAAGACATTTAAAATTAATAGATTTATCCTAAATATAATTCTTATCAACAAACATAATCTTGAAATTATAATCTATTTCTTATAATTATAATCGGGATTATAGTCGTCGTAAACAAACATGACCCTATTGTAATACATTTGGGCTGTGTTTGCTTGTAAAAAATATGTTTGAATTTGACTATTTACCTTAATTTATTAATATTACTTTTGTAATATTTAATCATTTGGTGAGGGATTATTAATCCATTGATGTTAGATTATTAGTCCTGTAAAATTATTTAATATCTTAAAATGAGAGAGACTATTAATCCCAAATTTTTTATGGGATTATATAATCCCATATAAATAGCCTTAAGAATAAAAATAAAATTTATACGACTATTTAAAAGACTATTAATTTTTCATTATGGAATAAAATAATTCGAAATAATTTTAAATTATTACAAATAGTTTAATTCTAAATATATTTTTTGTAAATAAACATCGTCTTAGTAGTAATATTTTACACCATTTTTTCAAATAAGATTAACTATGACAATTTTGGTATCACATGTACAACTCTTGAGTATAAATAGATAAAAATAAAAATTATTATTTTTATAAGTAAAACAAATAACATGTCGTGGGATTCATATTTTAGTCGTGTACGGTTACAGGATGAGAAATAAGGAAAATTATAAGTTTATAAAAATTGGTGATAAAATATATGACAATTATTAAAAAAATAGAATTTAGTATGAAAATTTATGTCAAGTTTCATTTTTTAATAGTTGAGATAGATATAGTATTTGATTTTTGTATATATAATAGTGTTCGAGAAATAATTTGTGAGAATATTATTTTTTATGTGTGAAAATATTAATTATGTAAAATATATAACATTCTTTTGCTTTTCTTATTTTCGGTAATTTCTAATTCTTAAGTTCTGAAAAAAAAAATTAGCACACTAGCTTTGGAAATTCCATTAACAGCATGCAGCAGTTAAGGAGAGATTCCGGCAATGTGGAAGCAGCGGTGTCGAAGCTGCTGGCTGAACCTTTACCTCCGGCAGCTAGTGGTGGAGCCTCGGGCGAGGTTGAAGGGCGTTACCAAGGTAAGGTGTCCGCATCGTTAATGGGACGGAGAGAGATGGAGAGGTGGGTATGTTAGCTTTTCCCTGCAAATAATTTATTGCCGACAGGACAGAGAAATGGTAGCTTAATCTGATACGATTTGCCCTATGAAAAATAGTATACTAAATTAAAATATTTGATAATAGTAATATATAGAAAAATACTCCATAACTGCATTTCTTTCTTGAAATTTGGAATACAGCCAGAACAATAGCTTAACTGCTCGGAAGGGAAGGAATTAAGAAATAGAGGATACAAATCTCAAGATCATTGCCCTATTTTCCTGCAATTCCTTTTTCCAATGCTACCTTTTTATATTAATTAGTACTACTCCATTATAGTACTCCATTAAAGGCCAAAATCCCATTAGCAGAGATCTAGAGATTCTTCCATCTAGTCTTGACTTTAAATTAAACTCGGAATTCATGATTTTCTTTTTGATAATTAAACATTTTTTTTTGGGGACAAGTTTGTCTCCCATGTCTGTAAGTTTGTTTGATAAAAATTCATGTAAATGCGAATCAAAATTCAAAGATAGGTAATTAGTGGAGTACTTCCTTTTCTTTTTCCAATCAATTGATAAACAGATTTTATTTGGGTACAGAATAAAATCTGTTTTCAATTATTGGGTCACTCAAGAAAATGGACATAATCCTTCATGCCTGCCTGGTTTAGTTCCTATAAAACTTGCCAATGAGTCGGTTTTTTTCTCAGTTCTTTATTGTATCATTTTGATTCTGTGCATATTTCTTCTTCTTCTTTTTTTTGTTAATTATTATGTGCATATTTCAACATATGTGAGGCATATTTTAACTTATTTTTCAGGAATGTAGCTAGTTTAGTGTATGAGAAGAAGCAAGCTTTCTTCATGGTAATATGCTTAAATTTGTGGATACGCTTGACCACCGTCAACGATTTTGACCAACACAATGAAACAACCGACAACTTTGATCATCGAGAGATAACTTCGATGTGAGTGTAAATACGGATTTCAAAAAATATTAACAATATAGGTGCTTAATGTTTTGCGAGGTGAAGTGACAGTTTTATTACTTCAATTGTTTACTTCTCTTTTATAGCTGTCTTCTCATCCTAACCGTTGTGAAACAATTATAATTGGAGAGTTAATGTGCATTAACCCCATGTTCGGTAACTTCCATAACCTCCGGATATAAATGTATGAGTGGTAACTGACCATGTAACGGCCATGTCATTTAATTGTCCAGCTTTTGAGGTTGATGGATCTGGTTTCTTCGATTGGAATACTAGGAAGAATGGACCTACTAGGGTAAAGCTCAATAGTTATAGTCCATTTACTCAAGTAAAAGTATACAGCATAACACTTTCGTAATTTGCGCTTTTAGATGGGTTTTAATTAGCTAAAAGTCGAACCTCCCCCTCACCCAAAAAAAAAAAAACAACCTATTTTTCAGCAATAAAAATTTTCCTTAAAATCTCATCCTCTATTTTTAATTGAATTTTGCCTCGTGAAAAAGTTTTAGGCCTATTTTTTTTATAAATTATTATGTCAACCAAACGTTTATAATAAAAAAAAATTGCATTTTTCTCACAAATTATTTTTCATAAAAAAAAATCAACATCCAAACAAAACCTAATAGAGAGCGCGGTAGAATTCATAAATTCATAAAGACAGTGTATTTGTGAGTTTTTATTTTAAGAAAAAATGGACTATTTTTTTCTTCTTTTTTTTTTTATTTTAAAAAAAAAGTGTTACCTTTTTCTCTTAAATCAAAGAAATGATGATGAGGTACCCCTAGACATATTAATGTAGGTTTTATATAAAAAAAGAGAGATTAAGGTTTTAAGACTCAGACCGGACCGCCGGTCAAACTGATAAAAATTAGACTCGGTTTATATAACAGTTCAGTTTGAACTAATTAATCAATTTTGATCAAAACTTGCTCAGAACCGGTGACTCAACGGTCGAACAAGTGAACTGGTTTCACGAATTTTACCAATTTCTTGCTTAAAGATAAAAAAAAATGTTTAATACTCTCTCTCTCTCTCTTCCTATGAAATTGTTTAATCCACTATCTCTTTCCTATGAGCAGCATTTAATATTTCCCTCGTCATCTTTCATAAAACTCATAAGCAGCTTAGGAAAGTGCACCGTTCATGAGTGAATTGATCGAACGAGTATAACATTAATATTTTTTCATATGTTATTTTTTAAAATTAATTTAAAATATTTTTAAATTTAAAATTAATATATATTTTTTAAATTTTAGTTATTAAAATAATAAATATTATAAACTATATAAAAAGTATAACTCATTATTTTGAGTTATGATCGTAATTATTATGTTTATTTTCATATAAATTTAATATTTATTTGAATTATATAAACTATATAGTAAATATTATACAAATAGGCTTCTTTTTTTATTTATAGATAAATTGATTAATTTTATATATTTATTAAATATTATTTATAATTAATAATATATATAATTATTTATTATATATTAATAATGTCACTCAATAATGATTCGACATTGGACACTAACCCATCTATCTAACATCTTTTTTAATTCGAGTATCAGTCTGAGTCTGAAAACCTTCAGAGAGATATCCGATAAGATAGATTGATTCGAGTGGCAGACGGCATGATAACGAATCCACTTGTTTATTATCCATCAGTCCCCGGTGGAAAGCTTTAATAATTTATCACTTTATAATATGCAGAAGAAGCGATGGATGTTGGTGCACATAACCCGAGTCGTGGGTGGGTATGGTAAGTTTCTTGGCGGAATGTGGAGTATCATCATTACCTTTTACACTTGTTAAGCAATTCTATCATTGCAAAATTAATTATACCGCAATAACATTCAATTATTACTACCAATCATGACTTACTAGTGATGCATATTATTCTTATTATTTTGACTAATGTGATACACATTTCCTAAATTATATTTCTTCCTTATTATCATCTCTAGCATAGCTTTACGATTAATTTTAACCAATATTAAACGTTGTTAATAATATTAAATTAATATTTATGTTATCATAATAAATATTATTTTTGTTTTAAAATAAAAAATATATTTTAATTTTTATGGTCAAATGACAATTTATTAAATTTTAAATTGATATAAATTTATTTAATTTTAATTGATACAATTATTATAATTATATAGTATTTAATTAACAAAAAATAAATTAATCACAAATTTTATTTTATTTTAAATTTTTATGAGTCGTATCAATTTTAAAATGTAATATATCTTTGTTTAACCTCAAAAATTAAATTATTTCTCTACTGTTCCACAAAAGTGAGTCCAACTTATAAAATCATGACTAAAATGTTATAGTAATTCTTAATTTAAAGATATTATTTTGTTTTATAATATTATCAGAAAAAAAAAATATTTGACACAATTTTTTTTTGTGGAAAGGATAGGAATTTTTATTAATCATGAGAAAAAAGATTCCAAGAATGGAAGAATACAAATTGGACACACGATTCTTGTGTGAATGGAGTATAAAGTAAGGGAATTAATATTTTCACAAATAAAAATAATAGTTTAACAAAATTTCTCTCACAAGAATAGTAAATGAGTATCACGCTTATGTGAGAGAAAATTTGTAAAAATATTGATTTTTACTTATAAAAATAAAAATTTCCCAAAATAAGCATGACACATAATTTAAATCTTGTTTAACACCCTTAACATAATAACCCTATCATTTGTCACTATAATTTTTTTTTTGTTTCATTCTTTTATTGCCTCCTATCCGAACCGGCAGCCGCCCGCCCCCAAACAGATTCGCATCCGTGAGATTCATTTGACAGATCAGCAACATGTCACTAAACGCCGTTAGTCACTTTGTAACGGAAGCCTCCAATTGCAATTGTCCTGAAGTTTAAGTCCTTGTTTATTAAAACAAAAAAGATGGACCCCTGAAAACGAAATAAATTAAAATTTTGGAGGCAGCGTGTGTATGTTTGTAAAGGAATATATAGCTCCAAAATAATTGCCTGCAATTCCAATGTTACCAATTCTAACCTCACACTAGTAACTCTGAGTAAATGCCAAATACAGTTTTGCATGGGTTTTCCATTTTGTCTTAATTGTTGAGTTCTGAAAGTGATATTTTTTACAAGATGCTCCTTACATTAAGTATGAAATTTAATTGGTATTCCCTAAAATATCAGCTTAGAGTAATGTTAGGAACTTTATTTTTTTTTTGTCTCATATGGGTCCCAAAAGATCAAATAATAATAATATAATAAATAATAAAAAATGCACGTAATTAATCACAACACATCATTTGACCTTATCGAAAATTTCAAGACCCCTAGTATTATTCATCATCAATAGTACATTCTAGAGATTGGCATTTTTGTATTTAAATAAATATCGAATGTAAAGGTGGTAACATTGTCACAAATATCACACTTAATAAAACTAGAAGAAATATACGGATATTAGTGCAAAATTATTAGTATAAAGTTGGCGTATATAAAAATTATCGAAAAAGAATATTTGAGAGAGATGTGCCATGTGAGAGAATGCTTGAGTATCTGCTATTTCGACATTCAATATTTTCCTCCCCAACTATTACCAATAATAATTAGTTGGGTCCTCTTAGCATGTGCTTTTAGGGCACATGCTAAGCGCGGAAAACAATAATAAATAGGGTCCACTAATATATTACTATTTGTTTTATGTATTTGCACGGAAAACAAGAATAAACGCGGAGTATTTGTTTATATATTTGCACGGAATTTAATACATGGGGTCCACTAGTATATTAGTATTTTTTTATGTATTGAATTCAGTGCAAATACATAAATAAATATTACTATTATGCATTGTTTTTAGCGCTTAAAAGAAAATTCTAATTAGTTTTGGTTTTTTTCCCCTTGGTTTCCGTGCAGGCATAGAGATAAAAAGATGAAGCCAGCCCCGTAACCAAGTGGTACCTAATGAATTTCATTATTTTTATATTAGGTCATTCTATTCATCATTTTTGGGTTATTACAGCTCAGCCCCAACCGTTGGGTACGCCTTAAAAGTTTGATGATTGAGAGATCATTTTTTCCCATACACATGACATGATTATTCCCTCATTTCCTTTTTAATTCTACGTCATTCAACCGGTATTATACTTATTTCCAGCAACTCTTTTCAATTATTTGATTGCTCAACTAAACAAAATGAAATCTTTTTTCTGCTATGGTCCAGTTCATCATTTATACATAGATTTTATTGTATGTTTATTTCTCTTTTATGTAAAGTCGTGATTATTATTATTATTATTTTTCATTTTCTGAGTCAAATTTGTATTTTTTATATATCAGGAATCTAGCTTATAAGAAGCAAATCTTGAATTCAAAAGTGCCCCTGCAGCCATGTCTCAAGCTTCATGGCTCACTGTTCTTGAATGTTCAGCTTCTACCATTCATTCTTCAGGCAGTTCAGCAGTGATCCAATGGTTGGGATTCATCTTTCTCTCTCCATGTCCACAAAGAATCTTGTTTTCATCCATTGATCTTCTTTTCCTATTTACCCTCTTAGTTTTTGGACTCCAAAAGCTGTGTTCAAGATTCATCTATAAAGAAAATTCAAGTTCCTCCATTGATAAACCCCTTCTTGAACCCGACAAATCTCGGTTCAGAGTCACCCTTTGGTTCACATTTTCTTTAGTTTTGACCTCTCTATCAGCCTTAGCTTACACTGTTCTATGTATTTTGACCTTCAGTCAAGGCATCAAATCATCACTGGATCTGATAGTGGGTTTGTTTTGGTTAGTTCAATCCCTAACTTTTGCTGCAATTTCAGTTCTTGTTGCTCACGAGAAGAAATTTAAAGCTGTTGTTCATCCCATTTCGCTTAGATTGTACTGGGTATCAAATTTTGTAGTTGTAGCCTTATTTGCAGTTTGTGCTATACTGCGATTGGTATCTAAAGGCGAAGTTTTGAATCAGAACGTGAGAGTAGATGATATATTTTTCTTGGTTAGCCTTCCAATACCTGCTTTTCTTGTTGTTGTTGCGATTCGTGGATCATCTGGGATTAGTGTGATTGGAGAATCTGATATAGGTACTGATTCAAGAACACAGCTAAATGGACGTAATTTGGTGGATTCAACTGTGAGTGGCTATGCTAATGCCTCGTTGTTATCAAGATGTACATGGCATTGGATGAGTCCATTGATAAGTAAAGGGTATAAATCTGCACTAAAATTGGATGAAGTACCTACACTTCCACCCGATCATCGGGCTGAAAGAATGGCAGAGCTATTTGAAATGAACTGGCCAAAAGCAGGAGAGAGCATGAAGAATCCTGTTAGGGATACTTTAATCCGGTGCTTTTGGAAGGACATTGTTTTCACCGGTTTCCTTTCAGTTCTGCGTTTGGCAGTTATGTATATCGGTCCAATGCTGATACAAAGTTTTGTTGATTTCACTGCTGGGAAGAGAAGCAACCCCTTTGAAGGATATTATCTAATATTGATACTCTTTCTTGCAAAAATAATCGAAGTACTTAGTTCACATCAATTTAATTTCCAATGTAATAGGCTTGGGATGCTCATCAGGTCATCCCTCATTACTTCTTTATACAAGAAGGGCCTCAGATTATCTTGCTCCTCCCGGCAGGCTCATGGAGTGGGACAGATTGTGAATTATATGGCTGTTGATGCCCAACAGCTCTCTGACATGATGCCACAGCTGCATCCAATTTGGATGACACCTTTACAAATTGGAGTTGCCTTAGCTCTCCTATATGGCTATATGGGGCTCTCAATGATTGCAGCATTGGTTACAGTCATTGCAACAATGTTCATGACTCTATCGATTACCCGCAAGAACAACATATTTCAGTACAATTTAATGAGGAACCGGGATTCAAGGATGAAGGCGACAAATGAGATGCTTAGCAATATGCGTGTGATCAAATTCCAAGCTTGGGAGGAGCATTTCAATAAGAGAATTCAGTCTTTTCGCGATTTAGAGTATGGCTGGCTCAGCAAGTTCATGTACGCAGTCTCGACTAACATGGTTATGCTCTGGAATGTCCCAATGATCTTGGCTGTGCTTACATTTGGAGTTGCAATTTTGTTGAAAGTCCCTCTCAATGCGGGGACAGTGTTCACAGCAACAACAGTCTTTAGAATTTTACAGGAACCAATCCGGACTTTCCCACAAGCTCTTATCTCAGTATCACAGGCAATGGTTTCCTTGGGGAGGTTGGATGGGTACATGACAAGCAAGGAACTTGAGAATGGATCGGTGGAGAGAGAGGTAGGCTGTGGCGGTAGGATTGCAGTGGAGGTGAAAGGTGGGAATTTTTCATGGGATGATGAGGGCGGTGAAGTGAATTTGAAAGATGTGAATATTGATATCAAGAAAGGGGAGCTTGCTGCAATTGTTGGAACGGTTGGATCAGGGAAGTCTTCCTTACTGGCTTCAACTCTTGGTGAGATGCATAAACTCTCGGGAGAGGTAAAGATTTTCATTTTTAATATTTGTTGAATCATTGAAGCGTTAATTTGCATGTCTTGCATACATCTCTACATCACCTAGATGAAATAAAAAAAAAAAGAAAAAGAAAATGTCGACTAAGCTAATTTGTTGAGTGATAATTATCTAAAGGAATCTATAATTATACGGGAAAGGATGAAAGTCATAGTTATGCTTAGTTGGAGCTGCACTCATTTGTCACCTTCTTTAGAGCCGCTTCATTTTCATTTTATTATTCTGAAATTCTGAATTCTTAACATTCCTTATTCATATGAAATGTGGTAGTATGAGATGGTCTGTTATATCATGAATTCTTGATGTTAAGTTGTCACCATTTAGACTTCCCCACTAATCCAGGGAGGCTGGTTTGTTGATTAAAAGATACAGACTATTTCATACTTCTTGTTGCTAATTCAATACACATGTTTGACATCTCCTTTTTTCTCCAAAAGGTCAGAGTTTGCGGGACGACTTCTTATGTGGCACAAACATCGTGGATACAGAATGCAACTATCGAGGAAAATATCTTGTTTGGTTCACCAATGAACAGGAAAAGGTACAAGGAAGTGTTACGGGTTTGTTGCCTCGAAAAGGATATGGAAATCATGGAGCATGGTGACCAAACAGAGATCGGAGAGCGTGGAATCAACCTCAGCGGCGGTCAGAAGCAACGGATACAACTTGCTAGAGCTGTATATCAGGACTGTGATATATATCTTCTTGATGATGTGTTTAGTGCTGTTGATGCTGAAACTGGATCAGAAATATTCAAGGTTAAAGCAAATCCTAGTCCGTATTTGAGAATATGTTACCACTCACCATATAATTCTCCGAAAAATTAACCATATTAATCGTGATTTGAACTATATTCTCTGATCAGTGAAAGCAGCCAAAATATACTAATTGAACGTAGTCTATGAGTAAAGTAAATTCAACAAAAATGGCTGCTCTTATGCCTCGAGTAGTATTGCAGAAATATGTTGATTTGAAGGATACTAACTTTGAGTAGTATTGCAGGAATGTGTGAGGGGAGCTCTTAAAGATAAGACTGTCTTACTTGTTACCCACCAAGTTGACTTCTTGCACAATGCTGATCTTATATTGGTAAGTTTGTTTATTTACTGCAAGGATTTTATAATTTCAAGGACATATAATTGGACATGCCAAAGGTGCCCAGTAGGGGTTTTAGTATTCCATAGTTTAGTTTAGTTGATCAATCATGTTGACTCTTAACCAAATGCTGACGATTACAAGTCATCTCATCAATTCTTGAATATACTTGCAATTTTGTTTTTTTTGCATGCTTGTAGATAATAACCAGTTCGCTAGCATTAAAAAAGAATGACATTTTCAATATGTTCTCACCAAATTAATGAATCAGTGTAATTCAACAGCACACAGTTCATCTATTTCTATGCATTGTTTTGCAACTATTGCCATGCCATCTTACGAATTTGCAACTCTTATAACTAAAATTCTATTCCTTAAAATTTTCAGTTCCCTAGATGTAATTTATGGTTTTGTAGTTGTTCTTGTAACAGATTAAACTAATTACTTAATCCGTTCCAAATTATAAGATCTGACTTTTAAAAAGTCTATTTAGAATATTTTCAAACTTGAAATTGAGATGAATTCATTTAGTTTATATCAATTATGAATATCATAAACTACTTTTTTTCTAAGGAACTTCTTTATCTGCACAGCAAGAATCTAGCTTCATACAAATTTGCATATTTAATAACCAGGTCATGCGAGATGGGAAGATTGTGGAATCCGGGAAGTATGAACCACTTCTTAAATCTGGCATGGATTTTGGTGCTCTTGTAGCTGCCCATGAAACCTCCATGGAGCTTGTTGAGACGAGCACTACCGTGTCTGATGAGAAATCCCAACAAACACCAAAATCTCCTCATGCCTCCTCTAGCCCAAGGAAACTCGAAGGTGACAATGGGTCATTAGACCGATCAAATTCTAAAAAGGGTAATTCAAAGCTCATTGAAGAAGAAGAGAGAGAAAGTGGCCGTATCAGCTTTGATGTCTATAAGCAGTATTTCACCGAGGCATTTGGATGGTGGGGAGTAGCAGGTGTATTAGTAATCTCTCTTCTGTGGCAGGCATCTCTTATGGGAAGTGACTATTGGCTGGCATACGAGACTTCAGCAGATAGCATTTTTGTCCCTTCCCTGTTTATCGAAGTGTATGCAATCATTGGCACCATTTCATGCGTATTCGTGTTAACTAGAGCATTTTTTGTAACATATTTGGGCCTGAAGACAGCTCAGAGCTTCTTTCGTCGAATTCTACACGGCGTCCTGCATGCTCCAATGTCATTTTTTGACACTACTCCTTCAGGAAGAATATTAAGTCGTGTAAGTTAATTGTTTTCTAATATGTTTTGTTTTTGTGGACATGGCATAGTTAAAGTAAGAAACGGGAAATTACATGACTTGACCAATGAACATTTTATGGTTACCAGGCATCAAGTGATCAAGCCAATGTTGATTTTTTGATCCCCTTCTTTCTGAGTATGACAATCACAATGTATTTCACATTACTTGGAGTTTTGGTCATTACCTGTCAGTATGCTTGGCCGACAGTCTTTTTCCTAATCCCTTTGCTTTGGCTCAACATCTGGTATCGGGTATGGAAATTATTGGCTTTAATGTTTTATTCTTTAGTTTTGTCACCATCATGACAGGGCTCAACATCCGCATTAGATTTTCTTCAAATACAGGCTAAAGGTTTCATCCCGTATCTAAAGGTTTTTATTTTCATTCTTGAACCCGTTTACAGGGATACTACCTTGCATCATCTCGTGAACTAACCCGCCTTGATCAAATAACTAAGGCCCCAGTCATCCATCATTTCTCAGAGACCATTTCTGGTGTTATGACCATACGTTGCTTTGGGAAGCAGGATAGATTTATACAAGGAAACATCGACAAGGTTAATGCAAACTTGCGGATGGATTTCCATAACAATGGATCAAACGAATGGTTGGGTTTCCGCCTGGAGCTAATGGGGTGCTTTGTCCTTTGCATTTCCACCATGTTTATGATCTTGCTGCCTAGCACTATTATCCAACCGGGTATTGCACTTTTCCTTAAATATTTGTAGTTACCAGTTTTAGTTAAAAGGTAACGTGGATGGCCTTGTATCCTCTAATAAAGCAAAAAATACACATTCTCAGCATGAGATTTTACTTTTGCAAAACTGACTTAAATTTCTGTATGATACAGAGTATGTTGGCTTGTCTCTTTCCTATGGACTGTCGTTAAATGGTGTGCTGTTTTGGACCGTATATTTGAGTTGCTTTGTTGAAAACCGAATGGTTTCAGTTGAAAGAATTAAACAGTTCATAAGCATCCCATCAGAAGCTGCATGGAGGATAACTGAATCTCTCCCTTCTTCGAATTGGCCTAACCATGGAAACATCGAGATAAAGAACTTGCAGGTAACCTAGTAATCTACCAAGTATTTAATACTTATTTTGACATTAGTACACACATGAGTGGTGTTCCTTTCAAACTTTAGTGGAACATACCAAAAAGATGTTGTGAGCCCAAGTAAAACGCTCATCTTCCTTGTGTTTATAGGTTTGTGACATTGTTTGCAGGTAAGATATAGGCCAAATACTCCTTTGGTTCTCAAGGGGATTAGTCTTGGCATTCGTGGGGGACACAAGATTGGCGTTGTTGGTCGAACTGGAAGTGGGAAGTCGACTCTTATTCAAGTTTTCTTTAGGTTGGTGGAGCCTTGTGGTGGGAAAATAATAATTGATGGGCTCGACATCTGCAAGCTTGGCCTACATGATCTTAGGTCCCGTTTCGGGATCATTCCTCAGGACCCTGTTCTATTTCAAGGAACAGTTAGAAGCAATATTGATCCAATAGGGCTGTATTCAGATGAAGATATATGGAAGGTACATATGATTTTTTTCCCTTTTCAAACAAAGTTATTCAACTAGAAGAATTCTTTATCCAAATGAAGACATAATTTTGTTTTGACTTTATTTAAATGATGGCTGTTTTATTTTGTTTCTAGAGTCTTGAACGCTGCCAACTAAAAGATGTGGTTGTTGAAAAGCCTGAAAAACTTGACGCTTCTGGTATCTCTTTCGTCCATAAATTTTATTTTCAATGAAACTATTCTCATATTACCGGTCTATGTAAAGCTAAAGTGTCAAATTTTTATACTCTTAGTGGTTGATGGCGGAGACAACTGGAGTGTGGGGCAAAGACAGCTTCTTTGCTTGGGGAGGGTAATGCTGAAACACAGCAGAATTCTGTTTATGGATGAAGCGACAGCTTCTGTTGATTCTCAAACTGATGCTGTTATTCAAAGGATCATTCGCGAGGAGTTCAAAGATTGTACAATTATTACTATTGCTCACAGAATACCTACGGTTATTGATTGCGATAAAGTGTTAGTTATAGATGCTGGTATATTACTCACTCACTCTTAAATTATTTCCTTGTTGCAGTCAATTATGCAAAGCTCACAAATAAAAAAAATATAACCCGTCTAAAAGATTTATTCTTTTAACACCACAAATTTACATAATTTATGACAAGCAGTGGTACTAAATACAGATGTGGGTTGTGGTTTTCTTGTGGTTGTGCAGGTTGGGCAAAGGAATATGACACGCCGTCTGATTTGCTCGAGAGGCCTTCACTGTTTGCGGCATTGGTTCAAGAGTACTCCAACAGATCTTCAGGTTTATGAATTATGAGCTAGTGCTCTAAATATTAGTTATAGACGTATGCATACATAAATGCAGATGTTGTGCCTAACTTGGTCGCATAATGCCACTTTAGGAGAGCAAGAGTTACAACTCGACTTCAATCTTGCAGAATTTCCTTCTAAACCTTCCCCTTTTTGGCTGTTACAGAGTTAAAAGTTAAATGTGCCGAGTTTTGTGCCAAATCTGTACTTATGTTGGTAATTTTGCAATAAACTTGTAACACTTTTTGGAGAAGTGGTTAGTGGCCTATAGTGTCGACAGATCTATTACTGTCAGTTCTATTCTACTTAGATATAGCATTGGGAGATCTATCCCTCAGTATTTTTGGGTTTTTTTAATGTCGGAAAATGTGACCCAATTATGAGATGGCTGATCTTTCAGGCAACTGCGGTTGGTTTAAGCCAAAAATCATGCAGAAAAAAATATATATATCCATATGGTCCTCTGGCCTCTGATCTTGCTCCTGAATGTAGAGCTAAATTATAATCCCATTTTTGGATTGAGAACTACCATGAATGTCATATGCTGAAATTCTGAATGATGAGGTTGATCGGTGATTACAAAAATCGGAAACCTGTAAAAACTACACTAAACAATGTCTTGAAATATTTATTATTGACGTGAGAGGATTCTTACGAAACTATCACGTTTGTTTGTAGACATATTAATTCCCTAAACTTATTATGTTGGCAATTTTGCTTTTAAATTAAAAAAGTGTTCAAAGTTAGATGTAACAGTGCCATTTGATAATTTAAGATAATAATTTTTTTTGCTTTTAAAAATGATAATAATAAATATATAAAATAAAAGACAAATATATCATTTAGTTAGATTTATTAATATAAAAAATAATAAAATTTATCATATTATATAATTTTGTGAAATCACTAAAAATAAATTTAAATAATTTTTTATTTTAATTTTATCTTTATTAATTTATGTAAAAAAATATACTTGAGACATACTTCTGGGAGTAATTAATAGATTATTCATCCGGTGAACACTAGTGAGTATTTGTACTAATTTTTAGCTCGACCTAATATATTAATATTTGTTACATTTCTCGTATTAAACACTTTAAAATTTATTAATATAACAAATTAAACATTAATAAAATCTAAATTAATTAAATTTAAAATGACAATCACACCATTCCATAATAAAATACCAGATGAAGTAAAGACAAAACAATTTTGGAATTTTACGCCGAACACCTTTCCGAACCCAAAACTACTTACAAACCCTCAATTCAAATCATAAAATTAGGAACCAAAATCTCTATCTTCTTCTTCTGTTAGCTCAATTTTTTCTCAAATTGGAGTATTTTGATTCATATATATAATCTCAAAATCTTAGCAACCTAATTTTCCAAACACCAGAGATACCGATAATTATAAACCCTTAGATTTGTATACGTGCTCAAATCTAGGGTTTATATAAACGTCTTTACACTTTTTCTGTTGTTGTTTTATCTCATTTTCTCTTCCCCACAATGGAAAGGTTTAGATGGGTCACTGTTTGTTTCTAGGATGTTATTATTAGGTCAGTCAATGGGTGCTTTAACGAGTAATCGAAAGCGCGGTGACGATTATTTTGCCTCCAATTACAACAAATTCGCCTCATCGCATCCACCAAATTCAGAACTTCGCATTGATACTCACATATCCAAAAAGCTCAAATTTTCACCATCAGTGCAAAATTCAGTTACAGATCTGCCGGTTTCTTCGAAAAGCTCAGCTGTTAGAGTCCATCAATACCCGGAGAAAGTATCTCAGTTTAAGAGAGAGGTTCATGCCCCGTGCAGAGTTACCAGATTTGGGTCTTGTAGGGTGAGTAGTAGTAAAGTTAGCAGCAGCCAGAATTCAGCTGAGGTGGGGATGGGGATTGTTTTTAGCAACTATAAAAAGGCCAAGAGGGAGGCATTTAGTAGTTTAAGGTTTTGCAGGAAACGTAAGGACGTGATTGATGTTAGTGATGATGAAAAGAAGGGGAGAGAGACTGTTACACATGATGGTGTGGAGGATTTGAGTATTGAAGAAGTTGATACTGTCGTACATGGAAAAGTAACGTGGAGGGAGCAGAATGGGATGGAACTGGATGAGAAAATTGGGGAGCCGAATTTTCAGCCATCATGTTCTTCTGTGATTTCTGAGGATTTGACTAATGCGAATTTGAAGTCTGAGAGTGTAGGGAAAGTGTTGGACATGGTTTCAATGAACCGAGAATTGGATGTATCCGGTATACCTTTGCATAAGAAATTGTTTTATTCAGCTAATAAGCGGAATGAGAAATTGAGAAGGTTGGAATTCGATATTGAACTAAATCAGAGACGCCGGTCTACATTTCAGTTATATCGTCCTACTAAGAAGGAGGTGATTTAATTGAACCGTTATATTGGAAGTGATTTTTTATTTTTTTTGTTGTCTACTAATATTGTGAATATTAATTTTCAGGATGTAGTTATGGAGCCTTTTGTGCCTCTTACTGAGGAAGAAGAGTGTGAGGTTTCCCGTGCCTTGTCTAATGCCAAAAGGTATGAGTTGACTGTATATTATTTTTGCTACTAATATGAGGTTCTTGGCATTGTAATATATTTGGTCTCCATCGTTGCAGAAGGAGGGTTTTGGTCACTCATAAGAACTCTAACATTGATATTAGTGGAGAGTTATTGCAGTGTTTGAAACCAGGCGCATGGTTGAATGATGAGGTGATTATTTTGGTTCTTATTTCCCGATTGTGAAGGAAAAGAGAAGGTTTATTAATTGGTTGGATAAAGTAGCAAGCTTGTAATGAAGAATTTCTTATTTTTCAGGTTATTAATGTGTATCTTGAGTTGCTGAAAGAGAGGGAAATGAGGGAGCCCCAAAAATTTTTGAAATGCCATTTCTTCAGCACGTTTTTTTACAAGAAGGTTCGTTCATCTATTTCATGCCCTATTTTTATTTAATCACTTCTCATGATGCATACTACCTTTTTTCCCCCAAAGTCCTCATTTGAAAGTTTTTTTACTGGGGAATAATTTTAAGTTTCTAAGCATCTATCCATATAAATAAATTTATTCCAAGTCACCAAGTATAAATGTTGTGCAACACATTTTAGTTAAAATGTCTAGGTGATGCCATACAGTGGCACCTGGTCTACTGCTCTAGCAATTGTCCTAAACTTTTTGGCCAAACTTTGATACATCAATAATAAGAGGGTACGGGAGGTGAGGGACACCTCACGTTCTTGAGTGAGGTGCCCCTTATAATGACAATGTTTTGAAAAATTATAAAACACCCTTTTCTACATACAATGGGAGGGAAAGTGTATTCAATTACACAAAACGACGTCCTTTTTTTGTGATAGCTCACGCAATTATATGCGGTGTTCCTCACCTCCCTTTTTACCTAATAATAAAGTTAACTTTCTAATATACTAATTCAAGAAAATTTCTCTTTCTTTTTAGCCTCGGTGAATTTTGGGCTCAAAATCAATATTCCCTTGAAGAAAAGAGAAATAAATGAAGAAAAAAGAGGGTGAAGGGTTCTGTGCAAACATGGCCTTAGGACTATTACAGTTTTTTGGAAGAACCAAAAAAAGGGCATCCTCTTTTCCTTTTTCAACTTGGCCTTAGATTTCATTTTCTTCTCCTCTCTCCTATACATATTCATACATGCACACATTCATGCAAGATTTTCATTTCAGAACAAAAACTCAAATTTAAGGCTTCATTTAAATCACTCAATCTTCGTAATCATATTTTTAGCATGCATTTAACATAAAAGTCAAGAAATTACATTAAGAGAACGAAAACAAGAAATAGTACGGTTTATCCAATTCAGTGATGGTGGCAATGTGTTCCCCTCTAATGGACGAGTCTAATGGTATTAAAATTGCTTAAATCAGTCCACAATGTGGAGACTCAATTGCTCAATTTCTCGCTCACGCTATTCTGCTTAGGCAGGCTGTGCTCATGCCTTTTTAGTAGGATGGTACACAGGGACAGCTCATAATAATGTTGATGTAAGAAATGGTAAATTTGGGAAATAATGTAACACATCATCTTTAGTTCTTTAAAGACTTCCTTTTTGGACGTATTGAAAAGGAAAGAAGGATTTTAAATTGGGATAGAAATTCAAGAAGTTTGTTTTCAAATTTCAATGCATTTGTGTGCGAAAAATGTTGGTTTTTGAAATTTATTTATTCAAAGTTGTGAGATAAAAATAAGGAAGAGAAAGTATAATCAGTGAGAGACTTCCTTTTTGGACATACTGAAAAGGAAAAAAGGGATTTAAAATTGGGATATGGGCTGAAAAAGTGTGTTTTCAGTTGAGATAAATTTAAGGAAGAGAAAGTATAACTAATGAGAGAAAGATGGCGGTTTCCTTCCCGTTGTGTGAGAGTTTAGGAGAGAAAGCCCAGGGATGCCTTTAACAATACTGTTCCTGCCCAAAGGAGAAGATGTTAACTCCTGACGGTAAATCCATCCTCAAAGTGCAGTACATTTATGTTTTTGTTACTTCTTTTCTGCTCCAGATTAGTCCTTTCTGTTGGGTTATCTAATAAGAACAACTACAACAACAACAATAATAATTTTCAATGCTCAGGTTAACTGGTATTCACAGAGTTGTTCCTTTGTTTCTGGTTGTTAATTTCTAGTTAATAGGTGGAAGGAGTGGCTATGATTTCAAATCAGTTAGAAGATGGACTACCCAAAGGAAATTGGGCTACTATCTTCTTGAGTGCGACAAAGTAAAGTTTTTGTGATTTAATTATTTTTCTTAGTTGCCCCTTTGTTTTGTTCAACATGGTGTTTATTTGTATTACATCATTCTTTTTTCCAGATATTTGTCCCTATACACAAAGAAATACATTGGTGTTTAGCAGTTATCAACAAGAAAGATGAAAAGTTCCAGTATCTTGATTCATTGAGAAAATCTGACAAGCAAGTGATGAAAGTACTGGTATGTTAAGCAGTTATGCTTTGTTTGGACAATTATCATAATCAAGATGCTTAGAATGGATTCTTGTGTAATATTATGTTAGTTTTTGTTAGGATTTAGGAAAATTAAATCTCTACCTTGAGTCTACCAGCCTTTTTTAGGATTAATGTTGTTTGCCATATTACTTCTTTTGAGAGGGGTGGAAAACCAGACAGGCAAGAAGCTCACATGATGCAATAGGAAAGTGATGAATATTGGTTGTATATTCACTCTCGTTATTTGAGAAGTAGCTTTTTTCTTTGCCCATATAGCTGTTAGTATATTATGATGCTTTTTAGGACTTGTATGTTTATACACACCCTTGTAGAAAACCCATTCTAAGTTGCAAGTACATTGTATCAAAAGCACATGCCTTTTTCTTACATGATTCAGTACATGATACATTCCAAATTTATCAATAAATTCTTAGAATTAAGATTCTAAAGTTAAAGCTTGAATTTCTAGTAATCTGTAAATGCGTATATTTATTTATGTGGTGGATAGCCCTGTGTTACCTAATTCACTACTAAGCCATACGAATCCTGAATTGGTTCATCCGTACCAGAACGTGGTACGTTTGCAAACCAATTTGCCAAAATTGGTGACCCCCCTTTCAGATCTCGATCAAACATACCTACAATGGAAAACGACCAATTATTAGAGACAAAACTAAAACATACCTGGTTTCCGTTGTTGGATTAAGTTGACAAAGGATGAGTGATTTAGCCATCACGATTTTGCCAAAGAAAGGAGTCAAAGCATGAGAAGGAGAAATTTCTTTTAGTCCTGAAACACTCGTTGCCGCACCGTAGACTGAGAAAATGCATGATATGTAATGTGTTTTCCTTTCATTTTCTCTTTTGGAGTGACTGTATAACATCTTTTCCTAAATTACTGCACTTACATAGAAGAGTAGGACATTTATTCTTTTGGTAACTCTTGAATTGTGTTAATTTTCCTTAATTTTTGCAATAAAATAAGCTATTTAAATTTAATTTATTTATTTTACTGATGGAAATCTGTCGAGCGTCTTTTTCCCCTCTTTCGAAAAAGAAAATGAATTATAATATAGTATAACATCATAAGAAATAATTTAATAAACAATAGTCGTCTCAGTTTCCCTGTGCTTTAACACCTACAGATCTAGTAACTTAAATCATTTTATTACACAATCCGCTTATTTATATGTTAACTTATTTCCTTACTATAAGCGTGCGTATTTATAACAAGTTATTTATCCACAAGAGGCATGTTGTTGTTATATGTTGCAGCATTTACCTACTTCTCTCTTGGTTGAATCTTTCTGGCAATTATAATTACCCCCTTGAATACTTCAAGTTGTATGGTTTGTGTCTGTTGTATGCATATTGCATAAGTGAGCTTTGTTGATATTCAGGCTAGATATTTTGTGGATGAAGTGAAGGACAAGAGTGGTGAAGAAATTGATGTTAGGTCTTGGAAGCAAGAATGTGTAGAGGACCTTCCTGAACAGGAGAATGGGTGTGTATGCTTTTCAGCTTTCTTAGCACTTTTCTGTATATAAACTTATCACTGCTCAGAAATTAAGTTGACATATGTTCTATTAGAGGAGGAAAATGTTGTAAGATGATTGCAAATTTATTTTCCAGAATTATGTTTTTCTTAATCCATAAAGAAGCTACGTATGACATCCAGTGCATAAGTTGATCATCTGACTATATGATAATAATCTTGTAATGGGTTTTCTTAATCCATAAAGAAGCTAGGTAAGTCATCCACTGTATAATTTAATTGCTCGACTATACGATATTAATCTTGTAATGGCCTAATGGGCTACTTTGTTGATTTTCTTATTGTCATATTCGTTATGTTGCCCGACTCAGGTGTTATCTTTTATCAGGCTACTTTGTTGGTTTTCTACTCTCATGTTCTTTCTTCCTTTCTTGAAAAGATACATCTATGTTTACCGTTACACATTCTTCATGTTTGTAGCTTTAAATCACTTCTATGTAGTTGAACTGAATTATCTTGTTAATTCCATGGTGTAGTATATTTACACATCTTTTTTTGTTTTCTTTTAGCTTCTAATTTTATTTATTCAATTTTACTGGATGGAGATCAAAGCTTCTAATTGGTATATATTTCTGCAATTTCTTTCTAACTAGGTTCGACTGTGGCATGTTCATGATCAAATATTGTGACTTCTATAGCAGAGATGTGGGACTCTGTTTTAACCAGGTACTCCATGTGCTGGTCACCTTTGTATAATTTTGTTCGTGTTTCTTCTTTCAGTAACAGGAAAAATTTTAAAGTTTAAACTGCTATCATTTGAAATTTTTTAACATGTTAACTAAACTATCAAGCATGAAGGTCCAGGACATTGAATCCTGTGCTGTTACAAAATATTGAATCAGGTAGAAACAGACAGGAAAAAACAAGGGAAGTTTGTGAGTTTATTCTGATGCAATATTCAGATCCTAATCCTTGATATCTTCCTAGTTGGAGTATGCAAATGCTTCAATGTTGCTCTGCTTTCTCTTGTTTTTTTTTTTTTATTGGGGGGGTTGACTACGTCTTTTGCAATCTGGGCTGTTTAGGTAGCCTAGTTGGGAGAAAAAAAATAATCTCTGGAACGGAATTTACTTTGATTCGTAGTGTAACCTACTCTAGGAAAGGCGGTTAATTATAAAATTCATGAGCCTCCTCCTAGTGCTGGGTGTGGGACATCATTCGAAAATGCTACTGGCTTATAGTTCTTGGGGGGTTTAAAGTGGACTCAACCGTGGTCTTTGGGATATTTGCTTCTGGTTTGTCATCCTGGTTGTGTCTGAGAACTTGGCTGTGTTGTCTCCATTTGTTTTTGTGTATTCTTTTTTATGGTTGTTTTCTTTTAGACCAGTACAAGATTTGGTTTACATCATTGTTACCAGAAATATTAGGAAATTTCCTCAAAAGTTTTGATTGCACCCATTTTCTTTACTAAGCAATCAATAATGGTTGTGGATATGCTCTAGTGCTTCTCTCCGCCCATCTTATAAATCCTTTACTGTAACTTTTTGTTAACTAAAAAAACTGATTGTGTAATCATAATAAACACTATTTTCATTAGCATCATGGGATGTCTAGATGATCTCATGCTGGAGCGTTTTTATTTCCTCGCACATTGATGCCCTAATCTCTGTTTATTTTCCTTGTAGGAACACATGCCATACTTTCGTCAAAGGACTGCCAAGGAAATTTTGAGATTGAAAGCCGAGTGATTATTTTCTTTTTGTTTATACTACATGAAAATTCCAATCTCAAGCTGTGAAACTGACCTTTTGCAGGGCTGATATCTTAAAGCCGAGTTTTTTTCCCCCTTCTTACCCATTTAGAGTAGTGACAATGCAACTTATATTTTTATTTTATCCTGGCTTGTGTTGTAATTGAAGCCTAAATTGTGGTAGAAATAAATGATAAGTTCAGCAATGGAAATTCATCCAAATTTAATGAATTTTCTTTCCTAGTCCAAAATAACGAGTATTGAACGAAATAATAAGTTCTGCCAATAAGTATTGAACCATGATTGGTTGAACAAAATACGATTGTAATTGGATAAATATACGTGAGCTTGAATATAATGATCTGGAGTGCAGTTTCTGAAGTGTTAACATGTAAAAAAAATCTCCCTTTCTAAAATCAAGTCTTAAATTTGAAATCTTTGTTCGGATGCATGTTTCTATGTACTTTTTTTTAATTATATTATTTGGGTTGTGTGCGACTCTCTCTAAGCTGTTTATTTCCCTTGGTACTTGACAACTGAACTGTCTCTTTTTCTTTTCCTATTGATACTTTGAACTACTTTGCCCCATAACTGAATAAGTAGGAAACAAATTACAATCATGCAACAAACAAACAATTGGGAATCTATTAATGAAGTATTTCCTTTGTTTCAAAATTCAAACTTATATGTATATATATTTATATATATATATATGGGAGATATGGGAGATATGGAAGTTCATTCATAGTAACCAGTTGCTGAGAGTATAATTTTAGGAATCATATCTTAGACCGTCTATTTGATTATTGATAATTTGAATTAATTTTACTAAAACCTTCTAGTGGTAGCGACTTTTTTTCCATCCTATAATAACAAAAGTGCCCCTAAAAGCGGATATGAAATTTGTTAAAAATTTCCTGCGGCTAAAGATTGTAGTAGCATGTTCTCTAACTTTTTTTTTTCCTTCCATAATATGATGACTTGCAGCGGTAGCAGTACAAATTATATTCTTTTTTGTTAAAAATCCCCTACCGCTGTAGCGGTAGGTTCTCTAACTTATATTTTTTTTTTCTTCCTTACATAATATAATGACTTGCAACGACAACGAAACAGACTATTTTATTTCTTTGTTAAAAATTCCCTACTACTACAGACTGTAACAGCAAGTTCTCTACCTTTTTTTTTTCTCTTCCATATATATGTATTTTAATCCATTTGAATACAATTCTATTTTAGAGCCAAAAGGTATGATGTTATTCTTAATTTGTCATTAATTATCTACCATCATTTCTAATATTACATCAGCACTACAAAATTCTTAGGTTGTAAAAACAGAAAAACTTGATCCTAAAAGTACAAGAAAAATGGATCTATCCGAATAGAGCATACAATAGACTTCCAAGTCCATGAGGTACATTCAAGCAAGTATATGAAATATTGGTATATATTTCTTTTTCTAAAATGATCATGAAGTGGTCTTCCAAAATTATTCTGGTACATGTCAAACAGTCAGAGTAACCCATGAAATCAAGGGCAAGAACACATCAGATTCATCTGATATATATAATACATTTTTTTATTACACCAATGACCAACAAAGACTATAATATATCTCCGCACAAATGTTTAAGCCAGAAACCCAAATTTGCACAGCATGGTCAAGCTAAAAATTAAAAGGTGGGCTGGGCTGCAGTCCTCCTTGGTACTCCCCCAATGAACCAGAAATCCTTCCTGTTCTAGAAATACTTCAGACGCTAGAAAATAGCCATTGAAATCAGATGCAGAGAGTCGAGCAATTACAGAGCAGGAAATGCTGCTGCTGTCTCATTCACAGGGAAAAGTGTGGAATTAACAAGGCACCCTCTTCCTACTAAGAATCTCCTGTTCTTTTAGTCGATGCTGGAACCTGGCAAGGCGAGCTTGTAGACTGACAAGACTTGCTGCTTTACGTGAGAGCACAATACTTAATTGAGTCACATAATTGTCAATGAGGCTGCCTGGTTGGTCCACTTCTGCCAACAGTTTCATTTCCTAGCATCCACAAGCCAAATAGGTTAAGCACCAACACCCAAAAGTTAAAAGTGCAGTTTAAAAAGGTGCATGTATATTGAGTGTTTAATAAACAAAATAGAAAACAAGAAGTACGCATATACAGCATGGTGACAAAAAAATGTGCAACCTGTTACACTATAATCATACACATCCCCTCCATCAATCTAAGTTTTTTTTTCTCTAGTGGATCTAATTCAGTGCACAATTTACATGAATAAATTAGTTTTGATTGTGACTAATACTGAACCCCACTTTAGTTTATCAAGAGAGGATTCAAATGCTTTTAAATTTGGCAGGTGCATTTAAATTCTATTACAATATAATTTCAAAGTCTCAAAAACCCTTAATATTCATAGGATATTGTGGTTCTGCTTTGAACTGTAGAGCCTCCAGATACAAATTTAACACAATCAATTAGATTTAGGTGTGGAGACCCTATGACTATTAATCAAATTAATTCCCCACTCAAAAAGATATATCCAAGTCTTTATATATCAGTGAAAATAGAATATAAAGTTTGTTGGTCCATGGATTTAAACTTTATGTTAAGACAGTTATACTTCTAAGTATTAATTATCATACACATGTATCACTTCTTGTTGCGAAGCTATTTCTAGTGATACTCTCTCATCCATAGTGTGAGTTTCCTAATATTGTATTTGAGAGATTATTGAAGTTGATTAAAAAATTTATTTGCAAATGTAATGATAATTCTCCAAAGTGAAGTCATTTGAAAAAAGAAAAGAAAATGTATTAATTATCATACACATGTAGTCACAGATGTATAAAAAGTAAGACTTATTATGAACCAAAAATAG
Source organism: Hedera helix (assembly GCA_947179155.2). NCBI lineage: Eukaryota > Viridiplantae > Streptophyta > Magnoliopsida > Apiales > Araliaceae > Hedera > Hedera helix. The sequence continues at coordinate 34,828,874 of OX359281.1, forward strand.
AATCTTTCAGAACAATATATATGAAAAGAACATGAACACCACCTTCAGAATCTATGACAGCAAGATTATATTATTCAATTGTATAGGATTATCATAAATGTCTTTATTAAACCACTTTAAGTAACAAGACTCAAGTCTACAACCAAGGCAACTAAAATTCGAAACATCACTTACTTCACGTACAATCTCCATCGTATCTTCTATTTCTTTTCTATGGGCTGCAATTAAGGCTTCTTCTTCCTAGATTGTCAAAACAAGATAAAAAATTTAATCACAACATGCATTTAAACAACTTTTCAGATTACTAATGAAGAAACAGACCACATTTATAACCAACCTCGAGGATCTCATTAATATTCCCATCACGAGGCGGTTCAGGTTCAAGCTGCCTGGACCCTATATTGCTAGTGCTTGAATTACTTGTGTTCTGCTGCTTGTAAGTTGTGGTGGACTGATCAGAGGTAGTACCATCTTTTCTCAGCAGCTTTTCAGATTTGTCATTCCTATAAGTTTTTCTTCGAGGTGGCGAATCCTTCTGCACCTTCTCTTCTGTGTCAACTGAAACCTGGGAAACTGATGATGAGTACAATTTTTGACTAGTTGAACCACCACCAAAGGTATTTTTCACATCAACCTTCTCCTTATCCATAAGGCCAGAAATCACTTCACTCTCCTCCCGGTTGTTTAATGAGTAATTTGAAGGAAAGCTAGAGGACTGCTTGTTTAAATCAGCAGTAGTATTGTAAGAGAAATTGTCCTTTTCTACAACCCTTCTACAAGTATCCACCACTTTAACTCCCTGATGCTGCTCATGGACATCTTCCCCATCAGTTGAAACGGGAAGCCATGATGAAGATTCTTTATTGATGAGTGATACAGAACTTGCAACCTGATCCTTTTTTGGATTTCCGCTTTTAGAGAGACTTTTGACCCTGTTTATTTTAACGTAAGGTATAAGGTACTTAGATAAGGTATTAACAATATTTCAATAATCATCAAGCATTTTCTGAAAATAACATACCTATCAGCATATCTCAAGGTATTGAGTGTGTGTTCACATGAACCAGCATTTGGAGAAATGCAAGAGATCATGACGGTCCTTGAGTTGCCAACAAAGGAGTCACGAAGTACCTCAGTGAGTTTGCTACCACGAAATGGAATATGAATTTGGTCATTGTCAAGAGCACGGATACACTCCTTAAGCGCCAAAAGACTCTTGTTAATTTCAGCACCCTCAATCCTGTGACGGACAAGACTATGACCATCAGGAATTGCAATGGATTGTGTGCATTAATTTTCAAAGAAAAAATGGTAGCATTAAAATGAAGAACTGATGTAAAAAAATCATAAGCAAATAATTATCCATCAGAGTAGAAGCCCAGTTTAGCACAACAATATATATTTAAGGTGGTTGTTCTATAGAACTAAAGAAACAATCAACAAAGGCAACACAACACTAATCAGCACGGACAAGAATTAAAATGTCATGACACAAACAATAACTATATCAGTTCAACTCTAAACTGAACAAGACCCAGAACAACTAATTATACACCACTCATTGAGCCCAAAAAAGTAGATCAACATGCTCCGTGCCACGAAATGTAACATTTTCCGATTTCAATTTCGTTCCACGTTCTGCATCGAACGATGATATATGTAACACTGGGTCAGACAACCAGCAATTCTTTAACAATGTGTACAAGAGATGTTAAAACTGGAAATTCCAGAAAATCATATGTGAACCAATGTTGTGTGCCATTCTTACAAGCTAAAATGCAAAGAAGACTTGGGTTAGTGCATAGCAGAACCCATACCGTGTTTGTCGGTCATTATCAGTTGTGTCAGCACCTCTTTCACTACCAGCAAGATCTATAAAAGAAATCTTCCCTACAACCTTCCCACCTTTTGACTCGTTTCCATCAATGTTCCGCCTTGAGTCTTTTACCTCATTGTGCTTTTTAACAACAAGTTGCAATATAGCATGTGACCTTGAAGACTCTTCATTTGCCCCAGTAGAGCCAGTACTTCTTGCTGCATTCCCTCTCTCAATGTATTCTTTGACAATCTGTACATCTAAAACTTCAAATTCTTGCAATCCAACAATGCAAACCTGTTGCCGACCATCTTCTCTCATGCAAAGTTTCCTATACAAGAACAATATAAGAAATTTTTACACGTCAATCAGTAGAAACTTGCCCTTGTGCATTTATTTATACTTTTGCTTGATATATCAGAACATAAAGCTGTATAACAAGGCATAAAAAGACAACCACAAAGTTGGCTACCAAAAAGATATACTAAAACACTCCAAGGCTCCGAGAAAGTTGAACACAAAGTAGAAAATAACTTCAAGAACTTGTCTTTAACAATGTATAACTGTATAGAACTATAAGCAAGCTTCAAGATCAGACAGCATTAAATAACAATAAAGTATGAATACGAACTTTCTATCACTAAGAAGATCAAAGAGTTTTCCACCATATATCTCAAAGTAGCTAAGCCACAACTTGAATCTTTGACTTTGGTGAGACGGTTGATGCAGTATTCTAACAAGGTCTTCAGCAGCTCGCAGAGGTAAAGGTTGCATTGTGTATGTCTTACCACTCCCTGCAATCGAAAAACAATTTTATTATTACCAGCCAAACTTAAAGTTATGTTTGTATCGAGGACAGGCAGGCACCGATGGCAAACTAAATTTAGAGAAAATAGCATATCATACATTAGAATTACTTGGACAGGATATTCAGCAAGGTATTATATTCTCAAACTACAGTTTTCCAAGAGAAAAATCACTCATTGTCCCCTTTTGAAGGAAAAAGGCAAAACTTTATTAGGAAGGAGAGAGAATACAATATGGGAGGACACTACATCCTCAACTCAGTAGGCTAAAAATGAATCACATATATAACAAAGAATAGATGTGCAAAGTTACAAATAAAATAAAACACATCAGCCAGTGAAAAACCAAATCCAAAATATAAGATGCTTACCCACACATAATTTAGATGAAATGGCAAATGGACATAGAAAAAAACATGTAATATTTGGGTACTACAAAGTTGTATCCTGCCCATATAAAACAAGCCTAAAGCTGTAACAATAATATAAATTGATGCTGGATACTACAACTAAGCGTCTCTAATTACCTGTTTGACCATAAGCAAAACAAGTTGCTTTTGTTCGCTGAAAAATGATTGGAATAATTGGCTCTACAGTTACACGATACACCTGTTCATTATAGAATGGGAAGAAGGTTTAGTCATAAAAATTAAATAAGCAATCAACTAACATACAAAAAGAGGTACACCTCATTTGTATACAAGGGGCAAGAGAAAGAAAGCCAAATGAAATGAAGAAAACTAATAATTGTATAAGGAAAGCATAAATTACAAATACACCATTCATTTTAAACTAAGTGATTATCATGTAAAGAGCACAAAAAATATCCAAATTATCGTATGTGCATGGAAGTGCAGCTACCTCATCATTGGTCACTTGCTCATCTAAAACAGCATCAAAACAGAACTCATGCTTCTCCACATAAGCAGTCAAGTCCACCTTCCACACAAAACCAAAATAAGTACCTCCCACTGGCAGAAACAATATCTTACTTTAAAAAAAACAAGCTACTTCAATCAAATTTCTACATCATATTCAGACAAAAATCAACCAACATTCTGATGGAAGCTGAGATATACCAAACCTTTAGCTTGGGCTCATGAACAGTTAAAGCATTGTCATACACGGTCACGACGTCGTCCTCCTTACGAGAAACTTCCTTCTTGTTCAGGGGTCTTTTCCGAACCTGTAGCAAATATTCATATACAGTTTAAAATTTTCAGACAAAAATTAAGCTATTCAAGGATTCAAGAATCATGAGCCAGCCAAATAGCAAGAAGCCAAGAACATTAACCATCAACCAGCAAGAGTAAGCCACCCAGAAGAGTGACATGTAATTAAAAGAGACAGACTGATCAAATACAACCACAAAAATAGAAACAACATACCACAACTTTAATCTTAGCCACATTGTTTTCCCTTGAATTGTCCTTTTCATTTGTAGGTAATACAGGTAAGGCATCTCCATCTGTTTTTCCTCTTTGCTGTTGGCTATTCATCACCTCAAAGTCATTATCAAATGCTTTAGTGATGGCTGGCATAAAAGGTGATGGCTCAAATGATTCTGTAATAATGTGCTGTTAAGAACATAAAGAAACATCTGTTACAATAGGTAAAAGGGAAGTTCGTAGAAACATTCCTACAATTCTCAACGCACACAAACCTTCCCAATAAGCTCTACATATCATATTGGCCCAAAATTGCTAATTTTTCAACTTACAATCTTTAAAAAGTCTTAAATAATTGAAGCAATCATTTTGTACTTTTGAAAAAGAAAAGCAACAGCGAATTTGAACTTTACTGCCTCATCATATGGATTCTCAAGGCACAAAAATTAAAATAGGCCAATCTACACGGGCCTAAAATTCCAGTCCTATCGCATTGGAACTCACAATTGATCCCTGTCGTCAACTAATTCTACTGAACTTACGTGCAATAATTTCTTTCGTCATATTTGAAGAAGAAAAAAACAAAATAGTAAATCAATAAAATAATTCATACATCGGAAAGAAGCTCCGTGTCATCCATAGCATGCAGATCCAAAAGACCAGCTCCAAAATCCCCCCTGAACTCTGGAGAATAAAATCCATCTGATGCAGCAATTCCACCAGAACTTTGGGCAGCTGGAGTATATGGCTCAGAACCAGATTCCCCATTGAAATTAAGGTTTCTCATTAGTTTGAAAAGCCTTTGTTTCTCTTCAGCAGACTGTGCTCCATAACCCTTCGATCAGAATTACAAACTGCCCAATTAATAATAGATTCATAATCTAGAAAGCCCATTATACATAGACATAACAAAGCATTGCGCGTAAACTAAAACTCACATAAATACCAAAAACAGACTACAGTAAACATAACTCCACAAAATCAAGAACAAACTACAGATGGAAAATGAAAACATGATACAGCTGATATCTGCAGTTACATGGACACCTATAAATTTAGTGAGGAAAAAAAGATTACAGCTAACACTAATATAAAGAAATTCTACATTCTCTTTCAAGTATTGACAGAAACATAATATAACAATGGAAAAAGATCAACTTCTGATAATATAAAGAGACTATACATTCTCTTTCAATGGGCATTATTGGAATAACCATAATATAACAAAAATTGGACTCGATCCAAATGAACTGTTAAAAAACGGAGTTTTTTTAGAATACACTGCAGTTATTTCAATACATATTAGCATCACATTTCCATCATATATGCAAATATAATCAAACTATGGATCAGTGATCAAGTAAAAAATAGGGAGGCAAAAGTTAGTAATACCTGCATGAGGAGATTTGGTAGGAGGCGATGATCAATCCCTGTTGAAGCCAAGGGTGAGGCCAGATGCTGCAACCCAGCCGATTGGAGCCACCGTGCCATGACCGCATCTCCAGCATCGCTAGCAGGACCTGCATTGTGCAGGGGTCCACCAGAAGTGCTGGAGTGATCATACAGAGCAGTTGCCGCAGCATTGTTCTGTTGCATCTGGCCACCCATGTGGCGCTGTGATCGGCGTTGAGGAGCCAATTTTCAAGAGCTAATTAATCAATGCTTGAAATACAACATAAATATCCACAATTAAAAGCAAGAAAATGAATCAAACATTTAAAGATCACACAAATTCACTAATCCGTAGCAAACAAATTACTCACAATGAGGTGAAAAGCCGGATTCAAAGCAACACATGGACTCGTCAAACAAAAGTTTCCAGCTTTAATAATTTCACAATTCAATTGGTTTTCTGATTGCAATCCTCAAATGCAAAATGAATCGGTTCCGCTGTAGCCCTAAAGTTTCAATTAAAAATGTAACAATAACATTGCATATTAGATAAATAACAAACGGAATAAAAAAGACAAACATATGGAAGCATATACAAACAAACACATCATACAATTATATACAAATACATATATAGATAGAGTACCAGATGCAGGCGAAAATGAACAAATTGCTGCATCGACGGATTTAAATTTGAGCAGAACTAGATCTAGAAGAATCAAACGTATAGAGCAAAAACCCTAAATTTCAATTGTATAATGGAATTGGGAAAATAGGCCTAAATTTCTTCGAGATGATTTTCTCCCTCTGAAATTTGTTTTGAGCGATGATGATAGCGGAGGAGGTTTCACGGGAGGCAATACGCTATCGTCATATAATATACTTTCAGGACATAATAATATCTATAACAGATATTTTTTAAATACAATAAACGGCCAAGTTTAAAATTTGGCTGATGACTAATTTGCCCTCGTTCTTAGATCCTGCGTCCTCCGAAAAAAATCCCATTTACAAAACTGCGTGGTCGCATAGTTATAACCGATATTTGGGATTCAGTTAGTATATTGTTAATTTTATAATAAATTGGATAATGAATTTATACAGTATTGACATACAGAGAGAAAATATTTTCGATCACGTGTTAATACTGTATTGGTCCGTTATCTAATTTATCATAAAATTAATTTCATATTAACTAGATCTTAATACTTGTGTCGTATGTATTATTATTAGACGAAATTAAGTAAAAGTTTAATTGATGGGGATCCCAATCATAAAATTATAAAGATATATTATATATTGTTAAAAAAAAATTATAAATAAAATTAATGGGTAAAATAAATTTCATTATGAATATAATGGATTTTTTTTTTGTGCTTATTATAATTGTCCGATATTAGAATTTAGACTGACTTTCCTCTTTTAATTTATAAAAATTATGAGATGACACATAAATTAAGGATAATTTTACATATGACGATTCGGCTCAAACAATTTCAAGAATTTTTATAATAGGAGTCTGGTCGCACTCGTATTGGACACAGAAAAATGTCATCAAACAAAATATTGTCGATAAATTAAAGGGACAAAAATGTTATTTGACCTTTTAAATATCATGTTCGTCCGAAAACGAAAGAAAGATTGAGAGGGAGGAGAGGGGGGGAATTTCAAACTCAAAAAGTATTTAGGGACTGCCGTATCATGTGTTTTTGCTTATTTTTGACACCAACTCATATCTACAAAAATGATTCACCAATTTTCAGACAATAGAAAAAATCTTTATTCTTCTTCCAAACGTAAACCTCCTCCTGGCTGGGCCCACCTGAATTTTATAACTAATGTTGTGAGGGTCAAAACTTTTCTCAAACAATGTCCACTCCATTGCATGTGCTAATTAAAGAGAATTGATATTTTTATGAGTACGGCGCTCATTTACTATTTATATGAGAAATTTTTTATGAAACTATCACCTTCACTCGTGGAAATATCAATTTTCTAATTAAACTAACTCCAAAAATCCTTACTAATATCATCACTAAAATTACATACTTACCCATGCAATGCAGCCTATAGAAAAGTTTCAATTTTTATTACCTCAAAATTCTTTATATAAAACAATAACCCCCCCCCGGCGGCGCGGTTTCTTGGAGGGTAGGGTGAGTTTGTTCATGTCAAATATGGGGCACATGATGCTGGTGGATCTTAATGAGAAGCAACCACTTTTTGAGGTGGCCTAACTTATCATGACTTGCCTTACACTTATTTAATTTGAAAAATAAAAGTCTAGCTTTAACTTAAAGCATGTGGGAGAGGTAATCCAACACTTAATTAGGAGTAGTAAATTTTGAATTAAAGTCTCCATCATTTCATGACCAGGTTGGTACCCCTTTTGTCCACTACAACTGGTGAACTACAAATGATAATAAATATGAAAGAAAGAGTTATATGGGTAAATTTTACGTTTAGTACTGATTGTATCAAAAGTTTATTATAATTAATGATACTACTAGCATCTCTAATTTTAAATTATTTTGGTCTGGCTGACTTTTTCTTTCCTCTTTTAGCCCAGAACTTAGGTTTTTAGTTAATTGGGAACTTTATAATATTAATTAAGAACAATATTTCCTTAATGAAATTTCACGTTTCATTCGATATAATTAACATTTATTTTATTTCATAAAAAAATTCATTTGCAAAATTTATAAAATTTTGAGAATATGGTTTTCTTCCCCATTTTTATCAATCCTTAAATACTGAGAATGAGTACGTAGTTTAGCAACGGTGGCATAGTAGTGAAATTATGATGTTATATTTAATATTTTTTTATTATTTTATACTATTATCAGCATATAAAAATGACTCTTTTTTTTTAAATAAAAATATTTTTTCAAATGAAATTCTATTTAAAGAACAAAGGGAGTACTGTTTATATAAGTAAGTCATGAGATCAATTGGTAATTATATGAGTGACATGCATGCAGTATAATTATCATGATGAATTAATCATATTTTCATTATCTATTCTCTTGGTCCGGAGAATTAAACTTTGTAATAAACCCAAATTATTAAAGTTAACTTGCCGTACAAGATGTCATTATAGGCAAAAGTAACTATCAAGCTATACCCCATGATATATATTTTCATACACTCAAGATAATTTAGAATTTAAAGCGATATTTTTAAATAAAATTTTTTATATTTGATACGTCTTTTATTAATTTTTATGGTTAAATTGACCATTTTTTAAATCAATATATCTTATTATTATTTAATATATATGTTGTGACACTCCCAAATTTGAACCCACATTGTTCAAACTTGAATTGTCAAAAGACTACAACAAAATCATTACAAAGTAGTATAACGTTCAACAATACAATGTATAATAATACACAACTAAGTCTTTACTATTATTGTCACACTATTTTACAACACGTGAAGACTACGATAGTTATCCCTCGGACTCTCACTTCATCCCTCGGTTAGACCCAGCTACGTTCTCATCTCCTGTTGAAAAACAATGAAACGAAAAGAAAAGACAAGCTCAAATAGCTCAGTAAGAAATATCATGACTAAGATAATGACAAATAAATTATTATTATTTTTCAACAATTGAGTTATTGATAGAATACAATAGGCTACAAGATTTATATCAAAAACTGCAGTTAAATTCTTGAACAACGTTCAGATCAATAATAGCAGCGGAATGAGCAATCTCTTAGAAGAATAATGCAGACTATAATGTCTACTCGCTTCTCTTTTTAGGAAAAATGTCAGCAACTTTTATCATCTGAAATACCATTAGTCATGATAATACAAACTCACAGTTCCTGGTCATAATCATGCAAATCGACAGTTAATCTTTGCACTACGGGCCAAAGATATTCAATATAACATTAACAGTCATGATTATACCAGTATTTAGCATTTGGTCATAATCATACCAAACAACAGTTCATCTTTGCACTACGGGCCAAAGAGAACTTTCACCACGTGTCATAAAAGACACCGAACAGATGTATCGCCTTTAACCTATTATATCGCCTTTAACCTATCATCTGTTCAACAATTATATCGCATTTGTGCCCCCGCCCACAGATATTCACAACAGTTTGATTATTGATGATTAGTACAAATAACAATGATACAAATGATAAACAGAAAAAACAGGATAAACAATAAGTATCGGAAGTTTATTTTGTACATATTCAAATAATGTCCAAATTGTCAACATGATGTGGAGTACAATTCAAAAATGATATTCAAGATCCACAGTTCAGAATAACGGTTACATTTCAATAGAAATGTTTAGAAAAATAGAAAGGTTCAATTGAAATTATATTAGATGAAGCACAAACTATTAAGGAACATATAATCATTTTAGGAAACTTTACCAAATAGTACTTACCATAGTAAGTTAAGAGTATAAAAGAAATAATATCCCTTACTATAGTAAGTTTGAATAATGGAAAATGAAAAAGATGGTATCCCTTATGAATATAAAAAAAAATAATATCACTTCCGAATATAAAAAAAAATGATATTAAAAACGAATATGGAATAAAAGTGTCATGTGATAATTCGTATAAACAAATTATTTTCACAAGAGACAAATAAGAAATTTACAAAAGGTTATTCACCAACAGACAGTAATCCGCGCAGTAAGGTTATTCCCATAATTTAATAAAATTTGAATACGAAGAGTTATTCACCAAACATGCTGTAATCCGCGCATTAAGGTTATTTTCAAAGATTAATAAGGAATGAATATGAAAGGTTATTCACCAACAGGCGGTAATCCGCGCCGTAAGATTATTCCCACAATTTAATACATGGAAATAAATGACACATCTTATAAGTAAGAAATAAACGATATTATTTTCGAAAATCAAAGAATGATAATCCCTTACAGTAGTAAGTTTAAGAGTATGAAATAAAATGACATCCCTTACAGGTAAGAAAATAATACCATTTATGATAATAAAAAGAATGATACCCATTACCTTAACATGTGACTGGATATTAATTTAAATGAGGTTGATCAACATATATATTTATAATATAATTAGTAATTACCATATATAAATTTCAAAGTGTATGATAACTTGTATAATATGAACTATCAAAATTATATATATTTAACATATTTTTTGTAGTATAATATAACAACTTTAAAATAGTTTTTAAAATAATATTTCAAAATAAATCTTCTAAATAAAGCTTTTAAAAATGAATTTTCTTAAATAAGGGTCTTCTAAAGAAAGATTTGTGAATACCATGAAAAATAGGAATTTATGAAATTACTACTGTTTAATAATAGACTTACTTGAAAAATTCTTGCACTCCTTTTGGCTTTGAAATACTCAAGATAACCTTACTATTCTCAGATAAAACTTATAAAATACTTATAGAAAAATTTTATATTTTAGGTGTGATTTTTCTATTCAGCTGAGCAAACTATTTATAGGAGAAAATAAGGTACTATGCATGGTAGGTGGGCTGACGTGCTGCACGCTAGCGTGAGAAAAATTCAGCACGCAACCCTTTACCAACCCATTCCCAACAAACACATTTTTCATACTTCATGTGGCCCCCACAATGGGTCCACGTACTATTCACACAAAATAATAATTAATTAATTTTTTTTATTTTTCTTCCTGTGGGTCCTGCCTATAAAATAAAATAATGCTACAACAATAATGTAATAAACACGTTACAGATTATTATTAATTTAATAATATAAATTACTGTGTATTTGTTACTGTGACAATTATTTGGTTCAATAATTTTAAAATACAGTGCATCAACAATTATTGACTCAATGATATGAAATACAATGTTATGACAATTATTGAATCAATAATGCAAAATACTGTGTAACAACAATTATTGATGAATACTGTGCAATGACCACGTTATCAGATCAATAATATGAGACACTATGCAATACCATGCGCTACTATAGAATACCGTATGCTACAATAAAATACCATGAATTACCGTATGCTACTATTCTTTTTACCACTGGTATTTTAATAGTTAAAAGTGATAACACTGTTGACTATTTTTATTTAAAAAGTTTACTTATGTCGTTTTCTATATCCGACAAATATTTCGTTGTGGGGTCCACCAATGATTAGTTATTTCGGCGTCGTCGTACAACCGAATATTCCCCGACAAAACGAATATTTTCCGACCAAACGAATATTGTCCGACATAATAAAATTTGCACACAACATCCTTAACTTTTAATTTTTGTCAATTTAACCACTTACTGTTTTAGAGAAAATATATACGAAAAAAAATTAAATTTTGTATTTCATAAAATTCGGGGTCTTACATATGTAAAAAGCTTATAAACATTATAAATTACATATAGTTTAGTATTAATCTCAATGTTTATTTTTTTGAAAATCTAAATATATATGTTTAATTGTTAATTTTAAAAATGATCAATTTGACTACAAAAGTCAATTGAGGATATTTATCTTAGGACGGAAGGAGTATTAATATTTTTTTATTTAAATGAGGCTCTCTTTTTTATATTGTTATTTTTTTTCAAATATTTAATATTTGAATTGGAGTATGAGCCCTAAAGGATTAATTGAGTTTATATTTTTATAAAGTATTTTTTACATGAATTATTTATGATATTTAAAATTTTGGGGCCTTTATTTGAAAGAAAGCCTAAAACCCACGTTTTTTTGGTTAAGTTATAGGGCTGATCCTGAGTCCCCTTATATATTACAAAAATATTTTATCAAATTACTTTGTATCAATACATACAATTATACAATTAACTCATCATATTACATAAAATCTGATTAAATTTTTTTTTAATAATTATTATTCATTAACAGTAAATCGATTCTTGCAGGGGCATTGCCTCTTTTTGTTGACTATTTAAATCATTAGGTAAGGACAGGTGGCTAATCTTCCTATAATTATGATCCACTTTAAATTGAATGCGTCCGGAAATATATAATATTTCAGTGGCCGCTCCTTTGACAACGACGTTAGTCACGTATTAGTTCCATAATCATTTGTTTTAAAATATAAAATTAATTTAATTTAAAATATAAAATTAATGTGATTTATTTTAATTTTGAAAATGACAAATATTATAATTGATAGTATTTTTTTAAAAATAATTTATAATATATATTTGTAAATATATTGATTTTTAATTTAATTTCATATAATTAATATTTGTTAATTAATTTTATATTTAGAAATGAAATGAAGTATATTATTGTGTATTTAAAAGTCTATGTCATGAAATATGAGTCATATGACTAATACTTTCGGATTAGCCATAAGAAAAGAGCCGCAACCCAAACCAATGAAACCATAGTAAATGGGCCTTTTAAAGCTGTTTATAAAATATGTCTAAAGCATGTATAGTTATATTAGTAGTCGTCTGCGAAGTTTTCAGCGAGCTCAAATGGTCAAATCGTCATGAATCTACATTTAGAATTATTAATTTGGTCAGTCAAACTCAAAACTCGATTGTTCGGCCCATTAAAACGTCATTCGAATTCTATTTGAAAATAGGCCAAGTCAAGTTTGGTCTAAAATTCAAGCCCAAAATAAAATTCGGCCCAAACTTGATCAATATGTTATTCGGCCCATTATAAGCCCGACCGAATTATAGAGTTAAAAAGTGTGTAAAATATATAAACTATTTATATTAATCGTCACATATTTATCCTCTCAATTTATATTTATACATAGTATTTTCAACTACAAATTAGTTTCTTTAAAAGTGGTCACTTCCACCATTTTCATAATAAAATCTAATAATAACATGGGGAAAAAATCAAGATAAAGCAATAAATACTAGAGTTTTTAATAATAAACTAACTCATTTATATTAATTTAAACTTCAATTCGATTAGTAAAAAGAATGATGCATGTCAAATATTTTAAATGAGTTACTTTAAATTATATTTTTTAATTTTAAGAGTCAATTTTAATAATATTATATTTTAATACGGCTTGACCGAAAAAATCCCAAAGCTCATGATCTAATTTGAGTCGAGCTTGGAAATTTTTTGGGTCCTTTAAAGAAGTATACAACTTTTAGAAAATAATTACAAGAATAATACATTTACAAAATAATTACAAAAAAAGTGCAAATACAATAATCACATTAATTATTCAATTTTACAAATATCTTAAATTAAGGAGAAGTAAATTAAATTACACAAATCCCTTAAATCAAGGAAAATTAAATTAAATTCTACAAATTCTTTAAATCAAGGAGAAGTAAATTAAATTACTTCAATTCAATTTCTCCATCTCTCTCTTTTACTTTGACTCCACCTTTTTCCTCGCCGAAGTATGCAAAATATTAGAGCAACATGGACATCAATATTTATCTTAAATGTCAAAGGACTGCAACATAACTACCAGGATTACAAAATCCTACTTTAATTCTCTTTTGGACAAGTTAACCACTAATCTTGCTTCTTGGGAAACAAAGTTTTTATCCATGGCAGGTTGTGTGGTCTTGGGAAAATCAATTCTTTCAGCTGCTCTGGTGTATTCCCTGCAAGCAATCCCTGTTCCAAGCTCGATTTGTCAAAAAATTGACAAAATATTCATGCTATTGGATGGGATAAGATCACTAAATCCAAAAGAGACGGGGGATTAGGTTTCAAGCAAAGGTAACCAACCTTAAATACAAAAGTAACCGTAACCAACTTTTAATACAAATGTAACCAAACTTTAATATAAAGATAACCAACCCTTAATACAAAGGTAATCAAACCTTAATACATGGGTAACCAACCTAAATACAAAGGTAACCAAAACTAGTTACTACACATTCAGGAATTAGTTACCTTCATACTAGTGTTTGGTTACCTATATACTATTGTTTGGTTACCTAAATTTACTAAACGAAAACTTTAATACAAAGGTAACCAATCCTTAATACAAAGGTAATTAAACCTTAATACAGGGGTAACCAACATTTAATACAAAGGTATTCCTCCACCACAACCACCACCACCTCCATATTCTTCCTCCGCCACAACCACCGCCATCTTCTTCCGCCTCTACTACCATCTTCTTCCTCTACCGTTGACCATCATTTTCTTCCTCTACCACAACCACCACCATTTTCTTCCTCCGCCACAACTACCACCATGAATGTGAAAGATGGAAAAAAAAAAACGGCGGAGAAAATAGCGGAAGAAGATGAAAATGGAGAAAAGAGAAAGTGAAAAATGAAGGAAAGAAAAAGATGGAGAAGATGAAAATGGCGGAAGAAGAGAAAATGGAAGAAAGAGAAAGATAAGTGAATTTAATTAGAATTTTAAATTTTGAAATTACCCAACTAAATTAAAGGGATCATGGTCACATCATCACTCCAATTTATTTAAACTAAAACTAACTGTATTTATTATGTAAATAAAATATTAAAAATGCACTCTTTTTGTAAATATGTTTTTAATGCACTTTTATTGTAATTTTTTCATAAAAAATATTAGAATATGTAATTAACCCATTTTTATAGCCCAAATGGGCCAAACACAAACTTGAGCCCAATAATTTTAAAATAGGATTAGCTTAGACAACTTTAAACCCAACTTGCACAGCCCGATTTGCAGACCTATCTACACGAATGATGGAAAAAAAAACCAACACTAACACGTGGAGTGCTTCAAATTTTATTTAGAGCCCTTTTCGATTAGACTAATTATTAACTAGTCATCGCAATACACAAGTTGCATGCATGTAAAATTATCGTAAAGATATAATACTAATTTTACCAAATTTAGAATTTAAAATTAAAAAAATATAAAATTAAAAAGACAAAATTATAAAATAACTAAACTTACAGGAATAGAAAAGAAAAAAGATTTGTGACACAGCCTCGATGACACCAACCCTCTCCCAGTCTCCCATTGTGTAATAGGTCAGTACTTTCTTTAGGAACTGGCCTCCAGAATCAGTTAAAAATTGGGTCATAAATCACTAGAGAAAGTATAAGTTTATTGTGAAAAAAGTAGTAGGTTCAGTACTGTTGATTCGTCCTCCCAGGAAATCATCTATTTTTTAGGCTTTTTTGTTTTCTGTATAATGAGGTTTATTTATGATATATTTAAGCATAATTTTCAAATATGAATTTATATTAGTATATAAATTAAAATAGTTAACTTAAGACTATAATGTTAATAATTAAGAAAAAAATGGATCTATTATTCCAAGTGTATTAAATTTAAAGCTTCATGTATGTATTAAAGAAGTGAACAAATTAACTAAAATAAGAAATAACACAAGATTAGTCAGTTGGTCAAACACTAGTTAGCGAAGGTGATGTTTGGAATTTGATAAACGTTAAGAAAATAAATATTAATGCTTTCAAATAATAATAATGAACTGTTAATAAAACTGAAAGAATATATATTTTCGATATAAATTTCTAAGTTTTCGTTTTATTTATTTATTATTTTATTTTAATAATCGTGTTTTGTATATGTAAGTTCCTAAAGACCCGAAATAAGCACACGTTTCAGCCATTCATCATAATGGAGTAGATCTAGCAAGTGACCAAGTCCTAATAGCTGAAAGACAGGCAGATTAATTAGCTGCTTTCTTGCTTATCAAGTAAAAATGCATGGACCACATTAATTAAAGATCAACCACCGTCCTTTGTGGACGAACTATGAGATAACTAACTGTACCTCAAAAACTAACTTATTATATCCGCATTAATTGTTCACACACACACATATATATATAGTGAGTTCTCTTAATTTCTATTACAAAGGTTAAAAGAAATCACGCACACAGAGTATAGAATACATATAAATATATATATATATATATATATATTTAGAAGAAGAGAGAGAAAATGGGAGAGAATAGTAAACAAGTAATGGTGATTGGAATTGATGACAGTGAACACAGCTTCTACGCTCTTGAATGGACGATCACTAATTTCTTCAATCCCCCATCTGCTTCTAACTTTAAGCTTGTCATTGTTCATGCCAGAAATAGTCCTGCTACTGTTGTTGGACTCGCTGGCCCTGGTACGTAATTATTTACCAACCCACCCGGCCCAATATGCATGTATATATATTTTTCACAAAACTAATGATTACATATAATTAATTATATGAGTAACTTTATGAAACTCAACTGTCGATCGAGTACATGTTTGTTAACATGATATATATTGTTGAAATCTTTATTTAATTAATAGTCTACATCTGTACTTACACCTTCATTGCTCACTAATTTTTTTAATTTTTTTTTGATATATATATATCAAAATTTAATAAGTTAATACAGAGATATAATTATAAATATATTTATGTGATGTTGTTTTACAATTAATTTAACGCAATTTACGTTGAGCATCAACTGAAAATTAAGTCACGCATGCATGTAGGAACTACCGATGTTTTGTCAATTGTGGAAGCGGATCTTAAGAAGACCGCGGAGAGGGTTACTAAAAAGGTCAAGGATTTATGCCACAGCAAAACGGTAAGGGATTCTTACATTATAATTTTTATTATATTTTTTGAAGTTAACTGGTGAGATTTTAAATTTCAGAACTTATACGAGTATGCTAAAGTTTTCAAAATGACAGATATAGTAATTAGTCGTGCTTTCTACTTAGTTATAATTACAATACTTAATTATATTTACTGTATTAAAATTAAATAAATTTATATTAATTTTAAATTTTTGTAAATTGACTTCTAAAAAAATGATTGTATCTCTACATTTGGACAAATTAAGCAATTAGTTCAGTACTCCTACGATTTATATATATATATTTTTAAAGAATTGATATCTTCGAATTTTCTGAACTTAAAAACATGATTGTGAAGTTGGGGGATGTACAAGTGGATGTGGTAGAAGGCGATGCGAGGAACGTAATGTGTGATGCTGTTGAGAAATATCATGCCGCTATCTTGGTTCTCGGCAGCCATGGCTATGGAGCTTTCAAAAGGTATAATTTTAATATTTATCATGCACAATTTTAAAAATGTAGTTTTATTTGACTTTTGACCTTTTTTTCTTTGTTTATATATATGTATATATAATGATTTGTGTTAGAACTTAAGATGAAATAATAACAATCACACAGAATATTAGATAAAGAACAGAAAATAAGAACACGCGATATACTCAGGTTCACCAATTTGGCTAATTCTGCTTGTCTGACGTATTCATTAGAAGCCTCACACGCTCTACAATGATTCACACACCAAACAATTATTTTTATAGTAACTAGAAAACCCTAGCTGCTATAACATGGGCTCAAGCCCAATACATTAGTAAATCAAAGACTGTCGTAGTGGCCATTAGTCGAACCCGCAGAAGTATAAGTCAATCCCAACAATTTGTCATTGATACAAACGTATCTAACTTTTCATGGCTCTAAATTTTTTTAATGCTTTAATTATTGGGTGTACTTATTAAGAGAGATGTTGTATTAATGTGTATCAAATGTTTTTTTTTTTTTTTTTTTTTTTGTGTGTCTAAATGTTGCTATGATAATTTTTAAATGTGCGATATAGTTTCAATGAATAAATATTAATTAAGCTGACCCTAAATATCAATATTTTATGCAGGGCGGTTCTGGGCAGCGTGAGCGATTACTGCTCCCACCATGCTCATTGTACTGTCATGATCGTGAAGAAGCAAAAGAGCAAGCACTAAGCTATTTCCTCTACATTCTAATTGCTTTAGTATTATTAATTATTAGTTGCTAAAAGTTTGAATTGATTCAAATTATGTAACTTTCAGCATTTTGTAAAAAAATTAATAATGATAATTTCTTGGGAGTTTGATCATCAGTGTTTGCAATTTTTTCTTACAAATGTGGGTTTGGTTTAAGTTACAATTTTCATCCAATTCAATTAAATGCGCCAAATATTACTAACTCCATTTCAGTCCCATTTGGATAATTTAAGGTTAATCCGTGTTTATCCTAAATATGATTATTATTTAGTGGTAGGGTTTTAAGTTAATAAAATGGTGATGGTAAAAAATTAAAAATTAAACTCCTTTCGTGGAACTGGAACACAAAATAATTAAGTTATATATATATATATATATGAATTGATCAATAGCAACTATTTGTTACGAATCAAAATAAGACAAATAATATTTTTACCATCCATTATAAGAACTAACGGATATAATTAAAAATTAGAACTCGCCATCTGCTACGGATGATAGAATTACAATTTGTCATCATCCGCTATTAATAGTAGGGGATGTAATCAATCATGTCATCATCCGTTAGTCGATTTACCATATGCTATTAATAGTAACGGACAATGGATTCTAATTTTTAATTTTAGTTTTAATTTTTTTATTTTTATAAAAAACAGTCTAATCGACTAAAGTATATTGAAACTGTAAAATGTTACAAACGATGAAAAAAATATAATACAAAGAATTAAAATGGTAATCATTTCAAACAAACTAACAGATAATTAAGAAAATGGTCGATCGTAGCAACTGCTAATGGACACTAAACATATTCCTGAAAAACAGTTATAATTCAAAAGTAATAATATAATATACAAATCTAAATACTTTAATACGAGCAAATAAAGAACTGACTGTCATGATAATGCTACACCCAAATTTAAACAATTTATCTTCAACCTTAACGCATCGAAAAAATTTGCACAAAAAAAAAAATCTCTTAACTGAAAAAAGTAAAGTCTCCCAAGAGATGATAATGAATTTTTCTCACAAAAATAAATAAATTAGTCATATCATAGAGAAACACAAGTCTCACTAAAGGAAAAATAAATTCTACAAGACAAGAGAAATCATTAGAGAACAATGATTGAAATCCAAGGATTGTCTCTCCAAAATAAAGAGAGTCATCCCCAAATTTAAGATGGATATTAAGGTTTTTATCTGATAGAAAAGAAAAAGAAAGAAAGAATGCGTACTCTAATCAATTTTAGTCGTTGGCCCCATGATAAATGATATGAATACTATTTGTCATATTTTATTTTATAACAAATATTTACTATAAATTATTGTCAAAGACAGATTTAAGATTGATGGTCAGCTATGGCAAAACATTTTAATTAAAAAAAATTACATAATATTATTTAGTATAGTTTTCAATGAAGTGTTTAATAAGGTTGGAAACCAAATTAAGTGGCTTTTATTTACCTTTTCAAGTAGGGATCACATCCTAAATACAACTTCTTCTTTTTTCTTTTATTGACAATAACACAAGAAATTTAGGCTTGAATATCTAATATTTTTTAGAAAATTGATATTTTTATAAGTTAATTTGATATTTTTGCAAGTGAGTTTTATTTAATATTGTAAAAATATCTAATTAGCTTATAAAAATATTAATTTCCTGTCTTTATATATATTTTATTTTTTAAAAAAAGTAATTAAAAAGTACTTTTTTTTCTTGGGAAGTGTATATATCTTGTGATGATTTTAGTTTGAAATTGATTATACTCTTTCTGTTATGTAATAAAAAATGTATTTGTAAAATTTTATTCCTACAATAAGAATCTTATATTTTGAAATTTTAGAATTAAATGATATAATGTCGTCATATTTTATACCACCCCTAAACTAACTACTCAATATTTTAGGGATAAATATAAAACGAAAACAAGTTTTTAATGTTTGCAAATTAATTTTACAAACAAAAACTCTTATTATGGAACGAAGATAATATTTAAGAGAAGTTCATATAAAAATACACATTGTAGAAGAATTTCATAAGTTGATAATGTTAAAAATACTCTCTTGAATAATAATTTTTATATATTAAACATCAATTTTATTTATAAAAATACTAAATGTATAATATAAAAAAAAATCTTGTAAAATCTAACTATGGTAATTGCCATAGCTGGCCATAAGCTGGATCCGGCCCTGATCATTGCCCATATATATATATATATATATATATATATATATATATAGATGGAGAATATACACAAGGAATATACCGTGGCCATATGGATCATCAGAGAATAAAACCGAACAGAAAAATCAAACTCTCACCCAAAACTGACATAAAAATTAGATAAAATTCATGCTAAAATCCAGACAACATCAAAACAAGAGGGGCATAAAAACCTCGGTGGTGAGCACAAAGTACAAAATAAATATGAAATATGAAAGAAAATTTGACAAGGGATAATAAATAACTAGAACTACAGCAAGCTGCTCAATTACTAAAGCCATTATTGGCCTTAATCTAACACTTAATCTCCTTCAATCCATGGGCAAAGTATAAAAAGGTTGGGTCAGTTGCACCATCCTTGTAATAAGCAAACACCAAGCTCCCGTCATCGTGCATGCTCTCCCCAACAAAACTACAAAATAGACCACACAACCATGAGTTACAGCCAGATCTTTAACACATGCAACTATGCAAGTGAAACAATGTCACTGTTACAGGAGCTTGTAAAATACTGTCGGCAATTAAAATAAACTTACAACTGGAGGTCCTTGAGCTTTCCGAGGAGAAACTTGGTTGCCTCCGCAATACCATTCTTAAATTCCTCTTTCTTGTCATCCTCTAGCTTGGGTGTCAATGCTTTGATGTACTTCTTAATGTATGCAACAAGCTGCTTCTTGTCAAAAGGAGGTTGCTCCTACAGGTAACAGACGGACATATGTCAACTTACGCATCCAAAATCCCTAAACTTGCAAATGTGCATGTAGTCATGAAATCAACTTATTACCTGGAGCCTAAATGTGTCAACAATGTCAACCACCTTAACAGCTTGATCATCAACACCCTCATCTTCATCACCACCTTCAGCAGAAGGGTTCGCACCAATGTTCACATCAACTGCTCCTTGCACAACCCACTGCAGCAGGCAATAAAACCCAGGACAAGTAATAAAAAAAGGTGAACATACCATATAAATCTAAACTACACAATGGGGTGTCTCACCGGTTAACATAAATATATAGCCACAACAATAGTACTTGTGTAACAAGTTTCAAGGCTTTAAAAAGAAAAAGTGAAAAACTAAGTTGTCCTGTAAGAAACACCAAGGGGAAGAATATGATGTTGTTCCCTAGAAAAGAGGGCATCAAACGAGAAATACTAACCTTTCCCTCAACTTCCCATAGGCATCTGTTCTCAATTTCCTTGTATGGAAACGAGTCCGAGAGAAGCTCGTCAGCTGAAAATTTAGAAATGATTTATGTTAAACAGCAGAGCACATTGAAGACATCTGGCTCATTAAGTGTTCATAAAACAATATACTTCATTTGGTACTTATATATAAACTTAGTTTTGTATCAAAAAAAAAGTTTGATTCCAAGCATTGGGTGTAGAAAGTTACATATATCAGTCGCTCTAAATGTGGCCAGAATCTTCCAAAGAGTAATTATTTTTAAGAGAGAGAGAATAAGATAGCATAAGCTTTTAAGACTAGGAAAAACTTGAGGCCCACAATTGAGAAAGCATTTCCATCAATGTAATGTAATTGCAGATACTCTGAGCTCCCCAAGTCAACAAGATATCATAGTGCCTTATTTTCTTTGATTTGCAGGAATCTCCATCACAATGCACGGGAAGGAGGAACCTTGACAATTTAACATTGGGTTTAGCTAACATTGCTTACTTCACCCCACAGCCAAGGTAGATTGTTACACAATAAGAAAGAAGAAACAATATAATTAACTCAGTGAGGGGGGAGAGGCAGGAGAGAGAAACAATTATGCTGCAGCTGCAGGCATGTGTTCTAGTGTGTAAACGAAATCATCAAACAAATTCAGCACAGAGGGCTTCCAAGTTCATTAATTTGGAACTCAACTCCCATAATTCCTTTTAAAAATAATCATAACTTTGCCCTTAGAGTTCATCTTTTCATAATGGAACATCTGA
Source organism: Hedera helix (assembly GCA_947179155.2). NCBI lineage: Eukaryota > Viridiplantae > Streptophyta > Magnoliopsida > Apiales > Araliaceae > Hedera > Hedera helix. The sequence goes on from OX359281.1 coordinate 34,851,146, forward strand.
AAGGATAAGGAGTTTTTCAAAAATTAACTAAGAATTAAGATATCAGATGAAGTAAAGTTTGGATTTTTACCATCAATTATTTAAAGTTACACAATAAAAAATAAAACAAAAGAATTCTATAAAAATCTTGTTTTACACCCTCTGCAGAAAAGGATAAGAGAAACATTGCCCATCCAATATAATTTAAGTTTAAAAACAGTCCAACAAAAAAAACATAAGACAACTAATCCTGAAGATTTGATTTACTTATAAAGCTCGTAAGCTCATATAGATTCAAAGGTAACGAGCAAACAATCCATTGATTCAATATGATTAAATGATATTTATATGCAATCAAAAGATAAAGAACAACCTAAAAATCAGATCTACACAACAATTCATTCAACTAATTACAAAAACCCAATATACTTCAGATCATATGAAGCAAAATATTTAACAAATAATGAATTAAACACAGATCTAGAGGTAAACCGGACATATCCATTTGAATTCGAGAACAATTATATAGAAATTAAAAAGTCAAGAACTTTACTCTAACCAAGTAGATAAGCCATGGAATTAAGTGTGTCTATATAATTGAGAGAGAGAAATTTACCGGTAAGCAAATCCTGATAGACCAACATGTTTGCAGGCTAACTGGAATCACTAGCTCCAAACAAAGATTATCGACCGTAGAAAGAGGAGAGAGATATTGAAAGAAGAATTTGTATGAACAGTATACCAAAGAGTATATATATAGGCGAGGGTTTTTGGGACGCAGATGTGGTGTAGGAGAAGGAGTCTTGAATTACGGAAACAGGACACTCTTTCCAATGATTTCCATCCAAGTCCTTTTCGAATTTGTTTGTTTTCTGTCGGCCTGTTTTGGGTACTGGCCCAATTATGCTACTTGGCCCATTCATTAATTCTACCGAACTTGCACCTGCATGATTAGGGGTGGTAATTGTTTTAGGCGAATTAATGTCGTATCAAATTATAACTATTATATTAAATATGATAATATTAACATTATTTGTTTAATTATTTATATCAAGATAATTTATATTAATATTAACTTGTTTATTAATCGTATTAATGTATTGACCCATTTAACCTGTTTACAATATAAATTTTAAATAAAAAAATTATTTACTTTTTTATTGAATAATAATATAATTTATTCATCATAATAATATTTATTTAACAAAGTAAAAGATAACGTGCTTAGAAAAATAATTAAGAAAGCTAAAATTAAATATTTAAGGTAAATTACAACGTTATATTAATATTTATTTTTAAATTATTTTAAATAAACGTGTTTAATTGTGTCAATCCATTGATTATATGTGTTTGACCTATTTAAATTTTGTGTTTAATAAGTCAACCTGTTTATAATATAAAAACTGTTTATACTCAATATTAACCTTCTTATTTCATTTCGTTTTTCTTATTGCAATACCGAGTTGTGTCAAAAATTGTCACCATCATCACTTTTCATACTATCATTTGAGTTAATTTTAACGACTCCTGTAGGAGGGAGGGGTATCCAGGGGACAAGTAACCATAATATGGTAGTAGCGTTTAGGGTCCAATAGGTAAGGTTATAAATGGTAATCAAAAATTTTATATTCATTTGTATTCATATTCGAAAAAAAACATATATTATTCGCATTTGAAAAAAATTAAATATATCTGTATTCGGTTTAAAGGTATCCACAAATAAACGGATACGAATACGGATATAGGCATATTCGTATTTGTTTAACATCTGACCGTAAATGTATTCAGCGGATAGCGAATATCCATAATTCGATATCCGAATAACTTAAATATATATAAATATAATAAGCAAAATAATTTTTTTAAAAGTGGTCTTCCTTATATAATAATTAGCTTTCACTATCATATGAAAATTATTTTTAAAATATGTCATTTCACTTCTAAAAAGTAGGAAATAACACTTTTATTATAATATTAATAAACTGAAATAAATTGATTTAATTATAGTTAATGAATTTTTACTATTATAAAGTTAAAATATCTAAAATGTATCATTTAACAAGTGTTACAATATAACTTTTGGATCATTTTGTTAGAGTTTATGCCCCAGAGGCCAATTATTTGATGTAATTGCTTAACTTTTCTTGATATTATATTTGATTGAATAAATAATATTATTTTATTATGTTTTTATTTACTGCGTTATATAAATGTTAACATAATAAAAGTCCTTAGAATAGTGATACAAATTATATAGCTTCAAGTATGTAACTTGAACATGAGATCATATAATTACAGTTAATATCATTACTCTTAAATGTCCCTAATCGAATATCATTGTTAATAGGACAATAATGATGCATTGAGACTAGTATGTAGATTGACTGATGGCCAAATCTCATTGGTTATAAATATATGAGATATTTGAGTCAATGCATAGGTACATGTTAGAGAACAATGTACTGGACTGATCCACCGTGAGAATTCTACGTGGAACATTATGCAAAGTGTCATAAGAAATTATCATAGTGACAATGATGTAATGATCCTCGGACCTGAGATAACTATATTATTACACGAGAATTTATGTACTTTGATATCATCAAATGTCACCTTTAATAGGGTGGATAATAAATGTGATTATTGAGTACATCATGAATCGTGTGAGGAATATGAGTGATGTGACGCCCCCAAATCTGGGCCCACACAGCCCAAACTTGAGTCGTCAAAATACTACAACAAAATTATTACAACAAAGCACAACGTACAACAATACAGTGTATAATAATACACAACTAAGTCTTCACTATTATTGCCACACTATTTTACAAAACGTGAAGACTATGATAACTATTCCTCGGACCCTCACTCCATTCCCCGGCTAGACCCTGTTATGTTTTCATCTCCTGTTGAAAAACAATGGAACAAAAGAAAGGGTGAGCTCAAATAGCCCAGTAAAGAATATCATGACTAAGATAATGACAAATAAATTATCATTAGTCTTCAACAGTTGAGTTCTTGATAGAATACAATAGACTACAAGGTTTATATCAAAAACTGCAGTTAAATTCTTAAACAACGTTCAGATCAATAATAGCAGCGGAATGAGTAATCTATTAGAAGAATAATGCAGACTATAATGTCCACTCGGTTCTCTTTTTAGGAAAAACATCATCAACTTTTATCATCTGAAATATCATTAGTCAAGATAATACAAATTCACAGTTCCTGATCATAATCATGCACATCAACAGTTCATCTTTGCACTACGGGCCAAAGACATTCAATATAACACCAACGGTCATGATTATACCAGATTCAGCCTTTGGTCATAATCATACCAAACAACAGTTCATCTTTGCACTACGGGCCAAAGAGAACATTCACCACGTGCCATAAAAGACACCGAACAGATGTATCGCCTTTAACCTATTATATCGCCTTTAACCTATCATCTGTTCAACAAATATATCACATCTGTGCCCCCGGCCACAGATATTCACAACAGCTTGATTTTTGGATGATTAGAATGATATAAATGATGAACAGAAGAAATATGATAACAATAAGTATCGGAAGTTTACTTTGTACAGATTCAAATAATGTCCAAATTGTCAACATGATGTGGAGTGAAATTTAAAAATGATATTCAAGATCCATCGTTCAGAATAACGGTTACAATTCAATAGAAAGGTTCACGTAAATAGGAAGGTTCAGTTGAAATAATGAAGTTCAACTATTATGGAACATATAATATTTTCAGGAATTATAGAAGCAATAGTTCCATAATAAATTTCGATTTAGGAGTATGAAAGAAAATAATATCCCTTACCGTAGCAGGTTTGATTAACAAAAGGTGAAGGAAATTAATACAAAGGGTTATTCACCAACAGGCGGCAATCCGCTCCGTAAGGTTATTCCCACAATTTAATAGAATTTGAGTACAAAGAGTTATTCACCAAACAGGCGGCAATCCGCTCCGTAAGGTTATTCCCACAATTTAATAGAATTTGAGTACAAAGAGTTATTCACCAAACAGGCGGCAATCCGCTCCGTAAGGTTATTCTCAGAGATTAATAATGAATGAATACGAAAGGTTATTCACCAACAGGCGGCAATCCGCTCCGTAAGGTTATTCCCACAATTTAATACATGGAAATAAAAGGCACGTCTTATGAGTAAGGAAGAAACAATATTATTATCGAGAATCAAATAATGATAATCCCTTACCATAGTATGTTTGAATAATGGAAGATGAAAAAGATGGTATCCCTTACCGTAACACGTGACTGGATATTGGTTTAAATGAGGTTGATTAACTTGAACAGTACACGTATACTTATAGATCTTCACAAATACTCAAGATGACTTAAGCACACTTAGAGAGAACTTTCACAAGAAGTATTTAGAGAGAGAAAGGAAGAACAAGTAAGGAAGTTTATGAAAAATCCTTAAGTTAAGGCTTCTATTTATAGCCAAAAATCTTATCATTCATTTAATCTAAACCATTCATTTAAAGATCATCTTTTAATCTACACCATCCATTTCAAATATTATATTATCTTTAATCTACACCATTCATTTCATATTACCTAATAATCACCTAACTTTATATTATAAACAAATCAATTCAATTATTCAACAATAATTCACACTTTAATCTACACCATTCATTTCATATCACCTAATAATCACCTAACTTTATATTATAAACAAATAACTTTATCAATTCAATTATTATGACTAATTGTTATAAATACAGTATAGTTAGCTCTTAGATATCAAGTCAATAAATTAATGAAATACAACTGTTTAAATAACATCATAATAGAGATAACAATAATGTAAAATAAAGCATACGTTACTGTGTAATGACAATTATTGATTCAATAATGTGAATTACTGTGCATATGTTACTGTGACAATTATTAGGTTCAATAATTTTAAAAACAGTGCAACAACAATTATTGACTCAATGATATAAAATACAGTGTAATGACAATTATTAAATCAATAATGCAAAATACTGTGTAACAACAATTATTGAATTGATAATATAAAATATTATGCAGTGACAATTATCGATGAAATGATGCGTAACAGTTACGGTGTCAATTATCAGACCAATAATATGAGACACTATGCAATACCGTGTGTTACTATAGAGTACCGTGTGCTACAGAAAATACCATAAACTACCGTATGCTACTATTCTTTTATCACCGGTATTTTAACAGTTCCGTTGACTATTTTTATTTAAAAAGGTTATTTCTGTCGTTTTCTATATCCGACAAATATTCCGTTGTGGGGTCCACCAATAATTTATTATTTCGGCGCCGTCGTACGGCACGAATATTCCCCGACCAAACGAATATTCCCCGACAAAGCGAATATTGTCCGACAAAATAAAATTTGCACATAACATCCTTAACTTTCAATTTTGTTAATTTAACCACTTACTGTTTCAAAAAAAATATATATGAAGAAAAATTAAATTTTGTATTTCATAAAATTCGGGGTCTTACAACCTCCCCTCCTTATGAAATTTCGTCCCCGAAATTGACGTACCTGACATATCGAAGAGGTAAGGATACTTAGATTTCATCTCAGATTCTAGCTCCCAGGTCATTTCCTCAGTATCTTGGTTTCTCCATAAAACCTTAACTTGAGGTATAACCTTTGAGCGTAGGATCTGCTCCTTCTTATCCAGGATCTTAACAAGTACCTCCTCGTATGTTAAATCCTCTGCTATAACGTCTGGTTCTAACTCAATGACGTGGTTTGGGTCCTTCACATATTTACGTAACATAGATATGTGAAAAACGTTATGGATGCGAGACATACTTGGTGGTAGGGCTAGTCTGTAGGCTACGGTTCCTATTCGATCGAGGATTTCAAATGGGCCAATAAATCGAGGGTTAAGCTTTCCTCTCTTTCCGAATCTCGTAACCCCTTTCCATGGAGAAACACGTAAGAATACATGATCTCCGACGTTGAAACTTTCGTCTCTCCGATGAAGATCAGCATAACTCTTTTGTCGTTCTTGTGCGGTCTGTATTCGTTGTCGGATCATTTGGATCTTTTCGGTCGTCAAGCGTACCAACTCGGGTCCCAACAATTTTGCTTCTCCTACCTCATTCCAACATATTGGAGAGCGACACTTCCTTCCATACAATGCCTCGAATGGAGCCATGCCTATGCTTGCTTGGTAACTGTTGTTGTAAGAAAATTCCACCAACGGCAAGTACTTATCCCAACTTCCTTTGAAGTCTAATACAAAAAGTCTCAAAAGATCTTCGAGGGTCTGGATCGTCCTTTCCGATTGTCCGTCCGTTTGAGGATGGTATGCAGAACTAAAACGTAGTTCAGTGCCCAGAGCTTTTTGTAGACTGATCCAAAAGCGTGAAGTGAATCTAGGATCTCGATCAGAAACTATGGAAACTGGCATGCCATGCAATCTCACGATCTCATTTATGTACATACCGGCAAGGCGTTCAAGTGAAAAGTTTTCTCGTATAGGCAAGAAATGAGCAGATTTGGTCAATCTATCTACGATCACCCAAATTGCATCTAAGCCTTGAGAAACTTTTGGAAGACCCGTCACGAAGTCCATATTGATGTGTTCCCACTTCCATTCGGGAACTTCAAGTGATTGTAATGGACCTTTAGGAACTTGATGTTCTGCCTTGACACGTTGACAAGTTAGGCACCTTGAGATAAACTCCGCAATCTCTCTTTTCATATTGTTCCACCAAAATGTATGTCGAAGATCTCGATACATCTTGGTACCTCCTGGGTGGATTGCAAACGGCGTGTTGTGTGCCTCCATCATGATTTTATGCTTTAATTCAGGATCGTTAGGAACACAGAGTCGAGAGTTGACTCGAAGTATTCCTTTCTCGTCGATTCTTGCTTCGGGAATGGCACCTTCTTGTACTTTCTTTATCATGTTTATCAGTTCCGGATCGGTAGCTTGAGCAGCTTTAATTTTATCGATTAAAGTTGGTTCTACTCGCACGTGAGCAATCTTCGAGTGGGTCCCTGGTGTCTTTAGCTCTATCTCCATCTTTTGCAAGTCGTACAAAATACACTTTTGTGTTGTCAGCAGTGCACTTGTACTTGCATAAGATTTTCTGCTCAAAGCGTCAGCTACAACGTTCGCCTTTCCCGGGTGATACTGGATTGTGTGGTCATAATCCTTTAACAGCTCAAGCCAACGTCGTTGTCGCATGTTGAGTTCCTTCTGGGTGAAGAAATACTTGAGACTTTTATGATCCGTATAGATATCCACTTTTTCTCCGTACAAGTAGTGTCTCCAGATCTTCAACGCGGAAAACGACTGCTGCCAACTCTAGATCATGAGTAGGATAATTTTTCTCATAATCTTTGAGTTGTCGAGAGGCATAGGCTATAACCTTTCCATGTTGCATAAGGACACAGCCTAGACCTTTGCCAGAAGCATCGCTGTAGATAACAAATTCTCCTGATCCTGATGGTATGGTCAGAACAGGAGCTGAAACCAGTCTCTGCTTGAGTTCTTGGAAACTTTTCTCGCATTCCTCGCTCCATATGAATTTTGTGCTTTTCCGAGTAAGCTGCGTTAATGGAGTGGCGATTCGAGAAAATCCTTCTACGAATCTCCGATAATAACCAGCTAGACCCAGAAAACTTCGGACTTCGGTTACTGTTTTGGGTTGTTCCCAATTTAGTACCGTTTCAATCTTCGCAGGATCGACTGATATTCCTTTACTAGAAATCACATGCCCAAGAAACGCGACCTCCTCAAGCCAGAACTCACATTTCTTCAACTTGGCATATAATTTGTTTTCACGGAGCTTTTGTAGTATCAATCTCAGGTGTTGTTCATGATCCTCGCGACTCTTGGAGTATATGAGGATGTCATCAATAAAGACAACCACAAAATGATCCAAATGTTCCTTGAATATCCGGTTCATCATGTCCATGAAAGCTGCAGGAGCATTAGTTAGTCCAAAAGGCATGACTAAGAACTCATAATGCCCATAACGAGTTCTGAAAGCAGTCTTTGGAATGTCCTCAGCTTTAACCTTTAACTGATGATATCCAGAACGGAGATCAATCTTTGAGAAATGTTGAGCGCCTTGCAATTGATCAAACATGTCATCAATCCGAGGTAACGGGTACCTGTTCTTGATGATGACATGGTTCAATTCTCGGTAGTCAATGCACAATCTCATACTTCCGTCTTTCTTCTTCACAAATAGAACAGGAGCACCCCAAGGTGATGCACTCGGACGAATGAAACCGGTATCCAACAATTCCTGTAGTTGGACTTTTAACTCTTGAAGTTCAATGGGAGCCATTCGGTAGGGAGCTTTGGAAATGGGCTTGGTACCGGGTTCAAGATCAATATAAAAATCAATTTCACGGTTTGGGGGTAAGCCAGGAAGTTCTTCAGGAAAAACGTCAGGAAACTCATTAACAATGGGAATATCATTCAAGTTTGACGTATTTTTGTTCAAATCAGTGACATGAGCTAAAAAGGCTTGACATCCGTTTTTCAATAAACGAATGGCTTTATGGCTAGAAATAACAGTTATAGATTTCAATGGTTTAGTTGCTTGAATTTGCATGACAGGTTGATTAGGAATATGAAAACTAATAATCTTATGAAAACAATCAATTTTAGCATGATGGGTAGTCAACCAATCAATTCCTAAAATCACATCAAATTCACGCATCTCCAAAGAAATAAGGTCAACAGATAATGTGAGGTTGTTGATTTGAACTAGGCAAGATTTATAGACAGTAGATGTAATGGTCATTTCTCCTAATGGGGTTTCAACTGATAAGTCAAAGTCCAAGTTTTCAGGAGTTAAGTTTAAACGCTGAGCACATGCAGGTGAGATAAAAGAATGGGTAGAGCCAGTATCTAACAAAGCGTAGACTTCACGAGAATTTATGAATAGCTTACCGGTTATCACCTCGTTTGAGTTTCGCGCCATTTGGGATGTCACAACAAAAGCTCTCCCTTGAACTACAGATTTTCCTTTATCCACGCTAGCTTTTGGTATCATCATTGCAGCTGGACTTGATTTTGTGGCAGGACAAAACCGCGCAAGATGACCCTCTTTCCCACAACTGTAGCACTTTTTGGACTGCAGTGTACAGTTTGGGCTGATGTGACCTTCCTGACCACACCTATAGCATCTCACTGGTGGTCGATCTTCTCCCCTTGAAACTGGGGCTGGTGTTGGTGTTGGTACTGGTGCCCTTCCATAATTATTATGGAATCTCTTTCTTTTGAAATTGTTCCCACTAGATTCTCCTCTTCTGTTATTTGGTATGGAATTACCACCGAAGTGTTGGTTACCTCCTCGATGGTTCTCGTTCCTGTGGTTGTTGTCACTCCTTTCTCTATGCTGATCATTAACTCTTGGCTGCAATGTTTCATCTGTTTGCTCCACCCTTTGAGCCCTATCTACAACATCTGAATACAAACTAAATTTATGAGAGCTAAGTTGTTGACGAATTTTGAATCTCAAACCTCTTAGGAACATCCGACTCATTCGTGCTTCGTCATCCACAAGATGGGTGGCAAAGCGAGATAACTCGGCAAACTTGGCTTCATATTGGGAGACTGTCATGTTTCCCTGCTCCAGCTTAATGAATTCCACCTCTTTCATATGGCGGATGCTTTCTGGGAAATACTTCTCGTTAAACAGTTCTTCGAATTCTGTCCAAGACATTTCGAGTGCTGAAGGTTGGATACGTTTTACCGCTTCCCACCAATGGTCCGCCTCACCTCGTAACATAAAAGTGGCAAATGGCACCTTCTGATCATCAGCGCATTGTAAGACATCAAGTATTTTTGTCGTCTGCTTCAGCCATGCCTCCGCTTTGAGTGGGTCAGGCTTCCCGTGGAATTCAGGTGGTCCTAATTCTTTAAATTGCTTAACAGTGACCATCCTCAAATTGCCAGCGTTTCTACCGTTATTATTGACTGGATTTCCTCTTCCTTGATTCTGTATGAACTGCATGAAATTCCTAAAGAATCCATCGTTCATCATGTTATCAGGAACATTATTTCCTGAGTTGGCAGGAGGATTGTTTGGGGCCTCTTGATTCTCGGCTACATTTGCTTCAGGCATTCCATAGTTAACCTCTTGATTTCCAGATGCCATACTAAACTGTGGTCACAAAATAAATGTTAGTTCAAATAAACTGACTCATCACTTCATGTTCCTATATTCAAATCGACTCATTAGATAATAAAATCTATTTTAGGTAGGACACACTAGTGACTGATTCTATTCGTCTCTCCCCTCCTAGTTCTACCCCAGATCGCCATTAAAGACCATATCCCTAAGCTCTGATGCCAACTGTGACGCCCCCAAATCTGGGCCCACACAGCCCAAACTTGAGTCGTCAAAATACTACAACAAAATTATTACAACAAAGCACAACGTACAACAATACAGTGTATAATAATACACAACTAAGTCTTCACTATTATTGCCACACTATTTTACAAAACGTGAAGACTATGATAACTATTCCTCGGACCCTCACTCCATTCCCCGGCTAGACCCTGTTATGTTTTCATCTCCTGTTGAAAAACAATGGAACAAAAGAAAGGGTGAGCTCAAATAGCCCAGTAAAGAATATCATGACTAAGATAATGACAAATAAATTATCATTAGTCTTCAACAGTTGAGTTCTTGATAGAATACAATAGACTACAAGGTTTATATCAAAAACTGCAGTTAAATTCTTAAACAACGTTCAGATCAATAATAGCAGCGGAATGAGTAATCTATTAGAAGAATAATGCAGACTATAATGTCCACTCGGTTCTCTTTTTAGGAAAAACATCATCAACTTTTATCATCTGAAATATCATTAGTCAAGATAATACAAATTCACAGTTCCTGATCATAATCATGCACATCAACAGTTCATCTTTGCACTACGGGCCAAAGACATTCAATATAACACCAACGGTCATGATTATACCAGATTCAGCCTTTGGTCATAATCATACCAAACAACAGTTCATCTTTGCACTACGGGCCAAAGAGAACATTCACCACGTGCCATAAAAGACACCGAACAGATGTATCGCCTTTAACCTATTATATCGCCTTTAACCTATCATCTGTTCAACAAATATATCACATCTGTGCTCCCGGCCACAGATATTCACAACAGCTTGATTTTTGGATGATTAGAATGATATAAATGATGAACAGAAGAAATAGGATAACAATAAGTATCGGAAGTTTACTTTGTACAGATTCAAATAATGTCCAAATTGTCAACATGATGTGGAGTGAAATTTAAAAATGATATTCAAGATCCACCGTTCAGAATAACGGTTACAATTCAATAGAAAGGTTCACGTAAATAGGAATGTTCAGTTGAAATAATGAAGTTCAACTATTATGGAACATATAATATTTTCAGGAATTATAGAAGCAATAGTTCCATAATAAATTTCGATTTAGGAGTATGAAAGAAAATAATATCCCTTACCGTAGCAGGTTTGATTAACAAAAGGTGAAGGAAATTAATACAAAGGCTTATTCACCAACAGGCGGCAATCCGCTCCGTAAGGTTATTCCCACAATTTAATAGAATTTGAGTACAAAGAGTTATTCACCAAACAGGCGGCAATCCGCTCCGTAAGGTTATTCCCACAATTTAATAGAATTTGAGTACAAAGAGTTATTCACCAAACAGGCGGCAATCCGCTCCGTAAGGTTATTCTCAGAGATTAATAATGAATGAATACGAAAGGTTATTCACCAACAGGCGGCAATCCGCTCCGTAAGGTTATTCCCACAATTTAATACATGGAAATAAAAGGCACGTCTTATGAGTAAGGAAGAAACAATATTATTATCGAGAATCAAATAATGATAATCCCTTACCATAGTATGTTTGAATAATGGAAGATGAAAAAGATGGTATCCCTTACCGTAACACGTGACTGGATATTGATTTAAATGAGGTTGATTAACTTGAACAGTACACGTATACTTATAGATCTTCACAAATACTCAAGATGACTTAAGCACACTTAGAGAGAACTTTCACAAGAAGTATTTAGAGAGAGAAAGAAAGAACAAGTAAGGAAGTTTATGAAAAATCCTTAAGTTAAGGCTTCTATTTATAGCCAAAAATCTTATCATTCATTTAATCTAAACCATTCATTTAAAGATCATCTTTTAATCTACACCATCCATTTCAAATATTATATTATCTTTAATCTACACCATTCATTTCATATTACCTAATAATCACCTAACTTTATATTATAAACAAATCAATTCAATTATTCAACAATAATTCACACTTTAATCTACACCATTCATTTCATATCACCTAATAATCACCTAACTTTATATTATAAACAAATAACTTTATCAATTCAATTATTATGACTAATTGTTATAAATACAGTATAGTTAGCTCTTAGATATCAAGTCAATAAATTAATGAAATACAACTGTTTAAATAACATCATAATAGAGATAACAATAATGTAAAATAAAGCATACGTTACTGTGTAATGACAATTATTGATTCAATAATGTGAATTACTGTGCATATGTTACTGTGACAATTATTAGGTTCAATAATTTTAAAAACAGTGCAACAACAATTATTGACTCAATGATATAAAATACAGTGTAATGACAATTATTAAATCAATAATGCAAAATACTGTGTAACAACAATTATTGAATTGATAATATAAAATATTATGCAGTGACAATTATCGATGAAATGATGCGTAACAGTTACGGTGTCAATTATCAGACCAATAATATGAGACACTATGCAATACCGTGTGTTACTATAGAGTACCGTGTGCTACAGAAAATACCATAAACTACCGTATGCTACTATTCTTTTATCACCGGTATTTTAACAGTTCCGTTGACTATTTTTATTTAAAAAGGTTACTTCTGTCGTTTTCTATATCCGACAAATATTCCGTTGTGGGGTCCACCAATAATTTATTATTTCGGCGCCGTCGTACGGCACGAATATTCCCCGACCAAACGAATATTCCCCGACAAAGCGAATATTGTCCGACAAAATAAAATTTGCACATAACATCCTTAACTTTCAATTTTGTTAATTTAACCACTTACTGTTTCAAAAAAAATATATATGAAGAAAAATTAAATTTTGTATTTCATAAAATTCGGGGTCTTACAAGTGATCTAGATGGAATTTAACCCTCCTATAAATTAGGGAGTGGTATCCATAGGCCTCTTGATTGAGTAGGACTATGAAATGCATGGTCATGCTCAAATAGTGATTTATTTCATATAGTCTACTCATTGATCAAGAAACTTCAGATTAAATTATGAAGAGTATGACACATTCCATGCCTCGAGTTTAATATAGGATATAAGGTTAAAAAGATTAAATTACATTGAAACATTGGTCACGAAAAGGTTGTATCGAATCACCGATCTTATTATTATTTGGGTAACAGTGATGCATTACTAGATGCCGCTAACTATTTATAATTTTATAATATGATTTTAAAATTATTGCCAACATAATAATAACCTATAGGGTCACACACTTAGAACGTAATTAAAAGGGAATTAATTTAAATTGTAAGTATTTTAAATATGTCAATATGATTGATAGTATTTAAAAATTACGAATTTAAATTAATAGGATAATTTGTATATATGTATATTAATTAAGTAAGACTTAATTAAAATATAATATATATAAAATCGGATTTTATTTTTCTATTTATTTTAGGTTTTAGTTAATTTCTATTAACTACTATATATATGATATATCAATAGTATTAATCACGTAAAGAAAAACTAAAACCCTAGCTGCTTTTAGAAAGAGGCTAGAGAGAAAGATAGTTCAGAAATCCTGATCTTGATGGCTAGTACCGCAGATCCCTTTTGTTGCAGATCGTGTGACGGTTCGCGGAGCGTTCGTGTGGATACTGTAGAGACGCAGTCGCTGGATTGTGTTGAAGATTTGAAGCCGTTTCAGAATTTCATCGTCTCCTGTCCATCTCGAATAATCGGTAAATAATCTAAACCTCTGAATTGATATGGTTTTGCATGGATCATGTCTTAGGGTTTCGGAAATTTTTTGAAATTCTGTTGTTTTCTCTGTGTCGAAACCCTATCACATTTAACTAGAGTTATAAATGTTATAAATGTCATTTAAATGTTATAATTATATATTATAAATATTTATACATACTACAATATTACTCCAAACACATAAAATGGACATCTAAACTTTAATAAGTAGATCATTCATTTTGAAATTTTTGATTTTAAAAATAATGAAAACTTAGTTGAATTGTAATTTAGAGCATTGATTATTGTATTTATTAAAAATAAATAAATTAACATTCATTCATTAATGAAATATACTTTTAAAACTCATTATTTTTTTCACTTATTCTAATTATATATAGTGTTACAACATATCTAAAATGCATCATTTAACAAGTATTATAAATATTATTTAAATATTATAATTATAGATTATAAATATTCATACACACTACAGTATTACTCCAAATTAACACATAAAATGGACATCTAAACATTAATAAGTAGAGCATTCATTTTGAATTTATGATTTCAAAAATAATGAAAACTTATTTGAATTGTAATCTAGAGCATTGATTATTGTATTTATTAAAAATAAAAAAATTAACATTCATTTGGTAATGAATTATACTTTAAAACTCATTATTTTTTCCCTTATTCTAGTTATATATAGTGTTACAATATATCTAAAATGTATCATTTAACAAGTGTTATAAATGTTATAAATATCATTTAAATGTTATAATTATAGATTATAAATATTCATACATACTACACTATTACTCTAAATTAACACATAAAATGGACATTTACTTATTAATGGACATCTAAACATTAATAAGTAGAGCATTTATTTTGAATTTAAGATTTCAAAAATAATGAAAACTTATTTTAATTATAATTTAGAACATTGATTATTGTATTTATTAAAAATAAACAAATTAACATTCATTCATTAATATGTATGGTTTAAACTTTAAATTGTGATTGGTTATGAGTAATTATTCAATTTTTTTTTTGTAAATAATTTGAATGAATTTTATATTACGTGACTGATAAATGAATTCGGATACTCGAATATTAGAATGATATGATTATTTGAATAAAATAAACGAAAACAGATATTATCCATATTTGGATATTATTTCGAATACCGGATATGAATAGTATTTTTAAAATATGTCGAATACCGGATACGAATACAGAGAGGGAAATAATTTTTCGGATACGGATACGAATATTACTGTGTTCAAATTTGTTTATATCCGTTTACACCTTTACTAATAGGTCCCAAGTAATAAAATGGTCCAAAGTAATAAAAATTGGATGCATGTAAGTTTAATAAGATCTTCTAAGGAATAAACTGGGGGATAAACGATTCTTCATCCTTAGTTGAGTTGTGGGCTATCCATGACGGAATGTCCTTGTGTGCAGAGATGGGTTTCAAACGAGTGATCATGAATCAGATGCTCAGGAAGTCTTGCACCTCATTTTTGCAACTGATAGAAAAATTTCTTTCTTGACGAATGTATTGGCTGCTTGTTGACAAGAAAGAGACTAGGTTGACAAGAAAAAGAAGAGAATTTTAAGATACCGAGTGGATGGGTCACTGGTCCAACCAGTAGTTGAATCGTTATTGAACCGACGACGTCATTAATATGTAATAAATAATAAATAATTAAATATATTACTTATTATTATATATTATATATAATATTTAATAAATATGTAAAATTAATAAATTTATTTACAAAAAACATAATTATTTGTACAATGTTTACTTTACACAATTCAAATAAATACTAAATCTATATAAAAAGAAAGATATTAAATCATGATCATAAATCAAAACTCAAAACTCAAGAGTGATAAAATCAAACACAAATGAACATAAACATCTCTAGGATACATTCAATTAAATTCGGTAAAAAAAAAACTAAATCTATTTGTATAATGGTTACCTTATATAACTTAAATAAATACTAAATTTATATGAAAAGAAAGATATTAAATCATTATCATAACTCAAAATTCAATCAATGATACATTCAATTAAATTCAAATGTTTCAATATATATATATATATATATATATATATATATATATATATATATATATATGAGGAATCGGGAAAACCGGTTACTCGATTACAGGGTCACTAGGTCGACCGGTCAAATCGCCTGATCACTGGGTTTGACCGATTTTTGATCAAAACTGATTTTTTTGCTTGAACCGGACCGGAGAGTCAACCGGTTCTGATTTTTACCGATTAGATCGGCGGTCCGGTTCGAATTTAATAATTATGATATATATCATATGTTATTAGTTATTATAGTGTCATTGTAATATAATATATATTTTATGTATATGTAATCTAAAAGTAGAAAAGTATCCAAAAAAAAAATTGATCGGGAGACTTAACAATAATTTTGATCCCACTAAAAAATGAGTCTCGCTTTGCCACTGGTTTTGATGGTATGTTAATACAAGTCCCTCTTTTTTGCCAAAAAAATAAATAAATCATTATTTTAAATTTATTAAGGAAATTTTTTATGTTTGTTGAGTTAATCTGAAATTATTTTTAAGCCCAAACCTCATTATTAACCCCTGCACACAATTTTATTAGAATTAAGATTATTATAATTAAACTATGACGATATTAAAGAGTTGTTATTTTTACGTAGAGATTTAGTAATTTGATATTTTTACAAAAAAAATCCTCTCGTAAAAATAAGACTCATTTAATATTCTAAGATCTCGATATAATTGTCATAACTGCATAGAGGTTATCATACTCAGTTATGAGAATAAGATTGAGATACTGTTTTAGTTCAATAAAAAAATTATAAGAATAAATTTGTTTAAAAAAATCATGAGTTCTCATGATAAAATTGTGAGTAATATTAAAAGCTTGGAAGATTTTAAATATTAGCACAATCAGTATCATTATAATCACCCTATGATCAAGTAACTTGTGCACTATATATGTTTTAAAATGTATTTTAAAACTCAAAAATGAAATCATTAACCCTAAAAAGTAAAATTACGTTATTTTATATATTAAATAGTTTTAGTTAAATTTAATTAAAACATTGCGTTAGATAATATATATATATATATATATATACTATAACAATCAATTATTTTAATTTATAAGCAGTGACATGAGAAGATGCATCAATTAGGATGCTCTCTACTACATATTCTAATGATCGAAATTCCTTTGAAAGTATTCTCAATTTTAGAATTTGCCAAATTATTGCACAATGTATAATCAAACAATCACCCATAACAAGTTAAGAAGTATGCCTTAAATTAATTACATTAATTATTTTTATTATAATTTATTTATATAACCTGCAAAAAAACACTATAAAGCTAACCTCTTGTAAACTATAACGTAATATGACAAATATAAAATAACTAAGATTTAACTATACTTGTGCTTTTTTTTGTATAACTCTACTAATTAAGTATATCTATCTATTTATCTATCTATATTATAAAAGGAAAGAAAGAAATGACAATTTTTTTGGTAAAAGTGAAATTTTGTGGGCTTTTTTTATTTTACCTTTTAAACTTTCTTTATTCACTTTTTCTCTTTTATTTCTCCTATTATCGTTCATCTTCTATTTTTAAGTGGAATTTTGATAATTATAATTTGTGATTCTTATACTTTATTTATTTATTAGTATGTTTATATGTTTCTATATATGTGTAAGCAAAGAAATCTCGTACCTTGTTAGGGTTAGAGTTCGTAGTAATGGTGAAGGTGAGAAATCCGCAAAGAATATGGGATCAATCAACAAATTGGAGAGGAGAGAAGAACTGTCGATCAACTACCCAAATAACACGTGGTCGAATTCTCGAGGTCCTAGCGTAGTCACTAGTGTCCAAGAGCCGTGTCAGGTGTTTGAGGATATCCAGTGAATCTAAGTTAGGCTCGGGGGTCTAAGTGTAGTCACGAGTATCCTAAGCTAAAATTTTATTCGAAATGATTTGCACTTTTGGAGAATCCTCCAAGCTCCATTGCGTCCAAACAAAGAATATTCCAGATGGCTAAAGCTCCAAAAGTCCCTTCTCTTATGGAGTGAAGGGTTATTTATAGAGTTCATTGACAAGAGGTCATGTGCCAGATATGTGACTCTGAGAGAAATTTCAGAAATACCCTTAGAAATAGAGGGATTCCTAGAATACTCCTGGTTACCAGGGTAATGCCCAGATCATCCGATTCTTCTAGCCACCAATGTGACGCCCCCAAATCTGGGCCCACACAGCCCAAACTTGAGTCGTCAAAATACTACAACAAAATTATTACAACAAAGCACAACGTACAACAATACAGTGTATAATAATACACAACTAAGTCTTCACTATTATTGCCACACTATTTTACAAAACGTGAAGACTATGATAACTATTCCTCGGACCCTCACTCCATTCCCCGGCTAGACCCTGTTATGTTTTCATCTCCTGTTGAAAAACAATGGAACAAAAGAAAGGGTGAGCTCAAATAGCCCAGTAAAAAATATCATGACTAAGATAATGACGAATAAATTATCATTAGTCTTCAACAGTTGAGTTCTTGATAGAATACAATAGACTACAAGGTTTATATCAAAAACTGCAGTTAAATTCTTAAACAACGTTCAGATCAATAATAGCAGCGGAATGAGTAATCTATTAGAAGAATAATGCAGACTATAATGTCCACTCGGTTCTCTTTTTAGGAAAAACATCATCAACTTTTATCATCTGAAATATCATTAGTCAAGATAATACAAATTCACAGTTCCTGATCATAATCATGCACATCAACAGTTCATCTTTGTACTACGGGCCAAAGATATTCAATATAGCACCAACGGTCATGATTATACCAGATTCAGCCTTTGGTCATAATCATACCAAACAACAGTTCATCTTTGCACTACGGGCCAAAGAGAACATTCACCACGTGCCATAAAAGACACCGAACAGATGTATCGCCTTTAACCTATTATATCGCCTTTAACCTATCACCTGTTCAACAAATATATCACATCTGTGCCCCCGGCCACAGATATTCACAACAGCTTGATTTTTGGATGATTAGAATGATATAAATGATGAACAGAAGAAATAGGATAACAATAAGTATCGGAAGTTTACTTTGTACAGATTCAAATAATGTCCAAATTGTCAACATGATGTGGAGTGAAATTTAAAAATGATATTCAAGATCCACAGTTCAGAATAACGGTTACAATTCAATAGAAAGGTTTACGTAAATAGGAAGGTTCAGTTGAAATAATGAAGTTCAACTATTATGGAACATATAATATTTTCAGGAATTATAGAAGCAATAGTTCCATAATAAATTTCGATTTAGGAGTATGAAAGAAAATAATATCCCTTACCGTAGCAGGTTTGATTAACAAAAGGTGAAGGAAATTAATACAAAGGGTTATTCACCAACAGGCGGCAATCCGCTCCGTAAGGTTATTCCCACAATTTAATACATGGAAATAAAAGGCACGTCTTATGAGTAAGGAAGAAACAATATTATTATCGAGAATCAAATAATGATAATCCCTTACCATAGTATGTTTGAATAATGGAAGATGAAAAAGATGGTATCCCTTACCTCAACACGTGACTGGATATTGATTTAAATGAGGTTGATTAACTTGAACAGTACACGTATACTTATAGATCTTCACAAATACTCAAGATGACTTAAGCACACTTAGAGAGAACTTTCACAAGAAGTATTTAGAGAGAGAAAGAAAGAACAAGTAAGGAAGTTTATGAAAAATCCTTAAGTTAAGGCTTCTATTTATAGCCAAAAATCTTATCATTCATTTAATCTAAACCATTCATTTAAAGATCATCTTTTAATCTACACCATCCATTTCAAATATTATATTATCTTTAATCTACACCATTCATTTCATATCTGTGACGCCCCCAAATCTGGGCCCACACAGCCCAAACTTGAGTCGTCAAAATACTACAACAAAATTATTACAACAAAGCACAACGTACAACAATACAGTGTATAATAATACACAACTAAGTCTTCACTATTATTGCCACACTATTTTACAAAACGTGAAGACTATGATAACTATTCCTCGGACCCTCACTCCATTCCCCGGCTAGACCCTGTTATGTTTTCATCTCCTGTTGAAAAACAATGGAACAAAAGAAAGGGTGAGCTCAAATAGCCTAGCAAAGAATATCATGACTAAGATAATGACGAATAAATTATCATTAGTCTTCAACAGTTGAGTTCTTGATAGAATACAATAGACTACAAGGTTTATATCAAAAACTGCAGTTAAATTCTTAAACAACGTTCAGATCAATAATAGCAGCGGAATGAGTAATCTATTAGAAGAATAATGCAGACTATAATGTCCACTCGGTTCTCTTTTTAGGAAAAACATCATCAACTTTTATCATTTGAAATATCATTAGTCAAGATAATACAAATTCACAGTTCCTGATCATAATCATGCACATCAACAGTTCATCTTTGTACTACGGGCCAAAGATATTCAATATAGCACCAACGGTCATGATTATACCAGATTCAGCCTTTGGTCATAATCATACCAAACAACAGTTCATCTTTGCACTACTGGCCAAAGAGAACATTCACCACGTGCCATAAAAGACACCGAACAGATGTATCGCCTTTAACCTATTATATCGCCTTTAACCTATCACCTGTTCAACAAATATATCACATCTGTGCCCCCGGCCACAGATATTCACAACAGCTTGATTTTTGGATGATTAGAATGATATAAATGATGAACAGAAGAAATAGGATAACAATAAGTATCGGAAGTTTACTTTGTACAGATTCAAATAATGTCCAAATTGTCAACATGATGTGGAGTGAAATTTAAAAATGATATTCAAGATCCACAGTTCAGAATAACGGTTACAATTCAATAGAAAGGTTCACGTAAATAGGAAGGTTCAGTTGAAATAATGAAGTTCAACTATTATTGAACATATAATATTTTCAGGAATTATAGAAGCAATAGTTCCATAATAAATTTCGATTTAGGAGTATGAAAGAAAATAATATCCCTTACCGTAGCAGGTTTGATTAACAAAAGGTGAAAGAAATTAATACAAAGGGTTATTCACCAACAGGCGACAATCCGCTCCGTAAGGTTATTCCCACAATTTAATAGAATTTGAGTACAAAGAGTTATTCACCAAACAGGCGGCAATCCGCTCCGTAAGGTTATTCTCAGAAATTAATAAGGAATGAATACGAAAGGTTATTCACCAACAGGCGGCAATCCGCTCCGTAAGGTTATTCCCACAATTTAATACATGGAAATAAAAGGCACGTCTTATGAGTAAGGAAGAAACAATATTATTATCGAGAATCAAATAATGATAATCCCTTACCATAGTACGTTTGAATAATGGAAGATGAAAAAGATGGTATCCCTTACCGTAACACGTGACTGAATATTGATTTAAATGAGGTTGATTAACTTGAACAGTACACGTATACTTATAGATCTTCACAAATACTCAAGATGACTTAAGCACACTTAGAGAGAACTTTCACAAGAAGTATTTAGAGAGAGAAAGAAAGAACAAGTAAGGAAGTTTATGAAAAATCCTTAAGTTAAGGCTTCTATTTATAGCCAAAAATCTTATCATTCATTTAATCTAAACCATTCATTTAAAGATCATCTTTTAATCTACACCATCCATTTCAAATATTATATTATCTTTAATCTACACAATTCATTTCATATCACCTAATAATCACCTAACTTTATATTATAAACAAATCAATTTAATTATTCAAAAATAATTCACACTTTAATCTACACCATTCATTTCATATCACCTAATAATCACCTAACTTTATATTATAAACAAATCAATTCAATTATTCAACAATAATTCACACTTTAATCTACACCATTCATTTCATATCACCTAATAATCACCTAACTTTATATTATAAACAAATAACTTTATCAATTCAATTATTATGACTAATTGTTATAAATACAGTATAGTTAGCTCTTAGATATCAAGTCAATAAATTAATGAAATACAACTGTTTAAATAACATCATAATAGAGATAACAATAATGTAAAATAAAGCATACGTTACTGTGTAATGACAATTATTGATTCAATAATGTGAATTACTGTGCATATGTTACTGTGACAATTATTAGGTTCAATAATTTTAAAAACAGTTCAACAACAATTATTGACTCAATGATATAAAATACAGTGTAATGACAATTATTAAATCAATAATGCAAAATACTGTGTAACAACAATTATTGAATTGATAATATAAAATATTATGCAGTGACAATTATCGATGAAATGATGCGTAACAGTTACGGTGTCAATTATCAGACCAAAAATATGAGACACTATGCAATACCGTGTGTTACTGTAGAGTACCGAGTGCTACAGAAAATACCAATAACTACCGTATGCTACTATTCTTTTATCACCGGTATTTTAACAGTTCCGTTGACTATTTTTATTTAAAAAGGTTATTTCTGTCGTTTTCTATATCCGACAAATATTCCGTTGTGGGGTCCACCAATAATTTGTTATTTCGGCGCCGTCGGACCAAACGAATATTCCCCGACCAAACGAATATTCCCCGACAAAGCGAATATTGTCCGACAAAATAAAATTTGCACATAACATCCTTAACTTTTAACTTTATCGATTTAACCACTTACTGTTTAAAAAAAAAAATATCTATATGAAGAAAAATTAAATTTTGTATTTCATAAAATTCGGGGTCTTACAACCTCCACTCCTTATGAAATTTCGTCCCCGAAATTGACGTACCTGACATATCGAAGAGGTAAGGATACTTAGATTTCATCTCAGATTCTAGCTCCCAGGTCATTTCCTCAGTATCTTGGTTCCTCTATAAAACCTTAACTTGAGGTATAACCTTTGAGCGTATGATCTGCTCCTTCTTATCCAGGATCTTAACAGGTACTTCCTCGTATGTTAAATCCTCTGCTATAACGTCTGGTTCTAACTCAATGACGTGGTTTGGGTCCTTCACATATTTACGTAACATAGATATGTGAAAAACGTTATGGATGCGAGACATACTTGGTGGTAGGGCTAGTCTGTAGGCTACGGTTCCTATTCGATCGAGAATTTCAAATGGGCCAATAAATCGAGGGTTGAGCTTTCCTCTCTTTCCGAATCTCGTAACCCCTTTCCATGGAGAAACACGTAAGAATACATGATCTCCGACATTGAAACTTTCGTCTCTCCGATGAAGATCAGCATAACTCTTTTGTCGTTCTTGTGCGGTCTGTATTCGTTGTCGGATCATTTGGATCTTTTCGGTCGTCAAGCGTACCAACTCGGGTCCCAACAATTTTGCTTCTCCTACCTCATTCCAACATATTGGAGAGCGACACTTCCTTCCATACAATGCCTCGAATGGAGCCATGCCTATGCTTGCTTGGTAACTGTTGTTGTAAGAAAATTCCACCAACGGCAAGTACTTATCCCAACTTCCTTTGAAGTCTAATACACAAAGTCTCAAAAGATCTTCGAGGGTCTGGATCGTCCTTTCCGATTGTCCGTCCGTTTGAGGATGGTATGCAGAACTAAAACGTAGTTCAGTGCCCAGAGCTTTTTGTAGACTGATCCAAAAGCGTGAAGTGAATCTAGGATCTCGATCAGAAACTATGGAAACTGGCATGCCATGCAATCTCACGATCTCATTTATGTACATACCGGCAAGACGTTCAAGTGAAAAGTTTTCTCGTATAGGCAAGAAATGAGCAGATTTGGTCAATCTATCTACGATCACCCAAATTGCATCCAAGCCTTGAAAAACTTTTGGAAGACCCGTCACGAAGTCCATGTTGATGTGTTCCCACTTCCATTCGGGAACTTCAAGTGATTATAATGGACCTTTAGGAACTTGATGTTCTGCCTTGACACGTTGACAAGTTAGGCACCTTGAGATAAACTCCGCAATCTCTCTTTTCATATTGTTCCACCAAAATGTATGTCGAAGATCTCGATACATCTTGGTACCTCCTGGGTGGATTGCAAACGGCGTGTTGTGTGCCTCCATCATGATTTTATGCTTTAATTCAGGATCGTTAGGAACACAGAGTCGAGAGTTGACTCGAAGTATTCCTTTCTCGTCGATTCTTGCTTCGGGAATGACACCTTCTTGTACTTTCTTTATCATGTTTATCAGTTCCGGATCGGTAGCTTGAGCAGCTTTAATTTTATCGATTAAAGTTGGTTCTACTCGCACGTGAGCAATCTTCGAGTGGGTCCCTGGTGTCTTTAGCTCTATCTCCATCTTTTGCAAGTCGTACAAAATACACTTTTGTGTTGTCAGCAGTGCACTTGTACTTGCATAAGATTTTCTGCTCAAAGCGTCAGCTACAACGTTCGCCTTTCCCGGGTGATACTGGATTGTGTGGTCATAATCCTTTAACAGCTCAAGCCAACGTCGTTGTCGCATGTTGAGTTCCTTCTGGGTGAAGAAATACTTGAGACTTTTATGATCCGTATAGATATCCACTTTTTCTCCGTACAAGTAGTGTCTCCAGATCTTCAACGCGAAAACGACTGCTGCCAACTCTAGATCATGAGTAGGATAATTTTTCTCATAATCTTTGAGTTGTCGAGAGGCGTAGGCTATAACCTTTCCATGTTGCATAAGGACACAGCCTAGACCTTTGCCAGAAGCATCGCTGTAGATAACAAATTCTCCTGATCCTGATGGTATGGTCAGAACAGGAGCTGAAACCAGTCTCTTCTTGAGTTCTTGGAAACTTTTCTCGCATTCCTCGCTCCATATGAATTTTGTGCTTTTCCGAGTAAGCTGCGTTAATGGAGTGGCGATTCGAGAAAATCCTTCTACGAATCTCCGATAATAACCAGCTAGACCCATAAAACTTCGGACTTCGGTTACTGTTTTGGGTTGTTCCCAATTTAGTACCGTTTCAATCTTCGCAGGATCGACTGATATTCCTTGACTAGAAATCACATGCCCAAGAAACGCGACCTCCTCAAGCCAGAACTCACATTTCTTCAACTTGGCATATAATTTGTTTTCACGGAGCTTTTGTAGTATCAATCTCAGGTGTTGTTCATGATCCTCGCGACTCTTGGAGTATATGAGGATGTCATCAATAAAGACAACCACAAAATGATCCAAATGTTCCTTGAATATCCGGTTCATCATGTCCATGAAAGCTGCAGGAGCATTAGTTAGTCCAAACGGCATGACTAAGAACTCATAATGCCCATAACGAGTTCTGAAAGCAGTCTTTGGAATGTCCTCAGCTTTAACCTTTAACTGATGATATCCAGAACGGAGATCAATCTTTGAGAAATGTTGAGCGCCTTGCAATTGATCAAACATGTCATCAATCCGAGGTAACGGGTACCTGTTCTTGATGGTGACATGGCTCAATTCTCGGTAGTCAATGCACAATCTCATACTCCCGTCTTTCTTCTTCACAAATAAAACAGGAGCACCCCAAGGTGATGCACTCGGACGAATGAAACCGGTATCCAACAATTCCTGTAGTTGGACTTTTAACTCTTGAAGTTCAATGGGAGCCATTCGGTAGGGAGCTTTGGAAATGGGCTTGGTACCGGGTTCAAGATCAATATAAAAATCAATTTCACGGTTTGGGGGTAAGCCAGGAAGTTCTTCAGGAAAAACCTCAGGAAACTCATTAACAATGGGAATATCATTCAAGTTTGACGTATTTTTGTTCAAATCAGTGACATGAGCTAAAAAGGCTTGACATCCGTTTTTTAATAAACGAATGGCTTTATGGCTAGAAATAACAGTTATAGATTTCAATGGTTTAGTTGCTTGAATTTGCATGACAGGTTGATTAGGAATATGAAAACTAATAATCTTATGAAAACAATCAATTTTAGCATGATGGGTAGTCAACCAATCAATTCCTAAAATCACATCAAATTCATGCATCTCCAAAGAAATAAGGTCAACAGGTAATGTGAGGTTGTTGATTTGAATTAGGCAAGATTTATAGACAGTAGATGTAATGGTCATTTCTCCTAATGGGGTTTCAACTGATAAGTCAAAGTCCAAGTTTTCAGGAGTTAAGTTTAAACGCTGAGCACATGCAGGTGAGATAAAAGAATGGGTAGAGCCAGTATCTAACAAAGTGTAGACTTCACGAGAATTTATGAATAGCTTACCGGTTATCACCTCGTTCGAGTTTCGTGCCATTTGGGATGTCACAACAAAAGCTCTCCCTTGAACTACAGATTTTCCTTTATCCGCGCTAGCTTTTGGTATCATCATTGCAGCTGGACTTGATTTTGTGGCAGGACAAAACCGCGCAAGATGACCCTCTTTCCCACAACTGTAGCACTTTTTGGACTGCAGTGTACAGTTTGGGCTGATGTGACCTTCCTGACCACACCTATAGCATCTCACTGGTGGTCGATCTTCTCCCCTTGAAACTGGGGTCGGTGCTGGTGTTGGTACTGGTGCTGGTGCCCTTCCATAATTATTATGGAATCTATTTCTTTTGAAATTGTTCCCACTAGATTCTCCTCTTCTGTTATTTGGTGTGGAATTACCACCGAAGTGTTGGTTACCTCCTCGATGGTTCTCGTTCCTGTGGTTGTTGTCACTCCTTTCTCTATGCTGATCATTAACTCTTGGCTGCAATGTTTCATCTGTTTGCTCCACCCTTTGAGCCCTATCTACAACATCGGAATACAAACTGAATTTATGAGAACTAAGTTGTTGACGAATTTTGAGTCTCAAACCTCTCAGGAACATTCGACTCATTCGTGCTTCGTCATCTACTAGATGAGTCGTAAAACGAGACAGTTCAGCAAACTTAGCTTCATATTGAGAAACTGTCATGTTTCCCTGCTCCAGCTTAATGAATTCCACTTCCTTCATATGGCGGATGCTTTCTGGGAAGTACTTCTCGTTAAACAGTTCTTCGAATTCTGTCCAAGACATTTCGAGTGCTGAAGGTTGGATACGTTTTACCGCTTTCCACCAATGGTCCGCCTCACCTCGTAACATAAAAGTGGCAAATGGCACCTTCTGATCATCAGCGCATTGTAAGACATCAAGTATTTTTGTCGTCTGCTTCAGGCATGCCTCCGCTTTGAGTGGGTCAGGCTTCCCCTGGAATTCAGGTGGTCCTAATTCTTTAAATTGCTTAGCAGTGACCATCCTCAAATTGCCAGCGTTTCTACCGTTATTATTGACTGAATTTCCTCTTCCTTGATTCTGTATGAACTGCATGAAATTCCTAAAGAATGGCACGAAACTCAGGTGGTCCTAATTCTTTAATCTACACCATTCATTTCATATCTGTGACGCCCCCAAATCTGGGCCCACACAGCCCAAACTTGAGTCGTCAAAATACTACAACAAAATTATTACAACAAAGCACAACGTACAACAATACAGTGTATAATAATACACAACTAAGTCTTCACTATTATTGCCACACTATTTTACAAAACGTGAAGACTATGATAACTATTCCTCGGACCCTCACTCCATTCCCCGGCTAGACCCTGTTATGTTTTCATCTCCTGTTGAAAAACAATGGAACAAAAGAAAGGGTGAGCTCAAATAGCCTAGCAAAGAATATCATGACTAAGATAATGACGAATAAATTATCATTAGTCTTCAACAGTTGAGTTCTTGATAGAATACAATAGACTACAAGGTTTATATCAAAAACTGCAGTTAAATTCTTAAACAACGTTCAGATCAATAATAGCAGCGGAATGAGTAATCTATTAGAAGAATAATGCAGACTATAATGTCCACTCGGTTATCTTTTTAGGAAAAACATCATCAACTTTTATCATCTGAAATATCATTAGTCTAGATAATACAAATTCACAGTTCCTGATCATAATCATGCACATCAACAGTTCATCTTTGTACTACGGGCCAAAGATATTCAATATAGCACCAACGGTCATGATTATACCAGATTCAGCCTTTGGTCATAATTATACCAAACAACACTTCATCTTTGCACTACGGGCCAAAGAGAACATTCACCACGTGCCATAAAAGACACCGAACAGATGTATCGCCTTTAACCTATTATATCACCTTTAACCTATCACCTGTTCAACAAATATATCACATCTGTGCCCCCGGCCACAGATATTCACAACAACTTGATTTTTGGATGATTAGAATGATATAAATGATGAACAGAAGAAATAGGATAACAATAAGTATCGGAAGTTTACTTTGTACAGATTCAAATAATGTCCAAATTGTCAACATGATGTGGAGTGAAATTTAAAAATGATATTCAAGATCCACAGTTCAGAATAACGGTTACAATTCAATAGAAAGGTTCACGTAAATAGGAAGGTTCAGTTGAAATAATGAAGTTCAACTATTATGGAACATATAATATTTTCAGGAATTATAGAAGCAATAGTTCCATAATAAATTTCGATTTAGGAGTATGAAAGAAAATAATATCCCTTACCGTAGCAGGTTTGATTAACAAAAGGTGAAAGAAATTAATACAAAGGGTTATTCACCAACAGAAGGCAATCCGCTCCGTAAGGTTATTCCCACAATTTAATAGAATTTGAGTACAAAGAGTTATTCACCAAACAGGCGGCAATCCGCTCCGTAAGGTTATTCTCAGAGATTAATAAGGAATGAATACGAAAGGTTATTCACCAACAGGCGGCAATCCGCTCCGTAAGGTTATTCCCACAATTTAATACATGGAAATAAAAGGCACGTCTTATGAGTAAGGAAGAAACAATATTATTATCGAGAATCAAATAATGATAATCCCTTACCATAGTACATTTGAATAATGGAAGATGAAAAAGATGGTATGCCTTACCGTAACACGTGACTGGATATTGATTTAAATGAGGTTGATTAACTTGAACAGTACACGTATACTTATAGATCTTCACAAATACTCAAGATGACTTAAGCACACTTAGAGAGAACTTTCACAAGAAGTATTTAGAGAGAGAAAGAAAGAACAAGTAAGGAAGTTTATGAAAAATCCTTAAGTTAAGGCTTCTATTTATAGCCAAAAATCTTATCATTCATTTAATCTAAACCATTCATTTAAAGATCATCTTTTAATCTACACCATCCATTTCAAATATTATATTATCTTTAATCTACACCATTCATTTCATATCACCTAATAATCACCTAACTTTATATTATAAACAAATCAATTTAATTATTCAACAATAATTCACACTTTAATCTACACCATTCATTTCATATCACCTAATAATCACCTAACTTTATATTATAAACAAATCAATTCAATTATTCAACAATAATTCACATTTTAATCAACACCATTCATTTCATATCACCTAATAATCACCTAACTTTATATTACAAACAAATAACTTTATCAATTCAATTATTATGACTAATTGTTATAAATACAGTATAGTTAGCTCTTAGATATCAAGTCAATAAATTAATGAAATACAACTGTTTAAATAACATCATAATAGAGATAACAATAATGTAAAATAAAGCATACGTTACTGTGTAATGACAATTATTGATTCAATAATGTGAATTACTGTGCATATGTTACTGTGACAATTATTAGGTTCAATAATTTTAAAAACAGTGCAACAACAATTATTGACTCAATGATATAAAATACAGTGTAATGACAATTATTAAATCAATAATGCAAAATACTGTGTAACAACAATTATTGAATTGATAATATAAAATATTATGCAGTGACAATTATCGATGAAATGATGCGTAACAGTTACGGTGTCAATTATCAGACCAAAAATATGAGACACTATGCAATACCGTGTGTTACTGTAGAGTACCGAGTGCTACAGAAAATACCAATAACTACCGTATGCTACTATTCTTTTATCACCGGTATTTTAACAGTTCCGTTGACTATTTTTATTTAAAAAGGTTATTTCTGTCGTTTTCTATATCCGACAAATATTCCGTTGTGGGGTCCACCAATAATTTGTTATTTCGGCGCCGTCGGACCAAACGAATATTCCCCGACCAAACGAATATTCCCCGACAAAGCGAATATTGTCCGACAAAATAAAATTTGCACATAACATCCTTAACTTTTAACTTTATCGATTTAACCACTTACTGTTTAAAAAAAAAAATATCTATATGAAGAAAAATTAAATTTTGTATTTCATAAAATTCGGGGTCTTACAATATCACCTAATAATCACCTAACTTTATATTATAAACAAATCAATTTAATTATTCAACAATAATTCACACTTTAATCTACACCATTCATTTCATATCACCTAATAATCACCTAACTTTATATTATAAACAAATCAATTCAATTATTCAACAATAATTCACACTTTAATCAACACCATTCATTTCATATCACCTAATAATCACCTAACTTTATATTATAAACAAATAACTTTATCAATTCAATTATTATGACTAATTGTTATAAATACAGTATAGTTAGCTCTTAGATATCAAGTCAATAAATTAATGAAATACAACTGTTTAAATAATATCATAATAGAGATAACAATAATGTAAAATAAAGCATACGTTACTGTGTAATGACAATTATTGATTCAATAATGTGAATTACTGTGCATATGTTACTGTGACAATTATTAGGTTCAATAATTTTAAAAACAGTGCAACAACAATTATTGACTCAATGATATAAAATACAGTGTAATGACAATTATTAAATCAATAATGCAAAATACTGTGTAACAACATTATTGAATTGATAATATAAAATATTATGCAGTGACAATTATCGATGAAATGATGCGTAACAGTTACGGTGTCAATTATCAGACCAATAATATGAGACACTATGCAATACCGCGTGTTACTGTAGAGTACCGAGTGCTACAGAAAATACCAATAACTACCGTATGCTACTATTCTTTTATCACCGGTATTTTAACAGTTCCGTTGACTATTTTTATTTAAAAAGGTTATTTCTGTCGTTTTCTATATCCGACAAATATTCCGATGTGGGGTCCACCAATAATTTTTTATTTCGGCGCCGTCGGACCAAACGAATATTCCCCGACCAAACGAATATTCCCCGACAAAGCGAATATTGTCCGACAAAATAAAATTTGCACATAACATCCTTAACTTTTAACTTTATCGATTTAACCACTTACTGTTTCAAAAAAAATATATATATGAAGAAAAATTAAATTTTGTATTTCATAAAATTCGGGGTCTTACAACCAATCTAATCCCTCCATTGATTTTCAAAATGAGTTGCCTCTACAAGCCTTCTGTCTCCGGACTCATGAGAGTTCCTCTTAGGCCTCGTTCATTTATTATTTGTCTTATTCATTTAATTCTTTAAGTTTAAAACATAACCCTAATTTATACTTGAGTCTACAATATGTATATCCTTTTATTTTCCACCTTGGTTATCAGGTTCTTATTTTTACTCTTTCATATGATATTTTTTTTAATATACCACATTAATTAACTTCGGAAAAAAAATGAAACTGAGTAATCAGATTCAAATGAGTCAGTGAGTCTAATTATTTACATATATTTTCTTGATATCTAATGACTATAAATATTTATGAGGCTAAATATAAGGTTAATAGTTGTATGCATCAACCTTTTATATTCTCCAAAGGATTATCATAATTACGCACTATATATAAATGCAATAACTGAAAGTTTCTTAACATGAATTACGAAAAGAAACCCTAAATTCAACTCCATTATTAGTTTTAGTTCAATCGTATGCATACATACGTACCTGCTTGACAGTTTAAGCAACAAGAAATGACTTAGTTTTTGTTTTTTTTCCTTTCAAGAAAAAGATAATCTACCTATATATTTATCATCTGTCTGTACATATAATATTATGTTCCAAATTATCGTACCCTACTTTTACTACTACAATATTTCTTATTCCTTTTTTGTCTTTTATCTCATATATTCAAATCCTTGTAGTAATCCTAGGGGCCTGGTTCCTCAAATAAAAAAAAATGTGTAATAAAATAACCTGCTGAGCGATTCATTTAGTCTATATAAAAAGCTTCCCTACAAAAAACAAACTTATTTTTCACAGAATTTATTCTGTTGAAAATAAGTTTTTTTCGACAGAAAAGATAAATTCGATAGAATCAGACAAAAAAAGTGTTTTATTGAACTAAAATGCTCATATTCCGACGGAATAGGCTTATTTTCAATAGATTAATCCCGACGCGATTATTTACGATCGAATTTTCGATGGGTAATTCCGTTCCGACGGAATAAGCTTACTTTTGATAAAATTGTCTGTCGAAAATAACCTTTTTTTTTGTAGTGAGTTTTATATTCATTTTTCTAAAATTTATTTATTATTAAATTGTATGCTAAGAAATAAAACTTAACATGCGCACTATATATAATAATTATATTTCTTATGAAATCTATATCTATCTGTGTAATATTTAAAGGTAGTAGAGAAGAGTTTCTGTTAATAAAATAGAGCATTCTTATAAAATTAATATTTTCACAGAATTTTTTAATATTTTTATATAAAAAGTGTCGTTATAGGTCTATAACGACGATTTTGATCATCGCTATAAGTATATTTTAAACTTCTTTAACTAATATAAAAAAAGTAAACGAATAAAATATACCTAAATCTAATAAACTTTTTTCTTTTCATATTGTCTTTTCATCTTTTGTAGAGTCCAAAATTATTAAATAATTTATCCCCTAATGTAACATATCTAGTATTATTAAAAAAGAAATTCATCAATTAAACAAACAAAGATAAAACAAATGATATCTAAACCTAATAAAAGTCTCTCATATTTTCCTTGGTACGTAAGTCTCTTCGCACACAAGTAACAAGTCTTTGGTCAAGAACAAGAAAATAATCGCTTAGCTACATTTATTCCCTCGGTAATTACCTCTGCATATTGTAAGCCTTCTTCTACACTACATTCATATATGTAAGTATTATATTTGCTAGTAATTATATATTTACAATTTTCATGTTATTTTATTTAACAATTTTGCTATACGTAAATCGTAATGACTTGTAAAATAACTTGTGCAATGATCATTTATAAAATGGTAAGTCTACTATTTTAATTACCCTATGAGACCCACCATTTTACAAAGAATCATTGTAAAAATTAATGGAACAAGTCATTACGTATAACAAAACTCTTTATTTAATTCTAATAAAATATCCAAGGATACTAATTAGGTATGTTTAGACTTTGCGTGCCCTGGAATTACACATGCTTAATTATCCGACATATTAGGTCTGAATCCTATAATTCTCAATATTATCGATCTTAATCGATAAGTTTGAGCGCCGTTTTAAAGTGTCACGAGTTGTTGATTGGCGATACCATGTTGAGTATACATACATAAAGACGATGCATAATTTTTTATTTTTTATTATTCATATTTTTGGCTAAAAAAAATTACCCTTTTTTTCATCTATTTTTGAAAGATTTTCTGGGTCCTTTGGTAGATACGGAAAATTCAAGAAAAGTAGTAGTAATATATAATAGAATAAATGAATAATCTTAATATATACTTCCAACTGTTGATCATCCATCCACATATTCTTTTTCCATTTAATTTAGGTCTCGGTTACTAATTAATATGATATAAGTCAATAAAAATGCTAATAACAACTTATTACTTTATATGGCTACAATATAATATTGGAAATATACTGTCTCTCTACTAAAAAGAGTTTCATTGTGAAATTCACAAATTTTAAAGATATGTTTTTCTTTCATATTAATCCCCAAGTATAATGAGTGCACGTTCAATTTAATAGCTATGACATGTTTTTCTTTCATATTAATCCCCAAGTATAAAGAGTGCATGTTCAATTTAATAGCTATGACATGTTGTCCATGGCCTGGACTAACGCTTTATTTCTGAGTTTTATAATGGACATAAAAAAAAAAGACGGAAACGTAAGATTTTTGTTCAATTTTTTGTGTTTTTGAATTTTTTAAAAAACAAAAAAGAAAAGAAATAAATATAAAACTTGAATTGACCACTTTTGTCAAAGTTTTTCATCTAAAATTGGCTTGATTTGAGCACACAAAAAAAAAACAGCAAAATTTTAATATTATTTTCAACTTACAATATAACAATTTTTTAATTATAACGTATGTCTCTAATTTTTTTTTATTACGTATATCATTAGTAGAGTACCTAACATCACTTGTGTAAGAAGTATAGGAAGATCATAGTTCTTGGCACAATCATCAAAAAAATCTCCATAATTTATCGTTGATTCGGTATGTTATTCAAATAATCCGTAGGTGCTTATAATAATCATTGATTTTCAAAAGTTAGTGTTCTTCTGTTGTTAATTGATGAAACAGTTCAGGTTATAAGTTAGACTGCTAGTGGTGGTTGTTTAGTTGTCCTGTTTGTGGCTACCTGAATCAACAACTTAAATAAGGCTTTTTAAGATTTTTTATTACTGTTTTACAACTCTGTTTGTCAATGATTACATACATCGGATCTTTAATAACTTGTATAGAACAGCTTACTATTGCTTCTTCCGTTATTTGTATGTGCTTATAACCTGAACTGTTTTATAATATCCATTATTTTATTTTTCTCTTCCCCCTAATCTGTATGGTTTGGCTTGAGAGAGTCTTTGGTGTTGATCTATTTAATTTATTCAGTTCCAGAAAATTTGAGCTGAAAGTTTTGTACATGGTTATCATTTGCAGTTTATCAATTTTCATCGGTTCCTAATTTTTTATTTGTTACTCAATTTTAATGCAAAAATATGAAAGCATATTTGAGCTGCTTTATAATATCTAGATCGAGCAATTTATTAATTTCCTCTATCACACAATACACACGTGTATGAGAATTAAATCGATTCATGTCGATCATGAGAATTAAATGACAAGTTTAGAGTTCTATTTGATATGAATTTTGACAAATCGATTAATGGTTTGTGCTCATTAATATGTTATACATTATGACATATGAATAACATTTGTACATCACAATGATTTAGTGAATTGTTGTTTTATGTTCATTTGGTGCTGTCCATTTAACTTTGAAGCTTATTCAGTTTTATTGATAGAATCGAAGAATAGAGTAGATTTCGAGATTTTATGGTTTCAATTTTGCTATTTCGAAGTATATATTTTTATATAGTTGATATATCTATAAAATCTGCATAATCTAAATTTCGTGAATTTATTTTATTGGATTTAAGTATATTAGATTATTATACAGAAAAATTAGAACCCAAAACCTTAGATGATTCATAGTTCGATAGTTATAATTACCAATATTCTCAGAACCGGTTCGTTTAGTGAATCGAAAAATATACCGGGTTGATGGATCATTGGTTCAACCAGTGGTCGAACCGTTATTGAATCAGTGACATCATAAATATATAAAATATATATTATTAATAATTAATAAAATTTTAAAACATCTATTTTTTTATAAGCTAAAATAAAGTAAAATAATGTTAAATATTACTAAAAATATCTAATTAATTTTTTCTTAAAAAAAAAATACTTAAAAACCAGGTCAACTGGTTCAACTACTGGGTCAACTACCGATTTACCGATTGAACTAGTGGTCAATGGATTTGATCGATTTTTGACCAAATTAATTAAACCCGAACATTGGATCGGGTCTCGGTTCAATCGATTTGACTGGCTAGTCTGGTCCGGATTTCAAAACATTGATAATTACAATTGGTATATCACATGTAATAGAAGGATAAATTTATAAAAGTGATATTCTTTTTTTCTCTTTTCATTGGAACTTGGAAACACAAGTAAAGAATTTTTTAAAGTTTTTTATTTTTTTCTATTAATAATTTTGAAATAACACAAATAAAAAGTTATTAAATTTTTTATTCTTTTTCTTTTTACTCTAATTAATTTTTTTTTCTATCTAAAACTCAGAAAACGAAGTGATTGACCGGGCAAATCTAGTTGATAAAATGGAATATGCATGTTTTCCATCCTTCAGTTTTAAAGGAGTATTAATTATTTTTTTTGACAAAAAGATATTTCTATGTTTAATAGTATTAAATTAATGACATAAAATATTTTTAAATTTGTAATTAAATTTTCATAATTATGCCACCACTTTTCAACTACCCAACTTATTAATTATTTTTGGATGCTAATAATATGCACTCTTTTATTGATATTTGCACTCTTCGAATGCATCGCAAGATTGTGCACTACAACTATACAAACCCCACGATGTATCTTTGAATGTGAAAATTTCAATATCACTTGTGCATATACCACAACCTTTATTTACAACTGGGACCAACAATTAATTAATTGAATTGACATTAAATGCACAAATTAGTACGTTTGGACCATGCAATTAATGTTATTTTGACAAAGTTATCCTTGATAACTATTGTATGGTACTCTATATCCTTTTAATATCAAGGACAAATTTGTCAAAAACTATAGAATTGCCTTATCCCCACATTTTCGCCCAGTCAATACCATCCCCTTAATTAAACTTAAATCTTTAAAGTTTTTAATTATTCTTAGAGTTATTCAGATATATAATTAATGACAAAATAACCATATATTCATTTACATACATATATATGTATTTATTCCTAATTCCCTACCTTCCACCTAACCGTACTACCTGGACAAAACCATTCATCTCCTAACACCTGGCAACCAAATCATAGTCAACAAAAAAAGGTTTGACTGATTAAATATAATGTTTTCCCATTGGTCAGCTATAATAATTGTCAGTGACCCCCAATATATAGAAACCAATCTCCATTAATTCACCAACTTACCCTATATGACATTATGCTCATTTTGAGTGCGGAGTACAGTGGACACCGGATAATCAAGAAAGATTCCTCCAAACTTTGTTTGTGTCACTGAGTGACTATATATACACTCACATGAATCATACACACACACACACACACACATAAGCTAGCATTGTTCTGTACTTGTTTTTGGAGATAAGGGTTTTGGGTATTTTCAATTTCATTTCATTTAATCATCATGTCCGGCACAGCCAATGGAAATGATGAGCACCAGATCTGCACCATTTGTGTGGAATCTGTTGTTGTTCAGAGTGTGGAGAGATCATCGGCCAGGCTGCGCTGCGGCCATTACTTTCACCTTGGTATATACATATACATACATGCATGTATATATATATATATATAGACACACACAGACGTTTTTTCTTTATACCAAGATTATTTTCTGCTTTTGTTTGTTTGTTTGTTGTTTTTGGTGTTAATTGTTTTTTGGTCTGTGGAAGTGTCTGACCAGATGACATGAAATCAAAGTCAGTAGGAAAAGTGGTTTGAGTTTTAAAATTAATCAGGCAATTGATATTTGCTTAATTGTTTGTAGTAGTACTTAAGTAGACAGAAACCCTAAAGTTTTGGCATTACATTCTTGATTTACATAATAAATAAATCTTTTCACAAAATTAAAATTTGTGATCTAATAAAAAAAGGCGGAGCACTTAATAAAAAAGGTGAAAAATGAATTTATAACGGAGCCAACTGTGTATCAATTACTAGATCTATATGTTTTACTTGATTTAATAAAGGGCAATCAGAAATATATCCAATTTTTGATATTAAGATCTATTTCTAGTTGATTAGTGAAAATTAGGCAGACAAAGAAATTTCGATCTATATATTTAATGTTAGGGCAATAAGAAATTTTGAAACTTTCTCTTAGATGAAGTGAAATTAAGATTAGTAGCGAAAATTGGTTGAGTTCTAAAATCAAGCAATTGATATTTGCTTAATCTTTGCAGTTAAATAGATAGAAATCCTAAAATTTGACAAGTATAGTTTTCACTTTTCATTGAATCAGAAAGATCCTTTGAATTTTTATTACACGGTAAATAATTCTTTGTCTTGATGGTTACTAATGTTAATTAATTAGTGAGTATTCCTTTTTCACAAATTAAATTTTGAAATTTTAAATATGTAATATGAATATAAAAACATAGAATACTGATCGACTTAAAAAGGTGAAAAATGAATTTATAACGGAACCAACTTTGTATCAAATTACTTTATTTAAAAAAGGGAAATCAAAAAAATATCCAATTCTGACATTAAGGTCTAGTTTTAACCAAAGTATATTAGGCAAACAAGAAATGTAGATCCATTTTAGGGCAATTTATCATAAATAAATTTTGGTACCTTCTGTATGACGATGCTTATTAAATTTTAAAACATTATTTTTTTCGTATTTAGTTACCTTTTAAAATTCCGTGTATTAACTTTTTTTGCAGATTGCATTGGCTCGGCATTTAACTTGTTGGGAAAAATGCAATGCCCAAATTGTGGCACTGAGGAAGATGGTGAATGGTACTACGGTTCTGCACAGGTTTTTGGCGAACAATCAAATGCTCTACTACCAATTGTTGATGAACCAATTCACCACTATGGTACTCCTGTACAGGTCTTCGGCGGACAACAAAATATTGCAACGCCAAATGTTGATGAACCTCAGTCATTTGATGTGGTAAATTTAGTTTCTACGCCCTAGCTCTTCGTATGAGTTATACGTATATATTTTTAATTTTTTTTTTTGGTATTTTAAATACTTCTGAATTATAAAATCAATATTGACTTTTAAAAAGTCAGTTTCAAATATTTTTAAACTTAAAATTAACATGAATTCATTTAATTTATGTTAATATAATTATGAATATCATAAATTACCAAAAAATGCTTTTAGTTGTAATATTTATTATTTTTAAAATTTAAATAAATTATGTCAATTTTGAGTTTAAAATTAATTTTTTAAAAGTCAATATTAATTTTATAATCCAGAATAAAAGAAGTATTTGAGATATTATATGTTTATTCTAAAGATAGTACGTATTTATTAGACATCAGTGTTTGTCTAGGTCATATTATATCTTATCAACTAGCATTTTATGGCTATTAATAACTTTATTTTTTTTTTAAAACGTAAATTTTCAGATGAATCCGGGCTTGGTAAAGTTGACACATGTCAATTCGGCAAAGTTTAATACATAGTTGAAGTGCAACTTTAACAATATAAAAAATGCAACTACGTGCAAATATATAAGTGCAAAGGTTTTTATATATATATATATATATATATATATATATATATATATATATATATGCATGCGTACTTGATATATAGACTAACAATCAATTTCACTTTCGTTTTAAATGTTGTTAAAACTTTGGAACTAGTCTGTAATGTTAGAATCTTTTTAAAAAGAAAGAAAGCCTCCATATTTCACAGGATACGGGTATATTTGGAACTTGGAAAACGTGGAAGAAAAGAAAAACAAAAATACATATTGAAAAGGAAAAATATACTATCTTAGTGAAAATATATAATTAAATTTAATCAACTATAATTAATTCTAAAATTCTAATATCAAGAACTGTATTAAAATATAGTGTATATCCTTAAAAATGCTCCAATATAGATTTTCATTTTCTTTTTTTCCTCTTTCATTTTTCTCCTCAAGTTTTCCAAGTTCCAAAAATACAAGCTTAGTTTAATTCCATGGTGCAATGTACTTACCCAGCTACGTACCTTGGTTCATGTCAGATAATAAGTGAAAAATGTTAGGCTTTTCACTCAACTCGACTCTGATTAATTTTAAAATGAAATTCTCATAAATCATTCAGTTTTTCAATTGAACTATTTTTTAAATGAGTATTTCTGTGCTGTTATTTGAAACTGAAAAATGATCCCCCAGATGCACAATTAGTGATTAACGTATTTCTTTTTTCTTCGGTAGCTATATATATATATATATATGTACACACAGGGGTTAGTGAGTTAAATTTGAGATAGTAAGAGTATAATAAAACACCTAACAAACTTGAAAACAATGAGATTTCCTGCATCCCCCCTCCCCTAAGCTCCATTTTAGCAGTTATTTTAATGGACACATACAATTTGAATATTTTATAATTTTCTGTGTTGTGAAATGCAGGCTTTGTATATGCAGTTCCTAAATTTGTTTTTGAGTTTGTAAATAAAATTTGTTATTAATTATAAGTAGTGAATTATAATTTTACTTGTGAATTAGGCCGGGCAGCTTGTTCTTATGTTTCCCTTAGCTGATCACTTAGCTTATGAATATTTTTACATATTATTTTTGCTTCCTGAATATACTTGGTGGATTGTCGTACGTAACAGTATCTTATGATCATAAGTCTGAAAATAAAAAACAATATTTCTCACTTGTTTATATATTTGTTGGATGTTACAGACTGCACAGGAGCTGCACAACTTCATGGTGAATGGACTACCAGAAGATATTCCAGAGTATGTACGGTAAGTTTCAGCAAGTTCCATCTGTTGAATATCAACCTCTAATGTTAACGACGCATATATATATAAGATCTTGTTGAGTACTAGGGTAATAGAGTGCATTTGTTGCAAAAGTCAATGAATATGTTTAAAAAGCCGAAAAATCTCATTCAAGCTTATCTGAAATCACTCGTATTGTTTCAAATTAATTAATAATTTCTTCCGAGTGATCAGAGATGCTTGCTTGGTCTGTATATATATGTGCATTAATGCATGCAAAGGGCATATAGTCCTCTGATATATAAATTTGTTGAAAACTTTATGAAATTGTTAATATCTGGAAAAACAGTTCAATAAAGCTAGCTATCTAGGTTTCTTAGATTTGATTATAATTACCGGCATTGTTTCTTTGTGGACTAGCTAGAATCCTTGACATAAACGTAAAGGAAATAAATGGTTTGATATTCACTTAGAGTATAAGTACTTAATTAAACCTATATATGATCGAGTCTTTTATCAACTTCAAATTAAAGTCAATATTAATTGTGTGATGTTCTAGCTAGTGATGATGTCTTTTGGTCTTTCCTTTTATTTTTCTAAGAGATCTGTTTATATAATGTCTCTTTTTGGCTCTTCAGAATGTTTATGTTTAGTTTTACCAGTTCAAATTAATTGGTAGGAATCATAAAAATATCATTCACTAAAGCTATCTGGCATGCATCGACCCGAGTCTCAGTCATTTCTCATACGTTCTCAAGAGTCTCATTTCCCAAAAAGATTTGTTTTAAAAAAGTCTAATCATTTTTTTTTGTTGATAACATAAAATGATAATAATATTTTAAAATTTATCATTAGAATTTTACTATTATGTTATCACCGTTGAGATATAAAATTTCATATCAGACAACTAAGATCTAAATACTCAATATATAATTTTATAGATAGTATCTATTGGTTTTGAGTTGGATGTTTAAATATGGTATTAGAGCATGCAGTTAAGATCTAAAGACTTAATTAATATATAATTTTACCATTCATGTGTAGGTCTAACGGTCCATATGCTACACGTCATCCAATTAAAATTATCCATGTGTTTGACTCAAAATTACGTCACACATAAAGAGACGTATTGAGATATAAAGTCTCATAACGGGCAACTAAGACCTAGAGACTCAATATATGATTTGAGACTCAGGCTACTCCACTTACTGTCAATTAATTTTGACTTGGATGCTTCAGTAACTACTACTACTAAGAATAACATACCCATGCATAAAATTTGTAAGTTAAATTTGCAAATGTAATTCATGATGCGAATGAAGATAGTACAATATCTTCCAAATTGAGGTGCCTTCAACTTTTCATTGTGAAAGTAGGACTGGCAAGTAGTACTATAAAATAATTAACTCGGGCCGTTAAATCATTTCATTCATCCTGTAATATACCTAAACTCATTTGATCAAATTATTAAAGGAAATAAAAGTTCAAAAAACAACATTTTTTTGACCTTGACGAACTATATTTTGAAACATTCAAATTTTTAACAATATTTGAAGCTTATGGGAGTAGAAATTAAATCAGGCACTTTTTAATTAGTGTAGCTAACAAGCATAATTTTGTTTATGGTTGCAGGTCAAGGGGTCCAAGAAGTGGTGACAGGCCGCGTAGTATTACTCTTTCAAGAGTCATTCTTACACCCACCAGTTCTCAGGCTACTGGTTCCGCCAGAGCTGAACCAAATCTTGGTCAACGGTAAGCTCAAGCTCTAGTAGGACTATATATATATATATATATATATATATATATCTTCTTTTCTCATCTTATATGGTTGCAATTCCTTTATTTATCCATTCTGTTTTATTTTTGTATTTGAGATTCTCTCAATTCGATACTTCCTTTTGTATATAGCTAGCTCTTTCCCGATCGGAACATGTGATAGATTTAACTTTACGTTTTAAAATATAAGAGTAACTTAAGGAGATAGCTTATTCCGTTGAGAATAAAGTACTGCTCTATCTTAATATTTTTTAAAATCATTTTGCTCTCATTTTTAAAACAAAATTAGTAGTCTTTTTGCTCGTTTATTTGAAACAAACAAAATATAATTTTATAATTAAAAATGTTTCGTTTTAAATAAAAATGTGTTTAGCTTGACTAATGATACTTTTGTTGTCCCACTTCTCAATCGACTTATAGGGGGAGAAGTGGATTCAACAATGCTAATTAGTATATGACTCTCAACCAAACTCCGGTTCCCCGGCCGGTGGCAAGCTGGAGGATTTCCAATTGGCCGTGAAGTAACTAATTCCGTCGACAGTACAAGGCCCACAGTTGAGTGTCGACTCGGCTAGCTCTGAAGCTATATTAGCATTTTCCTTTTTTTTTGTTCTTAATAAAAAAACTTTATGTTATTATCATTTAGGTTTTTGTGTTCTGTTATTAATAGTTTGCTGGAGAATTCGGACGGCCGGTTGATTATGTTTCTTCTATCTAAGACGTTGTCAAAACTTCGAAACTATTATTACTCTCTTAATTAAGTTGTCGGCATAGTTCTCATGCATGTGGCTGAATTTGCTTGAATGAAATTTTTATTTAACCATGCATGCAATAGACCTATAATTAATTAATTGTTTGACTAACTATTTATACATTATTTTCCATAATTTCTTATGTGCTACTGTACATTATTTCATATGTATAGAGTTTAGACTATAGAAAACTAAACTTGAAAAATAGTGTACTTATTATACATAAATTGAGATTG
Organism: Hedera helix; assembly: GCA_947179155.2. Taxonomy (NCBI): domain Eukaryota; kingdom Viridiplantae; phylum Streptophyta; class Magnoliopsida; order Apiales; family Araliaceae; genus Hedera; species Hedera helix. Next base: position 34,894,331 of record OX359281.1, read on the forward strand.
TTTTGGAAATTGAACATTTTTGATCATGTGATTTTGGCCGTAGACAAAATCTACATGTACTAAATTCTGGGGATGATTCTAATTACTTCATTATCGAAAATGTAAATTAGCACTTGTGTTTTACTCAAAATTTAATTTAGTCACATGCATGATCTTAAAATTTACAGATAATTAATGTGAATTTTAGGCAAGTGACATTTAAAGTAAAGTTGATGTCATGAATTGATTAACTAGTAACCATAGTAATAATTTGTACTAAGTCAATGATATCTTAGGTTAAGATTGAAACCCTAAAACCATTAATTAATTCATTTTTTTTGTTATTTTAGTTTTCTTTATTGTGAAACATTTTTTTTCTCTTTATTGCATAGGACTTTATTTCCTTCTAATTTGTGAGGCGTGTATTTTTAGTCAGAATGTGAGTTTACTTAATATTGTTATTTGGAGATTTAAGATTGCATGAGCAAAAAATAGGCAATACCGAATTACTGAACCATAATTTTTTAACCAAATTATTTCGGTTATTGGGTTATAACTATTTTAATTTTTGGTATTCTATTCCGGTTTTAAAAATTAGGTATCCGAATAACCGAATTAGAAATTAAAAAAAAAGAGTATTTAATATTTGAATTTTTAAATCACACGACTCAACTCAGTTACTCAGTTACTTGCCACAAATTTAAACAAGTAGTGTTTACGAATAGGTCTGAGTTAGCGACTTTCATTCTAGCTATATATATGCAGTACTGGGAAAAAATGAAGCTAGTTCCATGCTTTTTTAGTATATGCATCAAATCTCTGTGTAGTATTTGATCTATCAATGGAGCACATAGAGTTTAAGATCAACAAATTAACAAAATTTTAATTGTACCCTGATTTCTCACGACGGATATGCATGTTTAGCCAGAAAATTTTGTTTTAAATTGTTGCTGTTGTCTTCACAGTGTCTGTGGAAAGCCAAAATCATATATACATCCCGATCATTTTAGTTATGCACGATTCCTAGCTAGCTAATCGTAATTCTTTTTTTTTTTTTAATGATATTTGAACAAGCAAAGCCTTCATTTGTTACCCTAATATTAATAGCGTCATTCACAAATATTGATGATCGTGTGCAGTTAGATTTCTTTATCGTAATGTGAAGGGTTTTGTTAGGCAGGAAGGAGAAGCAGTGAATGCATGCATGCCATTTTCTACAGTAAGCAGTAACTTGTTAGTCTAAACTTTGTTCAGCTTATAATTATTATGGTTGTAGATTGTCCTTTCATTATTTGCTTGAAAAGTACTCCGTGTTGAAAATTTGACACGGAATTTTTTATTTGATAAAAATGAGTTCTAATTTCAATTATATACCAAATAATCGAATAGTAAATAAAGTGATTTAGTTATTCTATAATTTGAATATTGTTTTAAATATTAAAAATATGTTCATTTTAGTATTCGGTCATAATTGAAAAAGCAATTTCAATTCAATTATAATCGAATATTCAGCTCTAGAAAAATTGTTGAAATTGATTACTTGTACAAATATCCTAGAGAGGGGCCTTTCAAAAAAAAGGGTAATAATTTGTAACGTTTAGGACTACAGATTGTAAAATAAAAATTTTAGATAGATTACAAGTGATAAATTAAACTCATTATGGAAGAGAAATTCGTCATTCTTCAGCTTCTCTTTTTTTTTTGGGACTGCTTTACACTCAGGCCTCAGCATTCTACTGCAACAAATTTACTGAATATTCAAATACATTTTTTAACGATTTGTTTATATTTATACATTTATATTTTTTTAATTTTTAATTTTATTTATTACAATAATTTATCTTAACTTAAAAGGAGTAAGAATATTAATTGCTATAGTTAAACTGATAGCATATCATACCGTACCAATTACAAAAAAAAAAATATCAATACTAACTCGTACCTAATTGTCGGTATACGACGGTACAATGCAATACCATTAAATATCGGGTATATGCCCATTATTATTATTTTTGCATACCCATCTTGATTAGACTTAAATCACACTCCAAAGCAGTAACAATTTCTTCAAAGAGAGACCAATATCAATAAGACAACAACACACATACATAGTCTACCCTGTGCACACAAGCAGCTCAATTTGGTTCAAAGGGAATATCAGGATTATATATATATATATATATATATATATATATATATATATATATATGAGAATGATTCATAACAAATAGTTATTATGGATTAAATTGATATTCACATTTGGTTCAAAGAAGGAAATATTAGGATTATATATATATATATGAGAGTGATTCATAACAAGTAACTGTTATGGATCAAAAAGTAGCGTCTGCTACTAGGTTTATTTTTTTTTAAATATTCGTTATTAATAGTAGCCGACGTCAATCAAAAAATCAAACCTTAAAAATTATATTAGAAGGACGTCCGCTAGTAATAGCGGACAATATTTAATCTTAACTGCATGGCAAATACATGTTATGAATCGACATATATATATATATATATATATATATATATATATATATATATATATGTGTGTGTGTGTGTGTGGTAAAACAAATTTGGTTCTTTGATTTATAAAGATGCAAAAATTCAATCAGATGGCAACAGAGGAAGAGAGGCGAATAGAGAGATTAGGGAGAATCGACCGAGGAAGATGCGGGATTGCAGAGACTGTATGGACTACGGAGAGAGAAAGAGAAAGAACGAGACTCTGTATTAACTTTCACTTACTTTACATGATAAAACACACGATGTAAATTTGTAAATAAATATAATAAACCCTTACCGGTGCGTTCGGTACTTGTCGAAGGACCCAAATTATGTACCGCTCTCGTACCTATTCAAATGATATTTATCACTATCGAATCGAGTTAAAATTATTGTTTTGAAATTCAGATTGATCAGCCAATTCAATCTCGATTGAATTATTTTGGTCAAAATTTAGATTCAGCCCGTTGATTATCGGTCGAACAAGTGATTCAACTAGTAAAATCGATTAAATTCACCCAGTGAACCGATTTTTAAGTATTTTTAATTTTTTTTGTACAAAAATATTTTTATTTTTAAAATTAAATATTTTTAGTAATATTGTAACATATTTTTACTATATTTTAACTTATAAAAAATTAGATGTTTTAAAATTTTATTAATTATTAATCATTTTTTAATGTATTTATAACGTTATCGGTTCAATAACAGTTCAACTATTAGTTAAACTAATGATTCATTCATCCGGTACTTTTTCTGTTCAATGACCGAAAAATCTTGGTTAAAATTGTACCATGCTAATCAATAAAAATCGGATTCTCAGTCTTTAAATAAACAAAAACAAGTTATACAAATGGATCAAATAGTTATCAATGGCTTTTATTTTAAGATAAAATTACAATTTCAAAGTAATATTACTTGTTTGATGGGAAAATTACCTATGGAATGTATTATCAATGACTTTTGTTTGTTTATTTTCTAGTCTGTTGAAATTGGAATCTTCTTGGCATGAAAATGCTTGATTGCTGTAAATACATGGATTTAAAATAACAATTATTTAAAGATAATAAAATAATTTATTTCCACTTGTCGGTTTATGAACTGTAGGCTGTATTCCACCTTCGCTTCTTTGACTGCTTTCCAGTTCTTTATAAAAGTAAAACTCCCTCCATCCTCAAATAACTTTTTTTCTAACTCAATTTACAAAAATTAATAAAAATTTATTTAATTTTAACTAATACAATAATTAATATTATAAACTATTTCAAAAATATTACTGTATATAATTTTATTATTTTAATTTTTAAAATAAATTCTCATCAAAATTAAAATTTTGTAAATTAAACAGAAACTAAAGTGACTTCTTTTTCGAAAATCACCACTCCGAAAGGAGGTCAAATCTCTTGTATTAATTATCTATTGCAAGTCTATGTAATTAGAGACAAGTAACAGATAAATATATATATGTATCTATATATTTATAAATACATATATATATTTATCTGTTGCTTATCTCTAATTACAAAGACTTACAACAAATAATCAATACAGAAAATTTGGCACCCTCCGAAAGCCACCTACGGTGGTCGACATCCAGATTCCCAACTACTGCAAATTATCCTTAATAGTTAATAGGAAGACAATAATATGCTCATAGATCCACAAAACCATAAAGTGCACAAGACTAAATATATAGGTCAAAGGCAAGCCTATTTCTTTTTCTTCTTCTTTTTTTTATATTAAAAAAAAGTCTAATTAATTAAAATATGTTAAAATTATAATTTGTAATAATGATAAAAATATTTCTAAAGTAGTGTGTAAAATCACAAATGAAAATCTTATCAAATAACTAATAAATATTAAATTAGAAAAATGATCAACCGTTATATTACAATAATTAGTGAAAAATAAAAGTACTTGAAATATGTGGAACCACATATTAAAATTGGATATAATTAAAGTGAAATTATCAGATAACTTATGAGTTAATTAATATTTTAATTACTGTATTAATAATCGATTTTCATTTCGATAACCAATTTTTTCCCCGTACAATAACATAATCAAACTAATAAAAATATTTCAAATGAGTGATTTTATATTTTTTCGTCCAAATAATAAAAAGCAAACTATTATAAAATGTGATAAAAAAAATTAAAAAACAAGATAAGATCAATTAATCGTCATAGCATCACCAGTTTTCCTCCTCACCCACGCACAGCACAATCTCACCCCAGTTCTTCCAAAACTCAGACCATCGCAATCCATTTCTTCCCAATATGGAATTATCTCCACCATCATCACCAATTAATTCACTCTACATAATATTTGGAGTTTAGGTAATCAAAAAAATATTCATTTTATAAAATTGATTGATGATTTGCTTAAAGAAGAAAATTATATATGTGTGTGTGTGTGTGTGTGTGTGTGTGTGTGTGTGTGTGTGTGTGTGCGTGTGTAAATTTGTGTGTATGTATACTTTTTACACATTTATATATGGAAGCACTTTTACTCCTCCTGTGTTCTTAGTGTTATGGCGAGAGATGGTGCTATGGTCAGATCTGGGTTTTTTTGAAGAGCGGAGAAAAGGGAGAGTCAACAGTTGCATGTGGTGATTAGAGAGAGGGGAAAATATTACAGTTGTGCTTGCACGCAAAGTATTAGAGTTTAAAATTATAAGCTTTGGCATAATCAATGACATGGAACTGATAAATTATTTGACCGTTATTTCACCTGGTTAGATCCATTAAAAATCAAGTCAACGCTATTTCTGCCAAAATACCAACTCGGTGTTCATATTAATATGGGCATTTGTGTAAAAATACAAGCAAGTACCCTCTCCCTCCTCCATGTTCATGAACATCTTTACATCCGTACCGCATCATGCCCAGTACTACTTCTATGTACATCTTCAGTATTCAAAAACAAAGAAAAACAAAAACACATGAAACAAATAAAACATATATATATTTTAAATAATAAAAAAAAGTAACAAAGTAGAAATAGAGACCATCATTCATCTCCATCATCACCGCCAAAAATTGAGATCCGATTGTAGAGCATGAACAGAACGAGAACGAGGAAGAGAGCAACTCCAACGGGTGACCCGCTGGCCCGGTGGATGGATTCGGGTCTGGCGGAGGAGAAGATGCTGGAGATGAAAGAGCCGCTGTCGGAGGAAAGGAATTGGATGGTAAGGAGGAGGAGAATCGGGAGGAGGAGGAGGCCCACCGGGCTTAAAAGCTCGGCTATGAATTCGGTTAAGGCCTCGCCTTGGTCGCCGAGGAGAGAAGGAACAACCACCAGTAGAACCACTACAACCACCAGTAAAACGCCGTAGGGGGCTCCCCGCCGTTCTTCCATCATTCCTATAGGTTGCATGATTTATTATGTAGTGTAATATTTGTGGGTTTTTTTGGTTGGGGTTGTTTTCTTTGAGTACTTATTTTTTCTCTTTCTCTCTGTTTGGTAATATTTAGTGAATGTTGGGTAGGGTCTGGTGTGGTGTTTTGAAATAATATAGGTGCTCGGGGACGCGCTTCGGTTGAAAGATAATACCTGCAATAATAGAGCATACTTTTAACACGGAGAGGAGAATATTGTTTTTATTAATTTGAAATGTTTTGGATATGAAAAGGGGATTATTATTTATATAAATGTCTGTTATTTTCTTTATAAATTATAAAAGTTTCACTAGATAGAGACGGGAAATTTGCATGTCTCCGTCAATTGTAATATTTAAACCGAGTATAGAGAGAGGGACTCCCTATGCCTTTTCTTTTGTTTGTGCAATGAGTCCTCCCATCTTTTCTATGCTTTTTCTCCAATGACTCCTTTCTTTTTTAGGGGCAAAATTTTTGTAATCTGTCCCACAAAAGTGTCAAAATTTTCACCCTTTCATATCTAATTTTCGTGTACAGAACTTTGGGGTGTGGTTTTTGGTTTATATCAAGTGCTACTACTCTTGGGATGCAAATTTTACGTAGCTTGTTTAGCAAAAAAGAATCTTGAATTGAATTTACTTATTTACATAGGTTTTAAATATTATGGTACAAATTTCAACAAATTTTGAAGTAAAAACTATACTTTAGTCATTTTTTAATCATAATAAAGTGTATTTATGACATACTAATACTAATTAATCAAAAACATTATCAAAAAATATCTTAAAATTCGTCCTAATTAAACAAACTTAATTCTATATAGAATAATAAAGAATTAGTTAAATCATATAAGATTATTTTTCCCCATGAATTGTATATTTATTGAGGTAAAATGACAACCAAGAAGTTATTTAGCAATATTTCGGTTTCAAATGGGTGCAATTTTCCTTTGTTACAAGTAACTTAAATATCTTATCAATCAATAAATGGGGGAAAGAAATGTGCGAGAGAAAATTGTATTTTGGTCAACAAAGGCAATAAAGGGTGTTTTTTGAATTCTAGGTTTCAAGACATGTGAGAGCCTCTTTAGATGCAATATTAAAGCCAAAGATTGGAGATCTCAATGCAATATGACCCTTTATTTGATTACTACAAGCTTTTGATGATTACTAAGATTAATTAATGTACCTTTTGTTTTATTAATTTGCCGCAAGTATGTAACAAAATGAATTTATTGTCTTTCAATTACACAGAATTGATATTTTTATAAGTTAATTTGATATTTCACAAGAACAAATAGGACGTACTTGTGGAAATATCAATTCTCATATGGGATTGATATTTTCACAAAATCAAACAAGACTCTTTGTAAAAATATCAAATTAACATGTAAAAAAATTAATTCCCTAACTTCATCTACGATTTGCGTTATTATGAATTCATTGTTTTTCAATTACAACTTTAACAGTAAATTATCTTATTTTTCAAGGTTTTTCTTCATTTCTAGCGTACCCAAAAAATTTCTTCAAACAACATGAGAGCATGTATTAATTACAAAGTTTACATATATTTTTTTCATAATATATACATAAAAAAAGAGAGCTCGTAATACATCTTACAACTATCTTTAATTATCCATTTTCCTTATAACTTCAATCTCTTTTTTTATAGGATTCTATATATATAATTAGCGATACGATAAAAATATATTTATGCACTTATGCTATCATAAAAACCAATTTTATGATAGAATTTCTTAAATTTTAAATATTAGCATAAAATATACTACACAAGTCTAGGTATTTATATCACATATATGTATATCTTTGCCCTGATAGTGATCATAGTTTTTCAAAAAATATATTATTAAATATGAAATATTAGGAATTAATTAATAATAACACGTGGAACGAAGTTTTTTCCTTAAAAAATTATTAGTTGTTGGAGATTATTGACTATAAGAATATTAATTGTGAAATAATTGACTTTACACATATACATGGCTCTCAAAAATTAGTGATTAAATAATATCCAAAATAGAGTAATATTATTTTCAATAACATTTTTTGACATTCATTTATTAAAAAAAACAAATATCCTTTGTATTGGTTATTCATAGTTTATCAATATGCACACACACAGAGTAAGAGTGCGACCTGACCGGCAGAATAGACTCGACATAGGTATTCCTTTTTCTTTTCTTTTTTTCTAAAGTGTCAGTCATAACTTATAAGATTGGATGCATGCAAAAGAGACTTGTAAAGTTCTTTATTGATTATTAAGCTTTGACAAATCTGTAAGAATTCCGCTATATATTCTGAAAGTTTTTATTACATTTGGTAAGATTATTAGGTTAGTTTATTATATCAATTACATTGTTAAAATATTATTCAGCAAAAAAAAACTCGTATATAAAAGTGCAATATATATCATTTTCCAGTTTTTTAACATTTATTAGAAAATTTGTTAAATAGATGGTCTACCTAACACTTCCAACTATTCATGAGCCATTAATTGACACAACACTTCAACTTAATCATGAGACATTAACATGAAGCAGATTTAAAAGGACTTGGTTATATAAATAGTAGGGGATCGTAAAATCAAATATTTGGCTTGCTTGCTTCTTCCCCAAATCAATGAGCATCTTTTAACTAGTCTGTTTTCTATGGCAACAGTAGCTAAAAGCTAAGATTGATATAAGGATAAAATGAATCATTTCTCTTAGCCAAATGACCATGCATTTTGTCAAGGCATTTTAATTCAGAAAGCATCAACAAATGGTTATATTTTCAAACCATCTGGATTTACATGAAATTGTAAACCAAACTAGTTCTGCTCGGTTGAATTTCTTCATTAAGCTATCCAACAATCAAATAAGGGGTCTCATCACTTGAATGGTAATTGTAGCCAGAAGTGAAACAAGATCAATACACCTGAATGATCCTATAATCACTAGCACAAAAGGTTTCAATACCCTATGCAGACCGAAACATCAACCAGTTTTCAGATTCTACTGGCCAGGCCATTTTTACATCTTATATTATCTATATTCTTACGCATACTGGGCATTTTCTCTCGCACACTAGTTTCTTTATCAAGTCATTGCAAGGGGTGATTATGTATCACGATACCAATAAAGACATAAAGAGACCGCAAATTAAAACTCTCACAAACATGATCAGATGAAAACAAATGAGCTTGACAAAAAAATCATAGAACAGTTATGACAACAGTATCATGCTGATGATAAAGGTCCATTAGACTTGCCCATTTTACCAATTCACTCACAACATTTGCCTAGGTCCATCAAACTACAAGTCTACAACAGTCGGAATATATTGAGGAAAAAGATTATCCTTTAATGACGGAAACAACAACATTGACTTGTATATAAAGTGACTGCTCCTCTAGCTACTACACTTTTGTACACTGAATCTAGAACCAGCTTGCAATATCATTGATGCTGCTGAAAGATAGCACACCTAGATGCCTAAAGGACTAGCTTTATAAAAGTGATGATCTTTGATGGTCGTTAACAATCTACGAGATTCAGAAAGCATTTCTAGAAGACAACATAATGCTTTCATCAGAAAACAACATTGATGTGATTGTCATAAATACAGTATATATAACAATATGTTGCAAATATTGGACTAGAACAAGACATTCACTCATTTTGGAACAACAAAAAGACACTTGAGTTTAATATCTTACTAAATCTTCATCAAATTAGATTGCACAACTAAAACTCAATCATTATTGGAAACTCCTCAAGCGTAAAAGTAAAATATAATACTAGTGGTGATGAGCTTTGTCTCCACCTTCCCCTTTTGCTTTTTGTGCAGCCGCTCTTAGTTGACGTTGCTCCTCTTTGTAAACCCGGTTTTTCCGTTGGAACTGCCAAAGAAAATCCAAATCAACCTTAAAGAATGAATGTAACTGGTAATTTTCTCGAAACAATGAAAACAAAATGTAACTGCCTCAAAGTAGAAGTACTAAATAATAAGGCATTTTGATCCTTTTCGGATGACAGAAACTATTCAGCCTCATGAATTGATTGGAATATCTCGAACTAAGGGGGGCAGGCACGAAATTGTAATTACACATCATGTTTATCAAGGTGCTCAAAGTACATAGAAGAACCTATTCAATGGACATTCACTATTTAGCACCAATTTGATTCAAAATATAAACAGGATGAGATAAGATACAACGACATGATTTCGTAGTGTGTAAAGGCAGAGTAGCATAAAATATTGGCTCATGTTTGCAACTCAACTCAGCAGAACTTTCTAAAAGCTTACAGCTTGACCACATGATTTCGAAAACTATACTGCACTGATGTAATCCTCGTAATATTATCCTCTCTAGCCCACTCGCTCCACTAGTAGGCTAGTAGCAAGTAGCAACAGTGTTGAACCTTCCTTTTTTAGGTAAAACACTTCACTTACATGCCATGTACAAAAAAAAATGTTTAGAAAGTAGAAGAAAAGGAAAAAATATGTAAAAGTGATAACCTCGTATACCCAAAAAATCACCAAAAGACTTATAGAGAACCTCCTTCCTAGAAGCCAAAAGTACAGTGCAAAGAGCAAAGAGATCTTAAGATTCTTCATATTCTTCATCAAAATATCATTTGTTGCATGTGTTCCTAATGTACCAGGATAAACATAAAAGAGGCGCTTCTATATCCTAATTTACAACCCACCATCCTCTCTCCATACAAAGAGTTCCATCACCAATCTAAAATGCAACCAAAACATTTCGAAACAACTACAAATAAATAATCGTGTCTCCCTACATCAATAATATCACACAACGTACTACATTATTGAATATTCACATTTTCAGCCCAATTGACTGGCTTAGTAAATCCTAAAACATCAAGCACAAAGTTCAATCAAACCCTACTACCAAGTACCAATGTTGTTGAAATTTCATATCACACCAACAGAATGTCAGGTAATCCATCACAGCGCTTTCCATAAACAAAACTCTAATCTTCAATTACCATTACTATAAACAAGGTAGAAAAGATATGTAAGAGGGAAAAAAACAGAGCACAGAGGAATTTTGATTACACTTGTCCCCAAATATTAGGGTTTTAAAAGAACAGAAACAATTCTAATCCGTAAATAATGGCAACCGCCTAATTGAATATACACATACACATTCATAAGCATATATTTTCAGATGAAAAAAAGTAAATGAGAGACCTCTTTGGAATGGTGAAGACACTCGAGATAATCTTCACGGAGAAGAGAACAGTCTTTGGGTTCCCTGCAACGAGACATACACTCGCTGAAGTCCATCCAAAAGTCATAGCACCTTCCTTTGTTCCCTGTTATTCCCCATCCAGACGCCATCTCTCTCTAACTCTTCAGCTGCCTGCTCAACCACCAGCTCAGAAGATGCATTAAGAGGGTCGGATGAACCGGCTCTTTCTTTTCGGCTAGGGCCTAGGCCTCGGGGGGAAATGAATTAATATGCCTATCTTTGAAGTATAGATTTTTTAACGTAAAATGTTTATAATTAACCTATGAAATTAACTTATTGGATCCAAATAATAAGATTCTGTCAAAATCTAATAATACAAGGGAGAGGGATTTTAATAAACAATTTGGGTCATGTTTTAGGATAAAGATGAGGATCAAAGTATGTAGTTTCTTTAATTTTATTCAATTTTTTATATGAATATATAGCTTTTTTCGCTTGTTGATCAATCTTATGAATAATTGTTAGATCTTAAATATCTAAAAGAGATGCCCATAGAGAGTCCGATCTATCTGTTAGTCAGATTATCACCAAGACTTAATTAGTTAATGTTATTTTTATAACATTACTTTTATAACGTTAATTTGACCGAGTAATTAAAAATTTATAAAAAGTAGGTTAAACCACTTCGTCTATAAAAACCCACGACTCCTAACATATGTGATCAACTCAATTATATATACTGCCATATATCGTGATTTGTTCTCTGTTCTTATTCCACAAAGATCGTAGATTACAAAAACTGTTTGGATTTGATATTTGTTCTGTGTTCTCATTTCACAAGAATCGTAAATTAAAAACAACGTTTGAGTTTGATTTTCACAATACAAAATTCTTTTGCACCAAAGAATAACACAAAGGCTAACATGTTTCAAGAGATATGTACTTTAATTCCCGTTTTGTGTAAACAGATTAGTGTGTACTTTGGTTCCCGTTGTTTTGTGTAAACGGATTAATGACTAACGTGTATTTAATCCTACAATAATAATATGGATTCTTTATACATGTTGCCACACATTTAGAGATTCGCTCAAACCAAAAAATGAAACTAAACAAAAGTAACACACCAGCTGCATCCTCGGTTGGTTATCCCAGAACTTGAACTCTCTAAATCAACTGATCCCATCCCTGCATTTCTTCCTCTTCACTGTCTTCATTGCCACTAATCTCCTCATTCTCACGACCCAGCTTAGCCTTTTGTTCAGCTAGTAGTGTATCCTCGCGTTCACTCACCTGAATCAATGTTCCATATCAGATAAAGCGATCAAAGAAAAATAATAAATCAACACAATAATGTTTAGAGAAAATTCCAGGAAACATAACATTCTGAAGAAAAGATTAGTAAATCTAAGGGAAGGGGATGGGAGGGGAGAGGGGGGGAAGGAAAACCAAACTTGTAATCAAAATAGAAAAGAAGTTAGCTCTATTACTTCAGTGCATGCCGCAATTGCTTTTCTGAGAACTCATATCCCTTGCTTCTGACCCATCCAACCAAAAATTAAAATTTCTTAATAAAATCATCATTTTGCAGTTACAATAAAACACTAAAATATTCCCCCTTCATATACCACCAACAAAGCTTAGAAAGAAATGACAATACAAAAATGAATATAGAACTGACTAATCAATAACAAGTTCTAAGTTGGTCAATGGATGGCATCCTTGATACCACAAGCATTCAACTGAAATTGACTTCACCACATTGATAATTATAGGGAGGTGGTGTTAGTTCCATAAGATCCCCTCTCATATAATGGACCCACTTATCCTTGATACCACAAAGCCTTGTATTGAAATTGACTTCACAATATTGATAAATATTGGTGCTAGTTCCATAAGATCCTCTCTCATATAATGGATCCACTTAATATTCATGTGAGAAAAACCTTGTACAACTAGCATATTTCCTTGAGGTGTCTTTCCCTTTATATATTTGAATAATATTTGACATAATATAATACCAGTGAGACTATAAATATAAGGCAAGAACATTTGGTGAATGGCCCTTAAGTAGGCTGTTTCTCAATGAGACTACTGAATTCAAGAACTCTGTATGAAAAGGGTAAGTGAAGGGCTATATTCTTCTTATCAACAAAAAGTATAGGAGTTTCCCGAATAAGATTAAAAGTTAAGATGGCCCAGATATAGGCCCCCCTTTAGTAGAATGCAAGATAATTAGGAGAAGGATCAATACCAATATAATGCTTTATGTGGATATGAATATTATCAATAGGAGATGGGGATAAGAAAAACAATATAATATTTTTCTACGTAAATAGGAATATTAACAATACAATGCATTTGTATGTAAACACTAAACAGGAATATTGAACTTGGTCTTTTAAGCTGTATCCTTTAGGACTATAAGAGAAGCCTAGATTCTTGTATGTCAGCTTTTACTCTCTCTCCTGTCCCCCTCTGCTGCTTACCTTGTAAGTGAAAGGCTTAAAAGGCATGGTGCCCCTTTTCTTACCCCAATCTCGTCCTTAATAGTTTTTGTTCCTTTCTCTTATATTCATATTACTTTTATCTGATACACACCTATTTCATTTGTTTATTGAAGTTAGCGATCCATACAACAAATATGATGAGTATAAAAATCTCCCTCTCATATGTCTCTCCCATCATCCATGTATATGTAGGAAGCAAATTTGATATGTGAGAAAGCCCACAACGTGGATACACGTTGACATTGAAGAAAAAACAACTGGTTATCAACACGTATAACCAGTTTTTTTTCTAATTATATATAATTAACAAAAAAACTGGTTAATGGTATTCAACTATCCATCAAGATACATTGATATTTCATATATCTTTCCGAAGCTTTAAGAATCCAGCAACACAAATCAGAATTTCCTCCAACAAGGCATATAGTTCCAAGCACCAGGCAAAACCACTACATGTATATATATTAATAAGAGGGAGCATTCCTTTTTTGATACAGACAACAAGGTCTCAATTGATTTATAAGAATTACTTAAGAATATACAGGTACCTTGTCAATAGTCTGCATATTAAGAACATATGCTGGCGGAGCAACCAACTTAATCTTCACAGGGCACTCCTTTGTGCTGACAGCTTCAGCTTGTCGCATGGCTGCCTGCAGGCTCGAAGATTAAAAGATATTCCAGATCTGTGTAAAACTTCCCATAAAGAATGCGTTCCACAATGTAATCAATATTCCTTACTGTTAGATAGATAAGTAGATTATAGACAGATATCAAATCTGATAATACCTTAATGTGAAGAATACCGTCAAACTGGAAACATGTCATCTCAATAGCTGCCCTAATTTTCAATGGTTGAGGGGTCATTCGTCTTCTAATGTTTCTTATCAGAGCATTTTTAACTTCCTCTGAAATAGTAGGAACCACCTTAATCACCTACAAAATGAGGAGAGGTTAAGTATGACCATAATCAATGCCAATGAAGAAGAGGAAGACCTTATTTGTGCAAATATTACCTTCTTCCCGTCAGGGCCTATTTTGTTTACTTCACGAGTAAAAGAATTAAGAATAGAATTGGGATCATGGACAAATTAACTTGAAGGCCTACATCCAAAAGGACAAAAACAGTATATAAATTGATATCAATTGCTAATTGATGAGAAAATAACACCTTAAGAAAGTCGTACACAAATTTACCTCAAAAGCATGACCATACTTTCGGTACAAAGGCCAGCCAACTCGGACATACAGATCCTGTCATGGATAACTTGTTTTAGAGTAGAGTCTCTACGGAGGATAAAAGACCATAAATCAATGCTACTACTGATAACATTTTTCTTTAACCATGCTATATTTAAACCATAACCTTATTAAATAGAAATACATGAAGCAAGGAGCAATTTAAGAGGTTATATGATATCCTTGCATTAGCAAAAGAATAGAACTGGCCCAGTTTCAAACCAATAACCATATTTAACTCGCACTGTTTGTTGACAAGTGGTTGAAAGTGGGGCTAGCAGTGTTTGTACTGGTTGTTGCAGCCTAAAAGAAATAGACAATAGTAAGACCACCATCATTTCTATGTACATTTATAAAATATATATCTTCATCTTAAAAGGTTATGTTAACGTCTGATTTTGTATGTCGTGAAAATCACCAAACAGTGAACACCCGCAAAAGCAACAACCGTAAACAATCCCAAAAAATGCGACGGCTAGGGCCGTCCAGGGATGCTCCGGCGTGAGAATAAATACAGTCGTACAGGCCAAGAAGCACAAATAATGAAGAACGTAAGAATAATATTGATATTTGATAAAAGAATAATGTGTGTATATATGTACCGTAATTCCCTGCATATGGCTGTATTTATACTTTTCTCAATCGCCCAATAATCATGCATTTGTGGCCAATTAAGATTAGGAAGCCCTAATTAGAATCTAATTATGAATATGATGTTGATCGGTCAATCCTTAAGATCTAATTTAGAATCCCAAGTTAAGATGAATTTCGACCCTCATAATTTTGTCAAGCCGTCCCAAGGAACACTTAAATGGGTCTGCCCCAATACCGGACCCATTATAGTGTGTAAAAAATAGTTCAACCCATACTCAAACCGTGGCCATTCTCAAGACCCAGTCACCAATTAATTACATCCCAACAGGTTATATTATAAGAACAGTAAAGCCTTGTTGGAGATTTTCGGACAATTCAAATCCATCCTTAAGGATAAAAACCAAAAAAAAAAAAAACACAGTATAAAACTCTCAAGACATGTATATGTACAATCGCATACTCCATATAGCATAGCATTGAAACAAACCAACCAAAATACATGAAAAAATAAAATTCTGCTTAAAAAAACAACATCCAGCTAAACATTTTTCGATCAAAATAAAAACTGATATTGTAATATAAATAAGTAAAACTTATCACAAGATCAAGGTCCATAGTTACAGCAACATGGCGCATAATGGAGTCAACAAGCTTGCTCTTACTAAACCTCTCCTCACAGACCTGAATATCCTGTTCAGATAGCCTCGTTTTGCTGAGATCAATGTGACCCTTTTTTTCATTGACACGAAGGGCCATAGCGGGCTCGATTCGGCCGACTTTGATTAAGCTAACCAACGCTGCGAATTCGGCGGCGAGAGAGGTCGGACAAGAGAATCATGCCCTCGATGTTGTTGTACTCGAGGAGAGAGACGCGAGCGGTGACGTGGCCGATTTCTTTGACCTGAATCATTACGGGAGTATCCACTTCTGGGTACCACGTTTCGTACATGTTGCACTCCAAATTGGGGGCGGTCATGGTGTTTTTTTGAGGGATTTGGGAAATGGTTTTAGGGTTTGGGGGGTAGGGTTTGGGGTTTTTGATGAAGAAAACATAGAGATATTTGTGGAGGGAGAGAGGGAGGTTCGTAGCGGACCGTCTTCCTAGAGTCAGCTGGTGGGGCGATGTCAAAAAGCAGAGCCGCCTTGTACAATGTTTTCGCGTTGGGTGAAAAAATAACAAACAATGGGAGGAGGACTTTGAAAGTTTTTTCTTCTAAATTTTTTAGGGAAAGTTAAAAAGTATTAACACTTTGTTATTGAGTTATAAAATGGATGAAAAAAATAAATATTTTGTTAATAAGTTTTTTAGTTAATAAAAAAAAATTAAAAAAATTTCGTCTAAAAATAATTCAAATTTGAATAAAAAAATTAAATAATATAAGATCATCTTTTATCATTTTAATTATACCATTCAAACTATAAATATAATAAAACTAATATAAAGGTAAATTATTAACTCAAATTTGAAATTTATTTTTTTAAAAAAAAATCAATAACAACATAAAAAAACATCTATTAGTTTTTTATTTTTTTTTATTATAAATTATATTCTTCATTTTTTTTCCCTTGGTCTCAAACTAAAAGACAGACAGATTAAAGGGAGAAGAAAGTGAGAGAAAAGTAAATTTAATTATTATATATAAAGTTTTTTCATATAAAATGAGAAGATTTGGGACAATAAGACTTGACAAGTTTAATAAAAAATCGATAATGACATTTATTAGTCGATTTCAACTCATCCAAGAGCTTGAATTGAGGTAGAGTAAATCGAGTCAAAAATCGGCCGCACCGAGCCGGTCATGGTCCTTCACGTAGACCAGGAGAAAGGATATGTTAATTTGAGCAAACGTGGGGTGTCTGAGGAGGATGTTCAAATCTGCCAGGATAGGTATAATAATACGAGTGAGCTTGTTGACTCTATAATAGGAGTAGCCACTTCCCTTGTTGTCGCTAAATCAATAATGCATTAAGAGGGTCGGATAAACCGGCTCTTTCTTTCCGGCGAGGGCCTAGGCCTCCTGAATTGGGTTGAGCTCCTATTCCTATGGAGTATTAACCCAACCCTGGATAACGACAATATGAAATTAGCTTAAAGTGTGTGGTTTATTTAATTTTATTCAATTTTTGATATGAATATATAACGTTTTTGCTTGTTGATCAATCTTATGAATAAAAATAATAATGTCATGAGGTCTAAAATCCACAAATGCAGCTTATTGTTGGTTTTTGCTTGGGTTCTTTTCTGCGCACTCGGATCAAATGAATTTGAGCTTCTATAATTAATTTACCTAAAGGCATTCGAGTTTTACATATTTAAATTTGTACAAGTAGTTAATTAACGCACACAAGTGCCATGCTATCCATATATGGATTCTTTATACATGTTGCCACACATTTATAGCTTACATAATCTATTATCAACACGAGAACCATATCACAATACATTAATACTGGCAATTGCAATACTCTGTACACAGGAGGAACAATAGTAAAATTACATAAAGCATTCTCTACAAAATGGCAAAATCAGTAACATTGTCCTAATAGAATGTTCAACTGTGGTTCAATGTATAAGCAAAAAAGGCAAATAGCACAATATTGTTCCTTTACAGATTCCCTCGAACCAAAAAATGAACGTTCAAAAGTCATGCACCAGCTGCATCCTCAGTCGTTTATCCCAGAACTTAAACTCTCTAAATCAACCGATCCCATCCCTGTATCTTCTTCCTCTTCACTGTCTTCATCGCCACTAATCTCCTCATTCTCACGACCCAGCTTAGCCATTTGTTCAGCTAGTAGTTTATCCTCGCGTTCACTCACCTGAATCAATGTTCCATATCAAATAAAGCAATCAAAGGAAAAGATGAGTAAATTTAAGGGGAGGGGAGGGGAGGGGAGGGGGGGGGGGGGGAAGGAAAACCAAACTTGTAATCAAAATAGAAAAGAAGTTATACTCACAGCTCTTGGTGCCAACTTTACAGTAACTTTCCCTTTATGATGCTCTATTACTTCAGTGCATGCCGCAATTGCTTTTCTGAGAACTGATATCCCTTGTTCCTGACCCATCCAACCAAAAATAAATATTTCTTAATAAACTCATCATTTTGCAATTACAATAAAACATTAAAATAGTCCCTCTTCATATACCACCAACAAGGCTTAGAAAGAAATGACATACAGAAATGAATATAGAACTGACTAATAATAACAAGTTCTAAGTTGGTCAATGGATGGCATCTTTGATACCATAGGCATTCAACTGAAATTGACTTCACCACATTGATTATAGGGAGGTGGTGTTAGTTCCATAAGATCCCCTCTCATATAATGGACCCACTTATCCTTGATACCACAAAGCCTTGTATTGAAATTGACTTCACAATATTGATAAATATTGGTGCTAGTTCCATAAGATCCCCTCTCATATAATGGATCCACTTAATATTCATGTGAGAAAAACCTTGTACAACTAGCATATTTCCTTGAGGTGTCTTTCCCTTTATATATTTGAATAATATTTGACATAATATAATACCAGTGAGAATATAAATATAAGGCAAAAACATTTGGTGAATGGCCCTTGAGTAGGCTGTTTCTCAATGAGACTACTGAATTCAAGAACTCTGTATGAAAAGGGTAAGGGTTATATTCTACTAATCAACAAAAAGTATAGGAGTTTCCTGAATAAGATTACAAGTTAAGATGGCCCAGATACTTTGGTAGAATGCAAGATAATTAGGAGATGGATCAATAACAATATAATTCTTTACGCGTATATGAATATTACCAATAGGAGATGGGGATAAGAGAAACAATATAATGTTTTTCTACGTAAATAGGAATATTAATAATACAGTGCATTTGTATGTAAACAATAAACAGGAATATTAAACTTGTTCTTGTAAGCTGTATCCTTTAGGACTATAAGAGAAGCCTAGATTCTTGTATGTCAGCTTTTACTCTCTCTCCTGTCTTGCCCTTCTGCTGCTTATCTTGTAAGTGAGAGGCTTAAAACGCATGGTGCCCCTTCTTACCCCAATCTCGTCCTTCATAGTTTTTGTTCCTTTCTCTTATATTCATATTACTTTTATCTGATACACACCTATTCAATTTGTTTATTGAAGCCAGCAATCCATACAACAAATATGATGAGTATAAAAATCACCCTCTCGTATGTCTCTCCCATCATCCATGTATATGTAGGAAGCTAATTCAACATGTGAGAAAGGCCACAACGTGTATCCATCAGGATACACATTGACATTGAAGAAAAGAAAACTAGTTATCAACATGTATAACCAGTTTTTTTCTAATTATATATAATTAACAAAAAAAAAACTGGTTATTGGTATTCAACTATCCATCAAGATACATTGATGCTTCATATATCTTTCCGAAGCTTTAAGAATCCAGCAACATAAATCAGAATTTCCTCCAACAAGGCATATAGTTCCATGCACATGCACCAGGCTAAACCACTACATGTATATCTATTATATAAAACAGAGCGGAGAGAGAAAATGAATCTTCAATATCTAATGGTTTCAAATCATCTCATGGCTTCAACAAAGAACGGTTGAGATTAATCTATCTCTCATTTTTCCCTCCCCCAATTCAAATTCTAATTTTCAAAAATCTACCCACTCCCATTTCCCACCCAAATCAAATTCAAAACTATAATAATAATAATAATAATGATAATAATATTAATAATATAGTAGTAGTAATAATAATAATAATAATAATAAAAATAATAATAGTAATAATAATAATAATAATAAAATAATAATAATAAATATAATAATAATAATAATAATAATAATAATAGTAATAATAATAATAATAATAATAATAATAATAATAATAATAAAATAATAATTAATATAATAATAATAATAATTATTATTATTATAATAATAATAATTAATATATTAATAATAATAATAGTAATAATAGTAGTAATAATAATAACAACAATAATTATTATTATTATTATTATTATTACTTTTATTATTATTATTATTATTATTATTATTATTATTATTTTATTATTATTATTACTACTACTACTATTATTATAATAATAGTAATAACAATAATAATAATAATTATTGTTATTATTATTACTATTATTATAATAATAGTAGTAGTAGTAATAATAATAATAATAATTATAATTATTATAATAATAATAAATAAAAAATTGCACATAAATAAAATGAGTCACCTTTTTAGCATTGATGTCATTTTTCTGCTTGTCGGGTATTGCGGTCGTTATATTTACACATGCAAATTAATTTGGGTAGAAAATCACGGGTACGGTTCAGATTCATTCTAATTGATTTGTAAGTTATTTTATGTTGCAAAGAGTCTTTAGGTAATAGAGTATTTTTGAAATTTTAATTTACACTGTACTTTTAGGCACGGATAATTACGTATCATCTCTTTGGTGTTTTTGTGGGATATATTGAAAGTAACTATTGTAGTAAGTTCTGACTCATGCTATGAAAATCTTTTGTCCAATTTCAAGAAAAAATATAGAGAAAAAAATGTTATGGTGATGCGATTTAATTGGTGTAATGACAATATTTTTTTATTTGGACTTAGAGAGTTCATTTTATACTTTTGGGTATATATGCAAAAATATTTCTTTTGAATTTTTATATTTTTTTTTTCCTTATTGGATCTCACGAAATGGCTTGCAGTACTACCATTTTTCCACAGAAAATATTGTTCATGGATCATATTGATCGATGGTTAGATATACTAGAAACAAATAAATGCTGTCAAACTTCTCATTCTATTTTGTCATTAAAGGAAAGGTGTGTAATATACTCGAAAATATTATATTACACAAATTTGACTCCGCTATCGTCAATCAATTAATTGCTTAAACCTGTTAAGAACTAATTTTAAGTTGGGAATGAGTAGCACACTAATGTTTGTCTCAAAAATAAACTATGACTGGATTGAGTACTAATCTTTTTGTATTAATGGTTGGCCACAACAGTTTTAGATTTTTCAATTTAAAAATATTAAATACAGTACTCAACTGTTATATTAATTGTACCGTGCCTTCAGGCACGGGTTATCCCTAGTATATTAATAAGAGGGAACTTCCTTTTTTGATACAGGCAACAAGGTCACAAGTGATTTATAAGAATTTACATAAGAATATACAGTTACCTTGTCAAGAGTCTGCATATTAAGAACATATATTGGTGGAGCTACCAACTTAATCTTCACAGGGCACACCTTTGTGCTGACAGCTTCAGCTTGTCGCATGGCTGCCTGCAGGCTCGGAGATTAAAAGAGATTCCAGATATGTGCACAACTTCTCATAAAGTTTGCGTTCCACAATGTAATCAATATTCCATACTGTTAGATAGATAAGTGTATTATAGACAGATATCAAAGCAGAGAGGCTATGACAATACCTTAATGTGAAGAACACCGTCAAACTCGAAACATGTCATCTCAATATCAGCCCTAATTTTCAATGGTTGAGGGGTCATTCGTCTTCTAATGTTTCTTATCAGAGCATTTTTAACTTCCTCTGAAATAGCAGGAACCACCTTAATCACCTACAAAATGAAGAGAGGGTAAGTATGATCGTCATCAATGCCAATGAAGAAGAGGAAGACGTTATTTGTGCAAATATTACCTCCTTCCCACCAGGGCCTATTTTGTTTACTTCGCGAGTAAGAGAATTAAGAACAGAATTGGGATCATGGACAATTAACTTGAAGGCCTACATCCAAAAGGACAAAAATATATATATATTGATATCAACTGCTAATTGAGGAGAAAATAACACCTTAAGAAAGTCATACACAAATTTACCTCAAAAGCATGACCATACTTTCGGTACAAAGGCCAGCCAACATGGACATACAGATCCTGTCATGGATAACTTGTTTTAGAGTAGTCCCTATGGAGGATAAAAGACCATAAATCAATGCTACTACTGCTAACATTTTTCCTTAACCATGCTATATTTAAACAATAACCTTATTAAATAGAACTACAGCAAGGAGCAACTTAAGAGGTTATACGAAATCCTTGCAATAGCAAAAGAATAGAACTAGGCCTAGTTTCAAACCAATAACCATATTTAACTCGCACTGTTTTGTAGACGAGTTGTAGAAAGTGGGGCTAGCACCTAGCAGTGTTTGTACTGGTTATTGCAGTCTTAAATTAATAGAAAATAGTAAGACCACCACCATTTCTATATACATTTATAAAATAAATATCTTCATCTTAAAACGTTATATTATAAGAACATAAAGTCATGAAAAAATATATGAACAAATAAAATTCTGCTAAAAAACAACATCCAGCTAAACATTTTTCGAACCAAAACAAAAAATGATATTGTAATATAAATAAGTAAAAATTACCTCAAGATCAAGGTCCATAGTTTCAGCAACATGGCGCATAATGGAGTGAACAAGTTTGCTCTTACTAAACCTCTCCTCACAGACCTGAATATCCTGTTCAGATAGCCTCTTTTTGCTGAGATCAATGTGACCCTTTTCTGGATTGACGCGAAGGACCATAGCGGGCTCGATTCGGCCGACTTTGATTAAGCTGCCAACGCTGCGAATTCGGCGGCGAGAGAGGTCGGACAAGAGAATCATGCCCTCGATGTTGTTGTACTCGAGGAGAGAGACGTGAGTGGTGACGTCGCCGATTTCTTTGACCTGAATCATTACGGGAGTGTCCACTTCTGGGTACCTCGTTTCGTACATGCGGCACTCCAAATTGGCGGTGGTCATGGTATTTTTTTTGAGGGATTTGGGAAATGTCTTTAGGGTTTTGGGAGTTGGGGTTTAGGGGTTTTGAGGAAGAAATAATATAGAGATTTGTGGAGGGAGAGAGGGAGGTTTCGTAACAGACTAGTGTTCCGAGAGTCAGATGGCGGGCGATGTCAAAAAGCAGAGCCGCCTTGTACAATGTTTTTGTGACTTGGGGGTGAAAATGTAACAAAAAAATGGGAGGACTTTGAAAGTTTTTTCTTCTAAATTTTTTGAGGAAGGAAAGTTAAAAAGTATTAACACTTTGTTATTGAGTTTTCTTAATGAGTTTTTAAATTAATATAAAAAAATAAATAGAATATTTTATCATTTTGTTATCAAAAATAAAGGTGAACTTGGAAAAAAATTTAAATAATATAAGATTATCTTTCATAATTTTAATTATACTCACCAAATTATAAATATAATAAAATTAATATAAGAGTAACTTCATAACTTAAATGTAAATTTTTTTTTTATAAATTCAATAACAACATAAATAAAATACGTACAATTTTTTAAATTTTTAATTATAAATTATATTTTTTATTTTTTTTTCCTTCAGTCTCAAACTCAAAAACAGAGTAACGAGATAAAGTGAGAGAAAAGTAATTTTAATTATTGTGTATAAAGTATTTTCATATAAAATGAGAAGATTTGGGACAATAAGACTTGACAAGTTTAATTAAAAATCGATAATGACATTTATTAGTCGAGTCCAACTCATCCGAAATCTTGAATTGAGGTGGAGTAAATCGAGTCAAAAATCGGCCGCACCGAGCCATTAATGGTCCTTCATGTAGACCAGGAGAAAGGATATGTTCATTTGAGCAAATGCAGGTGTCTGAGGAGGATATTCAAAAAAAAAAAAAAAATCGATAATGTTGAATTGGGAGCTTTTATTTCTATGTAAATATGTATTATAGAAAAATTGTGCACACATTATTCAAGAGAAACGAGCTTGTGCCTTGTGGAAGTAACTTGTCTTGTATTGCTTACGCTTATTCCTCTCAATCTAAATGTATATACTGCTAGGCGGGACAATTTCAACCAAACTCGATGCCGCCCGATCGATCCCAACCTTAATGGGACCCTATTTTTTAAAATCCCTATAGGTTAGGGTTGGGTATAGAATATATCTTTTAACTCACGCTTCCGACCCGATTATATGTCTATATATAATTTTTTTAAAATTATATTTTGTATATATATGATTATGTATTTATTTAGATTATTTTTTTTATAAATTTATAACATTTGTAATATAATATGTTGTTAGTTATAGAAAAGTTGCATATTGTATGATTTTAACTTTAAAATAGTTATACAAATTAATATAAAAAAAAATTTAGAGAAATTTAATTTAAAAAAAAAGAGAGAGAGAAATCAGGTAGACGGAACAAGACGGGACGTGGTATTATTTTCGGGTTCGGAGGATAACTTTATATTGACGGGACGAGTATGGGGAGGGGTCACTTGGGTCATACTCACGCTGTTCCCAGGACTATGTAGTACAAGCCATACTCTGATTAATTTGTCTATGAGCCCAAAACAAAATTCTGTCCTTTTTGTATATGTAGAGATACGCAAGGGAATGCTTTTTTGTTATAATTTTGGAATAGAGTTTTATAATGATTCACACATTAAATAATTATTTTTATAGAAATTAGAAAATTATAACTATTATAACATGAGCTCAAATTCAATACATTAGTAAATCAAAAATTAGATTACTAATAAATCTCCCGATTACTGTTGACGCCTGATTCTGTCGGGCAGTCCTGCTGGCCGTCCGGTAAAAATACATGTACAAAAGTCCAAACGGCTTGGGCCGTTTATGGACTCCTCCGGTGTGAGTGTTAGTGAAGGTATTAGAAAAGTCAACAATGGAGGTTCGAGTATCTAGTATTGCAAAATAATGCGTTACCCTTCTCTCCATTATCAACTGAATATTTGTACTGCATACCTGAATAACGGTTACCTGTGTAACGGTTTTGTCCATTACACTAGGTAGTTATGACATATATCCGGCTCATCTTCCACCCACGTGCTGTAAGCCCAATAGGAAAGCTACCAGGCTGACGGTCTATTGGGCCTAACCCAATGTGAATTCCCGGATCAGGACTGGTTAAATATACATCCTAACATTGTCCCCCACTCCTCCAGTATATGGATGTGCTGGGGGAGTAGAATGAAACCTTCCGAAGAGAAAAACCTCCATCGGGAGCCCGGGGGCATCAGTCCGATGGGAAATGTCATTCGAGAACCCGGAGATATCAAACCGAAGATAAAAACTCTATCGGGAACCCGGAGGCATCAGACCGATGGGAAAACTTTTGGATAAGGTCTTGGGCCTTTATAATCAGGGTTTCAAGCTTTGGTCCCTTATATAACAATCAAGCCCAAAACTTTATTTTTCAACCCAACGGATCCAGCCCAAGGCTTACACAGACGTTTCATTTGCAACTCAATTTTGAATTTCGAAATCCGTGTCCAAATAGTTGGCAAAGCTTATGCGGGAAGGAACATTTATTACGCTGCAGTAAATACTGCGAATGTGCCTCATCCGTCAGATCGTTTCCATCTGAACCGTTGCAACGCTTCGACAAGATAAAAAGGATCAACTTAAGTGTATTGTCGTTTTTACCAGAGGCAGCTATCACGAAATAAAGGACATTTAAGAGAGAAAAATTCCATTCCCAACCCAGATTCTATCATTCCTGCTCTGCTGTCTTCCGATCGATATTCAACCAATCCTTCTTATTAAGATCAAGTAAGTTCTTCACCCTTTTTTCTTCAATACCCCATAATGGCTAGAAGTACCGAAGATACGAGGGTTCAAGCTTCGTCTTCCCGGGTTGAAGACGAAGTCACTGTTGCCGAACCGGGGATCCCAAAGGGTCAACCATGGAAACCCGTGGTAATCACCCGGATGAGGGATGTAGAGGAGTACAATAGGAATAAGTATTTTAATATCTAGTATAGAATAACCAACATCCCTTCTTCCATCCGGAACCAATACTTTGATTTAGTCCAAACAGAATTTTATATCCCCGATACATACGAAATCAAAAGGCCTGGGGCTAGGGAGAGGATGTACTACCAACTCGAGGATGAGTGGATTCTGATCCATAGGCAGACGCTGATATATGGGGTCTGATTCCCTCTTCGCCCCTTCGTATTAGAGTTACTGCATACGACGGGGCTCAGCCTGAACCAACTATCCCCCAATTCTTTCATCCATATAAATAGTTTTATTGCCTTCTGTTCTTCTGAGTCGACTCTCCCGGCCATAGATTTCTTTTTTCAATTCTTTTCTATTACAAATAATAAGGAAAAGGGGTTTTACACGGTAATAAAGACCCCGGGAAGGAATACCCTAATGGAGACCCCCTCGAGTAACAAAGGGTGGCACGGGGATTGGTTTTTCATCAAGGGACCAGACACTGAGATGGTCGGACCTTGGTCAGACCCGAACAAAGACCAGCTGAATCCGAAGAGAATCTCTCGGGCAAGGTTAGAAGAGTTCGAGGTCTTATATTCCAAGAGACCATCTGTGAAGTGGGACCGGAATCTCCTTAACGACCAAGATTGGTTGTATTCTTTTGGCCGTAAGTCTTTTTCTGTGCTTGCTCCTTCGTTCTGAGACCCTTTTGATATGCTTACCCTGCTTTTCTGATTGTATTGCAGTGGCTGATCAAGGAAAACATCCTAACAATGAAGCCATCCTGGAGGCGGTTGGGGCCCCGAGGACCAAGATGAGTGCCGCCGATAAACTAAAGGCGAGTCGAAGCTTGAGGACTCCACCCAAGCCGCTGCCAATCCTGAGATGGCCACAGGATCTTCTCAGGTGGATGATATTATCAAGTCCACCGAGGGAGAGAAGTCTGCTGCCGAAGACTCGGGGGCTGGCAGACCGAAAATAAAGAGGAGAAGGCTGGTTCTGACATCAGTACTGGAGGCAAGAACCAAACAAGCTTCCGCTCCTCAAGGGAGCTCATCTACTCCTCCCGCCGAGCAAAGCATCATCAGGCAGTCAGAAGAATGCCTTGTTCCCCCCTCTCAGAATAAAGGGAAAAGACCCGCTGAAGGTCAAGAGCCCCCGAACACTCAAGGTGGTCCGATGGACCCCCCAATGCCGACTGGGGGTTTGAGACCCGAGGAGGGGATTAATATGCACGCCTTGGGTTCCTCGATGATCCCGTTTGCCGAAGATGGTACCGAGGGGGCCGACCTGAAGACGTTTATGGAGATGTTGTTCTCTTGTCATGCAAAGGTAAGGATCTGCTTGCAAAATTTTTTTATTTGAATTTGTTAACTTTCTGACTCATTCATCGTTCAACCGTTTCTTTTCAAGGAAATGCAATTCTCCTGAGGGTCTTCGATGAGCAGAAGGTTCTGGAGAGAAGAGCCGAGGAAAGCAGCAAAGGGCATGCTGAGGCTCTGAAGAACCACCAGAAGACCAAAGACCAGCTGAAGATCATGCATGACTCCTTCCAGATCATGAAAAAGGAGTATGAGTCGGCTCGGGAGACTCGTCTGGAGAAAGATAAGGAGATCGATTTCCTGAAGGCCCGGGTGATCGATCTGGAGAAGGCAAATACCCATGCAATGGATTTGGTGCAGGCCAAAGAGCTCAAGAAAATCCAGCTTAAGAATAACAAGAACGAGCTCGAAGCCCAAATCCAAAGTCAGAAGATTCTCTTGACCCAATCGGAAAACATCATCCAACTTCAGACTGATCAGATGATGAATCTTAAAGACAACGTTGAACTGATCATTGAAGGTTGGGGTGCCAAAGAAGCCGATTGGCTGAAAGGACCGATTGCCTCTACTTCCCCGAGCGTTTTAATACCTGAACTCAAACAGAAGGTGATAGATGAGTACAAAGCCTCGGATGTTTTTCAGGCTGACATCTTGGCCTCTGTTGTGAATGAATTTAGCGAGGGGTTTGAATATGCTCGGGAGCTTGCCAAGGAGAAGGGTCATGATCCCGATCAGCTGGGAATTGTGTTTCCCGATGATTGAAATGTATAGATTTTTGTTTGTTTTTTATTTTACATTTTGTAACCCTTCGGCCAATTAATCAATACAATTTATCTTTTCTCATGAGTTTTATTCTATCATCTGTATGTACAACTGTTTACTTATACTGCTTCGCCCCCCACTAGCCTGATCGGATATAAATCCAATAAGGCTAGGAGATGAATTTTAAAGTGTGTATCAAAACAGTAATACAAGAACCAGATGATAAAAAATATTCTCATTAATATCGAAAAGATAACAAGTTATCGGCTAAAAAGATAGCCTCAAAATTTCACTAAGTACAAAAGTCTATCGGTTTCAATGATAACCTCAAAATTTGGCTAAGTATAAAAGTCTATCAGTTTCAATGATAACCTCAAAATTTGATTAAGTACAAAGTGTGAACTACTGATAATACCTACGAAGCCGAAAAGCATGCCAAGTATTTAGAATATTTTTTTCATCCATGCCCTGAAGCTTGTAAGTTTCAGCCCTCAATACTTCGATTACTAAGTATGGACCTTCCCATGTTGGCATCAGTTTGCCAGTTTCCCGAGGTGTGGACGCCTCGGCTTGTCGAATGACCAAATCGCCCACATTGAATGACCTGCTTTTGACATTTTTGTTGAAGTGTCGAGCAGTTCGTTGTTGATAAGCAGTCAATCTGAGGACCACTGAATCACGTTCATCTTCTAATAAGTCGAGGTTTAACCGAAGTCCTTCGCTATTGAGTACTTCATCGAAGTTTAAGACCCTTGGTGAAGGTACCCCGATCTCAATAGGTATCAAGGCTTCGGAACCATAGGCCATCTTAAAGGGCGTCTCCCCAGTAGTAGTCCGAGGAGTTGTTCGGTAGGCCCAAAGAACGTGCAAAAGCTCCTCGGCTGATTAAAGCTGACCCGACTGCCAAGGATGTGGCAGACAAGTATATTTGTAGATCCTCCTCGGGCAGTGCCTTGCTTAATATCGGAGGGGAAGAGATATATCTTTTAATTTGCTCAAAAACCCCTTGGCAATCTTTAGTCCATTGGAACGTTTTCTGATTCTGGGCTCCCCTCAAAGTCCCGAAGAATGGGAGACATTTCTCGGCTAGTCGAGCTACAAATCGCCGAAGAGCTGCCAGCCTCCTGGTCAGCCGTTGAATTTCTTTGAAGTTCTTCGGAGGTTGCATTTCAAGAATAGCCGATATCTTTTCGGGATTTGCCTCAATCCCTCTTCGGCTGACCATATATCCCAAGAATTTGCCTGACCCGAGGCCAAATGTGCATTTAGTTGGATTGAGTCTCATGTTGTGTGTTCTGACATTCTCAAAGCATTCTTTCAAGTCGGATAAATGATCATCCTCCTTCATGCTTCGAACGATCATGTCGTCCACATAGACTTCCATGTTCCTCCCAATCTGGCTGCTGAACACTTTGTTCATCATTCTCTGATACATAGCCCCCGCGTTGATTAACCCGAAGGACATGACTTTGTAAGCATAGATGGCTCTGTGGGTGATGAAAGTCGTCTTCGGTACATCGCTTTCAAGCATGGAGATTTAGTTATACCCCAAGAAGGCATCCAAGAAGCTCATTATGGTATGTCCCGAGGTGCAGTCGATCAATTGGTTTGCTCGGGAGAGGATAATAGTCTTTCGGACATGCTTTGTTGAGATCTGTGTAATCCACGCACATCCTCCACTTCCCATTGTGTTTTTTGACCAACACCACGTTGGCGAGCCATTCAGAATAATTGATTTCGAAGATGAAGTCAGCAGCCAGAAGTTTATCAATTTCATCATCAATTACCTGTTGCCTCTCGGGAGCTATGTTCCTCCGTTTTTGCTTTACGGGTCTGGAGTTCGGGTTGACGCTCAACTGGTGTATGGCCACAGTTTTATCAATGCCTGGCACGTCAGCTGGGACCCATCCAAAGATGTCAGAATATTCCCGAAGAAGGGTGACCAACCGAGTTTTGGTTTTATCTTGAAGGTTTGTGCCAATTTGTACAGTTTTCTGATCATCATCTGGAAATAATGGCACTTCAACCATATCTTCGGGCGGTGTTGCTAGTGGTTCAGTACATCCCTCAGTGAAAGGTTCCAACTCGATTTTCATGGTGGCTTTCTGTTTGCTATCACTGGTAGAAGATGTCTGGATGGTCTGTAAATAACATCTTCGAGAAAGATCCTGATCACCAACAGATTCCCCGATCCCATTTTTGGTTGAAAATTTCATTTTTAAATGCGGGATGGAGGTAATCGCTTTCAATGTCGATAGAGTTGTTCTTCCTAAGATGGCATTGTAATTGCTTTCCACTTGAACCACGTAAAAGTGGACCATGATGAAAGCTTGTTTCGGGGCAGTCCCAAATATCACAGG
This sequence comes from Hedera helix, assembly GCA_947179155.2. Classification (NCBI taxonomy): domain Eukaryota; kingdom Viridiplantae; phylum Streptophyta; class Magnoliopsida; order Apiales; family Araliaceae; genus Hedera; species Hedera helix. The sequence goes on from OX359281.1 coordinate 34,924,945, forward strand.
CAATTCAATCGTCCCTGCTATACGGACTGGGTTATTCCCAAACCCGTATAAGGGGGACTCATTGCAGATCTCCAGCTTCTTTCCCCCCAAGTCCAGCCGATTGTATGCTTAGCTGTGGAGTACATCGACCGAACTTCCATTATCAACAAGCATTCTCTTCATATCCATGGTGCCGACCTAAATAACGGTTACCTGTGTAACGGTTTTGTCCATTACACTAGGTAGTTATGACGTATATCCGGCTCATCTTTCACCCACGTGCTGTAAACCCAATAGGAAAGCTACCAGGCTGACGGTCTATTGGGCCTAGCTTAATATAAATTCCGGATCAAGTCTGGTTAAATATACATCCTAACAATTATCCTGTCCTAGTAGTCAATAATTGATCCGCAAATTTCTTTTTTTCTGCCGAACTTTGACTTGGGTCAGTGGTAGCTGTTTAATGTCATCATGTATCTAATTTGGTGTGTTTATCTAGGTGAGCGGAAGGGAGGATAAATTATTTGCTGAAGAGATGGTAAGCTAAATATGCAAAACGAGGAAGTAAGTGGAGATGAAGACGGTGAAGAAGAGGAATGTAACATCTTACTCCCATATTAATTAATGCAGGATATTTAAATATGTATATAAGGACTCAAGTTATTATTTTTAATACTTTTAATCATAATTTTTTGAATGAATTTGTGATGAGTATTTTTGGATAAATTTTGAGTGGACTAAGATGACCATTAAACCTTATTTTGTTATGATTTAATTCGAGCTCGTTTGACCCATGTCGTTACAAGGAAGATGCAGGAATGGGAGACATTGATTTGGTTTAGCAGTCTGAAATCTAGGAAAAACATAGCACAAGTTTGGGGCAGGCAATCAATTTGATAATTGTTTCATTAACAATTTTCCCTTTCAATGAATTGCAGTTAAGGATATACTTAGTTGTACAATGTCTGTGGAGAAATGCCACATTTGAGATCTCTCACACACACATCACAAGACACATCTAATCATGCATATATGAACTGTTTATTGTTTAATGGCAGACGAGATTTTTTGCGAGTGTAACATAGAGTCAGCTGACACATACGAGTTAAAAGAAGGTTGTTGATATTTACAGGGTAAAAATTATACTTGCGGAATAAATATACATTTAATAATATTTTTATAATTATTTTAATATTTCTTTTGCTTTGGCCTTCAAGAATATTGATACATACCTACACGAATACATACAGCAGTTATCCGTTGAAGCATAGCAATCAATAATATCTATATCAGTATTTGGCATTTGGTGCAAGCAAGCATATATCCAACCAGCGGATAATTTTTTTTGAGAATCCCCGTAATTTATAATTAATGGATGTGTTATACTATTATTTGAAATAAATAAAGAAAGAAAACAAATCTTAATTTAAAATATAAAAAAGTAAATAGACGTAATTTCATTATGCTACTTCGGTCCAAATAAATTAAAAAATAAATCGACCTACAAAAATTGAAGTGAATTGCTAATCCCCCTGAGCCCATTTTTTCTATAATTAACTATCGGTGAATATTTATTTTTAAATGCAATTTTACGATTTTCCATAATGTTCTAACCGTCATGAAGCTGGGACCGGACACGTGGAAAAGCCCGAAAAGGACTTTTTGCTTAAACTGCTGTCCTTATTTAAACAGTTTCAAAGAAAAACCAAAGACCAAAAAATGGCTGAGGAACGGAAGAACAAATTTGACTCTGTAAGGGAATGGGTTGCCGATCACAAGCTTCGAACCGTTGGTATTTTTCTCTCTCCTTGAACATATAGATACATACATACATACATACATACATGATTGTGTATATGAATAATGATTGTAAATGAATATGAGACGAGGTGATTTTTGATATGTTTGTTTGTTTTGGGGGTTGATATATAGGATGTTTATGGCTAAGCGGCATAGCGGGTTCAATTGCGTACAACTGGTCCCAGCCAAACATGAAAACCAGCGTTAGGATCATTCACGCCAGGTATTTATTACTTCTGCTCGATCTTCGCCAATTTCGATTTCTTCTGTTATTCATATGCATCATTTTATGCTGATTAATTCTCTGTTACAAAATGGTGAAAAAGATGGAGATGCAATCTAATTTTTTGGCCTCCGGTCTGTCACCATTTCTGTTATTTGGCTTTCAAATTCTGAAAACAGCTTATTCTGAAATAGATGTATTTTTTCGTAAATGTCTTCTGGAAACATAAAATGGAAATGACCCTCAAATACATTCTATGGGATTTTTATAAAATTAAAATATAAAACAGATATAAAAAAGGCTACCCAAGTTTCATTTTTCTTAGTCCCTTTGTTTGCATGGAGAAGGTTTTCATGCAGACACTGTTTTGAGTGATTGCCAATTATTTCGAGCATATATTATTGGCACATGAGATTGTTAAAGGTTCATACTCCAGTTATTTGTATGTTTGTGTCCCTTGGTAGAAGTTGGAGCCTCTAATTAGCTTGAGTGATAATATGAAATAATGCATGTTTAAGTACGCAGATTCATAAATTGCCGAATGCATCCTTTTCGATAATTATCATGTTAGTTGTCTTGCACACATCTACTACTTGTTCGAGGTTTTAAATATAGTATTTACTACTTTAAACCTGTTTGGGATTTTGTGGATCTCAAGAATTATGCTTCTTAAATCTTAACTAGTGATTTTGTACCATCATGTTCCTGGTTCACGGCCAAATATACTCAAGTCTAGAACTTAGTATCGCGTGTAGTTGGTTTAGTTCTGATAATTGGTTCTGAGATTCTATTGGAACTTCCTGGAGGGAAAGAATGAACAATGTTGATTTTTGGTTCAATTGTGTATCTTATAAATGGTAAGTAGAGAACAGAGAACATAAACACACAAGTTAACATTCCAATATAACCGGTATTTCTTGATTTCTCAAAAATGGGTTTTCAACTTGAACCAAATGAGAATATTTAGTTTCCCGCCATGTTTTCTAATCCATGAAGCCTGCAAAATGTTTCTAGAACTGTGCTAAAGAGACCCATTGCCAGTGAGAGATACTAGCATCTGCCAGTATTAGGAAAAAGTTGTAGTAAAAAGCTGAACAATGAGCATAGTGCATCAACCCGCTAGTTGTATTTGTGCTTTGTATTAATTGAAGCTAGGTTTTCCTCTATTTCTTTTGCAAATGACCGAATGAGCTTTGTTAGTGCGAGCGAAAGCCAATCCACAAGAATTAAAAAACATCAGGTCCTCCATACTATTCCTATTTATTCCATTTTAAGTGAATGTATATCCCTTTTTAATAAAACTTAAAAAGTATTGCATCATGTATTTAACTGCACTTGTTGCTTGCTGAAACAGGTTGCATGCCCAAGCATTAACTCTTGCTGCACTAGCGGGAGCTGCAGTTGTTGAGTACTATGATCACCGTTCAGGGGCAAAGGCGGAGCGCGTTTCCAAATTCCTTGAAATGGATCAACACGCAACAAAAGATTAGAACTATGACTGGACTATTGATACATATTCCAGTTTTATCTGTTTTTAGTTGTCTACAGAGTTTAGTCATATCGAGAAGGTATAGTTGGTAAACAATGTCCGAATCAAATTTTATTTGCATGTTATGTTTAATGTATGCCATGGTATGGCTTTCTCGTGATCATAATGGATCATTGCCCTCGATGGGAATATAAAGAGGGTTAGCATACTTAGCAGTTTGATTTGTATACTAGTTTTATACTTCGGCTCTCCCAGGGTCTTTTTTTATATTATTATTGTTGATATATTTGCTTGAGAAATTGTATCCTTGTCGCATTGTTTACTGAACTTAATTGTGAATTTTATTGTTGTTATATGTTCATAATTGAGCAACCAATGACTGAACTCATTGACATGTTGATATAATTAATCTATTACAGTGATGGGTTCGACTGCTTGAGAATGAACAATTGGATTTCTCATGCAAATTGGAATTTTTTTCGATGTATCGGATTGGAGATTATTAGCGTTGGCATTAATCGATTCACATCCTTAAGAATTCAATAAGTTGAAACAATGCCACTTTATATATATAGCTAGTATAAAGTGTTGATAGATGTACATCTTAAATTGATAATTGCACACTTTAACATGCATTATATGATTGTGCATTATAATCTTACAATGCATTTACAAAGTTTATAATTATCAATTAAGGTGAGCACATACCAGTACCTTAATAAAATTATTTTTTAGTTTCATATACTACTTTTCCTCAAGAGCAAGTGATGGTTTTTTTTTATAATAATTATAATGCATTAACATTCAAAAGTAGTACACCTGGACTTCCTAGCACATAATGCCAGACCATCAGCTCTAGCATATAAATTTCTTAGCTAGTTTGATAACCTTACAGTAAAGAAACAAAGAACCTAAGTACATAATATCTGCTAATAAATGATTAATACTAGCATTAGAAGACGGATAAGAAGCTAGCGGTGAGATCAAAACAGTGGAGTTTGTGACACAATTTACGTTAGTCGATCGCTGATTAAGAGGCCATAGAAGAAACTGTTGATCAAAGGATTGATATATCCCATGCGCATGCAGGCAATAGCTGTATGATAGTGATGTGATACCCAACTCCCATCCGTTTGTAGATGCCACAATGTCAAGCTATCTGGTAGAGTAGAGATCCTGCCAAAATGAACAAACATGTCAGAATTATAACCATTTATGTTAGGCAAAGAGTTGGGTATAGCAGGCAAGAAAACTTGTAATTTTGTCTCCCTTTGCTTTGCAATTTGTGACTATTGCTCTAAGGTTAGAAAGATATTGGAGAGAACCGTAATCAAATCTAGTTATGGCTGCCCGAAAAATAATGTCATCCAACCCAGTAACAGGACGAGCACGGAGCCCCCATAGGGCTGCCAAACCAAACAGCCCGAGAAAAACTACACGCAAAAAGAGTGCACAAAACACACATTGGAGAAGTAAAAATTTAATTAATATTAAAATATTATTTTTATATATTTAAGGAGATTGATATTAATATGATAAAAAAGATGAACGACAATTTTACCCTTATTATTATTTCACAAGGTCCTAATCTTACTACTATAAATTTTCAGGTAAAATTTTACTAATTTAAAATCATTTATTTCATATATATATATTTTTACTAATTTAACAAATAACAACTCGATGTTTGTCATAAGTTTTCCCATATCATCACGTTAACCAATTTTAAATTTTAAGGTGAGACAAGTTTACAAACACAAAAATTAAATACAAAATTAAATACTATATTTATTTATATCATTAAAAATTAGGATATGACACAAATTTAAACGTAAAATCCCACATTTTAATAATATAGATCATTTTATATTTAATTTTTGTACACTTAAACTTATACTTTAAGAAGACTTTGAGTTTTAATTAATTGTTACGGAATAATGTAGTCTACGGTCCAAAAGTTTAATTTACATTATTTTTAATCGGGGGAGCATTGAATTCTTGCCTTTTGATGTACTTATATTTACATTATTATAATGCAAAGTTATTAAATAAACTAGGATGTATTATATAGTGCAATTCATAAGAACAAATCATTATCTAATTATATGTTTGAAAATATGCAATTCTTAAATTACCCAAGAAATTATTAGTAGTAACGATGTGTGCGCTTTAATTTTTTTATTATAATATAAAAAAATATTTAAAAAATAAATAAATTAATGACAAATCATATACAAAATAAAATAGCCATGGGATAAAAAAGAAGCTGATTAATTATGTAAGAGGGATTGATAGAGGTAAAATTAAATAAGAGTTGGGAGAGATTTAGCATAGATTAAATTATATCTTGCGAAAACAATTTTTTTAGAGCATGGAGATAAAATATTACCCAAAATCATCAAATTAACGGTTATTTTCCACGTCCACAAACGTATTAATTTGAAACTAAACTATGTCAATAATTCTTTATTTTATTAACACACGTGGCAATACTTTGATCACGAATTCGAAAAAATTAAACGTTTCAGTAATTATAGCGAAATTTGGTGGTAATTTGGAAATCCCAGTCGCTTAAAATGCTATTAAGGGAAAAATATATAAATAAAAACCATCGGAGACGCGATAATACGCCGAAAATTCATGCAAAAGACACCGACTTCGAAATCTCATGTTTGTCAAGTCTTTCTCACATAAAGCGCCATTTTCTCTCTCTCTCTCTCTCTCGGAGACAGAAACGCACAATACACATGTTACCAAAATTTTCATTCTCTTCAATCAAATCAAAGGATCCACATTCTTCAATATTCGTCTATCTTATTTTTATGATCGGTGAAACTTTCATTTTCTCGATATTTGAGCTTGTTAGGAAGAGGAGAGCGTAAAATGGGTCCGAAGAGCAAATTTCAGGGGAGGTTTTCTTTTATGTCCCCGATTAAGTACATGCTTAGGGAGCAACGGCTCCTCTGTTTCTTCGTCGGGATTGCGATTCCGGCTCTCGTTTTTAATTTCATTGCTCCGTTGCCATCGCCGGGGTTTGAACAGATCTCTGACTCGTTTGTTTCCACCGGGTTGACTCATGTGCCGCGACGCATTACCTATGAGCTCCGTGACCAATTAGGACACATGAATGCGGGTATGGTAACAAAATTGATTTTCCATTTAATTCTGGGTACATTGTAAATTTGTAATTATTAATTAATTGAGTTTTATTTAAATTTATATGTGTGTTATTTTAATTTACTTATGGTTAAAATTAATTATTTAAATATTATATTATATATGTTATATTTAATATGTAGTTACATCTTTATTTTAAAATATAAGATCATTTTTCGTTTATTTATTTGATGATGTAGGTGGTAAAGTTCCTCTGGGGTTGAAGAAGAAAAACTTGAGGGTTGTGGTGACGGGAGGGGCCGGGTTCGTGGGAAGCCATTTGGTGGACCGTTTGCTGGCGCGTGGGGACAGTGTTATCGTGGTTGATAATTTCTTTACGGGAAGGAAAGAGAACCTTTTGCATCAATTAAGGAACCCAAGGTTCGAGCTCATTAGACATGATGTGGTCGAGCCCATTCTGTTGGAAGTTGATCAGATCTACCATTTGGCCTGTCCGGCCTCACCGGTCCATTACAAATTCAACCCTGTCAAGACCATTATATCCTTTCATTCGTATGTTAAAGTTTATTTATTTTTGTACTTATTATCTTTACAATTATCAAATTAATATGAAATCTGTTTATTATTTAGCAAAAGTGACTTTGAAAATATCAAATTTATTTTTAAAAATAACAATCTTAAATTATTCGAGAAATAACAACCGCTTCAGAAAAAGAAAAAAAAGAAGTTTTGATGCACTAACATTACTTTTAGAATTATAAATGCTATATGACGTATCAATAAAAACATTAACTTTGATAATTGGGGGGGGGGGGAATGTACTAGTTCTTTTAAGGTTTTGGAGTGCCTTGACTCTGTTTTGGGTTTAGAGATCACAAGACAAATGTGATGGGAACATTGAATATGCTAGGACTGGCAAAGAGGGTTGGTGCTCGGTTCTTGATATCCAGCACCAGTGAGGTGTACGGTGATCCTCTTCAGCACCCCCAGGTCGAGACCTACTGGGGCAACGTTAATCCCATCGGTGAGTCAGTTCAGTACATTTTTAATTAATTCCAAAAGGTCAAACTGTATTGTGCCGAAACTATGTTTGATGTAAGTAGATCTTTTTCTTCTATTTCACTATATGTACTTATTTCATTTGCTTGTAAAATGACGTAGTTTAATGGTGAATGACATAAATATCATTATAAATGAAATAAAAGAAAAGAAATATTGTTAATATTGTCAGGATAAAAATAATATTGTCAAAGCAATATAGTATTTAGCAGCACGTAACATTTGAGTGACATTTATTGGCTATTGGTCTAACCATATTATTTTTACTCTGGAAATATCTTCAAGCACAAAAAAAAATGATTCACTTAAAACCTTCAAGTTACAAACTTGGAATTTGTAAGTTATAGAATTCACTTGACATTATCAAAGCCTAGATCTTAAGCTGGCTTGTAATGTGAACAATTATTAATCATATTTGAGTAACATAACAATGCTGATACCTTTACTTGTATTGCGGGTTTGGGTTTGGATATGGTGCAGGCGTTCGTAGCTGTTACGATGAGGGAAAGCGTGTAGCTGAGACATTAACCATGGACTACCACAGAGGACTTAACCTTGAGGTTGTTAATTATAACTATTTCATTGCTTAATCTTCCGGGTTTTTTTTTTTTTTTTGAAGTACAATACAATAAGTACAAGACATTTAGGAATTTTTGATATTTTACTTGTTTGGCAGGTGAGGATTGCCCGAATTTTCAACACTTATGGACCACGTATGTGCCTTGATGATGGACGTGTTGTTAGCAATTTTGTTGCTCAGGTATGCTTCTATACATACTTTTTTTGAATAATAATATGTGCACAAACTATACGCGAAAAGTTAAATCTCACATTCAATTACATATATACTTGTTAGACATTGTCTTTATTGGTATTGTTGTTAAACCCTACAGTAGTTTAATGTAACCACCAGCTAATTGTGTAGTGTTGCCTTCATTTGGTTATATAGGCCTTAAGGAAGGAGCCGATGACCGTTTATGGGGATGGGAAGCAAACTAGGAGTTTCCAATACGTTTCTGACTTGGTAATTCCCTTGTTATGTTCTTCTGGAAATGCAAATTAATTGAATATTTTTCGAGCCATTTCAGTTTTATAAAATGGTTATCTTGAAGCATGTCTGACTATTTAGTTAATTTCATTAGTAATGTGAAATTTTAATTAACTCATATTTCATAATGTGTCGTCATTTGGGGAGTATTTTATTGTGGGGGTGAGATTCTGACATTTTTGCATTCCCATGGACATACATTTTCATATAGTACACTTTATTTCATTTTTGGTTAGTCCAAGATTGATGAAAAATGTTGCGGTTTGTATGTTTGATTTTACAGGTGGAGGGTTTGATGCGGTTGATGGAAGGAGACCATGTTGGTCCTTTCAATCTTGGCAACCCTGGTGAATTTACCATGCTTGAACTTGCTCAGGTAAATCCATGCATACTTAATTTGTGCAATAAATTTTACATGGGATCATTCTTCTGCAGTGTTTTTTTCTTCTGAGTTTTAGGCTACTTTTCTATGTGCAATGTGGAGGTACTTGTTGCTATGAAACTTGGTCATAACACGCCCATTTTTTATACCTTTTTGAGAAATCAATGAAACCCATCATATTATTAATTGTGGGAAATGTTTACTCTTTTCAAGTCTTTCAGCTAATAAGAGACACGTTGCTGTCAGAAATTTTAGGTTTGTTTTACAGTAATTGGTTCAACTTCCTAGTTCTGTTTTCATATGTTTATGCTTTCACCTATTTCCGTCGGTGAAATATAAATCCGGTAATATTGTTTGATAATTATGTTTAAACATTAGTTTTATCCTAATTTATATATAAAATGAAGTTATAAATTTTGTTATTGATAAATTTTGATGTCTAAAAAATATTAAAGTTAGAATGACCACATGTTGCCAAAATTGAAGAAGCAAGTTTTGTACCTTCACATTTTTACTATTAAAAGAGATTTTGCTTCCACATTTTTTGAAGTAAAAACTGTTAGCAAACAACATTACTGATACAGATTTCAAAATAGCAGTAGCAGAAACTAAAATTTAAAAGATGAACCAGATTAAGCTTTCATTAAATAAAAATGGGGATTTCATTTTGTGCAGGTGGTACAAGAGACAATTGATCCAAATGCAAAGATAGAGTATAGGCCAAATACAGAAGATGACCCCCACAAGAGAAAGCCAGACATTTCAAAAGCCAAGAACCTTCTTGGGTGGGAGCCCAAGGTGTCCCTTCACGACGGACTTCCTATCATGGTGTCTGACTTCCGGCAGCGCTTATTTGGCGACGACAAGGAAAGTGGGGCCAGTGGCCTCTCCTCAGCCTAGAATATTTCCATGTCTTTCCCTTAATATACAGACTCCCATATATTATATAATTTTGTAAGAAAATTTATTTTTTCCTTAATATTTTAAAGAACTAGTAGGAACAAATTAGCATATATTAATAATAAGCACAAGGGAAATCATACCATTTTCCTGAACTCTGTTACTTTTGAGAATAATTTTGCTGCTTTGCAGGAAGAAAGAAAATATAGCAAAGAACACTTGTCGTATTTATCTTTGTGATGGTAGAGCTGCCATCCAAGCTCTGCATTTGTAAATTACCTTCTTCAGTTTGTTCTATATATAGCAACAAGTATTTCTTACTATGTTTCTATATTGTAATTTATAAGGAATTTCATATTAACTGGATAAATGATTTTATACATCTTTGTGATGGTAGAGCCTGTCACCTAAATTATGTGGTAGTAAACTACTTCATATAATCATATGTAAGATGTAACCCTATCAATTTAGAGTAATGTTATGGACACAAATTATATATCAAAAATTATATACAAAAAATATATAAAAAAAAGATAAAAATAACAAGTGGAACCTATCATCAGATGTTCTATATATTTTCATTAATATGCAATACATAAATCCTACCCTTAAGTTCATAATTTTTTATGTATAATCATAATTTTTTATGTATAATTCGTACGCATAATATTATTGATCAATTTATGAATACCCGACTTCAATTTCGGCTTGTGCTAGGGCTGCAATAGCCAATTGCATGTAAACATTTATGATATTATATATCTAGAACTTGTCGAACTCATTTAAATTGGTAAAATGAGTTTAGTCGAATTTTAAATTAGTATACGAATTCACTTCCTCAATAAACTAATAAACGAGTGAAGTTCGAGTTTTAGTAAGGTTAAACGAGTCGAGCCTAGTCAAACTTAAACTTAGATCGTTTAATTTTATTATTATAAGAAAACAATAATTAATTAAATAATAAATGAGTCGAGCTCAAGTAAGGTTGAGCGAGACAATTTAATTTTATTATGATATAAAAGTAATAATTAATTATATACTAAACAAACCAAGTTTAAATGAGTCATCACTTCAAGTCAGATATTCAATTCTCGAATGTAACTCGTTTAACTACATGATCAAAAGAGTTTATTTATGAATTTGAATCAAACTTAATCCAACTAAGTTGGACTAATTGAAGGTATTAATAACAAATCAATCAAATAGAGTGTCTGCTTTGCACGGATTTATACTGCTTAACTCCCTCCCAGCACCTATTTTACAAGTTGAAGTATTTTTTGTTGTTGTGCTTTGTTACTTTATTTTTAATTTTTCTGGTTTTAACTTTCCTATAGAATGTAGTACTTTTTTATGCTATTCATAATAATAATATACTACCGACATCCTAAAAATATGATTTAAGTGATAAAAAAAAATTATTCATGTATAAAATGCATAAGTCAATTAAATAAAATTTTATATACCATATTATATCTTAATTATAAAAATAAATTAATCGAATGACTCAATTTAATTCACACTTTATCTGTAAACCCATTAGTCAAGTAAAAAAATTAACACACATATCAACATAAAATAAATAAATAAATAAATTTATATTATTTTTTTATTTTACTATTTTAATTTGTGTAAAATTTGCTTATATGTCATCCAAGAACAAGGGAGTCCCATATTTTAGTCTTTGTAGGATTTTGTATTATTTCCACCTTCCCTAGTAGGCTTAAATTTTGACAATTAGTTTCACACTTTCCAACTAGAAAAAGGGTTATACTCTTCTAGTAACTTTGTTATCAAATCACATAATTAATTATATTGATAATATAAGTAATTTTTTTAAAAATATAATAATTAAAAAATTACTTAAAATATTATAATAGGTCATAACTAAATAAAAATTTATTAAACCTTGAGTTTCATAATATTGTTTGAATTATAATTTTAAGCAAATTTTATCAATATAAATAAATACTAATATAAAATTCCATTACAAACTTAAAAAAAAACATAATTATTTATTTCATAATCATAACTAAATAAATTTACACATCATTCAAATGTTTAACTTAATAATTAATCACAAGAATTAATGTACAATATATAATTCAACAATTTATTATTTAGATAAATATTTAATAATTTAATAACTACAAATATCTTTTTAAAAATTATAATTAAATATTTATCCAGCATTTAATTACTTATCTTAATAATAAAAATAATAAATTATTACCTATGTTGTCCGTATTTCGTACGGCGTTGGTGAAGTTGTATGATAAGGTCTTATTATTCGTACTAATAAAAATCTTAAACAAGAATAATGCTCAACTTTTAGTTTAGTTGTCTTTCTTTTCCAGTCATTTTTTTAAATTTCAACGGTCAGTAGAAATCACTGCACCTTGAAGAATTTAAAGTAACAATTAAATTAATCTCAACATCATATAATAATTCTAACTAATTTTATGTGATAAACTTCAAAAAGTTTCCAGCAAACAGACTTCAAACATTGAGTAAAACTGATTGCTAAACCTAATTAATGTTACGTTTGGATTAAAAAAAATAATATATATATATATATATATATATATATATATATATATATATATATATATATATATGTGTGTGTGTGTGTGTGTGTGTGTGTGTGTACTAATTTTATTATCATATTACACCACTTATTATTTCACCAACGATCAAACATATATTAAAAATACCTTAAAATTATTTCATTTCTTCTTCCATCTCAATCATTGAATCCAAACGCAACAATAGAGAATTTCTATACTCCACTATTTTATTCTAAAATAAAGGTTCATATCATCTCCACTTTGAAATTCCTAAATATTTTAAATTGAAATCTAAAAGTCAATATTAGTCTTATATAATATTTTATGAAAAATAATCTTTGTTTTTCATTAACTGAAATACAAAATAATTAAAATTTCATCCCACAAATTCATTCTACTAGGTACACATGGAAGATGATGAAGGTTCAGCTCAATCACGATTTATCAAACATAGAGCAGTTAGTTTTATTTCATACAACTTGTTTCCATAATAATAACTTATCTATTATATGACGGGAGAGGAAGAAATATAACTGCTTCTTCTTGAATAATTTTAACAATATTTATCTCTTGCTTTCTCTTTCATGTTTATATTAATTTTTGGGAAGTGATATTTTCATAGAATTTTTTTGATATTTTCACATATAAACTGTCGCTATACACCTATAGTGACGGTCAAAATTGTCGTTATAGATTTATAACGATACTTTTCATGTGAAAATATTTAAAAATTATGTGAAAATATTAATTTCCTAATTTTTCACTAATTACTTTGCAGTTTTTTATTTGCACCACATGATATGTGGTTAGTTGAACTAATTACACTAGTTACACTTGCACCGAGTAAATTTTGATAACTTACATAGGTCATTAGGCCTAACAAAGATCCTCAGTCTTGGAGGTTGTAACCTGAATGAATGGCCTATTTCAGATCCCAAAATGGGCCTGACCTTGTTTTGGGTTTTGGATGTGAAATTGGGCTGCCCGCTAAGACAAATTAGGGGTTACGGTCCTTCTGGCTAGGGTTATTAGAGAGAGAATTTGCGGAAGGTTCGTGTATGAGAAGAAGAGAAGAGGAAGAGCAAAGAAAAGGTTTGAGATCGAACGGTTTGGACTTTGGAGAAGGAGGTCGGTGATGAATTAAGATTCGTTCAGTTTTATATATCTAACGCTTAATTGTGAACACAGTTTATGTATATGTGTGTGTATATATATATGTACATATTTCAGAAGTGTTGCAGTCAGTATTTCTGTGTTTTTATTTGTTTATGTTGTACCAAGTCTGTTTGTTGACCTATTCAGGCTAAAATTGCTTATTGTTTTACTAGATAATATTGGAGATTAGCCCAACAATACTTTGCAGATTTGTATTTAGTTTGTTATGGTTATAAAAATATACTTGTTAGCAATATTTGAATCAAGATCCTAATAGGTTGGTTGGTGTTTGAGTCTTGATGGAGCTGGGAGTGATATGGTGGGTATGTTACTGATGGGTGGTTACCCAGTAATGTTTCAAACATTACTGAGTTATTTGTATTATAGTATAGCAAAGCAATATTCTTTTGTCAAAATAAAATTTATGACTTCTGCATATATGGACGTGTGATGGGCTATCATTATTATGCATGACGTGCTTAGCATATTGTTATTAAATATCTTACAGAAAGTAGAAGGGATACTTGGATCTTTAATACAAAATTTACAAATTATTCTCTATCATTTAGTAAGATACTACGAAATGTAAGAATATCATCTTAAGGTCTTGTGGATGTAAGCATTTAATCTTGACCACCCGTTATCAGTTGGCTGCTCCATGATTCTCAATTAATTAGAGTTGGTCACTGAGTTACATATCAGGGATAAGGCATCTTCTTAGTCCTATGAATTTGAGATTATATTTTTCTCATTGCTGGATATCTACCTTCAACAAAGACATCTGCAATAATTATTGTTTGCTTTTGATTTGTCTTAATTTTAAAACATTGCTGGAACTGAATTATTCTAACTTAATGTTTGATACAGGAGTTAGCCTTCTCTGAAGAAGATCCACATTTTCTTTTCATTTTGCTAAGTCTTCAAGAAGAGCCAAAATGTCGCGAAAAGGTTTGATGGAGCAGGATCTGAGCAAGCTGGATGTGACAATACTACATCCTCTCTCACCTGAAGTTATATCTCGACAAGCTACAATAAATATTGGTAAAATTAATGGTCGTGACATCAATGTGGTGTTCACTAGTTAAAATTGTCAAAGACTCCAGGACGTTTTATTCATATTGAGATAATAGCCATTATAATCTCACTATTTAAGCTAGTGACTGAGCTAAGTTTGTGGTTTCAGGAACTATTGGTCATGTGGCGCATGGAAAATCGACAGTTGTAAAAGCTATATCTGGTGTTCAGGTTATTACTTAATTAATCAAAATTTATACGCCTAGTTGCCTATAGGGTTACTGTTATACTTTTATCCTAGAAAGACTGTTCACCGTTATTGGAAACAGAGAAGATATGATTTTCATGGGAAGTCTAGCTGTCTAAAATGTGGATGAACTTGAGGTGTAAATGGATGATGGAGTTTTAATTTTTTATATTTGATTGTGCTGTTTGAGGCTATCATATTGTAGAGAACCAATTTGACATGATTCATGGTATGGGAGTGTTAATTGACTGAATGTTGCAATATTTTAGGGGAAAAGTGAGCTTAACAAGATCAATTCGGGTAGTGCAGCTTGGTTTGATGCTTAGTCATTTTTTATAAGGCATTCGTAGACGACCCTTGTATGCAAGCAAGTAAATAGTGTTAATTAGTGCAGCCACAAGTATATGGTGGTCCTTAACTGTGTTATATACTTAATTCTGGATAAAGTTTTCTTCATCAAAATTGGAACTTAGTCAACTATTATTTATAATTCTAGGTAGACCTAGGTGAGCGAATTTAGTTTATTATAAGTGGGAGTACATATTTATTTCATCTACTTTGTGAAAACTTATTGTAGCTTATTTTTAGGTTAAATAAGAGATATGATCATGAAAAAAGTGAAGCTTAATAACCACCAAGTAATGTAATTTTAAAGCAGATCTTTTGATCTCTCATTTGTTTGTAGACTGTTCGTTTCAAAAATGAGCTGGAACGCAACATTACCATAAAGCTCGGGTATGCAAATGCAAAGATATACAAATGTGAAGATGAACGCTGCCCTCGCCCGATGTGTTACAAGTAAGTTCATAATGGTGTTGTGCACTTATATTTGAATTTTGGAACTCTGATTTTGTATCTTCATCGTGCTCAATTTTTTAAACAGGGCTTATGGAAGTGGGAAAGAAGATGCTCCCCTGTGTGACGTGCCTGGTTTTGAGAACTCCAGGATGAAGTTACTGAGGCATGTGTCTTTTGTTGATTGCCCAGTAAGTTTTTAAAGTGCTAAGTTGTAGAGCTGTACTTATCATTCAATTTTTTATGACATGGAAGATTAGCTTTCTTTCAATATCAACTCGATTTGATTTGGTTTCTACGCTTAATATCACACACACACACACACACACACATATATATAAAGGATGTTAATATGTTGATCCCCATTTCTAGCAGATTTAACATCAGGTTAAATGCATTTTATTAATTCGTTTTGTGTCCAGCCTGTATTGCATACTGAATGGTGGTTTATATTATATATTCCTTTCAATGCTTACAAAATATCATTGCATGAGAATTGTGTTTTAAGTGAACCTGGTGGATTGTGTGGTGTAGGAGTCATAATTTTTTTTGCTATGGTTCTTAAATAAATACATGCCACTTGTTGAAGTTTCTATTGATGATTTGTTACAAGGATTTATTGAACTTCAAAGGATGAGTGCTTTTATTTTTATGTCCTTCTGTAAAATCAGGTTTGAGTCACAGAAATATATTTCTTATATCAAATCAATTCAATTGGTGTACACAATATCTTATAGGAAGTGAAATATTACGATCCCACCTCTCGTGGACTTGAGATCAGGTTTGATGGGATTAATTAGTCTGTTTTATGTCCAGAAATAGCACCCAAATAGAGTTTTAGATTGTGACTTTCCTTTAGGTTCTCTTGGCATACAATAAAGGGAAATCGACCATAGATCAATTCCCCTTGTTATTTGTGAGTATTGAATACACCCTTAATTCTGAGCTTCATGTTACTCCTCCCGTGAATGTTTTTTAAAATTAACTGGTGGATTGCGTGGTGTGCAAATAATTAAATCTTCTGCTGTAATGTTTCTTACTTAATGCATGGCACTTGCATAGTTGCATAAGTTACTCTTGACGGTGTGCAAATAATTAAATCTTCTGCTGTAATGTTTCTTAGTTAATGCATGGCGCTTGCATAGTTGCATAAGTTACTCTCGACGGTTTGCAAATAATTAAATCTTCTGCTGTAATGTTTCTTAAATAATGCATGGCACTTGCATAAGTTACTCTCGACTTGTAACAAGGTTTCATTGAACTGCCGATGTCAACAGCTTAATGCTGCATTTTCTTTTTCATTATGCAACTCAGTTTTGAGTTTTGTCAGGGCCCTAAGACTGCCCTTTGGCCCCCTCCCCCGCCAAGAAAATGGAAAAAGAACTTGATAGATGTTTTCTCTTCCCAACAGTATCTCTTTGATCAGACGAATTTTGTTACCAATAATATCTGATGTTTGACTTATATATGATATAGGTGTTATACTTTTTTTTAAAAAAAAATTGTTATGATTCTACTACATTTTCTTAGGTGTATCGTACTTACATTTTTGTGTGTATGTGACTTTTTGGTGAAGAGATGTTTTGATATTGAGAATAAATTATTATTCTCAATCCAATAGTAATATGTCATTTAGGTAAATTTAGGAGAAAACTAAGGTTTGAGTTATAGTAACAAATTGTATAATTATTATTTACCATGGTAAAATTGTTTAATTAGTCATATTGGATATTTCTCCTAATTTACCTACATGACATGTTATTGGATGGTGTAATACACTAATTTTACAGGCCACCCTTGTGTAATTTATTTAGTGTTCTAAAAATTCCCAAATAGGTCTGATTAATCCCCGCTTTAGGCACTACGTCTCCCCTGGCACCTTGCCTAGGCCTAAGGCGGGAAAAAAAATTCCTCCAAGAAATTAGGCGGGATTAGGCGGGCAAGACGGAAAAATTAGGCAGTGCCTAAGGGGAAAAATTAAGGTTGTAATTTTTTTTTTTAATAATTAAGCTACAAAAAGACGTCGTGAGAGTAGATGATGAAGTTGAGGGTTGTTCGGGCCTTACTTGGGAGACGGTTGGTGAAGTATTCGGAGTAGATAACGTGCTAGAGTTTAGGAGAAATAGTAGAAATGTTAGAGTAAGAGAACTCTATGAACAATATTTTTTATCTGATGATGACACGAAAGAAGAGGGAGATGAGGAGTACAAGTGTGAGTCCAATGGTGACATTATCTTGGAGGGATATGAAGAAGAAGAGTTAGAGATATAAAGGGATATGGAAATGAAGACTATTAGTTTGTATTTTTTATTATTTGTTTGTGTTTGAACTTTGAACAATTGCATGTGTGTGTTTGAACTTTGACATTGGCAATATGAATAAGTGTTTGAATTTTAAGCAAATGCATTTATTATCTTTATTATAGATTGTTTTGTTTTATATTATTGTTTTGTTTTGATAAATGTAAGATAAGATATTAAAATTGACTTAAAATAAAAAATCTCGTCTAGGCCCCTCTCAGGCCCCTTAGGCGCTAGGCTTCCCCGGCCGCCTGCCTCCCACCTAGCGCCTTTTAGAACATTGAATTTATTCTCGTTGATATTATATGTTTACTGAGCTTTTTTACTGTTCTAAAAATCCCCGCCTAGGTCCGATTAATCCCCGCCTAGGCGCTAGGCCCTCCCCTGCCACCACGCCTAGGCCGCCTAGCGCCTAGCCTATGTCCAAGGAGAAAAAAAAATCCCTCCAGAGAATTATACGGGACTGGGCGGGCAAGACAGAGAAATTAGGCGAGACATAAGCGAAAAATTTAGGGTTGCAATTATTTTTTTTTAATTTTAATAACTAAGCTACAAAACGACGTCATAAGAATAGATGAAGAAGTTGAAGGCTGTTCGGGCCTTACTTGGGAAGCGATTGGTGAAGCATCCGAAGCGGATAGCGTGCTAGAGCCTAGGAGAAATAATAGAAATGTTAGAGTAAGAAAACTCCATGATTTTTTTTTTGTCTGAAAATGATACGGAAGAGGGAAATGAGGAGTACGAGTGTGAGCCCGATGGGGACATTATCTTGGAAGAATATAGAAAAAAAAGAGTTATAGAGAGATATAGAGGTATATGGAGATGAGGACTATTAGTTTGTATTTTTTATTATTTGCTTGTGTTTGAACTTTAAACAATTGCGTGTTTTTGTTTGAACTTTGACATTAGCAACATGGATATGTGTTTGAGCTTTAAGCAAATGCCTTTATTATCTTTATTATTGATTGTTTTCCTTTATATTATTATTTTGTTAGGATAAATGTAAGATAAAATATTAAAATTGGTATAAAATAAAAAATCCCGCCTAGGCCCCGCCTAGGCCCCCTAGGCGCTAGGCCCCCCCGGCCGCCCGCCTCCCGCCTAGCGCCTTTTAGAACCTTGCTTTTTTTTGTTTAAATTCTTGCAAGTAAATATTTTTAGTGTTGGTGTGTTACTATTACAAATATGTTTTTAAGGATAATCTAATTTCTTGTGTATATTGTTTACCCTTTTGTGCTTCCGTGTTTTTGTTGTTTTCTATAACAAATGAATATATGTATATTTGGAATTGGAAGGCAGTTATTATGTTTTGAAATCAAGTCCTTGTTGCTTCTGTCCATAAATATCTTGTTTCTCCTCTTTCATTTATTATTGGTTTCTGTTTATCTAAAAGCTTGCCCCTTTAAGTTAATTGCTTAAATTAATTACTTTTTGATTTCTTTCAATTGAGGCTTCTTGTATTGCATCCTGTAATTCTTCTGTACGTGGTCTCCTCAAGTGTCATATACCCATGTCAGACAATTGAGACCTAGATAAGAGTAAGGGAAATTGGGATAATGTTATGCTTTTTTTTTGTTGTTGTTCCTAAATTGAGATTATTTTAAAAGGAAAAAAGAGGCAAAGTTATACCAGATTAGCAATTAACATGTGTCTTTTCAGCCTTTTTCATAAACATATTATAGGTAAATAATTTACATTTTATAATGTGTATGATTTCACGAGCTAGGCAAGAAGCTTGTCTAGCAAGAACACCAGTCATCATACATTTTTGCCACTCATCCAGTCGCCCTTCTTATGGAAAATGAATTTGCAACTGGTTTAGTACGATGCCATAATTGTGTGATTGCTAAAGTTTGAATATTCTCATTTTGAACACTATATATATATATATATATATATATTAGATAGAAACATTATATCCTAAGGAATGAATTAAAAGAGTTACAAATTCATACCAAAACTGATCCACCATTATAGAAGGATCCAACTTGATATGAAATATAGATGAAAAAGAAAATAAACAACACGAATTCAACTTGCACAGTTCGGCCAAATTTGTTTACATCCTCAAAGAATCCCAAGTGAATCACTAGGCTTGAAGGACCGTATGGTACTGGCACAATCAATACTTTAAAGGGGAGTAGATTCTCGAATAAGGAAAAGAATCCAATTGGCATAGCCTTAAAGTTAAGGGCGAGGTTCATATGTGGAAAGGCTTATGGTGGATAAGGAATTTGATGATTCTCTCCCAATTGGTTGGGCGGTAGGTTTTGTGTTTTGGCACCAAAACCCAATCCTAGAACCCCTTTGTACACCCCTCTTTTGTGCTTCTTTGAAGATTCTAACCTCTCTCTCTCTCTAGGGTGTTCTTTTTGTTCTTGCTTTCTAGACCCTTGGATCCCCTTCTATGAGAATTTGGCATGCAAATTATGGTTCATTTTAATTTCTTCCTATGCGACTATTCTGAAGGTTCGTTTGTTTAAATAGGGTCATGATATTCTCATGGCTACGATGCTTAATGGAGCCGCAATTATGGATGGTGCTTTACTTCTCATAGCTGCAAATGAAAGTTGTCCCCAACCTCAGACTTCAGAGCACTTGGCTGCTGTTGAAATTATGCGCCTTCAACATATAATAATTCTTCAAAATAAGGTTGATCTAATTCAGGAAAATGTTGCCATTAACCAGCATGAAGCCATTCAGAAATTTATTCAGGTTTGTTCCTCTTAGTCAATGTCAACCGAAACATTGTCCTGGGATTTCATTAATTTAAACTGTGCTTCAAAACTTGTGCTAGGGAACTGTTGCAGATGGTGCACCCGTGATACCAGTTTCTGCACAGCTGAAGTACAATATTGATGTTGTGTGTGAATATATTGTGAAAAGGATACCCATTCCAGAGAGGAACTTTATATCGCCACCAAATATGATTGTGATCCGGTCTTTTGACGTTAACAAGCCTGGGTCTGAAGTTGATGAGATTAGAGGTGGTGTTGCTGGTGGAAGTATCCTCAAGGTCTGTTTTGCTTTTTTTTGTGTGGATAATTAATGGATTTGAATCTTCTTTGATCCCTTCTCAGTAATCTTTGAAATCAGTAGTGTGCTTTTGATAATCAAATTCTCTTATAAGGTAAATAATAAATTTTGGTTTACCGTGTCCTATCTTATTCTTGATTTGGGGCTTTATTACTTTAAAAATTTTGTTATCTCAAGTTAAACAAGTTGAAGTTTTTTGTAAATAATACCATAGTTGTCAAATTGTGAATTGTATCATGTATCGAAAATTTTTGTATCGTGTTTCATGTGTCGTATTGTACGATATGGAAACGAAATGAAAAATGTGGTAATATATATTAAAACATATAAAATACAATTTATTGGACAATCAAGCATATTAATGATCAAGTAAATACTATTATAGACTAAAAATAGAATTTGAAGTTAAATTGTAGGTAAAATATTCTAAATTGCTTTATTAGGTATTATTTTAGTAATCCTTATAGAGTAACAATTGAAAACAAAAATTCAAATTCAACTTTAAATTATAAAACAAAAGAGAATAATTCAAATTAATAAGTGAAGATTTATGCATCTGTTAATAGAAAGCGATGTGAGAAAAATAGATCAACGTTTCTAAGAAGATATAAAATTCTAAAAAGTGATAAAAAGTTTATCAAGCGATATAGAATATGTTTGTGCTAAAAATTCTCTTCATTTGAAATATTAGGAGGCTTAAAAGTTTTACTTTTACTCTTTTGCATTTACAGTAAAATTTATTTAAGTCTGTTGCTAACTTTAAAATGTATCATGCACATAGTTATCAAATTGTGAATTGTATCGTGTATTGAAAACCTCCGTATCGAGTTTCATGTATCGTATCGTGAATTGTATCGTAAGATACGGAAACAAAATAAAAAATGTAGTATTATATATTTAAACATATAAAACACAAGCTTGACTATATATAAAAGTAGTCAAGTAAATATTATTATAGACTAAAAATAAATTTTAAAGTTAAAAGTAGCCAAAATATTCTAAATTGATTTATTAGATATTATTTTATTAATCTTTATAGAGTAACAAGAGAAAATGGAAATTCAGATTCACCTTTAATCTATAAAACAAAAGAGAATAATTTAAATTAACAAGTGGAGATTTATATATCTGCTTATAGAAAGCGACGTGGAAAAAATAGAGCGACATTTTTAATTAGATATAATATTCTAAAAAGTGATGAAAGGTTCGTGAAGCGATATAAAATATGTTTGTGCTAGAAAATCTCTTCAATTGAAATGTTAAAAGGGTTAAAAATTTCGTTTTTATTCTTTTTATATGCAAACTTTTTCAAGTTGGTTGCTTTTAAATAGTATCGCGCATTGTATCGTATTGTAAGAATTATATCAAATTATAATTGAATCGTAAGATACGGTATCATTTTAGATTAATCTTACGATATGTATCGAATTGTCTCTGTATCGTAAAATACGTATTGCTTGTCGTAAGATTCTGACAACTATGGTCGTGTATTGTATCGTTTCATAAGAATCGTATCGAATCGTAATTGAATCGTGTGATTTTATTTTTGATTCACTCTGCAAAAAGTATCGAATTGTCTTTGTATTGTATTGATACGTATAGCATATCATGCGATTTTGATAACTATGAATAAGACATTCAGTTTTTTGTAAGTTGAGTATCTTTGTGCAGGGTGTTTTGAAGGTCAATCAATATATAGAGGTGCGTCCTGGGATTGTTGTTAAAGATGAAAGCGGCAACATCAAGTGCACACCGATATACTCTAGAATAGTTTCACTATATGCAGAGCAAAATGAACTACAATTTGCTGTGCCAGGAGGCTTGATTGGTGTTGGCACAACGATGGACCCAACTTTAACTCGTGCCGATCGGTTGGTAGGACAAGTTCTTGGGGAGGTTGGATCACTTCCCGAAGTGTATGTTGAACTAGAGGCAAGTGTTACCCAAACAGTTGATCTTCTGTTAACTTCTAGAACAGTTTGAAGTATATTAACTATCTGTCTACTATGCTAGTGTTTTTATCATCTAAGTCATTTACATCTTCTCTGTGTTTTCTTTTCCCAATTGTTCCTCTGTTCTCTTCTACAGGTCAACTTCTTCTTGCTGCGACGGCTTCTGGGTGTAAGGACAAAGGGCACAGAGAGGCAGGGAAAGGTCTCAAAGTTGGCAAAGGGAGAGATACTTATGTTGAATATTGGATCCATGTCGACTGGTGCTCGAGTACTTGCTGTTAAGAACGATTTGGCAAAATTGCAACTTACTTCTCCAGTGTGCACCAGCAAAGGGGAAAAAATTGCACTGAGTCGGCGAGTTGAGAAGCATTGGCGGCTTATTGGTTGGGGCCAGATTCAAGCAGGTACAACCCTTGATGTCCCACCCTGTCCAATCTGAAGAAACCTGCTAAACAACTACTAAGAGAAGAACTACCAAACATTGAACAAAAAATTAGGAATAGATGTGGGAGGGCAGAGAACTGCTTGGAACAATTTTTGTTAGGTGGAGGAGAAAACGTTAACTGGAATGTTTGATTATTTGTGATGGCTGTTTTTTTTATTATCTTTTTTCCCTTTGGAAGTATTTTATACCCTGTGCTGATTCTTTGGTTGTGTCCATATATGTTGGATATGGGGTATATTATAAGCAATGAGTTTCTTCTCTAAATATTTGAAGTTTTGCACAATTCTTATGCCAGAGTTTCCAGCCATGTTGGTCTAAAATCAGAACTATATTAGAGCAATTTTTTGTAGTCGGTTTTGAGCCTGAGATTCCTTCTGCTGAGTAGTGTCCTATTTGTTTCAACTGAATGTTCCCCAAGGATAAAAGGAAAGGGGATACCTCAAAAGAGGAAAAATGATTAGATTTTCATTTTTATTGCCCAGCTTTTGTGCCTACTTAGAGTGGGCGGGGTTATGTTGGGAATATATGTTAGCTAAAGATTTGTATTGTAGGAGATGCTAATTATTATTTGTTCATGATAATTTTGTTTGAATACATTTTCATAGATATTCTGTAATAAAGACACAGCTGGGGCAGTGATGAAGTGTAACTTGTATGTAAGCTATGTGGGTTTTGACCCGAGCCATGTGATTGAACATGCTGAGTTGAGCTGATCGAGCTTGTTTTATAGGGTCAAATAGGTTAATTATACAAGCACTTAACCCGAGTATTGGTCTATTTGAGGAGCTATTGAACTTGTAAATGTGTTCGCATCCCTATAGGAAAAGGTAGAAACCTTATTTGCTAGCACTTAGTATGAAAGTCATCAAAAGATGCACACCTTACAGGCTAGGAAGAAAATTATTTGCTAGTACTCGGTATGAAAGTAATTTTGAAGAATGCCTGGTGATAGCCACCGAGCTTAATCCTAGCCTTCAAAACTTTTCCTGGTCTTGGCAGGATCTTTGAGCTTGACACAATGTCCTCCATCACGTGAATCAGATGAGAGGTCAAGTCATGTTCCGCCAGAACGTCATGACCAAACTTAATATCACTTGAAGGTTTCTAATTTCCTTACGAGTCTTACTTGGGAAAACCTGTAAACAAACTTAAAAATATCAAGAATACGTACCTAGAGGGCTTTAGACTTTTCCCGATTCCCAGAATCATGGCCCTCCCTCCTGCATGAATGCAGAAATGCTCAAAGGCACTCTTAAAATTAGGCACGTAAAGGCTCGTCTTTCTAGAAATCCCCATCATTCTCCTAATCAAGGATATCCCATATCGGAACTGCTCAAAAAATGGCAAAACTAGTGGTCCCAAAGAAGCAATGTTAGTCTTAGTGTTTCTCCAGCCACATTATTTAGTATGCCCTTTGATATAGAAATACCGATCCTATTTTCTTCGTCTGTATCTTGAAAGACACAGGCATAAGATTGATTGTATCGTGCTTTATTTGTTCGAACTAGGTGTTTCAGAACATACTTTGCCATCTTCTTGTCTTGATCTTTGCCAGACATTAATACTGCAGCTCCTCCCATCCGAAACAAACAATTGGTTAGCAACATTGAGCAATCAGTGCCAGTATACCAGTTCTGACTTAGGATCTCGCTGCTCACAATTAGGGCTAGGGACTTTCGATGAACTCCCAACAGATCTTTAGCTAGCCCTACTGCTATAGTTCCAGCACTACACCCCATACCCGAAAGATTGCAACTAATGATATTACTTGTCATCCTGAATTTATTGATCACCATAGCAGAAAGTGAAGGTGTAGGAGAAAACATGCTGCTATTTGTTATCAGTATATATATGGCCTTGGGATTTATGTTGTTTTTCTCGAGTAAATCTGTCACAACAGAGATCATTACTGTTGTAGCCTCTTCCTGGTTGAATGAGAGTGATTTTGTTATTGGTAGTCGAAAAAGGAATGGGGGAATGCTGGTTTCTTCGCTGAAGCCTGATTTTTCAAGGATTTTACGCTGATAAGAATGGGGTGGCCTGTAGCACGTCAAGTAAATAGATGGAAATTTTTTTTCTGTATGAAAGATATATAACAGTTATTATCATATGTTGGTGGATGATGGTTAAGCAAATGAGGCCCGCACGGGAGGCCGAAAATCCATTGAAGGAACATTTGCATTAGGTTGAAGAAGAAGGTGAATAGTTGGGGTTTGTAGGATTTATGCTTAGAATGAAGTTTTTTTTTTTGGAGCACTTTTTGGCTGGAAAATGGATGGAATTATTTTGAGCGGTGTTAAATTGAGAAGAGAGTTTTAATATGGAATTGTTCATTCGTTTTGCACTAGTCTAAGGGAATTCTATGTGCACGTAATGGTCATTATTTATGTTTCTTGCAATTTTAAGATTAATCTTTCTTGTTTGATCATTTGTAATTCATGAATATCTCAATCACTCCCTAAGCAATGGTGGTGATTATGTTTGTCACACGTTTTAAAACACAGTTAAAATTCAGTTTTTCAAAGTGACGGCGACAATTGAAAACCGCACATATGATTTGATTTGATATATACAAATCAGGTTTAAAAATTACTTATTTATTTTTTTAGATAATTTTAGAGAGTAACGATTTATCCATTCAGTGACTTTGGCATTAGACGTTTTCAAAATAAATACTTCGAGTCGAGTGAATTTAATTATAGATCCCTATTGTCATTCTAGCTTTCCTGGCTTTCAGGGAAGTATAAAAATTGAATTCTTGAATTATCATCTTTATAACATCTTTTTAAGTAATAACACTTGGACACCTACCCGTGCAAGAAAAAGGAAGTTGGAGTACTCGTTAAAACTTTCACAATGGTCAACCAATTGGCTAACTCTCAACGTGACTTGGACCTAAAAAAAAGAGCACAAGGAATTCCTAGTATGGTGTTACAGAGGAAAATTCAATATTCAGACTTCATATTATGCTAAAATATATTTTAAAGTATATATTATAGGATAAAATGAGGTCTTTTTATATATGAAAGCATAAAATATATACGTACTTTCTATATTATAAAATATAGTATCAAGTTTGATTTTTGAAAGTCTATTTAAATTTTTTTAATTTAAATTAATGTAATTCATATAAGTTTTGAAATAAAAGCGTGTGTGTTAATATTACCTAAATAGTTTATAATTTTATATTGTCCATGACTAAATTTATTTATATTAATTTTAAATTTAAAAATATCTCAAAATTAAATTTTAAAATTTTAATATTAATTTTATATTTTGTACACGGAGGATATTACATTTGTAGTGCGGCTAATATGAAGTATTATGTGCGGTTTTTACGAGTAATCACATATCCACAACCCTTAATCTTATCCGCGAAACATATATATATATATATATATATATATATATATATATGACAATGATTCATAGTAAATATTTATTATGAAATAAAATAAGATAAATAGTATCCATATCATTTATCATATAGCCCAATAACTGAGATTAAAAAATTAAAACTCGTTATTCGCTATTAATAGTAGTGGATGATGATGGAGTGCATCCGCTATTATTAATAGCAGATGATTTATGTCAACCGACTCTAAAAAAAATTAATTCTTTTATCTGCAACTATTAATAGCGAATGATTTTTAGCAGTTTTAATTTCGACCGTTACTTGATATATTAAATACTAATTAATGATGATGCTTATCTTATTTTGATTCATAGCACATAATTGCTATGAATCATTTCACATATACAATAGCCATTGTTGATTATGAATTATTTAACAGTTAACTCATCATTAACCGTTCATTACAATCATGCACAGTTAAGATTATAATATGATGATTATTATTCGCGTTGAAATTTCTTACAAATACTTTTTACGTTAAAGAATTTAGAAAACGTCATAACACTCTTTCTCTCTCCTAAAATAATATTTTCTCATTCTTCAAATAAAATTTAAAATTTAATATATTTTTTATTATAAATTCAAAATTCTTAATTTGTCACTGAAAAGATCTTTTTATAAGAATATTATTGATATGTTTTGATGTAGTTAAAATGTCAAAAATTATAATTAAAGTTTATAATGGTGTATTTTAAAATATAAAATTTTAATTTTAATTTTAACTAAATTAAAAAATATCAACAATGGATTTTTGTTAAAGGTGTTAATGACAGCTTTTTAAGAATATATAAATTAATAATTTTGTATTTGTAATAAAAAAAAATAAAAAATGAAGAAGTTAAAGTTAGGTCAGAAGAGATAAAGTGGTTTGACTTTTTTGTTGTTAAATTTTTCAGCATAAAAAGTATCCGCAAGCCGATAGTAATTAAACTATTCTAATCTGTACCATCCGACATCGCACTAAATGACTGGCTGGAGATGAATCGTGGCTATTTGAATTCAAGTTCTCATTACTGAACTTTATATTAATTAAAAACCGATCAAATGTCAAATATCACGGCTGTTTAATTATATTTTCTTACCAATGATCAAAGTCACAAACAGACAGTAGCTCATCCACGACGACTACATAATTACAAAGATCAACCAGTCAACTAAATTCGTCTAGCAACCACTAGTAGCAGTCTAAATCTGTTGTGCCTAACCTTTCATGTTTTAGTATATTTTATTTGACAACCAATGGTAGGAGGAGTAATTTTTATTTTGTAGTCTGTAGTTAAATGGATAGGCAAAGAGCGAATCTAGACTTCTAGGGCAGGAATTATTAGACTTAATGACAAAAGAAATCAATATGAGTGTTATTAATTTAATTAATATATAATTTTTTTAATATATTTAATATTTTTTTTTAAAAGTCTCTTAGAATATCAAAAAATATATTAAAGTCTAAATTCCGGTTAGTTGTTATTTAGATAATTGCTGATGTGACTGCTAATAATTTGTATTCATAATTAATTATAGTGGAATTTTTTAGAATTCGGCCTATGACTTTTATCTCTTACTTTTAGATGATCCATGTAAATTTAATGTTTGGCTTATTTTCTACAATATTTTATTTATTTGATAAAATTATATTATTTATTTGACTTAATTTACTATTTAATATATCTGAAACAATTCGAATTGGAGAAGTTTTCCAAAAGTATGCTACGTATTCCAGAAACTTACAAAGTTATAATGCCCAGTCAAACAAGGACTGCTACACAGTAACACAAACTAGGTAGCATATATATATATATATAAAAGGTGTCTATCAATGACAATCGGTTGTTGTTACATCCGTTATTATTAATAGCGGATGGTTTACGTCAACTGACTCTAAAAAAAAATTAATTCTTTCATCTGTAACTATTAATAGCAGATGATTTTTTAGAGTTTTAATTTTGACCGTTATTTGATATATTAAATGCTAATTAATGATGGTGCTTACCCTATTTTGATTTATAACACCTATTTGTTATGGATCATTTCACATATACTATAGTCACTGTAGGTTATGAATTATTTACCAGTTAACTCATCATTAACCATTCATTGTAATCACAAACGGTTAAGATTATAATAGGATGATTATTATTTGCTTCAAAATTTCTTGCAGATACTTTTTATGTTAAAAAATTTAGATAACATTATAACACTCTCTCTTTTAAAATAATATTTTCTCATTCTTCAAATAAAATTTAAAATTCAATATATTTTTTGTTATAAATTCAAAATTCTTAATTTGTCAATATAAAGTATCTATCTATGACAGTTTATTGCTGAGACATTGTTTTGATAACCAATACAAGGGATATTTTTGTTATAGATTGGTCATGTCGTTCATCCTTCATGCGGCAGACCATTTTATACGGAGTTTTGGCCTCGCCGTTACATTTTTTTGTAGCAGACTAAAATTACGCTAATTAATCATTTTGTTTATTCTTCTTGCAGTAGATTAATTTTAATTATTTTTAATAATCGATTGTCATAAATAATTCTTTATATATATGTAATGGTTGATGTTGCAGCATGAAGGAGTAGAAAATTAAAAGGAAGCACACGGGAAAAAGACGGGGGACTTTTATTCAGCCAATAGAAATAAAAGGAAGCACGAAACAATTGGGAAATGTTTATGTGGAAAGTTCTTTCAACGGTGGCTGGTTTCGCTTAAAGTAATAACCCGAGAATTTATGCGGGGTATTTTTGCAGTAAATTAATCATGTCGTTCTTTCTTTATGCGATAGATTATTTTATACGGAATTTTGACTCCGCTGTTATATTTAATATTTTATACGGAATTTTGACTCCGCTGTTATATTTAATTACGGTAATTAATTATATCACTCATCCTTTTTATGATAATTAATTTTAATTATTAATTGTCATGAATAATTTTTTTATATATATAATGACTGATGTTGCAGCATGAAGGAGTTGAAAATTAAAAGGAAGCACACGGGATAAAGACCGGGGACTTTTATTCAGCCAATAGAAATAAAAGGAACCACGAAACAATTGGAAAATTTTATGTGGAAAGTTATTTCAACGGTGGGTGGTTTCGCTTAAAGTAATAACCCGGGAATTTATTGTAAATTTGAATAAAATTGAGAGTTGTTCGTGAAAATTTATTAATTAATTTTTATTATTTATTCGGATTAATTATTTGTTTGAATATTTTAATAAATTCGGTAAATTTTGAGTGATGAGATAATTTGAGTTTTTATTCAAATTAAAGTATTTTTGTATTCTCTCAATTTTATAATATTTCAAATTTTTTGTGTTAAAACTTGAAAAGACAATTTGTAAGACCCCGAATTTTATGAAATACAAAATTTAATTTTTTTTCATATATATATATTTTTTTTTAAACAGTAAGTGGTTAAATTAACAAAATTGAAAGTTAAGGATGTTATGTGCAAATTTTATTTTGTCGGACAATATTCGCTTTGTCGGGGAATATTCGTTTGGTCGGGGAATATTCGTGCCGTACGACGGCGCCGAAATAATAAATTATTGGTGGACCCCACAACGGAATATTTGTCGGATATAGAAAACGACAGAAATAACCTTTTTAAATAAAAATAGTCAACGGAACTGTTAAAATACCGGTGATAAAAGAATAGTAGCATACGGTAGTTATTGGTATTTTCTGTAGCACTCGGTACTCTACAGTAACACACGGTATTGCATAGTGTCTCATATTTTTGGTCTGATAATTGACACCATAACTGTTACGCATCATTTCATCGATAATTGTCACTGCATAATATTTTATATTATCAATTCAATAATTGTTGTTACACAGTATTTTGCATTATTGATTTAATAATTGTCATTACACTGTATTTTATATCATTGAGTCAATAATTGTTGTTGCACTGTTTTTAAAATTATTGAACCTAATAATTGTCACAGTAACATATGCACAGTAATTCACATTATTGAATCAATAATTGTCATTACACAGTAACGTATGCTTTATTTTACATTATTGTTATCTCTATTATGATGTTATTTAAACAGTTGTATTTCATTAATTTATTGACTTGATATCTAAGAGCTAACTATACTGTATTTATAACAATTAGTCATAATAATTGAATTGATAAAGTTATTTGTTTATAATATAAAGTTAGGTGATTATTAGGTGATATGAAATGAATGGTGTAGATTAAAGTGTGAATTATTGTTGAATAATTGAATTGATTTGTTTATAATATAAAGTTAGGTGATTATTAGGTGATATGAAATGAATGGTGTAGATTAAAGTGTGAATTATTGTTGAATAATTAAATTGATTTGTTTATAATATAAAGTTAGGTGATTATTAGGTGATATGAAATGAATGGTGTAGATTAAAGATAATATAATATTTGAAATGGATGGTGTAGATTAAAAGATGATTTTTAAATGAATGGTTTAGATTAAATGAATGATAAGATTTTTGGCTATAAATAGAAGCCTTAACTTAAGGATTTTTCATAAACTTCCTTACTTGTTCTTTCTTTCTCTCTCTAAATACTTCTTGTGAAAGTTCTCTCTAAGTGTGCTTAAGTCATCTTGAGTATTTGTGAAGATCTATAAGTATACGTGTACTGTTCAAGTTAATCAACCTCATTTAAATCAATATCCAGTCACGTGTTGAGGTAAGGGATGTCATTTTTTTTTCATACTCTCAAATTTACTACGGTAAGGGATACCATCTTTTTCATCTTCCATTATTCAAACGTACTATGGTAAGGGATTATCATTATTTGATTCTCGAAAATAATATTGTTTCTTTCTTACTCATAAGATGTGCCATTTATTTACATGTATTAAATTGTGGGAATAACCTTACGGAGCGGATTGCCGCCTGTTGGTGAATAACCTTTCGTATTCATTCATTATTAATCTCTGAGAATAACCTTACGGAGCGGATTGCCGCCTGTTTGGTGAATAACTCTTTGTACTCAAATTCTATTAAATTGTGGGAATAACCTTACGGAGCGGATTGCCGCCTGTTGGTGAATAACCCTTTGTATTAATTTCCTTCACCTTTTGTTAATCAAACCTGCTACGGTAAGGGATATTATTTTCTTTCATACTTCTAAATCGAAATTTATTATGGAACTATTGCTTCTATAATTCCTGAAAATATTATATGTTCCATAATAGTTGAACTTCATTATTTCAACTGAACCTTCCTATTTACGTGAACCTTTCTATTGAATTGTAACCGTTATTCTGAACTGTGGATCTTGAATATCATTTTTAAATTTCACTCCACATCATGTTGACAATTTGGACATTATTTGAATCTGTACAAAGTAAACTTCTGATACTTATTGTTATCCTATTTCTTCTGTTCATCATTTATATCATTCTAATCATCCAAAAATCAAGCTGTTGTGAATATCTGTGGCCGGGGGCACATATGTGATATATTTGTTGAACAGATGATAGGTTAAAGGCGATATAATAGGTTAAAGGCGATACATCTGTTCGGTTTCTTTTATGGCACGTGGTGAATGTTCTCTTTGGCCCGTAGTGCAAAGATGAACTGTTGTTTGGTATGATTATGACCAAAGGCTGAATCTGGTATAATCATGACCGTTGGTGCTATATTGAATATCTTTGGCCCGTAGTACAAAGATGAACTGTTGATGTGCATGATTATGATCAGGAACTGTGAATTTGTATTATCTTGACTAATGATATTTCAGATGATAAAAGTTGATGATGTTTTTCCTAAAAAGAGAACCGAGTGGATATTATAGTCTGCATTATTCTTCTAATAGATTACTCATTCCGCTGCTATTATTGATCTGAACGTTGTTTAAGAATTTAACTGCAGTTTTTGATATAAACCTTGTAGTCTATTGTATTCTATCAAGAACTCAGCTGTTGAAGACTAATGATAATTTATTCGTCATTATCTTAGTCATGATATTCTTTACTGGGCTATTTGAGCTCACCCTTTCTTTTGTTCCATTGTTTTTCAACAGGAGATGAAAACATAACAGGGTCTAGCCGGGGAATGGAGTGAGGGTCCGAGGAATAGTTATCATAGTCTTCACGTTTTGTAAAATAGTGTGGCAATAATAGTGAAGACTTAGTTGTGTATTATTATACACTGTATTGTTGTACGTTGTGCTTTGTTGTAATAATTTTGTTGTAGTCTTTTGACGACTCAAGTTTGGGCTGTGTGGGCCCAGATTTGGGGGCGTCACAGTTGGCATCAGAGCTTAGGGATATGGTCTTTAATGGAGATCTGGGGTAGAACTAGAAGGGGAGAGACGAATAGAATCAGTCACTAGTGTGTCCTACCTAAAATAGATTTTATTATCTAATGAGTCGATTTGAATGTAGGAACATGAAGTGATGAGTCAGTTTATTTGAACTAACATTTATTTTGTGACCACAGTTAATTATGGCATCTGGAAATCAGGAGGTTAACTATGAAATTACCGAAACAAATGTAGCTGCAAAACAAGAGGCGACGAATAATCTTCTTACAAACTCAGAGTTGAATCATTTGCCTATGGCAAAAATTATGCGTGTTCTATCCAGTAAGGATGAAGGTGAAAGCTCTGCTACAGTCGTTCCAGATCCATTCTTAGAAGCAATTAAAGGAAGTAACGAACTTGCGGA
The DNA here is from genome assembly GCA_947179155.2 of Hedera helix. Lineage (NCBI taxonomy): Eukaryota > Viridiplantae > Streptophyta > Magnoliopsida > Apiales > Araliaceae > Hedera > Hedera helix. Next base: position 34,958,540 of record OX359281.1, read on the forward strand.
AATTATTGCCTTTAATTTACTCACTAATTGGGAGAGTGATATCACCTGGTTATGCTCTATAACAAAGGATCAGAATATATGGACTTTTCATATTAGTCTTTGGGATTTATGGTGTTCCAGCTATGATTTTCAAGATTATTTAAAAACGATGTTTCTATACTTTTGGGCGTTACAATTTAGAGGAATTCAGGTTAAGTTAGTCACTATCGTGGAAACTGCAGTCTATCGAAAATACTATTTTAATGGAAATCATTGGTACCTTACTACTGATGAAGTTGATGAACCCGAGAAACAGTTTGCTAGAAAATTATTCAGTGGTATTCCCATGGTTGAAATACGTGAAGATCCGAATGAAGTATTCGGGATTCGATTTGACGATAACAGTCAAGAAACCGAATGAGGTGATAACCGGTAAGCTATTCATAAATTCTCGTGAAGTCTATGCCATATTAGATACTGGCTCTATCCACTCTTTTATCTCACCTATATGTACTCAACGTTTAAATTTGACTATTGAAAACTTAAATCTTGTCTTATCAGTTGAAACTTCATTGGGAGAAATACCTATTACATTTACTATCTATAAATCTTGCCTAGTTCAAATCAACAACCTCACATTACCTGTTGACCTTATTTCTTTGGAGATGCGTGAATTTGATGTGATTTTAGGAATTGATTAGTTGACTACCCATCATGCTAAAATTGATTGTTTTCATAAGATTATTAGTTTTCATATTCCTAATCAACCTGTCATGCAAATTCAAGCAACTAAACCATTGAAATCTATAACTGTTATTTCTAGCCATAAAGCCATTCGTTTATTGAAAAACGGATGTCAAGCCTTTTTAGCTCATGTCACTGATTTGAACAAAAACACGTCAAACTTGAATGATATTCCCATTGTTAATGAGTTTCCTGACGTTTTTTCTGAGGAACTTTCTGGCTTACCCCAAACCGTGAAATTGAATTCTGTATCGATCTTGAACCCGACACTAAGCCCATTTTTAAAGTCCCATACCAAATGGCTCCCATAGAACACCAAGAGTTGAAAGTTTAATTACTAGATATCGGTATCATTCATTCTAGTACAAAACTTATATCGAGCGAAGAATGCGAGAAGAGTTTTCAAGAACTCAAGAGGAGACTTGTTTCAGCTCCTGTTCTGACCATACCATCAGGATCAGGAGAATTTGTTATCTACAGCGATGCTTCTGGCAAAGGTCTAGGCTGTGTCCTTATGCAACATGGAAAGGTTATAGCCTACGCCTCTCGACAACTCAAAGATTATGAGAAAAATTATCCTACTCATGATCTAGAGTTGGCAGCAGTCGTTTTCGCGTTGAAGATCTGGAGACACTACTTGTACGGAGAAAAAGTGGATATCTATACGGATCATAAAAGTCTCAAGTATTTCTTCACCCAGAAGGAACTCAACATGCGACAACGACGTTGGCTTGAGCTGTTAAAGGATTATGACCACACAATCCAGTATCACCCGGGAAAGGCGAACGTTGTAGCTGACGCTTTGAGCAGAAAATCTTATGCAAGTACAAGTGCACTGCTGACAACACAAAAGTGTATTTTGTACGACTTGTAAAAGATGGAGATAGAGCTAAAGACACCAGGGACCCACTCGAAGATTGCTCACGTGCGAGTAGAACCAACTTTAATCGATAAAATTAAAGCTGCTCAAGCTACCGATCCGGAACTGATAAACATGATAAAGAAAGTACAAGAAGGTGCCATTCCCGAAGCAAGAATCGACGAGAAAGGAATACTTCGAGTCAACTCTCGACTCTGTGTTCCTAACGATCCTGAATTAAAGCATAAAATCATGATGGAGGCACACAACACGCCGTTTGCAATCCACCCAGGAGGTACCAAGATGTATCGAGATCTTCGACATACATTTTGGTGGAACAATATGAAAAGAGAGATTGCGGAGTTTATCTCAAGGTGCCTAACTTGTCAACGTGTCAAGACAGAGCATCAAGTTCCTAAAGGTCCATTACAATCACTTGAAGTTCCCGAATGGAAGTGGGAACACATCAATATGGACTTCGTGACGGGTCTTCCAAAAGTTTCTCAAGGCTTAGATGCAATTTGGGTGATCGTAGATAGATTGACCAAATCTACTCATTTCTTGCCTATACGAGAAAACTTTTCACTTGAACGTCTTGCCGGTATGTACATAAATGAGATCGTGAGATTGCATGGCATGCCAGTTTCCATAGTTTCTGATCGAGATCCTAGATTCACTTCACGCTTTTGGATCAGTCTACAAAAAGTTATGGGCACTGAACTACGTTTTAGTTCTGCATACCATCCTCAAACGGACGGACAATCGGAAAGGACGATCCAGACCCTCGAAGATCTTTTGAGACTTTGTGTATTAGACTTCAAAGGAAGTTGGGATAAGTACTTGCCGTTGGTGGAATTTTCTTACAACAACAGTTACCAAGCAAGCATAGGCATGGCTCCATTCGAGGCATTGTATGGAAGGAAGTGTCGCTCTCCAATATGTTGGAATGAGGTAGGAGAAGCAAAATTGTTGGGACCCGAGTTGGTACGCTTGACGACCGAAAAGATCCAAATGATCCGACAACGAATACAGACCGCACAAGAACGACAAAAGAGTTATGCTGATCTTCATCGGAGAGACGAAAGTTTCAACGTCGGAGATCATGTATTCTTACGTGTTTCTCCATGGAAAGGGGTTACGAGATTCGGAAAGAGTGGAAAGCTCAACCCTCGATTTATTGGCCCATTTGAAGTCTTCGATCGAATAGGAATCGTAGCCTACAGACTAGCCCTACCACCAAGTATGTCTCGCATCCATAACGTTTTTCACATATCTATGTTACGTAAATATGTGAAGGACCCAAACCACGTCATTGAGTTAGAACCAGACGTTATAGCAGAGGATTTAACATACGAGGAGGTACCTGTTAAGATCCTGGATAAGAAGGAGCAGATCCTACGCTCAAAGGTTATACCTCAAGTTAAGGTTTTATGGAGGAACCAAGATACTGAGGAAATGACCTGGGAGCTAGAATCTGAGATGAAATCTAAGTATCCTTACCTCTTCGATATGTCAGGTACGTCAATTTCGGGGACGAAATTTCATAAGGAGGGGAGGTTGTAAGACCCTGAATTTTATGAAATACAAAATTTAATTTTTTTTCATATATATATATATTTTTTTTAAACAGTAAGTGGTTAAATTAACAAAATTGAAAGTTAAGGATGTTATGTGCAAATTTTATTTTGTCGGACAATATTCGCTTTGTCGGGGAATATTCGTTTGGTCGGGGAATATTCGTGCCGTACGACGGCGCCGAAATAATAAATTATTGGTGGACCCCACAACGGAATATTTGTCGGATATAGAAAACGACAGAAATAACCTTTTTAAATAAAAATATTCAACGGAACTGTTAAAATACCAGTGATAAAAGAATAGTAGCATACGGTAGTTATTGGTATTTTCTGTAGCACTCGGTACTCTACAGTAACACACGGTATTGCATAGTGTCTCATATTTTTGGTCTGATAATTGACACCGTAACTGTTACGCATCATTTCATCGATAATTGTCACTGCATAATATTTTATATTATCAATTCAATAATTGTTGTTACACAGTATTTTGCATTATTGATTTAATAATTGTCATTACACTGTATTTTATATCATTGAGTCAATAATTGTTGTTGCACTGTTTTTAAAATTATTGAACCTAATAATTGTCACAGTAACATATGCACAGTAATTCAGATTATTGAATCAATAATTGTCATTACACAGTAACGTATGCTTTATTTTACATTATTGTTATCTCTATTATGATGTTATTTAAACAGTTGTATTTCATTAATTTATTGACTTGATATCTAAGAGCTAACTATACTGTATTTATAACAATTAGTCATAATAATTGAATTGATAAAGTTATTTGTTTATAATATAAAGTTAGGTGATTATTAGGTGATATGAAATGAATGGTGTAGATTAAAGTGTGAATTATTGTTGAATAATTGAATTGATTTGTTTATAATATAAAGTTAGGTGATTATTAGGTGATATGAAATGAATGGTGTAGATTAAAGTGTGAATTATTGTTGAATAATTAAATTGATTTGTTTATAATATAAAGTTAGGTGATTATTAGGTGATATGAAATGAATGGTGTAGATTAAAGATAATATAATATTTGAAATGGATGGTGTAGATTAAAAGATGATTTTTAAATGAATGGTTTAGATTAAATGAATGATAAGATTTTTGGCTATAAATAGAAGCCTTAACTTAATGATTTTTCATAAACTTCCTTACTTGTTCTTTCTTTCTCTCTCTAAATACTTCTTGTGAAAGTTCTCTCTAAGTGTGCTTAAGTCATCTTGAGTATTTGTGAAGATCTATAAGTATACGTGTACTGTTCAAGTTAATCAACCTCATTTAAATCAATATCCAGTCACGTGTTGAGGTAAGGGATGTCATTTTTTTTTCATACTCTCAAATTTACTACGGTAAGGGATACCATCTTTTTCATCTTCCATTATTCAAACGTACTATGGTAAGGGATTATCATTATTTGATTCTCGAAAATAATATTGTTTCTTTCTTACTCATAAGATGTGCCATTTATTTACATGTATTAAATTGTGGGAATAACCTTACGGAGCGGATTGCCGCCTGTTGGTGAATAACCTTTCGTATTCATTCATTATTAATCTCTGAGAATAACCTTACGGAGCGGATTGCCGCCTGTTTGGTGAATAACTCTTTGTACTCAAATTCTATTAAATTGTGGGAATAACCTTACGGAGCGGATTGCCGCCTGTTGGTGAATAACCCTTTGTATTAATTTCCTTCACCTTTTGTTAATCAAACCTGCTACGGTAAGGGATATTATTTTCTTTCATACTCCTAAATCGAAATTTATTATGGAACTATTGCTTCTATAATTCCTGAAAATATTATATGTTCCATAATAGTTGAACTTCATTATTTCAACTGAACCTTCCTATTTACGTGAACCTTTCTATTGAATTGTAACCGTTATTCTGAACTGTGGATCTTGAATATCATTTTTAAATTTCACTCCACATCATGTTGACAATTTGGACATTATTTGAATCTGTACAAAGTAAACTTCTGATACTTATTGTTATCCTATTTCTTCTGTTCATCATTTATATCATTCTAATCATCCAAAAATCAAGCTGTTGTGAATATCTGTGGCCGGGGGCACAGATGTGATATATTTGTTGAACAGATGATAGGTTAAAGGCGATATAATAGGTTAAAGGCGATACATCTGTTCGGTGTCTTTTATGGCACGTGGTGAATGTTCTCTTTGGCCCGTAGTGCAAAGATGAACTGTTGTTTGGTATGATTATGACCAAAGGCTGAATCTGGTATAATCATGACCGTTGGTGCTATATTGAATATCTTTGGCCCGTAGTACAAAGATGAACTGTTGATGTGCATGATTATGATCAGGAACTGTGAATTTGTATTATCTTGACTAATGATATTTCAGATGATAAAAGTTGATGATGTTTTTCCTAAAAAGAGAACCGAGTGGACATTATAGTCTGCATTATTCTTCTAATAGATTACTCATTCCGCTGCTATTATTGATCTGAACGTTGTTTAAGAATTTAACTGCAGTTTTTGATATAAACCTTGTAGTCTATTGTATTCTATCAAGAACTCAGCTGTTGAAGACTAATGATAATTTATTCGTCATTATCTTAGTCATGATATTCTTTACTGGGCTATTTGAGCTCACCCTTTCTTTTGTTCCATTGTTTTTCAACAGGAGATGAAAACATAACAGGGTCTAGCCGGGGAATGGAGTGAGGGTCCGAGGAATAGTTATCATAGTCTTCACGTTTTGTAAAATAGTGTGGCAATAATAGTGAAGACTTAGTTGTGTATTATTATACACTGTATTGTTGTACGTTGTGCTTTGTTGTAATAATTTTGTTGTAGTCTTTTGACGACTCAAGTTTGGGCTGTGTGGGCCCAGATTTGGGGGCGTCACACAATTTATACTCATAGTTGATTGTAATGAAAATTTTCAAAATTCGGCTTATGATTTTTATCTCTTAATTTTATATGGTTCACGTAAATTTAATGTCTTGTATTTAACTTATTTTTTATAATATTTTATTTATTTGATAAAATTATATTATTTATTAGACCTGACTTGTTATTTAATTTATCAAAAATAATTTTAGTCGGGGGAAGTTTTCCCTACAGTATGCTACGTATTCTAGTCCCAACTTACAAAATTATAATGCCCCTGGCAAACTATACAGTAACACAAATGTACTCATTATTCTTATTTAAATTAGAATCCGATAACACACGTTATGCGGAGTAAAATTTAAATTTAAAAAAATTAAATAAAAAAATAAAAAATAATAATAATCTAAAGAGAATATAATAGTAATATATCTAAGATTATAAGAATAAAAAAAAAATAGAATTCAAACGTGACACAAAACTATCAAGATTATATCAATCTCACACGAAGACTTTACAGTATAGATACATATAAAAATTAAAGAACGGTAAAGGAAGTGATAAATTAAAGAGATGTTAATCAAGAATTCATGACTGGTTTGATTAAACTTTTTGAACCCCTAATAAAGTACTGAATCAATTCTAAAACTAGATATATTTTTTAATATATTTAATTCATTTTAAAATTAAAAATATATATTTTTAAAATTTTATATTATAAAATGAAATGAATTTTTAAAAAGGACATTACTTAATTTCATTTAAAATTAATTGAGTATACTATAATGCAAGTACTACTATATTTTTAGTTAATGTTAAAAAAATATGTAAAATTAAATATTTTCTTAAAAATAACTATATTAGAAATGTTAGCCAGACGGCGGGAGTGTCGTACTTTCTTACGTGTAAAGCGTGAAGTCCACCCTAAATCTATTGGACCTAACCCTAAATCTATTGCACCGAACTTTGTACGAAGTTGTATTTTGTGGAATGTAGTGGAATGGATAGGCAAAAAGTGTGTCTAGACTTTTACGGCAGGAGATATTATTCTTAGGTGCGAATATTGACCCTAGCAATGTTTTTAAAACTGAAACGGTTATTTGGGTCTGATTAACATGAATTTATCCCGTTAAAATTATCGGTCAATTAATAATTTTGGGTATTGACATTTCATTAGGCAAAAAAATTAATGATTAAAATTCGATATTAATTTTTAAATTTGAAAAAGAAGCGAAAAAATTCAAAAATTAATACCGAATTTCAACCATTAATTCTTCTGACCGATAACATGTAGGCACCTGAAACTATCAACTTACCTATTGTCAAGACGGGACAACTTTATGCGAACCAACTCTCGGTTATTCAATCGAAAAAATTATTAAATGGATAGATTACTGGTTCAACTAGTGGTCGAATTGTTGTTAAACAAGTAACGTCATAAATATATAAAAAATATATTATTAATAATTAATAAAATTTTAAGATATCTAATTTTTTGTAAACTAAAATATTGTGAAATTATATTACAATATTAATAAAAACATCTAATTTTAAAAATACAAATATTTTTATACAAAAAAATATTAAAAAATATTTTAAAACCGGTTCACTAGGTCAATTAACTGCTTTTATCGGTTGAACCACCGGTTCGACCAGGTGTCAATCGGGTTTTGACCGGTTTACTGCCAAACTGATTTTTTGGGTTAAATCGGACCAGAGGATCGTCAGTCCGATCCAGTTTTAACAACATTGTCCACTAGGGTAAGCAATTTTTTTTGTTTTTCTGGTAAATTGGATTGGTCTGAACCGGTTGATTTGGGAAAAAAAGACTCAATTCAGTTTTAGTATATAAAAAAAAGTATGTACTGATTTTTTGGTACCGATATAGGTAAGTAGTTTTGATGGTACCGAACTAAACCGTTTGTACCGGTTTTATAAGGCTTTTAAACGACTGCGTTTGTTTTTTGAACGGTATCGTATTGTTACTTAGGCTGAGAAGCCCATTTCGTTCCTTCCTTGACGCTGCAATTAGAGTCCATCAATGAATAATTGGATGATCCTCAAACTTTATTTTCCCCAATTTTAGTTTTCATAACCTAACAACCTACTGTAGATCAGAACAAAAAAAATAGAAGAAATATATACAATAAATTACCACAACTAATTTCACCTCCGCCGCACACGGCGGTTGTTATGATCTATCCTCCATGTCCGAACCAAAGGCACTACCATATTTAACACCACAACAGCCATGATCTAATCGGTTTTATATTTTTTTCACTACTTGGATTTGGTACCGGCGATTTTCTCAATAAAAAAACTATTGGCTACTTTTCGCCCTGCATTATTATACAGTTTTTGTGAACAACTCCTTAATTTTCGATTATTTTTTATTATTGGATGCAAGTTTTCATCAGCTCCTTAATATTAATTTCCATTAGTCTATTTCATTTACAATAATAACAATATTTATCCTATGCGGTGTTACCGAAGACAATGAGAACGTGATTATAGCGCCGTGCCTATATAAGAAAGATATAACCATCAACCAAAAATACACAAACTTATAAGAAAAAAGAGAGAAGCACCAACAAAAGAAATGGAGGGAATAAAACACAAGATGGTAAGTGTTTGTGGGCTAAACATGCACATTGCAGAACAAGGTGAAGGCCCCTTAGTCTTATTCCTCCACGGCTTCCCGCAGCTGTGGTACACGTGGCGCCACCAGATCCCTTTCATGGCTTCCCACGGCTACCGGGCGGTGGCTCCCGACCTCCGCGGCTACGGCGACACCACCGGTGCAAACAACGACGACTCATCCAAGTTCTCGATCGTGCACATCGTGGGTGATTTGGTGGCGCTACTGGATGCCATCGCACCGGAGGAGAAGGTGTTTGTGGTGGGCCATGATTTGGGTGCATACATAGCCTGGTACTTCGCTTTGTTCCGGCCAGACAGAATCAAAGCCATGATTAACTTTAGCGTTCAGTTTATTCCTTGGAGTCCATTGGGTAGTTACGTTGACTTTGTCCTTGCTACTTATGGTAAAGATCACTACATTGCCAGATTTCAGGTAGTGATTGCTTATTAGATAATATGTTATGGCTGTGCTAGAGCATTATTAATACTGTCAAAATAGCATGTGTTGTTGGAAGTATGTTATTAGTGTCATTTGAAACGCAGCAGTGTCTTATCATCAATAGAAAAAAGTTAGTCTATATTAAGAAGAAAAAATAAGTATAGACGCACAATAACCAAATAATATGTCAAATACTACATTCATCTATAACATTAAAAAGTGAGCATGAAATTGAAATCCGTATCATACTTCACTTTTTAATAGTGTAAATAAATATAGTGTTTGGTTGTTGTGTGTGTAATCTTGTCCAAGAAAAAAAAACATGTTATCTACTACTGATAGTAGGAAAAGGTTTAAAATTTTTAAATCTGAACCCTCGTCTCGCATGTAGAGGACCATAAAAGTGTTTATCCAATAATATTATAGTAAGTATTTGATATGTCACTCCCTATATATATATATATATATAACTCGTAAGGCAAGATCTAGTGCCGGTACACGTACAAAAAATACTTACATATACTACTTGCATTCTAATGCAGGAACCAGGAGATATGGAAGCAGTATTTGCAGCTCTGGGAACAAGAGCAACTTTGGGGAGAATCCTCTCCTACAATAGTCCCGAGCCAATATTATTACCCAAAGGAGGTGGAGGGTTTGTAGAGAGCAATGCTCCAGTTGTCTTGCCGCCTTGGATAACCGAAGAAGATCTTGACTATTATACAGCCAAATTCGAGCAGACTGGCTTCACCGGAGCATTGAATTATTATCGCTCATTGGATTTGTTAGTACCTATTACATACCTACCTAGTCACCTTAATTTAAATTCTTCTTAATTTTTAGATATTTTTTTATGTTGTTTTGAATAATTATTAATTTTGTAATTATATGTAGATATGTTTTGTGTTATTTTTGCTTAATTAATTAATTCTTGATGATTGATTAATTGCAGATTTTGGGAGCTTACTAAAGCTTGGAGTGGGGCTAAAGTAATAGTACCGACAAAATTTGTTGTGGGGGAACAAAGCTTCCATTACCATACCTCTGGCTTGGAGGAATATGTACAAAATGGGATGAAGAAAGATGTGCCCTTGTTGGAGGAAGTTATTGTAATAGAAGGCGGAGGTCATTTTATCTACGAAGAAAGACCCCATGAGATCAACAACATCATTTACGATTTCTTTCAAAAATTCTAATTAATTTTTCTTGCTTTTCCAATTAATAAAGATCGTTGTTTTAGTTTCATGTTTGATGCTTAATCAACGGTTAAATTTGAAGATTTGTGTTGTATTGATATTAATTGCAGCATAGTTGCCTTGTTGCATATATTGTTGTATTTCAGCAGTTTCTGCTGCAACATATATATATATATATATATATATATATATATATATATATATATATATATATATATTATTTACCTCTTTTTTGTGATATCTTTTTAGGCTAATTTTATTTATTCTAATTAATTTTTTATAGTTAAATTTATTATATTTATAATCAAAAACTATTCTTAAATTTAAGCATAAAATTATTATCCTAAAAAAATAAATCGAATATATTATTAAAGTTAACTGATTTGATTTTAAAATTTTAAGTACAAGTATTAATTAATTTAATATTTAAAATCAATTAAGACAAGTAGAGTGGTACGGAGGAAAGAGAGATTAAGAATTGAAAGTCAAAGGGGTGTTGTGTTAATGGAGAGAAAATTATAGTAACAATATGGGATTTTCACGGAGTAGGGTGACTGAAGGGGGGCTAGTCCCCAGGACCAGTAGCACGTGGAAGCCCGACTCTCTGTGTGGTTTAATTAAAACTGATGATTAACAAGACAAGCAAAAGAACCCTAAGCAGCTCCATAAGTATTTATAAGCACTGATATTATTTTTTGTTGTTGCTAAATAAGCACCGATAATTTTCGTAACTGAATTAAAATATTACGATGCTAACATTTCATGCATGATTCGACATCTAATTATGTTTTATGAAATTAAATTCTTTTTAAAAAATGAAATGAAGTAACATATTTATTATTTACACTAAAAGTTTACTCACCTAGCTTATATATTTAAAATATTATTATTATAGGTTGTGTAAATATTATATCGCCATTAACATAATATATAAGTTCAAGTAACAAAGTTTTCGACATTTTTAGTTTTAAAAATCTTACTACAGATTAAAGACGTTAACGTACTAATAAAAATTTGTTCTTTTACTATATAAGATCATAAGTCTCTGAATATCATTCATAGATTGAAAGTAAATTTATGCAAAGTCTCTCACTCTTCAATCGACTAAATTAAGTCGAAGGTAAGTTTACTCAAAATTCTCTATAATTCCCCCCCCTTCATATTTCCTATAAGGACTACATTACTCAGAAAAAAAATTAACAAAAGAGAATATCACTACAAAAAAAAACTCCACTACTCTCTTGATCTGCAAATTACAGTCCCATTAGATAATTTTATTCATTTAAACCCTAGCTTATATATTTAAAATATTATTATTATAGGTTGTGTTTAAATTTTTTGATTTTTTTGGTATATATGATATACCGGACCGGTCCGAACCGATCAGTTAGGTACAAAAAAGTTTGGTCCAGTACAGGTTCGGTTTACCAGGACCAACCAGTTAGATACCTGTTCGGAATTTTGGGAGATCGGTATTAACCGGACGGTACCGGTTATATCGATTTCCTATTATTTATTTATTTATTTATTTATTTTTTTTATTTTATTATTATTATTATTATTATTATTATTATTATTATTATTATTATTATTATTATTATTAAATAATTAAAAATAATAATCGGTATATTTTGGTAAAAACTGGTACCAAACCGGCTAACAGATTCGGTATACCGGTTCAACCAGTACCGATATCGGTACCTAATTTTGTACTTCATAATTTACAGCATTAACTTTTTAATTAAAATTTAGAGTGATACGCATAATACTGTATTATATAGCATGCAGAGGCTATATTTATACTTTTATTATAATACGAAATTTTCTCTCTCTGTGTGTCAGCACTATATTCGTCTATTGTCTAACTTATCATGAAATTAATTTCATGCTAACCAGATCCACAGTAGATATAAGAAAAAATTATTCAGTACTCTTGAGTCATTATCACGTGGTGTTCTAAGGCCAATCACATGCTGTTATTTCAGCATGTGCAGTGGACCCAAATATAAATAGCCCACTGCACATGCTAAAATGATAGTATGTGATTAATTTGAAGTATCACGTGACTGTAATAACCACGAATTCTATATGTCATTGTAATTATAATTATTAAATAATTAGCAATGAGTTAAAATTTTTGTACTAATTAATTATGCATTGATATAATTAAATGAATATACTAATGCATGTGTGTGTTTAATTAATAAGGAAGCAAGATGATAGAATTAATTAAAAACAAGTCTAATTGAATTATATTTTAAAGTCCAAATGATGTATTACACAAGGTTTAATAAATTAGCCTAGTAGTCAATGTATTTAATTAAAGGATGGTTCATGATATAATTTAACTAGCCCAATGCTTACCTTCATTAAATGTAACATGTGTTAGTAAATGTTAGCCCAATGAAATAAATAATTTGAGCTCAAACAAATTAAATAAATGAGCCCAATATATTTAATCACTAAGTCCTACGTGGAGCCCAAACTAAGTCAAAGTTTGGTTAATGAATATATATATAAGTGTATATATATATATATATATATATATATAGATGTATATATGTATAAATGGACATTAAAAATAAAGCAAAAATAGCCCCAAAAGAAGCCATTTGGCCAGAACTTTGGGGCCCCACAAGGGGGGTGGCTTGTTACTCCATGTTGCTTAAATTTCGCACAAAGCTTTAGTTGTTGGACCACCCTAGTTATTCACCATGTTAATCACCTAGTCAATCAATCTAATAGTAATCTAGATTAGCTTCTAATTTAACTAATGTTAGTTGATTAGTGGATGTTGATGATGATTAAGGAAGTGTTATAAATAGAGTGATTCACCAATGCTTTGTGTTGGTTAGTCATTTGCTAGAACACCAAGAGAGAAAAGAGAGAGCTTTCTAGAGAAAAATAGAGAGAACTCTTATAAGTTGAGAATCTATCAAGAAAATTGCTAGAGGATAGTCAAGGTGGAGTCACTAGTAAAGTTCATAGATAAGAGAAGAAGAGCATTCAAGTCCAAAAGGTTCAAAAGTGTTCTATCTCCTAAATATTTCATTTCTATGGTTTATATATGTTTTAAATAGTCAAAATATATTTTTAACCGATCAAAACTTATTTTGATGCTCTAGAAGTCTAAAACTATGATATATAGGTAGATTCATAGTTTGGTACGTTTATTACATTTATTTATATGTGTGGTATGCAAATAAATGGAAGAAAAGTTCATATAATGTTTTATTGGTAAAACCCTAGTTAGCTATGTGCTATTTATCATGGTAGTTTGAGATATACAAGTTGGATATTTGATTTCTATGGCTAGAAAGTTATATGTATGAGTTATGAAGATAACCCAACTTGAATCTTTCAAAAATATAGAAAAATGAAGAAGTTATAGCTTTTACCACAAAACATGTCATTTTAGAAACTCTAGATGGATCGATCGTAAATTTCATGTCAAAACGTTTTCGAAAATGTGATCGAACCATGAAATGTTGTAAAACAAGAAGTTAGGAAAATAATAAAATTGATTTTGTGTCATTTGAATGTGTAGACTTCATTTTATGCAAGTTTGAATTAAAAGTGTCAAAATTAAAAAATTTGAAAAAATTAGAAAATGTTTCTACAGTACGGTGCCGGGGCGCAGTGCCTTTTCCAGAAAAATAAATGTTTTCTGAACCGGGTCGGGTCGGGTCGGGCCAGAAAGTTGGAAAATATTTTTGAAATTATTTTATTATTATGTGATCCAATTAATGTGATTTAAACATTATAGAGAGTTAATTTAACAAGTTATAAAGTAAATAGAATATTATTAAATGAGTAATAATATTATAAAATGAATAAAATATTATTAAAGGATTAATAATATTATAAAGTTAATAAAATATTATTAAATGATTAATAATATTAGAAAATAAATAAAATATTATTAAATGATTGATAATATTATAAAGTGAATAGAATATTATTAAATGATTAATAATATTAAAAAATGAATAAAATATTATTAAATTATTAATAATATTATAAAGTGAATAGAATATTATTAAATGAGTAATAATATTAGAAAATGAATAAAATATTATTAAATGATTAATAATATTATAAAGTGAAAAGAATATTATTAAATGAGTAATAATATTAAAAAATGTATAACATATTATTAAAGGATTAATAATATTATAAAGTTAATAAAATATTATTAAATGATTAATAATATTAGGAAATGAATAAATTTTTATTAAAGGATTAATAATATTAGAAGATAAATGAAATATTATTAAATGATTAATAATATTATAAAGTTAATAAAATATTATTAAATGATAAATAATATTAAAAATAGAATAAAATATTGTTAATAATATTAGGTAGAAGTTTAATCTATATTAAATGATTAATATAGATTTTATGTGATTAAAATATTTTCTGAGTGTTTATTATACCTTAATTATTTAATTATGTGATTAAGTGTAGGTAAGTTAAGATATACAAATGTTATTATATTAACATATATATTATGCTAATTGAAAGATCAACTTGATAAATTGTTAGGTCTGTTCAAACGATAGTAAGTTGAATTGGTTAGCAATAATCAACAAATGAGACAAGTTCTCTGACCCTTAACTTTTATTTTTATATTTTTTTGGCAAGTTCTATAAACCTATTCAAATTATTATTGATCAAGTTCCTAGACTTGTATTTAATTTCGTCAGAGCTTTGAATGCTTTAATTATTTAAAATTATTCCACATCTACATTGTTATTGTGTTCACATATAGTGCATTTGCAAGATTTATGGTTCATTAAATCAAGAACTGTTTAAGAATGTCTAAGGTAATTGTTTCGACTAGACACTGCATGTATATATTCATCAATTTGAATATTTTAAGAGCTTATCTAAACCATTGATTGATGCGGATTTTTATAGTAAGACTGAGAACGAACAACCCTAGATAAGGGGATTATATTCGGAAAACCGACATTTGCTCAAAATGTTTAAATGTTATACATATATATATGGGACAAGAGGTTGATCCCCTCGAGTACCAAACTATCAAGGTGTCAGATATATATTAGACTTACCTTAAGTAGTAATTCATGGTCCTTGAGGCCACCAGGAATAAAGATTCAATCATTTCTTGTATACTGAAAAATTAATTCTTGTTCTTTCACGATTATTATCTATTGTTGAAATCATTAATGTAATTTCTCATTCAATCAGGATATATATAACTAGAATAAGCGAAAAAATAATGAGTTTTAAAGTATAGTTTATTAATAAATGAATGTTAATTTATTTATTTTTAATAAATACAATAATTAATGCTCTAAATTATAATTCAAATATGTTTTCTTTATTTTTGAAATCCTAAATTCAAAATGAATGCTCTACTTATTAATGTTTAGATGCCCATTAATGAATAGATATCTATTTTATGTGTTAATTTGGAGTAATACTGTAGTATGTATGAATTTTTATAATCTATAATTATAACATTTAAATTATATTTATAACACTTATTAAATGATACATTTTATGATATATTGTAACACTATATATAACTGGAATAAGGGGAACAAATAATGAATTTTAAAGTATAGTTCATTAATGAATGAATATTAATTTATTTATTTTTAATAAATACAATAATCAATGTGACGCCCCCAAATCTGAGTTCCATAATCTCGCATATGGTGCTCACAAAACAACGTCATCAAACACATTCTATAATCTAAAATGGAATAAATAAACATACATTGTTCATTAAAAATGTACTTCTAGTCCTAAGGTCTATTAACCTTTACATAATACCAACATACACTTTGATTGTTCAAAATGGTTTATATAATAAAGTTACAAAACATAAAGTAAACAGCATGCATAGCTAAACTATTTTTGAACTTTATTCTTGCCCTTGTTCTTCTTCGAGCTTTCTGGCTTGACTGAAAAGTACTGTGTTATAGCAAGGGTGGACAACTACTTTGCTTAACAAGTTTAAATAAACAAAATCATATGAAAGGTATATCACGATTTTAAATAGATAACTTTTAAGGTTTCCATAAAGATATAACACATGTGAAGGAAAGAGAATTAAGTTCCAATTTAACAAGAATAAATGAATCTTTACTGCTGAGTGGTCACTAAAGACCATGAACTAGCGAAGACAAATCAGAATTTCATCTGAGCCTCTTAGTATTTTGGTATCCGAGGGGATCAACTTCTTCAACCCATATGCATGTGCATAACACTTAGACATCTTGCGCAGGTTCGGTTTTTCGATATTAATCCCCTGATAGGGTTATTCTTTCTCAGTCTTACTGTAAGAGTCCGAACTAACTATTGGTTTGGATAAGTTTTAACAATATTTAATTTATTGAATTTAATCATGCAAGGTCTAGCTGAAACAATTAGCATAGACTAGTTCTTAAATAGTTCATAAATAACAGAACTCTAGTGTTTCGTAGATAAATGATGAAACAATTCTTTATGTGCACCCAAGTGCGAATAGTAATATTGATGTGGATTAATTTTTAATAGTTAACCCACACAACATGCTTGTAAAATAATTACAAGACTGGGTAAAGAAAAACTTGCCTCGTCTGCGAATTAGTAAACTTATCTCCTTCATTTGGAAAGACCTAACATTGATAAGGTTGATCTCCCAATTAGTAACCCACATTGACATATCCTTAAATCGTTTTAAGTACTAACATTTAATCACATAAGTCTAACATGGAACACTTAAAAATATTATCATCATTTGATAATATTTTAATCACTTAATTATGATATTAACCATTTAATATTCTTTAACACTTTTCTAATATTATTAACTATTTAATAATATTTTATTGAGTTACTAATATTATTAATCATTTGCTAATATTTTAATTAAGTTTCTAATATTATTAACCATTTAATAATATTTTATTCATTAATCATTTAATAATATTTTATTTATTTTCTAATATTATTAATCATTTAATAATATTTTATTAAGTTTCTAATATTATTAATTATTTATTAAATTTTTTTAAATTAAACATTTAATAATATTTTATTAAGTTACTAATATTATTAATCATTTAATAATATTTTATTTAAAATTTTAATATTATTAATTATTTAATAATATTTTATTTACTTTATAATATTTAATAATATTTAACTCTTCACTAAAAGATTAAATCATTTTAACATTACTCATAATGATTAAGTGATATATTACTTAATCTTCAAGATTTTAAATCAATTTATTATTATATCAATAAATAATCACTTTTATTCAAATAATAGTCAAACACTATTTAAACAATTTAATTTAATTATTTAATTCTTATAATTCAAATCATTTAATAACCAATTCATGCCATTGATATAACAAATGACTAAATTACCCTTTATTAGCATTATTAACTTATTTTAACAAATAATAGTCCATAAAATTATATTTCATAATTTTATGACTTAATTTACAATAATTTCTTCAATCTTTTCTTAACTCAATTGTATTTATTAAAAATATCAAACTGTCTTATTATTTTTTTATATCTTCTGGATATCTTTAGTATAATATATATCACTCACAAAATAAATTTTAAGTAATTTTCCAAATCCATTTCCTATTTTTAAATAGGCCATTTCTGTCCAAAATAGCAACATTTATCAAAAATTAACCGTATATCATAATGTAACAAAATTTATATATTAGCTACATATGACCACATACTGACTCCAAAAAACATTTCATAATTTTCTGGGTTGTAAAACTCAAGTTATAACCATTTCTTTTTAAAATTGTAAAATGTTTACCGGGGCATAACTCAGTTATCCGAAGTCGGAATAAGCTCATTTTTGGTAAATAACTTCCTTATAACATATGTTACTAGTAATAAAAATTTCAGAATTTTTGAAACAATATAAGTGGTCAAAATAGCCTCGACAAAAATATAGACAGTAGGGTTTTGACGAAATTACCGACATGAACTGTTTTACGAGAAAAATCACCATGGACAGCTCGTTTAATATTTTTAAGTCATTCCACTTGAAAAAGTTTCGTATCTCATAGATCTACCATCCAAAATTTACGGATCTCGATTACGAGTTACAGAACGTGAACAGTAACTCCGGGAACTGGACTATTCCGTTTAAGCTTTTCCGACAAGGTTGATTTCATGCATCTGTTCAACTTTTACGACACTAATGCATACAAAAACTCATTTTACACCCATGCAACCATAGATCTACCACTCTAGCATGTATTTAAGATTAGAAAGTTTTGAAAATAGGTTTTGACCATTAAAATATATTTTGACCATTAAAAATACTTTTTAGACACATGCATGAACATAAACACATAGTACACATATATTTATCAAATTTCCTCCATCAAATCTTCCTCCCTTATATCTTCGAACCCTTCATGGTTCCACATTACATAAACTCCCACAACCAACAATGGCAAATACTTTTAAAAGAACTTTTAACCATAGAAAAGTAAAAATAAATAAGGATAGAACACTTTTAAACCTTGATAATCTAGATGCTATTCTTCTCTTTCTTCCAAAGTATGATATAAGACTAGACGACATGCACCTTTACTCTCCTTGATCTATCTAAGATGCTAGAACCAAGCTTTCTAAGTGTTTCTCTCAAAGCTCTCAAGAACACAAGAACACTCTTGTTTTCTCTAGAGAATTCTCTCTCTTTTCTCTTTAGCTTTTTCTCTCTATAAATGACTAACACTTGAACTAATGAAATGAATGAAGAGTGTAATACACAATTAACTAGTGAAAATGTATACTTACAATGTGTGTAAGTATGCACATCAAGTAGGCTTGCTAGCATGCAATGGAGAAGAGTGATGTAGGGTGGTCTTCTTAAGAAAGCTTGGAGCAAGGCACCCCAAGTGGGTCCCCCCTCACATGGCTAGCCAGCTCCTTCTATTTTCTCATATTTTTGATTCTTCTTTATGTCTTAATTGGTAATATATATACATATATATATAATCACCAACTTGTATAAACATTGACCATCCTTTTGACTTTGTGTTGGGCTCTAAGTTGGACTCTTGAATTAATTTAATTGGACTCATCATATTAATTTGATTAGGCTCAATTAATTCATTTTATTAAACTAACATGAACTAACCCATAATACTTGAAATTAAATTAAGTATTGGGCTAGTTTAATTAAATCATGGTCTCATTACATGGACTAGTTATTTCAATAATTCAATGTACTTCTAAATTAATTCTCCTGGACTTTAATTAGTAAATTCATTAATTAAACTCATAATCCCATTAGACTTACTTTATTAAAATTAATTAGGCTACTAGGTTAACTAGTTTATTTTAAATAACATTATTTAATCTATTCTTTAATTAATTACTTTATTAATTCATTATCTTCTCTTTAATAATTAAATGAATATACAAATACATTAATATAACCATTCAATCACATAAGTGCACAATTAATTAGCACAAGAATTTAAATTCATTGTTAATTAGTACTTAATTCTAATTATAACGTGACATGAAATTTGTGGTCATTACAATCAATGCTCTAAATTACAATTCAAATAAGTTTTATTATTTTTGAAATAATAAATTTAAATGAATACTCTACTTATTAATGTTTAGATGTCCATTAATAAGTATATGTCCATTTTATGTGTTAATTTAGAGTAATACTGTAGTGTGTATAAATATTTATAATCTATAATTATAACATTTAAATGATATTTATAACACTTGTTAAATAATACATTTTAGATATATTGTAACGCTATATATAACTAGAATTAGAGAAAACATAATGAGTTTTAAAGTATAGTTCATTAATGAATGAATATTAATTTATTTATTTTTAATAAATACAATAATCAATGCTCTAAATTATAATTCAAATATGTTTTCATTATTTTTGAAATCCTAAATTTTAAAATGAATGCTCTACATATTAAAATTTAGATGTCCATTAATAAGTTGATGTCCATTTTATATATTTGGAGTAATACTGTAGTGTGTATGAACATTTATAATATATAATTATAACATTTAAATGATTTTTATAATATTTATAACACTTGTTAAATGATCCGAAAGTTATACTGTAACACTTGTTAAATGATATTTATAACACTTGTTAAATGATATATTTTAGATATTTTAACTTTATAATAGTAAAAATTCATTAACTATACTTAAATTAATTTATTTCAATTTATTAATATTATAATAAAAGTGTTATTTCCAACATTTTAAATGTTAAATAATATATTTTAAAAATAATTTTCGTATGATAGTGAAAAATAATTATTATATAAAGAAGGTCACTTAAAAAAATATATTTTACTTATTATATATTTACGGATACAGATCCGAATTCGAATTTCGGATATCCACTATCCGCCGGATATATTTACAATCGGATGTTAAATGAATACAAATATATCTATATCCGTATTCGTATTTGTTTATTTGCAGATACTTTTAAACCGAAAACAAATATCTCCGATTTTTTTCGAATGCGAATAATATCCGTTTTTTTCCGAATACGAATGCGAACGAATACGAATTTTTCGATTACTATTTATAACCCTACCTGCAAATGTGTTGTCTCAGAAAAATACAGACATAAAGCGATGGGGACTAGTGAAGGAGAGAACGGTAACTTTTGTGACACACCCAAATCTGGACCCACACAACCCAAACTTGAGTTGTCAAAAGACTACAACAAAATTATTACAAGGTAGAATAACATTCAACAATAATACACTAAGTCTTCACTATTATTATCACACTATTTTACAACACGTGAAGACTACGATAGCTATCCCTCGGACTCTCACTCCATTCCCCGGCTAGACCTAGCTACGTTATCATCTACTGTTCAAAAACAATGAAACAAAAGAAAGGGTGAGCTCAAATAGCCCAGTAAATAATATCATGACTAAGATAATGACGAATAAATTATCATTAGCCTTCAACAGTTGAGTTCTTAATAGAATACAATAGACTACAAGTTTTATCTCAAAAACTGCAGTTAAATTCTTGAACAATGTTCAGATCAATAATAGCAGCGGAATGAGCAATCTATTAGAAGAATAATGCAGACTATAGTGTCCACTCGCTTCTTTATTTAGGAAAACATCATCAACTTTTATCATCTGAAATACCATTAGTCATGATAATATAAATCACAGTTCCTGGTCATAATCATGCAAATTAACAGTTCATCTTTGCATTACGGGCCAAAGATATTCAATATAACACCAATGGTCATGATTATACCAGATTCAGCCTTTTGTCATAATCATACCAGACAACAATTCATATTTGCACTACGGGCCAAAGATATTTAATATAGCACAAACGGTCATGATTATACCAAATTTAACCTTTGGTCATAATCATACCAAATAACAGTTCATCTTTACACTACGAGCCAAAGATATTCAATATGACACGTCATGATTATACCAGATTCAGCATTTAGTCATAATCATACCAAACAACAGTTCATCTTTGCACTACGGGCCAAAGAGAACATTCACCACGTGTCATAAAAGACACCGAACAGATGTATCGCCTTTAACCTATTATATCGCCTTTAACCTATCATCTGTTCAACAATTATATCGCATCTGTGCTCCCGGCCACATATATTCACAACAGCTTGATTCTTGATGATTAGTACAAATAACAGTGATACCAATGATGAACAGAAGAAACAGGATAAACAATAAGTATCGAAAGTTTACTTTGTGCAGATTCAAATAATGTCCAAATTATCAACATGATGTAGAGTGAAATTCAAAAATGATATTCAAGATCCACAGTTCAGAATAACGGTTACAATTCAATAGAAATGTTCAGAAAATAGGAAAGTTCAGTTGAAATGATGAAGTGCAACTATTATGGAACATATAATATTTTCAGGAATTATAGAAGCAGTAGTTCCATAATAAGTTTTGATTTAGAAGTATGAAAGAAAATAATATCCCTTACCGTAGCAGGTATGATTAACAAGAGGTGAAGGAAATTAATATCCCCTACCATAGTAAGTTTGAATAATGGAAGATGAAAAAGATGGTATCCCTTATGAGTATAAAGGAAAATAATATCACTTATGAATATGAAAGAAAATGCTATTACAAACGAATATGGAATAAAAGTGTCATGTGGTAATTCGTGTAGACAAATTATTTCCACAAGAGACAAATAAAAAATAAATACAAAGGGTTATTCACCAACAGGCGGTAGTCCGCGCAGTAAGGTTATTCCCACAATTTAATAAGATTTGAATATGAAGAGTTATTCACCAAACAGGCGGTAATCCGCACCGTAAGGTTATTTTCAGAGATTAGTAAGGAATGAATACAAAAGGTTATTCACCAATAGGCGGTAATTCGCGCCGTAAGGTTATTCCCACAATTTAATACATGGAAATAAATGACACATATTATGAGTAAGAAAGAAACGATATTATTTTCGAGAATCAAAGAATGATAATCCTTTACAGTAAGAAAGAAAATAATATCAATTTATGATGATGAAAAGAATGATACATTTTACCGTAGTAAGTTTAAATAATAGAATATAAAAGAAGATGATATTCCTTACCGTAGTAAGTTTAAATAATAGAAGATGAAAGAATATGTGATTCCTTACAAGTAAAAAAATAATACCATTTATGATGATGAAAAGAATGATACCCCTTACCGTAATAAATTTAAGAGTGTGAAAATAATGATATTCCTTACCTTAACACGTGACTGAATATTGATTTAAATGAGGTTGATCAACCTATATATTTATAATAAAATTAGTAATTACCACATATTGATTTCAAAATGTATGATAACTCGTATAATATGAACTATCAAAATTATATATATTTAACATAAATTTTTTAGTATACTATAACAACTTTAAAATAGTTTTTAAAATAATATTCCAAAATAAATCTTCCAAAGAAGGCTTTTAAAAATAAATCTTCTCAAAGAAGAGTCTTTTAAAGGAAGATTTGTGAATACCGTGAAAAATAGAAATTTATAAAATTATTACTCTTTAATAAAAGACTTACTTGAAAAATTCCTGCACTCCTTTTGGCTTTCAAACACTCAACTTAATCTTACTATTCTCAGAGAAAACTCATAAAATGTTTTAGGTGTGATTTTTCTATTCAGCTGAGCAAGCTATTTAAAATAGAAAATAAGTTAATATGCACGTAGGTGAGCACTGGTGTGCTGCACGCCAGTGCTGAAAATTTTCAGCACGCAGTCGCTGGCTGCTTTTTTTTCTTCTTGCACATTTTGCAATTCATTTATCATGTGGCCCCCACATGGGTCCCACATGTTACTATTCACATAAAATAATAATTAATTAATTAATTTTTATTTTATTTTATTTTATTTTCCTGCGGGTCCTGCATATAAAATAATGCTACAACAATAATGTAATAAACACGTTACATATTATTATCAATTTAACCACTTACTATTTCAGAAAAAATATATATATGTGAAGAAAAATTAAATTTTGTATTTTATAAAATTCGGGGTCTTACAACCTCTCCTCCTTATGAAATTTCCTCCCTGAAATTGATGTACCTGGCATTTTGAAGAGGTATGGATACCTAGATTTCATCTCAGATTCTAGCTCTCAGGTCATTTCCTCAGTATCTTGGTTCCTCCATAAAACCTTAACTTGAGGTATAACCTTTGAGCGTAGGATCTGCTCCTTCTGATCTAGGATCTTAACAGGTACCTCCTTGTACGTTAAATCCTCTGCTATAACGTCCGGTTCTAACTCAATGACGTGGTTTGGGTCATTCACATATTTACTTAACATAGATATGTGAAAAACGTTATGGGTGCGGGACATACTTGGTGGTAAAACTAGTCTGTAGGCTACGACTCGTACTCGATCGAAGATTTTGAATGGGCCAATAAATCTAGGGTTTAGCTTTCCTCTATTTCCGAATCTCGTAACTCCTTTTCATGGAGAAACACGTAAGAATACATGATCTCCGATGTTGAATCTCTCATCTCTCCGATGAAGATCATCATAACTCTTTTGTCGTTCTTGCGCGGTCTGTATTCGTTGTCGGATCATTTGGATCTTTTCTGTTGTCAAGCGTACCAACTCGGGTCACAACAATTTTGCATCTCCTACCTCATTCCAACATACTGGAGAGCGACACTTGCGTCCATATAAAGCCTCGAATGGAGCCATGCCTATACTTGCTTGGTAACTGTTGTTATAGGAAAATTCAACCAATGACAAGTACTTATCCCAACTTTCTTTGAAGTCTAGTACGCAAAGTCTCAAAAGATCTTCGAGGGTCTGTATCGTCCTTTCTGATTGTCCGTCCGTTTGAGGATGGTATGCAGAACTAAAACGTAGTTCAGTGCCTATAGCTTTTTGTAGACTGATCCAAAAACGTGAAGTGAATCTAGGATCTCGATCAGAAATTATGGAAACTGGTATGTCATGCAATCTCACAATCTCATTTATGTATATATCGGCAAGACGCGAAAAGTTTTCTCGTATAGGCAAGAAATGAACGGATTTGGTTAATTTATCTACGATCACCCAAATTGCATCTAAGCCTTGAGAAACTTTGGGAAGACCCATCACGAAATCCATATTGATGTGTTCCCATATCCATTCGGGAACCTCAAGTGATTGCAATGGACCTTTAGGTACTTGATGCTCTGTCTTGACACGTTGACAAGTTAGGCACCTTGAGATAAACTCTGCAATCTCGCTTTTCATATTGTTCCACCAAAATGTATATCGAAGATCACGATACATCTTGGTACCTCCTACGTCGATTGCAAATGGCGTGTTGTGTGTCTCCATCATGATTTTATGCTTTAATTCGGGATCGTTAGGAACACAGAGTCGAGAGTTAACTCGAAGTATTCCTTTTTGGTCGATACTTGCCTAAGGAATAACACCTTCTTGTATTTTCTTCATCATGTTCATCAGTTCTGCATCAGTAGCTTGAGCAGCTTTAATTTTATCGATTAAAACCGGTTCTACTCGCACGTGCGCAATCTTCAAGTGGGTCATTGGTGTTTTTGGCTGTATCTCCATCTTTTGCAAGTCGTACAAAATACGCTTTTGTTTTGTCAGCAGTGCACTTGTACTCGCATAAGATCTTTTACTCAAAGCATCAGCTACAACGTTCGCCTTTCCCGGGTGATACTGGATTGTGTGGTCGTAATCCTTCAACAGCTCAAGCCAACGTCGTTGTCGCATGTTGAGTTCTTTCTGGGTGAAGAAATACTTGAGACTTTTATGATCTTTATAAATATCCACTTTCTCTCCGTATAAGCAGTGTCTCTAGATCTTCAACGCAAAAACGACTGCTACCAACTCTAAATCATGAGTAGGGTAATTTTTCTCATAATCTTTAAGTTGTCGAGAGACATAGGCTATAACATTTCCATGTTGCATAAGAACGCAACCTAGACCTTTTCCTGAAGGATCGTTGTAGATAACAAATTCTCCTGATCCTGATGGTATGGTCAGAACATGAGCTGAAACAAGTCTCTTCTTGAGTTCTTGAAAACTTTTCTCGTATTCCTCGCTCCATATGAATTTTGTGCTTTTCCAAGTAAGCTAAGTTAATGGAGTGGCGATTCGAGAAAATTCTTCTACGAATCTCCGATAATAACCAGCTAGGCCTGGAAAGCTTTGGACTTCAGTTACTGTCTTGGGTTGTTCCCAATTTAGTATCGTTTCAATCTTCCCAGGATCGACTGATATTCCCTGACTAGAAATCACATGCCCAAGAAACGTGACTTTCTTAAGCCAGAACTCACATTTCTTCAACTTGACATATAATTTGTTCTCATAGAGCTTTTGGAGTATCAATCTCAGGTGTTGTTCATGATCCTCACGACTCTTGGAGTATATGAGGATGTCATCAATAAAGACAACCACAAAATGATCCAAATATTCTTTGAATATTCGATTCATCATGTCCATGAAAGCTGCAGGAGCATTGGTTAGTCCAAAAGGCATGACTAAGAACTCATAATTCCCATAACGAGTTCTGAAAGCAGTCTTTGGAATGTCCTTAGCTTTAACCTTTAACTGATGATATCTAGAACGAAGATCAATCTTTGAGAAATGTTGAGCACCTTGTAATTGATCCAACATGTCATCAATCCGAGATAACGGGTACCTGTTTTTTATGGTGACATGGTTCAATTCTCGGTAGTCAATCCACAATCTCATACTCCCGTCTTTCTTCTTCACAAATAGAATAGGAGCACTGCATGATGATGCACTCAGACGAATGAAACCGATATCCAACAATTCCTGTAGTTGGACTTTTAACTCTTGAAGTTTGATGGGAGCCATTCGGTATGGGGCTTTGGAAATAGGCTTAGTATCGGGTTCAAGATCGATACAAAATTTAATTTCACGGTTTGGGGGTAAGCCAGGAAGTTTCTCAGGAAAAACATCAGAAAACTCATTAACAATGGGAATATCATTCAAGTTTAACGTGTTTTTGTTCAAATCAGTGAAATGAGCTAAAAAGGCTTGACATCCTTTTTTCAATAAACGAATGGCTTTATGGCTAGAAATAACAGTTATAGATTTCAATGGTTTAGTTGCTTGAATTTGCATGACAGGTTGATTAGGAATATGAATACTAATAATCTTATGAAAGCAATCAATTTTAGCATGATGTGTAGTCAACTAATCAATTCCTAAAATCACATCAAATTCATGCATCTCCAAAGAAATAAGGTTAATAGGTAATGTGAGGTTGTTGATTTGAACTAGGCAAGATTTATATACAGTAGATGTAATGGTCACTTCTCCTAATGGGGTTTCAACTGATAAGTCAAAGTCCAAATTTTCAGGAGTTAAGTTTAAACGTTGAGCACATGCAGGTGAAATAAAAGAATGGGTAGAGCCAGTATCTAATAGAGCGTAGACTTCACGAGAATTTATGAATAGCTTACCGGTTATCACCTCGTTTGAGTTTTGTGCTATTTAAGATATCACAACAAAAACATTCCCTTGAACTACAAATTTTCCCTTATCCGCGCTAGTTTTTGGTATCATTATTGCAGCTGGACTTGATTTTGTGGCAGGACAAAATCGCGTAACATGACCCTCTTTCCCACAACTGTAGCACTTTTTGGACTACTGTGTACAGTTTGGGTTGATGTGACTTTCTTGACCACACCTATAGCATCTCACTGGTGGTTGGTCTTCTCCCCTTGAAACTGGGGTTGGTGCTAGTACTGGTGCCGGTGCCCTTCCATAATTATTATGGAATCTCTTTGTTTTGAAATTGTTCCCACTGGATTCTCCTCTTCTGTTATTCGATGTGGAATTTTCACCGAAGTGCTGGTTACCTCCTCGATGGTTCTTGTTCCTGTGGTTGTTGTCATTCCTTTCTCTATGCTGATTATTGACTCTTGGCTGTAATGTTTCATCTGTTTGCTCTACCCTTTGAGCCCTATTCACAACATCTGAATACAAACTAAATTTATGAGAGCTAAGTTGTTGAGGAATTTTGAATCTCAAACCTCGTAGGAACATCTGACTCATTCGTGCTTCGTCACCCACTAGATGGGTGGCAAACCGAGATAATTCGGCAAACTTAGCTTCATATTGGGAGACTGTCATGTTTCCCTGCTCCAACTTAATGAATTCCACCTCTTTCATATCGTGGATGCTTTCTAGAAAATACTTATCGTTAAACAGTTCTTCGAATTCTGTCCAAGACATTTCGAGTGTTGAAGGGTGGATACGTTTTACCACTTTTCACCAGTGGTCCGCCTCACCTTGTAACATAAAAATGACGAATGGTACCTTTTGAACATCAGCGCATTGTAAGACATCAAATATTTTTGTTGTCTGCTTCAGCCACGTCTCCGCTTTGAGTGGGTCAGGCTTCCCGTGAAATTCAGGTGGTCCAAATTCTTTAAATTGCTTGACAGTGACCATCCTTGAATTATCAGCGTTTCTACTATTATTATTGACTGAATTTCCTCTTGCTTGATTCTGTATGAACTGCATGAAATTCCTAAAGAATCCATCGTTCATCATGTTATCAGGAACATTATTTTCTGAGTTGGCAGGAGGATTGTTTGGGGCCTCTTGATTCTCGGCTACATTCGCTTCGGGCATTCCATAGTTAACCTCTTGATTTCCAGATTCCATACTAAACTGTGGTCACAAAATAATTGTTAGTTTAAACAAACTGACTTATCACTTCCTGTTCCTACATTCAAATTGATTCGTTAGATAACAAAATCTAATTTAGGTAGGACACACTAGTGACGTATTCTATTCGTCTCTCCCCTCCTGGTTCTAACCCCAGATCTCCATTAAAGACCATATCCCTAAACTCTGATGCCAACTGTGACACACCCAAATCTGGACCCACACAACCCAAACTTGAGTTGTCAAAAGACTACAACAAAATTATTACAAGGTAGAATAACGTTCAACAATAATACACAACTAAGTCTTCACTATTATTATCACACTATTTTACGACACGTGAAGACTACGATAGTTATCTCTCGGACTCTCACTCCATTCTCCGGCTAGACCTAGCTACGTTCTCATCTCCTGTTGAAAAACAATGGAACAAAAGAAAGGGTGAGCTCAAATAGCCTAGTAAAGAATATCATGACTAAGATAATGACGAATAAATTATCATTAGCCTTCAACAGTTGAGTTCTTGATAGAATACAATAGACTACAAGGTTTATATAAAAAACTGTAGTTAAATTGTTGAATAATGTTCAGATCAATAATAGCAGCGGAATGAACAATCTATTAGAAGAATAATGCAGACTATAGTGTCCACTCCCTTCTTTATTTAGGAAAACATTATCAACTTTTATCATCTGAAATACCATTAGTCATGATAATATAAATCACAGTTCCTGGTCATAATCATGCAAATCAACAGTTCATCTTTGCACTACGGGCCAAAGATATTCAATATAACATCAACGATCATGATTATACCAGATTCAGCCTTTGGTCATAATCATACCAAACAACAGTTCATATTTGCACTACAGGCCAAAGATATTTAATATAACACAAACGGTCATGATTATACCAGATTTAACCTTTGGTCATAATCATACCAAATAACAGTTCATCTTTACACTACGGGCCAAAGATATTCAATATAACACGTCATGATTATACCAGATTCAGCATTTGGTCATAATCATACCAAACAACAGTTCATCTTTGCATTACGGGCCAAAGAGAACATTCACCACGTGTCATAAAAGACACCGAACAGATGTATCGCCTTTAACCTATTATATCGCCTTTAACCTATCATCTGTTCAACAATTATATCGCATCTGTGCTCCCGGCCACATATATTCACAACAGCTTGATTCTTGATGATTAGTACAAATAACAGTGATACCAATGATGAACAGAAGAAACAGGATAAACAATAAGTATCGAAAGTTTACTTTGTGCAGATTCAAATAATGTCCAAATTATCAACATGATGTAGAGTGAAATTCAAAAATGATATTCAAGATCCACAGTTCAGAATAACGGTTACAATTCAATAGAAATGTTCAGAAAATAGGAAAGTTCAGTTGAAATGATGAAGTGCAACTATTATGGAACATATAATATTTTCAGGAATTATAGAAGCAGTAGTTCCATAATAAGTTTTGATTTAGAAGTATGAAAGAAAATAATATCCCTTACCGTAGCAGGTTCGATTAACAAAAGGTGAATGAAATTAATATCCCTTACCATAGTAAGTTTGAATAATAGAAGATGAAAAATGTGGTATCCCTTATGAGTATAAAGGAAAATAATATCACTTACGAATATTAAAGAAAATGATATTACAAACGAATATGGAATAAAAATATCATGTGGTAATTCGTGTAGACAAATTATTTCCACAAGAGACAAATAAGAAATAAATACAAAGGGTTATTCACCAACAGACGGTAGTCCGCGCAGTAAGGTTATTCCCACAATTTAATAAGATTTGAATATGAAGAGTTATTCACCAAACAGGCGGTAATCCGCGCTGTAAGGTTATTCTTAGAGATTAATAAGGAATGAATACAAAAGGTTATTCACCAACAGGCGGAAATCCGCGCTATAAGGTTATTCCCACAATTTAATACATGGAAATAAATGACACATCTTATGAGTAAGAAAGAAACATTATTATTTTCGAGAATCAGAGAATGATAATTCCTTACAGTAAGAAAGAAAATAATATCCATTTATGATGATGAAAAGAATGATACCCCTTACCGTAGTAAGTTTAAATAATAGAATATGAAAGAAGATGATATTTCTTATCGTAGTAAGTTTAAATAATAGAAGATGAAAGAATATGATATTCCTTACAAGTAAAAAAATAATACCATTTATGATGATGAAAAGAATGATACCCCTTACCGTAATAAATTTAAGAGTGTGAAAAGAATGATATTCCTTACCTTAACACGTGACTGGATATTGATTTAAATGAGATTGATCAACCTATATATTTATAATAAAATTAGTAATTACCACATATAGATTTCAAAATGTATGATAACTCGTATAATATGAACTATCAAAATTATATATATTTAACATAATTTTTGTAGTATACTATAACAACTTTAAAATAGTTTTTAAAATAATATTCCAAAATAAATCTTCCAAAGAACGCTTTTAAAAATAAATCTTCTCAAAGAAGAGTCTTCTAAAGAAAGATTTGTGAATACCGTGAAAAATAGAAATTTATAAAATTATTACTCTTTAATAAAAGACTTACTTGAAAAATTCCTGCACTCCTTTTAGCTTTCAAACACTCAAGATAACCTTACTATTCTCAAAGAAAACTCATAAAATTCTTATAGAAAAATTTTATGTTTTAGGTGTGATTTTTTTATTCAGCTGAGTAAGCTATTTAAAAGAGAAAATAAGTTACTATGCACGGTAGGTGAGCACTGGCGTGCAGCGTGCTGAAATTTTTTAGCACGCAGCCGCTGGCTGCTTTTTTTCCTTCCTGCACATTTTGCAATTCATTTCTCATGTGGCCCCCACATGGGTCCCACATGTTACTATTCACGTTACTATTCACATAAAATAATAATTAATTAATTTTTTTTATTTTATTTTTTTCCTGCGGGTCTTGCATATAAAATAATGCTACAACAATAATTCAACAATAATATAATAAACATGTTATCGATTATTATTAATTTAATAATATAAATTACAGTGTATTTGTTACTGTGATAATTATTAGGTTCAATAATTTTAAACTACAGTGCACCAACAATTATTGAGTCAATGATATGAAATACAGTGTAATGACAATTATTAAATCAATAATGCAAAATATTGTGTAATAACAATTATTGAATTGATAACATAAAATATTACGCAGTGACAATTATTGATGAAATGATGCGCAACAGTTACGGTGTAATTATCAGACCAATAATATGACACTGTGCAATACCGTGTGCTACTGTAGAATACCGTGTGCTACAGTGAAATACCATAAATTACCGTATGCTACTATTCTTTTATCACCGGTATTTTAACAGTTGACACCGTTGATTATTTTTATTTAAAAATGTTACTTCTGTCATTTTCTATATCCGACAAATATTCTGTTGTGGGGTCCACCAATAATTAGTTATTTCGGCGCCGTCGTACGACCCGAATATTTCCTGACAAAACGAATATTCTCCGACCAAACAAATATTGTCCGACAAAATAAAATTTGCACATAACATCCTAAACTTGTAATTTTATCAATTTAACTACTTATTGTTTCAGAAAAAAAAATATATATATATATATGAAGAAAAATTAAATTTTGTATTTCATAAAATTTGGGGTCTTACAACTTTAATTAGTACTTGGACAGTACTCCTATTCTATTTCGTTTGGAATTGGAAAGAAAAAAGTTTTCTACTGCAACCGAATGAATGTGATAGATATATATATTTTTATTTAAATTAGAGATATTTTTATTTTAAATATATTGTAAGATTATGCTATCATGTTAATATTAATTGGATTACCATGTAGACACTAAGATAGGAGTATTGATTTTTACAATGTTATAATTAATATTTTAATAGTCAAAACAAGTTAATTATGTGTGTACCATACCGGTGTTCAAAAGTAAATAAATTTGTATACTAAAGTAAAATCGTCAACACAATAAAGATCGACTATTAGAGATATTTTTATTTTAAATATATTGTAAGATTGTGCTATCATGGTATGGAAGTGTTAATTGACTGAATATTGCAATATTTTAGGGGAAAAGTGAGCTTAAGAAGATCAATTCGGGTAATGCAGCTTGGTTTGATGCGTAGTCATTGCTTATAAGGCATTCGTAGACGGCCCTTGTATGCAAACAAGTACAACCACAAATTTATGGTGGTCTTTAATTTTGTTATATACCTAATTCTGGACAAGGTAGATGATCTCATTTATACTGAAAATGACAGTGCCATGTTTGAAAGTTTTAAGTCCATGATGGTTGAGTTTGAAATGTATGATCTGGGATTAATGCATTATTATCTTGGGATTGAAGTAAAACAATTAGCTGATACAATTTCTATTTCTCAAAAGAAATATGTGAAGGAGATCTTAGACAGGTTCCAGATGACAAACTGCAATGCAGTTAGCACTCCAACTAAATTTGGTTTGAAACTTCACAAGGATCCTGAAGGAAGGAAGGTGGACAACACTCTCTACAAGCAAATTGTTGGAAGCTTGATGTACTTGATTGCTATAAGGCTAGACATAATGCACTATGTGAGTCTCATTACAAGATATATGGAGAATCCAACAGAGATGCATCTCCAAGCTGCCAAAAGAATTTTTCTTTACCTGCAGGGCACTATTAGTTTTGGGATTTCCTACAAGAAAGGAGAAAAGTCGGAGCTAGTTGGCTTTACTGGAGAAAAGTCAGATTTAATTGGCTTTACTGATAGTGATTTTGCAGGAGATCAAGATGATAGAAGGAGTACATCGGGTTATCTATTTATGATGGCTTCAGGAGCTATCTCATGGTCCTAAAAAAAAGCAACCAATAGTAACTTTATCAACTACGGAAGCTGAGTTTGTAACTGCCATAGGTTGTGCTTGTCACGCCATTTGGTTGAGAAAGATTCTTCAAGAAATTAATTTCAAGCAACATGGACCAACTCCAATTTTTTGTGATAATAGCTCAACTATCAAACTCTCCAAAAATCCTGTGCTCCATGGAAGATGTAAGCATATATATGTGAAGTATCATTTTTGAGAGATCTTTCGAATGATGGAACAATTGATCTTATCTTTTGCAGAAGTGAAGACCAGGTTGCGGATCTGTTTACTAAACCCCTCAAATTGCCTTTGTTTCAGTTTACTTGGTGTTTGCAAATTGTCGTGATCAATTTGGGGGAGGGTATTGTGTTTTGTATCTTAAACCAAGTATTTGATAATACAAGTTTAAGGGAGAGTGTTGAGTAAGTCAGAGTTTGTTATGTTCTTCTCCTAGTCTTTAGGAATAAGTTTATTTAGTGGACTTGGATTTACCAAGTCATTAGGAGCTTGTTTTATAGTTTTTCTGTTCCTAATTTTCAGGTTTCTTCATCAAAATTTGAACTTAGTTTTCTTTCAATATCAACTGGATTTAATTTGGTTTACACAATATCATTTATCTATATATAGGGTGTCCATTTCTAGCAGATTTAACATCAGGTTAAATGGATTTTATTAATTCGTTTTATGTCCAGCCTGTATTGCATACTGAATGGTGGTTTATATTATATAGTCCTTTCAATGCATACAAAATATCATTGCATGAAAATTGTGTTTCAAGAGAACTGGTGGATTGTGTGGTGTAGGAATCATAATTTTTTTTTGCTATGGTTCTTAAATAAATACATGCCACTTGTTGAAGTTTCTATTGATGATTTGTTACAAGGACTTACTGAACTTCAAAGGATGAGTGCTTTTATTTCTCTGTCCTTGTGTAAAATCAGGTTTGAGTAGCAGAAATATATTTCTTATATCAAATCAATTCAATTGGTGTACACAATATCTTATAGGAAGTGAAATATTATAGGGCGAGGTTCATATACGTGGAAAGGCTTACGGTGGATCAGGAATCTGATGATTCTCTCCCATTTCGTTTGGCGGTAGGTTTTGTGTTTTGGCACCAAAACCCAATCCTAAAACCCTTTGTGCACCCTCTTTCGAGCTTCTGTGAAGATTCTAACCTCTCGCTCACTCTTTAGGGTGTTCTTTTCGTTCTCACTTTAGTTTTCGATTTAGACCCTTGGATACCCTTTTATGAGAATTCGGGATGCAAATTATGGTTCATTTTAATTTCTTCCTAGGTGACTATTCTGAAGGTTCGTTTGTTTAAATAGGGTCAAG
Organism: Hedera helix; assembly: GCA_947179155.2. NCBI lineage: Eukaryota > Viridiplantae > Streptophyta > Magnoliopsida > Apiales > Araliaceae > Hedera > Hedera helix. The sequence goes on from OX359281.1 coordinate 34,993,288, forward strand.
ATATTCTCATGGCTACGATTCTTAATGGAGCCGCAGTTATGGATGGCGCTTTATTTCTCATAGCTGCAAATGAAAGTTGTCCCCAACCTCAGACCTCAGACCTCAGGGCACTTGGCTGCTGTTGAAATTATGCGCCTTCAACATATAATAATACTTCAAAATAAGGTTGATCTAATTCAAGAAAATGTTGCCATTAACCAGCATGAAGCCATTCAAATCGAAATTTATCCAGGTTTGTTCCTCTTGGTCAATGTCAACCGAAACATTGTCCTGGAATTTCATTAATTAAACTGTGCTTTCAAAACTTGTGCTAGGGAACTGTTGCAGATGGTGCACTTGTGATACCAGTTCCTAGAGGATTTTTCAGGAATAACACTGTTCATGTTCAACTTTCTAAGTTACCTCCAATTTGTTCAATTTTTCTTATTTATAGTCTCAACGTCAATCTGATTGGCATTGGAGAGAAGTTGCAAAATTGGACACCACTTAAAGTAGGGTTGAATGATTACCCTATTAATTAGTTACTTAACTTATCTTAACTCGTATTTTGTAAAAAGAAATTGTCAATTTTTTTAAAAACGATTTGTTTTTTTTAAAAAAAATATTTTTAATTTAATTTTTTAAAACAAATTTATTGAAAGAAAAAAAAAAGGTACACTCCAATGCCAATCTAAATAGCGTTAAACCAAAAAGGAAGCTTCCACGCCAATCTGAATGGTGTTCAAATTTTTTAATTTTTTTTTAAAAGAGAATAGAAAATGCAACTTTTAAGGATATATGATAAATGTGAGTTGTCGTGTAAATATCTGAAAAATATAACAAAAAATGTAAGACTATGATGAGCATATATTTTATACATTTATTTCCTTTAAAAATAAATTTATTAGTTAATTTTATATTTATTTTATTTTAATTAAATTTATTTTAGTGACCAAGTGCTAAAAAATTTAAAAGCTCTTGATTGTTTAACATGTCCACCAAATTCTAGTTATTTTGTTTTTACTGCACAAAATTCCATTCCTACTAGAATTTGACCCATTACGTTATGCTTAGATAGATAATATTAATTTATTGGCATGTTACATTGTTATCATTACTTAGACTCATGCCTTTGATAACAGGGTACTTGTTATTGAAGCTCAGGATAAGGGAAGTATGAAAGGAATTAAATTAACAGGGTAATCATTCAACGCGTGTCGTCCAATTTTGCAACTTTTCTTAGACGTCAATTAAATTAGCGTTGAGACTATAAATAAAAAAAATTGAATAAATTAGAGGTAACTTAAAAATTGAACGTCAAGAGTGCTATTCCTGAAAAACACTCCCAGTTTCTGCACAGCTGAAGTACAATATTGATGTTGTGTGCGAATATATTGTGAAAAGGATACCCATTCCACAGAGGAACTTTATATCACCACCAAATATGATTGTGATCAGGTCTTTTGACGTTAACAAGCCTGGGTTTGAAGTTGATGAGATTAGAGGTGGTGTTGATGGTGGAAGTATCCTCAAGGTCTGTTTTGCTTTTTATTTGGATTATTCATGGGTTCGAATTTTGTTTGATCCTTCTCAGTAATCTTTGAAATCAGTACTTAGCTTTTGATAATCAAATTCTCTTACAAGATACATAATAAAATTTGGTTTACCATGTCCTATCTTATTCTTGATTTGTGGATTTAAAAATTTTGTTATCTTAATTTAAACAAGCTGAAGGTTTATGTAAATAAGACCATAGCTGTTACATCGTAAATCGTAAATCGTATCATGTATTGAAAATCCTTATATTTTGTTTCTTGTATTGTATTGTACAACACGGAAATGAATAAAAATTATGATAATATATATTAAAATATATAAAACACAATTTATTGGACAACTAAGTATATTAGTAGTCTAAGTAAATACTATTATAAACGAAAAATAGAATTCAATGTTAAATTTTAGGCAAAATATTTTAAATTGATTTATTATGTATTATTTTAATAAACCTTATAGAGTAACAAGAGAACAAAAATTCATTTTCATCTTTAAATTATAAAATAAAATAGAATAATTCAAATTAACAAGTAAAGATTTATGTATCTGCTAATAGAAAGTAATGTGAGAAAAATAAATCGACATTTTGAAGAAGATATAAAATTCTAAAAAGTCCCTAAAAGTTCATCATCAAGTGATATAAAATATATTTGTGTTAAAAATCATTTTCATTTGAAATGGTAGAAGGCTTCAAAATTTTGCGTTTACTCTTTTGCATGTACAGTAAAATGTAGTGAAGTCATTTGCTAATTTTAAAAAGTATCATATATTGTATCGTTTCATAAAAATCATATTAAATCATAACTGAATCGTATGATACAATATCATTTTCAAAATATAGAGGTGCGTCCTGGGATTGTTGTTAAAGTTGAAAGTGGCAACATCAACTGCACACCGATACACTCTAGAATAGTTTCACTCAATGTTTAGAAAATTGGACCGGACCGCGATTCGAGCGAAATCGGTCGACTTTCTGGTCCGGTCCGACCAAAAAACCGAAAAAACAGTAACTTGGTCAAAAATCGGTTGACTACCGGTTCAACCGGTAAAATCGGTAGTTGAACCGATTAACCCAGTTTTCAAGTATTTTTTATTTTTTATATTTTTTTTGCAAAAATATTTTTAATAAGTTTATAACATTATTTTACTATATTTTAGCTTATAAAAAATTAGATACTTTAAAATTTTATTAATTATTAATAATATATTTTTTAATGTATTTATGACGTTTCTGGTTCAATAACGGTTCGACCATTAGTTGGACCAGTGACCCATCCACCCGGTAATTTTTACGATTCGATGACCGGTCCAATTTTCTAAACATTGGTTTCACTACATGCAGAGCAAAACGAACTATAATTTGCTGTGCCAGGAGGCTTGCTTGGTGTTGGCACAACGATGGACCCGACTTTAACTCTTGCTGATCAGTTGGTACTTCGTAGGACAAGTTCTTGGGGAGGTTGGATCACTTCCCGAAGTGTATGTTGAACTAGAAGCAAGTGTTGCCCAAACAGTTGATCTTCTGTCAACTTCTAGAACAGTTTGAAGTATGTTAACTATCTCATTCTACTATGCTAGTGATTTTATCTTCAAAGTCATTTACATCTTCTCCTTGTTTTCTTTTCCTAATCGTTCCTCAGTTCTTTTCTACAGGTCAACTTCTTGCTGCGACGGCTTCTGGGTTTCAGGACAAAGGGTACAGAGAAGCAGGGAAAGGTCTCAAAGTTGGCAAAGGGAGAGATACTTATGGTGAATATTGGATCCATGCAGGGGCTGATCCATGCCTGGGGCAGGGGGCACCTTACCCCACTCAATTTTCAAACAACATCAGTAACGAAAATTTACTACGTGATACTTAACGTCATTTATGTGTTGTCATTTCAGTATTTGTAGTGTGTCATTTCACTTTTAAGTTCTAAAATAACAGCACATGAATGGTGTGGAGCATCACGTGACAGGTGTTCTAAGACCACTGAATAATTATTTGTCAGCAACTCCAACCAAGTCTCCAAATTCGCAACAGAGCAATTCTAAGTGGACCAAGTCTCCAAATTCCAATCAGGCAAAAATAGGCAATCACGATCTGCAACTACTTTCCACGCAATACTCTGACTTTTGAGAAATTTTTTATTCAAGTATAATTTTAGTTTTTAAATTTTACAATTGCTTTAGGAATTTTTGTAATTGTATGGATTCTTCTTTTTTGTACTTTTATATGATTCTTCTTTTTTGTACTTTTATAAAATTAGGGTATTTTAATTCTTTAAGCAACACTATAACAATTAAGAGAATTTTATCAAATAAACGTTCTTGAAGTATGTGTTCTATTCTATTTTTACTTTCTTTAAATGGTGCTCGAGTACTTGTTGTTAACTGGTGCTCGAGTACTTGCTGTTAAGAACGATTTGGCAAAATTGCAACTTACTTCTCGGGTATGCACCAACAAAGGGGAAAAAATTGCACCGAGTCGATCAACGAGTTGAGAAGCATTGGCGTCTTATTGGTTGGGGCCAGATTCAAGCAGGTACGACCCTTGATGTCCCACCCTGTCCGATCTGAAGAAACCTGTCAAACAACTACTAAGAGAAAGAACTACCAAACCAAACATTGAACAAAGAATTAGGAATAGACGTGAGGGGGGCAGAGAACTGCTTGGAACAATTTTTGGTAGGTGGAGGAGAAAACGTTAACCGGAATGTTTGATTAGTTGTGATGTCTGTTTTTTTTAATTCTCTTTTTTCCCTTTTGGAAGTATTTTATACCCTGTGTTGATTCTGTCCTGGTGTCCGTATATGGTTGGATATGGGGTATATTGTAAGCAATGGTTTTATTCTCTGAATTTTTGTAGTTTTGCACAATTCTTATGCCAGGGTTTCTAGCCTTAAATCAGAACTTTTTGTAGCCAGTTTTGAGCCATCAATTCCTTCTGCTGAGTAGTGTTCTATTTGTTTCAATCGAAATTTTCATAGACTTGTATGTACACTATATCCCCAAATATGAGTTATAGCCACCGTCAATGCAAAACTAATCTTTAAATCATGTACCAAATCATGTATTTATAGCCTAAATTACAAGCCCTAAATAAAATCTAATAGAATCTTTATCTAATTTGAAATCTTCTAGAATCCTATTCAAATTCCACAAAAGCAAAAATCGCGTCAGCTTTATTTTTCAGATCCACGTTATAGTTATAGACTTGGGCTATATTAAAGCTGGCCCAAACTTCCTTAACTACTTGCTTTCCTGGACTTATTAGGCTGCTAACTCCCACTTGGTTTATACATGCATGCTGCCATGTTTTTTTAATTACCTTGCCACGTAATTCAACTTTACAAATCAAAGGTTGGATTGAATTCTAGTGATATGTTTTAGAACTTATAATCCTTCCATAATCAGCTTGGTCTTCAAATTTTTTTACCATATGAGATACTTAACTTATAATTATCCTACAAAACACAAATAAAACACATAAAAACTTATATCCTACTAAATTAAATAAAAACACATAAAAAAAAGCAAATAAAATACTTGAATATTCACAAATAATTAAGTTAAAAGATAATCAATTAGTAGCTATAAAATTCACTTATCAAATACCCTTAAATTTAAACATTTACTTGTACTCAAGCAAAACTATAAAAATTAAAACCCTAATAAATAAACCGACTCAAGAATGAATTAACTTGAAATTAAACATAGCCTCAAAAATTTCTTCAAATAATAATAATTCTAGGAAAACTTCAAAACAAAGCAATGTCTAAAATTTCAACATAATTAACTGTCAGTCTTACATTACTCATGGCCCTTCATGTGTGTGTGAATCCATATGCATTAAATTAATTAAAACTCAGTTAAGCCTAAAAAATTAAATACTCTATAAAAGATTTTTAACCATAAAAGAATTTCAAGGCAACACTCAATAAATTTACTTTTTACATATCTCTCCGCTAATGCATAGGTAAAACAAATAATAGAGAATTAAAAGATTTTTAGACAAATTAAATACACTAGGGTTATTATATTGATAGCTAGCTTTGTTTTCTTCTCTCTTTTTTTTCTTCCATGGGTGGATGCATTTTATGTTTCATCTCACCTTTTTTTTTTTTTTTTCAAGCAAGTGTGTTTTGCGCTCTCTCTCATTTTATTTGCATGTATTTATGAGTGAGTGCGTTTTACGCTCAATCTCAACTCACCACATGATCATTTTTTTATTATATTATATTTTTTTACTAGGAAAGTATCAATTTTAATAATCCTAGAAAATTAACCTGAATTATTTTTTTCAAATTATATTATGCCTAAAAAATTTCACTTCGAAATATAATCAAATAAATTATAGAGTTCATAAAAATATCTTTCACAAGCCTTTAATCAGATAAATTTTCACTCGTTAAAACAAATTCAATACAAATAGATTTGTGCAGCAAAATAACGGGATCTCAGACAGTGCAATAACTAATAAACAGTCAAAATTCCGGCTAAGCAATATTTATCAATTTCTAAGAATTAATAAATAATAATAAATCAAATTCTTATCATTTGCCAAATTTCAAATTATTCCAATGCCCAAGTAAAACACATCCTGAACAAAATAATACCCCCAATAAAATAAAATAATTTTTTTTACTAAAAATAACTGACACAAAAACAAAACATAACAAGACCAAAAACTTGTAACTGACATTGTTCTCGATGTAAAAATAAAAACATAAAGTACAAAGGACTTCTTTAAAAATTGGTCAGTTATGGTTAGCCACAACTGTCTTCTATATGTGCTAAGATGAAATTAATGAACTGAAAAACAAAAATCAAATAAAGAACATTTTGACTCTCTTTTTCCTTTTTTTATTTTTTTGAATTTTTAAAATTTGAATTTTTTTTCGAAAGAACCTACAAAATTATCGATTGAGAAATCAGAACTGTAAGTCCCCAGCACTTAGTCGAGTCTTAGATAAGTCTCCAGCGTTTACACCAAGTCTCATCAGTTCAATTACACAATTGATAAACATATGTAAAAATAATAAAAAAATAAAATTTAAATTAAGATCAACTTGATTGAAATTAATATTGAAATAATATCAAGAAAAAAAATCTCCGACAACGGCGCTAAAAACTTGGTGTCTAATTTAACAATTAATAATTACGTGCAAGTATACACGATCAACAAATAATATAATGATAAATAAAATGTCGAACTCACAGGGAATTATATATAATATTTTTCAAGTACTAATTTTCTGTCAACTCAATCTTATTTAAACAGTTGTAAAAAGTGAATAAAAATGTTAGAGATAAAAAACTCTTGTGAAGACATCTTTCATCTCCAAGCACTCTTTCAATCCCTTGCCTCTATTAGTGTTAAATTTGTATGCGCTAGATCCCCAAATATGAGTTATAGTCGTCGCCAATGCAAAACTAATTTCTAAATCACGTACCAAGTCATGTATTTATAATCTAAATTACTAGCCCTAAATAAAACCTAATAGAATCTTAATCTAATTTGAAATCTTCTAGAATCCTATTCAAAATCCACAAAAGCAAAAATCGTATCAGCTTTATTTTTCAGATCCACGTTATAGCGTTGCATGGCTCAATTCTTTAGCTTGCTGAAGTTGAAGTGACTTATGGGGTGTTTCATAAAAAATGAATAAAATAGTTCTGAATGCTTAAGTAATCTAAATAAGTTGAATGAAGCAGATTTCTAAATACTGAATGAAAAAAATTGTTTGATAAGTAACATGTCTGAAACATCTGAATAACATATTTTTACTATTTTATCCCTCTAAAAAAATTAAAAGTTGTTGTAAATTTATTTAATAATACTTAATATAATAGTTAATATTTTTATTTTTTTTAAATTTTGTTTTACTTCATTCAGCTAGAACTTAATCATTCAGTCAAAAAAAATAGACTTAGTCATTAAGCCCAAAAATTTGATAGATTCAGTCATTCAGTCAAAAATAAATACACTGCATGATTAACCTATTTAGTTATTCAATCATTCAGTTCTATTCAGCCAAAAACAAACAGTCCCTTAGACTTGGGCTATATTAAAGCTGGCCCACACTTCCTTAACTACTTGCTTTCCTGGACTTATTAGGCTGCCAATTCCCACTTGGTTTATACATGCTGCCATGTTTTTTTAATTACCTTTCCACGTAATTCAACTTTACAAACCAAGGTTGGATTGAATTATAGTGATATGTTTTAGAACTTATAATCCTTCCGTTACCTGCTCGGTCTTCAATTTTTTTTACCATATGGGATACTTAACTTATAATTATCCTACAAAACACAATTAAAACACCTCAAAATATTAAAAACTCATATCCTACTAAATTAAATAAAAACACCTCAAAATATTAAAAACTCATATCCTACTAAATTAAATAAAAACACATAAAAAATCAAATAAAATACTTGACTATTCACAAATAATTAAATTAAAAGATAATCAATTAGTAGATATAAAATCTATTTATCACACAGCTAGGATAGTGATGAAGTGTAACTTGTATGTAAGCTAGGTGGATTTTGACCTACCCACCCATGTGAATGAACATGCTGAGTTGAGCTGATCAAGCTTGTTTTTATAGGGTCAATGGAAAATCGCACTGTTGTCGTGGAATGGGTCATCAAGTAGGACATGCTCGACGTATAAGGACATTGGGAGCCGAAAAGAATAGGGTGGCCTGGCCTGTAACTTATGCAAGATATATCAGTGAGGCATGCAATTGCAGCTATTATCATATGTTGGTGGATGATGGTTAAGCAAATGAGGCCCGCATTGAAAGAACATTTGCATTAGGTTGAAGAAGAAGGTGCATAGTTGTGGTTTGTAGGATTTATGATTGGAATGAAGTTTTTTTTTTTTGAGCTCTTTTTGGCTGGAAAATGGATGGAATTATTTTGAGTGGTGTTAAATTGAGAAGAGAGTTTTAATATAAGATTGTTCATTCGTTTTGCTCTTGTCTAAGGGAATTTTATGTGAACGTAATGGTCATTATTTATGTTTCTCGCAATTTTAAGCTTCTCTCTTGTTTGACCATTTGTAATTCATGAATGTCTCAAGGACTCCCTAAGCAATGGTGGTGATTCTGTTTCTCACACGTTTTAAAAAAGAATTAAAATTAAAATTTTTAA